>CM041547.1:10340485-11601839 GCA_023238725.1 Scortum barcoo
ATAATCTATGTTTGATGAGGATTTAGCAAGTTGAATCGGTCTGAAGAGAATCCTGATCCAAATTCGGAGTGAACTGTACTACGTGGTAGTAAACTCTCAGAACATACTGAGGAGCTTCACCAGGAACCTGTTTATACCAGCTGACATAATTAGGTTATCAGGTCTCTGAATGTTGCATCTGAGAACAACCTCTTGTCCTGTAGAAACTGTGTGGACAGCAGGCGTCTGGAGTCAGCACTTTCGCTGCATCAACATCTGTCAACAGACACAGAAAAATCCATGAGTGAAAGGTTTGTGTGTGAAAATATGGGCTGTAAAAGGAATGAGAAGAATATCTTACATGTCAGAGCAGTGATGAGAGTGCAGAGGGTCCCCAGCATGTTGTCAGTGTGTGCTGTAAACGTCCACTTACTGTCCAGCTGAGAGGTGAGCAGGGTTGGAGTGTGAGGAGAAGAGAGACTGAAGCTTATAAAGACACTGAGGAGAGGAGAAGTGGAGGAGGAGGTGGAGGAGGAGGAGTTTCAACACTCAACAGTTCAACAGTTTTAAAATTTCATGTTGTACGTCATGTAAGGAATATGTTTTTATTTGTTTGATTTGTTTGATTGTATCACGATTATTAACTCCAAATTATGTATCACATTAATTTTCTGTACATGTTGTGTTTTTTCATTTTCAAGGAAACAACATGCTAAATATACAATTATATTCATATCTGTGTTGGTTTATGCATTCTTTAAAACATTATATGTCTTTAAAAGTGTTTGACAGTGATCACCTTCAATAAATGTCCACTTTGCAAAATATCCATCTCCCTTTCAATAATTCAAACTTGTCATCAACCTCTTAATGTTGCTGATTTGTTGGCAGGTACCAATTAAATGTAGTTTAACTTTCCATTAAAAAACTTTTTTTGTTTTTCGTCTACAAGGTCACCTTGTGGCTTTTTCATGAAGCACAAAATTGAAGTTTTATTGTTTCTTTCCGCAAGTGTTTGTGGACGAATCAGTGGATTTATATTCAGATAAATTTATCACCTTCTGAAAATTTGGATTAGCAAATAAGAATCCTTTGCAAACTTTATATAACTTGAAACTTTTATGATTAGCTGCTGTAAACATTTACATTAATTGTGGATGGAATCATCTTCATGGACGCAGGAAATAAGGGTGTTGAGGGGACTACAGAACTCCCCAAAACAACATATTATAAAATATGTCCATCGTTAAGAAAACATTAAACTAAAATATATGTGTTTATTATACTATGTACAAGTTCATTATTAATTCCTTGTTAAAAAGATCAGAGCTTTAATTGTTTGCAGCCACCATTGATGTTTTTTATTTCAAAGTTTTCCAAGTGTCCCACTAAATTAACTGGTAATCAGGTCATGGGTATTCCAGTACCGAAGGACCAGTTTGTTTTTGGGGCTCTGAGTAAAATATATTGAAGCTGAAATCTATATTAAGCTGTGTGCACTGTACGTGATGGGAACTTGGTGGCAACAGGGGTTGAAGAGGTAATTTTTGCTGCTAAACAGCAATGTTCTGGACCTGAATGTAGCCCTGATCCAACTGAGGCTGCAGAACGGGCAGTCTTCAACATTTGATGATGGTGATAACACACACAAAGTTTTGTTATCACACAGAATAAATCAATATTTCTTTATTCATGTTATACATGAACAGCAACATATTCCTTTTGTTTGAAATGCACAATATGTTCTGCTGCAAAGTCACGCTTCAGATGGTTGAGGTCAATTATCCCCCAAAAAGGTCAAAGTTCCTTCTAATGAACAAACTGTAATGAAACTTAAATATCAACACACAAAATCGCTTGTTGCATTTTATCATATTACCCTTCATATAAAGATAGCATAGTGCATTTTAAATCAAAATAATGTTTTAAAATGATTTAATTATGCTTTATATACATTGAAGATAGCATTGTCATTATTCATTTAAATGTATTTTAATTTGTAACATTTGCCATTCAGTAAATTACTCAGTGACGATTGTTCTGTTTTAGTTTTATGAGATTTTATGTTTGAGTCATAAAAAAGCATTTTATGTATTTCATTTCATTCATTTCATTGTTTTGAGAATATTGAAAGTGCAGTGGGCGGCACAGTGGTGTAGTGGTGGTTAGCACTGTCGCCTCACAGCAGCAGGCACGGGCCCTTCTGTGTGGAGTTTGCATGTTCTCCCTGAGCCTGCGTGGGTTCTCTCTGGGTACTCCAGCTTCCTCCCACAATCCAAAGACATGCAGGTTAGGTTAACTGACAACTCTAAATTGCCCCTAGGTGTGAGTGTGAGTGTGAGTGGTCTGTCTGTCCTTCTATGTCAGCCCTGTGACTGACTGGCGTCCAGTCCAGGATGCCTGTACCTCCCTGCCTTCGCCCAAGATAACTGAGAAAGGCTCCAGCACCCCTGCGACCCTGTGGTCAGGATAAGCAGGTATAGAGATGAATGAATGAATGAATGAATGAATGAATGAATGAAAGTGCAATACCGCCGCCTACTGGCCGGTTTTGCAGCTTTTGTTTGGCAGCTCATGTCTATTTCAGTCACACCGGCGTACTTTGTTCGAGTTGCATCGTCGTTATGTATTATTGTTTTGTTTGTGTACGTTTGCTCTCATGTGCCAATATGATAGCGGTGAACTGATATTGTATGCCAATCGTAGGGACGTTTCGTTGCATTGCTAGCTCTCTGTTTTATTAGCCATTAGCCGTGCTATTGTTAGTAATACAGTGCTTCAATATGTCATGTGGATGTTTGTTTAATGGTTTGCACATCTGTGAAAATGTAACATTCATGATTTGGTAATTATTTTATTATTTTCCTTTTAGTTTCACCTTTGCTTCAGTAAGAATAAACATGGCAAACCTATAAGGAGTCTTCTTTGGAGTAAAGTGTTTAGCTGCCTGTCAACACATGCACCACATGCATAAAGGACCAAACAACGATTTGAACAGTACTCACTGGACAGTAGTCACTGGACTCCCACCAGACAACCAGCTCACATCTGCAAAACGTGACAGAGTCTGGAGACGCCGTGGAGAACGTTCTGCTGCCTGCAACATCCTCCAGCATGACCGGTTTGGCAGTGGGTCAGTAATGGTAATGTGGGGTGGCATTTCTTTGGGGGGCCTGACAGCCTCCATAGCCCTCCATGTGCTCGCCAGAGGTAGCCTGACTGCCATTAGGTACCGAGATGAGATCCTCAGACCCCTTGTGAGACCATATGCTGGTGCAGTTGGCCCTGGGTTCCTCCTAATGCAAGACAATGCTAGACCTCATGTGGCTGGAGTGTGTCAGCAGTTCCTGCAAGACGAAGGCATTGATGCTATGGATGGACTGGCCCGCCCGTTCCCCAGACCTGAATCCAATTGAGCACATCTGGGACATCATGTCTCGCTCCATCCACCAACACCACGTTGCACCACAGACTGTCCTAGGAGTTGGCGGATGCTTTAGTCCATGTCTGGGAGGAGATCCCTCAGGAGACCATCCGCCACCTCATCAGGAGCATGCCCAGGCGTTGTAGGGAGGTCATACAGGCACGTGGAGGCCACACACACTACTGAGCCTCATTTTGACTTGTTTTAAGGACATTACATTCAAAGTTGGATCAGCCTGCAGTGTGTTTTTCCACTTTAATTTTGAGTGTGACTCCAAATCCAGACCTCCATGGGTTAATAAATTTGATTTCCATTGATAATTTTTGTGTGATTTTGTTGTCAGCACATTCAACTATGTAAAGAAGTATTTAATAATATTTCATTCATTCAGATCTAGGATGTGTTATTTTATTGTTCCCTTTATTTTTTTTTTAGCAGTGTACTTCCCACACTATATGCTCTTTTATAAATCGTTATGTTTCTCGATTTACAACAATAAAATAAACATTTGGCACTTTAACCTGTCTGGTCTGCTTCCCTGCACCTTCGGGTTGGGGGTAGGTCTCTTGCTGTTGTTTGTGCCTACGGGCCCAAACAGCAGTACAAGAGCTATCAACCGATCACCACCTGGTGGTGAGTTGGATCCGCTGGCAGAGGAGGAAGTTGGACAGACCTGGCAGACCCAAACATATTGTGAGGGTCTGTTGGGAATGTCTGGCCGATGCCCTCTGTCAGGGAGGTCTTCAACTCCCACCTCCGGAAGAGATTCTCACAGATTCCGAGGGAGGCTGGGGACTTTGAGTTGGAGTGGACCATGTTTCTCTGCCTCCATTGTCGACGCAGCAGTAAAGTGTGTATTATAAGTTAATGTCAGATATTATGACTGAAGGTGGTTTACATTAACTGCTGTTTATTTTTGATTTTTCATTCATCAAGCATGAGATTAATGTGATTAAGGTGACGTGATTAATGTACGAATCAGATAAAAGCATTGATATGTTTGAAAATGATTGTACACAGTGTGTTATACAGAGTGTTGTTTGATGGCTCTGTTGTTAGTTGATGAGTGTCAGATTCTCAAAAAGCAGAAGTGTTTAGTGAGGAGGTTTTTGTCACAGTGTAAATCACTGTGATACCCACTCACTAACAGAGCTGTCCCATATGTTGAACAGTGATAGACTGCTGAGTCTCCCTCCTCCACATTCTTGATGATCAAACGATAATCGGATCTTGACTGATGAGTAGATGTGAACTTGGGAGATGAAAACCCAGACCCATACTTTGGAGACCTGTCGCTGTGATGAAACTTTAGTACAAACTGAGGAACTCCTCCAGGAATCTGTTTATACCAGCGAGCTCCATAGTTAGTAACAGTCCCCAGGTTACAGTCCATGGTGGCTGTCTCTCCTTTCCTCACTGTCACAACAGGAGGCTTCTGTGTCACCACCGTCACCACCGTCACACCACTCACACCTGGAAACAACAAGATGACATGGAGTCAAGAGAAACACACAGACTGATGAATCCAACATGAGCTCAAAGCTGCAGTAAGTCAGCCTCCTTACATGTTAGAGCAGTGATGAGAGTGCAGAGGGTCCCCAGCATGTTGTCAGTGTGTGCTGAGAATGGCCTTGGAACTTGGAAAGTGAGCTTTCTGCTGACAGATTAGAGGCTTTGGAGGATGAGGAGAGGAGGTGCTGGAGGAGCAATTTAATACAACACTGAAACTGAGAGTGACTGACAGGAGGAGGAGCTTTGCTTCAATCTGCATGCTGCCTTGTCACATTTGTTGCTCTCTTATCTTCTGTGGAGGGAAATGCTTTAATGTATGTGTAATGTAATGTAACTTTCATGGGTCCACTTATTCATGTTTTTCTTTTTTTATCACCTATGTATTTAAAATAGTATTGAAGTGGTGACCCTCCACTTTGCCCAACCTGTACTCGAAAATTTGATTAAGCCGATAACACACAGAAATGACCATAAAGCTTCTTTATACTACCAAAATAACTCATGTTTTTGTTTTTTTTGTTGTTAGAAATCAGGTTCATCAGCAAATTTCATTAAACTACAAAATGTCACTAATCAAAGCTGTTTTATGAGGTGTTAAAGGGGCCCCTTAAATTACTTATTTAATAAATTCTTTAAATCCTCTTCTCACAAAGATGGCATAATGAACTTTTTTTTATCTATTTATTTTGATTTCAAAATCTTTGTTCTTCTGTGGATTGACTCATTAATTTAAAGGAGATCATAAAGAGATGATGTGTTTTTAGACTCATTTGTCTTTATATGTTTAGTATGCTAAAGTCAGCATCCGCTTAAAGAGCAATTCACATAATGTTAAGAATATTTATTTGATATAGTTGTCCCAAAGTCAAAAATTTGATTTTATGTTTACCTTTACTTATCACTCATTGGTGTTTTTCACTGTACAGTCTGATGTAAATAAAACAAACACAATGAAAGCATAATGCAACAAATATTGAATTACATTATTTTGTCATGTTAAGAGTCAGAGAGATTAGGAAGTAAAGTTTTAGATTTAATTTTTTGTTTTTCAAGAAAAGATGAAGGAAACTTGTTTATCATCACTGATAAAGTCTCATGTAGGATAGTTATAGAGAGCATTAGTTGATGTGTCAGAGACTCAAAAAGCAGAAGTAGTTAGTGAAGAGGTTTTTGTCACAGTGTAAATCACTGTGATACCCACTCCTTAGCAGAGTTGTCCCATGTTTAGACAGTAATACACAGCAGAGTCTCCTGCCTCTGACCGCTTTATGATGAACTGATAATCTATGTTTGATGAGGATTTAGAGTTGAATCGGTCTGAAGAGAATCCTGATCCAAAGCTGGGTGAACTGTGACTGTGATAAAATCTCAGAACATACTGAGGAGCTTCACCAGGAACCTGTTTATACCAGCTGACATAATGCATTCCATCATCTCTCTGAATGTTGCATCTGAGAACAACCTCTTGTCCTGTAGAAACTGTGTGGACAGCAGGCGTCTGGGTCAAGCACTTTCACTGCATCAACATCTGTCAACAGACACAGAAAAATCCATGAGTGAAAGGTTTGTGTGTGAAAATATGAGCTGTAAAAGGAATGAGAAGAATATCTTACATGTTAGAGCAGTGATGAGAGTGCAGAGGGTCCCCAGCATGTTGTCAGTGTGTGCTGTAAACGTCCCTTACTGTCCAGCTGAGAGGTGAGCAGGGTTGGAGTGTGAGGAGAAGAGAGACTGAAGCTTATAAAGACACTGAGGAGAGGAGAAGTGGAGGAGGAGGAGTTTCAACACTCAAGCACTAATTTCATTCAACCATCTTGTTCAAAATTCAAACAAATTATCATGTAATCCACATGAGTAATACATTTTCAAGTTTGTTTTTAATGTGTATTATTGTGGTATGTAGAGTGTAAAAGTTAAATTATCTTATCGGTAATAAAAATTCCTCTAAGCAGCCAATCATATTTTCCATTAATCCAGTGTTTTTGCACCAATACAACAAAAAAACTAATAATATTACGTAGATGTATGTACAAAACAGATTAATGTAGTTTATATTTGCTCGTGTTTTAGCTGCACAGTAATGAACTGTTTGTTATGATGCTGCGTTTCTTGGGGCTGGTAGGTTACTATCACAGTTTTTGCAGGAACTTTTCATCTGTGGTTGCCCCACTGACTGACCTGTTGAATGTAAAAGCACAGTTCATTTGGTCCCTGCAATGTGAGCACGCATTTGCAAACATTAAAGCATTGTTGTGTTCTGCTCCAGTGCTCGCAGCTCCAAGATTAGACTGACAGCTGTTTAAACTACAAGTTGATGCCAGCAATGTGGGTACAGGTGCCGTTTTGTTACAGGAGAACGAGGAGGGGGTAGATTGTCCTGTAAGTTACTTCTCCTGCAAATTTAACAGACATCAGCTAAACTACTCCGTGGAGGAGAAGGAGGCATTGGTCCTTATTTGGGCTTTACAGCATTTTGATGTATATGTTGGCTCGGGGGTGATCTGTAGTTTTTACAGATCATCATCCTCTGACCTTTCTGAAGTCGCTGAGATTGATGAGGTGGGCATTGTTCCTGCAGCCTTACAATTTGGACATTCAACACATCAAGGGTGCCAATAATGTAACTGCAGATGCACTCTCGTCTCGTGCGGGCCCTGTACAAAGGCCCATAATTTTATAATTAGTCTTACAAACATTTTTAATGTGCTCCTCTGCACCTTTGGACCCCCCAAGTCCTTCATTCCTGGGAAAGATACAGCAGCATTCAAGCCTGTGTAATGAGTCAGATTCAGATATTGTGTGTGAAGATGGTGTAGATTTACCAGCGCATTTCTTATTTTATGTTTAACTAATTAAGCATGTGCAGTTTGTAAGTTTCATTTAACCCTTTAGAGGGCACTATTAGAGATCAAATTTCAACCCTTAGACCATCACAGGAGGACAATACAAGGCATTTTTTACTTTTTCAAAAATGTTCAATTTTATGGTCCAAATTGAAGGTCAATAAAGTGACCATCTGTGGTTCACTGCAAAAAGTGTACATATAAAAATATATAATAGGGATCAATAAAAAAAACATACATAAACTTTGTAACATTGTAACACTGATACAATGAAGGTGTAAAAATACACAATACTATAAAAAACATTCTAATTCTCACACTCTAAAACATCAACATTAAAAAATCAGCATCAACAAATATAAATCAAATCTGCAATTTCCCCGCTTGGGATCAATAAAGTATATCTATCTATCTATCGATCTATCGATCTATCATTTGACCTCATTACGTGCCTCTTCCTGCTGCAGTATTTGCAGGTCTGACGGGTGGCCTAGACGGGGGCATGGAAGAGGGACAGGTCAAACCACACAGAGTCATTCGGGGTGTGGCTGCAGTGTCCCTGGACAGGCTTGGGGATTTCAGGGGGACTAAGACTGCTGCCTGGAGTTGCTGAGCTCCTCCAGGGACGAGACATGACTGGCCTATGACTGCTGGCGCTCCTGAACACCTGAATGTGAATTATAAATTTGATTTATTTAATTTTGAGTAAAACAGACAGAAATACATAAATACAGAATAGTTTCAAACAATGAAAAGCATATTGGAAAATGCATTTTCTGGATCCTGAAGCTTTTCAGTGACAGGCCATCCACATCCAGAGACTTGCAGTCTCGCCTGTACATCATTCAGGCATTCGTGAAGCTGATATTTTCAGTGTAGGAAAACAGCTGCATGTACCACCTCTTTGATTTCATGGGGGTACGGTAGAGGTGGAGCAGTATATTACCTCTGTCAGTGCCCACCATGTTGGCATTGTAGCTCTTGATAAGAGCAGGGCAGGATCACGTCCTCCTTCCTCTTGGTGTCACTGCAGTATCGGGGAACTGAGGACGTAGGCTGCACTCCCATGTCGGTGGACAGCAGAGTGACAGCCTTGTTGTCCGTCATGACATAACAAACCAGTAAGAGCATTTAGATGTTTGAACATTATTGTAAACAGTGTACTGTGTTACACAGGGTTGTTTAATGATTCTTATATGAAATGACAATGTCATGTCAGTCTCAAAAAGCAAAAGTATGTAGTGAGGAGGTTTTTGTCACAATGTTAATCACTGTGATGCCTCTTCATCATCACAGCCATCCCATGTTTGCACACTTAACTGTATATTGTTTAGTGTATATTCTTTACTTGTAATTTTGTATTTATATTTTTCTATTTATCTGGCATTGAAGATGTAAGAGCAAAGTAAGAATTTCATTGTACAGTGAAAGTAGTTTTTATCTGTGCAAATGACAATAAAATGCTTCAGTCTTGAATCTTGAATGTTTCACAGTAATAGAATGTTTCAATATCTATAACTGGATTCTCTTATGTTCAGTAAAAAGGGATATTAATATTTAATTTATAACTCATTTGTTTTTTCTGTTGGTGTGTGTTAAAACATGTAAACATGGTTGACTTGATACTAGTAGGGAAAGTCTGATTTATTTCAGAATTTTAATAAAAGGATATAGATACAATAGATTGTCAAAAATAAATTTTAAATGTGTAATTGTGGAAGTTAGAAAAAACATTGGTTGATTGTTTCAGTAATTGTTTCAACATGCATCAGCAGATCAAGTGTTTAGTGAGGAGGTTTTTAGTCACAGTGTAAATCACTGTGATACAGCTTCATTAGGAGAGCTGTCATATGTTTGACAGTAATAGACTGCTGAGTCTCCCTCCTCCACATTGTTGATGATCAAACGATAATCTGATCTTGACTAATGAGTAGATGTGAACTTGGGAAATGAAAACCCAGAACCATAGGTTGGAGAGCTATTGCTGTGATAAAAATATAAACACAAACTGAGGAACTCCTCCAGGAATCTGTTTGTACCAAGCGAGCACCAGTGTCAGTAACAGTCCCCAGGTTACAGTCCATGGTGGCTGTCTCTCCTTTCCTCACTGTCACAACAGGAGGCTTCTGTGTCAGCACCGTCACACCACTCACACCTGGAAACAACAAGATGACATGGAGTCAAGAGAAACACGCACAGACTGATGAATCCAACATGAGCTCAAAGCTGCAGTAAGTCAGCCTCCTTACATGTTAGAGCAGTGATGAGAGTGCAGAGGGTCCCCAGCATGTTGTCAGTGTGTGCTGAGAATGGCCTTGGAACTTGGAAAGTGAGCTTACTGCTGACAGATTAGAGGCTTTGGAGGATGAGGAGAGGAGGTGCTGGAGGAGCAATTTAATACAACACTGAAACTGAGAGTGACTGACAGGAGGAGGAGCTTTGCTTCAATCTGCATGCTTTGTCACATTTGTTGATCTCTTATCTTCTGTGGAGGGAAATGCTTTAATGTATTCATTATTTTCAGAAGTTGAAAACTTGATTTTGAAATGTACACAAAATAATAATGTCATGGATATCAAACAGTCCCAAAGTATATGACTTCTGATTTTCTTTATTTTAATTAATTTATTTATTTAATTTAAATTAATTATAATAATAATTAAAGTATCAGTGTGTTTCCAGTCAGAGACAGTTCCCTCTGATTTTACAGAGAGCTGACACTTGACCTCTTCATTTACATGGAGCTATAAATAAGGAGAGGAGGCCTGCAGGTGCATCCTGGGAAGGAAGAGAGGGAGGAGCAGAGAGGTGATGCTTCACTGACAGAGGATGAAAACTCAGTTTCATTTATTAATTTTATCTGAGTTTTCTAACGTCTCAACTACTGTGAGCAACTAAAACCAGGCAAAGTAATATTAATCTCTCTGTTTGTGCTTTTATTGCAAATTAACACCAAATAAAAATGGAGCTTCCTGAATTAAAACAGAAACATGTCTGTTTTCTATGTGTCCTGGATTAACTGAAATTATCAGTGAGATTGAACATCAGGAGAAAAGGAAAATCCAATGAAGCATTACAACATTTTGAACATTATTATCTTAAATAAAACAATAATCAACAAACAATTTTTGATCACAATGTCTTTTTTATTGAATGAGTCTTGAAATACACAACAATTGCAAAGCTGATACAACACCTCCACCTAACTGTCACAACATTTATTACAAGCATGCAGACACATCTTTTCTAACATGGAAACCTTGTAATGAGCAAACAGCACAAAGAGTAAAGAAGCAGCTTTGAAATGCTCATTCTGCTCCTCTACTATTCTTCAGTGGGTACAGCTGGACTTGTTGATGTTTTTCTCTGAAGTCTGGTGAGCCCAAAGACACTTTACATGTGTAAACCTTATCCATGTTCCAGTCTGACGTCTGGATGGCCAGATAGCTGCTGATTTGGAAAGTGCGGTCTGCTTGCTGAACAGCGGTGCTGGTAGAGATCCCACTGCTCACTGGACTCCCACCAGACAACCAGCTCACATCTGCAAAAGGCAAAAGGCACAGACTGACTGGACAGACAGACCAGAGAGGCTTTGTTGGACTGGAGCTCAGCACTGGACGGAGGGAAGACTGTCAGGACAGGAGGAGGGAGGCTGCAGCCTGAAAATACACAAAGGACGTTTGTCAAATAACTCCACAGAAAGCATGGCAGGAACAGACTGATTCATTTGTTGTCCTCACAATATAATAAATACACTGAAGTAAAAGAGTGAAAGCTGCATAAACATCAATAAATCGTCACATAAATTACATTGACATTTGTCAAATAACTTCTATGTGAAGTCATTAATATAAAACAATAAATTACCACATTATTTAGTTCTATGTTCTGACAAATGAATAAAAACTCTGAAATTAAACATTTCACATCTACATTGGGAAATTGTCACAAAAATAAAATTTTATACCAAATCTAGAAATTCCAAATTTGCAACATAACAATTGTTCCAATACATTTTTTTCAGTTCATAAAGTCAGTGCATGCTTTTTGTCTTAAAAAATGTTTTTTTTTTTTTATTTTAATACATGTATTTAAGTCACAATAATACTACATTTTACAAACAGCCAAAATATTATTCAGGAACAATTAGTAAGTAAATTTAGGATTGATTACAAATATACTTTTAGCACATTATGTAAAATACAATTTTGCAATGTTACAACTTGAAAAGCAACATCTTGTAAATGTTGTCCAACTGTCCAATATTCCTCAGCCATTACAATTTTTGCAGATTTGTAGAAAATAACTTATATTATAGAGAGATATTGAGATCTCTCTTTTGCCTTAGAACACACAGGCTGGTATCAAAGTGGATGAAAAAAAGACAAATATTCACTGGACATGTTAAATGTTACAACAATTAGCAAAATACAGACCTATTATTTCGTCTTAATATGAATCACAAATAAAAACTTCTCTCTCGTTGTATGATCAGTTAAAAAGTACTTACTTGTCACAATCAAGCTTGGTGCCTTGTCCGAATACCACAGTGATTCACTTTGTACACATGGCTGTACAAAAACCTCCTGACTCTCACTAATGAGGGGAGTGGAAGTGAAACATCCTGTTGAGACCAACTTTCACTGTCAGCGTCTCATTCCCTTCATCAGTCTGCTTATATTCCAAAACACTGCTGGACTTGAGGACTGATTCTCAATCTGCTGTTGCATCTTTTTGTCTTCATGCTGGAGATGTTAAAAGTTCACATTTCATCAGTGAATTCAGGTTGTTATTGCCTGCAGGGAGAGTATAAAATTCATTTTATGTTTAATTTGCAGCAGGCCAAAAGTCATTCTTCTTTTTTTTTCTTTTCTTTTCTGATCACCTCACTAAAAACTCAACATGTAGAATATTATTGAAGTGGTGACCCTCCACTTTGCCACAGACTGACTGACATGACGTGAACACTTGACGACTGCTATAACAAACAGAAATGACCATAAAGAATTATAATTACACCAAAAAAACAGACTTTTCAGATGTTTGAGATGAATCTCAGAGAGGTCAAACTTCCTGTTAGACCTCTTATGAACCAAAGTCTCATAAATCTTCAAAAACATAAACTTAATACCTTATGATTCAGTTATTCAGTATTTGGAGGTGTACTGCTGAATAAACAACACTGACAAGAATTTAAGATATTTTGCACAAAAGTTAATCAATTATCTGATTAACACCAACCACAGTTATACATCTGATGAGAATCCATTACATCAATCATGGTTTACAGACGGCGTCTCTGAGAACACAAAAATTAATTCATCATATTCTATAGTGAACTTTTGAAACACGTCATCAGTTCAAAATCAGTGTCTTTTCTCTGTGATTTATTAGCAGTTTTCATCAATTTAGGAAACATCATGAAGTATAAAGCTGATAACAAGTTTGTTTTTTAATGTGTGTTATTGGGAATAATGTTACATCTGTTTTAATGAGCTGTTAAAGAGGCCTGGAGTCTCAAAGATTAGTGTTAAATTAAAAGCAAGACATAGTTTGAAAATTATTTTTTGTATTTATTCATTTAATGTTAAACTGTATTAAGGCCAAAAAACACAAACAAAGAAAATTTGTCTTGATGGAATAAAATAAAACAAATATACAAGGACGCAAGTTTGGAATCCATAAAAGTGGGTTTTAAGAAGTGATTTGTTATTTACTTATTTTTAATATCTGTAAACTCAAGGTATCTGAGCTGTTCAGTAATATAGCTGGAGGATCTCTTAGGAACATTTAACACATATATTTGTCCCCAAGGTCAAAACTTGAGAATATGAAAGAATGAGTCGGAGTGGGGGATTCTTTATTTATCTAATGTGAGGTTGAATGGATTTGTTTATCACTCATCTTATTGTAGTTTTTAGTGTTTTTTTTTCTCTGTGCAGTCTGACTGAAAAATGATTAGTACATACCAATAAGAAACAATCAGAAAACAACTAATATTGAATTTAGTCATGTCTTCATGTTTAGTGATGATACAAACTCTTTAACAGAGAGATTAAGTCTCCCTCCTCCACTTTTAAGTGAATTTGTGAGAACCCAGAACCTTTTAAGAAAATATAAAACAAATAAAACAAACTACAAATTGCAAATTTCATTAAACTACAAAAGGAAACTGCCCCTTAAATTACAACATCAGTTTGTTGTTCTCAAAGTCTCATGTTCTTTAAATCCCCTTTTAGGATAGTTATAGAGAGCATTAGTTGATGTGTCAGAGACTCTTTATTTATGTTTATTAAAAAGCAGAAGTAGTTAGTGAAGTCAAAAACCTTTATTTATCACTCAGGTTTTTCACTTTTTGCAAATAAAAATAACAAAATCACAGTGTAAATCAGAGAGATTAGGAAGTAAACTGTGATACAAGAAAAGTGAAGGAAACGTACTCCTTAGCAGAGGTGTCCCATGTTTTACTCACAGTAATACACAGCAGAGTCTCCTGCCTCTGACCGCTTTATGATGAACTGATAATCTATGTTTGATGAGGATTTAGAGTTGAATCGGTCTGAAGAGAATCCTGATCCAAAGCTGGGTGAACTGTGATTGTGGTAAAACTTCAGAACAATACTGAGGAGCTTCACCAGGAACCTGTTTATACCAAAAGATATACTTATTATCATCTCTCTGCACATGTTGCATCTGAGAACAACCTCTTGTCCTGTAGAAACTGTGTGGACAGCAGGCGTCTGGGTCAGCACTTATCACTGCATCAACATCTGTCAACAGACACAGACACAGATAAATCCATGAGTGAAAGGTTTGTGTGTGAAAATATGGGCTGTAAAAGGAATGAGAAGAATATCTTACATGTTAGAGCAGTGATGAGAGTGCAGAGGGTCCCCAGCATGTTGTCAGTGTGTGCTGTAAACGTCCCTTACTGTCCAGCTGAGAGGTGAGCAGGGTTGGAGTGTGAGGAGAAGAGAGACTGAAGCTTATAAAGACACTGAGGAGAGGAGAAGTGGAGGAGGAGGAGTTTCAACACTCAAACACTGTTTAGATTGATCAATTCCTGTACATCATGTAAGGAAATGTTTTCCATTTGTTTTTCTGTCCATCCTCACATAATCTAACTCCAAATTATGTATCACATTAATTTTCACATTTGTGTTTTTTCATTTTAGAATCCATTCATATAAATTTTTTATCACTGCATGTGAAGTCAGCTGTGTTTTGTCAAAGGCAGGTTGCAGGGAAATAATGTCCACTTTAATCTCTAATCTCAAAATCTTCTCACATCTAAATCTTCTTCAGGTACCACTAAACATTTTTTCTCCCCTTATAATAAAAAACATTGATGTGTCAAACACAGCATAAATATATATTTCAAGTTTGTGTTTCAAAGTTCTCACAAAGCTGCGAATTGTATTATATAGGGAAACAGCATCTGAATTTGGTTACAAATAAGAATCCTTTGTAAAGTTTAGTTCTCTTATCTGTGTAAACCTGCTCCCCTTTGTTTCAGCCTCCGGCTTTCTAATTGTGGATATTCCTTTAAGAGCAAACACAGGGTTTGAGGCTCCTCAGGCCATTAATCCCCAAAACAAATTGTTCTGATTAACACAATTAAAAACATTAAAAAAAATATGTGTTTATTATGTATCAAGTTCAAAACCTGTAAAAAGTTAGCTTAATTGTTTGCCACCATTATTTTTTATTTGCTGGTGTTCCAAGTTTGCTGCACATTAATGAACTGCTTTTTCTTTTGATCCACTGTGAAGCTGCTGACCTGGAGGTCTGCTTCATGAAACATGACTGATGTAGTTAGATTACTGTCACATTTGGGAACTTTGGCAATCAGGAACGTTGTAACCAATCACTCTGCCTGTGTAGCTTTGTTATTCTGACCTGCATTTAGCCCTGATCAAGGATGGTTTTAAAGGATGAAATCATGAGGTGATTTTGAAATCATCTCTGCTTAAATGTGTTTAATATTTTAAACTCACTGGTCGTTTTTAACATTTCAGTAAGACCGCTCACATTTGAAATGTTTATTGCAGCAATATGTTCTGACCATAGTTAGAGTTTGACAGATGGTTGAGGTCAATTTACCCCAAAAAGTCAAAGTTCCTCTAATGAACAAACTGTAATGAAACTTAAATATCAACACACAAAATCGCTTGTTCATTTTACATATTACCCCATATAAATATAGCATAGTGCATTTTAAACAAAATAATGTTTTAAAATGATTTAATATGCTTTTTACATTAAGAGTTAGCATTGTCAATATTCATTTAAAGTATTTTAATTTGTAACATTTGTAACATTTGATTCAGTAAATTACTGGAGATTGTTCTGTTTTAGTTTTATGAGATTTTATGTTTGATATAAAAAAGCATTTTTGATTTCATTTATCATTTCATTGTTTTGAGAATATTGAAGTCTGCAGGTGGATGCTGGGGTGGTGGTGCGTGGGTTCTCTCTGGGTACTCTCTCTCCACAATCCAAAGCTGAAGGAACAAACAGGTGTGAGTGTGAGTGTGAGTAATACAGCAGCAGTGGCACTGATAGGCAGTGTGGTCAGGATAAGCAGGATGAAGATGAATGAATGAATGAATGAATGAAAGAGAGACTGGCCGGTTTTGAGCTGTGCTCATGTCTAATACAAGCGACTTTGTTCGAGTTGATCGTCGTTATGTATTATTGTTTTGTTTGTGAGTTTGCTCTCATGTGCCGGTGGAGATATTGAGCCAATCGAGGAGTTTCATCAGCTCTCTGTTTTATTAGCCATTAGCCGTGCTATTGTTAGTAATACAGTGCTTCAATATGTCATGTGGATGTTTGTTTAATGGTTTGCACATTCTGTGAAAATTAACATTCATGATTTGGTAATTATTTTATTATTTTCCTTTTAGTTTCACCTTTGCTTCAGTAAGATAAACATGGCAAACTATAAGGAGTCTTCTTTGGAGTAAATTGTTAGCTGCCTATCAACACATGCGCCACATGCATAAAGGACCGAACACAATTTGAAAGTAAAAAATCATGAATTTTTGAAGTCATCTTTGGGCTCATTTGTTTTATATTCTAAACTCAGCATCCACCTCTGATTAATTGAACATTTTCAAATTAGAATCAGATTCGTTGGCCAGGTATCTTAACGCACACAAAGAATTTGACTCTGTTTTGCAGCGCTCTCATGTACGTACACATGATTACAGAAACAAAGACAGCAACTTGAAAAGGTAAAAATAAACATTAACTTTATGCTAATGTAACACAATGTCAAATCTGAATATATAATTATTCCATCATGCTTATATACAATAGGTACATTTGTCCTCACTGGTTTTGAGGTTCATTTTCTTACTGTTGTGTATTACAATATTTGTATTAAATATTTGTATTAAAGAGTAAACACAACTTTTTATCTCTTATCTCACTTTTATCACACTTTTCTGAAATGTCCTCTGACCAAGCCAACAAGGTCCATATTAATAATGACTCCTAATCTTTATTTATTGGAAACACACCATTCATTTGTGAGTACCTCAAAGTAACATTTGAGTGGCTTTGAAAGTGGAAATAATGTAGCTGAGTTACTTTTTACTGCACTGTATATATATTTTAACAGTAGAAACTTTTTTTATCGTTGATTTTCTTGATCTTTTTCAGCCATAAATATTTTTAGGTAAATAATCATTGTCCAATCTGAAATTCCAAAGGCTGTGGATTCAGATTCATCTTTCAAACCTCAAAGTCCCTGTCAGTACTACTCTCCTCCTGAAATGATGGGCTGCTCAATAATCAAGTACAAAACTCGGTATGAGACATTAAAGAATACATTATCACAAATGTTTACTCAAAGAAACACCTGCATGTCTGTCGCTCTCTCACATCACTGGTATAAGGATGTTCTTGATATGAGGCACTCTCTACCTTTCTCTCACAATGACACTCTTCTTAAAACTGATGATGACACTCTCTACTTTTACACGGTCTTCTTTGATCATAACAACCAAAGTTCATGGACTTACTCTCTGACTCTCAGTGCTTCATGTTATCTTCAAATAACAAAACACATCAAGGTTATAAAATTTATGATGATTCTCTAAAGAATGATTTGTTAAATTCTGAGAGTTCAAATCAGTAAAAAAGAAGGAAACTTTCTATGATTTGATTCCTGTGTGATGAGTAGCAGGAGACATTTGTATGTGTGATGATTTTTCTTATTGTGTTACTGTTGTGTATGTATAATAGACAAATGTAACTAAGATAGTTCTCAGGATTTATGTTAAAATCCACACTTGTAGTTGGGAAAAGTTATTACGAATAGTGTTTAGAAGACCATTGATACTTGGAGTTTTTCCTATATTATTATTTATTTTTTCACATTTGAAAAAAACAACTAAAATCAGAAATTAAAGGGAGCATCATCTCCTGAAGTTGGGTGTTGGAAAGTCTGCAGATGGCAAATATTGAGATAAGTTATTTTCACTCAGAGTGGTATGTAAAGTGTTTATTATAAGGTTAAGAGCATATAGAAGGTGGTTTACATTACTGCTGTTTATTTTTATTTTTCAATCAAGCAAGTCATCAGATAAAAAGAATTGAAAATGATACAAGATCTGTCAGATATTCAAAAAGCAGAAGTGTTTCAGTGAGGAGGTTTTTGTCACAGTGTAAATCACTGTGATACGTTCTCCTCACTACACAGCAGAGTCTCCTGCCTCATCTTTATGATGAAGCAGAGTCTGAAGAGAATCCTGATCCAAAGTAGGGTGAACAATCTGTCCCATGTTTGACAGTAATAGACTGCTGAGTCTCCCTCCTCCACATTGTTGATGATCAAACGATAATCTGATGTGAGGAGAGGAGAAGTGATGTTTTCAATCATTAATCAATTACATCATGTGAGTTTCGAATTAAATATTTTTTTCTACAATAAACAAAAATGTGATAACTTGTATTGCTCAGAGAAACAATAAATCTGAAAAATGGTAGGCGAGTTGACAGTGGTTAAAGTAATGATTTTTGGTCGCCTTACTATATTATTATTTATTTTTATGATCGTTGGTTGTTAAGATTGTATTTTGTTCTATAAAATATAGTTCTATATAATTTTATATTATGATGTTTACTTCTCCATTGGTAGATGTGAACTTGGGAGATGAAAACCCAGAACCATAGGTTGGAGAGCTATCCAGCTGTGATAAAAATATAAAACAAACTGAGGTTTATTTTTTATTTTTCATTCATCAACTCCAGATAAAAGTATTGATATGTTTGAAAATGATTGTCCAGGAATCTGTTGTTATTTGTTTGTCAAAAAGCAGAAGTGTTTAGTGAGGAGGTTTTTTATACCAGTACTCACTAACAGAGCTGTCCCATGCGTAAGCACCACTGTTGACTGATGAGTTGTTGTGAACTGGGAGATGAAAACCCAGAACCATAGTTTGGAGAGAGCTGTGATAAAAATATAAAACAAACTCTGTCAGTAACAGTCCCCAGGTTACAGTCCATGGTGGCTGTCTCTCCTTTCCTCACTGTCACAACAGGAGGCTTCTGTGTCAGCACCGTCACACCACTCACACCTGGAAACAACAAGACATGACATGGAGTCAAGAGAAACACACAGACTGATGAATCCAACATGAGCTCAAAGCTGCAGTAAGTCAGCCTCCTTACATGTTAGAGAGCAGTGATGAGAGTGCAGAGGGTCCCCAGCATGTTGTCAGTGTGTGCTGAGAATGGCCTTGGAACTTGGAAAGTGAGCTTACTGCTGATGACAGATTAGAGGCTTTGGAGGATGAGGAGAGGAGGTGCTGGAGGAGCAATTTAATACAACACTGAAACTGAGAGTGACTGACAGGAGGAGGAGCATGGAGTTTGTTTTGCTTTGCTTCAATCTGCATGCTTTGTCACATTTGTTGATCTCTTATCTTCTGTGGAGGGAAATGCTTTAATGTATTCATTATTTTCAGAACGTTGAAAATTTTGATTTTGAAAGTGTACACAAAATAAGTAATGTCATGATATCAAAAAGTCCCAAAGTATATGACTTCTGATTTTCTTTATTTTTTAATTTATTTATTTATTTAATTGTAAATTAAAAATAATAATTAAAGTATCAGTGTGTTTCCAGTCAGAGACAGTTCCCTCTGATTTTTACAGAGAGCTGACACTTGACCTCTTCATTTACATGGAGCTATAAATAAGGAGAGGAGGCCTGCAGGTGCATCCTGGGAAGGAAGAGAGGGAGGAGCAGAGAGGTGATGCTTCACTGACAGAGGATGAAAACTCAGTTTCATTTACTCATTTTATCTGAGTTTTCTAACGTCTCAACTACTGTGAGCAACTAAAACCAGGCAAAGTAATATTAATCTCTCTGTTGAGCTTTTTATTGCAAATTAACACCAAATAAAAATGGAGCTTCCTGAATTAAACAGAAACATGTCTGTTTTCTATGTGTCCTGGATTAACTGAAATTATCAGTGAGATTAACATCAGGAGAGAAAAGGAAAATCTAATGAAGCTTACAACATTTTGAACATTATTATCTTAAATAAAACAACAATCAACAAACAATTTTTGATCACAATGTCTTTTTTATTGAATGAGTCTTGAAATACACAACAATTGCAAAGCTGATACAACACCTCCACCTAACTGTCACAACATTTATTACAAGCATGCAGACACATCTTTTCTAACATGGAAACCTTGTAATGAGCAAACAGCACAAAGAGTAAAGAAGCAGCTTTGAAATGCTCATTCTGCTCCTCTACTATTCTTCAGTGGGACAGCTGGACTTGTTGATGTTTTTCTCTGAAGTCTGGGAGCCCAAAGACACTTTACATGTGTAAACCTTATCCATGTTCCAGTCTGACGTCTGGATGGCCAGATAGCTGCTGATTTGGAAAGTGCGGTCTGCTTGCTGAACAGCGGTGCTGGTAGAGATCCCACTGCTCACTGGACTCCCACCAGACAACCAGCTCACATCTGCAAAAGGCACTTAGACTGACTGGGCAAAACAGACAGACAGACCAGAGAGGCTTTGTTGGACTGGAGCTCAGCACTGGACGGAGGGAAGACTGTCAGGACAGGAGGAGGGAGGCTGGAGCCTGAAAATACACAAAGGACGTTTGTCAAATAACTCCACAGAAAGCATGGCAGGAACAGACTGATTCATTTGTTGTCCTCACAATATAATAAATACACTGAAGTAAAAGAGTGAAAGCTGCATAATACATCAAGAAATCGTCACCCAAAATATAAACAGTGTTAAATTTTTTAACAAAGCTATGTAAATCCCTAATATAAAATATGACGACTGGGACAACATGGTTTAGTTCATGTTTTGACAAATGAATAAAAACTCATGAAATTAAACATTGTCATACTACAAAAATGCATTTGAAATTTTCAAAATATAATAATTTCTTTCGCAAATGTGAGAAATTCCAAGATTCGCAACATCAGAGAATGCTTTGTTTTTCTGGTTTCTATTAAATCTTCAAGAATTTTTTTTCACGAGTATATATGATACATTTTATGTTTACTATGTTTAAACTTTGCAAAATTACTTAAGTAAAAATATACAGAAAGAATTTTTTTCATGACAATGACCCTTTCAATGTTTTTTTTTTTTACTTAAAATCATTAAATATAAAGTTCTGCACAGTCAACATTGTGAAAAAAATTTAAGCGCAATTTAGTAAATTTAGTACGTTTCCAACTGTCTAAAAATAAGTGCCTCAACCATCAAAAAACTGTGGCACATTTGTTGAAAACATTTCATATAGATGTGATCATTTGCAGATCTCTCTTTTGCCTTCAAAGACACAACCTGGCTATCAAAGCTGGATGAAGTACAGAAACATCCATTATTCACTGAACAACATGTTAAATGAAGCTGTAACACACAAAATGAAGACCTATTTTCTGACTTAATTTGAATCAGAAAGAGAAAACTTCTCTCTTGTTGTATGATCAGTTAAAAAGTACTTACTTGTCACAAGTCAGCTTGGTGCCTTGTCCGAATACCACAGTGATTCACTTTGTACACATGGCTGTACAAAAACCTCCTGACTCTCACTAATGAGGGGAGTGGAAGTTGAAACATCCTGTTGAGACCAACTTTCACTGTCAACGTCTCATTCCCTTCATCAGTCTGCTTATATTCCAAAACACTGCTGGACTTGAGGACTGATTCTCAATCTGCTGTTGCATCTTTTTGTCTTCATGCTGGAGATGTTAAAAGTTCACATTTCATCAGTGAATTCAGGTTGTTATTGCCTGCAGGGAGAGTATAAAATTCATTTTATGTTTAATTTGCAGCAGCCAAAGTCATCTTATTTTCTTTTCTTTTTATCACCTCACTAAAACATCAACATGTAGAATATTATTGAAGTGGTGACCCTCCACTTTGCCACAGACTGGACGTGAACACTTGACGACTGTTTTAACACACAGAAATGACCATAAAGAATTATAATCACACCAAATTGAAGAATATCTAATGTTTTGTTATTTGTTCTGTATATGAACAGCAGCATATTGCTTTCTCTTTAAAATGTACAATATGTTCTGCCACAGAGACTTTTCAGATGTTTGAGGTCAATCGAATCTCAGAGAGGTCAAACTTCCTGTTAGACCTCTTATGAACAAAGTCTCATAAATCTCCCAAAAACATAAACTTAATACCTTATTCAGTTATTTGGAGGTGTAACTGCTGAATAAACAACACTGACAACACCAATCCACAGTTATACAGCTGATGAAGAATCCATTACATCAATCATGGTTTACAGACGGGGTCTCTGAGAACACAAAAACTAATTCAACATATTCTATAGTGAACTTTTGGAACACGTCATCAGTTCAAAATCAGGTTTATCAGCAATTTGAATCAATTTAGGAAACATCATCAAGTATAAAGCTGATAAAATAATGTTACATCTGTTTTAATGAGCTGTTAAAGAGGCCTGGAGTCTCAAACAGTGTTAAATTAAAAGCAAGACATAGTTTGAAATATTATTTTTTGTATTTATTCATTTTAATGTCGTAAACTTGTATTATTTGTCTTGATGGTATTTTGGAATCCTTGTTATTTACTTATTTTTAATATCTGTAAACCTCAAGGTATCTGAGCTGTTCCTCTCTTAGGAACATTTAACACATATATTTGTCCCCAAGGTCAAAATTGAGTCTCTTTATTTATCTTTGTTTATCACTCAGTATTTTTTTCACTGTGCAGTCTTGATCAAATAATGAGAAAAAATCAGGGAGAAGAAAATACCTAATATTGAATTTAGTTATGTCTTCATGTTTAGTGATGAGAGAGATTAAACTTTTGAGTGAAATTTGTCGTTTAAGAACAAATTGAGGAAACTGGTTTGTTGTTCATTTTCAAAGTCTCATGTAGGATAGTTATAGAGAGCATTAGTTGATGTGTCAGAGACTCAAAAAGCAGAAGTAGTTAGTGAAGAGGTTTTTGTCACAGTGTAAATCACTGTGATACGTACTCCTTAGCAGCAGAGTCGTCCCATGTTCTCACAGTAATAATACACAGCAGAGTCTCCTGCCTCTGACCGCTTTATGATGAACTGATAATCTATGTTTGATGAGGATTTAGAGTTGAATCGGTCTGAAGAGAATCCTGATCCAAAGATTCTGGGTGAACTGTGATTGTGGATAAAACTGCTCAGAACATACTGAGGAGCTTCACCAGGAACCTGTTTATACCAGCTGGACATAATAGCTTTCATAGGTCTCTGAATGTTGCATTCTGAGAACAACCTCTTGTCCTGTAGAAACTGTGTGGACAGCAGGCGTCTGGGTCAGCACTTTCACTGCATCAACATCTGTCAACAGACACAGAAAAATCCATGAGTGAAAGGTTTGTGTGTGAAAATATGGGCTGTAAAAGGAATGAGAAGAATATCTTACATGTTAGAGCAGTGATGAGAGTGCAGAGGGTCCCCAAGCATGTTGTCAGTGTGTGCTGTAAACGTCCACTTACTGTCCAGCTGAGAGGTGAGCAGGGTTGGAGTGTGAGGAGAAGAGAGACTGAAGCTTATAAAGACACTGAGGAGAGGAGAAGTGGAGGAGGAGGAGTTTATACACCCAACACTATAACATTTACCTTTGTCTCACATCATTCATGTTACTTTAATCATTAAAAAAAAAAACTATATCTAAATATAATGAGTACTTTTACAAAATGGATAAAAGATTTTCTTACAATATCTCAACTAACCAAACACACTATTTAGAATATTAAAAACATCAATTTTAGAATAAAATTTACAACACTTGCATGTTAATAATAAATGATTACAGTTACATTTACACAGATGTCATTTTTGATTCCTCAGTTCGGGCAGATCTGAGTGCATCGTTTCATGTATTGTTATCATTTAAGACTACTGTGATTCATTATGTGGCACAGCTAAGAAATATGGTTTCACCCCCTCTACACTGATGATTGTGTTTGCCAACATCTACACCCAGACATTTGAACGAAATATTTCTGCTGTGCGCCAGCATCTGGATGTGATGTGTCACTTGTAAAAACAGAGGATTGTCGTGTGTGTGAGGCAAGGCAGGACTCAAATGTAGAACAGGACGGCGGCAGAGCAGAAGGCTTTATTTTATGGGTAAACAAGCAGGCAGGTACAGGATGAGCAGGCACAGGACATGAACAGGGCAGGAACGAACTCAGGAAATGAACAATCAGACACAGAACAACAAGTGGAAACAGGTGAGGAAACCAACAGGGAACAGGTGAAACTAATAAGGGCGGAGCTGAACAATCAAAGAGGCGAGAAACACTTAAGGGCAGTGTGAAAAGGTTGCTCACTGCCCTTTCCACTAGTCCCTGTGTCACAATATTACCAGTGCTGTGTTTTGTGTTTAGATATTTACATCAGTTTCATGTTGTAAATATATGATCACTTAATTAATTTGCTTATGTTATTATTATTGTGAATTTCTCTTGGAGATCAATAAAGTATCTATCTATCTATCATTAGTATAAAATTGTGTTGTGATTGATTTATTTGTTTTTGGTCAATAGGCTTATATGTTGAAAATGGGTTACTCTATTGTTTGTGATTTGGGTTTGTTGTTTTGCCTGGGAAGGTTGGGGCTTATCAACTTCTCAATCAAGGGTAGTGGGAACAGGGAACAGACAAATACAAGAACAGAAAATGCTGGGAATATTCGACCAATCAGAAACATTCAACACCAAGGCCTGCCCACAAAGTTCCTGGTCCTCTCAATAGTTGATGTACATTCCCTCAGTAAGACTGTCTGCAGACATTTGTTTTTGTAAAATACAAAATCTATCACATATTCTCAGCAGCTCACTGTTATTTGTTGTTTGTTGTACCGTTATTTGTGGTTCTGCACCTCTCAACTGTTGATGTAATAACTTGAGTTTGATGACATTTGTCTTTGTTATTCACCTTGAAAAGTTTGAACTTTGACTGATGAAGTAAAGTGGAGTTCTAAACCTGATAAAGGGATTTATGTTAGAATAACACAGAGCAATGTGCTTGCATATATTATTCCATTTATGTGAATGCATGTACAATATTTGGACACAAAAATATATTACAGAGTAGTTCCAGTTATACAACCGGCCCTTTGAGGGCAACCATAATGCTGATGTGGCCCGCAGTGAAAATGAGTTTGTTACCCTTGTATTACAGTATGTGTTAAACTATAATAAGCAGTATAATAGTTTAACTTTTTTATTTCTTAATTAACCTTGTGCAGTAATTTACTGTCACTGAAGTTCCATATTGATGGGCACGCCTTCATTTCCTGGGAACGTATCATGAATCAGTAAATCTACATGACACTTCTCATGTGATTGTGTCATGTTCATTTGGTTGTGTTTTAGCTGCACATGATAAATATTTTTGAATTTGAAACTTTCGGTTGTCAAGAGATCTTTGCACCTGTTTATAAATACAGAAAAATACAATTAGATTACAATTGAATACATGTGTTTGGGTAAGGCTCATTTCTACATATACAGTGGATATAAAAAGTCTACACACCCCTGTTCAAATGCCAGGTTTTTGTGATGTAAAAAAATGACACCAAGATAAATAATTTCACAACTTTTTCCACCTTTAATGTGACCTAGAACCTGTACTACAACGTACAACCCAATTGAAAAACAAATTGAAATCTTTACAGGGGAAAAAGTAACCTGGTTGATAAATATGCACAGCCACACCCTTAAACTAATTCTTTGTTTGCAGCACCTTTGGCTTTAATTAGAGCACTCTTTTTGTCTTTTTGGGTAAGAGTCTATCAGCGTGGCATATCTTAATGTGGCAATATTTACCCACTCTTCTTTGCAAAACTGCTCCAAATCTGACAGATTGCGAGGGCATCTCCTATGCACAGCCCTCTTCAGATCACCCCACAGCCACACCCCCCCACAGATGTTCGATCGGATTCAGGTCTGGACTCTGGCTGGGACATTGCAAAACCTCGCAATCTTATTCTGCTTGCAAAGCCATTCTTTAGTTGATTTGGATGTGTGCTAATTCCCTCCACCCTGACTAAGGCCCCAGTTCCAGCTGAAGAAAAACAGCCTCAAAGCATGATGCTGCCACCACCATGCTTCACTGTAGGTTTGGTGTTCTTTTGGTGATGAGCAGTGTGGTTTTTGTGCAACCACAACACACTTTCCCACATGCGTTTGGGAGATTTCAAATGTCTTTTTGCAAAATGAAGAAGCCAGACTTGGATGTTTTTCTTCGAGAGATAAGGCTTCCATCTTGCCACCCTTCCCCATAGTAGCCCAGACATATGAAGAAAGACGGGAGATTGTTGTCACATGTACTACACAGCCAGTACTTGCCAGAAATTCCTGCAACTCCTTCAATGTTGCTGTCGGCCTCTTGGCAGCCTCCCTGACCAGTTTTCTCCTCGTTTTATCATCAATTTTGGACGGATGGACGTCCTGTTCTTGGTAATGTCACTGTTGCCATATTTTCTCCACTTGATGATGATGACTGTCTTCACTGTGTTCCATGGTATATTTAATTCCATTGGAAATTCTTTTGTACCCTTCTCCTGACTGATATCTTTGAACAATGAGATCCCTCTGATGCTTTGGAAGCTCTCTGCGGACCGATGGCTTGTGCTGGAAGATGTGGCTACAAAAATGTGAACAAAAGCCTACTAGAACAGCTGAACTTTATTTGGGGTTAATCAGAGGCACTTTAAATGGTGACAGACAGGTGTGTGCTGACTCCCATTTAACATGAGTTTGAATGTAATTGGTTAAATCCGAACACAGCCATACCCCCAGTTATAAGAGGGTGTGCACACTTGTGCAACATCATTATTTTTACTTTACCTCCCTAAAAGATTTCAGTTTGTTTTTCAATTCTATTGTACAGGTTATGGGTCACATTAAAGGTGGAAAAAGTTATCTTGGTGTCATTTTTTTACATCACAAAAACCTTGTTTTTTCTAAATTCAGAAAATGAGATATTTCAGTAATCATTCAATGACAGGATTCTTTCATGATCAGCAGCAAAGAAAATTAATATTTAATGTATGACAACATGTCTGTTTTGGTGAGTGCTAAAAATGTAAATATGGCTTGCTGGATACCAGAAGGCAAGGTGTGATTTATTTGAGACTCCAGTAAAAGGATTTAAATACTAAAAATACATTTTGAATGTATGAGTGGGAAATTAGAGAAAAAATGGCAGAGGGCTTCACTCCTCATCAAAATGCACCTGCAGGTCAAAAAGCAGAAGTATTCAGTAAAGAGGTTTTTGTCACAGTGTAAATCACTGTGATACCTTTACTTGAAAAGAGTCATCCCAAGTTTCACAGTGATAGACTGCTGAGTCTCCCTCCTCCACATTCTTGATGATCAAACGATAATCTGTTGTTGACTGATGAGTTGTTGTGAACTTGGGAGATGAAAACCCAGAACCATAGGTTGGAGAGCTGTCGCTGTGTTATAAAATATAACACAAACTGAGGAACTCCTCCAGGAATCTGTTTGTACCAAAGAGCAGCCATGTTAGTAACAGTCCCCAGATTACAGTCCATGGTGGCTGTCTCTCCTTTCCTCACTGTCACAACAGGAGGCTTCTGTGTCAGCACCGTCACACCACTCACACCTGGAAACAACAAGATGACATGGAGTCAAGAGAAACACACAGACTGATGAATCCAACATGAGCTCAAAGCTGCAGTAAGTCAGCCTCCTTACATGTTAGAGCAGTGATGAGAGTGCAGAGGGTCCCCAGCATGTTGTCAGTGTGTGCTGAGAATGGCCTTGGAACTTGGAAAGTGAGCTTACTGCTGACAGATTAGAGGCTTTGGAGGATGAGGAGGAGAGGAGGTGCTGGAGGAGCAATTTAATACAACACTGAAACTGAGAGTGACTGACAGGAGGAGGAGGAGGGGCTTTGCTTCAATCTGCATGCTTTGTCACATTTGTTGATCTCTTATCTTCTGTGGAGGGAAATGCTTTAATGTATTCATTATTTTAAGCAGGTGAAAACTTGATTGTGAAATGTACACAAAATAATGATGTCATGATATTGAAAAGTCCCAAAGTATATGACTTCTGATTTTCTTTATTTTAATGTATGTATTTATTTCATTTAAATTACTAATAATAATAATAAAAGTATCAGTGTGTTTCCAGTCAGAGACAGTTCCCTCTGATTTTACAGAGAGCTGACACTTGACCTCTTCATTTACATGGAGCTATAAATAAGGAGAGGAGGCCTGCAGGTGCATCCTGGGAAGGAAGAGAGGGAGGAGCAGAGAGGTGATGCTTCACTGACAGAGGATGAAAACTCAGTTTCATTTACTCATTTTATCTGAGGTTTTCTAACGTCTCAACTACTGTGAGCAACTAAAACCAGGCAAAGTAATATTAATCTCTCAGTTGTGCTTTTATTGCAAATTAACACCAAATAAAAATGGAGCTTCCTGAATTAAACAGAAACATGTCTGTTTTCTATGTGTCCTGGATTAACTGAAATTATCAATGAGATTAACATCAGGAATAAAAGGAAAATCTAATGAAGCTTACAACATTTTGAACTTTATTATCTTCAAATAAAACAATAATCAACAAACAATTTTTGATCACAATGTCTTTTTTATTGAATGAGTCTTGAAATACACAACAATTGCAAAGCTGATACAACACCTCCACCTAACTGTCACAACATTTATTACAAGCATGCAGACACATCTTTTCTAACATGGAAACCTTGTAATGAGCAAACAGCACAAAGAGTAAAGAAGCAGCTTTGAAATGCTCATTCTGCTCCTCTACTATTCTTCAGTGGGACAGCTGGACTTGTTGATGTTTTTCTCTGAAGTCTGGGAGCCCAAAGACACTTTACATGTGTAAACCTTATCCATGTTCCAGTCTGACGTCTGGATGGCCAGATAGCTGCTGATTTGGAAAGTGCGGTCTGCTTGCTGAACAGCGGTGCTGGTAGAGATCCCACTGCTCACTGGACTCCCACCAGACAACCAGCTCACATCTGCAAAACCCTTAGACTCACTGGGCAAAACAGACAGACAGACCAGAGAGGCTTTGTTGGACTGGAGCTCAGCACTGGACGGAGGGAAGACTGTCAGGACAGGAGGAGGGAGGCTGGAGCCTGAAAATACACAAAGGACGTTTGTCAAATAACTCCACAGAAAGCATGGCAGGAACAGACTGATTCATTTGTTGTCCTCACAATATAATAAATACACTGAAGTAAAACAGTGAAAGCTGCATAAACAACAAGAAATCGTCATCCATATTTTATTGGACATTTGTCAAATAACTCTATGTGAAGTCATTAATATAAAACATTAAATTGGGACCACATTATTTAGTTCTTTGTTCTGACAAATGAATGAAAACTCTGAAATTAAACATTTCACATCTACATGAACATTGGGAAACTGTCACAAAAATAACATTTTATACCAAATCTAGAAATTCCAAATTCAGCAACGCAACGATTGTTCCAATAAAAGTTTTTCAATTCATGAAATCATGTTTTTTGTCTTGGGCAAAAAAATGTTTTTTTTTTTTATTTTAATGCAAGATGTATTTAAGTCACAATAATACTACATTTTACATGCAAACAGCCAAAATGTTATTCAGGAACAATACACAGTAATTTAGGATTGATTACAAATATACTTTTGCACATTATGTAAAATACAATTTTGCAATGTTACAACTTGAAGAAAAGCAACATCTTGTAAATTTTGTCCAACTGTCCAATATTCCTCAGCCATTCAAAACAATTTTTGTAGATTTGTAGAAAATAACTTATATTATAGAGAGATATTGAGATCTCTCTTTTGCCTTCAAAGACCACACAGGCTGGTATCAAAGTGGATGAAAAAAAGACAAACATTCACTGGACATGTTCAATGTTACTGTAACAATTAGCAAAATACAGACCTATTATTTCATCTTAATATGAATCACAAATAAAAAGTTCTCTCTTGTTGTATGATCAGTTAAAAAGTACTTACTTGTCACAATCAGCTTGGTGCCTTGTCCGAATACCACAGTGATTCACTTTGTACACATGGCTGTACAAAAACCTCCTGACTCTCACTAATGAGGGGAGTGGAAGTGAAACATCCTGTTGAGACCAACTTTCACTGTCAGCGTCTCATTCCCTTCATCAGTCTGCTTATATTCCAAAACACTGCTGGACTTGAGGACTGATTCTCAATCTGCTGTTGCATCTTTTTGTCTTCATGCTGGAGATGTTAAAAGTTCACATTTCATCAGTGAATTCAGGTTGTTATTGCCTGCAGGGAGCGTATAAAATTCATTTTATGTTTAATTTGCAGCAGCCAAAAGTCTTCTTCTTCTGTTCTTTTCTTTTCTGATCACCTCACTAAAAACTCAACATGTAGAATATTATTGAAGTGGATGACCCTCCACTTTGCCACAGACTGGACATGAACACTTGACGACTGTTATAACACACAGAAATGAGAAATGTAATCACACCAAATTAATAAATAAAGAATTATTTGGGCTCTAATCACAGTTTACCTTTTTTTTTAATTTAAAAATTCTGCCACAGACTTTTCAGATGTTTGAGGTCAATTCGAATCTCAGAGAGGTCAAACTTCCTGTTTGACCTCTTATGAACAAAGTCTGTCATAAATCTCCAAAAACATTAAATCTCCAAAAAAAACTTAAAACTTAATACCTTATTCAGTTTTTGGAGGTGTACTGCTGAATAAACAACACTGACAACACCAACCACAGTTATACAGCTGATGAGAATCCATTACATCAATCATGGTTTACAGACGGGGTCTCTGAGAACACAAAAACTAATTCATCATATTCTATAGTGAACTTTTGAAAACTTCAGTCCAAAATCAGGTTTAATCAGCAAGATTTTCATCAAGTTTAGGAAACACCATCAAGTATAAAGCTGATACAATATGTTACATTAATGAGTATTAAAGAGGCCTGGAGATTCAAACATTTAATGTGAAAATAAAAGCAAGATAAGCGTGAATATGATTTTTTGTATTTATTCATTTAATGATTTTTTGGATTCACTTGATGGTATTTTGGAGTCAGTCCTTGTTATTTACTTATTTTTAATATCTGTAAACTCAAGGTATCTGAGCTGTTCCTCTCTTAGGAACATTTAACACATATATTTGTCCCCAAGGTCAAAACTGAGTCTCTTTATTTATCTTTGTTTATCACTCATCAGTGTTTTTTTTTCTCTGTGCAGTCTGACAAAAATAATGAGAAAAAATTAGGGAGCAGCAAATACAACTAATATTGAATTTAGTCATGTCTTCATGTTCAGTTATGAGAGATGATTAACTTTTGAGTGAAATTTGTCGTTTAAGAACAAATTGAGGAAAACTGGTTTGTTTTCATTTTCAAAGTCTCATGTAGGAATAGTTATAGAGAGCATTAGTTGATGTGTCAGAGACTCAAAAAGCAGAAGAAGTAGTTAGTGAAGAGGTTTTTGTCACAGTGTAAATCACTGTGATACCCGCTCCTTAGCAGAGTCGTCCCATGTTTGACAGTAATACACAGCAGAGTCTCCTGCCTCTGACCGCTTTATGATGAACTGATAATCTATGTTTGATGAGGATTTAGAGTTGAATCGGTCTGAAGAGAATCCTGATCCAAAGCTGGGTGAACTGTGATTGTGATAAAATCTGAGAACATACTGAGGAGCTTCACCAAGAACCATGTTTATACCAATAGATATACTGATTATCATCTCTCTGCACATTGCATCTGAGAACAACCTCTTGTCCTGTAGAAACTGTGTGGACAGCAGGCGTCTGGGTCAGCACTATCACTGCATCAACATCTGTCAACAGACACAGAAAAATCCATGAGTGAAAGGTTTGTGTGTGAAAATATGGGCTGTAAAAGGAATGAGAAGAATATCTTACATGTTCAGAGCAGTGATGAGAGTGCAGAGGGTCCCCAAGCATGTTGTCAGTGTGTGCTGTAAACGTCCACTTACTGTCCAGCTGAGAGGTGAGCAGGGTTGGAGTGTGAGGAGAAGAGAGACTGAAGCTTATAAAGACACTGAGGAGAGGAGAAGTGGAGGAGGAGGAGCTTCAACACTCAACTCTCTTTTCATTCATTAATCAATAACATCATGTGAGTAGTTTCAAATTAAATAGTTTATTTTGGCAATAAACCCAAATGTGATCATTTGTATTGCTCATAGAAAAAATAAATCTGAAAAAATATAATTCATAGGTGTTGATGAGTTTAATCTATTTCAATAGTGAAACTGATGAATTTCTATTCATCTTTCTATATTATTATTTAATTATCACACAGACAAATAGAATAATATGTTTTCATTGGTTGTTAAGATTGTATGATAATGTTCTCACAAAATTGTATATCATGGTAAACAGCATTAATGACAAAGTATAAAAGTTTTCTACTTGACTGTGTTTTATTCTTCTAAATATTCCTCTCAGCAGGGAAACATATTGTTGTTAATCCAAATTGTTCTGAGTGATATTTTTAAAATAAAAAAAAAATACCTGTATCTGCATGAACTTTAGGCTGCTTATGGGTGTATTTTTGTTTTGCTTGTGTTTTCACTGAACATGAATGAACAATCATCATTACTTGTGTGTCTCATAAATTTTTAACACAATTTTCACGTTCAGCTTCTGTAAACTTCACATTTGACTGAAACGTTAAGTGGTCGGACACAGTGGGATGTAAAATGTGTATTATAAGTTAATGTCAGATATTATACATGAGGGGGGTTTACATTAACTACAGTTTTTTTTTCACAAGCATACGATTAATGTGATTAATGTAAGAATCAGATAAAAACATTGATATGTTTGAAAATGATTGTACACAGTGTGTTATACAGAGTGTTGTTTGATGGCTCTGTTGTTAGTTGATGAGCGTCAGGTTGTCAAAAAGCAGAAGTGTTTAGTGAGGAGGTTTTTGTCACAGTGTAAATCACTGTGATACCCACTCACTAACAGAGCTGTCCCATGTTTGACAGTAATAGACTGCTGAGTCTCCCTCCTCCACATTGTTGATGGTCAAATGATAATCTGATAATGATTGATGAGTAGATGTGAACTTGGGAGATGAGAAACCCAGAACCATAGGTTGGAGAGCTGTAGCCATGATAAAATCTCACTACATGCCGAGGAACTCCTCCAGGAATCTGTTTATACCAGCGAGCAGCACTGTCAGTAACACTCCCCAGGTCACAGTCCATGGTGGCTGTCTCTTCTTTCGTACACTGAAGCTGTTTTGAGTCAAATTTGACCCGTACCCATTGAGATGGACTTTAGATCTACCAGTGTGGGTCAAATCAGGGAAAATGGTTGATGGTTTTAGGGAATCTTGAAACTGTGAGACTGTACAGGTCATGTTTTTGTGTGTTTTAATGGGACAGATTTAAGAGAGTTCAAGGGGAACCTTGACACAGTCACGAGACCTGGAGTTATGAAATCATGAAAACATGGGCGAATGTGTTTCCCATCACATTTGCCCAGCTTCCCGCAGAGACAGACACCTGCTGGTCTTTGAAGCAGCATGGGGAAATCTCAAAACAGTGAAATACTAAAACAGCAGGTGAGTGATCATATATGGTGCACAAAGGGCGCCTTGACACAGACACAAGATCTACATCTGCAGTGTAATAAAATAATCTATAAAGTAACAAAGTAACACATTTGAGTGTGGTGGTGGGGGCTTCATAACATTATAAAGGTACCTGAGCTGCCATTTCAGTGACTGACATCATGGCAGCAAGACTTGGTGTGCAACAGGCCCTTGATCTGATCTTCCAAGATGAGGAGGTTGATAGTGATTTGGAGGAGGATGCGTCACAGCAGGAAGACAATGGCACGTGGAAGAACGCTCTGATTACAGCCCCTCTGATGAAGACGACTCTGATGGAGAGGAGCAGGCAGCAAGGCAGACGTTTACATCAAAAAACAGTGCTATCTGTTGGTCCTTCCACATCAAGTTGCAGGCAACTTCGAATGACTCCAGGACCCACAAGACTGGCCACCTCCTCATGCCATCCATGCATCTAACATTTTGTCAATCAATGTCCCAGCTTTTCCTCCATCCAGCCACTGAAAAAATTGTCATTGCAATGACAACAAACATGGAGAGGATTCATTGTTATGGTCAAGGATGGACAACCATGGATGTGACTGACCTACATGGGGCTTCTAATACTGGGTGGTGTGTTCAGGTCTCCTGTAGTCTGTAGGACACTGAGACGCGAAAACCAATATGTCGAACCACCATGTCTCTGGAAATGTTCTGTACAAATTGGTGATTAAACATGTCATTCTGCCTGTCATTCCCTGGTGTTTCTCTGTCCTTGTATTTTTGTTATCTTGTTTATCTACCTCAGGGTGTTCTTTGTTAGTTCTTGTTCTTTGTCCTTGTGTTTGTCAGTTTTCTGTCTGGCTGTGTGCTGTGTGTTCCTCGTTTGTCTCCTCACCTGCTTCCACTTCCTCATCACCCTCAGCATATAAACCAGCCCCCTTCTTTTGTGCAGTATCAGATTGTTGTGTTTGTTTCCTGAAGTTTGTTTGTGTCTGAACCTGCCTTGAAGCTGCCCTGTGTTAACCGGACTGTATCTGCCTGTTCACCTGCCTTCCTGCGGACCTGACTGCCTGCCTGTTACCAATAAACGTGCTTCATGATCTACATCAGCCCTGTTCTGCCTCATCTCATGCTGTCCTGCATTTGGGTCCAACCTTGCCTCACATGTGATAAAACTTGGTTATATCATAAATTCCAACATTTCCAGAATGTTAATGCCATTTTAAAATGAGCTAAAATATGTTTAAAACATAGCTTTGATGTTTTTATGTCTTATGTAAAACAGGACATGATAATGTGTAATGTTTTTCTCTAAAAATGAGGGTTGTAAACCTGAAAATACTCTCCCACTGCTCTCTGAAATATTTATTAATGATTAATCATACATTTAATCATGTGACATAGGTTATTTAGACATTTTAAATACATCTGTACTTTAAAATTTGGTATAGACACAAACTATGAGGGAATTCTGGGTCCTGATAAAAATTGACCCAGACCATACTGTGAAGGTATAAAATATGAACAGTATGTAAGGGTTAACAAGCATAAGATTAATGTGACGTGATTAATATAAGAATCAGATAAATGCATTTATGTTTGAAAATGTTTGTACACAGTGTGTTAGACAGATTGTTGTTTGATGGCTCTGTTGTTGATGAGTGTCAGATTCTCAAAAAGCAGAAGTGTTTAGTGAGGAGGTTTTTGTCACAGTGTAAATCACTGTGATACGTACTCACTAACAGAGCCGTCCCATATGTGTTACAGTAATAGAATGCTGAGTCTCCCTCCTCCACATTGTTGATGATCAAACGATAATCTGATGTTGACTGATGAGTACATGTGAACTTGGGAGATGAAAACCCAGAACCATATTTTGGAGAGCTCCAGTTATGACGAAAATATAAAACAAACTGAGTTACTCCTCCAGGAATCTGTTTATACCAGCGAGCAGCATCGTTCAGTAACAGTCCCCAGGTTACAGTCCATGGTGGCTGTCTCTCCTTTCCTCACTGTCACAACAGGAGGCTTCTGTGTCACAGCACCGTCACATCACACCACTCACACCTGGAAACAACAAGATGACATGGAGTCAAGAGAAACACACAGACTGATGAATCCAACATGAGCTCAAAGCTGCAGTAAGTCAGCCTCCTTACATGTTAGAGCAGTGATGAGAGTGCAGAGGGTCCCCAGCATGTTGTCAGTGTGTGCTGAGAATGGCCTTGGAACTTGGAAAGTGAGCTTACTGCTGACAGATTAGAGGCTTTGGAGGATGAGGAGAGGAGGTGCTGGAGGAGCAATTTAATACAACACTGAAACTGAGAGTGACTGACAGGAGGAGGAGCTTTGCTTCAATCTGCATGCTTTGTCACATTTGTTGCTCTCTTATCTTCTGTGGAGGGAAATGCTTTAATGTATTCATTATTGTCAGACGTTGAAAATTTGATTTTGAAATGTACACAAAATACACTGCTCAAAAAAAATAAAGGGAACAATAAAATAACACATCCTAGATCTGAATGAATGAAATATTAAATACTTTGTTCTTTACATAGTTGAATGTGCTGACAACAAAATCACACAAAAATTATCAATGGAAATCAAATTTATTAACCCATGGAGGTCTGGATTTGGAGTCAGTCACACTCAAAATTAAAGTGGAAAAACACACTACAGGCTGATCCAACTTTGATGTAATGTCCTTAAAACAAGTGTGGCAAAATGAGGCTCAGTAGTGTGTGTGGCCTCCACATGTGCCTGTATGACCTCCCTACAACGCCTGGGCATGCTCCTGATGAGGTGGCATTGGATGGTCTCCTGAGGGATCTCCTCCCAGACCTGGACTAAAAGCATCCGCCAACTCCTGGACAGTCTGTGGTGCAACGTGGCGTTGGTGGATGGAGCGAGACATGATGTCCCATTAAATGTGCTCAATTGGATTCAGGTCTGGGGAACATGGGCAGGCCAGTCCATAGCATCAATGCCTTCGTCTTGCAGGAACTGCTGACACACTCCAGCCACATGAGGTCTAGCATTGTCTTGCATTAGGAGGAACCCAGGGCCAACCGCACCAGCATATGGTCTCTCACAAGGGGTCTGAGGATCTCATCTTGGTACCTAATGGCAGTCAGGCTACCTCTGGCGAGCACATGGAGGGCTGTGCGGCATTTCCCCCAAAGAAATGCCACCCCACACCATTACTGACCCACTGCCAAACTGCCGGTCATGCTGGAGGATGTTGCAGGCAGCAGAACGTTCTCCACGGCGTCTCCAGACTCTGTCACGTCTGTCACATGTGCTCAGTGTGAACCTGCTTTCATCTGTGAAGAGCACAGGGCGCCAGTGGCTGAATTTGCCAATCTTGGTGTTTCTCTGGCAAATGCCAAACGTCCTGCACGGTGTTGGGCTGTAAAGCACAACCCCCACCTGTGGATGTCGGGCCCTCATACCACCCTCATGGAGTTTGTTTCTGACCGTTTGAGCAGACTGCTGGAGGTCATTTTGCAGGGCTCTGGCAGTGCTCCTCCTGTTCCTCCTTGCACAAAGGCGGAGGTAGCGGTCCTGCTGCTGGGTTGTTGCCCTCCTACGGCCTCCTCCACGTCTCCTGATGTACTGGCCTGTCTCCTGGTAGCGCCTCCATGCTCTGGACACTACGCTGACAGACACAGCAAACCTTCTTGCCACAGCTCGCATTGATGTGCCATCCTGGATGAGCTGCACTACCTGAGCCACTTGTGTGGGTTGTAGACTCCGTCTCATGCTACCACAAGAGTGAAAGCACCGCCAGCATTCAAAAGTGACCAAAACATCAGCCAGAAAGCATAGGAACTGAGAAGTGGTCTGTGGTCACCACCTGCAGAACCACTCCTTTATTGGGGGTGTCTTGCTAATTGCCTATAATTTCCACCTGTTGTCTATTCCATTTGCACAACAGCATGTGAAATTGATTGTCAATCAGTGTTGCTTCCTAAGTGGACAGTTTGATTTCACAGAAGTGTGATTGACTTGGAGTTACATTGTGTTGTTTAAGTTGTTCCCTTTATTTTTTTGAGCAGTGTAATAATGTCATGATATCAAAAGTCCCAAAATATATATGGCTTCTGATTTTCTTTATTTTAATTTATATATTTATTTCATGTAAATTAAAAATAATAATTAAAGTATCAGTGTGTTTCCAGTCAGAGACAGTTCCCTCTGATTTTTACAGAGAGCTGACACTTGACCTCTTCATTTACATGGAGCTATAAATAAGGAGAGGAGGCCTGCAGGTGCATCCTGGGAAGGAAGAGAGGGAGGAGCAGAGAGGTGATGCTTCACTGACAGAGGATGAAAACTCAGTTTCATTTACTCATTTTATCTGAATTTTTTAACGTCTCAACTACCTGTGAGCAACTAAAACCAGGCAAAGTAATATTTATCTCTCTGTTGAGCTTTTATTGCAAATTAACACCAAATAAAAATGGAGTTCCCTGAATTAAAAAGAAATTTGTCTGTTTTCTATGTGTCCTGGATTAACTGAAATTATCAGTGAGATGAACATCATGAGAAAAAGGAAAATCTAATGAACTCTTACAACATTTTGAACATTATTATCTTAAATAAAACAATAATCAACAAACAATTTTTGATCACAATGTCTTTTTTATTGAATGAGTCTTGAAATACACAACAATTGCAAAGCTGATACAACACCTCCACCTAACTGTCACAACATTTATTACAAGCATGCAGACACATCTTTTCTAACATGGAAACCTTGTAATGAGCAAACAGCACAAAGAGTAAAGAGGCAGCTTTGAAATGCTCATTCTGCTCCTCTACTATTCTTCAGTGGGACAGCTGGACTTGTTGATGTTTTTCTCTGAAGTCTGGTGAGCCCAAAGACACTTTACATGTGTAAACCTTATCCATGTTCCAGTCTGACGTCTGGATGGCCAGATAGCTGCTGATTTGGAAAGTGCGGTCTGCTTGCTGAACAGCGGTGCTGGTAGAGATCCCACTGCTCACTGGACTCCCACCAGACAACCAGCTCACATCTGCAAAAGGCACAGACTGACTGGACAGACAGACCAGAGAGGCTTTGTTGGACTGGAGCTCAGCACTGGACGGAGGGAAGACTGTCAGGACAGGAAGAGGGAGGCTGGAGCCTGAAAATACACAAAGGACGTTTGTCAAATAACTCCACAGAAAGCATGGCAGGAACAGACTGATTCATTTGTTGTTCTCACAATATAATAAATACACTGAAGTAAAAGAGTGAAAGCTGCATAAACATCAAGAAATCGTCACCCAAAATGCAAAGTGTTCACTTTTTTAACAAAGCATGTAAATCCCTTTGAAATATGACGATTGGGACAACATGATTTTTACACTTAAAACAAATTCATAAAGTCTTTGTCATACAAAAAAGCATTTGAATTAAAATTTAGTCATTTCAGTCGCTGTGAGAAATCAGAGAACATCAGAGAATGCTTTGTTTCAGTGATTTTTATTCAAATCTCCAATTAGTTTTGATTTCCGCAAATACATATGATCAATTCAAAACTATGTTTAAAATGTGCAAGATTAGTTTTAAAAAAACCCATACGCAGAGAAATGTATTTATGACAATGTGCTTTCAATTACTCTCAAAACATTATTAAAAAATAAAGTCCTTCATAGTCAACAATGTGAAGAAAAGCACAGTTTTGTAAATGTTCCCTGTCTAATAAAAATGCCTCAACCATCAAAAAACTGTGGCACATTTGTTGAAAACATTTCATATATTGTGATCATTTGCAGATCTTGCCTTCAAAGACACAACCTGCTAAAAGCTAAAGTACAGAAACATCCATTATTCACTGAACAACATGTTAAATGAAGCTGTAACACACAAAATGAAGTTTTTCTGACAATTTGAATCAGAAAGAGAAAATCTCTCTTGTTGTATGATCAGTTAAAAAGTACTTACTTGTCACAAGTCAGCTTGGTGCCTTGTCCGAATACCACAGTGATTCACTTTGTACACATGGCTGTACAAAAACCTTCTGACTCTCACTAATGAGGGGAGTGGAAGTGAAACATCCTGTTGAAACCAACTTTCACTGTCAACGTCTCATTCCCTTCAGCAGCCAAAATCATCTTCTTTTTTTCTCATCTTTTCTTATCACCTCACTAAAAATCAACATGTAGAATATTATTGAAGTGGTGACCCTCCACTTTGCCACAGACTGGACATGAACACTTGACGACTGTTATAACACACAGAAATGATGATAAAGGATTGTATTCACACCAAATTAATAAATATTTAATGTCTTATATGTTATTTGGGCTCTAGATGAACAGCAGTGTATTGCCTTTTTTTTTAAATGTACAATATATTTTGCCACAGAGACTTTTCACATGTTTTAGGTCAATTGAATCTCAGAGAGGTCAAACTTCCTGTTAGACCTCTTATGAACAAAGTGTCATAAAATCTACAAAAACATAAACTTAATATTTTATTCAGTATTTGGAGGATGTAATGCTGAATAAACAATGCTGATTCATCATATTCTTTAGTGAACTTTTGAAACACGTCATCAGTCCAAAATCAGGTTTATCAGCAATTTTCATCAATTTAGGAAACATCATGAAGTATAAAGCTGATACAATAATGTTACATCTGTTTTAATGAGCTGTTAAAGAGGCCTGGAGACTCAAACATTTGTGTGAAATTAAAAGCAAGATACAGCGTGAATATGATTTTTTGTCTTCATTAATTTCGATTTTGTATGGATTCACTTGATGGTGTTTTGGAGTCATTGTTGTTTACATGTATTAATGTACATGTATTTAATATTCCAAAGTCAAGATAACTGAGCTTTTCATGTGATGGGAACATTTAACACATATATTTGTCCCCAAGGTCAAAACTGAGTCTCTTTATTTATCTTTGTTTATCACTCAGAAGTGTTTTTTTTTCACTGTGCAGTCTGATACAAATAATGAGAAAAAATTAGGGAGAAGAAAACAACTATTATTTAATTTAGTCGTGTCTTCATGTTCAGTTATGAGAGATTAAACTTTTAGAAATTTGTTGGTTTGTTCTCAAAGTCTCATGTAGGATAGTTATAGAGAGCATTAGTTGATGTGTCAGAGACTCAAAAAGCAGAAGTAGTTAGTGAAGAGGTTTTTGTCACAGTGTAAATCACTGTGATACAGCTGCAGAAGCAGAGTCGTCCCATGTTTGACAAGTAATACACAGCAGAGTCTCCTGCCTCTGACCGCTTTATGATGAACTGATAATCTATGTTTGATGAGGATTTAGAGTTGAATCGGTCTGAAGAGAATCCTGATCCAAAGCTGGGTGAACTACTCCCATGAAGAAATCTCAGAACATACTGAGGAGCTTCACCAGGAACCTGTTTATACCAGCGGACATAATTGCTATCATATCTCTGAATGTTGCATCTGAGAACAACCTCTTGTCCTGTAGAAACTGTGTGGACAGCAGGCGTCTGGGTCAGCACTATCACTGCATCAACATCTGTCAACAGACACAGAAAAATCCATGAGTGAAAGGTTTGTGTGTGAAAATATGGGCTGTAAAAGGAATGAGAAGAATATCTTACATGTTAGAGCAGTGATGAGAGTGCAGAGGGTCCCCAGCATGTTGTCAGTGTGTGCTGTAAACGTCACTTACTGTCCAGCTGAGAGGTGAGCAGGGTTGGAGTGTGAGGAGAAGAGAGACTGAAGCTTATAAAGACACTGAGGAGAGGAGAAGTGGAGGAGGAGGAGTTTCAACACTCAAACACTGTTTAGATTGATTTCCTGATCAAATGTCCATTTCTGTCCATCCTCACATAATCTAATAAACCACATTATCATAGAATCCATTCATATTAATTTTTTATCACTGTATGTGAAGTCAGCTGTGTTTTGTCAAACGGCAGGTTGCAGGGAAATAATGTTAATCTCTAATCTCAAAATCTTCTTACATGTAAATTTTCTTCCCACTAAACTTTTTTTCCCCCTCATAATTAAAAAAAATTGATGTGTCAACCACAGCATAAATATATATTTCAAGTTTGTGTTTCAAAGTTCTCACAAAGCTTTGTATTATATAGGGAAACAGCACTGAAGTTACAGTGTAAAGTTTAGTTCTCTTATCTGTGTTTTCTAAATATTCCTTTAAGAGCAAACACATTTGCCATTAATCTAAAATTTTCTGATTAACACAATTAAAAACAAATAAAAAATAGATGTATCTTCAAAACCTGTAGTTAGCTTAATGTAGTTTTTATTTGCTCGTGTTTTCGCTGCACATTAATAAACTGCTTTTTCTTTTGATCCACTGTGAAGCTGCTGACCTGGAGGTCTGCTTCATGAAACATGACTGATGTAGTTAGATTACTGTCACATTTACTTTATCAGGAAGTGTAACCGATCACTCTGCCTGTGTAGCTTTGTTATTCTGTGCATTTACTCAAGGATGGTTTTAAAGGATGAAATCATGAGTTGATTTTGAAATCATCTCTGCTTAAATGTGTTTAATATTTTAATCTCACTGGTCATTTTTAACATTTCAATAAGACCGCTCACATTTGAAATGTTTATTGCAGCAATAGACCATAGTTAGAGTTTGACGTTCAGACTCTGACCTCATCACTCCCCACAGATATGTTTACAAAGAGAATTTGGAGAAGTGGAGACTAAATATCTTGAATATCACTGAAGTCTGCAGGTGGATGCTGGGGTGGTGGTGCGGCTGAAGGAACAAACAGTAATACAGCAGCAGTTTCATCACTCAACACTGTTTTCATTCATTAATTCATTCATTTCACACCAGATCCACAATCAGTTTGTTCCACTATCTCAGGGTTTGTGTTCTTTATTTTCAAAGTGCTGTTCTGTATCATGTGCAAGAAACAAAGCAAATATAATCAGATGAAACATTTGTCCTCACTGGTTTTGAGGTTCATTTTCTTACTGTTTTGTATTACAATATTTGCATTAAATAGAGTTAAAAATGAGATGGATGAAGAGTAAACACAATTTTTTATCCCTTATCTCACTTTTATCACACTTTTCTGAAATGTCCTCTGACCAAGCCAACAAGGTCCATATTAATAATGACTCCTAATCTTTATTTATTGGAAACACACCATTCATTTGTGAATCTACACTGTATGTTAGCAGCTCAAAGTAACATTTGATTAGCTTTGAAAGTGGAAATAATGTAGTTGAGTTACTTTTTACTGCAGTGTATGTATATTTTAACAGTAGAAACTTTTTTTATTGTTGATTTTCTTGATCTTTTTCAGCCATCAACATTTTTAAGTAAATAATCATTGTCCAAATCTGAAATTCAAAGGCTGTGGATTCAGATTCATCTTTCAAACCTCAAAGTCCCTGTCAGTACTACTCTCCTCCTAAAATGATGGGCTGCTCAATAAACAAGTACAAAACTCTCTGGTTGGTATGAGACATTAAAGAATGCATTATCACAAATGTTTACTCAAAGAAACACCTGCCTGTCTGTCGCTCTCTCACATCACTGTATAAGGATGTTCTTGATATGAGACACTCTCTACCTTTCTCTCACAATGACACTCTTCTTTGTTACAATAACAACCAAAGTTCATGGACTTACTCTCTGACTCTCAGTGCTTCATGTTATCTTCAAATAACTAAACACATCAAGGTTATAATATTTATGATGATTCTCTCAAGAATGATTTGTTGAATTCTGTGAGTTCAGATCAGTAAAAAAGAAGGAAACTTTCCATGATTTGATTCCTGTGTGATGAGTAGCAGGAGACATTTGTATGTGTGATGACTTTTCTTATTGTTTTACTGTTGTGTATGTATAATAGACAAATGTCACTAAGATAGTTCTCAGGATTTATGTTAAAATCCAACACGAGTGTTTAGAAGACCTTTGATACTTGGAGAAATTAAAGGGAGCCTCAGCAGATGGCTTCACTCCAAGTCAAGATCTGTCAGATATTCAAAAAGCAGAAGTGTTCAGTGAGGAGGTTTTTGTCACAGTGTAAATCACTGTGATACCCACTCACTAACAGAGCTGTCCCATGTTTTACAGTAATAGACTGCTGAGTCTCCCTCCTCCACATTATTGATGATCAAACGATAATCTGATGTTGACTGATGAGTTGTTGTGAACTTGGGAGATGAAAACCCAGAACCATAGGTTGGAGAGCTGTCGCTGTGATAAAAATATAACACAAACTGAGGAACTCCTCCAGGAATCTGTTTGTACCAGCGAGCACCACTGTCAGTAACAGTCCCCAGGTTACAGTCCATGGTGGCTGTCTCTCCTTTCCTCACTGTCACAACAGGAGGCTTCTGTGTCAGCACCGTCACACCACTCACACCTGGAAACAACAAGATGACATGGAGTCAAGAGAAACACACAGACTGATGAATCCAACATGAGCTCAAAGCTGCAGTAAGTCAGCCTCCTTACATGTTAGAGCAGTGATGAGAGTGCAGAGGGTCCCCAGCATGTTGTCAGTGTGTGCTGAGAATGGCCTTGGAACTTGGAAAGTGAGCTTACTGCTGACAGATTAGAGGCTTTGGAGGATGAGGAGAGGAGGTGCTGGAGGAGCAATTTAATACAACACTGAAACTGAGAGTGACTGACAGGAGGAGGAGCTTTGCTTCAATCTGCATGCTTTGTCACATTTGTTGATCTCTTATCTTCTGTGGAGGGAAATGATTTAATGTATTCATTATTTGTCAGACGTTGAAAACTTGATTTTGAAATGTACACAAAATAATAATGTCATGATATCAAACAGTCCCAAAATAAATTATGTCTAATTTTGCTTAATTAATGTATTTATTTATTTAATTTAAATGAATAATAATTAAAGTATCAGTGTGTTTCCAGTCAGAGACAGTTCCCTCTGATTTTACAGAGAGCTGACACTTGACCTCTTCATTTACATGGAGCTATAAATAAGGAGAGGAGGCCTGCAGGTGCATCCTGGGAATGAAGAGAGGGAGGAGCAGAGAGGTGATGCTTCACTGACAGAGGATGAAAACTCAGTTTCATTTACTCATTTTATCTGAGGTTTCTAACGTCTCAACTACTGTGAGCAACTAAAACCAGGCAAAGTAATATTAATCTCTCTGTTGTGCTTTTTATTGCAAATTAACACCAAATAAAAATGGAGCTTCCTGAATTAAACAGAAACATGTCTGTTTTCTATGTGTCCTGGATTAACTGAAATTATCAGTGAGATGAACATCATGAGAAAAGGAAAATCCTAATGAAGCTTACAACATTTTGAACATTATTATCTTAAATAAAACAATAATCAACAAACAATTTTTGAAATACAACACCTCACACCTGATCACAATGTCTTTTTTATTGAATGAGTCTTGAAATATGTTTTTCTGTGAAGTCTGGGAGCCCAAAGACACTTTACATGTGTAAACCTTATCCATGTTCCAGTCTGACGTCTGGATGGCCAGATAGCTGCTGATTTGGAAAGTGCGGTCTGCTTGCTGAACAGCGGTGCTGGTAGAGATCCCACTGCTCACTGGACTCCCACCAGACAACCAGCTCACATCTGCAAAAGGCACAGACTGACTGGACAGACAGACCAGAGAGGCTTTGTTGGACTGGAGCTCAGCACTGGACGGAGGGAAGACTGTCAGGACAGGAGGAGGGAGGCTGGAGCCTGAAAATACACAAAGGACGTTTGTCAAATAACTCCACAGAAAGCATGGCAGGAACAGACTGATTCATTTGTTGTCCCCACAAAATAATAAATACACTGAAGTAAAAGAGTGAAAGCTGCATAAACATCAATAAATAGTCATCCAAAATACAAAATGTTTAATTTTTTAACAAAGCATGTAAATCTCTTAGAAATATGACGATTGGGACAACATGATTTTTACACTTAAAACAAATTCATAAAGTCTTTGTCATACAAAAATGCATTTGAAATCAAATTTAGTCATTTCAGTTGCTGTGAGAAATCAGAGAACATCAGAGAATGCTTTGTTTCAGTGATTTCTATTAAATCTCCAATTAGTTTTGATTTCCGCAAATACATATGATCAATTCAAAACTATGTTTAAAATGTGCAAGATTAGTTTTAAAAAAACCCATACGCAGAGAAATGTATTTGTGACAATGTGCTTTCAATTACTCTCAAAACATTATTAAAAAATAAAGTCCTTCATAGTCAACATTGTGAAGAAAAGGACAGTTTCTGTAAATGTTCCCCGTCTAATGAAAATGTTTCAGCCATCAAAAAACTGTGGCACATTTGTTGAAAACATTTCATATATTGTGATCATTTGCAGATCTTGCCTTCAAAGACACAACCTGCTAAAAAGCTAAAGTACAGAAACATCCATTATTCACTGAACAACATGTTAAATGAAGCTGTAACACACAAAATGAAGTTTTTCTGACAATTTGAATCAGAAAGAGAAAATCTCTCTTGTTGTATGATCAGTTAAAATGTACTTACTGTTAGGGTTTTGCATGTTCTTTGTCCTGCACTTCCGGTTTTATTTTGTAGTCTCGTCTCTCCTCTCGTTTCTCACTTTACTTCCTGCTGCCCTTTTGTGTTTCCCTCCTTTTTTTGATTGCCTGCTCTGCCCCAATTAGGTTCACCTGTCCTCATTAGTCTCCACCTGTTTCCACTTTCCCTTTCCTCCTGTGTATTTAAGCCAGTCCTTCTCCTTTGTTCTTTGTCGTGTCGTCTGTGCTGTGCTGTGCTGATTTGTTCTGTGCCGTGCTGATCGGTTCTGTCCTGTGCTTCGCTTCCTGTTCTGTTCCTGCCTCAACCCTCGTGTGTTCCTGCCTTGTGTTCCCGTGTTCATCATCAATAAAAAGTAAAACGTCTACTCAGCCTCCTGCCTCATCTGCTGTATCCTGGGTCCAACGCCACTTCACCTAGCACCTACCCTAACACTTACTTGTCACAATCAGCTTGGTGCCTTGTCCGAATACCACAGTGATTCACTTTGTACTTTGTACACATGGCTGTACAAAAACCTCCTGACTCTCACTAATGAGGGGAGTGGAAGTGAAACATCCTGTTGAGACCAACTTTCACTGTCAGCGTCTCATTCCCTTCATCAGTCTGCTTATATTCCAAAACACTGCTGGACTTGAGGACTGATTCTCAATCTGCTGTTGCATCTTTTTGTCTTCATGCTGGAGATGTTAAAAGTTTACATTTCATCAGTGAATTCAGGTTGTTATTGCCTGCAGGGAGCGTATAAAATTCATTTTACGTTTAATTTGCAGCAACACAATATGTAGAATATTATTGAAGTGGTGACCCTCCACTTTGCCACAGACTAGACATGAACACTTGACGACTGTTATAACACACAGAAATGATGATAAAGGATTGTAATCACACCAAATTAATAAATATTTAATGTTTTATATGTTATTTGGGCTCTACATGAACAGCAGTGTATTGCCTTTCTTTTAAATTTACAATATATTCTGCCACAGAGACTTTTCAGATGTTTGAGGTCAATTGAATCTTCAGAGAGTTCAAACTTCCTGTTAGACCTCTTATGAACAAAGTGTCATAAAATCTACAAAAACATAAACTTAATATTTTATTCAGTATTTGGAGGTGTAATGCTGAATAAACAATGCTGATTCATCATATTCTTTAGTGAACTTTTGAAACACGTCATCAGTCCAAAATCAGGTTTATCAGCAATTTTCATCAATTTAGGAAACATCATGAAGTATAAAGCTGATACAATAATGTTACATTAATGAGCTGTTAAAGAGGCCTGGAGACTCAAACATTTGTGTGAAATTAAAAGCAAGATACAGCGTGAATATGATTTTTTGTCTTCATTCTTTTCGATTTTGTATGGATTCACTTGATGGTGTTTTGGAGTCATTGTTGTTTACATGTATTAATGTACATGTATTTAATATTCCTAAAGTCAAGATAACTGAGCTGTTCATGTGATGGGAACATTTAACACATATATTTGTCCCCAAGGTCAAAACTGAGTCTCTTTATTTATCTTTGTTTATCACTCAGAAGTGTTTTTTTTCACTGTGCAGTCTGATACAAATAATGAGAAAAAAATCAGGGAGAAGAAAACAACTATTATTTAATTTAGTCGTGTCTTCATGTTGTTGTAGAGAGCATTAGTTGATGTGTCAGAGACTCAAAAAGCAGAAGTAGTTAGTGAAGAGGTTTTTGTCACAGTGTAAATCACTGTGATACAGCTTCATCAGCAGAGTTTACCCATGTTTGACAGTAATACACAGCAGAGTCTCCTGCCTCTGACCGCTTTATGATGAACTGATAATCTATGTTTGATGAGGATTTAGAGTTGAATCTGTCTGAAGAGAATCCTGATCCAAAGCTGGGTGAACTTTCCCAATGACCAAATGCTAGAACATACTGAGGAGCTTCACCAGGAACCTGTTTGATACCAGTGGACATAATTGCTATCATATCTCTGAATGTTGCATCTGAGAACAACCTCTTGTCCTGTAGAAACTGTGTGGACAGCAGGCGTCTGGGTCAGCACTATCACTGCATCAACATCTGTCAACAGACACAGAAAAATCCATGAGTGAAAGGTTTGTGTGTGAAAATATGGGCTGTAAAAGGAATGAGAAGAATATCTTACATGTTAGAGCAGTGATGAGAGTGCAGAGGGTCCCACAGCATGTTGTCAGTGTGTGCTGTAAACGTCCACTTACTGTCCAGCTGAGAGGTGAGCAGGGTTGGAGTGTGAGGAGAAGAGAGACTGAAGCTTATAAAGACACTGAGGAGAGGAGAAGTGGAGGAGGAGGAGTTTCAACACTCTGGCAAACATCTTAACCTCTAATCTGTCTGTCTTCACATGTCCACATTTTCTTTCCACCAAACAGACTTTTTTTATTTTCTAAAACTCGAAACAGGTTGACGTGTAGACCACAGGATGAATGCACTTTCATTGATCTTCAAGTCTGTCTTATCAAGTTCTCACAAAGTTGTGAATAATGGAGGTAAACAGTATATTTCTCATTACTGTTTTTACTCTTCTAAATGTAATTTATCACACTAAAACTTTTCTCTGTCTCTGAATGAGCTTTGCTGTAATCTGCATGGCTTGTCACATGTTGGTCTGTATATTCAGTAAAAGGAAACATGTTAGCTGCACAGATGTGTGACGTGATGTTTAGAGGGCTGCAGCACCTCCTACAACCAAGTATGATAAACAAATATCTGTTGTTAAGAAGAGTTTAAACTACACCATATCCCTTTTGTACCTTATGTATGAGTTCATATTAATTCCTTGTTATGTGGAGGTGCAGCAGAGCAAAACTTTTACCACATTTTACCACAGGTTTTTCAGAAAACGTGTCCTGTTTGTTTTTTGGGGCCTTACACAAAATGTAATGTAGCTGACATTTACTCTGAGCTTTTTACAGTGGACTTCATGCAGACTTATCAATTTTAGCACTGAAATAGGTTAATCCTGCAATGACCAGGACCTGAATCCAGCCCTGATCCAGCTGAGGCTGTACAGTGGGCAGGCAAAGAGGAAAGATGACTGATGCGGTAACTCTCCTCTTTGCTACAAACACATCTTGAACATTTGATTTGATTTGTTATTACCTACAAAAATGACCATAAATCATTGTTATCACACCAAATAGAGACATATTTCACAAACCATGTTTTATGGGCTTTACTTCAACAAAAAACATAAATGTACAATATGTTTTGTTACTAAGTGGCATTTCAGATGTTTGAGGTCAATTAAACCACAATTCACTAACAAGACCACGGTGTTTGTAAGATGAAAGTAGTTTTATTTGGATTAGCTAAGGGATGTAAAGGGGGTCAGGGGAAAGGATGTAAGTGGTTTGAGAAGAGGGATGCAGGGGGGGGTCGAGAAGAGGGATGCGAGGGGTGTCGAAGAGAGAGATGAAGAAGGGGTCTGAGTCATTGAGGAACCCAGGGGTCGAGATTCTGGGTGGGGGCACGTCTCTGGTCAGTGAACTTCGTGATCCCCCAGAAATTTACTGGATTAACTGGGAATGGACTCTTTGGATGTCACTAAGGTGGTTATGGATGTAGCTGTTGTAAGCTTGGGATGACCAGCGGCCGAGGACTTTGATTATGTGGTCCAGGATTTCTTGTTGAGAGGCTGTCAAGGCGGCTCCGATGCAAAAAGGAGTGGCCTGAGAAGCTTGAAGCAAACAGTAAATGAAGGGGTTGGAGGTGCTTATGCCCGGGTGGTTGGATTGGAGGAGCGCATGTGATGGAAGTGAGGCGGAGGATGCGCTGTTGGCACGGTCTTAATCCTGAACCTCAGTTATATGGCGGGCTTGCACTTTATGTGAGTGAGAGGTGGTGCAGTCCCGGACATGTCAATGTGAAGGAACGGCTCTGTACCCCGGACACTGAGCTGCTGGCTGTGGGAATGCGCCCGTATTATTTACCGAGGGAGTTCATGTCTACCATTGTTATCGCTGTTTACATTCCCCCGTCAGCTGATGCAGCAGTGGCCTGTGAGGTCATCAGCTCCACCGCTGCTAAACTACAAACTGACCACCCGGATACATTCATGGTTATTACAGGCGATTTTAATCATGGCTCACTGGACAAAACTTTAAATAACTTTCATCAATATGTTGACTGACCCACCAGAGACAATAAAACGCTGGATCTCCTGTATGCTAATGCCATGGATGCATATGACGCCACAGCCCTCCCCCCCTCGGCATGTCAGATCACAACTTAGTCATGATGACTCCCAGGTATGTCCCTCTTGTGAGAAGGCAGCCCGTGCACACCAGGACGGTGAGGAGGTGGACACAGGAGGCCGCTGAGGCACTGCAGGACTGCTTCGAGTCAACAGACTGGGATGTACTCTGTGAGCCACATGGGGAGGATATTGACAACATGACTGACTGCATCACGGAGTACATCAGATTCTGTGAGGACACCACCATGTACCAGCCCGGACTGTGCACTGCTTCTCCAACAACAAGCCCTGGATTACCAGGGACCTGAAGGCACTTCTGAACAAAGAAGAAGGATGGCTTTCAGGGCTGGAGACAGAGAGGAGCAGAGGAGAGTGCAGCACGAACTCAGAGACATGCTGAGGACATGCAAGGACAACTACAGGAGGAAGCTGGAGGCTAAACTCCAACAGAACAATGTGAGAGACGTGTGGACAGGAATGAAGCACATCACGCAGGGATGAAGGGGAAAGACAGGCAGACGAATCAGGGAGCCTGGATAGAGCAAACCAGTTTAACCAGTTTTTTAACAGGTTTAGCTCACCCCTGCCTAGCCCCCCTACGACACCTCCGGCCCCCCACACACCCACATTGTCCCAAATGGCTCGACCCACCCCCAGCATTCTCCTGTACAGCACCTCTCCATCTGCCCCCCCTCCTCTCCCCCACCCCCTCCCTCCCTCCAACATCCGCATCAACCCCTGCCCAACGGTGACTACAGGCCAGGTAAAGAGGCAGCTGGAAAGACTACACTACACCAGCTGTTGTTAGTTGAAAGGCTGCAGGTCCTGATGGCATCACACCCAGGATCCTGAAGACCTGTGCCAGCCAGCTGTCCGGTCCCCAAGTCTGTGGAAGAAGTCGAGGCCATCAGACCCGGCAGACTACAGACCAGTTGCCCTCACATCTCATGTGATGAAGGTCCTGGAGAGACTGGTCTTAGCCCAGCTGAGGCCACAGGCTGAGGAAGTTTATGGATCCTTTGCAATTTGCCTATCAGCCCCATTTAGGAGTCGATGATGCTGTCATCTACCTGCTGCAACGAGCCCATATGCATTTGGATGGTGGAGGAGGCACTGTGAGGATCACATTCTTTGATTTCTCCAGTGCTTTCAACACCATTCAGCCGCTGCTACTGGGATGAGAAGCTGCAGGTGATGGGTGTTGACGACTCAATGATCTCCTGGATTACTGACTACTTGACAGGCAGGCCACAGTTTGTCCGTCTGGGCAGTGTCCTGTCTGATGTGGTGGTCAGTGATACAGGAGCTCCGCAGGGAACTGTGCTTCTCTCCCTTCCTCTTCACCTTATACACCACTGACTTTCAGTACAACTCTGAGTCATGTCATCTACAGAAGTTTTCTGATGACTCAGCTGTTGTCGGGTGTATAAGAGAGGGAGAGGAGGGTGAGTACAGGACACTGGTAGACAACTTTGTGAAGAGTGGTCCGAACAGAATCACCTAAGGCTGAATGTCAACAAGACCAGAGAGATGGTAATCGACTTCAGGAGGAAGAAGATGCCTTCACAGCCACTATGGATCAGGGAAGAGGATGGTGGAAGAGGTGGAGGACTACAAATACCTGGGAGTGGTGATCGACAACAGACTGGACTGGAAATCTAACACGGAGGCTGTGTACAAGAAGGGGATGAGCAGACTCTATTTCCTGAGGAAGCTGAGATCCTTCAACGTGGGCAGCAGGATGTTGGAGATTTTTTACCTGTCTGTTGTTGCCAGCGCCATTTTCTTTGCTGCCATGTGTGTTGGGGCAGCAGCATCAGAGCCAGCGACACCTAACAGACTTGATAAAATCATCAAGAAGGCTGGCTCTGTGCTTGGTCTCAGGCTGGAGTCTTTTGAGACCGTGGTGGAGAGGAGAATGCTGAATAGACTATTATCCATCATGGACAATGATCAGCACCCTCTCCATCACACAGTAGACAGACAGCGGAGTACCTTCTCTCACAGGCTGCTCCAGCTCCGCTGTCGAAAGGACAGATACAGGAAATCTTTCCTGCCACATGCCATCTCACTGTACAATAACAGCTAATACTCTGGTCATAACACAGTCTATATGCACTTTATAGGTTTTTTTTTAATACACACTGTTCACTGTAGCATATCTGTTCACTGCACCTTATATTTATTTAGCACTACAAATAGTACTGCTATTTATACATGTTCTATACATTTTGTTATTGCATTTTATATTGTGTGAAGATGTCTAGGTTTTTCTTCTTTCTTTTTTCTTTTTATCTCTTTGTATTGTTATTGTGTAATGCTGCTGCTACACACATATCTATATGAACTACATAAACTGCTCAAAAAAAATAAAGGGAACACTAAAATAACACATCCTAGATCTGAATGAATGAAATATTCTTATTAAATACTTTGTTCTTTACATAGTTGAATGTGCTGACAACAAAATCACACAAAAATTATCAATGGAAATCAAATTTATTAACCCATGGAGGTCTGGATTTGGAGTCACACTCAAAATTAAAGTGGAAAAACACACTACAGGCTGATCCAACTTTGATGTAATGTCCTTAAAACAAGTCAAAATGAGGCTCAGTAGTGTGTGTGGCCTCCACGTGCCTGTATGACCTCCCTACAACGCCTGGGCATGCTCCTGATGAGGTGGCGGATGGTCTCCTGAGGGATCTCCTCCCAGACCTGGACTAAAGCATCCGCCAACTCCTGGACAGTCTGTGGTGCAACGTGGCGTTGGTGGATGGAGCGAGACATGATGTCCCAGATGTGCTCAATTGGATTCAGGTCTGGGGAACGGGCGGGCCAGTCCATAGCATCAATGCCTTTGTCTTGCAGGAACTGCTGACACACTCCAGCCACATGAGGTCTAGCATTGTCTTGCATTAGGAGGAACCCAGGGCCAACCGCACCAGCATATGGTCTCACAAGGGGTCTGAGGATCTCATCTTCGGTACCTAATGGCAGTCAGGCTACCTCTGGCGAGCACATGGAGGGCTGTGCAGGCCCCCCAAAGAAATGCCACCCCACACCATTACTGACCCACTGCCAAACCGGTCATGCACCGGTCACCCTCATGGAGTCTGTTTCTGACCGTTTGAGCAGACACATGCACATTTGTGGCCTGCTGGAGGTCATTTTGCAGGGCTCTGGCAGTGCTCCTCCTGTTCCTCCTTGCACAAAGGCGGAGGCGGTGGTAGCGGTCCTGCTGCTGGGTTGTTGCCCTCCTACGGCCTCCTCCACGTCTCCTGATGTACTGGCCTGTCTCCTGGTAGCGCCTCCATGCTCTGGACACTACGCTGACAGACACAGCAAACCTTCTTGCCACAGCTCGCATTGATGTGCCATCCTGGATGAGCTGCACTACCTGAGCCACTTGTGTGGGTTGTAGACTCCGTCTCATGCTACCACACTAGAGTGAAAGAGCACCTGCCAGCATTCAAAAGTGACCAAAACATCAGCCAGAAAGCACAGGAACTGAGAAGTGGTCTGTGGTCACCACCTGCAGAACCACTCCTTTATTGGGGGTGTCTTGCTAATTGCCTATAATTTCCACCTGTTGTCTATTCCATTTGCACAACAGCATGTGAAAATTGATTGTCAATCAGTGTTGCTTCCTAAGTGGACAGTTTGATTTCACAGAAGTGTGATTGATTGACTTGGAGTTACATTGTGTTGTTTAAGTATTCCCTTTATTTTTTGGAGCAATGTACAAAGTTTCATAAACGTTTGAATTATCCAGAATTTGGTAGGAGTAATGGTGTATAAGAGTTGCTAACAACACATATAACTGATTTATACATGCATACATGACTGATTTATACTAATAAAAATAAAAAAGGATATATTATAGTCTAAAGATAAGATAATAAAAAAACTTTATTAATCCCACACTGGGTAAATTCACTTGTTACAGCAGCTCAATAGAAAGACAAATATGAAAAGAAGTACAAACAATAGATATAAAAATATAGGTAATGAAGGAAAAATGGCATAAATACACTCTAAACATAAATACATTATATACATCCCCCATATGTACAGATTGGTATTGGACTGGATGATAAATTGCACATGATGTGAGTAAAGTGATTAGTGATTGAAGAGACAAAGGTGACAGATGGTGATGATAACAGTAGAGTTATGTTATATTGAATTAAAGAGACCTGTTGCAGTTGGGATGAAGGACCTGCGATAGCGTACCTACCTGCACTGTGGGTGTACCAGTCTGTGGCTGAAGGAGCTGCTTCAGGCCCCAACAGTCTCATGCAGGGGGTGAGAGGTGTTGTCCATGATTGATGTCAGCTTAGCCAACATCCTCCTCTCACCCACATCCTCTACAGAGTCCACAGGGCAGTCCATGACAGACCTGGCCCTCTTTACCAGTTTGTTGAGTCTGTTCTTGTCCCTCTCTGTACATCCTGCTGCCAAACAGACCACTGCATAGAAGATGGCAGATGGCACCACTGTGTCATTAAATGTTGTCTGAACAGTGTCCTGCACACTCCAAATGACCTCAGTCTCCTAAGCAGATGAAGTCGACCTTGGCCCTTCTTGTACAGGACATCTGTGTTATCTGAGCAGTCCAGTTTATTGTTGAGGGGAACACCCAAGTATCTGTACAATGACCAAACCCTGGATGTTCACCGGACAACACATGACTGAATCATACATTTGGTGAAAAAGGGATATATTGTAGTCTAAAATTTTCTTACATTTGTTATATTCTCTGCACATAAAGATGGCATATTAAATATTAATCCAAATTTATTTGATTCTGTGGATTTACTTGGTGATTATTTTATTATTATTATTATGTTGTCTGGTGCAAATCAGAAGAAGAAATTAAAAAGCAAAAGACAATAATATTAGATTAAATTCTTTCTATAGGATTGATAAGTAATTTCACCTTAAAAACAAACTGGGCTTTCAAGAACAAATTGAGGAAACTGGTTTGTAGTTGTTTTCAGAGTTTCATGTAGGATAGTTATAGAGAGCATTAGTTGGTGTGTCAGAGACTCAAAAAGCAGAAGTAGTTAGTGAAGAGGTTTTTGTCACAGTGTAAATCACTGTGATACAGCTGCAGAAGCAGAGTCGTCCCATGTTTGACAATAATATACAGCAGAGTCTCCTGCCTCTGACCGCTTTATGATGAACTGATAATCTGTGTTTGATGAGGATTTAGAGTTGAATCGGTCTGAAGAGAATCCTGATCCAAATTCAAGTGAACTGCTCCCATGATGAAATCTCAGAACAAACTGGGGAGCTTCACCAGGAACCTGTTTATACCAGCTGACATAATTGCTATCATATCTCTGAATGTTGCATCTGAGAACAACCTCTTGTCCTGTAGAAACTGTGTGGACAGCAGGCGTCTGGGTCAGCACTATCACTGCATCAACATCTGTCAACAGACACAGAAAAATCCATGAGTAAAAGGTTTGTGTGTGAAAATATGGGCTGTAAAAGGAATGAGAAGAATATCTTACATGTTAGAGCAGTGATGAGAGTGCAGAGGGTCCCCAGCATGTTGTCAGTGTGTGCTGTAAACGTCCACTTACTGTCCAGCTGAGAGGTGAGCAGGGTTGGAGTGTGAGGAGAAGAGAGACTGAAGCTTATAAAGACACTGAGGAGAGGAGAAGTGGAGGAGGAGGAGTTTCAACACTCACACACTGTTTAGATTGATTTCCTGATCAAATGTCCATTTCTGTCCATCCTCACACAATCTAATAAACCACATTATCATAGAATCCATTCATATTAATTTTTTATCACTGTATGTGAAGTCAGCTGTGTTTTGTCAAAGGCAGGTTGCAGGGAAATAATGTTAATCTCTAATCTCAAAATCTTCTTACATGTAAATTTTCTTCCCACTAAACTTTTTTTTCCTCTCATAATTAAAAAACATTGATGTGTCAAACACAGCATAAATATATATTTCAAGTTTGTGTTTCAAAGTTCTCACAAAGCTTTGTATTATATACGGAAACAGCACTGAAGTTACAGTGTAAAGTTTAGTTCTCTTATCTGTGTTTTCTAAATATTCCTTTAAGAGCAAACACATTTGCCATTAATCTAAATTTTTCTGATTAACACAATTAAAAACAAATAAAAAATAGATGTATCTTCAAAACCTGTAGTTAGCTTAATGTAGTTTTTATTTGCTGGTGTTTTCGCTGCACATTAATAAACTGCTTTTTCTTTTGATCCACTGTGAAGCTGCTGACCTGGAGGTCTGCTTCATGAAACATGACTGATGTAGTTAGATTACTGTCACATTTACTTTATCAGGACGTGTAACCAATCACTCTGCCTGTGTAGCTTTGTTATTCTGTGCATTTACTCAGGGATGGTTTTAAAGGATGAAATCATGAGGTGATTTTGAAATCATCTCTGCTTAAATGTGTTTAATATTTTAAACTCACTGGTCATTTTTAACATTTCAGTAAGACCGCTCACATTTGAAATGTTTATTGCAGCAATAGACCATAGTTAGAGTTTGATGTTCAGACTCTGACCTCATCACTCCCCACAAATATGTTTACAAAGAGAATTTGGGAAGCGGAGACTAAATATCTTGAATATCACTGAAGTCTGCAGGTGGATGCTGGGGTGGTGGTGCGGCTGAAGGAACAAACAGTAATACAGCAGCAGTGGCACTGATAGGCAGAGAGAGAGCTGTGAAATACAAGCAGGAGAGGAGGTGGAGGAGGAGGAGTTTCATCACTCAACACTGTTCATTCATTCATTCATTCATTTCACACCAGATCCACAATCAGTTTGTTCCACTATCTCAGGGTTTGTGTTCTTTCTTTTCAAAGTGCTGTTCTGTATCTTGTGCAAGAACCAAAACAAATATAATCAGATGATACATTTGTCCTCACTGGTTTTGAGGTTCATTTTCTTACTGTTGTGTGTTACAATATTTGCATTAAATAGAGTTAAAAATATGCTGGATGAAGAGTAAATACAGCTTTTTATCTCTTATCTCAGTTTTATCACACTTTTCTGAAATGTCCTCTCATCAAGCCAACAAGGTCCATATTAATAATGACTTTTAATCTTTATTTATTGGAAACACACCATTCATTTGTGAATCTACATTGTATGTTAGCAGCACAAAGTAACATTTGATGGGCTTTGAAAGCGGAACTAATATAGTTTAATTACTTTGTACTGCAAGTGTATGTATAATTTTTATCACTAGAACAGTAGAAACTTTTTTTATCGTTGATTTTCTTGATCTTTTTCAGCCATCAACATTTTTAAGTAAATAATCATTGTCCAATCTGAAATTCAAAGGCTGTGGATTCAGATTCATCTTTTAAACCTCACAGTCCCTGTCAGTACTGCTCTCCTCCTGAAATGATGGGCTGCTCAATAATCAAACAAAACTCTCTCGTTGGTATGAGACATTAAAGAATACATTATCACAAATGTTTACTCAAAGAAACACCTGCCTGTCTGTCGCTCTCTCACATCACTGGATAAGGATGTTCTTGATATGAGACACTCTCTACCTTTCTCTCACAATGACACTCTTCTTTGTTACAATAACAACCAAAGTTCATGGACTTACTCTCTGACTCTCAGTGCTTCATGTTATCTTCAAATAACTAAACACATCAAGGTTATAAATTTATGATGATTCTCTCAAGAATGATTTGTTGAATTCTGTGAGTTCAGATCAGTAAAAAAGAAGGAAACTTTCTATGATTTGATTCCTGTGTGATGAGTAGCAGGAGACATTTGTATGTGTGATGACTTTTCTTATGTTACTGTTGTGTATGTATAATAGACAAATGTAACTAAGATAGTTCTCAGGATTTATGTTTGATACTTGGAGAAATTAAAGGGAGCATCAGCAGATGGCTTCACTCCAAGTCAAGATCTGTCAGATATTCAAAAAGCGGAAGTGTTTAGTGAGGAGGTTTTTGTCACAGTGTAAATTACTGTGATACAGCAACAGGGCCAGAGTCCCATGTGTGACAGTAATAGACTGCTGAGTCTCCCTCCTCCACATTGTTGATGATCAAACGATAATCTGATGTTGACTGATGAGTAGATGTGAACTTGGGAGATGAAAACCCAGAACCATAGTTTGGAGAGCTCGAGCTGTGATAAAAACTCAGTACAAACTGAGTTACTCCTCCAGGAATCTGTTTGTACCAGCGAGCAGCACTGTCAGTAACAGTCCCCAGGTTACAGTCCATGGTGGCTGTCTCTCCTTTCCTCACTGTCACAACAGGAGGCTTCTGTGTCAGCACCGTCACACCACTCACACCTGGAAACAACAAGATGACATGGAGTCAAGAGAAACACACAGACTGATGAATCCAACATGAGCTCAAAGCTGCAGTAAGTCAGCCTCCTTACATGTTAGAGCAGTGATGAGAGTGCAGAGGGTCCCCAGCATGTTGTCAGTGTGTGCTGAGAATGGCCTTGGAACTTGGAAAGTGAGCTTACTGCTGACAGATTAGAGGCTTTGGAGGATGAGGAGAGGAGGTGCTGGAGGAGCAATTTAATACAACACTGAAACTGAGAGTGACTGACAGGAGGAGGAGCTTTGCTTCAATCTGCATGCTTTGTCACATTTGTTGCTCTCTTATCTTCTGTGGAGGGAAATGCTTTAATGTATTCATTATTTTCAGACGTTGAAAATTTGATTTTGAAATGTACACAAATAATAATGTCATGATATCAACACTCAAAATAAATGTCTTATTTTGCTTAATTAAATGTATCTATTTATTTAATTTAAATGAATAATAATTAAAGTATCAGTGTGTTTCCAGTCAGAGACAGTTCCCTCTGATTTTACAGAGAGCTGACACTTGACCTCTTCATTTACATGGAGCTATAAATAAGGAGAGGAGGCCTGCAGGTGCATCCTGGGAAGGAAGAGAGGGAGGAGCAGAGAGGTGATGCTTCACTGACAGAGGATGAAAACTCAGTTTCATTTACTCATTTTATCTGAGGTTTCTAACGTCTCAACTACTGTGAGCAACTAAAACCAGGCAAAGTAATATTAATCTCTCAGTTGTGCTTTTATTGCAAATTAACACCAAATAAAAATGGAGCTTCCTGAATTAAACAGAAACATGTCTGTTTTCTATGTGTCCTGGATTAACTGAAATTATCAGTGAGATTAACATCAGGAATAAAAGGAAAATCTAATGAAGCTTACAACATTTTGAACTTTATTATCTTCAAATAAAACAATAATCAATAAACAATTTTTGATCACAATGTCTTTTTTATTGAATGAGTCTTGAAATACACAACAATTGCAAAGCTGATACAACACCTCCACCTAACTGTCACAACATTTATTACAAGCATGCAGACACATCTTTTCTAACATGGAAACCTTGTAATGAGCAAACAGCACAAAGAGTAAAGAAGCAGCTTTGAAATGCTCATTCTGCTCCTCTACTATTCTTCAGTGGGTACAGCTGGACTTGTTGATGTTTTTCTCTGAAGTCTGGTGAGCCCAAAGACACTTTACATGTGTAAACCTTATCCATGTTCCAGTCTGACGTCTGGATGGCCAGATAGCTGCTGATTTGGAAAGTGCGGTCTGCTTGCTGAACAGCGGTGCTGGTAGAGATCCCACTGCTCACTGGACTCCCACCAGACAACCAGCTCACATCTGCAAAAGGCACAGACTGACTGGACAGACAGACCAGAGAGGCTTTGTTGGACTGGAGCTCAGCACTGGACGGAGGGAAGACTGTCAGGACAGGAGGAGGGAGGCTGGAGCCTGAAAATACACAAAGGACGTTTGTCAAATAACTCCACAGAAAGCATGGCAGGAACAGACTGATTCATTTGTTGTCCTCACAATATAATAAATACACTGAAGTAAAAGAGGGAAAGCTGCATAAACAGCAAGAAATCGTCACAAAAAATACAAACAATGTTCACTTTTTTATCAAAGTATGTAAATCGTTTAGAAATATGACGATTAGGACAACATGATTTTTACACTTAAAACAAATTCATAAAGTCTTTGTCATACAAATGGCATTTGAATTAAAACTGTGTCATTTCAGTCGCTGTGAGAAATCAGAGAACATCAGAGAATGCTTTGTTTCAGTGATTTCTATTAAATCTCCAACTAGTTTTGATTTCTGCAAATACATATGATCAATTCAAGACTATGTTTAAAATTTGCAAGATTAGTTTAAAAAAACCCATACGCATAGAAATGTATTTATGACAATGTGCTTTCAATTATTCTCAAAACATTACTAAAAAATAAAGTCCTTCATAGTCAACATTGTGAAGAAAAGCAGAGTTTTGTAAATGTTTCCCGTCTAATGAAAATGTTTCAGCCATCAAAAAACTGTGGCACATTTGTTGAAAACATTTCATATATTGTGATCATTTGCAGATCTTGCCTTCAAAGACACAACCTGCTAAAAGCTAAAGTACAGAAACATCTGTTATTCACTGAACAACATGTTAAATGAAGCTGTAACACACAAAATGAAGTTTTTCTGACAATTTGAATCAGAAAGAGAAAATCTCTCTTGTTGTATGATCAGTTAAAAAGTACTTACTTGTCACAAGTCAGCTTGGTGCCTTGTCCGAATACCACAGTGATTCACTTTGTACACATGGCTGTACAAAAACCTCCTGACTCTCACTAATGAGGGGAGTGGAAGTGAAACATCCTGTTGAGACCAACTTTCACTGTCAGCATCTCATTCCCTTCATCAGTCTGCTTATATTCCAAAACACTGCTGGACTTGAGGACTGATTCTCAATCTGCTGTTGCATCTTTTTGTCTTCATGCTGGAGATGTTAAAAGTTCACATTTCATCAGTGAATTCAGTCTAATGTTAATGATGAAAATGTTCTCCTTCAAAGAGCATCATTCAGAAAAAACAGATCAACTTTCATAGGTTGTCATTGACTACAGGGAAAGTTTAAGATTTATGTTATGTTTAAGCTGCTGCACCCAAAAATCCATTTATTCATGTTTTTTTTTACTATCACCTATGTATTTAGAATAGTATTGAAGTATTGACCCTCCACTTTGCCCAAACTGTATTTGAACATTTGAATAAGCTGATAACACACAGAGATGACCATAAAGTTTCATTATACAGCCAAAATAAAACATTATTTCCATTCCTTTTTTATTAAACTACAAAATGTCACTAATTATCAAGGCTGTTTTATGAGCTGTTAAAGGGGCCCCTTAAATTACAACATCACTACAAGCAAGACATAGTGTGTGTTTATCTCTGTTTGTGCTTTATTACAGTTCTTTAAATCCTCTTCTCACAAAGATAGCATAACTATTTTTTTTTATTTATTTAATTTGATTTCAAAATCTTTGTAATTCTGTGGATTGACTCTGTGATTAATTCAAAGGAGATCATACAGAGATGATGTGTTTTTGGACTCATCTGTCTTTATTTATGTTTATTATTGTTATGTGTGTATGTTACCTGTTGTTGTGTATTTCCTGTTTTATTTTGTAGTATCGTCTTTACTCACTGGTTTTGCACTTTACTTCCTGCCCTTTGTGTTTCCCTCCTTTTTTGATTGCCTGCTCCGCCACCCCAATTGGTTTCACCTGTCCCCATTAGTCTCCTCACCTGTTTCCACTTCCCTTTCCTCCTGTGTATTTAAGTCAGTCCTTCTCCTTTTGTTCTTTGTCGTGTCGTTGTTCCTATCTGTGTTATGTCATGCTTCTTGTGCTTTCTCGTGCTTCTTGTGCTTTCTTGTTTTACTTGTGCTTCCCTGTGCTACCCGTGTTGCTGCGTTCCTGCCTCGTTCCTGTGTTCCCGTGTTTGCCTCTAATAAAGAGTTCAACGTCTATCTGCCTCCTGCCTCGTCTGCATCTGGGTCCAACTCCACTTCACCGTGCACCTAACCTAACAGAACGACACGACCAGACATGGACCCAGCGGACACCGTAGGGAGCCCGGGAACATGGGGAGAGATCATTTCAGGTGATCAAGAACTTTGTCCTCATGTACCCGGGTCTGGACCACGTGGACCGGCGGATAGGTTTGGAGGTGGTCATTGATCACTTGGCTCGCGACTCATGGCTATTGAGAAAAGTGCCAGGCTTGTTTGAGGAACTGCTGACTGCTCTGGACACTCTACCAGCCAAGCTCCAGTTGTTTCATCTGCCACAGTCTCTAGAGCCGGCAACCCCCAAGCCAAAGCCTCACCTCCAGCCTGCCAAGCCGCAGCGTCAGCTCCAGCCACAGCCGCAGCCTTGGCCTGCTAGCCTACAACCTGCACCCCAGCCTGCCTCCAAGCCAGCGGGTTTCCAGCCTGCCTCCAAGCCAGCGGGTTTCCAGCCTCCGGCCCAGCTTCCGAGTCCTTCAGCTCCCAGAGTCTTCAGCTCCCGAGCCTTCAGCCCCTGCAGGCCCAGCTCCCGAGTCTTCAGCTCCAGGCCTTCAGCTTCCGGGCCTTCAGCCTGCGGCCCCGCTCCCGAGCCTTCAGCTCCAGAGCCTTCAGCCTCCAGAGCCTTCAGCCTCCAGCCTTCCGAGCCTTCAGCCCCTTCGAGCCTTCAGCCTCCGAGCCTTCAGCCTTGCCCCGAGCCTTCAGCTTCCCGAGCCTTCAGCCTGCGGCCCAGCTTCCGAGTCTTCAGATTCCGGGCCTTCAGCCTCCAAGCCTTCAGCTTGCAGCCCAGCTTCTGAGTCCGCCAGCCGGCAGCCCAGCCGTCAAGTCTGCAGTCTGCAGTCCGGCCTGCCGCCCATCCTAGCCTTCAGCCTGCGACCCAGCTTCTGGGCCTCCAGCCAGCCTGAGTCCATGCAGCTGGTGCCCCTCCCAGTGGTCCCGTCCCAGTGAGCCCCTGCCCCATTGGCTTGAGACTGAGCCAGTGCCCCCCCAGTGAGCCCCCAGAGACCCTGAGCTGAGACGAGCCCCAGTGTCCCGGTGAGCCTCCCAGCCTCCCAGTGTCCCCAGGAGACCCCTGAGTCAGAGCCTGAGCTCCCTGAGTGCCTCCCAGTGAGCCTCCCAGTGCCTCCCAGGCTGAGTGCCCCGAGACTGCCTCCCACTCCAGACTGAGCTCCTTGAGACTGAGCTCGAGCCTCCCTGAGTGTCGAGCCTCCCAGGAGCCTCCCAGTGCCCCCGAGACTGAGACCTGAGCTCGAGCCTCCCAGTGAGCCTCCCAGTGCCCCAGAGACTGAGACTGAGGCTCGAGCCTCCCAGTGGCCTGGCCCCAGAGGCCCCGAGGACTGCCCCCGAGGATTTGCCCCGAGACTGAGCTCAGGCCTCCCAGTGGAGCCTCCCAGTGCCCCAGGGACTGAGCCTCAGCTGAGCCTCAGAGCCTCCCAGTGAGCTCCCTCCCAGTGAGCCTCCCAGTGCCCCCAGGATTGAAGAGACTGAGGCCTGAGCCTCGAGGCCTCCCAGTGGAGCCTCCCAGTGCCCCCTGAGGAGACTGAGGCCTCCCATGAGGCCTCAGGGTCCCCAGAGCCTGCTCCCAGTGAGCCTCCCAGTGCCCCCAGTGCCCCCGAGACTGAGGCCGAGCTCAGGCCTCCCAGTGAGCCTCCCAGTGCCCCCGAGGGAGGCATGCTGAGGCCTGAGGCCCCCGAGGCTCGGGCCTCCCAGTGAGCCTCCCAGTGCCCCAGAGACTGAGGCTGAGGCTCGGGTCTGAGACTGAGGCCTCCCAGTGAGCCTCCCAGTGCCCCCGAGACTGAGGAGGCTCGGGCCTCCCAGTGGCCTCCCAGTGCCCCACGGACTGAGGCGGGCTCGGGCCTCCCTGAGTGAGCCTCCCAGTGCCCCCGAGACTGAGGCCTGAGCTCGAGCCTCCCAGTGAGGCCTCCCAGTGCCCCCGAGACTGAGGACTGGAGCTCTGAGGGGAGCCTCCCAGTGAGCCTCCCAGTGCCCCAGAGACTGAGACTGAGCTCGAGCCTCCGCCTCCCAGTGAGCCTCCCAGAGGCTCGAGTGAGCCTCCCAGTGCCCCCAGTGAGCCTCAGAGACTCAAAAAGCAGAAGTAGTTAGTGAAGAGGTTTTTGTCACAGTGTAAATCACTGTGATACGTTCTCCTGTGCAGAGTCTTCCAATGTTGCACAATAATACACAGCAGAGTCTCCTGCCTCTGACCGCTTTATGATGAACTGATAATCTATGTTTGATGAGGATTTAGAGTTGAATCGGTCTGAAGAGAATCCTGATCCAAAGCTGGGTGAACTGTCCCCATGATAAAATCTCAGAACATACTGAGGAGCTTCACCAGGAACCTGTTTATACCAGCTGACATAATAGCTTTCAGGTCTCTGAATGTTGCATCTGAGAACAACCTCTTGTCCTGTAGAAACTGTGTGGACAGCAGGCGTCTGAGTCAGCACTTTCGCCGCATTGACATCTGTCAACAGACACAGAAAAATCCATGAGTGAAAGGTTTGTGTGTGAAAATATGAGCTGTAAAAGGAATGAGAAGAATATCTTACATGTTAGAGCAGTGATGAGAGTGCAGAGGGTCCCCAAGCATGTTGTCAGTGTGTGCTGTAAACGTCCACTTACTGTCCAGCTGAGAGGTGAGCAGGGTTGGAGTGTGAGGAGAAGAGAGACTGAAGCTTATAAAGACACTGAGGAGAGGAGAAGTGGAGGAGGAGGAGTTTCAACACTCAAGCACTGATTTCATTCAACCATCTTCTTCATAATTCAAACAAATTATCATGTAATCCACATGGGTAATACATTTTCAAGTTTGTTTTTAATGTGTATTATTGTGGTAATATGTAGACTGTAAAAGTTAAATTATCTTATTAGTAATAAAAATTCCTCTAAGCAGCCAATCATATTTTCCATTAATCCAATATTTTTGCACCAATACAACAAAAAAACTAATATTACGTAGATGTATGTACAAAACAGATTAATGTAGTTTATATTTGCTCGTGTATTAGCTGCACATTAATGAACTGTTTGTTATGATGTTGCGTTTCTTGGGGATAGTAGGTTACTATCACAGTTTTTGCAGGAACTTTTCATCTGTGGTTGCCCCACTGACTGACCTGTTGAGTGCAAAAGCACAGTTCATTTGGTCCCTGCAATGTGAGAACGCATTTGCAAACATTAAAGCATTGTTGTGTTCTGCTCCAGTGCTCGCAGCTCCAAGATTAGACTGACAGCTGTTTAAACTACGAGTTGATGCCAGCAATGTGGGTGCAGGTGCCGTCTTGTTACAGGAGAATGAGGAGGGGGTAGATTGTCCTGTAAGTTACTTCTCCTGCGAATTTAACAGACATCAGCTAAACTACACCGTGGTGGAGAGGGAGGCACTGGCCCTTATTTGGGCTTTACAGCATTTTGATGTATATGTTGGCTCGGGGGTGATCTGTAGTTTTTACAGATCATCATCCTCTGACCTTTCTGAAGTCACTGAGATTGATGAGGTGGATGTTGTTCCTGCAGCCTTACAATTTGGAGCAGGCTAGTTCTGCGGCATAAGTTACCATGGTTACTCAGCAAGGAATCAAATAAACCACAATGATAGAAAGGAACTCTTCTTAAATGAGCCAGACTTATCGAAATAAACCAGGCTTTCCCTTAATCCGGCTTTGTGGAATACCCCTCTGGTGTTTCCCTGTGTTTCCCTTTTTCCCTGTGTTCCCAGTGCCCCCTCAGTCTGTCTCTCTCTCGTCTGTTTTTGCATGTGTAGTGCATGTGTGTGTGTGTGTGTGTGTGTGTTGGTGTGGCCCTCCCTCCCTGGCTCTCGGGCTCTGCTGTTCACCACACCTGCAGATCAGCAGCTCATCACCACTCCCAGTTCCTCTCACCTTCCTCTCATCAGCTCATCCTCCTGCAGAATAAATTCTCCGGCTCTTCAGTTGCTCATCACCGGATTGTTGTTGCAGCCTCTGAGGTATCTTCAGTTCAGGCCTCTCAGTATCTCCTCGTTGTCTCTTGTGCTCGTGCTAACCTTTGTCTCTTGTGCTCCGGGATCATCGGTCACTCGTCAGTTCTTTGTCTGCTTCCCCGTCAGCTAGTTTGCCTCTCCACGTCAGAACTGCCAGCCGCTCTTCCACCCTTCCTCACTGCCACGCCAGCTCTCCATCGAACCACCTCCCAATAAATCTACTTGTTAACTCATCTACCTACTGTGTTGTTTCCTGTGTTTGGGTCCACCGTGTCCTCTGAGACAAAGTAACAAAGTAACGCTGTGAAGCTGCTGACCTTGAGGTCGACTTCATGAAACATGACATGTGCTTAGATTACTGTCACATTTACTTCATCACTAGTGGAACAGATCACTACCTGTGTATGTCAGAAATATTTATCACACTTTGGCACAGCTTCTGTAAACTCTGTATGACTAAAACATGTAAAGTGGCTAAATCAGGGGCGGGGTGTAAGGCCCCCCCATAATTTTATAATTAGTCTTACAAACATTTTTCATATGCTCCTCTGCACCTTTGGACCCTACAAGTCATTCATTCCTGGGAAAGATACAGCAGCATTCAAGCCTGTTTAATAAGACTCAGACAGACTCAGATATTGTGTGTGAAGATGGTGTAGATTTACCAGTGCATTTCTTATTTTCTGTTTAACTAATTAAGCATGTGCGGTTTGTAAGTTTCATTTAACCCTTTAGAGGGCACTATTAGAGGGCAAATTTCAACCCTTAGACCATCACAGGAGGATATTACAAGGCCTTTTTTTACTTTTTCAAAAATTTTCAATTTTATGGTCCAAATTGAAGGTCAATAAAGTGACCATCTGTGGTTCCTTGCAAAAAGTGTACATATAAAAATATATAATAGGGATCAATAAAAAAAAACATACATAAACTTTGTAACATTGTAACACTGATACAATGAAGGTATAAAAATACACAATACTATAAAAAACATTCTAATTCTCACACTCTAAAACATCAACATTAACAAATCAGCATCAACAAATATAAATCAAATCTGCAATTTCCCCGCTTGGGATCAATAAAGTATATCTATCTATCAATCTTTTGATCTATCATTTGACCTCATTACGTGCCCCTTCCTGCTGCAGTATTTGCAGGTCTGACGGGTGGCCTAGACGGGGGCATGGAAGAGGGACAGGTCAAACCACACAGAGTCATTCGGGGTGTGGCTGCAGTGTCCCTGGACAGGCTTGGGGATTTCAGGGGGACTAAGACTGCCCGGAGTTGCTGAGCTCCTCCAGGGACGAGACATGACTGGCCTATGACTGCTGGCGCTCCTGAACACCTGAATGTGAATTATAAATTTGACATTTAATTTTGAGTAAAACAGACAGAAATACATAAATACAGAATAGTTTCAAACAATGAAAAGCATTTTGGAAAATACATTTTCTGGATCCTGAAGCTTTTCAGTGACAGGCCATCCACATCCAGAGACTTGCAGTCTCGCCTGTACATCATTAAGGCATTCGTGAGGCTGATATTTACCGTGTAGGCAAACAGCTGCATGTACCACCTCTTTGATTTCATGGGGGTACGGTAGAGGTGGACCAGTATGTCACCTCTGTCAGTGCCCACCATGTTGGCATTGTAGCTCTTGATAAGAGCAGGGCAGGTCACGTCCTCCTTCCTCTTGGTGTCACTGCAGTATCGGGGAACTGAGGACGTAGGCTGCACTCCCATGTCGGTGGACAGCAGAGTGACAACCTTGTTGTCCGTCATGACATAACAAACCAGTAAGAGCATTTAGATGTTTGAACATTATTGCAAACAGTGTATTATACAGGGTTGTTTAATGATTCTTATATCAAATGACAAATGTCAGTCTCAAAAAGCAAAAGTATGTAGTGAGGAGGTTTTTGTCACAATGTTAATCACTGTGATGCCTCTTCATCATCACAGCCATCCCATGTTTGCACACTTACTGTATATTGTTTGGTGTATATTATTTACTTGTTATTTCTATTTATCTAGTATTGAAGATGGAAGAGCAAAGTAAGACTTTCGTTACTTTTCGTTCACAGTAATAGACTGTTTCAATTTCTATAACTGGATTCTCTTATGGTCAGTACTAAGGGATATTAATATTTAATTTATAACTCTTTTTTTTTGTTTTTGTGGGTGTGTGTTAAAACATGTAAACATGGTTGACTTGATACTAGTAGGGAAAGTCTGATTTATTTCAGAATTTGAATAAAAGGATATAGATACAATAGACTGTCAAAAATAAATTTTAAATGTGTAATTGTGGAAGTTAGAGAAAACATTGGCTGATTGTTTCAGTCATTGTTTCAACATGCATCAGCAGGTCAAAAAGCAGAAGTGTTTAGTGAGGAGGTTTTTGTCACAGTGAAAATCACTGTGATACGTGCTCCTTAGCAGAGCTGTCCCATGTGTTACAGTAATAAACTGCTGAGTCTCCCTCCTCCACATTGTTGATGATCAAACGATAATCTGATGTTGACTGATGAGTAGATGTGAACTTGGGAGATGAGAACCCAGAACCATAGACTGGAGAGTGTGCGCTGTGAAGAAACCTCAGTACATACTGAGGAACTCCTCCACGAATCTGTTTGTACCAACGAGCTGATGAATCAGTAACAGTCCCCAGATTACAGTCCATGGTGGCTGTCTCTCCTTTCCTCACTGTCACAACAGGAGGCTTCTGTGTCAGCACCGTCACACCACTCACACCTGGAAACAACAAGATGACATGGAGTCAAGAGAAACACACAGACTGATGAATCCAACATGAGCTCAAAGCTGCAGTAAGTCAGCCTCCTTACATGTTAGAGCAGTGATGAGAGTGCAGAGGGTCCCCAGCATGTTGTCAGTGTGTGCTGAGAATGGCCTTGGAACTTGGAAAGTGAGCTTACTGCTGACAGATTAGAGGCTTTGGAGGATGAGGAGAGGAGGTGCTGGAGGAGCAATTTAATACAACACTGAAACTGAGAGTGACTGACAGGAGGAGGGAGCTTTGCTTCAATCTGCATGCTTTGTCACATTTGTTGATCTCTTATCTTCTGTGGAGGGAAATGTTTTAATGTATTCATTATTTTCAGAAGTTGAAAACTTGATTTTGAAATGTACACAAAATAATAATGTCGTGATATTGAAAATTCCCAAAGTCTATGATGTCTGATTTTGCTTCCTTTAATAAAAGTTTAAAAGTTTTGTTTGAGTTGAAAACAGACTAAATAAATGTTAATACTTTAAGTCAGTGTGTTTCCAGTCAGAGACAGTTCATAAACTGGCCTTGCTTAGTCACTTTATTAATAAATTACCATTCAGATCAGTATACTGTGTGACTATATTGTCAGTAGTATTAGGCTACTTAGGAAACTCGTCATAACCACAATGTGCTTCAGCGATAATCGGCCGAACTGGGTGAGCTGTGTGAACACCACTGACCTAGTAACTCATGACAAACATATTCATTCTTCATTGTCACATCTCAAGAGGAAGCAATCTCAACAACCAGAACAAGCTTGGCAGCAGGTTACAATTAAATGCAAGAACATATTTCAGAGTGGTAAGTTGCCTCTAAAGAAATGTGAAATGTGTTTGTCCAAAAAGGTGCTGAGCTGTAAATACGTTGCACTGTAGCTACCAAAAAATCTGTCAGTGATGGGAGACACCATACGCTCACTTGACTTCCAGACCTCACATACGGAGGACATGCCTAACCCATGTGTAAATAGTTATTTTATTTTTTTTTTTTTTTTTTAATATTGTGCATTTCATGCTATTCTGTGTTTTCCTACTTCAACAACTGCAGTGTTGTGTAGAGCCTTCGATGAAGAGACTATGTCTGCAGACACAGAAATACCAGAGGTAAGGTAAAGGTAAAGAGGTAAGCTCAAATGTGAAATGGTTTTTAATGCGTCTGCAGTCTACATATTCTATATTAATAGGCCTAATTATCACCCAACACCCTACTGCATATTATACTGCATAGTATTCATATTACTGTCACCACCTACATACTCAGTTACTCACTGAGACATTTCCTCTGTCACAGGACATCCTGTACTGTACACAAACACAAACTTCATCTAGGCAATTGAAAATGAAAAGCTGAACATGGAGTGTCAGAGGCTGGAAATGAAATACAAGAGGCTGCAAATAAAAAAGGTGAAGCTAGAGACAATGAAACTGGAGAAGGATGTAAGCAGAAGGTCATGAAGTGTATTTAATGGTCTTTGTTTTCTGTCCACAGCTGGAACTACATGAGTGAATTAATTAATAAAACAAATTCAACACATATTTGTCATACATGTATCCATTAAAATTGCACAATACATGCAAAGTTGTTTTTTATGAGCACATTTTTATTAGTTTTCCTTTTTACTTTCATTATGGAGGAGACATTACTTTACAAAAATATTTCACTGAAATATTGTGTTGAAATTTAATAACACATTTATCTCTGTACAAAAAGGGAAGCATATGTTAGGCATACATTTATATTTACATAGTGGGATGCTTTGCCCTAGGAAAGATTTCAATTCTTACTATATTCTTATTCTTTTTTTTTTTTTACTCGTTTTTTATTTATTTAACGCAATGTTCAATACCTAGTTGTAATTGATGTTTGAATTGTGCCATATAACTGAGGATTCATTGACTGATTGATTGTGGAAACAGAGAAAGAGTGGAGACATGATTTTCAGTTTTTTCTATTTTTATTATTATTTATTTATTATTTATTTTATTATGACATGACTGCCACAAGTGTGTGAAATCTCCCAGGTGGAACTTTCTTTCGGGAGTCTGTTTCTGCCCTTCAGACATTCTTTGACACACAGCTAAACTAAGCTTGACAGTTAGCCTGCCCCTGGAGCAGGCTAGTTCTGCAGCATAAGTTACCATGGTTACTCAGCAAGGAATCAAAATAAACCACAATGATAGAAAGGAACTCTTCTTAAATGAGCCAGACTTATCGAAATAAACCAGGCTTTCCCTTAATCTGGCTTTGTGGAATACCCCTCTGGTGTTTCCCTGTGTTTCCCTTTTTCCCTGTGTTCCCAGTGCCCCCTCAGTCTGTCTCTCTCTCGTCTGTTTGTAGTGCATGTGTGTGCATGTGTGTGTGTGTGTGTGTGTGTTGGTGTGGCCCTCCCTCCCTGGTTCTCGGGCTCTGCTGTTCACCACACCTGCAGATCAGCAGCTCATCACCACTCCCAGTTCCTCTCACCTTCCTCTCATCAGCTCATCCTCCTGCAGAATAAATTCTCCGGCTCTTCAGTTGCTCATCACCAGATTGTTGTTGCAGCCTCCGAGGTATCTTCAGTTCAGGCCTCTCAGTATCTTCCTCGTTGTCTCTTGTGCTCGTGCTAACCTTTGTCTTTTGTGCTCCGGGATCATCGGTCACTCTTCAGTTCTTCGTCTGCTTCCCCGTCAGCTAGTTTGCCTCTCCACGTCAGAACTGCCAGCCACTCTTCCACCCTTCCTCACTGCCACGCCAGCTCTCCATCGAACCATCTCCCAATAAATCTACTTGTTAACTCACCTACCTACTGTGTTGTTTCCTGTGTTTGGGTCCACCGTGTCCTCTGAGACAAAGTAACACTGTTTGTCTTTTGATCCGCTGTGAAGCTGCTTGACCTTGTCGACTTCATGAAACATGACATGTGCTTAGATTACTGTCACATTTACTTCCTCACAAGGGGAACAGATCACTACCTGTGTATGTCAGAAATATTTATCACACTTTGGGACAGCTTCTGTAAACTTCGTATGACTGGGCCAGACTGGGCCCTGTACAAAGGCGGGGTGTGAGGCCTCCCCATAATTTTATAATTAGTCTTACAAACATTTTTCATGGGCTCCTCTGCACCTTTGGACCCCCCAAGTCCTTCATTCCTGGGAAAGATACAGCAGCATTCAAGCCTGTTTAATGAGCCAGACTCAGATATTGTGTGTGAAGATGGTGTAGATTTCTTATTTATGTTTAACTAATTAAGCATGTGTGCAGTTTTCAGGATCCATGTAAGAAACCAGTAAAAACATTTAGATGGTTAAAAAAAATGACTGTAAACTGTGTTACACACGGTTCTTTGATGACTCAAATATCAAAGTGTCAGAGACTAGAAAAGCAAAAGTGTTTAGTGAGGAGGTTTTTGTCACAATGTAAATCATGATACCTCTTTATTATCACAGCCATCCCGTGTTTCACAGTAACAGTCAGTACCAATGGATATTCAAATTTAATTTACAATTCATTTGTTTTTTGTATGTGTAAATCTGTAAACATGGCTGATATGGGTACTAGCAGGAAACATCTGATTTATTTGAGAATCCAATAAAAGGATATTGATACAATGAGTTCTTCTTCTTGACTGGTTGCTTCAATCATTGTCTCAAGACGCATCAGCAGGTCAAAAAGCAGAAGTGTTTAGTGAGGAGGTTTTTGTCACAGTGTAAATCACTGTGATGACAACTTCATTAGCAGAGCTGTCCCATGTTGAACAGTAATAGACTGCTGAGTCTCCCTCCTCCACATTCTTGATGATCAAACGATAATCTGATGTTGACTGATGAGTAGATGTGAACTTGGGAGATGAAAACCCAGAACCATAGGTTGGAGAGCTGTAGCTGTGATAAAAATATAAAACAAACTGAGGAACTCCTCCAGGAATCTGTTTATACCAAGCGAGCACCACTGTCAGTAACAGTCCCCAGGTTACAGTCCATGGTGGCTGTCTCTCCTTTCCTCACTGTCACAACAGGAGGCTTCTGTGTCAGCACCGTCACACCACTTCACACCTGGAAACAACAAGATGACATGGAGTCAAGAGAAACACACAGACTGATGAATCCAACATGAGCTCAAAGCTGCAGTAAGTCAGCCTCCTTACATGTTAGAGCAGTGATGAGAGTGCAGAGGGTCCCCAGCATGTTGTCAGTGTGTGCTGAGAATGGCCTTGGAACTTGGAAAGTGAGCTTACTGCTGACAGATTAGAGGCTTTGGAGGATGAGGAGAGGAGGTGCTGGAGGAGCAATTTAATACAACACTGAAACTGAGAGTGACTGACAGGAGGAGGAGCTTTGCTTCAATCTGCATGCTTTGGTCACATTTGTTGCTCTCTTATTCTTCTGTGGAGGGAAATGCTTTAATGTATTCATTATTTTCAGCAGGTGAAAACTTGATTTTTAAATGCACATAAAATAATGATATGATGATATCAAACTGTCCCAAACATATGTTGTCTGATTTTGCTTAATTTAATGTATCTATTTATTTAATACAAATTAATTATAATAATTAAAGTATCAGTGTGTTTCCAGTCAGAGACAGTTCCCTCTGATTTTTACAGAGAGCTGACACTTGACCTCTTCATTTACATGGAGCTATAAATAAGGAGAGGAGGCCTGCAGGTGCATCCTGGGAAGGAAGAGAGGGAGGAGCAGAGAGGTGATTGCTTCACTGACAGAGGATGAAAACTCAGTTTCATTTACTCATTTTATCTGAGTTTTCTAACGTCTCAACTACTGTGAGCAACTAAAACCAGGCAAAGTAATATTAATCTCTCTGTTGTGCTTTTATTGCAAATTAACACCAAATAAAAATGGAGCTTCCTGAATTAAACAGAAACATGTCTGTTTTCTATGTGTCCTGGATTAACTGAAATTATCAGTGAGATGAACATCATGAGAAAAGGAAAATCCAATGAAGCATTCAACATTTTGAACATTATTATCTTAAATAAAACAATAATCAACAAACAATTTTTGATCACAATGTCTTTTTTATTGAATGAGTCTTGAAATACACAACAATTGCAAAGCTGATACAACACCTCCACCTAACTGTCACAACATTTATTACAAGCATGCAGACACATCTTTTCTAACATGGAAACCTTGTAATGAGCAAACAGCACAAAGAGTAAAGAAGCAGCTTTGAAATGCTCATTCTGCTCCTCTACTATTCTTCAGTGGGACAGCTGGACTTGTTGATGTTTTTCTCTGAAGTCTGGGAGCCCAAAGACACTTTACATGTGTAAACCTTATCCATGTTCCAGTCTGACGTCTGGATGGCCAGATAGCTGCTGATTTGGAAAGTGCGGTCTGCTTGCTGAACAGCGGTGCTGGTAGAGATCCCACTGCTCACTGGACTCCCACCAGACAACCAGCTCACATCTGCAAAAGGCACAGACTGACTGGACAGACAGACCAGAGAGGCTTTGTTGGACTGGAGCTCAGCACTGGACGGAGGGAAGACTGTCAGGACAGGAGGAGGGAGGCTGGAGCCTGAAAATACACAAAGGACGTTTGTCAAATAACTCCACAGAAAGCATGGCAGGAACAGACTGATTCATTTGTTGTCCTCACAATATAATAAATACACTGAAGTAAAACAGTGAAAGCTGCATAAACATCAATAAATCATCATCCAAAATACAAAGTGTTAATTTTTTAAACAAAGCTTGTAAATCTCTTAGAAATTTGACGATTGGGACAACATCGTTTTTACGCTTAAAACAAATTAACAAATGATTCTGTGTCATACAAAAAGGCATTTTTATTCAAATATAATCATTTCAGTTACTGTGAGAAATCAGAGAACATCAGATAATGCTTTGTTTTAGTGGTTTCTATTAAATGTCCAAATAAAATGGTTTTCCACAAATTTATATGATAAATTCAAAATTATACTTAAACTTTGCAAGATTATGCATAGAAATTTAGTCATGACATCTAGTTTAAATTACTCTTAAAATTATTATTAAAAATAAAGTCCTTCATAGTCAACATTGTGAAGAAAAGCACAGTTTTGTAAATGTTCCCCTGTCTAATAAAAATGCCTCAACCATCAAAAATCTGTGGCACATTTGTTGAAAACATTTCATATATTGTGATCATTTGCAGATCTTGCCTTCAAAGACACAACCTGCTAAAAGCTAAAGTACAGAAACATCCTGTTATTCACTGAACAACATGTTAAATGAAGCTGTAACACACAAAATGAAGTTTTTCTGACAATTTGAATCAGAAAGAGAAAATCTCTCTTGTTGTATGATCAGTTAAAAAGTACTTACTTGTCACAATCAGCTTGGTGCCTTGTCCGAATACCACAGTGATTCACTTTGTACACATGGCTGTACAAAAACCTCCTGACTCTCACTAATGAGGGGAGTGGAAGTGAAACATCCTGTTGAGACCAACTTTCACTGTCAAGCGTCTCATTCCCTTCATCAGTCTGCTTATATTCCAAAACACTGCTGGACTTGAGGACTGATTCTCAATCTGCTGTTGCATCTTTTTGTCTTCATGCTGGAGATGTTAAAAGTTCACATTTCATCAGTGAATTCAGTCTAATGTTAATGATGGTAATGTTCTCCTTCAAAGAGCCTCATTCAGACAAAATAGATAAACTTTCATGGGTCCACTTATTCATGTTTTTCTTTTTTTATCACCTATGTATTTAAAATAGTATTGAAGTGGTGACCCTCCACTTTGCCCAACCTGTACTCGAAAATTTGATTAAGCTGATAACACACAGAAATGACCATAAAGCTTCTTTATACCTACCAAAATAACTCATGTTTTTGTTTTTTTTGTTGTTAGAAATCAGGTTCATCAGCAAATTTCATTAAACTACAAAATGTCAATAATCAAAGCTGTTTTATGAGCTGTTAAAGGGGCCCCTTAAATTACTTATTTAATAAATTCTTTAAATCCTCTTCTCACAAAGATGGCATAATGAACTTTTTTTTATCTATTTATTTTGATTTCAAAATCTTTGTTCTTCTGTGGATTGACTCATTAATTTAAAGGAGATCATAAAGAGATGATGTGTTTTTAGACTCATCTGTCTTTATATGTTTAGTATGCTAAAGTCAGCATCCGCTTAAAGAGCAATTCACATAATGTTAAGAATATTTATTTGATATAGTTGTCCCAAAGTCAAAAATTGATTTTATATTTACCTTTACTTATCACTCATTGGTGTTTTTCACTGTACAGTCTGATGTAAATAAAACAAACACAATGAAAGCATAATGCAACAAATATTGAATTATATTATTTCGTCATGTTAAGAGTCAGAGAGATTAGGAAGTAAAGTTTTAGATTTAATTTTTTGTTTTTCAAGAAAAGATGAAGGAAACTTGTTTATCATCACTGATAAAGTCTCATGTAGGATAGTTATAGAGAGCATTAGTTGATGTGTCAGAGACTCAAAAAGCAGAAGTAGTTAGTGAAGAGGTTTTTGTCACAGTGTAAATCACTGTGATACGTAACTCCTTAGCAGAGCTGTCCCATGTTTGACAGTAATACACAGCAGAGTCTCCTGCCTCTGACCGCTTTATGATGAACTGATAATCTATGTTTGATGAGGATTTAGAGTTGAATCGGTCTGAATAGAATCCTGATCCAAAGCTGGGTGAACTTTCCCAATGACCAAATGCTAGAACATACTGAGGAGCTTCACCAGGAACCTGTTTATACCAGCTCACATATGTATCCATCGTCTCTCTGTATGTTGCATCTGAGAACAACCTCTTGTCCTGTAGAAACTGTGTGGACAGCAGGCGTCTGGGTCAGCACTTTCGCACTGCATCAACATCTGTCAACAGACACAGAAAAATCCATGAGTGAAAGGTTTGTGTGTGAAAATATGAGCTGTAAAAGGAATGAGAAGAATATCTTACATGTTAGAGCAGTGATGAGAGTGCAGAGGGTCCCCAGCATGTTGTCAGTGTGTGCTGTAAACGTCCCTTACTGTCCAGCTGAGAGGTGAGCAGGGTTGGAGTGTGAGGAGAAGAGAGACTGAAGCTTATAAAGACACTGAGGAGAGGAGAAGTGGAGGAGGAGGAGTTTCAACACACAAACATTGATTTCATTCCAACATCTTGTTCTTAATTCAAACTAATTATCATGTAATCCACATGAGTAATACATTTTCAAGTTTGTTTTTTAATGTGTATTATCGTAATATGTAGAGTGTAAAAGTTAAATTACCTTATCAGTAATAAAAATTCCTCTAAACAGCCAATCATATTTTCCATTAATCCAGTGTTTTTGCACCAATACAACAAAAAAAATAATATTACGTAGATATATGTACAAAACAGATGAATGTAGTTTATATTTGCTCTTGTTTTAGCTGCACATTAATGAACTGCTTGTTATGATGCTGCGTTTCTTGGGGATAGTAGGTTACTATCACAGTTTTTGCAGGAACTTTTCATCTGTGGTTGCCCCACTGACTGACCTGATGAGTGCAAAAGCACAGTTCATTTGGTCCCTGCAATGTGAGCAGCATGCATTTGCAAACATTAAAGCATTGTTGTGTTCTGTTCCAGTGCTCGCACCTCCAAGATTAGACTGACAGCTGTTTAAACTACGAGTTGATGCCAGCAATGTCGGTGCAGGTGCCGTTTTGTTACAGGAGAATAAGGAGGGGGTAGATTGTCCTGTAAGTTACTTCTCCTGCAAATTTAACGGACATCAGCTAAACTACTCCGTGGAGGAGAAGGAGGCATTGGTCCTTATTTGGGCTTTACAGCATTTCGATGTATATGTTGGCTCGGGGGTGATCTGTAGTTTTTACAGATCATAATCCGCTGACCTCTTCAAAGTCACAGCACAATCCAAACCAGCGATTGATGAGGTGGGCATTGTTCCTGCAGCCTTACAATTTGGATTTTCAACACATCAAGGGTGCCAATAATGTAACTGCAGATGCACTGTCTCGTGCGCTCATAGACTGCTGATGCCATGTTGCTAACATTCTCATCTCCATGCTCTCCTGTGGGCAATTCTTACCCACCTCCTCTTAAATTGCTCCTGCGATACCAAGGTTGCTGGGGTTGTGGGGATGGAGGGTTGCACTGAAGGATGTAGCCTGGTAGAGAACTGCACTGCACATGATTTAGAGGTAATGTACGGCAAATGTGAAAACTAAAAGGGACAAGTACATTCCACTTTTGGTATTAACATTTCTATTGACATGTTTTTCTGCTTGCTAATGGTGATTGGTTGAGGTCCCTAGTAAAACCCCTCCCTTTCTGTTTGCACTCTCTGGAGGAGCCTGCAGCAGGAGACTCGTTACCCTAATCTGGTGGCACCTGGTTAGGGCTACACAGGAAATTACAAGTACCAGCCAAAACTCATTGTCTCTCTCTCTCCCCCTCAGGTTTTGGTTTAGTTGTTCGTTTTGCACTAAACAACACTCATACATTACTCACTCATCCATACATGCCATTCACTGCTGATGAATATACACTGGTCTCCAAGTCAATCACACTTCTGTGAAATCAAACTGTCCACTTAGGAAGCAACACTGATTGACAATCAATTTCACATGCTGTTGTGCAAATGGAATAGACAACAGGTGGAAATTATAGGCAATTAGCAAGACACCCCCAATAAAGGAGTGGTTCTGCAGGTGGTGACCACAGACCACTTCTCAGTTCCTATGCTTTCTGGCTGATGTTTTGGTCACTTTTGAATGCTGGCGGTGCTTTCACTCTAGTGGTAGCATGAGACGGAGTCTACAACCCACACAAGTGGCTCAGGTAGTGCAGCTCATCCAGGATGGCACATCAATGCGAGCTGTGGCAAGAAGGTTTGCTGTGTCTGTCAGCGTAGTGTCCAGAGCATGGAGGCGCTACCAGGAGACAGGCCAGTACATCAGGAGACGTGGAGGAGGCCGTAGGAGGGCAACAACCCAGCAGCAGGACCGCTACCTCCGCCTTTGTGCAAGGAGGAACAGGAGGAGCACTGCCAGAGCCCTGCAAAATGACCTCCAGCAGGCCACAAATGTGCATGTGTCTGCTCAAACGGTCAGAAACAGACTCCATGAGGGTGGTTTGAGGGCCCGACGTCCACAGGTGGGGGTTGTGCTTACAGCCCAACACCGTGCAGGACGTTTGGCATTTGCCTAGAGAACACCTAAGATTGGCAAATTCGCCACTCGCCACTGGCGCCCTGTGCTCTTCACAGATGAAAACAGGTTCACACTGAGCACATGTGACAGACGTGACAGAGTCTGGAGACGCCGTGGAGAACGTTCTGCTGCCTGCAACATCCTCCAGCATGACCGGTTTGGCAGTGGGTCAGTAATGGTGTGGGGTGGCATTTCTTTGGGGGGCCGCACACAGCCCAGCCCTCCATGTGCTCGCCAGAGGTAGCCTGACTGGCATTAGGTACCGAGATGAGATCCTCAGACCCCTTGTGAGACCATATGCTGGTGCGGTTGGCCCTGGGTTCCTCCTAATGCAAGACAATGCTAGACCTCATGTGGCTGGAGTGTGTCAGCAGTTCCTGCAAGACGAAGGCATTGATGCTATGGACTGGCCCGCCCGTTCCCCAGACCTGAATCCAATTGAGCACATCTGGGACATCATGTCTCGCTCCATCCACCAACGCCACGTTGCACCACAGACTGTCCAGGAGTTGGCGTGCTGCACAAATAAACTGGCCTTGCTTAGTCACTTTATTAACTCTCGTATTATGTTAAGGGTCAATTTGACCCATTTCAGTGTTTGTGTTGACCAAAGTACTGGTTATCCTTTCTTTTTCTTCAGGAAATTTTATGCCGGGGGGGGGGGGCAATAGCTCAGTCCGTGGGGACCTGGCTTGGGAATTGGAGGGTCACTTGTTCAAGTCCCCCCTGGACCAGTCTTCATGGAGGTGGACTGGTAGCTGGAGAGGTGCCAGTTCACCTCCTGAGCACTGCCCCTCACTCTGGCATCACAGATCTGTTCAGATCTAAAATAAACATGTCTCTTTGATGTACTTTATTTTGATTGCCCAATTATTTGTATTTTGATTGCCTCTGAATAGCCATTCAGACCCAGAGAACCAGGTGTGTGTAGAGGAGGAACTTTCTCTCCCTTGTCCTTGTCACTGTTCTCATGTCATCTCTTTGACAAACACACCAAAAATGAGCTCCAGAAGGTTTACAGCTGAAGAAGCTTTATCACAGATTTTCAACTGGGATAGTGATGCAGAGGAAGAGACTTCAGAGACAGAAGACCTTTCAGAAACCAAGGACAATGTTATTTATGTGGGCCAGATTGTCAATTTTCCTACGATAAGGAGGATTTAGAGGACAAATCTGCCGTTGTCTCTCCATCAGATGAAAACCAGGGTATGCAGCAATCTTCATCCACAGAGGGGACATGGGCATCTAAAGATGTTAATTTAAAATGGTCAACATCAACACACCAAAGCTGAGGCAGACTGTCACGGTCCTACAAGATTTGCTGTCACACAAGTTGATGATTTTCAATCAGCATTTCAGCTCTTAATATCCCCACCAATAGAGAGGATTATACTGGACATGACCAACTTGGAGGGGAGGCGTGTATTTCAAGAGAAGTAGAAACCACTGGATCAGACTGACTTGCATGCTTACATTGGAATTCTGGTATTAGCTGGAGTGTACATGTCAACGGGAGAAGCAATTGCAAGTTATTGGAATGAAGAGAATGGAAGGCCAATCTTTCGAGCAACAATGTCTCTGGAGACGTTTCACATGATCGTGTGATCCGATTTGACAACCGTGACACCAGAGCTGGTCGATATGAAAGAGACAAACTAGCTGCGATCAGAGATGTATGGGATAAATGGGTCAAAATTCTACGTTTGTTCTACAATCCTGGTCCCCATGTTACTGTAGATGAGGGGCCTACAGTAGGCCAGAACTTCCCAATGAAACTCTGAAGATGCAGGGCAGACCTCTGCATTCCTCAATATTTGTTTTCACTGAGAAAGCAACAGTTGTTTCATACTGCCCAAAGAGAAACAAGAATGTTCTTGTAATGAGCACAATGCACACAGGTACATCTCTGAGCACAAGAGAAGACATGAAGCCACAAATGATCCTGGACTACAACTCCACCAAAGGAGGGGTTCACAATCTGGACAAAGTCACAGCAACATACAGCTGCCAGCGCAAGACTGCCCGTTGGGCCTTTTGGTGATTTTCTACAACATTGTGGACATGTCTGCTTACAATGCCTGTCTCCTGTGGACTGAAATCAACCAGCAATGGAATGCCGGCAAATTGTACCGACGTCAGCTTTTCCTGGTAGAACTCGGCAACGCACTCATCACTCCCAAGATCCAGAGGCGAGCCAGGCCAGCTCGATCCCCAGCAGCTGCAGCGGTCATTGAAAACGTCAAGCTCAGGTCATCCAACCAATCTGCAATGAATCCAGTGGATACAGGTCTAAAGAAACGGAAAAGATGCCAGGTCTGTCCCTGCCGAGAGGACAGTAAAACAAGTACCTCTTGTGTGAAATGCAAGAATTACATCTGCAGAAAGCACACAGTTACATTCTGTCCATCATGTGGAGAACACTGAAAATGTTGAATACTGAAAATCTGATAAAATGGGGCAATGAAATAAAGAGATGATGTGTTTATGGACTAATCTGACTTTATTTATTTAGTATCATTAACTCAGCATCCACTTAAAGAATTATTTACATATAGTTGAGAATATTTCCTAGATATAGTTGTTCCCAGTGAAAAATATATTCTGTGTTTACCTTTATTTACCACTCATTGGTGTTTTTGGATGTGCAGTTTAGTGCAAATAAAATTCAACAAAATGAAAGTATAATGCAACAAATATTGATTTAAGTTATTTCATCATGTTCAGTGGTCAGAAAGATTAGGAAGTAAACTTTTAAAATGAAGGAAACCGTTTTTTTGTCATTTTCAAAGTCTCATGTAGGATAGTTATAGAGAGCATTAGTTGATGTGTCAGAGAATCAAAAAGCAGAAGTAGTTAGTGAAGAGGTTTTTGTCACAGTGTAAATCACTGTGATACAGCTGCAGAAGCAGAGTCGTCCCATGTCTCACAGTAATACACAGCAGAGTCTCCTGCCTCTGACCGCTTTATGATGAACTGATAATCTATGTTTGATGAGGATTTAGAGTTGAATCGGTCTGAAGAGAATCCTGATCCAAAGCTAGGGTGAACTGTCCCCATGACGAAATGCTAGAACATACTGAGGAGCTTCACCAGGAACCTGTTTATACCAGTTGACATAATTGCTATCATCTCTCTGAATGTTGCATTTGAGAACAACCTCTTGTCCTGTAGAAACTGTGTGGACAGCAGGCGTCTGGGTCAGCACTTTCGCACTGCATCAACATCTGTCAACAGACACAGAAAAATCCATGAGTGAAAGGTTTGTGTGTGAAAATAAGGGCTGTAAAAGGAATGAGAAGAATATCTTACATGTTAGAGCAGTGATGAGAGTGCAGAGGGTCCCCAGCATGTTGTCAGTGTGTGCTGTAAACGTCCACTTACTGTCCAGCTGAGAGGTGAGCAGGGTTGGAGTGTGAGGAGAAGAGAGACTGAAGCTTATAAAGACACTGAGGAGAGGAGAAGTGGAGGAGGAGGAGTTTCAACACTCAAACATTGATTTCATTCAAACATCTTGTTCTTAATTCAAACAAATTATCATGTAATCCACATGAGTAATACATTTTCAAGTTTGTTTTTTAATGTGTATTATCGTAATATGTAGACTGTAAAAGTTAAATTACCTTATCAGTAATAAAAATTCCTCTAAGCAGCCAATCATATTTTCCATTAATCCAATATTTTTGCACCAATACAACAAAAAAACTCATATTACGTAGATGTATGTACAAAACAGATGAATGACTGACTGACCTGCTGAGTGCAAAAGCACAGTTCATTTGGTCCCTGCAATGTGAGCATGCATTTGCAAACATTAAAGCATTGTTGTGTTCTGCTCCAGTGCTCGCAGCTCCAAGATTAGACTGACAGCTGTTTAAACTACAAGTTGATGCCAGCAATGTGGGTGCAGGTGCCGTCTTGTTACAGGAGAATGAGGAGGGGGTAGATTGTCCTGTAAGTTACTTCTTCTGCAAATTTAACAGACATCAGCTAAACTACTCCGTGGTGAAGAAGGAGGTATTGGTCCTTATTTGGGCTTTACAGCATTTCAATGTATATGTTGGCTCAGGTGTCATCTGTAGTTTTTACAGATCATAATCCACTGACCTTTCTGAAGTCACTGAGATTGATGAGGTGGGCATTGTTCCTGCAGCCTTACAGTTTGGACATTCAACACATCAAGGGTGCCAATAATGTAACTGCAGATGCACTGTCTCGTGCGCTCATAGACTGCTGATGCCATGTTGCTGACATTCTCATTTCCATGCTCTCCTGTGGGCAATTCTTACCCACCTCCTCTTAAATTGCTCCTGCTGTACCAAGGTTGCTGGGGTTGTGGGGATGGAGGGTTCCACTGGAGGATGTAGCCTGGTAGAGAACTGCACTGCACATGAATTAGAGGTAATGTATAGCAAATGTATAGCAAAATATCCACTTTTGGTATTAACATTTGTATTGACATGTTTTTCTGCTTGCTAATGGTGATTGGTTGAGGTCCCTAGTAAAACCCTGTTTTGTTACGCCTCCTCCCTTTCTGTTTGCACTCTGTGGAGGAGCCTGCAGCAGGAGACTCGTTACCCTAATCTGGTGGCACCTGGTTAGGGCTACACAGGAAACTACAAGTACCAGCCAAAACTCATTGTCTCTCTCTCTCCCCCTCAGGTTTTGGTTTAGGTGTTCATTTTGCACTAAACAACACTTACACTCATACGTTACTCACTCATCCATACATGCCATTCACTGCTAATGAATATATCCCTCACACCACATGCTCTTTTGTACATAGTAAACTTTCTTGATGTAAAATAAAATAATCATTTGGCACTTTAACCTGTCTGGTCTCCGCTCCTTGTCACATTCATTGAGCTGCATAAACTAGCCTTGCTTAGTCACTTTATTAATAAATGAACATTCAGATCACTAGACTGTGTGACTATATTGTCAGTAGTATTTTAGTATTTTATTATTATTGTTTTTAATATTGTACATTTGATACTATTCTGTGTTTTCCTACTTCAACAACTGCAGTGTTGTGTAGAGCCTTCGATGAAGAGACTACGTCTGCAGACACAGAAATACCAGAGGTAAGGTAAAGGTAAAGAGGTAAGCTCAAATGTGAAATGGTTTGGATGTGTCTGCAGTCTACATATTCTATATTAATAGGCCTAATTATCACCCAACACCCTACTGCATATTATACTGCATAGTATTCATATTACTGTTCACCACCTACATACTCAGTTACTCACTGAGACATTTCCTCTGTCACAGGACATCCTGTACTGTACACAAACGTAAACTTCATCTAGGCAATTGAAAATGAAAAGCTGAACATGGAGTGTCAGAGGCTGGAAATGAAATACAAGAGGCTGCAAATTAAAAAAGGTGAAGCTAGAGATAATGAAACTGGAGAAAGGATGTAAGCAGAAGGTCATGAAGTGTATTTAATGGTCTTTGTTTTCTGTCCACAGCTGGAACTACATGAGTGAATTAATTATTAAAACAAATTCAACACATATTTGTAATACATGTGTTCATTAAAATAGCACAATACATGCAAAGTGCAAAAAAACATTTTTATTACTTTTCCTTTTTACTTTCATTATGGAGGAGACATTACATTACAAAAATAGGTTTCACTGAAATATTGTGTTGAAATTTCATAACACATTTATCTCTGCACACAAAGGGAAGCATATGTTAGGCATACATTTATATTTACATAGTGGGATGCTATGCCCTAGGGCCCTAGGGAAGATTTCAATTCTTTTTTTTTTTCTCAGATCTCAGATTTTTTTTTTTTTTACTTGTTCTTTTTTTATTTATTACATTATTATTACATTGATGTTTGAATTGTACCATATAAATGAGGTTTCATTGACTGATTGATTGTGGAAACAGAGAGAGTGAAGACATGACTTTCAGTTTTTTCTATGTTATTTTTTTTTTTTTTTTTTAACATGACTGCCACAAGTGTGGAAATCTACCAGGTGGAACTTTCTTTCGGGAGTCTGTTTCTGCCCTTCAGACATTCTTTGACACACAGCTAAACTAAGCTTGACAGTTAGCCTGTCCCTGGAGCAGGCTAGTTCTGTGGCATAAGTTACCATGGTTACTCAGCAAGGAATCAAATAAACCACAATGATAGAAAGGCAACTCTTCTTAAATGAGCCAGACTTGTCAAAATAAACCAGGCTTTCCCTTAATCCGGCTTTGTAGAATACCCCTCTGTTTGTCTTTTAATCTGCTGTGAAGCTGCTGACCTTGAGGTCGACTTCATGACTTCAGATATTGTGTGTGAAGATGGTGTAGATTTACCAGTGCATTTCTTATTTATGTTTAACTAATTAAGCATGTGCGGTTTGTAAGTTTCATTTAACCCTTTAGAGGGCACTATTAGAGGGCAAATTCAAACCTAGACCATCACAGGAGGATATTACAAGGCATTTTTTACTTTGTCAAAAATTTTCAATTTTATGGTCCAAATTGAAGGTCAATAAAGTGTATAAAGTGCATAAACTTTGTAACATTGTAACACTGATACAATGAAGGTGTAAAATGCACAATACTATAAAAAACATTCTAATTCTCACACTCTAAAACATCAACATTAACAAATCAGCATCAACAAATATAAATCAAATCTGCAATTTCCCCGCTTGGGATCAATAAAGTATATCTATCTATCGATCTATCGATCTATCATTTGACCTCATTATGTGCCCCTTCCTGCTGCAGTATTTGCAGGTCTGACGGGTGGCCTAGACGGGGGCATGGAAGAGGGACAGGTCAAACCACACAGAGTCATTCGGGGTGTGGCTGCAGTGTCCCTGGACAGGCTTGGGGATTTCAGGGGGACTAAGACTGCCCTGGAGTTGCTGAGCTCCTCCAGGGACGAGACATGACTGGCCTATGACTGCTGGCGCTCCTGAACACCTGAATGTGAATTATAAATTTGACATTTAATTTTGAGTAAAACAGACAGAAATACATAAATACAGAAGAGTTTCAAACAATGAAAAGCATATTGGAAAATACATTTTCTGGATCCTGAAGCTTTTCAGTGACAGGCCATCCACATCCAGAGACTTGCAGTCTCGCCTGTACATCATTCAGGCATTCGTGAAGCTGATATTTACCGTGTAGGCAAACAGCTGCATGTACCACCTCTTTGATTTCATGGGGGTACGGTAGAGGTGGACCAGTATGTCACCTCTGTCAGTGCCCACCATGTTGGCATTGTAGCTCTTGATAAGAGCAGGGCAGGTCACGTCCTCCTTCCTCTTGGTGTCACTGCAGTATCAGGGAACTGAGGACGTAGGCTGCACTCCCATGTCGGTGGACAGCAGAGTGACAACCTTGTTGTCCATCATGACATGACAAACCAGTAAGAGCATTTAGATGTTTGAACATTATTGCAAACAGTGTGTTACACAGGGTTGTTTAATGATTCTTATATCAAATGACAAATGTCAGTCTCAAAAAGCAAAAGTATGTAGTGAGGAGGTTTTTGTCACAATGTTAATCACTGTGATGCCTCTTCATCATCACAGCCATCCCATGTTTGCACACTTACTGTATATTGTTTAGTGTATATTATTTAAGTGTAATTTTGTATTTATATTTTTCTATTTATCTGGCATTGAAGATGGAAGAGCAAAGTAAGACTTTCGTTACTTTTCGTTCACAGTAATAGACTGTTTCAATATCTATAACTGGATTCTCTTATGGTCAGTAACAAGGGAAATTAATATTTCATTTATAACTCTTTTTTTTTTTTTGTTGGTGTGTGTTAAAACATGTAAACATGGTTGACTTGATACTAGTAGGGAAAGTCTGATTTATTTCAGAATTTTAATAAAAGCATATAGATACAATAGGTTGTTAAAAATAAATTTTAAATGTGTAATTGTGGAAGTTAGAAAAAACATTGGCTGATTGTTTCAGTCATTGTTTCAACATGCATCAGCAGGTCAAAAAGCAGAAGTGTTTAGTGAGGAGGTTTTTGTCACAGTGTAAATCACTGTGATACGTTCTCCTTAGCAGAGTTGTCCCATGTTGTGACAGTAATAGACTGCTGAGTCTCCCTCCTCCACATTGTTGATGATCAAACGATAATCTGATGTTGACTGATGAGTAGATGTGAACTTGGGAGATGAAAACCCAGAACCATAGGTTGGAGAGCTGTAGCTGTGATAAAAATATAAAACAAACTGAGGAACTCCTCCAGGTACTCTGTTTATACCAGCGAGCAACATCGTTAGTAACAGTCCCCAGGTTACAGTCCATGGTGGCTGTCTCTCCTTTCCTCACTGTCACAACAGGAGGCTTCTGTGTCAGCACCGTCACACCACTCACACCTGGAAACAACAAGATGACATGGAGTCAAGAGAAACACACAGACTGATGAATCCAACATGAGCTCAAAGCTGCAGTAAGTCAGCCTCCTTACATGTTAGAGCAGTGATGAGAGTGCAGAGGGTCCCCAGCATGTTGTCAGTGTGTGCTGAGAATGGCCTTGGAACTTGGAAAGTGAGCTTACTGCTGACAGATTAGAGGCTTTGGAGGATGAGGAGAGGAGGTGCTGGAGGAGCAATTTAATACAACACTGAAACTGAGAGTGACTGACAGGAGGAGGAGCTTTGCTTCAATCTGCATGCTTTGTCACATTTGTTGCTCTCTTATCTTCTGTGGAGGGAAATGCTTTAATGTATTCATTATTTTCAGCTGTTGAAAAACTTGATTTTGAAATGTACACAAAATAATAATGTCATGATATCAAAAAGTCCCAAACTACATGACTTCTGATTTTCTTTACTTTTTATTTATTTTTTTTATTTAAATTAATAATAATAATTAAAGTATCAGTGTGTTTCCAGTCAAAGACAGTTCCCTTCTGATTTTACAGAGAGCTGACACTTGACCTCTTCATTTACATGGAGCTATAAATAAGGAGAGGAGGCCTGCAGGTGCATCCTGGGAAGGAAGAGAGGGAGGAGCAGAGAGGTGATGCTTCACTGACAGAGGATGAAAACTCAGTTTCATTTACTCATTTTATCTGAGTTTTCTAACGTCTCAACTACTGTGAGCAACTAAAACCAGGCAAAGTAATATTCAATCTCTCTGTTGAGTTTTTATTGCAAATTAACACCAAATTAAAAATGGTAGCTTCCTGAATTAAACAGAAACGTGTCTGTTTTCTATGTGTCCTGGATTAACTGAAATTATCAAGTGAGATTGAACATCAGGAGAAAAGGAAAATCTAATGAAGCTTACAACATTTTGAACATTATTATCTTAAATAAAACAACAATCAACAAACAATTTTTGATCACAATGTCTTTTTTATTGAATGAGTCTTGAAATACACAACAATTGCAAAGCTGATACAACACCTCCACCTAACTGTCACAACATTTATTACAAGCATGCAGACACATCTTTTCTAACATGGAAACCTTGTAATGAGCAAACAGCACAAAGAGTAAAGAAGCAGCTTTGAAATGCTCATTCTGCTCCTCTACTATTCTTCAGTGGGACAGCTGGACTTGTTGATGTTTTTCTCTGAAGTCTGGGAGCCCAAAGACACTTTACATGTGTAAACCTTATCCATGTTCCAGTCTGACGTCTGGATGGCCAGATAGCTGCTGATTTGGAAAGTGCGGTCTGCTTGCTGAACAGCGGTGCTGGTAGAGATCCCACTGCTCACTGGACTCCCACCAGACAACCAGCTCACATCTGCAAAAGGCACAGACTGACTGGACAGACAGACCAGAGAGGCTTTGTTGGACTGGAGCTCAGCACTGGACGGAGGGAAGACTGTCAGGACAGGAGGAGGGAGGCTGGAGCCTGAAAATACACAAAGGACGTTTGTCAAATAACTCCACAGAAAGCATGGCAGGAACAGACTGATTCATTTGTTGTCCTCACAATATAATAAATACACTGAAGTAAAAGAGTGAAAGCTGCATAAACATCAAGTAAATCGTCATCCGAAATACAAAATATGTTAAACACTTTTCTTTTTTTTTAACAAAGCATGTAAATCGTCTTAGAAATATGACGATTGGGACAACATGATTTTTACACTTAAAACAAATTCATAAAGTCTTTGTCATACAAAAATGGCATTTGAAATTAAAATTTAGTCATTTCAGTCGCTGTGAGAAATCAGAGAACATCAGAGAATGCTTTGTTTCAGTGATTTCTATTAAATCTCCAATTAGTTTTGATTTCCGCAAATAAATATATATGATCAATTCAAAACTATGTTTAAAATTTGCAAGATTGAGTTTAATAAAAAACCCAATACGCATAGAAATGTATTTATGACAATGTCCTTTCAACTTACTCTCAAAACATTATTAAAAAATAAAGTCCTTCATAGTCAACATTATGAAAAAAAGCTCAATTTTTTTAATGTTCCCCGTCTAATAAAAATGCCTCAACCATCAAAAAACTGTGGCACATTTGTTGGAAAACATTTCATATATTGTGATCATTTGCAGATCTTGCCTTCAAAGACACAACCTGCTAAAAGCTAAAGTACAGAAACATCCATTATTCACTGAACAACATGTTAAATGAAGCTGTAACACACAAAATGAAGTTTTTCTGACAATTTGAATCAGAAAGAGAAAATCTCTCTTGTTGTATGATCAGTTAAAAAGTACTTACTTGTCACAGTCAGCTTGGTGCCTTGTCCGAATACCACAGTGATTCACTTTGTACACATGGCTGTACAAAAACCTCCTGACTCTCACTAATGAGGGGAGTGGAAGTGAAACATCCTGTTGAGACCAACTTTCACTGTCAAGCGTCTCATTCCCTTCATCAGTCTGCTTATATTCCAAAACACTGCTGGACTTGAGGACTGATTCTCAATCTGCTGTTGCATCTTTTTGTCTTCATGCTGGAGATGTTAAAAGTTCACATTTCTTCAGTGAATTCAGGTTGTTATTGCCTGCAGGGAAAGTATAAAATTCATTTTATGTTTAATTTGCAGTCTTCTTCTTCTGTTCTTTTCTTTTCTGCAACACAACATGTAGAATATTATTGAAGTGGTGACCCTCCACTTTGCCACAGACTGGACATGAACACTAGACGACTGTTAAAACACACAGAAATGATGATAAAGGATTGTAATCACACCAAATTAATAAATATTTAATGTTTTATATGTTATTTGGGCTCTAGATGAATCAGCAGCGTTTATTGCCTTTTTTTTAAAATGTACAATATATTCTGCCACAGAGACTTTTCAAGATGTTTTAGGTCAAGTTGAATCTTCAGAGAGGTTCAAACTTCCTGTTAGACCTCTTATGAACAAAGTGTCATGAAATCTACAAAACATAAACTTAATATTTTATTCAGTATTTGGAGGTGTAATGCTGAATAAACAATGCTGATTCATCATATTCTTTAGTGAACTTTTGAAACACGTCATCAGTCCAAAATCAGGTTTATCAGCAATTTTCATCAATTTAGGAAACATCATGAAGTATAAAGCTGATACAATAATGTTACATCTGTTTTAATGAGCTGTTAAAGAGGCCTGGAGACTCAAACATTTGTGTGAAAATTAAAAGCAAGATACAGCGTGAATATGATTTTTTGTCTTCATTCTTTTCGATTTTTTATGGATTCACTTGATGGTGTTTTGGAGTCATTGTTATTTACATGTATTAATGTACATGTATTTAATATTCCAAAGTCAAGATAACTGAGCTGTTCATGTGATAGGAACATTTAACACATATATTTGTCCCCAAGGTCAAAACTGAGTCTCTTTATTTATCTTTGTTTATCACTCAGAAGTGTTTTTTTTCACTGTGCAGTCTGATACAAATAAGGAGGAAACAAAATCAGGGACAAAAAAAACAACTATTATTTAATTTAGTCATGTCTTCATGTTTCAGTTATTAGAGAGATTAAACTTTTAGGTGAAATTTGTTGGTTTGTTCTCAAAGTCTCATGTAGGATAGTTATAGAGAGCATTAGTTGATGTGTCAGAGACTCAAAAAGCAGAAGTAGTTAGTGAAGAGGTTTTTGTCACAGTGTAAATCACTGTGATACAGCTGCAGAAGCAGAGCTGTCCCATGTTTGACAGTAATACACAGCAGAGTCTCCTGCCTCTGACCGCTTTATGATGAACTGATAATCTATGTTTGATGAGGATTTAGAGTTGAATCGGTCTGAAGAGAATCCTGATCCAAATTCAAGTGAACTGATCCCATGATGAAATGCTAGAACATACTGAGGAGCTTCACCAGGAACCTGTTTATACCAGCTGACATAATTGCTATCATATCTCTGAATGTTGCATCTGAGAACAACCTCTTGTCCTGTAGAAACTGTGTGGACAGCAGGCGTCTGGGTCAGCACTATCACTGCATCAACATCTGTCAACAGACACAGAAAAATCCATGAGTGAAAGATTTGTGTGTGAAAATATGGGCTGTAAAAGGAATGAGAAGAATATCTTACATGTTAGAGCAGTGATGAGAGTGCAGAGGGTCCCCAGCATGTTGTCAGTGTGTGCTGTAAACGTCCACTTACTGTCCAGCTGAGAGGTGAGCAGGGTTGGAGTGTGAGGAGAAGAGAGACTGAAGCTTATAAAGACACTGAGGAGAGGAGAAGTGGAGGAGGAGGAGCCTTCAACATCCAACACTGATTTCATTCATACATAAACAAAATTGGTGCTTTTTGGTTTTACATTTTGTCATTAAATCTTTTTATAAAAACAATCTCATATTACAGAACCTTAATGTTTATGAGAAGATGGTTTTTGGTTCTCTGTTGATGTTCCCTGCATGAGTATTATTATCCAGTTAGATTTATTTTCTTACCAATTATCCATTTTAGTTCATTCTCACATAATCCAACAAATCAAGATTATCAGTATATCTGTTTGTATTCATTTTCATTAAAGTCAATCATGTTCTGTAAAAGGAAGCTGTCAAGTAAAAATGTTAAGCTCTAATTTAAATATCTAAATTTTCTTCCCACCAAACAAAAATTTTTTTCCTCAAAGTTCAACAAGTTAACGTGTCAACCACAGCATGAATATATTGTCATTGCTCTTCAAGTTTGTGTTTTAAAGTTCTAACAAAGTTGTGTGTTATGTAGGCAAACAGCATTGTAGATAAAGTGTAAATATTTCTCTTACCAGTGTTCTCTAACTATTTCTTTAAGGGCAAAAGTATTTGCCATTAATCCAAATTGTTCTGATTAATACAATTGAAAACTAATTTTAAAAAAAATGTCGATGTTTCTTTAAAACTTGTAGGTGTTACATTTGCTCCTCAGGTCACACCCTCTAGTTCATATTCTGTGTCTCCCTAACCTGCTGCCACTCCCTGAATCGCTCTGTCTCCTCTTTCTTTCTGTGTGTGTGTGTGTGTGTGTGTGTAGGTGTGTGTTAGGAGTCAGAGCAGAGTCCCACCATGGCTTCAACCTGTTCCATTGATCAAGACGCTGACAAATACTCAGCCCTGTCACTACCACTCTGACAGATTATAGCTGATGTTGCTGTCTGTCTAAGCTTCAAGTCCTTTTTTGCATTTTGCCTCTTGTTATTGTGTACGTCTGTATCTATCAGCTTTTCCCTCTCTCCTGCAGTTCAGCCTGCTCTGACCCTGCTCCCTGTCTCCAGTCCCTCGTCGTGCCAGCCCTGCTCCTCTGCTCAGCCTGTCCAGATCTCCACCTTGGACCAGCTCCCCTTTGTTTCAGCCTCCGGCCGCTTCACTACCAGCCCAGCCTCCCCAGGGCTGCTCCCTTTCCCTTCCCTGTCTTTGAAAATAAATCCTGTTGCTCAACCCCTGTCTGAGTCTGCACGTGGATTCACCTGTTTAGCCCCAGCGGGACAGTAAGGGAGCTTATTGTAGTTTTTATTTGCTCGTGTTTTGGCTGCACATTAATGAACTGTTTGTCTCTTGAACCACTGTGGAGCTGCTGACTTTGAGGTCTCCTTCCTGAAAAATCATTAGTACAGTTAGGATAGTTAGATTACTGTCAGATTTACTTTGCCAGGAAGTGTAACCCATAACTCTGCCTGTGTACCTTTGTTATTCTGTGTAGTTAACTCAAGGACACTTTTAAAGGATGAAATCATGATCTGATGTGTTTTTGAGTCTTTTTTGTTTAATATTATAAACTCAAGATGCACTTGCTGGTTGATATTAACATTTATCATGTATATTTGTGGCCAAGGTCGAGAATAATCATCAGAATCATCTTTATTGGCCAGGTATGTGTACATTTTTCAAGGAATTGGACTCCAGTTTTTCAGCACACTCAGTATGTACACAGAATACAAAAGAGCAGACAGCAGTACAAAAGGTAGAAAAATATGAATAAAATAGAGATAAAATAACAGCAGCTCAAAGGTAAAATAAATACATAAATAAATAAACATAACTTACATAAACTTAACATAACTTAAACTATGTACAAGTGTAACGAGTGCAATAGAGTGATGAGTGCAATGATGCATGTGGATAGCTGATGTACAGAGGTAGGTGGGTATATAAACATGTACAGTATATACAGTATGTACAGCAGCATGGATTATATTTGTCAGGGGAGATATTTATACGATAAAAACTGTGTTATAAAAATATTATAGTATTTATAGAAACGTTATATTGATGAGGTCAATCGATGTTTGTGATTCAACACCAGGATTGTTCCTGACACTCTGACTGGTGTCAAATGTTCATCAGAATAACAGCCTGAGGGAAGAAACTGTTCTTGTGTCTGGTTGTTTTGGTGTACAGAGCTCTGTAGCGCCTACCAGAGGGGAGGAGGTGGAACAGGTTATGTCCAGGGTGTGATGGATCTGCAGTGATGTTTCCTGCCCGTTTCCTGACCCTGGACATGTACAAGTCCTGAATGAGAGGACAGGCTGGCACCAGTGGTTTTCTCTGCAGTCCTGACTGTCCGTTGTAGTCTGTTCCTGTCCTGTTTGGTGGCTCCGATCCAAACCACACAGTGATGGATGTACAGAGGACAGACTGGACGATGGCAATGTAAAACTGGATCAGCAGCTCCTGAAGGCAGGTTGAACTTCCTGAGTTGTCACAGGAAGTACATCCTCTGCTGGGATTTCTTCCTGATGGTGATGAGATTGTGGATCCTAGGACCCTGAAAGTTTCCACAGCAGACACTGTGTGTGGTTCAGTATAGAAGTGAGAGAGGGGGCAACGTTGGGGGGCTCCTTCTGAAGTCATCCATCATCTTCACAGTTTTTAGCATGATCAGCTCCAGGTTGTTCTGACCGCACCAGTAGGGCCAGATGTTCGACTTCCTGTCTGTATGCAGACTCATCACCATCCTGGATGAGGCTGATGACAGTTGTGTCATCTGCAAACTTTAAGGAGTTTAACATTCAGGGTCTCCTGAGGTGCAGTCATTGGTGTAGAGGGAGAAGAGCAGTGGGGAGAGCACACACCCCTGGGGGGCACCAGTGCTAATTGTCCAGGTGCTCGATGTGTCAGACAGGAAGTTTGTGATCCTACTGACAGGTGGGGAGCTGGCACAGTGAGCTGGGAGAGTTTGGAGTGGAGGATGTCCTGGATGATTGTGTTGAATGCCAAACTGAAGTCCACAAACAGGATCCTTACATAAGCCCCTGGGGAGTCGAAGTGTTGCAGGTTGTAGTGCAGTCCCATCATCATCTACTAATCTGTTTGCCCAGTAAGCAAACTACAGAGGGTCCAGAAGGGGGCCTATGATGTCCTTCAGGTGGACTAAGACCAGTCTCTCAAAAGATTGACCACAGATGTCAGGGCGACGGGCCTGTAGTCATTACATCTTGTAATGGAGGGTTTCTTGGGGATTGGGATGATAGTGGAGCATCTAAAGCAAGATTTCAAGATTTCAAGAACTTAAGGATTTATTGTCATTGCACAACAATTTACATCAAGCAATCATTAGTCAATGAAATTCTTAAATCATCATGCTCCCTAAACAATGCTTAAAAAAAAAAAAATAAGAATAGAAACACTCAACCTAAAATATATTAAAGAAATAAAAATAAATAATAGTACACAATAGTAAGTAACAATAGAGCAATAAATATAGACATAGAATTGAAATTATAAAATTAAAATATTAATTTTACAACTAAGTAAATATACAACTAGAAGAGATATACAATAAAATTATACAATAGAATATACAATACAATAGAAACTGATGATGGCAGGAGGGAACTTCATACAGCTCCAGAGATCTGTTGAAGATCTGAGTGAAGATGGGTGTCAACTGGTCAGCCTAGACTATCAGTGATAATAACTGCGGATCCGAAAAAGGTAAAAGGACTGAATTGGCTGATAGTCCTGTGTTTCTTTTGGTGTGTATTGATTGCTGGTGACTTTCACAACAAGTTATGGTGACTGGATGTTCATTGGCCAGCCTTCTTCTGATTTATACTACCTCCTCAGTCAAATAGGTGAGTGTCAAGCTGGGCTGTGTCAGTCTCTCCTTCAGACAGGTTACTGTGTTTTGCTGGCAGAGCAAAAATAGGTTGTCAGGCTTTGCTGTACAGCAGTGTGGCTAGTAGTAACACCTTGTAGTTGGGAAAAGTTATTACATGAATATGGCCACCTTTGATGTAAGTGAGTTTGGCTGTGCATTATGGGATATCAGTCTCAAGTGCCTTCACAAAAAAAACCCCAACTAAAATCAGTTCTTTTTGAAGGCTTACTTGGCAAGGGATTCTTCCCACTGTCAGCTGTTGAATCTCCTGGTTGGGTGTCTGGGGCTATGACAGCTGTACAAAATGAAAACAAATATTGAATTAAGTTATTTCATCATTTTCAGTGGTCAGAGAGATTAGTAAATGAATTTTTAAATCAAATTGTTTTTTCAAGAAAAAAATTTGACGAAACTGGTTTGTAGTTGTTTTCAAAGTCTCATGTAGGATAGTTATAGAGAGCATTAGTTGATGTGTCAGAGACTCAAAAAGCAGAAGTAGTTAGTGAAGAGGTTTTTGTCACAGTGTAAATCACTGTGATACATGCTCCTGTGCAGAGTTGTCCCATGTTTGACAGTAATACACAGCAGAGTCTCCTGCCTCTGACCACTTAATGATGAACTGATAATCTATGTTTGATGAGGATTTAGAGTTGAATCTGTCTGAAGAGAATCCTGATCCAAAACTGAGTGAACTGCTCCCATGATGAAATGCTAGAACATACTGAGGAGCTTCACCAGGAACCTGTTTATACCAGTTGACCCAATTTCCATCATCTCTCTGCACATTGCATCTGAGAACAACCTCTTGTCCTGTAGAAACTGTGTGGACAGCAGGCGTCTGGGTCAGCACTATCACTGCATCAACATCTGTCAACAGACACAGAAAAATCCATGAGTGAAAGGATTTGTGTGTGAAAATATTGGCTGTAAAAGGAATGAGAAGAATATCTTACATGTTAGAGCAGTGATGAGAGTGCAGAGGGTCCCCAGCATGTTGTCAGTGTGTGCTGTAAACGTCCACTTACTGTCCAGCTGAGAGGTGAGCAGGGTTGGGAGTGTGAGGAGAAGAGAGACTGAAGCTTATAAAGACACTGAGGAGAGGAGAAGTGGAGGAGGAGGAGTTTCTACACTCAAATACTGATTTCATTCATTAATTCCTTCATTTCACATCAGATCCACAATCAGTTTGTTCCACTATCTCAGGGTTTGTGTTCTTTCTTTTCAAAGTGCTGTTCTGTATCATGTGCAATAAACAAAGCAAATATAATCAGATGATACATTTGTCCTCATTCGATTTGAGGTTCATTTTCTTACTGTTGTGTATTATAATATTTGTATTAAATAGAGTTAAAAAATAAGCTGGATGAAGAGTAAACAACTTTTTATCTCTTATCTCACTTTTATCACACTTTTCTGAAATGTCCTCTGACCAAGCCAACAAGGTCCATATTAATAATGACTCCTAATCTTTATTTATTGGAAACACACCATTCATTTGTGAATCTACATTGTATGTTAGCACCTCAAAGTAACATTTGATTGGCTTTGAAAGTGGAAATAATGTAGTTTAGTTACTATTTACTGCAAGTGTATGTATAATTTTTATCATTAGAACAGTAGAAACTTTTTTTATCTTTGATTTTCTTGATCTTTTTCAGCCATCAACATTTTTAAGTAAATAATCATTGTCCAATCTGAAATTCAAAGGCTGTGGATTCAAATTGAATCTTTTAAGCCTCAAAGTCCCCGTCAGTACTACTCTCCTCCTGAAATGATGGGCTGCTCAATAATCAAACAAAACTCTCTCGTTGGTATGAGACATTAAAGAATACATTATCACAAATGTTTACTCAAAGAAACACCTGCCTGTCTGTCGCTCTCTCACATCACTGTATAAGGATGTTCTTGATATGAGACACTCTCTACCTTTCTCTCACAATGACACTCTTCTTTGTAACAATAACAACCAAAGTTCATGGACTTACTCTCTGACTCTCAGTGCTTCATGTTATCTTCAAATAACAAAACACATCAAGGTTATAACATTTATGATGATTCTCTCAAGAATGATTTGTTGAATTCTGGGAGTTCAGATCAGTAAAAAAGAAGGAAACTTTCTATGATTTGATTCCTGTGTGATGAGTAGCAGGAAACATTTGTATGTGTGATGACTTTTCTTGTGTTACTGTTGTGTATGTATAATAGACAAATGTCACTAAGATAGTTCTCAGGATTTATGTTAAAATCCAACACCAGCGTTTAGAAGACCTTTGATACTTGGAGAAATTAAAGGGAGCATCAGCAGATGGCTTCACTCCAAGTCAAGATCTGTCAGATATTCAAAAAGCAGAAGTGTTCAGTGAGGAGGTTTTTGTCACAGTGTAAATCACTGTGATACCCACTCTTTAGCAGAGCTCGTCCCATGTGTTGACAGTAATAGACTGCTGAGTCTCCCTCCTCCACATTGTTGATGATCAAACGATAATCTGATGTTGACTGATGAGTAGATGTGAACTTGGGAGATGAAAACCCAGAACCATAGGTTGGAGAGCTGTAGCTGTGATAAAACCTCAGTACATATTGAGGAACTCCTCCAGGAATCTGTTTATACCAATGAGCAGCACTCTGTCAGTAACAGTCCCCAGGTTACAGTCCATGGTGGCTGTCTCTCCTTTCCTCACTGTCACAACAGGAGGCTTCTGTGTCAGCACCGTCACACCACTCACACCTGGAAACAACAAGATGACATGGAGTCAAGAGAAACACACAGACTGATGAATCCAACATGAGCTCAAAGCTGCAGTAAGTCAGCCTCCTTACATGTTAGAGCAGTGATGAGAGTGCAGAGGGTCCCCAGCATGTTGTCAGTGTGTGCTGAGAATGGCCTTGGAACTTGGAAAGTGAGCTTACTGCTGACAGATTAGAGGCTTTGGAGGATGAGGAGAGGAGGTGCTGGAGGAGCAATTTAATACAACACTGAAACTGAGAGTGACTGACAGGAGGAGGAGCTTTGCTTCAATCTGCATGCTTTGTCACATTTGTTGCTCTCTTATCTTCTGTGGAGGGAAATGCTTTAATGTATTCATTATTTTCAGCAGTTGAAAACTTGATTTTGAAATGTACACAAAATAATAATGTCATGATATCAACAGTCCCAAAATGAATAACGTCTGATGTTGCTTAATTTAATGTAACTATTTATTTAATTTAAATTAATGCTAATAATTATCAGTAAGTATCAGTGTGTTTCCAGTCAAAGACAGTTCCCTCTGATTTTTCAGAGAGGTGACACTTGACCTCTTCATTTACATGGAGCTATAAATAAGGAGAGGAGGCCTGCAGGTGCATCCTGGGAAGGAAGAGAGGGAGGAGCAGAGAGGTGATGCTTCACTGACAGAGGATGAAAACTCAGTTTCAGTTACTCATTTTATTTTAGTTTTCTAACGTCTCAACTACTGTGAGCAACTAAAACCAGGCATTAATCTCTCTGTTGAGCTTTTATTGCAAATTAACACCAAATAAAAATGGAGTTTCCTGAATTAAACAGAAACATGTCTGTTTTCTATGTGTCCTGGATTAACTGAATATATCAGTGAGATGAACATCGGGAGAAAAAGGAAAATCTAATGAAGCTTACAACATTTTGAACATTATTATCTTAAATAAAACAATAATCAATAAACAATTTTTGATCACAATGTCTTTTTATTGACGTTTGTCAAATAACTCCACAGAAAGGATGGCAGGAACAGACTGATTCATTTGTTGTTCTCACAATATAATAAATACACTGAAGCAAAAGAGTGAAAGCTGCATAAACATCAGTAAATTGTCACCCAAAATATAAACAGTTTTCATTTTGTTTAACAAAGTATGTAAATCGTTTAGAAATATGACAATTGTGACAACATGATTTTTACACTTAAAATAAATTCATAAAGTCTTTGTCATACAAATGGCAGTTGAATTAAAATTGTGTCATTTCAGTCAATGTGAGAAATCAGAGAACATCAGATAATGCTTTGTTTCAGTGATTTCTATTAAATCTCCAATTAGTTTTGATTTCCGCAAATTCATGGGAAATTCCACTGTTACAGCAGCTCAAAACAAGTAAAAGAGACATTAAATAATAGACTAAAAAACACACAAAGACACAAAAAACAGTATGTACAATAAATAGTGAATAATAATAATAATAACAACAGGAAAAAGAAAGAAACAGAAACAGTATTTATATACACAGCCTCACCCAGTTAGATGTGCTGTGGTGAGGTGTTATTGCACAGGTGAATATGGATATGTAGCAGATATGAATTAACAGTATAGTAAATGAGTGGAATGAAAAAAAAAGACCATAAAGTGCATGGCTAGGACATCAGTAAACATCAGTAAACATCAGTGCAATGATGAAACATCAGTAAACATCAGTCCTACTGTGGTATGAAAGTGTTTGTTACAATGACAAAGATTCATAGTGCAGCATTAAACAGTCTGATGGTGTTTGGGATGAAGGACCTGCGGAAGCACTCCTTCCTACACCTTGGATGTCTGAGTCTGTTGCTGAAGGAGCTGCTTAAGGCCCCCACAGTCTGATTGGAGGGTGGAGGTGTTGTCCATGATGGTGGACAGTTTGGCCAGAGCCCTCCTCTCCCCCATTCACCTCGATGGAGTCCAGGGGGCAGCCACAGACTGAGCTGGCTCTTTTAATCAGTCTGTTGAGCCTCTTCTTGTCCCTGCTCAGAACACCCCCCTCCCCAGCAGACCACTGCATAGGAGACCACAGACGCCACCACAGTCTCATAAAAAGTCCTCAGCAGTGGCCTGCACACACCAGAAAGATTCCCAGCCTCCTCAGCATGTAAAGACGACTCTGACCCCTCTTGTAGAGCGAGTCAGATCAAGCGGATGAAGATGGATGGATGCATGGAGTAGCAGCTCCATACTGATGGAGACTCCTTCATTTCCTGGAAATGCATCATGAATCATTAAATCTACATGACACTTCTCAGGTAATTGTGTCATGTTCATTAGGTTGTGTCTTAGCTGCACAACTTTGTGTTGTCAGAAGATCTTTGCACCTGTTTATGAATACAGAAAAACACAACAAGATCACAATTTAACATGTGTTTGTGTAACAATCATAATTACATGTGTAGCAAAGGATTTATTTCAAAAGAGATTTTTGGCATTAACTGAATTCATGAAAAATGAAAACAACAAACTGAAGAAATAGTGGATTAAGTTATTTGATGAAATAGATCAGTGGGATGGAGAAGTAAGTAAAGTTTTACTCAATAAATTCTTATGTCTCATGCAGGGCAGCTTATAGGGAGCATTTGATGATGTGTCAGAGACTCAAAAAGCAGAAGTAGTTAGTGAAGAGGTTTTTGTCACAGTGTAAATCCCTGTGATACGTACTCATTAACAGAGCTGTCAAATGTTTTACAGTAATAGACTGCTGAGTCTCCCTCCTCCACATTGTTGATGATCAAACGATAATCTGTTGTTGACTGATGAGTAGATGTGAACTTGGGAGATGAAAACCCAGAACCATATTTTGGAGAGCTCCAGCCATGTATATAATCTAATATAAACTGAGGAACTCCTCCTGGAATCTGTTTATACAAGCGAACACCACTGTCAGTAACAGTCCCCAGGTTACAGTCCATGGTGGCTGTCTCTCCTTTCCTCACTGTCACAACAGGAGGCTTCTGTGTCAGCACCGTCACACCACTCACACCTGGAAACAACAAGATGACATGGAGTCAAGAGAAACACACAGACTGATGAATCCAACATGAGCTCAAAGCTGCAGTAAGTCAGCCTCCTTACATGTTAGAGCAGTGATGAGAGTGCAGAGGGTCCCCAGCATGTTGTCAGTGTGTGCTGAGAATGGCCTTGGAACTTGGAAAGTGAGCTTACTGCTGACAGATTAGAGGCTTTGGAGGATGAGGAGAGGAGGTGCTGGAGGAGCAATTTAATACAACACTGAAACTGAGAGTGACTGACAGGAGGAGGAGCTTTGCTTCAATCTGCATGCTTTGTCACATTTGTTGATCTCTTATCTTCTGTGGAGGGAAATGCTTTAATGTATTCATTATTTTCAGCAGTTGAAAACTTAATTTTGAAATGTAGTATGCTTTTTTATTAAACTACAAAAGTATCCATTTATTTAATTTAAATAAATAATACTTAAAGTATCAGTGTGTTTCCAGTCAGAGACAGTTCCCTCTGATTTTACAGAGAGCTGACACTTGACCTCTTCATTTACATGGAGCTATAAATAAGGAGAGGAGGCCTGCAGGTGCATCCTGGGAAGGAAGAGAGGGAGGAGCAGAGAGGTGATGCTTCACTGACAGAGGATGAAAACTCAGTTTCATTTACTCATTTTATCTGAGTTTTCTAACGTCTCAACTACTGTGAGCAACTAAAACCAGGCAAAGTAATATTAATCTCTCTGTTGAGCTTTTATTGCAAATTAACACCAAATAAAAATGTACCTTCCTGAATTAAACAGAAACATGTCTGTTTTCTATGTGTCCTGGATTAACTGAAATTATCACTGAGATTAACATCAGGAGAAAAAGGAAAATCTAATGAAGCTTACAACATTTTGAACATTATTATCTTAAATAAAACAACAATCAACAAACAATTTTTGATCACAATGTCTTTTTTATTGAATGAGTCTTGAAATACACAACAATTGCAAAGCTGATACAACACCTCCACCTAACTGTCACAACATTTATTACAAGCATGCAGACACATCTTTTCTAACATGGAAACCTTGTAATGAGCAAACAGCACAAAGAGTAAAGAAGCAGCTTTGAAATGCTCATTCTGCTCCTCTACTATTCTTCAGTGGGACAGCTGGACTTGTTGATGTTTTTCTCTGAAGTCTGGGAGCCCAAAGACACTTTACATGTGTAAACCTTATCCATGTTCCAGTCTGACGTCTGGATGGCCAGATAGCTGCTGATTTGGAAAGTGCGGTCTGCTTGCTGAACAGCGGTGCTGGTAGAGATCCCACTGCTCACTGGACTCCCACCAGACAACCAGCTCACATCTGCAAAAGGCACAGACTGACTGGACAGACAGACCAGAGAGGCTTTGTTGGACTGGAGCTCAGCACTGGACGGAGGGAAGACTGTCAGGACAGGAGGAGGGAGGCTGGAGCCTGAAAATACACAAAGGACGTTTGTCAAATAACTCCACAGAAAGCATGGCAGGAACAGACTGATTCATTTGTTGTCCTCACAATATAATAAATACACTGAAGTAAAAGAGTGAAAGCTGCATATACATCAAGAAATCGTCACCCAAAATATAAACAGTGTTAAATTTTTTAACAAAGCTTGTAAATCCCTTAAAAATATGACGACTGGGACAACATGGTTTTTCATGTTTTCTATCCATAAATTCTGTCATACAATGCATTTGAATTCGAATATAATAATTTCTTTCGCTGTGAGAAATTAGACAACATCAGAGAATGCTTTGTTTTTCTGGTTTCTATTAAATCTTCAAGAATTTTTTTTCACGAGTATATATGATACATTTTATGTTTTATGTTTAAACTTTGCAAAATTACTTAAGTAAAAATATACAGAAAGAATTTTTTTCATGACAATGACCCTTTATGCTTAAAATCTTAAATATAAAGTTCTGCACAGTCAACATTGTGAAAAAAATTTAAGCGCAATTTAGTAAATTTAGTAAGTTTCCCGCCAAAAATAAGTGCCTCAACCATCAAAAAACTGTGGCACATTTGTTGAAAACATTTCATATAATGTGATCATTTGCAGATCTTGCCTTCAAAGACACAACCTGCTAAAAGCTAAAGTACAGAAACATCCATTATTCACTAAACAACATGTTAAATGAAGCTGTAACACACAAAATGAAGTTTTTTCTGACAATTTGAATCAGAAAGAGAAAATCTCTCTTGTTGTATGATCAGTTAAAAAGTACTTACTTGTCACAGTCAGCTTGGTGCCTTGTCCGAATACCACAGTGATTCACTTTGTACACATGGCTGTACAAAAACCTCCTGACTCTCACTAATGAGGGGAGTGGAAGTGAAACATCCTGTTGAGACCAACTTTCACTGTCAGCGTCTCATTCCCTTCATCAGTCTGCTTATATTCCAAAACACTGCTGGACTTGAGGACTGATTCTCAATCTGCTGTTGCATCTTTTTGTCTTCATGCTGGAGATGTTAAAAGTTCACATTTCATCAGTGAATTCAGGTTGTTATTGCCTGCAGGGAGCGTATAAAATTCATTTTATGTTTAATTTGCAGCAGCCAAAAGTCTTCTTATTGTTCTTTTCTTTTCTGATCACCTCACTAAAACTCAACATGTAGAATATTATTGAAGTGGTGACCCTCCACTTTGCCACAGACTGGACATGAACACTTGACGACTGTTTTAACACACAGAAATGACCAAATTGACCAAATTGATGAATATTTAATGTTTTGTTATTTGTGCTCTACATGAACAGCAGCATATTGCTTTTCTTTAAAATGTACAATATGTTCTGCTACAGAGACTTTTCAGATGTTTGAGGTCAAGTCGAATCTCAGAGAGGTCAAACTTCCTGTTAGACCTCTTATGAACAAAGTCTCATAAATCTCCAAAAACATAAACTTAATATTTTATTCAGTATTTGGAGGTGTAATGCTGAATAAACAACACTGACAACACCAACCACAGTTATACAGCTGATGGAGAATCCATTACATCAATCATGGTTTACAGACGGGGTCTCTGAGAACACAAAAACTAATTCATCATATTCTATAGTGAACTTTTGAAACACGTCATCAGTTCAAAATCAGGTTTATCAGCACTTTTTATCAATTGAGAAAACATCTTCAAGTATAAAGCTATATAAAAATGTTAATGTTAACTGTTTTAATGTATCTGTTAAAGAGGCCTGGAGTCTCAAACAGTGTTAAATTAAAAGCAAGACATAGTTTGAATATTGATTTTTGTATTTATTCATTTTAATGTTGTAAACTTTATTATTTGGCTTGATGGTATTTTGGAGTCCTTGTTATTTACTTATTTTTAATATCTGTAAACTCAAGGTATCTGAGCTGTTCCTCTCTTAGGAACATTTAACACATATATTTGTCCTCAAGGTCAAAACCGAGTCTCTTTATTTATCTTTGTTTATCACTCAGTATTTTTTTCACTGTGCAGTTTAAAACAAATAATGAGAAGAAATCAGGGAGAAGAAAATACCTAATATTGAATTTAATCATGTCTTCATGTTCAGTGATGATTAACTTTTGAGTGAAATTTGTCATTTAAGAACAAATTGAGGAATCTGGTTTGTTTTCATTTTCAAAGTCTCATGTAGGATAGTTATAGAGAGCATTAGTTGATGTGTCAGAGAATCAAAAAGCAGAAGTAGTTAGTGAAGAGGTTTTTGTCACAGTGTAAATCACTGTGATACGTCCTCTTTAGCAGTGTCGTCCCATGTTCTCACAGTAATACACAGCAGAGTCTCCTGCCTCTGACCGCTTTATGATGAACTGATAATCTATGTTTGATGAGGATTTAGAGTTGAATCGGTCTGAAGAGAATCCTGATCCGAAGATTCGAGTGAACTGTCCCCATGATAAAATCTCAGAACAAACTGAGGAGCTTCACCAGGAACCTGTTTATACCAGTAAACATAAACATTGTCATATCTCTGGATGTTGCATCTGAGAACAACCTCTTGTCCTGTAGAAACTGTGTGGACAGCAGGCGTCTGGGTCAGCACTATCACTGCATCAACATCTGTCAACAGACACAGAAAAATCCATGAGTGAAAGGTTTGTGTGTGAAAATATGGGCTGTAAAAGGAATGAGAAGAATATCTTACATGTTAGAGCAGTGATGAGAGTGCAGAGGGTCCCCAGCATGTTGTCAGTGTGTGCTGTAAACGTCCACTTACTGTCCAGCTGAGAGGTGAGAGCAGGGTTGGAGTGTGAGGAGAAGAGAGACTGAAGCTTATAAAGACACTGAGGAGAGGAGAAGTGGAGGAGGAGGAGCCTCAACATCCAACACTGATTTCATTCATACATAAACAAAATTGGGCTTTTTGGTTTTACATTTTGTCATTAAATCTTTTTATAAAAACAATCTCTTATTACAGAACCTTAATGTTTATGAGAAGATGGTTTTTGGTTCTCTGTTGATGTTCCCTGCATAGTATTATTATTATTATTATTATTATTATTATCCAGTTAGATTTATTTTCTTGCCAATTATCCATTTTAGTTCATTCTCACATAATCCAACAAATCAGATTATCAGTATCTGTTTGTATTCATTTTTATTAAACGTCAATCATGTTCTGTAAAAGGAAGCTGTCAAGTAAAAATGTTAACCTCTAATTTAAATATCTAAATTTTCTTCCCACCAAACAAACATTTTTTACTCAAAGTTCAACAAGTTAATTCAACCACAGTTGAATATATTGTCATTGCTCTTCAAGTTTGTGTTTTAAAGTTCTAACAAAGTTGTGTGTTATGTAGGCAAACAGCATTGTAGATAAAGTATAACGATTTCTCTTATCAGTGTTCTCTAACTATTTCTTCTAAGGGCAAAAGTATTTGCCATTAATCCAAATTATTCTGATTAATACAATTGAAAACTAATTTTAAAAAAATGTCGATGTTTCTTTAAAACTTGTAGGTGTTACATTTGCTCCTCAGGTCACACCCTCTAGTTCATATTCTGTGTCTCCCTAACCTGCTGCCACTCCCTGAATCGCTCTGTCCCTCTTTCTGTGTGTGTGTGTGTGTGTGTGTGTGTGTGTAGGTGTGTGTTAGGAGTCAGAGCAGAGTCCCACCAGCTTCAACCTGTTCCATTGATCAAGACGCGACAAATACTCAGCCCGTCACTACCACTGACAATTGTATTATGTTCCTGTCTGTTATTAGTCCTTTTTTGTTATTTTGCCTCTTTTTATTGTGTACGTCTGTATCTATCAGCTTTTCCCTCTCTCCTGCAGTTCAGCCTGCTCTGACCCTGCTCCCTGTCTCCAGTCCCTCATCGTGCTCCTCTGCTCAGCTTGTCCAGATCTCCACCTTGGACCTGCTCCCCTTTGTTTCAGCCTCCGGCTGCTTCACTACCAGCCCAGCCTCCCCAGGGCTGCTCCCTTTCTCTTCCCTGTCTTTGAAAATAAATCCTGTTGCTCAACCCCTGTCTGAGTCTGCACGTGGATTCACCTGTTTAGCCCCGCGTAACAGTAGTGAGCTTATTGTAGTTTTTATTTGCTCATGTTTTAGCTGCACATTAATGAATTGTTTGTCTCTTGAACCACTGTGGAGCTGCTGACTTTGAGGTCTCTGAGGTATCTGCCTGTTAGATGTATAACAAAGCTGATTTTATAACAAAGCTGAATGTAATGTTGGCTAAGGTTTAGTCCACCCGGACCATGAAGATACTTTTTGCCTTGGAATGTAAGCATGAACTTGTTACCCTGATTGTGTATGCGTTTAACTATCTGGTGTTATGTTCCACACAAAAGAGATTGCCTACAGGACATACACATACATATATGGTAGCTGTAAGCTGCATAGAATGTGTGAAGGTGAAGCTTAGTTGGCAGTGTATACTTGAGGGAATATTTTCTTTATAGGTTCTAAATAACCTGCACAGGGACCAGATGTTTCTATGCCCGTATTAGGGTAGTAGAGACACAGAGATTTAAAGACACCTAAATTGGATGTATGTTCCTCTCAGTTTTGTTAACATTAAATCTTGGATGCTTAGGCTAGAAACCAGGGGATGAGCTTAGCTTATCCTATATGGGAAAGAAAGCGATAGATGACCAACTTTGGTTAAAGGGTTGGCTTTTCTCCTCATTATACTAATAGAAATTAGCTATATGTTGAATATGAAATGAGGGTGTCATGTAGGCTTTAAAATGTGTGATCTGGGTGGACAAAGGCAGAGTTTTCATCTTTGGCACAATCCGCATGGTGTCTGATTTCTGATACTGGCTTGCTTCAAAGTAAAGTTTTCTTTGTTCAAGAAGCTTGTATTAGTGGAGTTTTTTCCTGCACCCATCATCGCACCTTTACTGTTTTTTCTGAAGAAGAGGAGCCCTGATAAACTACTTCTCCTTCCTGAAAAATGATTAGTACAGTTAGGTAGTTAGATTACTGTCAGATTTACTTTGCCAGGAAGTGTAACCGATAACTCTGCCTGTGTACCTTTGTTATTCTGTGTATTTAAGTATTTCAAGGAAAATTTTAAAGGATGAAATCATGAGGTGATGTGTTTTTGAGTCTTTCTTGTTTAATATTATAAACTCAAGATCCACTTGCTGGTTGATATTAACATTTATCATGTATATTTGTGGCCAAGGTCGAGAATAATCATCAGAATCATCTTTATTGGCCAGGTATGTTTACATTTTTCAAGGAATTGGACTCCAATTTTTTCAGCACACTCAGTGTGTACACAGAATACAAAGAAGCAGACAGCAGCACAAAAGGTAGAAAAATATGAATAAAATAGAGATAAAATAACAGCAGCTCAAAGGTAAAATAAATACATAAATAAATAAACATAACTTACATAAACTTAACATAACTTAAACTATGTACAAGTGTAACAAGTGCAATAGAGTGATGAGTGCAATGATGCATGTGGATAGCTGATGTACAGATTGGTAGGTGGGTATATAAACATGTACAGTATATACAGTATGTACAGCAGCATGGATTATATTTGTCAGGGGAGATATTTATACGATAAAAACTGTGTTATAAAAATATTATAGTATTTATAGAAACGTTATATTGATGAGGTCAATCGATGTTTGTGATTCAACACCAGGATTGTTCCTGACACTCTGACTGGTGTCAAATGTTCATCAGAATAACGGCCTGAGGGAAGAAACTGTTCTTGTGTCTGATTGTTTTGGTGTATAGAGCTCTGTAGCGCCTACCAGAGGGGAGGAGGTGGAACAGGTTATGTCCAGGGTGTGATGGATCTGCAGTGATGTTTCCTGCCCGTTTCCTGACCTCTGGACATGTACAAGTCCTGAATGGAGGACAGGCTGGCACCAGTGGTTTTCTCTGCAGTCCTGACTGTCTGTTTGTAGTCTGTTCCTGTCCTGTTTGGTGGCTGATCCAAACCACACAGTGATGGATGTACAGAGGACAGACTGGACAATGGCAATGTAAAACTGGATCGTCAGCTCCTGAAGAAGGTTGAACTTCCTGAGTTGTCACAGGAAGTACATCCTCTGCTGGGATTTCTTCCTGATGGTGATGAGATTGTGGATCCTAGGACCCTGAAAGTTTCCACAGCAGACACTGTGTGGTTCAGTATAGAAGTGAGAGAGGGGGCAACGTTGGGGGGCTCCTTCTGAAGTCATCCATCATCTTCACAGTTTTTAGCATGATCAGCTCCAGGTTGTTCTGACCGCACCATAGGGCCAGATGTTCGACTTCCTGTCTGTATGCAGACTCATCACCGTCCTGGATGAGGCTGATGACAGTTGTGTCATCTGCAAACTTTAGGAGTTTAACATTTGGGTCTCCTGAGGTGCAGTCATTGGTGTAGAGGGAGAAGAGCAGTGGGGAGAGCACACACCCCTGGGGGGCACCAGTGCTAATTGTCCAGGTGCTCGATGTGTCAGACAGGAAGTTTGTGATCCACTGACAGGTGGGAGCTGGCACAGTGAGCTGGGAGAGTTTGGAGTGGAGGAATGTCCTGGATGATTGTGTTGAATGCCAAACTGAAGTCCACAAACAGGATCCTTACATAAGTCCCTGGGGAGTCGAAGTGTTGCAGGTTGTAGTGCAGTCCCATCATCATCTACTAATCTGTTTGCCCAGTAAGCAAACTACAGAGGGTCCAGAAGGGGGCCTATGATGTCCTTCAGGTGGACTAAGACCAGTCTCTCAAAAGATTGACCACAGATGTCAGGGCGACGGGCCTGTAGTCATTACATCTTGTAATGGAGGGTTTCTTGGGGATTGGGATGATAGTGGAGCATATAAAGCAAGATTGCAAGAATTTAAGAATTTATTGTCATTGCACAAAAGTTTACATCAAGCAATCATAGTCAATGAAATTCGTAAGTCTCATGCTCCCTAAACAATCAAAAAAATATATTAAAGAATAGAAGCACTCAAATAAATAATAGTACAAGAGTAATAATGGAGTGCAATAAATATAGGACCTAAAATTTAAATTATGCAATTAAAATATAAATTTTACAACTAAGTAAATATACAACTAGAAGAGATATACAATAAAATTTACAATAGAATATACAATACAATAAAACTGATGATGGCAGGAGGGAACTTCATACACCTCCAGAGAACTGTTGAAGATCTGAGTGAAGATGGGTGTCAACTGGTCAGCCCAGACTATCAGTGATAGTAACTACGGATCTGAAAAAGGTAAAAGGACTGAATTGTCTGATAGTCCTGTGTTTCTTTTGGTGTGTATTGATTGCTGGTGACTTTCACAACAAGTTATGGTGACTGGATGTTCATTGGCTAGCCTTCTTCTGATTTATACTACCTCCTCAGTCAAATAGGTGAGTGTCAAGCTGGGCTGTGTCAGTCTCTCCTTCGGACAGGTTACTGTGTTTTGCTGGCAGAGCAAAAATAAGTTGTCAGGCTTTGCTGTATAGCAGTGTGGCTAGTAGCAACACCTTGTAGTTGGGAAAAGTTATTACATGAATATGGCCACTTTTGATGTAAGTCAGTTTGTGGCTCAACCTACTCTGACTCTGTTCCAAAAATGTAGGAAAAGTGATTTGTGTGAAATTGCTGTGCATTATGGGATATCAGTCTCAAGTGCCTTCACAAAAAAAACAACTAAAATCAGTTCTTTTTGAAGGCTTACTTGGCAAGGGAGTCTTCCCACTGTCAGCTGTTGAATCTCCTGGTTGGGTGTCTGGGGCTATGACAGCTGTACAAAATGAAAAAAAAAATTTGAATTAAGTTATTTCATCATTTTCAGTGGTCAGAGAGATTAGAAAATTAATTTTTAAATCAAATAGTTTTTTCAAGAAAAGAATTTGATTAATCTGGTTTGTAGTTGTTTTTCTCATGTAGGACAGTTATAGAGAGCATTAGTTGATGTGTCAGAGACTCAAAAAGCAGAAGTAGTTAGTGAAGAGGTTTTTGTCACAGTGTAAATCACTGTGATACAGCTTCATCAGCAGAGCTGTCCCATGTTTGCACAGTAATACACAGCAGAGTCTCCTGCCTCTGACCGCTTTATGATGAACTGATAATCTATGTTTGATGAGGATTTAGAGTTGAATCGGCTCTGAAGAGAATCCTGATCCAAAGTAGGGTGAACTGTCCCCATGATCAAATGCTAGAACATACTGAGGAGCTTCACCAGGAAACCTGTTTATACCAGTTGACATAATATCCATCATATCTCTGAATGTTGCATTTGAGAACAACCTCTTGTCCTGTAGAAACTGTGTGGACAGCAGGCGTCTGGGTCAGCACTTATCACTGCATCAACATCTGTCAACAGACACAGAAAAATCCATGAGTGAAAGGTTTGTGTGTGAAAATATGGGCTGTAAAAGGAATGAGAAGAATATCTTACATGTTAGAGCAGTGATGAGAGTGCAGAGGGTCCCCAGCATGTTGTCAGTGTGTGCTGTAAACGTCCCTTACTGTCCAGCTGAGAGGTGAGCAGGGTTGGAGTGTGAGGAGAAGAGAGACTGAAGCTTATAAAGACACTGAGGAGAGGAGAAGTGGAGGAGGAGGAGTTTCAACACTCAACTGTGTTTTCAATCATTAATCAATTACATCATGTGTAGTTTCGAATTAAATATTTTTTTCTACAATAAACAAAAATGTGATAACTTGTATTGCTCAGAGAAACAATAAATCTGAAAAATGGTAGGCGAGTTGATGAGTTTAATCTATTGCAGTGGTTAAAGTAATGAATTTTTGGTCGCCTTACTATATTATTATTTATTTTTATCACACAGACCAAAGGCATAATATGTTATCGTTGGTTGTTAAGATTGTATTTTGTTCTATAAAATATAGTTCTATATAATTTTATATTATGGTAAACAGCATTCATAACAAAGTGTAGAAGTTTACTTCTCCATTGTGTTTTATTCTTCTAAATATTCCTCTCAGCATGGAAACATATTGTTGTTAATCCAAATTGTTGTGAGTGATACGTTTAAAATAAATAAAAAAGACCTCTATCTGCATGACCTTTAGGCTGCTTATATGTGTATTTTTGTTTGTGAAGTATCTGATGTCCCACAGACTTCATAGAATATGGTAGGGTTTTAGACTATAGCAGGATGTTCATGTTGGGGCCCCTGGCTGCCTATAGGGTGAGGTAAGGGTCCCTTAACTTGGTTAACAGATGTGGGGGTCAAAAGGTGAGAAAAACAACTTCACTATATAAATCTCCCAGAAAACATAGGAAGAGAGGGGATTCATATTTGGCAGGGAACCTCTCACAGGCAATGCGCAATGCTTGTATAGATGCTGTGTCTTCTTGCAATAAACTTTATATGTAAGTAATACAGCGTCGGCGGAGTCTTCTTCTTCATCTTCACATCAACATCACCTCAAGAGAACCATCATTTTTGTGGCGTCACGACGACAAGACGTGCTGTGGCCTCAGTGACACCGGTACCTCCAGCGTTCGGACTCCCGGCTCATACTGCGCAACTTCGAAGTAAGAGTGAGTCTTTTTCTCACATTGTGGGACGCTGGTCTGAGCGTTAGGGGGTGTGTGTGTAAGCTGTTGGATCACACTGTAAAGAACTGTGTGGGTGTTGATGTGCTGATGTTGAATGCTCCGTTTTAAATTTGTTTTTGCGTTTAGGTAGCGCAAAAAAGGGGGATGACTATAGGTAATAAAGAGATAAAGGAAGTCTAAGTGTAGAATAGAAAAAGAGTAAAAAGAGTTTAGAGTAAAAGAGTCTAGAGTAAAAAGAGTAAAAGAGTACAGAGTAAAAGAGTAAAGAGTAAAGAGAATAAATGAATAACGTTAAGTGAGTCAATTAAATATGCAGGTAATCAAGAAACGGGCCCCATGTTCTTTTTAAAACCGTAAGACATATGTATTAGCCACTGCGTGAAAGTTTGATTTAAAAGAAGTTAAAAGAATAGAGTAAGAGAAGAGTAAAGAGATAAAGGAAATAAATAGTTAAAGTGAAAGAAGAAAAGGAATAAGAAGTTTAAGTGTAGAATAGCTTTATTAGTAACGATAAGGTGAGCTAAATAACATCATGCGAGATTATTGAAGACGGCGCCCTGAGCTTCTTTAACGGTAAGACGTGTGTAAATTAGCCACTGCGTGAAAATAAGCTTTAAGATATAGTTGTCAGAATTGATTAAAAGGGAAAAATAGAGTTAAACCCTGGGCCCAGGGCGCAATTTGGTTGAAAATATATAGTTGTGGTTGAGTAAGAGTAATAAGGAAAAAGGTAATAAAGGTAAAAGTGTTAAGAAGAAGAAAAAGAGTAACAGAGAAATAAAGGAAATAAAGGAAAGGGAAAGTGAAGCCGCTAATTAGGATTAAAAGCCCTCTGAGAGGCCGGGTTAGCCGTGGCCAATAAAACCCTAAAAAGTCACTAGAATTGTTTTTATAGGTCGGTTCTAAGGAACTGGGGGTGTAGAAAGACAAATTCAAATCTGTAGGTTCCCACTCGTACATTAGTTGACGAACAATGTCTGAAGCAGCCTCTTTTTGAATATCTGCACCTCATTTGGTAGCAAAAATTTAGGATAATAATAAGAGAGAAATGGGAGGCGGCGAAAAGCATGCTATTAGGATAGTATGAATGAGTTGCAACTTTAAGAGTGTAGTTTGTATTTTTGGGGTAATGTTGAATTAACTATAATATTGTTTTGTGAGGTTATAGAGGGGTTTGGTTGCCGGACGATCAGTCTCTCTCTATCTCTCCTTTCTCTTTCTTTGTCTGCCCCTGTGTGCGTGTGTGAGTGTGTAGTGTGTGTGGAGCGCTGTCCCGGGTGTGTGAACGATTGGATGTGTATTGGTTGATTTGATTGTTTTTGTAAAGTTTATGAATCCTTTTGGAGGGACTATGAGTCTGTTTGGAGGACAATGAGCCCACAAAAGGATTAGTTAAAGTCTATGAATCTTTTTGGAGGGACTATGAGTCTGTTTAGAGGACAATGAGCCCACAAAAGGGGATTAGTTAAGGTGTGAATGTTTGATGCATATATAAGCACACACATTTAGTGCAGCACAGGTGTGAATGCGTCCCTGTCCTGTTTTCTGTTAATAAGGTGGATTCTGTTGATGTTTGTGGGGTTGTTGAGTTGACTGGTCGGTGAATGAGTGTTGGTTCGTTGCCTGTTGTTGAGAGTTGGTTTGGGTGAATGTTGGAGACTAACTGGGAGATGTGTATCCTCTGAGTGCTTGACTGGACTGGAAGTGAGGTGTCAAGTTTAGGAGGCGGAGTAAGGGGGGTGTCCTATGTAGAGAGTGCCAATAGAATTGTTTGTTTTAATAAGGGGGGTGGAGAAGAACCTCCTCGTTTCTTTTTCCCTCACTCCCCCACCCTTTCTTTACTCTGACTCTCGCTCTCTGATAAAGGGAAAAGAGTGTTTTAGGGGTGATATTAGGAAACTTGGAAGACTATTATTAAAATAAATAAATAAATACAATAATAAATGTAAATTAGTTGTAGTGATAAATACAATAAATAATATTATAATAGAATTATAACTTAAAGGTTTGGGAGTTGATAAAATTTGAGAAGTGGAAATATCTACCTTAGATATAAGAATTAAGTGTTGGTAGATAATGTGTGGACAATGCAGTGAAATGTTTTTGAAATTGTGATGAATACATAAGATATTGAACTTTTCTTTGTTTTTTCTCTTTTCTTCATCACTCACTGCTGTTGTGTGAGAGCTTGGGGAGGAGACGAGCCCAGACAGATGTGAAGACAATTGGCCTGAGGAGTCATGTGGACTGAAGCCTGCTGGTGATAGTGTCTGCAGCTTCTGAATCCAGACTGATCAAAAAGGCCAGTGCAGTTTTATCCACAAACTCTTTTACCTGCTTTTGAACACATGTGCATACACTTATTCTGGGAAATAGTATTGATGTGTATTGGGGTTGTTTTTACATGAGATTTTAGGTGTAGTTGTAGGTTACACATAAAAGAAGCTTGGCAACTGACTGACTATTTACTACATTTGATTATTGGGTTTATGTATTGTCAAGAGTGGTAATTGTTGCATTATAGGACTGAGGTCTATGCTGATTTGAGTTGTATTGGAGAATCCATCTTGTGATTATTTGATGATTTTAAGGTTGGCTGGAAAGAAGTTGTTTTGCTGTGACTGAGAGTTTTTGTGTTTATATTGGATTGGTTTGGTGCATATTTGTAGGATATTGGAGTGTTTTATTTGCAATTAGATAATTGATGTGTTTCATTTAAATCCACTTAGCAGCAAATAATAATAATAATAATATTTCATTTCTGTCACTTATTGTGTTAAATTAGTGGTTTATACTTAATTTTAGTTTTAGTAATTAAAGTCTTAATTTACAAAGAGGACCTACAAGGATACTGGCACAATGTCAAAGGTGGACCGAAAAAATTTGAAAGCAGTTACTCCTGTTGAAGTGGTACAAAAGAACAATTGTTTAGTTAAAAATATTGCGAAAATATCTGAGAAATGGCATAAGCGTTGGCCTAATATTGAACAGCCCTGGCCGGTGGAAGGGACTCTCAACCCAGATGTGGTTAAAACTATGAAAGCGCTGGTGTCTACATATAAAGCAGACCAGAAGAAAGGCAAGAAAGGAGAAAAACGCAAGGAGAAGCGACAGATGGAGCTCGGCATCTTGCAGCTGTTCGAAGAAGAAGGACAGAGATTGATTGAGGCCGCAAAGGAGAAGTTTGAACAAGGTATAGAAAAGATGAACAAAAATGCAAAGAAGATGAAGAAATTGATGGCTGAGATCAATACACCTTTCTCACATGTGGATGCAGTGAAGAAACCACCACCATATGAGAAGGAGGTGAAGTTTAAGGAAATATATCCTCAGCTCCCTGTGATCTGCCAGGAGGGAAATTATTCGAATAAGAGATGATGAAGATCGTATAATAGAAGAGGGACAAGCAGAAACAACCATAAAGATGTATCCAACTACGAAGGCCAAGAGAAGAATGAGACGACTGGAGACTGAGGGAAGGACTGAGAATAAGGCGACTGGAATTTGGAAGTGATGAAGACCAGAGTGACCTGGAAGGAGCTATGGGAGGATATGATCCTGCAGTAAGAAGGATGCTGGCCAAAGCAGAAAAGAGAGGGAGTGGAACATTGAGAAGAAAGGAGCCAGAAGATGATAGCTCCAATGAAAGTGAATATGGAGAAAGTGATGGAGGCCCAGAGAGAGAGACTTCTCTGTCTTGGAGGAGATCTTCTCCAGCGTCATGCAGTAACAGAGTGGAAGAAGACAGACAGAGAATGTTGAGAGAAGTTGAAAGGAGCATTGGCCGATGTCGTGAGGATTTGGATGAAATTGTGGAATTAGAGAGACAAAAGGAAGTGGATGATAAAAAGAAGGAAAAGAAGCAAGTTGAGTGATGGCTATGCAGTAGTGAAAGTTGAAGGAAATGGTTTTGTTGTTGTGAAAGCTGGATTGGTACCACAGCCTGCATCTGCGCAATTTGCTGAACTTGTGGGGTTAACTGAAGCATGTTTGCTAGCGGAAGACAAGCGAGTGACAATATATACAGATTCTGCAGTATGCTCATAATGTATGTCACTTGTTTGGAGCAGTGTGGAAGAATAGAGGGTTTAAGAAAACAGATGGCTCTCCAATACAACATTCATGCTCAAATAATGAAGCTGTTGCATTGCTATGATGAGACCTAAGGAGATAGCAATAGCTAAGTGTGCAGCACATAGAATGGATGCATCAAGAGTCACACAAGGTAATAAAACTGCTGATGAAGCTGCTAAAGCAGTTACTGGGGCAGATAAATTGGGAAAAGTCCTTCTGGTAACTCATGAAGTGGACTTGGAGGATAAGATTACATCTAGAGATGTAATTGTAATGCAGGAAGCTGCTTCTGCAGTAGATAAGCAGCTGTGGAAAGATCGAGGTGCATCTCAAGATTCTACTGGCCTCTGGAGAAATCATGAGGGACTGATTGTAGCCCCCGCAGACCTGTTAGGTCTGATGATTCAGGAAGCCCATGGGTTAGCTCATGTTGCAAGGGGGGAGGTGAAAAGAAAAATCATGAAAGAGTATGGTTTTTGGGCACCATATTTGTTGGAACAGATTGATCATGTTATCAGCAGGTGTACTATCTGTCTGAAAAACAATGTCCGGAGGGGAGTAATGGTTTCTCCTGGGTACATTCCATGATTAAACCAGTTGAAGGGAAAAGATATATGCTGGTTGTTGTTGATAGATTTTCACGTTGGCCTGAGGCCTGTCCAACTAAGCGTAAAGACACTCAGTTGGGTGCCAAGTTTTTGTGCAGGGAAGTTATTAGCAGGTGGGGACTTCCTGATCGAATTTCTTCGGATAATGGAAGAGAGTTTCGTGGATAAAACAGTAAAACTGATTTTACAAAAATTGGGAATTAAACAGCGTCTTGGAGCAGTCTACCATCCACAAAGCCAAGGGATTTGTGAGAAAATGAATGGTGTCTTGAAGAACCGTATTCTTAAGAAATATCTATTTTGAATGTGTATTCTTTAAAGGAGGGGAAATGGTAAAGGTGATATTATGATGAGTGAATTAAAGTACAGCGTTTAAACGTTTCCAGAAGAGATGTTATGAGATGTTTTTGTAAGTTCTGTACAACGATACTGGTTGGTGTTGTTTCTTTCCTCCCACGACATCAAAGAGGGGGAATATTATGAGAAGGGACTCAGACGTCTACATCTGGACAATGACAAGGAGAGGAAGTCCAAGAAGATGTGATGTACTGCTCATCTCAGAACAAGTGCTATTACACCTGTGAAATGTTTTATGTATCTGTGCATGCATTTTTATTACTATTAGAATTAGCTACTATTTTGGAGTTTCTTATTATATGAAGGAAATGTATAAGTATAGCATATTTTATCATTTATTTGATGATGTTTGATAAGAGGTGAATATACTGGAGCCTCAGATGTTTTTTTCTTTTTCGGATATCTAGGGAAATGGGTGTTAGGTAAGGACAGGTCCATTGGAAGGTACGATGGGTCGACCAGCCTGAACTTGGACATTTTTTTTATTTTTATTTTCTGAGGTATTCATGTATATTTACTTATGTAATCTTTCTATACTCAGTATGTTGTAGATTCCTCCAGTTTTAATTGGTTTGGAGTACAATAGGTGGCTGCCTAGGTGCAAAGGGGCCGTGAGAGAATTTTCCTGTCTAGATTGTTTGAAGGGATTTTAAGAAAGAAGGTTGCCAGATGGGTTTTTCGCTCTCACACTCCATAAATTTGTAGTAGTGTTAAAATGGAGGCATACATTGGAGGAACTATCTCAGTTATTGTAATATGTATATGTTTGTGATATTTCTTTGCTGTTTTTTCGAGACTATGTGTAGTCTCGAAGGGGGGAAATGAAGTATCTGATGTCCCACAGACTTATAGAATATGGTAGGACTTTAGACTATAGCATGATGTTCATGTTGGGGCCCCTGGCTGCCTACAGAGTGAGGTAAGGGTCCCTTAACTTGGTTAACAGATGTGGGGGTCAAAAGGTGAGAAAAACAACTGCACTATATGAACTCACAGAAAACATAGGAAGAGAGGGGATTCACAATTGGCAGGCGAACCTCTCACAAGCAATGTGCACTGCTTGTATAGATGCTGTGTCTTCTTGCAATAAACTTTATATGTAAGTAATACAGCATCGGCGGAGTCTTCTTCTTCATCTTCACATCAACAGACCTCAAGATAACCATCAGTATCTATAACTGGATTCTCTTATGTTCAGTAACAAGGGATATTAATATTTCATTTATAACTCATTTGTTTTTTTTGTGGGTGTGTGTTAAAACATGTAAACATGGTTGACTTGATACTAGTAGGGAAAGTCTGATTTATTTCAGAATTTTAATAAAAGGATATAGATACAATAGGTTGTTAAAAATATATTTTAAATGTATAATTGTGGAAGAAAACATTGGCTGATTGTTTCAGTCATTGTTTCAACATGCATCAGCAGGTCAAAAAGCAGAAGTGTTTCAGTTAGGAGGTTTTTGTCACAGTGAAAATCACTGTGATACCTCCTCCTTAGCAGAGCTGTCCCATGTTGTGACAGTAATAGACTGCTGAGTCTCCCTCCTCCACATTGTTGATGATCAAACGATAATCTGATGTTGACTGATGAGTAGATGTGAACTTGGGAGATGAAAACCCAGAACCATAGGTTGGAGAGCTTGAGCTGTGATAAAACCTCAGTACATACTGAGGAACTCCTCCAGGAATCTGTTTATACCAAGCGAGCAGCACTGTCAGTAACAGTCCCCAGGTTACAGTCCATGGTGGCTGTCTCTCCTTTCCTCACTGTCACAACAGGAGGCTTCTGTGTCAGCACCGTCACACCACTCACACCTGGAAACAACAAGATGACATGGAGTCAAGAGAAACACACAGACTGATGAATCCAACATGAGCTCAAAGCTGCAGTAAGTCAGCCTCCTTACATGTTAGAGCAGTGATGAGAGTGCAGAGGGTCCCCAGCATGTTGTCAGTGTGTGCTGAGAATGGCCTTGGAACTTGGAAAGTGAGCTTACTGCTGACAGATTCGAGGCTTTGGAGGATTAGGAGAGGAGGTGCTGGAGGAGCAATTTAATACAACACTGAAACTGAGAGTGACTGACAGGAGGAGGAGCTTTGCTTCAATCTGCATGCTTTGTCACATTTGTTGATTTTCTTATCTTCTGTGGAGGGAAATGCTTTAATGTATTCATTCATTTTCAGCATTTTTGAAATGTACACAAAATAATAATGTCATGAAATCAACAGTCCGAAAATAAATTATTTCTGATTTTGCTTAATTTAATGTATTTATTTATTTAATATAAAATAATCCTAATAATTAAAGTATCAGTGTGTTTCCAGTCAGAGACAGTTCCCTCTGATTTTTGCAGAGAGCTGACACTTGACCTCTTCATTTACATGGAGCTATAAATAAGGAGAGGAGGCCTGCAGATGCATCCTGGGAAGAAAGAGAGGGAGGAGCAGAGAGGTGATTGCTTCACTGACAGAGGATGAAAACTCAGTTTCATTTACTCATTACACACTTCCCACTATGTGTCTTCGCTGCTGTTATGCTGTGAATTTCCCCGCTGTGGGACTAATAAAGGAAAATCTGAATCTGAATCTGAATCTGAATCATTTTATCTGAGTTTTCTAACGTCTGAACTACTGTGAGCAACTAAAACCAGGCAAATTAACACCAAATAAAAAAGTAAAATTTGCCATTATTATCTTAAATAAAACAATAATTCAACAAACAATTTTTGATCACAATGTCTTTTTTATTGAATGAGTCTTGAAATACAAAACAATTGCAAAGCTGATACAACACCTCCACCTAACTGTCACAACATTTATTACAAGCATGCAGACACATCTTTTCTAACATGGAAACCTTGTAATGAGCAAACAGCACAAAGAGTAAAGAAGCAGCTTTGAAATGCTCATTCTGCTCCTCTACTATTCTTCAGTGGGACAGCTGGACTTGTTGATGTTTTTCTCTGAAGTCTGGTGAGCCCAAAGACACTTTACATGTGTAAACCTTATCCATGTTCCAGTCTGACGTCTGGATGGCCAGATAGCTGCTGATTTGGAAAGTGCGGTCTGCTTGCTGAACAGCGGTGCTGGTAGAGATCCCACTGCTCACTGGACTCCCACCAGACAACCAGCTCACATCTGCAAAAGGCACAGACTGACTGGACAGACAGACCAGAGAGGCTTTGTTGGACTGGAGCTCAGCACTGGACGGAGGGAAGACTGTCAGGACAGGAGGAGGGAGGCTGGAGCCTGAAAATACACAAAGGACGTTTGTCAAATAACTCCACAGAAAGCATGGCAGGAACAGACTGATTCATTTGTTTATCTCACAATATAATAAATACACTGAAGTAAAAGAGTGAAAGCTGCATAAACATCAATAAATCATCACCCAAAATACAAAGTGTTCACTTTGTGTCAAAGTGTTCAACAAAGCATGTAAATCCATTAGAAATATGACGACTGTCACAACATGGTTTTTACACTTAAAAGAAATTCATAAAGTCTTTGTCATACAAAAGGGTCATTTCAGTCGCTGTGAGAAATCAGAGAACATCAGAGAATGCTTTGTTTCAGTGATTTCTATTAAATCTCCAATTAGTTTTGATTTCCGCAAATACATATGATCACTTCAAAACTATGTTTAATATTTGCAAGATTAGTTTAAAAAAACCCATACGCATAGAAATGTATTTATGACAATGTGCTTTCAATTACTCTCAAAAGATTATTAAAAAATAAAGTCCTTCATAGTCAACATTGTGAAGAAAAGCACAGTTTTGTAAATGTTCCCCGTCTAATGAAAATGTTTCAACCATCAAAAAACTGTGGCACATTTGTTGAAAACATTTCATATATTGTGATCATTTGCAGATCTTGCCTTCAAAGATACAACCTGCTAAAAGCTAAAGTACAGAAACATCCATTATTCACTGAACAACATGTTAAATGAAGCTGTAACACACAAAATGAAGACCTTTTTTCTGACAATTTGAATCAGAAAGAGAAAATCTCTCTTGTTGTATGATCAGTTAAAAAGTACTTACTTGTCACAATCAGCTTGGTGCCTTGTCCGAATACCACAGTGATTCACTTTGTACTTTGTACACATGGCTGTACAAAAACCTCCTGACTCTCACTAATGAGGGGAGTGGAAGTGAAACATCCTGTTGAGACCAACTTTCACTGTCAGCGTCTCATTCCCTTCATCAGTCTGCTTATATTCCAAAACACTGCTGGACTTGAGGACTGATTCTCAATCTGCTGTTGCATCTTTTTGTCTTCATGCTGGAGATGTTAAAAGTTTACATTTCATCAGTGAATTCAGGTTGTTATTGCCTGCAAGGAGTGTAAAGAATTCATTTTATGTTTAATTTGCAGCAGCCAAAAGTCTTCTTTTTTTCTCATCTTTTCTGATCACCTCACTAAAAACTCAACATGTAGAATATTATTGAAGTGGTGACCCTCCACTTTGCCACAGACTGGACATGAACACTCAACGACTGTTATACCACACAGAAATGACCATAAAGGATTGTAATCAAACCAAATCAATGAATATTTAATGTTTTATATGTTATATGGGCTCTACATCTCATTAAAGACGCGAGAACTGCATATTTTTCTGGCCTGATCAACAACAACAAGCATAACTCTAAACTTCTCTTTGATACTATTAGCCAGCTCCTGAATCCTGCTCACTTTCATTTTCCTTCCACCTCCTCTGACGACTGTAATATGTTCTTAGATTTCTTAGAATTCCCTCTGTAATTCCCTCTTCACATGCATCTCTAAATCTTCTCTTGCCCGTCTCCAACTAGTACAAAATGCTGCATCTAGGGCTCTGACTAACACTAATCGCCGTTCCCACATCACCCCGAGTCCTTGCATCCCTTTACTGGCTTCCATTAAAATTCAGAATCAACTTCAAGATACTTCTCATTACACACAAGGCCTTACGCGGCCTGGCCCGTCATTATTTATCAGAGCTACGGATCCTCTACTCTAGCCGCCGGCCACTCTGGTCATCAGACCAAGGTCTTCTATCTGTACCCCGTTCCAATCTTAAGACTAGAGGCGACCATGTCTTCGAGGTTGCAGCTTCTTGACTCTGGAACAGCCTCCCACAGTCAATCAGATCCGCTGAATCTGTGCTCTGTTTTAAACGGCTCTTAAAAACCCACTTCTACAGGTTAGCCTTCCCAATGACTCCCTCCCTTTACTTCATTTCCAACACTGGGCTCTTGATGTCATGTATATTTATGTGTATTTATGTGTATGTTGTTTGTATATCATTTGTGTGCTGACTTTTGCACTGTATGAGTGTTTTTTACCTGCCTGTGAAGCACTTTGTAACCTTGTGTTTTTAAAGTGCTATATAAATAAAATGTATTATTATTATTATTATTATTATTATTATTATTATTATTATTATTATTATTATTATTATTATGTGTGTGTGTGTGTGTGTGTGTTATTATTATTACATACATGAACAGCAGCATATTGCTTTTGTTTAAAATGTACAGTATGTTCTGCCACAGAGACTTTTCAGATGTTTGAGGTCAGTCGAATCTCAGAGAGGTCAAACTTCCTGTTAGACCTCTTATGAACAAAGTCTCATAAATCTCCAAAAACATAAACTTAATATTTTATTCAGTATTTGGAGGTGTAATGCTGAATAAACAACACTGACAACACCAACCACAGTTATACAGCTGATGGGAATCCATTACATCAATCATGGTTTACAAATTGGGTCTCTGAGAACACAAAAACTAATTCATCATATTCTATAGTCAACTTTTGAAACACGTCATCAGTTCAAAATCAGCTTTATCAGCAGTTTTCATCAATTTAGGAAACATCATGAAGTATAAAGCTGATAAAATAATGTTACATCTGTTTTAATGAGCTGTTAAAGAGGCCTGGAGACTCAAAGATTAGTGTGAAATTAAAAGCAAAACACAGTGTGAATAGTCATCTTTTGTCTTTATTTATTTTGATTTTTTACATTTTATGATATTGCGGATTGACTCAATGGTGTTTTGGAGTCATTGTTGGTTACGCATGTTTAATATTGTAATCTCATGGTATCTGAGCTATTCCTGTGTTAGGAACATTTAACACATATATTTGTCGCCAAAAACTGAGTCTCTTTTTTTATCTTTGTTTATCACTCATCAGTGTCTTTTCACTGTGCAGTCTGACACATACAATAAGAAACAATCAGAAAGCAACTAATATTGAATTTAGTCATGTCTTCATGTTTAGTGATGAGAGAGATTAAACTTTTAAGTGAATTTGTCTTTTAAGTACAAATTGAGGAAACTGGTTTGTTGTTTTCAAAGTCTCATGTAGGATAGTTATAGAGAGCATTAGTTGATGTGTCAGAGACTCAAAAAGCAGAAGTAGTTAGTGAAGAGGTTTTTGTCACAGTGTAAATCACTGTGATACGTCCTCCTTAGCAGAGTTGTCCCATGTTTGACAGTAATACACAGCAGAGTCTCCTGCCTCTGACCGCTTTATGATGAACTGATAATCTATGTTTGATGAGGATTTAGAGTTGAATCGGTCTGAAGAGAATCCTGATCCAAAGAGGAGTGAACTGTCCTCGTAGTAAAATCTCAGAACAAACTGAGGAGCTTCACCAGGAACCTGTTTATACCAGTTGACAAAAGCATAATCATATCTCTGAATGTTGCATTTGAGAACAACCTCTTGTCCTGTAGAAACTGTGTGGACAGCAGGCGTCTGGGTCAGCACTATCACTGCATCAACATCTGTCAACGGACACAGAAAAATCCATGAGTGAAAGGTTTGTGTGTGAAAATATGGGCTGTAAAAGGAATGAGAAGAATATCTTACATGTTAGAGCAGTGATGAGAGTGCAGAGGGTCCCCAGCATGTTGTCAGTGTGTGCTGTAAACGTCCCTTACTGTCCAGCTGAGAGGTGAGCAGGGTTGGAGTGTGAGGAGAAGAGAGACTGAAGCTTATAAAGACGCTGAGGAGAGGAGAAGTGGAGGAGGAGGAGTTTCTACACTCAACTCTCTTTTCATTCATGAATCAATTACATGATGTAAGTAGTTTCAAATTAAATAATTTCTTTTGGCAATAAACCCAAATGTGATCATTTGTATTTCTCATAGAAAACATAAATAAATAAAAAAAATATAATATAGGTGTTGATGAATTTAATCTATTTCAGTAGTGAAACTGATGAATTTCTGGTCATCTTTCTATATTATTATTTAATTATCACACAGACAAAAGGAATGATGTTTTCTTTGGTTGTTAACATTGTATTATAATGTTCTCACAAAATTTTATATTATGGTAAACAGCATTCATAACAAAGTGTAAAAGTTTACTCTTTGATTGTGTTTTATTCTTCTAAATATTCCTCTCAGCAGGGAAACATATTGTTGTTAATCCAAATTGTTCAGAGTGACATCTTTAAAATAAATAAAAATACCTGTATCTGCATTAACGTTAGGCTGCTTATGGGTGTATTTTTGTTTGCTTGTGTTTTCACTGAACATGAATGAATGTTCGTCATTACTTGTGTGTCTCATAAATTTTTAACACAATTTTCACATTCAGCTTCTGTAAACTTCACATTTGACTGAAACATTAAGTGGTCGGACAAAGTGGGATGTAAAGTGTTTATTATAAGTTAATGTCACATATTATGACTGAAGGTGGTTTACATTAACTGCTGTTTATTTTTTATTTTTTATTTTTCATTCATCAAGCATGAGATTAATGTGATTAAGGTGACATGATTAATGTTAGAATCAGATAAAAGCATTGACATGTTTGAAAATGATTGTACACAGTGTGTTATACAGAGTGTTGTTTGATGGCTCTGTTGTTAGTTGATGAGTGTCAGATTCTCAAAAAGCAGAAGTGTTTAGTAAGGAGGTTTTTGTCACAGTGTAAATCACTGTGATACGTGTTCATTAGCAGAGCTGTCCCATGTTTGACAGTAATAGACTGCTGAGTCTCCCTCCTCCACATTCTTGATGATCAAACGATAATCTGTTGTTGACTGATGAGTTGTTGTGAACTTGGGAGATGAAAACCCAGAACCATAGGTTGGAGAGCTGTGGCTGTGATAAAAATATAAAACAAACTGAGGAACTCCTCCAGGAATCTGTTTATACCAGCGAGCACCAGTGTCAGTAACATTCCCCAGGTTACAGTCCATGGTGGCTGTCCTCTCCTTTCCTCACTGTCACAACAGGAGGCTTCTGTGTCACCACCGTCACACCACTCACACCTGGAAACAACAAGATGACATGGAGTCAAGAGAAACACACAGACTGATGAATCCAACATGAGCTCAAAGCTGCAGTAAGTCAGCCTCCTTACATGTTAGAGCAGTGATGAGAGTGCAGAGGGTCCCCAGCATGTTGTCAGTGTGTGCTGAGAATGGCCTTGGAACTTGGAAAGTGAGCTTACTGCTGACAGATTAAAGGCTTTGGAGGAGGAGGAAGAGGAGGTGCTGGAGGAGCAATTTAATACAACACTGAAACTGAGAGTGACTGACAGGAGGAGGAGCTTTGCTTCAATCTGCATGCTTTGTCACATTTGTTGCTCTCTCATCTTTCATTCCACATTTGTTAACATTGTGACTTTACTGATAACCTTCAAGGTGAAACCACTGGCTGTCATTTTAACAACACATTATGTTAAATAGTTACCTCATATTAACTTGAAGCTGTGCCATATAACATAAAATTGAATGTCTAAATGATCTGAACTTGGAGTGTTGTAAAAATCTTTTCAGTTTCTTTATTTTTGGTTTTGTGAGCAAGGAAAAAAAGGAATGATGAATGGGTGCATTGTTTTTGCTCTCCAAAATTAATTCTGTCTTTCTTATGCTGTAGTCTGCTTTGTATATTCTACCTTTACAGGGGCTAATCAGGATACTACAGACTGAAAAAATAATGCAAAGCATTTATTTAGCTGCATTTTCATGAACCAATTTGTCATGGATATTGCATATATAGGGTAAATCATTAGTTCATAGTTCAATCTCCAGCTCCACAGGTCCACATGTCGAAGTGTCTTTTACACTCATAAGAACAAATTCCTTCCACTTGTAGGACCTGCATCCTGCGTGGCAGCTCTGTCATCATTGGTGTATGTGTGAATGAAATGCACATTGATAAAAAGGCTTTGGAGTTAACAAAATGCGAAATTAGTCCATTTACAATGTACCAAAAGGTGAGTAATATGATTTGCAAATGAATCTATTTTTAATAATTCTTTGGGTTTAAAAAAAGGTAAAATACAAACAATGTTCATACAATGTGAATTAATGTGTAAAGGTATACACTAGCCTACTCTTTAAGCCATTATGTTACTTTATTTCCAGCTGTTAACACATGAGGCAACAGGATGACAGTCGAGATAATTTGATAAATGCTGCCACCTTGAGGTTGAAGGTGACTTTGCACATAAGGAGACATAAAATCATCTTTTCTACACCAAACACCACTAAGTCAGTCTCATTTATTTCACCTGCTCTGACTTCATACGCATTAATAAAAATATTTAAGCTAATCAACTTCTTCTATAAAATATATAAAGATTTTTATAAAGAAACTTATTTGATATGCCAGCATTGATTCAAGACAAATGCAAAGGGTCTAAGGTCTCTGTGGCCCTCTCCTCCTCGCTCTGATCAGTGTCGGCCCCTTGATGATCCCCCTCACAGGGGCCCTCATCTGTGCTCGCAGTGGAGTCCTCAGTCCAACACTGGGGGGAAGCCTCTGCACGGGCCGCTGGGGCAGAGCGAATCTGCCTTCCTTGAGATCGTCCACGAAGCTCTCCACGCTGTCAAACTTTGAGGAGAGTTTCGCCAGCTCGTCTTTTAGGGAGTTAAACTGCCCGTAGAGGTCTCCCAGAGCATCTGACAGGGGCTGGATCCTGGACACATGCAGAGAGGTTTGGGGAAGGACAAACGGGTTCATTGTCTCGGGTATCTGAAGAGTTTTGGCGCTGTAATGTTGCACAAGTTCACATGAAACAGGAACATTGTTTATTGGCAAAACACAACCGAGAACCAAGTCAAATTGGCAACATGAACGCGAAAGTCACGACATGCTGTTAAGCAGGAACAGCCCCGTCATCTGCGGAAAACATCAGGATGACAGACATGACAAACGGAAGTGCCTTAATAAGAAGATGAAAGTATAAAAATAATAAAGAAAAGCAGATTTTTTTTTTCATTTAAGAAATGACACTGAGATTGGAGTCCAGATGAAATGGTTACTCAGCAACGGTTACATTAAACATGCTGTTAGTTGGTATTGTGCCTAATCTCCAAAGGAAAGGGTCAGTGACTCGGTGTAATATCTGCCAGAAACAGTCAGTTAATCACAACACAAGGCTGAACCGTTTCCCGTATTCTTTTGGCACACTCTCCGTAATGAGGTCATTTACAAAGCGGAGTCGGCCTTGTGCGGACCAGAGCTGTCGTGGCTCACATTGCTGGCTCTGACAGGCCGGTGGTCATGTGGCGGAAGTTACATAATTCCTAATTTTGTTCGACTGCGAGGAACAATAAAATGTTCACTGACGTCACTGACTGTTGTTATTCTCGCCCCTCTCTTACAGAACAAGCTCGACTTTCTGCCTTCTCTCCTCGCTCTCCGTCTGCCGTCGCTGAAATTTGTGGTGAGCCCGGTCAGAAGCCAGTGTGACCCACCTGTTGTACTCCGGCAGGACAGAGGCATGGTCGTTGATCAGCAGGTCTTTCACTTGGGTTAGAATGGCAAATTTCCAGTTGTCCAGCACCTGGGTCAGGTTGGAGCAAGTCTTGCCGTTGGTGTGCTCTGCTGAAGACAGACATTTCTATTAGGAGTATGTAGCCTGGTATTTACCCTGAACTCTGCAAACAAAAATCTCGATTCAATTGCCTTTTTGAAATGTACCGCCTGATTATCATTCGCAGGCGGTGGAGAGAGTGACAACACGCCGTCCCTGACCTTTAGGGTCCCAGCGCGGGGCTTCCTGTTTCCATTTCTGAGCTCCGCATGTTAAGATCATGCAGAGCAGGAGCAGAAAGCCAGTCATCCTCATCCTCGAAAACAAAAACCAAGAAATCCAAGATGCGGGTGCTGCTGGAAAACAAGTGTACAGGAAAGGGATGCCGGGCAAACTTGGAAATATAGTAAGCAGGCAAACTTTCAGTTGAAGATAAAACCTCTTACACCTTAAGGCAAAGTTAGAACTTAATACAGTATTTTTTAGCAGAATCATGCTTTTTTATTTATTTGAGATTACAGGATATTATCTGTCCACTTAGATGATGCAGATTTACTCTACCTTTCTGTGAAGTTGTGCCAGGTGGACTTTCCAGGTCACGGCAGCAGAGCGCCCTCGTCACGATCCCCCAACGGTGACACGCAGAGAAAACACTCTCTTATAACTCCCTGCCTAATCTCTCCGAGCCGCTCCCCCACCTGCTCCCACCCACTTCAGTGATGCGGGGCCGTGACACGCTCTGTTCCTCGCGTGCACAGACACATGACACTGGCACTCAAAAGGCAAAGCTCCACAAACACACAACCGCAGACACACATCCTTTCCACTTCCAGCCTCCGATGTGTCTCGCAGACTGCGGATCTACTACAGTGATAAATAACCAGCAGAGCCTGAGAGGGAGGTCCCGATAATCCCCTAACTGTGCTCCATCTATCCTCCACATGTCTTTTAGCTGCTGTGAGAGGTGTGGGGCAACCGCACTCCCTATGGGCCCTAATCCAGAGGAGGTGTTTGATGTAGCCATGTGGCTCCAGTATAGCATTCTTACTGCCTACTGTAATACAATCTGCTCAACATCTGGGCTACGACAGACCCAGCCAGCCACGGTCCCTTTAGCTCTTGTTGTTAGGGTTAATCATTTCAATAAAATAGACTATTTTAGGGGAAGTTTCCCCCAGTTTGAGGTTGCAGCAGATTCATAGTACTGTCAGTCCTAAAGCAGCGGTTACAGGGTAATGAGGAAGATATACAGCCCCCGAGAGATCCCCTGACTCCTCAACTGTCGACATCCATAACTCAAATAAGATGCTGTCTGATTTACTCCATTAGTGCCACCAGCTTGATGTTAATCCACCCTCGATAATATAAATGGAAATAATCTCGCCGCTGATGGAAGGTGAAGCAACACATTTTCTTTGGTTTCATTGCTAAAACAGACTTATTCAATCTATAATCTGGACAGTACTGGGCAGGCAAATGCAGCTGGGCCTGAAAGAGGTAGAAAATTATACATCACCGCAACACATTTTCCTTTAATTTTAACTACCAGGCAAAAGGAGCGTTTTTTCCTTGTCAGCTCTGAAATGAAATAGCTTTTGTCGCAAAAAAAATTCCAGGACTGATCTATTCCAGATTAGAGCTCCTCATTCCATTTGAAGGGCCGCTAATACCGCTGCCGCATCCTGTTCTGATGTCTGCAGACTGGGCTTATATACGACATGCGGTTTTCATCACTGCCGAAAAAAAGAGGAATCTGACTGGGCAACGGTCCCCTCTGCCATCTGCACCAAGTTTAAACCCACAGAGATAACATACTGTACTGCATGCTGTAGGTTGAGTTATCATTATGCCATCTGTACCATACATCTTCAGCGCTGACACCGCTACAGGAGGGGTTGGATCCCATTCAAGGAGTGGGAGCTGCATGCTCTTTGTGCCCAAAAGATTTATAAACAAGGGATTTGTGGGATTTGTTAAAGAATAAACCGCCGCCCAACTGTTAATCCATTCTGTCAGCAACCGGTCACAGTCAATTACGACGTCAAGTCCACTTTTGTAAACACAAACTTGACACTTAAGTCAAATTTTTGGTGGTGATTTATCTTTCGATCATAACAGACTGAAGTTCAATGTCCGCCCAACTTATTACTTTCCACTACATCAGAGGAGTGCGGAAGCAGCAGAGCAGTGAGAGAAGAAGTATGTGTGTGTATCACAGGTAAAAATACTTGTTATGCTGCAGAATGGCTCCTATCACTCTAGATATTATTAGATTTATTGATTTAGGTTAAGATTAGATTGTTATTCCTGATTATTTTTTCATGTTGCAGCTAGTAAATTACAGCTGTCTTCATATTTTATATGTTGGATAGCTTATCTGTCACAAGGCATCATAGTTTATGATCCCATCATATGTTTTGAATGTAAGCCCTTCATCTTAACAGTAAAACTACAGCTGATAGATAAATATAGTGAAGTAATATATTTGCCTATGAAATGTAGTTAAGTAGAAGCTTAAAGTATTATATAATGGTTATACTCTAGTTAAGTACAAGTATTTTAAGTAAATGTACATGGTTGTTTTTCACAGTTTACTGTGTAGCTTTGTGAATCCAGGTACCTGCTAAGTATATCTGCAGAAACTCCACAACAACGCCAGGAAGGCAGAACTTGAAGACTACTTGAGTGAAAAACATTACAAACTATATACACAAAGTTATCTGGGAGGTCAGTGATTGTGGAAATTATAATTTGTTTTTCAGTTATTACACATTAATATGGTAACAGATTTATGGCAGCACTGTATAGCCCAAATCTGGAGTCCACCACCAGTCAGTAGACCGACTTCCTTCCAGCTCCCTGCAGCTCAGTCCAGCACAGCCAGAGGAAAGAATGACAGCACAGGACCTGCAGAGCCAGAGAGTGAGATAACCAGGCTGCTCTCTGTCTGTTTTTTAACTCACCGTCACATTAACCCTCACATACTGCTTGCTATTGACTCACATCACTTTGTAATGGCTTTATCAGAGCAATATCAAGAGGATAGCTGAACTGGAATCTATCAATAATATGTCAAAGACTGACGCCAAACAGGAGTCGCACCATAAGGATTCCTACTCAGTCACATGACTATCACTGTGTTTATGGAAGGAAACGTAGGATTAAGACAATGCTGTCTGCAGCTGCTGTCACAATTCAGCTAACATTTAACAACTACACTAAAATATCTGACAAGTGGGATTTAATCATTTGGAGTCAAAGTGAAGTTATTCTGGACAGAACTAAGATGATTTTTCAATGCACTGATGGCTTACTGCTAGTTTATAAAATGAAACAAATCAATAAATAAGACAATTCTGGAGGTGTTGGAAGGCATGTTTTTTCATGTTGTTGGCTGGCAGTTCCCTCCAGTGTTTGAGCTAAACTGGGCTAAACACTGGGGGCAGATATTTTATAATTTTTATTCTCTGTGGGTAGTCTGTAAACACACATTCTTCAGAGGGAAAAATATTGATGCATTGTTTGATTTACATTGCGTAGAGTTATCAGTAAGGGTATTCATTGTCATGTTGGTACTATTATTAATAATATCTTTGTTAATGTTATACAGGTACATATTATCATTTAACTATATGAACACCTGAAGTCAATATATCAAACAACAACAGTCGAAATATATTAATGCTATGCGATAAAACCTACCTCTTGAGAGTATTTAGTCCACCCACACTTGGCAGTAGATATATTATTAGAAACACTGTGGTGTCTTTTTATTGTTTTATTTTGAAAGTTCATAACTTAGTACATAACTTGTGATGTTTACAGTTGGCCTGAGTTGCAATGTTCACTGCCCTCTAGTGGTCGTGGTGGTAAACCGCAACACAACATTAAATTGTAGCTAACAGAGCATCATTTTCATAAAAAAAAACAATCAAAATCATCCATTAATTATGAGTATGATTATTACAAATAACCATATTAGCATCAGAGTTCGCAATAAATGTTTACAATAATGAGCGTTTTCAGTGGAGTACATACAAGTCTACCTGCTCTACTAGACTGCTGGTGAATATTTTTTTTAAATACTCTAACTAAACAAATGATCATAAATGAGCTAACAGAAATTTATATTGTTCAGTTTCATGGCTACACAAGTGGTAAGAGGGGAATCACTGAGGAGTAGGGGAAAACAACATCACTGTGTGGGGGAGTGTTGCATAGTGATGTTTGTTTCTGCTAAAACACAGTGATAGCCAAGTAGCAGCCTGTAATCTGCAGCATTAACAAGCCTGGATCACCGTCTCGCACATTCATGAAAGAAAGGTTCTGTTTATGATCAGAGCTGCAGCTCTGAGGTGGACGGACCAAGCAGATTAGCTCACTGTGCTGAAAGGTGTTTTATCACTCTACGTTTCTGTGCATGCACCAGACTTATTGCAGCATATCCACATAGTTTTATGTGCATTCTCGCATCATATAATCAGCTTTTCTGCCCGCTGCTTTTCAGGGGCTTTTTGCTTTGGATGTACACCAGAATATTCTGGGCTTGCTTACCTCTGCTGAGATGGTTGGTGGAAACTTTTCACTTTGATTGATCTTCATATACTCCAGCTGGCAAAGTAAATTCCAGTCCATAATGCCAGGGCCAACTGATCTGGCCTTCGTCGTGCAAAACAGCCGTAACTGTGTGAGAAATGAAACCGAGAAAAATTAGACCAAATAGCTCACATGATAACAATAAGAAATATTTTTTTCTGATGTCAAATCTGATCAGTATTGAAGACCAGTTTCCTATTTTTTTTTAAACATGGTAAACATTATAAACATCAGAATATTAGCATTGTCATTGTGAACTGCTGGGTATGTGTACAACCTCATAAAGTCACTAGCATGGCTACGTTTGCTTCTGCTTTCCTGTTAATCAACTCTTGACCCCACATTATTATACCCACATTGATACCCATTTTAGGGGCCTCAGCTCTCAGGTTAGGGACCACTGCAATAGTCATTCAGGAAACTGAGGTCCAAATAGGTGAGATTAGCTAAATGTACCGTTAACAAAGTGTGGCCTGCATATAAAAATAACATTACATTACAAGTCGTTTTCCCTGACCTTATGATCAATAGTGTATTTCAAAGACTCTTGTTCAGTCAGAAAGACTCTTGTTCCAGTCAGAGTCCCATTCTTGTGTGTGAGAGCCTCTCAAACACACTCTGATAGCCGTAATCCCCTCACTGTGACTCTCACATGATGAAGAAATCCCACGCCTCGCAGCAGTCCGAGGCTAAACACTGCATGGTTTCTCCAGCACGGCTCACATGCTCCTCTCCTCATACTGTAGCGAATGCTCCCCCTATGATTCACTTTAGCTTGTGCCACTCTGACCTAGCTCAAAGCACGGGGAGAATCATCTCCCAGCGGCTGACAACATGAGGAGATATTTGGTGTTAAAAAGGATTCCTTTGCCGTGGTCGAGGAGGGACACTGCGCAGAATGAGTCTAGTCCACTCATACCAAAGGTAAGGCGTCTCTTTTGATTTTCTGTTTTGTTGGGTTAAGTTCCTCTCAGAAAATAGCACCCATCTGTGTCGCTAAATGTTTGAGGTGGCGTTAGTTACGTTCGTTAATTTCGTTAACTTATGGTATTTAGTTGCATTCCTGTGTGTCTAAAGGCAGGCGCTGCAAAAGAGGATCCTGAGGAGATCAGCCATGTCACCACTGAATTTCATCAAGCAGGGCCAAACAATGGAAAGGAAAACAACAGCCCTGTTTTCGCAAGTCCCCAACCTTACAACAGATGCTCTTTGATGGACTATATCCTAAAATACCTCCTGTTCCTGTGCAATCTGGTGTTCACAGTTCTGGGCCTAGTGGTCCTTGGTCTGGGGATGTGGGGCCTCATCAGCAAAGAGTCGTTTGCTCAGGAGAAGATCGGCAGCATCGGCACTGACCCGATGCTGATACTTGTGACTCTTGGCTTCGTGCTGACTATGCTGTGCCTGTCCGGCTGTGTGGGCGCCTTAAGAGAGAACTGTACTTTACTGAAGCTGTTCTCTGCCACCGTGCTGGTGCTCATCACGGGCCAGGTGCTGGCCGCCATCATGGCCTACAGCGTACAGGATCAGATTGGATCCTACCTGCGGTCAGGGATGTTAGTCGCCATGGCACGCTACCAGGACGATCTGGATCTGAGGTTCATCACGGACGAGATTCAGTCCAATCTGCAGTGCTGTGGGGCAGATAACTACCGTGACTGGGAGGTCAACATGTGAGTAGAGGGTGACTAACTCGGAGATATATCTAAGAAAAAAAGTCCCTAGGAATGTCTGGAAAAAGTAAACAATTATTTTCCTTTCCTCAGATATTACAACTGCTCAGCTCCTGGAGTTCTGGCCTGTGGCGTCCCTGCGACCTGCTGTGTGGACCCCCTGGAGAACGGCACCGTGTGGAACTCTCAGTGTGGCGTGGGAGCCCAGCAGCTGGATGAGTTTACAGCTCAGAGTGTGATCTATCTGGGTGGCTGCCTGGGAGGAATCTCTCGCTGGATCGAGCAGCACGAAGGCCTGATAGGGACAGTTGCAATCGTCGTACTGGGGGTCCAGATTCTGTCCCTGTTTATCACCACACGGCTGTTAGAAAGCATCCAGTGGCATAAAATGTACATATAACAAAGGCCGAGTATTATGTTTGTATGCTTTTATTTAATAAGTGCTATCAGCTTTTGGATCTCCACCTTGTTTGTCACCTGCTGCATCTGCATAAAACATTACAAATCTCCAGTCAGCTTGACTGAAAGACTCAGATGAGTGTTCCTGTTTAGGCAGTTTAAATGAAAAACATGTAATATTTTTAAAGAAGCAGCATAAAATGGCAAGGCCAAAGTCAATTTTACAGCTGGCTAAAATCTGTGTTTCGATTCAGTTCTGTCAAAAGAATCTAAAGTTTCAAAGCCTAAGAGGACCTTTTCAGTATTTAGTTACAAGGCCAGCAATGCCTTGGGCTACTCTGAATCTACAGTTTATGCTTTATACCTCCATTGTGCTGTAAAAACCCCTTACTTCTTCTGGACATGTTGTTTCTTTTCTACCACAGAAAAAAAAAACAGTATAATGGGACACAGTTTCCAAAAGGTTTATTTGAAGTTGGAGAGCTTGTCTTAAATCTCATTTCTCCTCAGTAGAAATACTTTGACATTTTGGGAAATAACACGAGCTAGATGAAAATATGGATACCAATCCCATGGCTGTAGGGTAAATGAATGCAAATACAGCTCCTCGTTGTCTGTTGTCAAGTCTTGTTGTCATCCTGAGGTTATCAGGCCAACAGGGAGCAACTGCATCCAGCCAAGAAATAGTCCCTAAACAGCACAACCATAAAACCAAAATTTTTTGCTTGTACACTGCAAACAAAATGTAACATCTATAATATTAAGTCTTTTGCTGGTAGGCAGATTTTATCACCTTTGGACAGAGCCAGGCCAGCTGTTTACCCGTTTTTTTTTGTTTTTTTTTTTCGTGCTAAGCTAAGCTAACTAGTTACCAACTGTAGCTTCATACTTACCACAAACACAAAATCAGTTCATCTAACTCTCTACTGATTTACCTCCCAAAGTGTCAAACTAGTCATTTCTTTGTATTAGCAACATGCACAGGACATAACACGTTGATTTCACAGGAACAGACTGAGCTTTAAATGACATTCAATTATGTTACCGAGTGCTACTCTCCATTCCAAAAGGGACAACACAAAGCAGTATAATGAGAATAACGTAATGTTTCAAATGCAGCAGCAATAATAAAATACAAAGCTGGTGTAAAAACAAGACACTTTTGAAATTGTTGAAAAAATCCCAAGCTTTATTCTGCGTTTGATTAAACACGATGCCGTCAATTGTGCAGAAACAGAGACACATACAGCATCAGCGGGTGGTGGACATTAATTATAATGGCAGCTTGAGAGTCATATGAAAATAGCTTTAATATATAAAACAACTTGGGCAAGGGACAACATTCATAATATACAGAAATCTGTTTACAGGCTACTCCTTTAGCTTGTGCTTAACTATTTTTTTTTTTTTTTTTAATCAGCTCAGAGGCTCAGATGATACCATACTGAGCCAGTTCATGTAGCTCTAGGTGGCTGTACGCTTCCCATGGGCAGATTACGGTGATGTCTGAAAACAAAAGAACAAATATCGAGTTAAAAAATGGAAAAGTAGAGTAACTTGTGTGTAGTTTTTTGTGGCGTGGTGGCCCAAACGTGGAACTTCTGCTTACCGGTGCCAAGCCCTTCCATTCCTGGGATCTCCTCTCCGAAGCTGAAGGTGACAGAAAATCAATTAAAAAATGTTAGTTTTTAAAGACAAACTTTCTAGATGACAGCTTACTGAAGCGAGACCCACCCAATGACGCCCCTTTTGGGAGGCTTGCTCTTGAACTGGCGGGTGCTCCTCTGTTTGAACTTGGGGGGGCCCGATCCAGGACCGGTGACTCTGAGGGGAGCTTTGTTGCCTGTCTTTGCTTCAGGTTTGGCCACATCCAAATTCATACTTCTGTTGGGGCAGTAATGGAGAGGTCAAGAAAAAAGTGATGCAAGGCGGGAAGATATAAAGAAATTTTGTTTACCATGGCCAAATGTAATCATATTGCATTCAAGAAAAACATCCACTTCGATTACTATGTATTTAAGTTTTACACATGACAAACTAATATGAAATAAACTGTCCTACCGTGCTTACAAACATGACTTAATAACTCATACAGACAATGGAGGCTCCGGTAATCCCACGCTAATTGCTAATAAACCCTCCGCGATGCCTTTAAGCTTCACAGCACCTTCATAATCAGATTACTGTGAGGACATGCTGACAGTAACTCATTAATTGCTCATTAATTCGATTGTCTGCCGGTGAAATGACATTCTCAAAGCTTCCCAATTTTGCATCATTATTTCAAGACATTTATGTGTCCAGATGGAGGTACATAACAATAAAATAACCTGTAATTGCATTTGAAATAAATTTAAAGTGTATAGATTTTAGTGAATACCTAACAAGAAGTAAATAATAAAACATTTTACATGATACTGACTACTTTATAAGGTTCACCTGTACACTGTAGTGCAAGTCAGCAGCTCTGCCATAAATTCAACCATTTCAATGTTCAAAATGTTTTTTTTTTGTTGACATTGCTGTAAAAGAAATTCAATTATGTATTTATTTTAATAGTTAAAGGTGTTTTCACTGAACAATGCCACCTTAAATTATTACCTCTATGTCAATTAACATATATATCAAAACATATAATATAAAAAATATGATATAATATAAAAAAAAAAAAAAACATAGACATCACAAAAATACATTTCATGGCAGAACTGTTGTATTGGATTGCATTAGTAATCTAATACAACTAGTACAAAGTGTCTACTGAGCATAGATTTCTGTGCATGACTCATTTAGGTTTTCTGATTTCTAATGATTTTTGAATTAATGTCATTTGAATGAATCACATTTCCCTGTTCAAAAGAGCTCTACAATCCATTTTTTTAATAAAAAAAAAAACAGACACAGAAACAGAAATAAATCCAAAAAATGTGTTTTAAAACAAATTACACCTGAAGTTGAAAGGACAAAAAAATGTATTATTATTAAAATGTGCATATATGCTACATTGATGTTAACGTTGCATATAATAAACTGACAAGGTGTCCGAAAAGCACACATACTTTGAAACAAGTCTGCATCTCAAAAGCATGATGTAAGCTGTTGCTGATACTCACCTCCTGTGTCGCTGTGTTTTCTTTGTGGGTGCTGTCGCAGAGGTCGGGGCTGCCGCTTCATGATGAGTGTGTGTTTGGTGAAGGCCTCTTATACGCCTCAGACTCTGAGGGGATTATGCCACTGCCAGCCAATAAACTGCAGGGGCCCCACACACCACTTGTTCACACACAGGATTCATATGCACATGGAGCAGGACATTCGTTAGGGATTGGCTGACTGGCATTTTAGGGGACTTATCAGACTGACCTGACACATGACAGGGGAGACAAATGCAGATGTTTTGTAGAATAACTATGAGGACGTGTCATTTGCATCGTTTCACAACCTTACAGAAACATGCAGTGCAGAGAAGGGCCTGTTTTTGTCTCAAAATATGTCCCATGATCCTCAGTATCACCACCTGCAATTTAGCCGAGAACATACAAGCGTGAACAGCGGCTGCAGTGTTCTCCCTTCATCAGCAGTCTCTCAGATTGAGTTGCATTATGTCATGCAGGTAATCCCCCTCCCACCAACACACACACACACACATAAATACACACACCCACCTGGCCCATTCATCTGATGGTTTACCTCCCTCTGTAATCTACTCCATTCATACACATGCACACACACGAGACACATGTCCTCGCTTCCTGTGCTTCATTTAATGTCACCGCTGCTGCTTTCATACACTAATAATCTGCACACAACCACAGGAATGTCTGTTGGGATTAGAGGATGCATTTGAGGCCAGTGTCTCTACCTTTATGGGCTATAACAGTGAGTTTTTTTATGACATCATCTCGGTCCTCTGAGTCATGCTCCACGAATGCTGAAAGGCCATGTAGGCTACAACAACAACCAAGCTACAACTAACTATGATGCCCACGGCTGACTGTAGGGCTGCAACTAAACAGATAACACGGTGAATCTGCAGATTTATTTGATTAATCATTTAATCTTAATATGAAATGTAAAAAAAAAAAAAAAAAAATCATACTGCTACTAAAACAACACTAAAAAAATGTTTAAATGTTTTATTTTGCTGTGATGAAATGTCACATATTCTTAACTTAAGTACCATTTTGCTTTAGTATTTTATGATTCTACTCCACAATAATTCAGATAAAATACTGTACTTTTTATTCCACTACATTAACATGACAAGTAAAGTTACCACTTACTTTGCAAATTAAACCTTTTGCAAAGATTCTACTTGAGTTTAAGACCCATTTTTATCATCAAGACTATTACTCATGTGAAAACTACAAGGTTATCACCATTTTCAAAATAAAGATTTAATGCACAGTTTTATGTTTCAAATAAGATTACCGCTGTCTTTTTTTTTTGACGTGTCTGCAGGAAACTTCGATGTGTGTGGTGCATGACCTTAAGCAGTCAAAATTACAGTTATGATTGCTTATTACAGTTAAAATCAACAACGCCAGGTCAAATAACCTGCCCTGCATCTGGACTTCAGATTCAACATCATCATACAGCCTCCGAGATAACGTCGCCATCTGGTGGCGGCGGGTGGAAGCGCCTTAAGTCATTTTAGCCAATTAGGATGGGGCTTTAAGAGAAGATCGTCTATTTTACAGATATATCACTCCGTGATTACTTTGTTCCATCAGACGGAATCTGTGTCGTATTTGTTAAATATATATTTTTTTTTTTTTGCTGAGGTGGGAGTGTATTTCTGTTTATCAAGTAAAATAAAAGTCATAAATATTTTTAGCGATAAAAGCACATAGTTTTTTGCCAGATATCCCTGCAAAACAACTGCAACTGCAAAGCCAAAATAAATGTACAGCAATTTCTGACCAGCATTACACAATCCACATCGATGTCTCGCTTAAAAGTTTTTTTTTATTTACTTTTTAGCTGAATAGAATTTATGAATGAATTCAAAAGAAGTTTCCTTAATTTTATTGATGATTAAGTATCAATTTAGTAAAAGCAAGGACTTCTTCCCTACAATTTGATCCACAAATTGATCCCAAAATGAACTTAAATATGTTAACCTAGTAGAATATCTTTGTTATTACCAAATTTACTAGAAAAAGGTTTCTGCAGGAGGAATAAATGGACATGGCGGAGATTCAAACAGCATGACATAAAAAAAAGCCACAGAGTGAGACCTCTTCACTTCCGGTGAGGAGGTTCGGAGGTCAAAGTGCCAAACACGCTGCTCCACATGTGTCACTGTTTTGTTCAGATAACTGGTCTTGTGTTGAACTAAACTGCGGCAACATGGGGAAGAATAACAAGAACAAAACGAAGGAGTCAGGAAAACAAGCGGACAAGGCCGGAAAACACCCACACAGGTAACATCCGGAAGTTAATGTGCAACTGCTAGGTAGCTAGTGGCTAGCTTGCTATCAGTAATAGTTCAGTCAGTCAGATGGGATTCAGGAGCTTCATCCTTGTATTCAAAGGAGAACACCTATGTTACACATGGCTGTCAAAAACTAATGGTTATTCTACTTTTCCTCCTCATGTTTTCTGGGCTGTAATGTGTGTAAACATCAGTGATAAGAAGCTCAAACGAGATGGTAAAGCCAAGAAAGCCAAGCCAGACCACCTCAAAGACATCCCCTTTAGGCTGCGAGAGATCATGAAGAGCAAGGAGAGGATGAAAACAGGACCCCTTAAGGCCAAAAAACTAAAAGTGGGTGAGTAGAAAAGCTTTAAAGTTTAAAACCTAATAAATAAAGGTAAAATCCAATAGAAATAAAATCAGATGTCCAAAAGGATTGTGAAAAATCCTTAAAAAACGAAAGCATTTTCCAATAGAATTCCTGTATGATTTCTAAATAAACTAAATGATTATATTGGAAAATATGAAAATCCTATAGGACCTTTTGACTACAAGGGTGTGTTTAGAAATGGTGGGAAATTTTGTTTCTGCCTCTCTTTTTTTTTTTTTTAGCCACCTCCCCCAAAGAAAAACCAGAGGATTCCCAGAAAAAAGACATTCCTGTCCCACATTTTAAGAGGGGAAAGGAGGAAAGCGAGAAGGCATACCTGCGGCGCATGGAGAACGCCACGAAACACGTCCTCTTCCTCACCAAGAACCAAGTGGACAGAAAGCCAGAGCTGGACCCGGACAAACAAGAGAGGCCCGTGGATCAGGGCAAGTCTAAGAAAAAGAAGGAGTGAGTACTCTCTCTGGCTGGTGGTCGTCTTGACTGATGATGTGTGTTTGTGCTGACGTGGGATGTCGATGAAAAGCAGGGCCAGTACACTCTGTTGTGGTTTTATGTAATGTAGTAATGTGTCATCTTTGGTTGCAGTCTAAGTTTGAATTCAACAAAAAGTTACTTTGTTTTTCTTGAAAACGTGTCTGTGAATTGAAAAAAAACAAACCTTTATGTAATGATCTTTTTCAGAAAATTAACTTTGACAAGTGTTGTAAACTACATGAAAGCAATCACTTGACATTGGTAGCATTAAATGACAAGAGAAGAGGAAATTAATAGGCCACATCAAAACACAGGAATCTAAAAGTGAAGTCATTCCTGGATGATACATGTCTTCGTTTTTCTGATCTTTGCTATCTCACCGCAGGTACGATAAAGTCAGACTTCAGAGGCTACAGCAGAAAAAGTTGAACAGACAAGAGGCCATGATGGAAAAAGAGATGTTTGTAGGTAATGAAATAATGTTTTTCAGGATCATTTGCCACCAGAGAGCATGCGAGGGAGCAGGTCTTTCCACTATTAATTCAATGCGAGCATGCACTGGCCAAATTTGAGGTGCATTTCAGATCGTCAGGAGGTACAGTCCATCTCTGCAGCTACCTGCACAGCACCAAACAGCAGAGAGTGAAAAGCAGCAGCTGCATGGTGAACACAGTGGATCAATTAGCAACAAAGAAACTTAGCTTGAGATTCTTCAGGTGGACACAACACCAAATCAATGCTGGTGATGCTTTTTGTCTGTGGGATTTGTAGTCAGGCAACACATTTGCCATAATAATAAGGTAAAATAAGTGTTGTATTTGCAGCTTCTCTTCTTCCATTAATGCAGCTTTTATCACTTCAGAATTAAACATTTCAATATATGGGGAAAGGTGGAAACACTTGTCAAACAAATACAACAAAGAGAAAACTTGTTTTTATGCTGATATGAGGAGTTTTTGTTTCATAGATCATGTTCCCTTTGGTGAAGTTACAATGGCCCCGCCGACTTTGAGCGCCAAACCCAAGAAAGCGCAGGCCAAATCCCAGGTAAACTGACATGCAGCCTATCATTTATATTACATATTGCATGTTACTATTACACTTTAGTATCGCATGTTGTGGTTGCCATCTTAATGTTGAGTAAGAGGGTCAGCTGTGTTTTGTTTTATTGTTTTTTTTTTCTCCTCTACCTCCGTTATCCAGAAAGCATCACGGGAGCTGCTCCTCAACTCTCTCCTCGGCCACACCGTTGCCTCCACAGCCAAGCCCTCCATGGCCAGACAGAGAATCATGGAGGAGGAGAGGGAGCGAGCAGTGGAGGCCTACCGCCGTCTCAAGGTACAGAGGCAGCAGCAGCACGAGGCCAGGACTGCCGGCTTGGAGAAACTCAAGAATCTTCAGTGACGTTTTCATGTCGAAAGATCACGAGCGCCAAGTCCAAAAACTGAGACAGTTGATACAAAAGCCATCAGCAGACTTGTGTGTGTTGTGTAACTCTGGAGCTAATGTGCCAGCAATGGGAGCTCTTTGTAGTGTAGCTTACTGTCAGAGGAAGCACCAAACATGTGCATCCAAGTAAGGTAAGTAAGGAGTAATCAACATTCGCCCGCCGCTCTCAGTATCACATCGACTTAAAAGGCAACAAGACATTCAAATATTGCCTGTTCAGATGTCTGATAAGGAAGACAAACTCATCACCTTGAGCTAAAGACATCCAGACTGTTGATTTTTCACCCTTGTATTTATGTCAGAAGCTCACTGACAGTGTTCATTCGATTTTACTTTTTTTATACCATGTGTTTTGGTACAAAAGAAAATCATTGAGGTTCTCTCAAGACAACGATGAACCTCTGCTAGGTGTTTGCTGTGCTGTTCCACCAGATGGCAGTCCTCCTGTACAAAGCTGGTTTCATGTTGTCTGTATGGAGAGCTGACAGAAAATGCAAACTGTCTTTGAAGTAAAAATTTATTTTGGATGGCACAGTATGTCATATGAAATATGTGGATTTATGGCTTAGTCTTTTATATTTCTGTCTGTATTTAGTGAGTGGAAATAAACACAATTTATACATTTAAAACAGTTAAGCAAAAAAATCTCATGATAAAGTTGTCTTTCAAATTCACACGTTTTGATGATGTAAGGACATCTCATTGTGTAAAAACATGCAGTTCATTGCTGATCTTTCACACAGTCTCACCTTCACATCCATTTAGGAGCTGTGACACGATCGTCTTGATCACATGATCATTTTCACAGCTGCCGTTTCCAGGGTCAACAATTAACTTTACACCTCAGTTATAAGAATGTATTTATAAAGATTTGCCCAAGTTAAATACAAAAACTGCCTATACCTCGTTTTTCTTTGTACGTCTCTAAAAGCCTGGAATCACATCAGCCTTTCTAAGTGCGGAGCACCTGTTAGAGCCTGGCACAGCTATTTTTGTAATCCTTAAAAGGTTTACCCTCATGAACAAGGCCTTTGTTCAAATATTGGCCTCTGGGACAAACTGTATGAATTCAGAGAGGTTTTGTTTGACAACTTTGTTTGACAAAATATTTCAAAGCATTCTAGATCTAAAAGCAAACATTATATTGATCATGTTGTTTGAGTGAGTGATCTGCTGACTGATATCACCAGTTGCTATTAGGTACTAATACTGAATCTCCTTTGTGTGGTGTGCAGGTTCTTTTCTGTTTGATCAGCTCTTCTTTTTTCACCCGTGTTTGTTCACAGAGGGTTGTCACAGTGACAAGGATATGCATTAAGTGGGGACAGCTGCTTGTGAATGGTAGTGCTGACTCCCTTGAGCTCAACTCAACCACCGTTGGTCATGTAACCACTCATGTCCATGTGCACAAGACAGCTATTCGTATTATCAGGGGATTCACGGTTGCTGCCTGTCAGAGAAAGATGCTGGGGTTTTTTTATTTCAGCACAAGTCACTGATCAGGAATAAAATGTACAGTACAGTTTTAATGAAGTCCTTGGCCAGTCCTTGTATTTATAGTGATCCCTCTTTTGTAGACGGTTACCCTTTTATGAGATACGTGGGTAAAATCCAGCCTCCTCTGGGACAGCCCATAGTGTTGCCCATTAATCCAGATCTAACCAGGTCAATGATGTTAGACAGTAACTACCAAGTAAGAAGGTAAATGTTGCTCTAAGTTTTGTTTAAATTTAGGTACATTTTTCGCCACATTGTTCACCACCAGCTTATTTGATTAGACTGCGCTATCTGTCTGCGTTTGTTTTTGCGGCTCTTTGCATCATTTTTTGCATTCACACGCAGATGCAGACGCAGATGTCACGGAGATGCCAGCAAGAGGCAATGCGCAGCTACATTTCCAAATCTGCACACGCTCCGTTGTACATTTCTGATCTGTCTGGTTTCCAGCTTGTGAGCAATTTCCTCTCTGAGCAAGTACTCATGGCTGCTGACAGTACAGGATGGTGGGAGTAATTGGGAGAGAGCCTACTCAGCCTGCTGCTAGGCAGCCACAGCTCACTCCGAAGCTCTTAAAGTGTGTACACGTGTGTGAGCGTGTATGTGTGTGTGTTTGACAAATTATATGTGAATAATTGTCTGCCTGTAGAGAAAAGGAAGAAATAAGTCAAAGCTGTTGTCCATGCAAATTTCTCTAAAGCTAATTTGCCATTCACAGTAATGTTCTGATAAGTGTGTGTATTTATTTCAAAACCATAAAGCCCTCAGTAGGATTTTAATATTATTTCAATTATCAAATCACATTTAGCCACCGTGTGCGTGTGTGATGGTACCCACATTGTGATTATTTGCACCTTCCTATGTAACAAACACATGCAGAGAGGGCGTCTGGCAGCTTTTTACTGCTTCTGCATCCACTCAGCAGCTCTACGACTATTACAGTGTGAAATTCAAACTAGGAAAGAGAATTACATGGTTTTATTGTCTGATGTGGTTGGTTCGGGAAGCGGAAGATTTCCACAAAATCACTCTCGGAGCCACCTGAGCCTTGTTCAGCAGTGCACCACAGCGTGAGAGCCAATCCCTGTGTACCCCTGATAAAACAGTTCAAGGTTATTAAACCAACACATGTAAATATCTGGCCAGTTTGCATTGTAATCCCTTGTGACACTTCCTCTTGCATTGCGCCACATCTGCCTTTTTGTTGTTTACTTGTTACAAGTCCAAAGATCAGTCAGTCGTGGTGGGTTTTAGTAACCTTTATAGATTTAATAAGTTAGAATTTACACCTTTTCCATAAAATTACACTCGGGAATCCAAAACACTACAAAGTCACGTCTGTCAGAGGAAGTCTGTTCACTTGTGAAATTATGTTACGATTTAAGGTATGTTTTACAGCAGATTAACAAACTACAGTCATCAGGTTTGTGACAAGAAACAAATTATATATGAGCAATAACAATTTTAATGTCTGAGTAAAAACACGTAACAGTTCAATGATAGATTTTGCTTTAAACTCACTGTACGTAACTCTCTACTCTCTCTACTGTGTGTCCAATATCAACCTACAGTATGTCATCTGTCACATTGTTCCACTTTGGGATATGGATTTTCCGGAGATATTAAAAGTAGAGAGAGATCAGTTTTTGGTCTTCCTCTTAGCTGGAAGCTGGAAGATAGAGTAGTTACTTAGACATACATACTACATGTCACTCTTTCTCATGGTGGTGTGTCTAATTCGTTTTTGGCAGTACGTGTGAAGCTAGAGGAGAGCGCAGCTGGTTTCTAAGTGACAATGGAAGTTGTCTGACGCTAGTTGCCATAAAATGAACATGCAAATGAAGTAGAGGAGCTGAAGCACCCTTTTCCATATGAAAATATTTTTGGCTACATGTACGTTAGCCTCTAGTACTAAAAGCTGTCCAAAGGAAAGAAAGTGCAAGATAACATGAAGGAGTGTGTGTGAGGGGAGCTAGGTCAAAGGAGATTTCAGCACGGTGTGTTATTATTTAAAGCATTGTCCTGAGCAAAAGAAACGTTACATTACAGTTGATGTTAACTCTGAGGGCAGAACAAACCCCCTTGTGTGTAGATTTCTTTTTCACAGCTGTAACAACCGAGCGACGCTCCTCAGGAAGGTAAGGACTCGGCCAAATGAGGCATGGAGCTGCTGCTTCCGCGATGCAAAGACGGGACTGTGGCTCGAGGGATCATCGCGTCTTTGTCCATCTGCAGAAACACCCAGAGAAGTGATGATTTTACATGTGATGGGAGAGGAAGTGTTCGATGGTTTCAAATACTCAAATACACACTCACCTTAGTCAGACCCTTGGCAATCAGGGCTAATTCAGTAGGCTGGTACACTCCGCTCCGTAGATGACCATTATAAGAGCCATATGGAGACACTGGCTTTGTGGGTACTGGCAAAGAAAAACAAGAAGAGTCTGAGTAATAACCGCTCTCCAGACTGTTACTTTGAATTTTTGTTGTTTTTTTTAAACAACAAATGCTTACTCAAACCAAGTGAATCAATATTTGCTGCATCTGTGTGTATAACGCACACAGCTTCGCACAAGCTCAATATTGTAAAACTTTGAGAGCACGCTGCTGCAAATCCCATTTTAAATATGTCACTGTGTCATCCTCTGACACTGCATTTTCCTATTTTTACCAACCTGACAACCAAACATTTTGCTGTCACTATTTTCCTCTTCCTTGTTAGTTTCTGTTTGTCATCAGGGTCATGCGCTGCAAACACGGTAGAGGAACTCATCTCAGCTTTGTCAAGTTTGCACTGGTGGCGCTAGTACTATTAGTGTGACTGAAGGTTTTTATAAACTATTACAAGTAAATAAATTACATTATTTAAAGACTTTGGCTGTATTGTGGCTATTGTTATTTAGAAGTAACTGCCTCATAATATTGGCCAATGACACAACCTTCAATAAGTAGATCGGGGAAGAGGGGGTCATTGTTCCTGAATGGCACACATTTAGTTTTATCCTATAAGCAGATTGGGCGCAGCCAGACACATGGACAAAAAATTCACCTTCTGAAGTAGGTAAGCATGAAAGAGCGACTGTGTTACAATAGAGCTTATCTTGTCTGCTCCACAAAAAATATTTGCATGGCACGTGTCAGCAAGCTCAACAGATTCAACAGGCAGAGCCATGTTGGTGCTTATAAAAAGTATTTACGGTCTTTGCAGAAATCCTCTCAGACACTGTTCCCATTCAGCCTCACAGAGGTGGAACAGCTTTGCAAAGATTTGTTTTTCACCTTGGTGATATTTTATTTTTTCTGTTTATCAGTGTCACGTGGCTGACAGGATTTCAGCCAAACACAAAACATAAAGAAGACTTTTTGGTGACTTTTTGAACACTTGTAACCTAAAAGAGACACACAAAGACTCTCAGGCAGAATCCACATAAAAAAACTGCAATTATATTGTTTTACCGCTCCAGCTCTTCATGTGTGTGAGGGGATATCAACGATGATGATTATGCGAACAGATTATTCCAGTTCATGAAGACAGGCAATTGGGAAATGACTGTTGCAGCTTTTTGCTGCTTTTTTAAAAATAGAAACAGTAATCTGCCAAATATTTCACAATGTTTTCCTTCAGGAACATGAGGCAAAAACAGATTAAAGGCGGAGTCTACATTCTGGAGAGCCCTGATTGATCCAAATTTCATTCAGAAAAATGAGTATTTTAAAAGATGTTTGCTTATCGTCCTGCGGAAAGACCTGACAAAAGCCTCAGCTCAGAACTTCTATAAAAATGCATCATGATGTTGTTATTTCATAGATATCTATGTACACAAACAGTGTGTTGAAACAATAATGCTGCTGCCGTATTTCTCCCTAATTTACTAATAATTTTCTTTTGTCCTGATTGATCCAAACTCAATTCAGAAAACAGGCATTTTAAGACCTGTTTGCTTGCCATCTTGCGCACAGACCTGACAAAGCATTAATTCAGACTTTTTACAAGTCAGCCTCATTATGTAGTTGTCTCGGCATCCTTTTTATCTGCTTATTGCAATTAAGTCACTGCAAAATCTGTTTATTTTGGGTTTGTACTGCTCTAGTAAGACAGATTCATTCAGCCCACATGTAACTTGCTGGATACAGTGAACGTTCATTGATTTTTACACAAGAATTATGAAAATGAAGGGTTGTATTTGTCTATTTATCTGTACAAAATGTGGGTGAGCACAATAAGACATTGTTATTCTAAGATGATGTGTCACACTGTAGCTTACCTGACTCATCCATAGAAAAGGCTTTATTCTCCATGTACACGTTCTGGTGTGGTGGCTCTGGCTCCTTCAGGATATTGTCATAAACTAGGCTCCTGGCGGGATACACATCTCCATCGTGTGGCTGCTCCTGGTCTGGGTTCTCCTGGGTCAGTAAGCAGATCTCTGGAATGGTGTAGAAGAAGAGGAACACCCAGGCATTCGACACCACAGCTACAGCCAGAGTAGGATCGTCCCAGGTGGGCTTCATGGCCAGTTTGTTCCCATAAATGTACATGACAATCCAAGCTATCCAGATCGCCATGGTGAAGAGCCCTGTGACCAGGATGAATGCTCCGTCGCGGCGCCACTGCTTGTGCTTGTGCATCATCGAGGGCACGGGCACCACCACCACGGCTAGCAGCAGAACCATCACATAGATCAGAGCCATTACAAAGTCCTGGTTCTTAATGTTGCAGGACTGGTCACTCACAACAACATCTTTAGTGGGGCTCCTGATGATGAGCCACTCGGTGTTGATGATCACCTCAACCAGCCACAGACCCAGGGCTCCCAGGCACAACATCCAGCTCCTGGGCCCCCGGCCTCTCCGCTGCAGCAGGACGAGCCACAGCCCGTGCATCACCAGGCAGGCCAGACAGCCTGAGAACAGTACCCCAAAGAGGAACCTCCGCGCAGCACAGCTGGTGGAGTACTGACCCACAATGAAGGCAAAAGTTAGTCCAAAGAGTCCCAGAGTGAAGACTAGAATGCCCGCCTGCAGGGCCACCATCCCCTTCCTCTTCTTGTCTGTCGTTAACGGCAAGGAGGCCATGAGGGTGATGAACAGAACAAAGGAGGTCACGACGCCAGCAGCCGCCACTGCCTCCACCACGACCCCCCACACCGTGGTCAGGTCACACAGGTTGTAATATATGGAGCTGATAGTGGATCCACATCCTTTTGGAGGGCTTGTTGACTCCATGGCTTCACAGCAGGGTTTTAAAATGTGCTGCAACGAAAATCTATTGATCAAACATACAAATACTATACAACCTACATTATTTGCATCCCTTCAATGGTAAAAGGACATTGGATGCTGTATGCTGTGCAGATTTTAAAGCCTCTTGAGGCAAATTGTGATTTGGGATACTGGGCTGTAAGAATAAAAAAAGGAATGACGTACAACTTGAATCGCTGATTATGAAAACAGGAACACAAAGACTTTACATGAGTCCAAAAACAGAATATGTACAGTACCATCCGGAGGAGTTTCACAACAACACCGACCTCAGTTGTATGAAGTCTTACAGTATCAGTGTTATACTAAAATTGCTGCCCAAAATAATTATTCAAGTCGCTGAAGAATCAAAACAGGACAGCAAATTTCCTACCTGTTACAACATGGAGTGATACTGTATTCACAGCTCAGTTTAGCCCTGTTACACCTTCATAACATCTGAACAGGAGACATCACGATTACTATTCCCCTCACACAATCTCATTCAGTCGTCATATACAGATGGGTTTAAAGGTCTGATTGTTTTGTAATCAGCTTTTAATATTTTTCCCTGCAGACTATCAATTTTATTTTTTTTCCTCTTGTAAATTCACATAAATGTTGAGTTATTAACATAGCCTTCTAAAAAAATATAACTAAAAGACGTTGTCTGTCCAGTGAAAACCACAATCTTACAGCTTTGAGGTGTTCCTGTATGGGTGGAGGAAAATTCCCTAATCTCAAGATAAGTAAACCTTTTCAACCCCACTGGAGAACCTGTCGCAAGGCTTAAAAAAAGACAAGAAAAGAAAAGAAAAGAAATTTTTACTCACCAAAATGGGAATTTTGACGAATATTCATCTTTAAATGATTTTACAGTGGCACTTTAAAAGCTAAAGTCACGCTTATGAAGCTTCCATAACGACAGCATTATGACAGTAAATACAATCACAGAAGCATTAAAGTAATATCAACACGACCACATCCCTTCTTACCTGGACTGATGCTGCTCCAGGTGAATCCGCTGAGGATGACGCACCTCTGAAAAACCAAAGACGCTCCTTTATTTTAATAATATGATCTAATCTGAGGCTCCTTGGCGGATGTTCCGACCGATTTCAGCTCGTCTAAATGTTCACTTTTTAGATCCACGGACTCACTGACAGTCGTCCATCTGTCTGCTCCTCCTCCGGTTATTGAAGCGTGTCATAATGCTCCCACCGGCCGCAGCATCCAGGTATCTGTCTCCTGCACTTCATGATTGTTAGAATTATTATTTTTATTCTTACAGGACTGGACTTCTTTCTCTGATCACAGCCCAGTGAACTCTGTCTCTTTGTCCGACCTCTGCCGCTCGCAGCTTTGCATATTCTGCGAGATTAGCATCCAGCCTGCTTATTTGTTTCAGGTAGCTTACATCCAAACAAAGGGGCCACTCACCCCTCAGGCCAGGCATTTCCTCCTCCATGCTGCAGGCAGGCCGGGCAGCATGTCATGTCTGACCCGTTTTGACATGCAGAAATATATTGATGATTGGTGATTAATGGCCCTCACAGGTTTTGGTGATCACAGGTGTTTGTGCAGTGGGTGGGAGAACGGTTCACATCCTTTTTGCTTAAGTGAAAGCACTGAAACCACACTGTGCAAATGATGCTTCACAAGCCAAATTGAAAATGAAAGTATTATGAGCCAAAATGAGAGTGCTCATTGTGCAGTAAAATAGTGCCTGATAGTGTTTTACTTTACATGTGATGTTTCTGGATTTATGTTACTGCTGCTGTGATGTGTGTGTTGCGTTTGTGATTTTTCAGCTGATAAAACAGGTTATTTACCCTAAGAAGTGGACTAATTTTATTTTCCCATAAAGGACCTCTCTGGCCTTCCGTTTATCAGAGCAAAACTAAAGTCTCTAAATTTGGATGTTATAAAAGTAACCAAAAGCTGTCAGGCAAATGTAAAGTACTATATTTACCTCTGAGGTGTGGAGGAGTGAAAATGTAGCGTTTGCATAAAATGGAAATACAGAAAGTAGGAAATACAGGTACCTCAAATGTGTACTTAGGGGTCCTACTTGAGTAAACGTACTTAGTTTCATTCCACCACTGGTTCTGTGATCAGCCTTCAAAGGTGATTTCTTATGAAATGATCAGCTGCTGCACACACACGCTTGCTTTTTTGAATTGGCCTACATTCACAGTCATATAGAGGAAAAGGGCCCACATCCAGTCATTTAGTTTAAGAACAACTCAACTCTAACGTTTGCCATTTAGTGCTCAATAATCAAATAAATACTTGACACATGTATGTGTCTGGCATCATGGAAATGTAATCAGACTTGAGTCGTCTCTCTTCATCAGAGGGGAGGCTGTGCTTCCAGTTTGCAGAGCCACCTGGTGGAAAATATTGTTAAGGAGAGATGGACTCCTGTGTTGCATAATCACATCAGACTGCACAACAAAATAGATTATTGATCTGTTGTAGGCCATGCCACTTAACAACCATTTGATTAAAAGGATCATTGATGGGTGGCATTGATTTTAAGCTTTTTTTTTCTCTCTACTAAGTAAAATTGAGAAATATTCCAGAGCAGGGTTTTTTTCAGAAATAGCACATGTGAAATTAGTTGAAATACTAAATATGAAATACTAAATATGAAACTATCACAGTCCATCAAAACCCATAGTTGTTACTGTGCCTAGAAAGACCTATCTGTGGTGCTTGCCGTAGTGACAAATAATGATATATAAAGATATATAAAGTTTCCTGTATTATCAGAGAATATTAGAACGCTGTACAAGAGCAAAACTTAAAACTAAGGAAGTATTTTTTAGACAATGATTTACACTGATTTCTTTTAATTGTCTCACTCTGTCTGCTTGTTTGCCTCGACTGTGTGAGAATGTAACGCCACCAAACTTTTCTCATCATCTCACTTCCTCATTTAGTTGTGTAACTCGCAGTTAGGAAAAAGACTGTCACAAACAAATCAAATGGGGCTAAGAATACAACTGCTAAACTGAATTTATTACCGAAACATATCTCAATGTGTCACGTTAAGATTCCTGGAAATACGGATTCATGTTTATATATTATTTATGTTTTGTGTTGTACTCCTTTTCCCTTCTTTCTTATGTCCCTGATGTGCTCAACATGTTAAATGTGCGTTTGTATCAAAAGCCTTTTGAGGCCTGAATAACTAGTGCATCCCCCACCGCCCCCCGGCTTCAGCTCAAAAGTAAGGTCATCCAGGACACCTTGCTGGAGCTCACTCTGGCATTGAGCCTGTCCTAAACGCACTGCATGATGGAGCCCCCTGTGGTGCATCGATCCATCAATGGATCTCGTCCCGAGGGGTGCGCTCTCAAACCCCGCGGCTTGTCAGTCCATCCCTTTGCATTGTGGTCCTGTCAGAGGATTCTTAATAGGAGCTGATATCAAAGGAGAGAGCAATGTGACCTTAATGAAGGGCATGGCCTTTTCAGATGCACACATAAAAGGGGGCATTAGCTTTTTTTCTGTTTTCATTATGTAGCTGAACAACAGTTACCAGAGCTAATGTGTTTGTAGCTATACTTGCAGAGCCCAATGCATCTATAGAATACAGCAGATCAATATGTTAATACAAATATTGTTATTTACGTGCACTACATTCATATAAAGTTCATGAATCTTATTTGTGTGCCCCCATATCCAACCCCAGGAAGTAAAACAAATAGAGGATGCTACCATATACAGCTCGATCCTGTGCTTTGTCGTGTGTCTGTGTTGTTGAGTCCAGTTTGTTGCAGCAGGCTTCATTAGGGCACCTCAACAGTGACGCTCTCCTCTGAGAACCTGTCAGGTTATTCATAGCAGTGGCCCAGGTTGGGATCTTGCAGGACGTCTCCTCTCCTGAATTTTTACTGCAGTCTGGCAGCCCCGAATCCCTCTGAAATGAATTGTCCCCGTAGTGTGCAGGGTAGACTTGGAGCTATTTTTAACATTTATGACATTGCAGCATGTTGGTATAAATAGTGTGATTGGACTTATGGCCTAATCAGATGCAATGATTTAAAAGAAAAACAAAAAAACCCCATCAGATCCACACTGAATTTATCTTTTTTTGAGAAGATTTTAACTGGGATCTCAGTATTGAGTGACCCATATCTATCTGACAGATCAATGCTAACAGAGGGATCATATAAATGGCACTGTAAACATCTCTTTTAGCCCTGAGGACATGACCACAAGTTTTATGTATCAGTTGTTGCCATTTCACATTGAATTTGATTTGTCCCATCATGGACAGCTCCATCTACGAAAGTTTTTTCACATTTCAAATTTCACATGCCAAAGTAAAAATATATTTATTTACTATGACTGCACTAAATCCTGATTGGCATTTGATAAACAGAGCTTGGCTTGAATTGATGAGCAGGCCCACCACTAATAAAATTATCTTCCCATTAGTGAGATTAACATGCCATCAGAGAAATAATTGCGCTCGACTGAAAAACTGTCCAACAAAATGGATTATGAAATGTGATTGACTGCAGTTGGTCACACGTATTAGTACCTCAATTACTTTTGGCAGATGGTCTTAGTGGCACCCCACAGTAATTAATTGACTAATTATATGGCCCTGATTGTATTCAACTCAGAGATCATAAACAGAATTTTGCTGTCTAGATTTTTTTTCCAGTGCCATTAAAACATAGAACTGCGTTAATATTGATTGTTAATAGTGCCTACTGACTTTTAAACTAAAAAAAACAAAACAAAAACCATTAAGCTGAGTCCTTGGCTGGCCCGGTGCCGCTGATCAATGCCATGTAACATCCAAAAGGGAGAAATTCAAAATCAAAGCTGTCGCTATAGCAACGCCCCTGCCAGATTCCACCAATCAATGGAGCCCATGGGGTTGCGAGATGCGCCAGGGAAAGGCCAGCGTCCTACATAAAGAGCGCGGGACAGGGAGCCGGGCGGCACACACGGGGCAACACACCTTTCTGCACGCACACGACAAAAGGCACAGCGGCAAGAGGAAGAGGAAGAGTCAGGCGAAGAGTGGCACAGAGTAAGGAAGAGAGGGGGGAAAGGACAAAGGAAGAGAGGCAGGGAATAACTGAGAAGAAATGGTACGCTCATGTGAACAAGGGATCCCTGCCTGGGTCTGTGTGGGCACCCTGCTCCTCTTAATCCACTCTGTCACAGTAAGAGGAGGTAAGATAACAAATCAGTAGTATGGATTGTTGGCTTTTGAAGAGTAATATCACTTTTGCTTCTTCTTCTTTTTTTTCCTTTTTTTGTGGATATCCTACATTGTAAGAGAAGCTGTATTGTTCTATTTCAGTCCAGCATCCCCCATGCTGTCAGTGGGTAGTAGGGCACAGCATGAATGTGTGGCTCGTGCTCAGCCGCGGGGCAGGGGATGGGTATTTATCTATTCTACTCATCCTGTCCTCATCTATCTGTCTGCCGGGCGCAGAGAAAGACAGGCAAGTCCATTTACCGCCGGCTCAGTATTATAGGAAAGACTGAGGGAAAGCTTTACTTACTTCTTAAAAGGTCAGACTTTGACTGATTTTAGACCAAAGCTATTGAAGGCCACATTCCTGTGCTGTCAGATTAGATTCCATTTGAAATTCCTCGTGAGCACAGACTCATCTAATCCTATATTTAGGAACTGTGTCTAAAATGTTTTATTTAATGTTTTTAGCCCTTCTCAGCTTGAGTGGAAGAGACACTGAAACATTCTTTATTCATAACTTTTTTTTTTTGTCAGCTTTGATGAATCTCTCAGATGTTTTTTTTTTTTCTTACAGAATCCTGGGGGGTTATTTAACATATAGTATATACTATTTAATCGATTATAAAGATGTCAGTGATTTTTTCACTTGGTTTCACGGTGCCAGATTAATTTATCAAAACACACCCTCTCACACTTCACCATGCTCAGCCGGCTCAGGGTGCCGGCTTGCTAATTGGAAAAAGGCTACTTTGAAGTGGGGGCGCTTGATTGTGGTAGAGATATGAAGACTGCAAGGCATTCCAGGGAGCCAAGTGTGCTCCCCCTGTGTCTCATTAAACCCCCAGTAATAGGCCAACGAGGCTGCTGATGGCTGTGGCAGAGCAGAATGGAAACAGTAGCTTGAGTTCACGCTGAGTCTTTCATGTGTGATTCCCCGGTATTTGCCACTTGTACTTGCGCACAAGAGGGCCCATAGAAGCAGAACATCTGCAATGGGGCTGCAAGCCCAGGATTCTTTTCTGAGCACCTGGTGCCGGAGGTTGTCTGAGTCAGCCACCTGGCTTGTAGCTCTCGCTCTCCATCAATTGAAACCAGACGAATAGAGGGATGTGCAAGTCTGCTTTTTCTTTCTTTCCACCGACACATTTTATCAGTTGTGGTGTAGTGGAAGTTCTGGAGTGCTTTTCCAGTTCTTGCAATGTCAAATCTGATTTAAGTTGTTGAACAAATACACAAGAATTTTGCTGTGCAATCTTGGAATGTAGAGATAAGTAGATGCAAATTCTGATGATGATAATAGAAAATATTATTCAGAGGGGAATGAAAAGAGCCTCACAGTTTCTGAGAAAAAAATTGATATGTGGTTAATTGCAACTCCAAAGCAGATTTCCTCTTCATGTAAATAGCGATTATATGTGTTTTTCTGTTACACAGCTGCCCTGAAGCAGGAGGCAGCATTGGATAATGGGGCCACCGTGCTGAATCACTCCATGAGTTTGGTGCAGCGTATGGAGACCCTGCTGACCTTGGGGAACAGCAGCGATGTCACTCTCAGGGTGCAGACCATCAACACAGACGAGGTGAAGGTGATCCAGGCCCATAGCCTGGTTCTCACAATGCAAAGTGACGTGTTCGAGGAGCTGCTGCTCAGCCGCAACAACAGCGCTTTGGTTCTGAGAGAGATGCCTGACTGCGCAGCTGTCTTTGACAAGTTTGTCAGGTGAGGGTGACTTTGGCTGTAGTCTTTTGTTCAGAGTGCATCAGGTTCAATCAAATGTAACCATGCAAGTAAGAGTGGAGCTACATGTAAGTACTACTGTGTTTTCCACAAGTTTACAGTTGTAGATCTTCACTCACCATTTTGCCTCTCTCCTTTGGAGAAGAGAGATGCTCCATCTTGTGAAATATTCTAAAATTACACCTGCTGTTTGAGGCTCACAGTTGCAAATCGGACAGTGTGGGTTTACTCAGTGACTCAGATGTCAGGAGGAGAGAAAACACGCTTCAAAATTGTTTTCTCCTAACAATGTCTTTCTCTCTTGCAGGTATCTGTACTGCGGTGACATCTCAGTGCGGCTAGATCAGGCCATTTCTCTGCACAAGCTGGCCAGCAAGTACCATGTATGGGGCTTGCAACAGGGTCTGACCCAATATATGACCCAACATCTGTCTAGTGAATCGCCCGCTGGCCATGTGGTTGGCTGGTACAACTATGCACTACAAATTGGGGACATGGCCCTGCGGGACAGCTGCCTGCAGTACCTGTCCTGGAACCTGTCTTCTGTGCTGCAGAGCGGAGAATGGGGCTCCATCAGTGAAGACCTGCTCCTCTCCTTGCTCCAGCGCTCTGACCTCATTCTGCAGAGTGAGCTGGAGCTCTACGAGGCCCTGGAGGCCTGGATTAACCAGAACCAACCTGTCAGTACGACAGTGGAGAGTGCCCTAAAGGCTGTTCGATATGGCATGATCCCCCCTCAGCACCTCTTCCGTCTTCAGAAGCAATCCCCCCTCATGCTGAAGTATTACGAGTCTATCCGTGATCTACTCTATCTAGCTTTCCAATTTCACTCCGCCTCCCCTATCCAACTGGCCAAGTACTTTGATGTCAACTGCAGTATTTTCACTCCCCGTAACTACCTGTCCTCCTCCTGGGGCTCCCCGTGGGTCATCAATAACCCCACCCGTGATGACCGCAGTTTCAGCTTCCAGACCCAGCTTGGGCCCAGCGGCCACGACTCCAGCAAAAGAGTGACCTGGAACGCCCTGTTCTCCCCTCGCTGGCTCCCACTCAGTGCCAGGTCAACCTATACTGAGCTGGGTGCCATGCAGCCGACGCGCACAGACGGGGGTCGGCCGCGCATCATCGTGACGCCAGCCACCTCTAGTCCAGACTTTGCCGGTGTGAGTTTCCAGAAGGCGGTGATTGTGATGGCGAAACAGCAAGGAAAAGTGGTGGTTCGCCACGTCTACAACTTCCACCAAAGCACAGAGGAGGCCGGGGATTTCCTGCTGGATGCCGACCTGCAGCGCCGTGCCTCAGAGTACCTGATTGATAGCTCTCTCTATCTGCACATTGTAATAAAACCTCTGTACCATACCCTCCTTGTCGCCAGGAAGTAAAGAAAGGAATCTGGCCTGGCCTGACCATCAGTCATCCACCCACACAACTACATGCACATATTCCAAAGTAAGCTCATATCACAGCACATGTTTATGCATCAGGTCTGTGACATCTCCATTGTTGAGTAGCTTGTGTATTTTGTTGTCTTCCAATTATTTAGCAAGGAGGTGTTTGATGGCTCAGCAGTGGTTATCACAATAATGATGGTGGGTTTTTTGGTATTTCATGCATACTAAGAAAAAAAGCACTTGTACTGTATTTGTTCAGGTATTTTATAGTTTAGCAGTTTGTTCCTTGAATTTATTATGTGATAGTTAATGTTGTTTGCATAGGTAGGCTTCTATAGACATTTTGCTTTAAAAAAAAATGTTGCCATTATTTTATGCATCTCACTATTCAGCAGTCGAATATTGATTATTTACTCATGGCAATTTTAGTCTGTGACATAGACTTATATATTTGTTTATTGTTTACATGCCAAAATATGTAAATTGAAGTGCAATCCCCATAGTCATTGTTCCTTTGTATAGTGTGGTTGACTTGCAAGACAGTGATGACTGAAATTGCCCTTTGATTTTTTTTTCTTATTTATTCTCACACTTGCATTTTATCTCCATACCCCAGTTTGTGATTGTCATCTTGAAATAAACCAAAAAAATATTAATAAAACATTTAAAAAATACCTAAATGTCTGCAGTGGCCTTTAATTGGTTTGTAAAACTACACTTTAATGAAGCAAAATGAATTTACACACTTACTGTGGTTCATTTTGTTTTATTAGTTACAGCAATTTTTTCTTATTTATTCTTACACTTGCATTTTATCTTCATAAACGAGGGTGTGATTTTTATCCTGAAATAAACAAACAACCCCCCCCCAAAAAATAAAAATAGCTATGTCTGCAGTGGCTTTTAATTGGTTTTAAAAATAATGAACACTTTAATGAAGTAAAAAATAATAACATCATTTTGTCAGAGCAATTGTTGTAGAAGAAAAAAGTTTTTTTTTCAGGAAGAAACAAAAAGTCTTCACACAATACACACTCCACTTCCCACGGTCCTTAGCGCGGGACAGGAAGTACGTCATCATGTCGCTGGAGCTTTCAGCTGTCAGACTTTGGCCACCCCTAAAAGTGCAGGTTTTGTTAGCAAACTAATTCGAAGTAAACGAGCCGCGCCGACTTCATTTAAAGTTGTGCATCCGTGTGCTGGTCGATCTGTGGACGTGTGAGCTGCCGAGCTGAGTGCGGAAGTTGCACGAAGACGAAGCTTTTAGTTTTTATCCGCTGCTGCTTTTTTTTTGCACAAGCCTGAGCGGGTGTAAGGCTAGATGCAGGGAGGGAGGGAGTAAAAAAAGGCAAAAGTCTTTGTGCTTCCCTTCCCCCTCATCAAAGCAAAGGGGAAATGTCTCTGTCTAAAGGAGGTAAGTGCATTTTCCCTCTCCTTTTTTTCCTCCCTCTGTGTTTTTTTTAAACTAACAAACAACCGTGCATGTAGTTTTAAACACCGAGCCGCAGTTTGCGTGGAGGTAATTTAGCTAGCTGTGTTTGAGAAGCGTAACCTTGCCAGGTGGAAAGCTGCATGTATGAAAGGAGGAGGAGGGGGGGAAAAAAGAAGAAGCAGCTAGCCAACATGTCTTTTCCTGCTTTCTATCACCATGCGCACTTTCCAGCCCCCCCTTAGTGAGAAGGTGTTCAACACGAAGTGTGCCAAATGCCTGTTTTTATTGTGAACACTGGAGCTAAATGCTACCTCCGCGTCGCTTCGTTTAAGTTCCCGTGTTGTGGTAAGCTAACACCGTTTTCTCGACAATGAAGGAGTTTTGTCAGGCAGCTTTTTCACCCTCCTCTTCCTCCTCCTCCTCCCCCTCAGCTGGAATTAGTTTCCAGCAGTTTTCAGTAAAAGTGAAGCTCACTGGGACCACAGGTGTTTGTGTTTTTCGGCCTCCCGACTCATGACTGGTCGCTAAGTGTTGGCTCTATTATTATTTTTTTTTTTTGGCCAATAAAAAAAAATATGTATTTGTAGTTGTTTTTGATGTTGGTGGTGTAAATTCACATTAAAAAATATAAAAATTTTAAAAAAAAAACAAAAAAATAGGCGGGGATGCCAAGGAGCATGTGCATGGCGCTATCTCACACTTTGTTTCCGCCAGTCAGTCACCCAGCCTGTGTGGTGTGATTACAGCATAATACACACCTTTTCAGGAGGAAAAAAATCAAGATCCCTCCTCTGTCACACACACACACACACACAGAGGGACCATGATGATGATGATGATGTCAATTTACATTTCAAGTTCACCACTTGTGCTGTTACACAATCATACTAGCATTAACATGGTCGGGAGTACACTGTTTTTTTTTTTTTTTTTTTTAGGCTCAGGCAATCACAGCCTTTGGCCTACCATGGCATGTTTTGACTTGCAGCACCAACACTGAGTGCAGCCTCTCTTTTTGTTGACAGTTCACTGGCTGGGAGCAGACACTACTGTAGCTGCTACACAGGTTTTGTGCTGTAATTACTGTGCACCAAAGCAAGGCCCGAGGTGTCCTCCCGTGAAAGTGTTTTCTCCCTCTCTTTCTGTCTCTCTCTTTTTTTTTTTTTTTTTTTGTCCTGTCCCTGTGCAAGCAGTGTGCACCTTTGGGGTGGCCAAGGGTGGAGTGGGCCCAAGTTTTCTGCAGGGGCTGTTTACAGTATTGCTGAGGCATGTTTGGAGATTGGGCTCTCCCTAACAGCGCTGATAGGAGCGGCATGGAAGATTATCTGTGCATGAGTCATCCTTTTCTGTATATGGACCCACTCCGAGGCTGCAGCTTCCCGATGGTGACTCGCTGCGCAGCTATTGACACTTTGATCCCTTGCACGATCCAGAGATTCTTGTTCGCATTGTGGGTGTATGACTGCACTCTTGTATGTTTTCCACGGAACATCTTTGGCTTTCTAAGAATTACTGCATTTCCTGTAAAAGCACATCACATTCACTGCTACTGCCACTGTCTGAAGTAGACTGTAATCCGTTTAGCATCAGAAGACATACATATTTTTGTTAAGATACCATGATCAATACTTGAAATGAAACAGTTCTTTAGGTTATAAAACCTGCAGATTTTTAAAATGAAACAAATCTAGAATGCAGCTTTTGCCATATTCAAGTGCACAATGTATGTTGAAGTGCACACGCCGATCTAAATGTTTAATTTCATCATATACCACTGACAGTGATAAGTATTACAAAAAAAAAAACAGTTATACAAGTCCCTTGACATGCTTACAGCTCAGATCTTTCTTTCTGAGAATGAGCTATCTGTGTGCAAGTTTTTTTTTCTGTTGCTGTGCTGCCTCTGTATACTTTGAGCTGAGGCTCATGTTGTGGCATTACTGTGTCCTGTCAGACTCAGTTCGAGGTCCCGGGCAGGTCTCGCACCAGAGAGCAGCTGTGAAGCTGGCCTCAGCTGGCCCTAACGGGGACAGTGAGCAGCAAGTGGAGCAAAGTGACATCATATTTCCCAAAGGGTCCCTGACAGTTGTTGTGTTTTTAAGCGGATGTGTCCAGTCTGAGTCATATCCCACCCCACAGTCCCGGCTGCAGGGTCACTACACACAGACACTGATACCTGAGAAGGGGCTTGTATTTCAAGTCCATTAATTCTCCACTGTAAATATGTGGAGCTGTAACTTGGACATAATGCACAGTGTTATAAACTGCATGTGATGAATGTCATTTTGGTGGATTCCTTTTTAGCAGTGAAGCATTATTAAATATCTTAACAGCTTTGGCATGTTGCATGTTTTCTGTGCTGCACCGCCATGTTTGTGTACTACACTGATTTTGTTGCCTGAACAAAAGGCTGTCTTATTTGTCAGGTAATTGGAAGGCTGCAAGTGCTCATACTTTATCCCACACAGAGGAAATGCAAAGTCTATTTTTGACTGAGCACGTGTGAGTAAATCACACTTCAATCTCTTCCTACCACATGAGACTGCCGTAGTCTGTCCAGACACTGTAGGCCTATTTTAGGGCTGCAGCACAAAATGGACCTATCTGACGCTGCAGTGGCAGGCCGTAGAATCTTAAATCTTGGTAAAACTTCACTTCCCTTCCAGCTTGATCTAGCAAGGAGGGGTTTACCCAATCATACTTCCTCCACACTGGAGCAGTGTGACTCACTCAATTGCAAATACAACCCCACAGTAATAATGACAGTTAAAATCAGTTTTAGAGAGCTGCTGTGTTTGTTCCAAAGCCAAGGTGACTTGCTTGTGTAGTAAACCAGTTTCTCTGAACTGGTGTAGAATAATTACACGGCCAGTCTGTATGCAGCAAGACAAGAACAGGAAATAACCAGCCAGGTCTAAACCATTTCTCATCACATCCCAGTGGGCGAAGCTGGGGCCAAGTCCTTGTGCACGCAGACAAAGGTCATGAAAAGTGTTCTGTTTTTCCTGTCCTGACCTTGTTCAGCGAGCGCGAACACGCTGAATGCGAGTGTCCATGTCAGGGCAAGTCGAATTGTTTTTCCTGTGTTGTTGCTCGTAGGCCCGGTAGCTGTGTCATTCTGGCAGGGACTCGCAACCCCTTGTGGGAAGTCCAAGAGGCTGCTGGTAAACTGTGTTTATGAATGGACTGCTGTCACTGATTTAACACAGAAAGGTCCCACAGCTGCACAGTTTCCAGCACCGTACTCCAGATACTAAAAAAAAAAAGTGTGAAAGATTCTTGAACTTGAATTCAAGATTAGAAAGCAAAACGAGACAAAAGAGAGAACTTTATATAAATAATGAATGTTTTAGTGATTGTTATAGTAAAAAATCATGACAGGAAGGAAAAGCTTGTGATTTCCCCCCCCCTCCCTCTCTCCACTTGAGTCATCATACCAATGTCAATTAGTCATTTGTCCACCTTCTCTGTGTTGCAGGGCCTCGGCTTTGAGTACACCTAATCTCCACTTAGATAACAGATTAGTTTGAGCTATAGTTTGTGTCAGTTGCAACTACGAATTCACTGCAACCTTGAAAACACTCCTTGTTACCAGAACAGAATATAGTCCCCTATCAATATGCTAATGTTGGTATATGAAAACAAGCAAAGTCAGTTTAGTTTGCAGAGTAGTCTGTAGATGTGGCATCCATTTGCCTTCCACAAAACACTGCGAAACATACCAGCTTGCGGTTGCTGCTAAATACAGCTTTTATTGATCGCTGTACATCTATCACGAGCTGAGATGGTAATGTTTTTCTAATTTCTGTCTCTTAGGGAAGAAGAAGAACCCCGGGCTGAAGCTGGCCAAAGAAGTGTTTGTGTCGACACCAGCAGCAGCAGCAGCGTAAGGCTCTCTCTTTTTTTGTTGTTTTTTTTTCTGGGTAACTATGTGGCATTGATAAGCAGCCGTAGCATCCAAGCAAGAGTGTCTAAAAAATGACAGCCTAAACTCTAAAATGACTGGGACAGTGTGTTTGCCTAGCATTAGTTTATTGCACATATATTTGTATTTCTGTACAGTACTGTTGCCAACAAGTAACAAAAAATTGCAGGACAGATGTGTGTTTTGGAAATTTTGTTTAAATGTGACTGTCTCCCCCCAGGCCCCCTAGAGACCTTGACTCGAAAGCTTGCGTCACAATTGGAGATCAGGTAAAGTTCATTCAATAAAGCTTTTTTTTTTTTTTTTGGGGGGGAGTTGTTGTTTTTTGCACAGCTGAATCCAGACCTTTAAGTAATGTCTGCTTCTTCTGTCCAGAACTTTGTGGTGAAGGCAGATGACTTGGAACAGATTGCAGAGCTGGGCAGGGGAGCGTACGGGGTGGTGGACAAGATGAAACATGTGCCCAGTGGTGTTATCATGGCTGTCAAGGTAGGTTGGGAAACTTCTACTCAGGTTACCTGATTTGTCGTCTCTGTAAATGCACCGCGCTTTTAAAATAGCACCATGACTCATATATGCATTCAGCATATGAGCTCAACTTGTAAACATTTGGATGAGATCTTATTAGTTCTACAACATGGTATAGGACACCATTAGATTTAAGCTATATCTGCCCACTGATGACACTGACAGTCCAGTCTGTTTTGACATATGTTCGTGTCCTCAGAGGATTCGTGCCACTGTCAACACTCTGGAGCAGAAGAGGCTCCTGATGGACCTGGACATTTCCATGAGGACAGTGGACTGTTTCTTCACTGTGACTTTCTACGGTGCCCTCTTCAGAGAGGTGAATAAAATATACACTTTCACCGCTGGCATGAACATCTAACCTATGTTCTGATGAGTGCGTGACCATCTCCTGTCTTACGTTTTGGTGAATTTCAGGGAGATGTTTGGATCTGCATGGAGCTGATGGACACGTCTCTGGATAAGTTCTATAAGAAAGTTATCGAAAAGGGCAAAACCATCCCAGAGGACATCTTGGGCAAGATCACAGTAGCAGTACGTCCTGATATTTATATTTTAAGTGTCTGTAAGATATCAAGCACATTTTGGGAAATGACTCTTATTCAGCTTGTTCTCTGAGAGGAAGATGGCGAGAGCAGCAATTTGTGGTTTTTACTGGAGCGGGTTAACGTGCAGCAATTATTTCTTGGCGCACAGCCAGGTGCAGTGACTTTCTGTCTTGTCAACCCAGCAAAGTTGCTAAGCAACCAGCAATAAAACCAGAAACGCTGTGGATGACGTGCGTTGACATGGCATTTTTTACATTTCTGTTTTGTATGCACTAAACAAAGGAGAAACAGCACATTTTTAGTAACCCTCAAAAGGTGTTTAACATTGGAAAATTAGTCACCATTTTCTTCTTTTTCCAAAAGGCTCTGTGGGCTGAGGCTGTGTTCACTGTTACTTAGATATGCGTTTCTTCATAAAACATGTGTGACATGTGGGAAATGAATCACCTCACTCAACAATAAGCAGACTATAAAACAAATGATTTAACTTGTTGGTACTTTCCACGTATTGTTTTATTAATGTGCATGTAAAATACTAATTGTATCACTGAGGAATCATTTCCAGCTTCTCAGAATTGAACCTTTTCCTTTATTTTCTCTTTGCACTCCACAGATTGTCAAGGCATTAGAGCACCTGCACAGTAACCTGTCAGTGATACACAGAGGTAACCAGAAGATCCCATCATCACTGTAGTCTTTAGTTTCCTGTTGCTGTTTCTCAGTGTTGGTTTTGCTGCGTCCCCTCACATCATTTTCTTAACATTGTCTCCCCTGAAGATGTGAAGCCCTCCAATGTCCTGATCAACACTCAGGGCCAAGTGAAAATGTGCGACTTTGGCATCAGTGGCCACCTGGTGGACTCTGTGGCCAAAACAATGGATGCAGGCTGCAAGCCCTACATGGCGGTAAGTGGGCACTGGACAGGAGACTTGTGATTCAGACCAGCTGAGATTTAGGAAAAGATATATATCTTATAGATATATAAGATACTGAAGGAGTTTAATTCACATCTGATGTTAACATAGCTTTTAACATTACCATAATTCTCTCTTTTTTTCCGTCTGCCTGGAAAAAAGAATTTTAAAAAGTTTAATCAAGTATTATTTCTACGAAGGACATTATAATTATAGTTTATAATTATTCCACTTATTTTCATTATTGTCATTTATGGTGGTGGTACTTACCTGTTGCTGATCATTTCCATTTCAGCCTGAACGGATCAACCCTGACCTCAACCAGAAAGGCTACAGTGTCAAGTCAGACATATGGAGTCTTGGAATCACGATGGTGAGTAATATATCAAAATGTGTCTCTTTGATTGGCTTACTAATCAATTAATGAATGCTGCTCTTTTATTTAGTGTAAATGTAGATGAAGTTCATAACCATGTTTTGCCTTCTGCATAATAAATGATTTAATGTGTATTCACTGTGTTGCTACTATGAGCTTATTTCAGATGCTGCAAACATTAGAATGAGCAATTTACCTCAGTCTCACTGTATGTAATCAATATTTTTCACTGTACACATTTATTTAACAGTTATTGTAGTATAATTAAACACTAAACTTTTCTTATCAGGGTGTCTAAGTGCGTCACAAAGAATGAATGAAAATTTCCCTTCTATTTCCCACTAGTGAAAGCTGATCTTCTACCATTCTGTTTTTCCTGGTTTCATTTGACATTCATAAATCTCCAGTAACATACAGCTCCAACAAAAGTGTATTTTGTCTCATGGCACACTTAATTAGATGTGACAATTATCGCATTCAGTAATCGATGTGAAGAGATCCCATTACAAGTAATTCCAGATACAATCCAGTCTAAATGCTGAGTCATCGTGCCCTTTGACAACTACCTGTGCCATGTCGATGCCAGAACATTAGTAGTCCATGCTGTGCTGAGTTATTCAAGCTCTCCTCAGTTATTATCTAACAGGGTTTACAGATTGAATTTATATTTGTTTTACTTCACTTTTTTTACCCCACATATTTCTATTTACTCTCACATGAAGCAAGAATTTGACAATTTCAAAGCTCAAGCAAACTGCTAAAGCACTCGATTATCTAAATAAATATGTTTCTTTTAATACAAATGGGCACAAAATATTGTAGAACATTTTTACAGAAGAGTAAATAATTGTGGAAAAAAATCTAAATTATTTCAGCTGCAGTTGACAGTCAGTATTGCTAACCTAGCATTTGCAAACATTGCACTGAGCTGTGACCGAAATCATAACGTTGCCGTCATGAAATTTAGCTCCAACATGTGTGACCCTTGTTAAATCTGCCTTCCGGTGTCTCCTAGATCGAGCTGGCCATTCTGAAATTCCCCTACGAGTCATGGGGCACCCCGTTCCAGCAGCTCAAGCAGGTGGTGGATGAGCCATCTCCACAATTGCCTGCCGACCGCTTCTCCCCAGAGTTTGTAGACTTCATCTCCCAGTGGTGAGTCTCACACTCCATGTCAAATGTGTAGACTTTCTTCTCCTCATTCATAATGGTGTAAAAACAAAAATAAAAAACCTTAAATATGCCACTGAAGGCCAGCAGGGGTCAGTGTTTGCTCTGTGTTACTCATAACATTATACATAACATTATGTCCAACTTGATTATTCATCGATATCTATGCCACTTGACGATTTACATGAAGTTGTACATTAAAGATACATTTAAATATGAAGTAGTACATTACAGATACATTTAAGTATGAAGTTATATATTGTAGATGTATTTAAGTTGGTATCCTTTGTTTTTCTCACATTTGCATTTATTTCTTTGTTTTTACAGCTTAAGAAAGAAGCCAAATGAGAGACCAGCTTATACAGAATTAATGGTTAGTAGTTTTTTCATTTATTTGCTCTCCCCAAAAAGCACCAACAAATATTAGGATGTATATTACTTTACATTACCTGGCATGCCAGCTGTGATGTTCAGTGTGCTCTGGCTCTTGCTTTTGTCCACAAGAGGCCAGACTTACCCTGTTAACCCAACAAGACTACCGTGTGTGTGTATTTCACAACTAAAACACACAGGCATCATTAAGATCATTGTGTCATTCAAGAACATTTTTTTAACTTGTGTTTTTTTCTTTCTTTTGATGCAGCAACATCCGTTTTTCACCCTGCATGACTCCAAAGAGACAGACGTGGCCAGTTTTGTCAAGGTCATCCTGGATGACTGATGGGTGCCCTCCGGGGCTCCACCCCATCAGAGTAGGCGGGACCTCGCTGCAAAACGAACCAATGGCCTACCTTTTTTTTTTTTTTTTTTTAAACTCACTGGAATGACAGACTCTCATGCACCCACACACAACAGGGGGTGACCCAAAGACTGACAGCAGCCCAGCAGCACTGGAGTGGGAGAGCAGTGGTAATATGAACTTTACTGTCAAAAAACCAACTGGAGAGGTTTAATTCACTCCTCCACCGCTTCCTGTGTGTGCAATTATTCAACATGGCAAATATGAACTGAACCCAATTTTGTTGTTTTTGTTGTCTTTTTTTTGTTTTTGCCCCACTGCCCCCCTTTATCTCTCTTCAGAATGGACAGAGCCAGCCAATATTTCTTTGTGACACATATTGTATGAATACTTTGAATTTCATCAGCAAAACCAACAGTTAATGTGTATGTTGTTGTGTATTGAAAGCTATATTTGCATATGCTTTTGTATGTTTTCTCATTATACAGAGTTTTGATACTGTATATCGTCAACAAGTGTGAATTTTACCAGACTAGGGCCTTATCTGTCAGATGGCATCAGGTGAACAGTTTGGCCTGGTTCTGCCCTGAGGTGATTGGTCCGTGCGGGGGCTGCAGTTGTCGCTGACCGGGCCATGGGAGGCTCCGGAGCTGAGACAAAACATGCAAGAAATGTCAAAGGTCACATTCGGGACAGGCGGAGTCGCAAATCATTCCTAGATCTCTGGCGGGGAGAGGCGGGAATGTAAAGCGTCCAGTATCATCTGAATTGATGGTGATCCGAGTTGAGGCCCTTCACACAGCGACTCCTCTGTAATTTTCTTCCTTCTTAAGGCCTCAACGAGTCAGCGTCAGCGCTGCCGTTGTCACCACCTGGAAGTTTTCAGGGGGTTGTCTAATCAAGCTCACAGTTTTTATCTCTTCATGTGTGCCATTTAGCAAATTGTTCTCAAGAATTACTGCATTAATAGTGTTGTTTTCTTTTTTTTTTTCTCTCTTTGTTTTTGGACTCATCCGGGCCTGAATTTTGATTTAATTTCTGCAGCATTTAAACTCCTCCCTCTGTCTACCTTTCTCGATTCTAGAGTCAGAATAGTCTTTTGATATGAGGCACTTATTTTTCCCCCAAGAGACCTTATGCATTACACAGACAGTATGTTAGGGAAATAATTTATGTGTTGAAGATGTAAATACTATCTCCTTTTTTTTTTTTTTTTTTTTTTTTAATGGAACATGGCACTGTCCTAACCTGGCAGTGCTGATGAGTGGTAGAGTGTTTTGTATTAGTTAGTTTTAATGCAGTGTGACACACGTACACAACACTTGTACTCACAGGGCCAGCTGACTATCGTACACCTATTTCGGACTGATGTGCTCGTCAGGCTCCACCGCTCAGGTTTCCGTGCCCTCCTTCATGCAGAGACGGCCCCATTTATTTTTTTCCCCTAGGTCGTACTCTCCTCGAGTGCTGGACCGAGAGCCTCTTTTCAATCCGTGGCGGGCAGCCATTATCTCTTCTGTCTGACCATACTATGCAGAGCCCCTTCGCCTTGGACACACAGCAAGAGGGCCTTGCCATGTGGCAGTTTCCCCACTCCAAGTGTTCAGAGACTGTGATGATGATGATGATGATGATGATGATGATGACGATAACGATGATGACTGCCATGCCTCTGCTCATGGCTAGCACTCATCGCCTCTCTGGTTTACACTGTAGTGCAACCTTTATCAAAGTCAGTGAGTTAGGAGTATTTATGATTGTGAAAAATAAGGGAAAGCTAGCAACACCACAAAGAAGCTGCTGTTTTGTTTTTTGTTTTTTTTTTGTTTTTTGTTTTTTTTTGTTTTTTTTTCTTTTTTTTGCCAGCCTTCTTTGGATGGCCATTCCCTTGGTGTGTAAAAGTGAGTTTTTACGCTGATCACAATGAGAATGGAACACTTGCTCTACCTCTTACTCCTTCACTCTATTTGCCACCTTTTCATTGGGTGGGACTGACAAACTTGAACTATGGAAAGACAAAAAAATAAAGGCTTTATTGTTCAGTATGTCTGTTTATAGCTTTACTTTCATGACTGCTGCAGATTTAGCAGTTATAGTAGTTCCTATCCATCTGGGTTGTAGACAGATTACAACACTGTCCAGTTTTAAAGGATGCGTATGGCAGTCTTGCATATTCTTAAAGCCACAAAAAGACTAAAGACAAACTATGAATTGATTATTGAATGACTTTGTATTGTGGGTAGAGCTAAGTTGTGGTTACGCTTATTATTGTTCTCAAAACATTTAAATCACATCAAAGAGCCACATCATTACACCGGCTGAAATATTCCTTCGTTACCATATTTATGTTTAAATCCCACCCACATCATCCTGCTGCTGACGGTACCAAATTTACCTAATTTTGGCCCAGTCCATGCAGTGGAAGGTGTGATATTTTAATGCATGGGTGGAAACTTTGATCTGCTTTTGGTGCGAGAGGAGAAGTGAAGAGGGTCACCAAAGTCAGTGATGTTCATCCTCTGACGACCATGATCATCTGTACCAAACTAAATTTGCAATCAATTATGTAGTTAGTAAGTTCACTCAAAAGGTCAGTTTAATTGGGATGCTTGAAAGGGCAAGTCACAAAAGTCATTCAGGGACATCATCTGGGGAGCATGAATGTGCAAAATTTCATGGCAATCTTTAGTCAATAGTTGATTAGATGGGGACCAAAGTGGTTGACCTCATCAACATTGACATGGCCAGAACTACTGCAGCAGAAGTCAGTTGGGAGATTCTAGGTTCAAAACCTGATTGAGCAAGACTGCAGGACGTCCTGGTTTATTTTATATTTATATTTTAACTTTTATCAAGTTAAAAAATTTTACTGCACTTACAGCCAAATGTGCTTGTTTTAATTAGTTTATTTGTTCTATTTCTACATGCATTTTGCTGAATATGGTCAAATTGCATTTCAGATGACTCATCAACCCACTTAGTTCCTACTTCCATGTCACTAACAGTTCCACTTAAGACTCTTATTCCAGCAGCCGCACGCTCTAATCGAGACAAAGACACGGGAGCTAACTGATCCAGCTGATAAAAGGACACCAAGCCTTTGGGTTTCTGCCCGCTGCAGCAACTCAGCTCACTTACTTTTCTCCTCACACACCTGCCAGCATCCTCTCGCAATGTGCTAGTGTGAAGAAGGTATAATGTAATGAAAACGTGATTAAAGCGATGCACGAAGAGGTGGATATGGCACACCTGGCCTCAGCGCATGATCACCGTAGCTCAACCCCTCTTGCTGGGTGGACACGAAGCCTTTACCCTCTGCAGTTATAAGCCTGACCTCAAGTAATCCCACCTGCTGTTCTGTTGGAGACAATTTTCTGCAAATGATGCGAGTTCCTATTTGTGTAAACATCCTTATGTAAGAGCAAAGAAGTGAACGCATACTTCTTGGCAACTCGTGATTCTTAAGGACAGGTGATGAATAGAAAGAAGAATCTCATTTTGATGGCTCTTTGAGTGCTTTTTTTTTTTCTTTTTTGCTGTGATTGTTGACAACAGAGGCTAACAAAAGCTCACTTTGAGCAGACTACTCTGCTCCAAGTGTGTCTCTCAAAGACCGATGACTTCATGCCAGGATGAGAAAACTCAATGCCAGTAGACTGCAGGCAGTGGTGCAGTGTTGTGCAGAGAGAGTGGTTCGCCAGCCAAACCAAAGACACTCTTTTTAGGAAAGGCGGCCTTTGATGAGGACTTACATAATGCCGCTCAAAAGATCGTCGTGTGAGGGGGAAAATAGGCAACATCCAGTTCAATTACTGTTCCAACTCGATTCAGTGTGGACTGTCATGCAGAAGTGAATCACTCTCAACCCCAAATGGGCATTTTAGGAACTCAGCGGAGTAGCATTTAAAGTGCGTGGTTGGATAATTGTGGCTTCTTCTGTACATAAGAACAAATAAAAAGTTGTAGGATTGCACCAAATACATTTACTCAAGTACTGTACAAATTAGAAGATACTTTTACTCCTTGCTACTTACTTTATACTTCCACTTGTCCCCACACACACACACACACACACACACACACACATATATATATATATATAAAACATAATTTAGCCCTAAAACAAAATGGCCAAAAAGTATGGAGCATATTCAAGGATTCAAGGATTGTTTATTGTCATTCCAACACATATCCAACAAATAAGAATAAGTATAAAAAGTAGAATAAGTATATAAAAAAAAAAAGTAGAATAGTACAAAATAAACAAGATAGAATAAGCAAAAATGAGCTAGTGCAAAATGAGTGGATAAATATAAATAAACAGAATAAATAGGATTAACTGCAATGAAAAAGAGGTATGACAATGTACAAAGTCATATACAACATATGACAAACATACAGCGGCAGAACATGTGCTACAGAGCAATGCTATTAGCACAACTGTTCACCTGATGCTAGTTTTCTTAACACTTTATCCTCCTATTCATTAAACAAGGCACTTTAATGGTTTAATGGTCCATTCTCTCTCTCTCTCTCTCTCTCTCTCTCTCTATATATATATATATATATATATATATATATATATATATATATATATATATATATATATGTAAATAAAACCTGGAGAGATGGTACTGAAGCTACGTTATCACATCACATAGTCTTGACTTGATTTAAGTAGCAAGTGAAGCAAACCAGAGCTCTGGGTTACTCAGAGTTTCTTCTTTCTGCTCAGCCTTTTCTGTCTTTTTTTTTCAGGCAGGTTGGATCTAACAAACAAGAGCAAGTGATTAAATTCGTGCCTATGCCTATTTTTTGCTCAGTGAAGTTCAGTTTGGGAACCCTGTTTGCTGTGGCCCCGAGGGACATGCAGATGGACAGAGGAGTGCCAGACAAGACATGGTATGTATGTACTCTCCACTTTGGAATTATTTCCTTAATCTTACGCCAGATCTCACGATCCCTTGACCTGCCTACGTCCTGGAGATGGAAATCCAGTGGCAATGTTTGCACATCATCCAAGTCATTAGACTGCCACACACACACACACACACAATGTTCCATACAATCATCCCGCAGATGAGTGTGATGTGCCAGTTATAAAGATTATGCATTGTGATTTTTAAATGGACAAATGGGAATTGTGGGAGCACTCGGGGCATCATCCCTCATCACCCCTCCATGAATCTGTATCCCCCGCCCCTCTTTCTTTCTCCGGTCCTTGCCAAGGAAAATGTGGCCTTCGTAGTGCCCTTAGATGGCAGACCTACATGCAGCAGATGACGTTGTATAAGTTGCTCTTCTGCAGGCGTGACACAGGGTGGCCTGTGGTGGAAACTTAGAATGGGGTCCCTTTTCCGAGGAGGGTGAAAAGGCCTTTATGGAACCAGATCTTCCTAGGCCCTGGGCTGACACTGCGCAGCCTTATGCAACGTGCTGGGCCCCTATTGCACACTGAGTGTAGGTCTGAGAGAGGCAGAGGGGCGGGGGTAGTGGTGTTGACATGGACCCGGACAGACATGACAGGTTGAGTAGCCTTGAGTAGTCTCATTTACAGTCGAAATTAGAGAGTGTCCGATCTACACCCATACACGCAAACATAACCATAACCTACACATGAGACAAAATTACGTAAGAACCCTTTTCAGAGCGCACTGTCGCTGAGACGCCATCTAATTAATGCGAGTTGCCATAAGATTAGGCCTACTTTGGCACACGTACACTCAAAAAGGAGTTTTCCTAATGCTGTTTTAATTTTATTTATGTCACTCGATAGTGATTTTTTTAATCTTATTTATTTGATTTCTTTATGAAAAAATTGTCTCAAATTGATGAATCTGTAAAGAAAATATACACTTTTAATTTAGGTCGTTACTTGGATTCAAATAAGTGCTACAGGTTTAAATATAAGAATATTTTAAGGCAGCTCCAGTGTTACAATGACAGCGCTCAACCTAAAGTGTACTTCTGCAATGTTGGATGTAAACTTCCTTCCTTGCCTTCAGGGCAGTGCTGTGCTCTCTGGATTCAAAGGGCTGGGCGACAAAGCAGACGCTAGTCTATGAATAAATCTCCCGCAGAAAAGGAAATGTCTCTGAGGGGACCTGTGCAGGATGAGGCAATTACATAATTACATTTTGGTGAGATCTTTTGGGAATAATAAAAAAAAGGACAAGTGGCTTGGGAATGTATACTGCGGTAGTATTTTTTTAGCTTCTCAGACTCTTAATGCAGTTGGCAAAGACTCGATACAGGCATTAAATATAAGGCCAAAGCTGCATTAAGCATTGAACAGAAGCAGTAAAGGACGCCTTGGATCATGAGAGGCACCTGCTTGAGAGATATTTCTCAAGCATGTCAACTTGAGAGGACGATGTGCTTCAAACTGATGTCCCTAAACTCCAACTGCCTTTTGTAAACAGAGTTCAAAGTAGTCTGAACTCACTAGAAACACAGCACTCTAGTGTTACACCCTCACAGTCCAATACAGCAGCTTAACTTCACTGGTTTGCGCCGAAACAATCCCTCCGTAGATGCTCTCCCGTGTGCTGAAGGTGATACCTGTACAGATTTGATAGTCGAGCCCGGATTAAGCCGATGTTGTAATTGAACCCAGAAGCACCGGCGGCAAATCACAATGCCAGCGCAAAGCCCGAGAGGGCCCCCCCCGTGCTGTTTCACAACTGATAAAGAGTGTGCGTGTGAATAAGCAGACATCACCGTACTAAAGCAAATATTTGCGATCAGTGCTCAGAAAAAAAAAAAGGAAAAAGCAGATGACAGCATATTTAATCAAACTGCCAAATGTGAGAGGTGTTCTGCGCACTCTTTCCCAGCACACATGCAGCTGCGTTGAATGGAGGGGCTTTCTACATGCATCTGTTTGGTTTGACGTGCCAGTTTATGGCTTCAGTAAACTAATCGACTCCCAAGATCCAAAACAGGCGAGCGAGTGGCATTAAAACCCTCCTGATTTTTGCTATGTTTAGTCAAGCGATCAAGTGATGACTCCTCATGGGAAATACACATGCTTAGGCCACCATATAAAGTGGGAAACACTGATAGAGATCATAAATAGATCAGTAAGTCGGTATGATTGTTGCAATGAAGGATTACAGTTTCAACATTGAGAAAATACTGCAGGTCGAACAAGGAGGGTGTGTGTGTGTTGTTTACCGCATGATTCGGAACATTCGGGCTATTTTAAAATGTGTGACGGCCAAAGAAGGTGAAATGTAATATCTCCACATTCGGTGCTGGAGAAGAGGTGCTATGGGCTGATGTCAACGAGTGGAACAGCTGCAGCGAGGCAAGGCACCCTCTCCTGTCAAACACAGCCAGCCGAGGGCCGAGCCCACGCCATCCAAATCTGATCAAATAATTGTCATTGATGAATACGATACTTTTGTTTCACACCTTTTTATTTTTGGGATTTAGTTTTCAGCCACATCTAAAGAAGTAGTAAAGGATGTTTTGTTTTGTTTTTTTGACCTCCCATCTCCCATTTGCCTCATTACGTAAACATGCTTCCATGTTTCCATTGATGACTTCCAGCATTACTGACAAGCATCCATTGATCTACCAGTTTTGTTGTGGTGGGCAGGTCAGCAAATGAGCAAAGGGGCTGTTAACACCACTCAGAATACTACTCCAACTACTATAAAACTGTCGAACAACACAGATGAATGTGCAAGAGTTTTTAGAGCCTGCGGCGAGACTGGCAACCTTTTTTCGCTTTTTGGCTTTAAGGAACGTCTGCCCTTTGCTCCGTTCACCAGTTTACGTCAGACTAAATGATCTCAACAGCTACTGGATGGATTGGCATTAAAGTTGGTACCGACATGTCCATCTCAGGATGAATATGAATGACTCTGACCACTACCAAAGTTTAAATTTGTCCAATACTTTTGATAATGATGAATTCAGTGACCACCAACTGTATTTAGTGTTTAAAACTAATTGGCATAAGATTAACACACTAACATGCTGAACTTAAATGGTGCTCATGGTGAACCAAGTAACCTTTAGTTTTTTTAAGGGCTAGCAAATGTTAGCATCCTAATATGCTAAAATACTGACTATTGCAGGTCATTTTTCCAATCTGCTTTAGATGAAACCTTTTCAATTGTTGTGTTACGAACAGCCTCAACAACTAGTAGTGATGATTTTACTGTTTATCTAGCTAGCGTAGTATTTCCTAACTATGTTCAGTGGGTGTCTGGTGATGAGTAGTAAGAAATGTTAATTCTGATGAACTATGAGTTAACAGTCATGCATAGAGGCCATATTACATGTATTATTAGATTATCATTTAGAGAGCGAGCAGCTGAGACATTTCTTCAGGATAATTATAACTTTAGCCTTCATAGCTTGTGGGAAGTTTCCTCCTTTCTTTGCTTATTGGCATTCAAATGTTTAAAAAAATGTTTGAGTTTGCAAGAATGAATGTGCAAGTATTAGATATTATATATTTATAATATATTCCTCTCATTTGAAACCATGGACAATCAACATTAACAGATTGATTACTTCAGCTCAGCTCTGAATGTCAGTCGAGGCGTTCCGTTTTATGGAGGCAGGAACAGTTTCATCTAAAGTAGGTCGATGAAACGCTAGACGTGACCATGGTCAAAACTAAAACTCCAGCATTTTAGTATTTCTTTCCAGCAAAAAAAGGACAGTAATCATCTCTATCCATCAGCTGAGACACTCAAACAACAACAAAAAAATGTCCATAAATAGGATTGAGCCACAGATTATCCTGTGATGGATCTGCTCTAATTGCTTGCAGTTGTCTAACTTCATATTCAAATGACAGGATCCGTCCCCAAGACAGATTACATTAAGTATGATCAGTATTTCTTTAGCGTCTTTACACCTGTTACCACTGGCACTGGGGTGAGGTCAGCGAATGAGTGTTTTCTCTGTTGCCATCACATGGCTCCTGGTCTCTCTTGGTGGGGAGTGAAGCTGACAGCAGGGGATGGGAGAAGCGAAGAGCGGTGCCCCCGTGACCCGGGCTGTTTTTTCCTGAAGGAGGGCCGATGCCTTCAGAGCCCAGCTGGTCTAATGGAAACATGCTCATCCCCAGTGAGACTGAGTGTAGAGAGATGCTTCTTATCAGGGCTTCCTCGTGCACGTCTGTGCCTGTTAATGCAAAACAACCAGGACTAAAAAAGAACCGGGCTGCTGAGACTTCACTTTATATATAAACCTCTTCTGGTTTTCTCACTGTGATGAAGCTTGATGTGATCTTGAAGCTGAGGATTAAGTCTTGTTTTTTTTTTTATACAGCCACTGTTGTCATACATTTGCATCATACTGTAGCAAGAGATGTTGAAGAAGTGGAGCCAGGTCAGATGGTCAGCCTCTCTGTATTCGACGAGGTACATTGATGTAAGTCTTTTGGGCACTTTTAAATCGACCAGGTGAGATGCAGACATGAGCCCTTGAGAGAGAGTACGAACTAGAAAATAAGTCTAAGGCAGACTATAGAGTGTCGCAGTGACGGGGCCAGGTGTACTGTATGTTGAGGATTAAGTTCCATGCTGGAAAAGTGGAAGGTCTTTGTTTCCATTCATATGATTCACTCGCAGGAACAAAGCCAGCCGAGCCTGAGGCCTTACAACATCCTCTGGGGAGTAATTAGTGTTCATTTCCCCTAATAAGCACCATTCACTTTTTTTTATTAATTAATTTTTTTATTAGCAGTGGAAAGTAATCGTCCCTCGTGAATGGGATGATGCATTGTCACTGAAATAGGGCTGGCGAAGCATTTGACTGTTGTCCAGATTATTTCCAAGTATGCCAATATTTAAATGACACAAATAATCCTGGCTTCTGGGAAAGGGATGATGTTGTGTGTGCTGTGTCTCCTTTTTCAAAGTAATCTTTCAAGTTGGCAAAACAGCGCAGGGCATCACATGCACACAAAGACGCATCATCTAAAGCGTCATTTTAACTGAAATTCCGGCCTGACCTGGCTTTCCTTTTTTTCTCTCTTTCTTTTTTTTTTCCACTGTCGCTTGTGTAGCTCTTCATATCAGCAGCTTGACTCTTAATCACCAGGTCCCCCGAACTGCTCGTCTGCTGTTGTAAGTGACGAGGAAAGTCAAGAGATCAGGGCACAGCGCTGATTACCTGAGACCACGGGTGTAACGTTGAGCCCTCTCTCTGGCGCTCAGACATCCTTTAGTGGCGCGCCGCTCCTCTCCTGTTACCTTGTTCCTCTCGGTGGACATGGAAAACTTGCCCCGTTTTCTGCGCTCCACTAAAGCAGAGATCCATTACACTTGTGGTTCTTGTACATCGGATTAATTAGACCACACTGGAGAACCGGCCCTTTCTTTGGCACCGTGCCAGGAGAGACAATGTGCTTGTTTGCTGTTCCAGAAGTGCACAAACGTGTCGGTGTTGTACATCCCACTTGTTTTACAGTAGTTGCTATTTTGGGCGCAGATTTAGTTGTATATTGCAGAGCCATCAGATTGCTTTTAAGCTGATAAGGCTGGTAATAATGATGTTGTGTGACATGAACCCGCATGTTTGGTTTTGATCAAAGGCCAAGGGGAAATATTGCCCAACATGTCTACCGTTGCCCGCTCGCTCTCTCTCCCTTGCTTCCCCCTGAGGCGTTTCTAATCAGGAGTCACATGGCATCTCCTGCAGAGCTTCTGCTGCATTGTTTTCCCTATGACAGACCTGCTTAAACCAAGCATAAGCCACCTCTGTAATCTCAGTCAGGACAGGCGGGACAGGAAAGAAAATTGTGTTGTGACGTAAGGAATAATCTTCTTGTTGGGAGAAATTGCATTCTGGGCAGAATGAAGAAACCACATGTTATTTTTAGAATGGAGTAGCTGTTTGCTTATTAACAGTTAAATTGTAATTTAAAAGAAAAAAAAGAAGTCACTTTTTTTTTTCTTTAGATGAGAAGTCTCCATCCTTGTCAGCTTCCCATTTATGGGGTTTTGAAGGTCATGTGATGGTCAAGGTCGTGTACAGCACAAGGTGTGATGCTCACTCCACACGGAGCTCCACACCGGAGACATCGCGGACCCCCATTCATGCCTGTGCATTTTGGGTCTCAGATAGCTTGACACCATAGGAAACTCAGCATCAGCATCCCACAGCCGGATGGCAGAAAGGCCACCATCGCAGTAAACATCCACCCATGAGGTCTGAAGCCGAGGAGATAATCTCACCTAGAAAAGGGAGAAGACGATGTCGACGACCATCTGCTTCGTCTGGAGGGGATTTGATTGGCTTGCCGCGGCAGTGCAGAGCAGTGGGGATGATTAGGCCTCCCTGGTGTCCCATTCCACAGTGGGCTCATGACAGGGTGCCTGGCTCAATGTCACCACTGATTGGATCCTCTAATCTTGTTCTGGTTGAATTAAATCTAAAGTGGGGACGAGGATGATCACATTCACTTCGCCTTGTGCCCCGATTCTGTGTGTGTGAGTGTGTGTGTTGCTGTAAGTAACTTCCTCTCTCCCATGATTAACAGATACAGTATTAGATGTCTGTCCTGGCTCTGGACAGGGATCTGTATCTTTGACACCATTTCTACCTGATGACGTTGACAGCCATCCGGGGCGATCTAAATTGCAAATGGCGCCTGCAGCTCCGAAGCACAGTCATTTCAAGCTGCATCAAGGATCCAAGCACACAAACCAAGGCAGCATTTTCTCTTTTGTAACAATAACCATTAAACCCCATGGTGATAAATAAGTCATGTTAATAATGGAAAATTAAGAAAATTAATGTATCAAGGAAGGGCTTTACTGACCCCAAAGACCCTGAATAAAGATCAAGTTAGATATAGGTTCAAATGTCAGATATTGCTTAAATTTTAGTTTTTTTAGAATACCAAGCCATAGGTTATCAAGTAACTTGACAAGAAAATAAGGTTAATATCAGTTTTTTTAGCACCTTACAGTAACCCAAGAAAATAAATATATCATTTTCAGTTTAACTCTGGACAAATGCTAAATTAAGGTTAATGGCAGGTGAAGTTTAACCCTTACATACTTTTAGCCTGAAATTTGATGACTTTTCCTAAAGTGACCCAAAATACACAAAAATGAAAAGATTTTAAAATTTTATACTTTTGTATAGGTGTTACAAATTTTTGTACACTGAAGCTGTTTCGGGTCAAATTTGACCCGTATACCTATTGAGATGGATTTTAGATCTACCAGTGTGGGTCAAATCAAGGAAAATGGTGGTTTTAGGGAATCTTGAAACTGTGAAACTGTACAGGTACAGGTCATGTTTTTGTGTGTTTTCATGCCATCTTCAAATTAGGTAAAATATATTTTTATCATTATAGCTTCTATATTTTGATGTCTTATGTACAACAGGACATGATACTGTGTAATAGTAGATGTAGTAGACACAGATGCTCTCTGTGTTGTGGTTTGCATGTTGCCTGTTGTTTCTTGTGCCCCTTGTGTTATCCTGTCTTGTGTTCATTGTATTCCTTGTGTTTTCCGTGTTCCTTGTGTCCATCTGTCTCCCATCTCAGTTTTTCTGTCTGGCTGTGCACACTTCCTGTTTTATTTTGTATTCTTGCCTCTCCTCACTTGTTGAGCACTTTACTTCCCTGCCCTTTTGTGTTTCCCTCCCATTTTGATTACCTGCTCCGCCCCAATTAGTTTCAGCTGTCCCCTGTTAGTTTAGTCCTGTTTCTGTTTCACTTCCCTGTCCCCTCACAGTGTATATATATGGGTCCGTTCCTTTGTTCTTTGTCGTGTTGTCAATGTCACCAGCCCATGTGTGCTCCTGTGTTCCTGCCTACCTGCCTTGTTCCTGTCTGTCTGTTCCTGCCCGCCTTGGTCCTGCCTGCCTGTGTTCCTCCTGTTTGCCTGTGTTCCCGTGTTCCTGTAATAAAGACTCATTCAATCTACTCTGCCTTCTGCCTCGTCCTGCACCCTGGGTCCAAACTACTTCACTTCTGCCCTGCACCTACCCTGACACTCTCTGAAATATTTTTTAAGGATTAATCATACATTTAATAATGTGACATAGTCTATTTAGACATTTTAAGTAGATCTGTACTTAAAAATTTGGTATAGACACTAACTATGAGGGAATTTAAAATTGACTCGGACCATACACTGTGAAGGTATAAAATATGAACAGTAGTATGTAAGGGTTAAGTGGAGGCTCTGTGCAGGCCGTTCTCATAGGAGCGCAAAGGTGATTTAGTGTTGCATTTCCAAAAAGTTGATGGACATGTGAGAGACAAATTAACAAGACTAACAGCAAGAGCTAAATACTAATATCAGCAGGCTGGCATGCTCGCAAAGACAAGGTGTACATGTTGATGCTAAGCTAATATAACATTTTCCATGTTCACTGTCTGTGGCTAGAAAAAATTCAATTTTGTGTTGGCTAGAATCCTTTTCCCTTTCCATTATTATGTCACAAGTGTCTGTCACAAAATGTTTACCTTGTTTCATTTTAGCATTAATCCATCTTATCATGAGGCTGATGGGAATGACATTTTGCAGGTACTTGGAGTGTTGGACAGAAAAAAATCTGAAATGATGATGGTATGAAATGAAAAGTAACAGGATCAGTGTTATTACAATTCATCCTCTGGATACCATAAATGAATTTTAACGGCACTCCATCTGACAGTCGTTGACATCAGTGTGGATGATGAAGACCTAAACAGGGGAGAGTCAAAATGAGATATTTTTTCAGGTCAAGTTAAAAAAACATTTAATCGAACCCTAATAACTTTCTAGTGTAGGTTTTCGGGCTGTCTGTTAAAAACCCAAGCTGAGGTACCCATCATCCTCAGGGTTTTCAGAGGGTTTTGTATTATGCATGATTCATGGCAAATAAACAGAACAAAAGTCACAGTTACAGTTGAAGGGACTAATAGACATGTTAAGAAGTGAAGAGGCTGAGCACTTCCCAATATGAGCACTAAAAATAATCCGGCATGTCAGGCTATCATCATCTTCATCTATCTTTGGACTCTAAACAAACAACAAGAGTTTGATTCCAAGTTTCTTTCTCTCTGTCCCCGTCTATCCTCCAGAGGGATCCACACTGGAGCTGATGTAGCCGGTTGACCAGATATCGTTATAGTAACTCCTGGCTCTAGGCCTTTCTTGGCTCTTTTAGGTGCGGAAGCTGCTTCGTCCTAAGGGGGCTGATGTGAAACGCGTTCGGTGGAAAGACGTCACCTCTCATTCACAAAAACAGGCTTACAACATCGAGTGAGCAGCACGCTTCTTTGAACGTGGAGCCAGCCGCTGGGCTGGTTTGCAGAAACAGGGCTTGTGATCACAGTGAATCGCCGGGACTGCGTGGATACAGGGAACGAATGAGTATCACCCCTCCCACATGATAATTATCACATCAGTGCCCAAACTCAGGTGCGAATGTGTGGGACTGTATGAATGTGAAGCATGGAGAACGGCATGTGTACTCAAGTTGACCTTGCCTGAACTTTTAAACAAGGTAAGCTGTGTGGTACATAAAATACATTATTGTTACATATGGCCGTTTGGCAGCCATCAACAGACATAAACAAGCAGCGGACTCACAGTGGCAGTTGGTGGTCCTCGGTGGCTGGCCGGAGAGACCAGTTTTTAGCGGTAACCTTTATCAGTGAAGGGCTGGACACAGTTCAGAGGTATCCATCACTCCTCAGCTGTGCTCATAAACAAGCCCCTCTCAAGTATCCCCTGTCCGTGTTTTATTTATATTTGTATTTTATTTTGTTGTGTCTTTCCAGGCTTCATTCACTGAGTTTAAGAGTTTGTTGTTTTTAAGGGAAAAGGTCCTGGCAGGGTGACCACAGACTGAACAAGAGCAAAATAAGAAACCTCAAAAAGAAATGGAAGATCAAAGAGTGATAAGAGAAGAGAGGCCGAAAAAAAAAGTCATTCAGATTTGACAGTTTCAGCTCAGTAACTGTTTTCTGCAGGTGGATTCACGTCGCACAGTGAGGCTTGTTATGATGGATGTCGGGGGGGGCTTAGTGTTTACTGCAGTGGCTCACTCGCGGATGCCCCTCCATTATAGGCAACAAAGTGTCATGCCGTGCCGAGCCAAGTCTGGTCAAGAGCCAACAATGAGCATAAAGTAGGTATCGCTTTTGTTTCCTGGCTGCGGACGCGTTCGTCAAGGTCAGAGAAGACAGAGCCAGAAGGATAAAGGCCAGTGTCACGAATAGACAGTTCCTAACAGACAATGTGCAGAAAACGTCTCCATCAATGACACGGCCACAGAGATTTTTGCATGAAAGGGTAAGTAAAGTACTAAACAGTGCACAGATGGACGAACGTGCACTGTTGCGTGTAAGCTCCTATGTGCCAAATGCCTTTTTTGTTTTTTTTCTTGTGTGGCCCTACACACCCACTACGAATGAATATACATATTGTCTTTCAGCAGGCTCGGGGAATGGAAAAAGCCTGAATCTTGTCCAACATATTGTACCTGCTGGATTCTCCTATTGCTCCCCCGAGTGTCATGAGACACTCAGCTGTCGAAGATAGAGCCAAAATAAGTGTCAGCGGGGGTGTGCGTGAGTGTGTGTGTACGTGTGAGAGAGAGTGTTTGTGCGGATGTGTAAGGTCATTATAATTCACAAATCTGAAACTATAATTAAATGCGCTCACGCGGGGAGAACAGGCAAGCAAATTGTTTGTAAAGAGGCCAAAATCTAAAAATCATGTTACCTGACTGTTAAGTTTTGTGGTCAAATATGAAAGTAATAAAACAAAAGTGACAGATAAACTGGATAAAAAACAACAAAATTAAAACCTGTAAACCCCAAGTGGCACTAAAAAGACTTTAAATGTCCCGGTATGACAAGTGGAGACCGATCACTGCAGGGGTTTTCACTGTCACTAGCGAGGAATCCCCATCACACACACACACACACATACACCCTCTCACACACACACTCACACACACAGCAGCAGCAGAAGGTTCTGGCAAGTGTGTCAGCTGTTGGCTTCTGGGTGAAACACATTCATCTGTGATCTGACACCCCAGCCCTGTTTGAAGTTAACTGTAAACCTTTAATGGGTCCGACTAAAATGTCTGAGTGTGTTCTAATATCTCAAGACACTCAGATCAGGCTCGATCAGCTCATTTTGATTTGCCGAGTTTATCAATTGCACTGAATTGCACAGGTTGTTTGATATTTTCAGAACTTATGTTAAAGGTTTTATGGGCAAAGAAACATATTATATCTGCAGACACTCATCAAAAATGCATAATGGGGTACATAATGACTGACCACATTAGCTACCGTATGATTCAACTTTTCAGTGTGCTCGTGTCCACTATTTGGAGCACGTTGACGGACGCACAGCTGCTGAATTCAGATTGCATTTCTTTGCTAACTGGGTTAGCATCTCTGCACTGGTTGTGTCACGCAGGAAGAGCGGCAACACGATCACCCTCAAAGATGCAGTTTAAAGACGACAGGTGAGTGTGAGCACTTTGCCCCCGAGTGCCATGAGTCCTCATCACTCATCCCGCTGCCATCATTGAGTGATTGGCTTTGCTGCATGAGACGGCAGGTCTGCGCTGCACCGTCAGACACACCAGAGGCCTTACGCAATAGCCATGTCATCAGAATTACATAATTAGCTTATTTAATTCCATTGCACTCCAAGAAGATGCGTCATGGTGATTTATTTTTCGTTTCATGTCCGTTAAGGGGCAAGGCTTTAAGGAGGGCTGCAGATGACAACACTGAAATTCAATAATCTTCTAAAAGTTACTTCTAAAAGTTATTATTGTGGCATTCCCTGTTGAAGTGAACGGACTGTATCTGCTCGCAGGCTTCAGCTGCTGTTTAATTACGATCTCGCCATGAAGACAACATACACACACTTGTCACAACCAAGGTCAAAGCTCCCGTGAAGCACATCCCTCAAATCTGTATTGGCTTTCATCCTCTGAGGAAAAGTTTGCCGTCCGCAGGTCCTGTCCCACTTCCAGACTTTCCGAGGCAATAAGTCATCATGACTGAATGGTTACAGTTACCGCTAATACAGCTTTACTTTACTGTCAACGTTATCACGCCGCTTTCTCGGAAGTGGCACAAAATGGAGCGGCTGAGTGTAACGGAGACATCACATCTGTCAGGTGGATGGAAACAAAGCCGATGATGGGATAAACTTGTGTGTGCCTTTCTGTCTTCGGCAATGCGGAGAGAACGCCGTCATCACCCAACACTTCCCTGTAATCTTTTCAAAATCTGCAGGGACAAATCACACATATTATGTCTTCAAGAGAGTGCACAGAGTCCAGCTGCCTTTGACTCGCTCTTGCACGATGTCTCATGACTGGGACCCGTCATAGATAGATATCACACACATATCTGACACGTACTGTTTTCTGTCTCGAAGGATTTAAATCTGTCTGGATACACACCTACAATCCAAAAACAAGGTATTTAAATGAGTCCAACAGTCAATCCAGACTTGGTTATAATAACCTGTGTCAGGCCATCTTCTCTGAAATGAGACACACACTTTTCTTTCTTGGAAATCTGACACTCTTTATTCATAATGAAAAGTTGTTTTTCCCCTTTTTCATTCTGATTTACAGTAACAGTGTGACCTCTACGGCACACACAAGACAGGAATTTAGGCCAAAGACATAGAGTTACAGCTATTTATAAGGTGACAGGCTGTGGATGTGCTCTACGTAAGATCAGATCATTTTTTTATGATATAATACCCTTTCTAAATATGTTGAGGAAAGACTTTGTCCAGACTACAAGCGCTTCCTCCTGGGCGATAAATATGCCTGCAATTTTAACACTCTCTAAAATTATGTGTATAAACTGTCTCTAAGTGACAGTCATTGAGATACACCAGGGGTGTTTCTGAGCTTTTGCAAGAGGACAAATGCTACATTTCCGCTGGTCATATCTTTATGTTTTATCGGATCATGCTGAGGTCTCGAGGATGGGATATGTCTCCTTGCCTATACAGTGTTTTTCCATCCAGTAATTGATGCCTTATTTAACGCTGCACAGATAAAAGACACGCTATGTCTCATGTGTTGCTTTACTTTGCTGATGCACTGTTTGTTTATATTCACCCAATCACCCTAATCTGAAGGTCAAACTGATCAGCCTGTGGTTAACAAGCCAGTTCAGGGGAACTCCGCCAGAGAGACGTCATCAGCATCATCGACAGCAGCTCTCAGGCCAACGGTGGCTGTCAATTTCTTTCAAACAGTGCTCGGACACCCGGCACAGACTGAATGGCCACCGCGTCGCTCAGCTGAATGTCATGGTTGTCGGGATTCAGGACTTTGGCTGTGCCACTGTGGAAGTGGAGGGGATATTTTTTTAAAGGAAACTTTTGAAAGAACCTAAATTATCCTCTTTTTTTCACATAACAAACCTCAATACAGAACTTTGAGTCGATTACTGTAAAAGCAGAAAAATTTCATCAGCTTTTGCAATTAAGGCAATAATAGACAGACTCTATGTGATTTAATTGAAATGTCTTTTCTAAGAGGAAAAGGAACAGTCCCCATTTTCTCTCCAAGCCGGAGCTTTGTGGCAGTTTCATTGGCTAATGTGGAAAAAGGCCAGAGGCAGCACCCACTTCCTATGTAGAACCCAATCACATCAGCTCATTGGCTCAAAGGCTCCCTGCGGACGTGTCTGATCAATAGATCCCCCGAATACGTTTCATGCTGGCAGAATGCAGCTGTGGATGGAAACTAACACAATTTTTCCCACAGATGTGTCATACTGCAAACCCACTTTCACCTCTGATACACCCATATCGATCACATGCATTGCTTAACACTGTTTTATGTATATTTATGCTGGATTAGGGGAGCTGGCTGGAGATTGCACAATGTCAGCTGCATCCTCTCTGGAGGGCTGGTGCGTTATGCAATCTGTGTGCCCATGTGGTTTTATAGATGAATAAATGTTAACTGAGTTCTAATTACTATTGAGAATATCTGAAACAGTTTTTAATAGAAGTTCAAGTTTTTGGCAAGTTTTTTTATTAATAAACAGCCAATCACACTTTGGCTCATTCAAACTTTGTAGCTTTGAGAAATGTGAATTCCGCAGTATTTCTTCCTGCTAATTCTACACGTTAACACCATTCCTCAAGACACTCCGTAGAGCAGAATACACTTATTTTCCACAGTTTACTGACAGAGATTGGGAAAAAGTGTTCGTGAGACGTTCTTTCCATCGCTGTTACTGAAAATGACTTCCAGCGGAGCCGACTGATATAGCGCGAGGTCTCTGAGGGCTTTCACAGAACTGGAGTGAGTCAGTTTGGTGAATTATAATAAATGATGATGTGAGCTCTGACAGCTAGCAGCCTGGAATTTGGGCCACAGCTCCAAATTAGAGGAGCAGCATGTGTGTCCACAGCTAAAACAGTCAAGCAGGCCTCGGCTCACCGGCTCCAGATGTCACACATTTTGGGTCAGAATGCAAAATCCTTGGAAAATTCTCGACTGCAGATGCATCGCTTAGCTCATGTAAACACAGGAGGATGGCAAGTTGTTAATCAGTTCAAAGGTCACACACAACATCATCCGTTGAAACTAATTTGTTGTTCAAATCAATGCATCGACTTCACAATAATTTTTTTTAATGTTTTTTATTGAAAAAAGGACATAAACAGTTTTCAACAACTGCAATATCAACGTACAGTATTTGCCTTATAATTTACAAAAGATAAAAAAAATCTGTACAGTCTCTGGTTTGTGCAGGAAGGTGGGAAGACCCTGGTAGAAAAATAAAGACCTAAGACAGGAGACAGTCATTATGAGAAAAGATCAGTTGTTTTAATAGATTTCCAGAGAAGCGGTACAGTTTTGTGGCTTCCTCTGGCTGTTATCCAAGCATGAATGTGTGTCACAGTAACACCAAGAGTGATAGTTAAAAAAAAAAAAACCTTAAAGCTCAATCTTGTGTAAGACTGAAGTCGAGTGTGTCACACCTGTTCAGGACTTGTGTAACTTGTGAAATATTAATCAGCAGACCTGATCTTTTAAGACGAAGCAAGGGCCCATTCAGAAATGACAAAATAACTTCACAAGACCCGCAGTGGTGAAGCGTGAGGGGTTGAACTCAGATGTGTCCCAATTCTGCACATCTGCCATGCCAAGAACACTGATGTTAATATAAAGCAGACTTATGTCAAAATCAAGTCAAATAATTCAGTGTTTCAACAGCCGACTGTTAGATGAGGAAAAGTTCAGGTTTAAAATCAACATCAACTAACAGATGAGTTACACTTGTCTTTTATATTTATGTACAGGTTTGGCTTTGGGTAATAAAACAGTTTCTGCTGTTGTGGGGGGAATGAAGTGCACTAAAACGGAAAACACACACTGACAGAATCATGCTCGTCTACATCTAGAAATAACATTATAGGCTGCATCTGCAATCTTCAAAATGGATACTACAAAAGACGTAATAATACAATTTGGCTCCTAGATTTCTCTCTAAAAATACAATATGTAACTTAGCAGCACTTGTCATCAACATTCATAACCTCGGCTCAGGGCTGAGCTTCCTGTCACATTCCACCACCGACCTGTATTGCACATAGAAGAACATGAAGACCTGCATGGAGTGGCAGTATACCGCGCAGCGAATCGCCTCTTGATGCGTCTTCTTCCAGTGACATCTAATGCAGCGCGAGCTCAATCAAAGCCAAACCCGATGAGTGCCTCCACCAGGACTAAGACTTTTGCCGAGGCACACGCTGCAAAAGATGCTATACTTAGACAAGGTGATAGGTTGAGGAACATAGTGTGCTCGTGCTCGTAATGCACGCGAGACTTTCTCTTTCCTGCCTCACGCCATGACAACAAACACCGAGCCAAACGCAATGAAGAATAAATGTACTGTAAATATACTTTGCTAAGAGACCAGCTCATTAACAAACAGAAGCCTTTGTGCCCTTGTTATTTAACGGGTCAAAAATGTTTTTAGTAGTATAAATTTTAGTATACATTTTAAGTTGGCATTCGAAAACAAATCTCATAGTTTCAGGTTCAGATCTTTTTTGAATTGAAATAAGATACATTTAATTAATTAAGTCAGTCACAAACAGGTCACAAAAACAGACCTATTACACGCAGGATGCTCAATTCAAAATGTGCAAACTGGGAATATACACTTTAGAAACTGCATTTTTCGGTCAAATGTAGTTACTGTTTTGAACCAAACTGACTGTTCTACTAAAATATTTTAAAAAGGGCAGACTGCATGTTATGTAAGTAAAGGCATGCAATCCATTTTATCCCTCCAGCTCTGTGAAATCAGTTCGATTGTCACCACTTTCACCATAAACAGTGTGTCTGGATTTCCCTTGTGTGTGAGCTTCTGCATAGAGAACTTCATACTCAAACCACAGTCTTGTACAAATTGTCATGCAACATAAACAACAACAATCAGGACCAATTTCAAGCTAGTTGTAACATACCCTGTGGTAGTATTTAACCCTTCTGTATCTGTGCAATCATATTTCTGATTCTGCTGTCAAAGGCCTTGATTCTAAAGGCAAAGAGTCCAGATTGCATTCAGAGTCTGACACCACGACTGTGTTTGTATCTTCAAGTGCGCAGACCTCAACACCCCTCATCTCCCTGTTTTCCTCCTCCTCAAACTCCTCCTCCATCTCGACTTTTTCAAGAGCCACCTCATTCTCATAACAAAAGGAGTTCCTCGAGCTGGAGGCCTCCGACTTCTTCTCGGCTAGTTCCCTGGCGCTGCACTCGGGCGTGCTGGGCACCTCGTACGTGTTGTCAAAGCGCGAGTAGTCCACCTTGTAGTAGTTCTTTTCCTCAAAGAGCACCGGCTCGAAGCGGTGGCCCCAGAGGATCTCGCTGGCCACGTAGGAGCTCCGACACTGAGTGGTCATGGCTGTGGCCTCGACCATGCCCTCCAGAATCACTACGATCTCAAATTCTGACGTCTCCAACTCCTGTTTGCTCATCTCATAGAATGGGCTGTCCTCATCAATCTCGTGCACGATGGTGATTGGAGACACCAGGAAGATTCTGTCGATGCCGCTGTCGAAGCCTACATCAATGTCCACCTGATCCAGAGGGATGAACTCTCCCTCGGCGGTGGTGCGGGACTTGAGCAGCTGGGCCCTGACGTGGGCCTCCACCAGGTGACTCTTCCTCAGGTTCCCCACACGCCACATTAGGCAAAGTTTACCATCCCTCATGGCCACTGTAGCATAATGGCTGAACACCAGAGTCTCATTCCTCTTTTTGGGCTTGGCCATCTTGGCCATGACAGCACCGATGATGAAAGCATCGATTATGCAGCCCACAATGCTTTGGAAGACAACCATAAAGACGGCAACGGGGCACTCCTCTGTCACATAGCGATAACCATAGCCAATAGTGGTTTGGGTCTCCACTGAGAACAAGAAGGCAGCGGTGAAGCTGTCCACATTGGAAACACACATTTGAGTGTCATTCTCTAAGTCCCCGTAAGAGAGGGCCACAATCCAGAAGACTAAGCCAAAAAACAACCACGACAGTAGGAAAGAAAGGCAGAATATGAGCAGCATCCAGCGCCAGCGGATGTCCACACAGGTGGTGAAGATATCTGCCAGGTACCGCTGGCCTTTCTCACTCATATTGATAAACTGCACATTGCAGTGGCCATCTTTCCTGACGAAGCGGCTCTGATGCTGGTGCTCTGTGTGCACCTTGTTGACATTGCCGTTTCCATAGCCATTGGGGACGGCAATGGTGGCCAGCTTCATGCCGTCTTCCTCAGAGGACACAATGCTGTAGCGGTGGCTTCGCACACTCCCCATTACTTCCGCCTGGGAGGGCTGGGCCGATTCTGCTTTGGAAAACAGTCTCAGTTTTTGGTAGAAGCGTTGGAGAAACAGTTTTGAATGATCCCCGGGACAAACTCAGGCAGAAAATGTGGACGACAGGACCAGATCCTGCATGGAACAGGGGTGACCGGGCCTGTGTTTGTGCAGGCGTGCTGTGCAGGGCTGGTCACTCCTCTCTGACGGCTGCTTTGGACCTCATCAGTGAAGTGGGCTATGTAAATTACAGACAGAGAGAAAAACAGTTTTAAAGTAATTGGCAGGAATCAGAGCAAAGATCAGTGTGTGTGGGTGTGTGGTTACCTGCTGTCTAAATAATTCATTGTACACTCCAAGATAGCAGCAGTATTCTTGCATACGCAGACAATATTCAAACTGTGTACAGAGCGTAGTTAGAAAGCACAGGGAATGCATTGTGCATGCATTATCAGTAGTAGATTAAAAATATGAGTCAAGCACTTAGATAGCTGACAAAGCGGGGAAGGATATTTACCCTGCTTAATGTAAGTATTAAATAGGCAGGTCAGTCCATGTGGCTAATGATGACATTTCATGGTAATTAATATCACTGCGCGCAGTTTAGATGACGCAAAACTGATCCCTAACTACAGTTTGTATCTCTGCATTGTGTACTATGTAATAATGAACCTCGCAGCTTTTCAGAGAGGATGGGTTTCTTTCTCTGAAAGCAACAGTAACCTTGCGTCATATGTAATAGAGCAACAAGGACAGCTAAATTAGAAAAGCTATTGACTCTGTGTGTGCAGCCTGAAAGGTCCAATTAAAATGCAGCACCACAGGCTACAAAAGGCCATGGTCAGCCAGACATGCTCTGCTAGTGCCAAAATAACTCCCCACCTCCACTTCTGACTCTCAGCTGACGGTCACTATTGTGTCACAGTGAAACGATCCAAAAAGAGATATTAAGAAATGTCTAGGGGCCATTTTCATAAAGTATTCTTCATAAACCTGCTTTGATTTAGGTCTGAAAACACAATGCAGATGTCAAAAAGGAAACTCTTTGTCGACACGGGTCATTTTTATTGTGTGTTCCAATTCTGTGTCTATTAAACTGTTCCAAAAGTGATCAAAAGTCGTGGAAGTGGTCCTAAATCCCCGTGCATCGGCTTTGTTTTTCTCAGCTAATGATGTCACTGCTGGGTCGACTGGAAATAGCAACCTGTCACACACGCGATTGGGAAAATGGGGCTCCATTCATTCACAGCTCAAAGCATGCCAAAGATTTTTTTTAATGGATTCCAGTGATTTATGACACTGGAGATGCTGTATTTATCTTGTTTGCTATATTTTTATTATCTAACTGCAACATTCACAAATTGTTCACTTCTTACTAAGAAAACGTTGCCATAGGAAAGTTAGACCATGTCAACTCCTTTATTACAGGCACAATATCCAGTTTACCTCATGCACATGCTGGCCATTCAGTCATCTATTTATATTTTGGCTGCAGAAAAGCCTAAAATGCACATAGTTTAGACTAAATTGATTGGATAAAAGTTAAAATGAAGAGGATACTTGTATTCTTGTATCCCAATCAGCCTACAGTTCACAGTGCCTACATTTTAATACTTAACAAATCAAATCTCTAACTTTTATGGGGTTGATGACCTGCCACCGAGCACATCTCTCTTGTTCTGACTGCGCAGTTTACTGGGCTCTATCTCGCTAAGCTTTCATCTGCTCACCATATCACATCGCTTATTACCACAGGTTGGTACATGGTGACAGACCAAGGCTTCCAGAGGCTGCAGGACCTGTGACTGTTTGTTTTGCATGTGTTCTTAATTAGAGCCAACAGCTGAGGCAGATGGAAACTGGTTACATAAAGCTGCTCTATTTATTATTACACAAATCAATAACTATGGCCAATCATTCAGCAGAAGGTTCCTTTTGTAATCAGCTTTTTCATCAGTAGAGAACATATTCACGTTTTCTTTTTTTTTATTTTTTACAGTCATTTTGTTTGCATTTATTGACTTTATTCTTATTTGATCATTTTTACTCTTCTGGCTTGGTGTCGCTTGTGCACAGACATCACGAGTTCAGTTCAAATCAAGGACTACATCCTGCAATCTCCACTGGCAAATGCACGAGAAAAACAACAACAACAACAACAACAAATAATAATAATAACAATAATAATAATAATAATAATGATAAGTGGTATTTAAAGCTTATACACATGAAACAGCTTATTATTATTATTATTATTATTATTATTATAGGACACTAGTTTTTGCAATTTTCAGAGAGATTATGCATCACTTATTGCAGAGTGCAGCTATATTTCCCACTCCACATCACTGTCACCGTTTCTAAGAGAAATCTGTCCCTCTTGTCGCACCTACCTGTTGGTCCCTGCACTGCAAACCTGCCGTGCTCTTGCCGTAATAATTCCCACATGCGCCGGATATGCGCGCTGCGTCCCCTTTTATTCTCGCTGCTCTTTTGCTGCGCTCACTTAGTTTCCCGCCCGGCCCCGAAAACTCTGCCATCACCCTCTGCAGCAGCGATGAAGAAGATGTTTGGCGTTGCAAAGTCAGACTTTAAAAGCACGTGTGTTTATCCCCGCCCCCGTTTCAGCGGCGGCCAATGGAAAGCTGCAGCGCCTGTTTGAGGGTCTGAGCCCGCATGGAGGCTCTTCATGTGATCTGGTGTATTATATTATCTGTCTGAGCGGACTCAACACCCCCACCCCACTTTTTTCAAAGGGGATGCTGAAAATGTGACTTTTAAACCGGGAATAGCCAAAACATCTCCAGATGTGCAACAAAACAAAGTGAGATTTGTGACATCATGAATAACTAACTATAAATAACTATAATAAATTACATATCACCACATAAGAGTCATTTCTCTCTATGAATCTGGTACCTATGACACAGCGGGGCTCTGGATGTGAGATCTGGACCGCTGGAGTGATACTGAGTTGAACACAAGGTGGCGGTGTGGAGCTACAAAGAGGATAAACTCACACAAGTACACACACAGTGATTATGTTGATTAAGTTTTAAGTAAAAATAGTGGTACTACAGTGTAGAAACACTCTGTTACAAGCAAAAATGTAGGGGCATAAAAATATATGTAGAACACAGTACAAAAATAAAAGTACTCATTTTGCTGAATGGCCCATTTCAGAATAATGTATATGAACAATGTTATTGAATTATTATTATTTATACATGGGATCAATAAAGTCTTATCTTAACAATAATTATACATATTGTTGATTATATATTCCATTATTATTCTGAATTAGCAAAGTAACTAGTAACTAAAGCTGCCAGACAACATGTGGTGGAGATAAAAGTACAATATTCCCCTCCAAAATGTAGTGAGGTTGCACATGAAGTAGCAGGAAATAGTACTCAAGTAAATGTACTTTGCTACTTTCCACCACTGCTTATTATTATAGTTCTTCATTTGAAGAACTATAATAATGAGATTTTATTTGACTTGCATTTGTGGTCATAGATTTTATTCATCTAACGCATAAAAAAACAAGCTTGTACACGCTGCATACAAAGTCACATATAAATATACTTATAAGACATTACATCTCATCACACTTGTAAAAACAGGAATTATGTGGGGAGTCCACTCTATATTATGACGTGCGTTCGTCTGGTTGTTACAAACTGGTTTGCTGCATCACCTCTCCAGTGATGTCAGGATTCTCCTGGATGTGTCCATTTCTCTTGACTGACGTGAGGAGAGGACTGCGGGACTCATCGCCCTCTACAGGAAGCCGCCTCCCCCTGTAGTACTCCTCTGCGCTGAGCAGGGGCACAGGCACCCACGTGGTCTTGTTGAACAGGGCGTAGTTCACCTTGTAGTTCTTCTTGCCCACTTTCAGCATGTCCTCGAAGCGCTGGCCCCAGCGGATGTCTGCAGGTGTGTAGGTGGTCCGGGTCTGGTGGAGCATACCTGTGGAGTCCCCAGTGTAGGTAAAAGACACCACCAGCTCAAAGTCCTCCTCCAGCAGGTCATGAGGGCCCAGGCTGTAGAGCGGGCTGCCGGGCTCCAGCTTGTGAATAATGGTGGCTGGTGTGGCGAGGATTATGTCTCGATTCTGGATCTCCAGGTCCTGGTATGACATCACGACAACCCCCAGTGGCTGTTTTACAGAGCGGACCAGCATGGCCCTCGCGACACCCTCCAGGATGTGATTACCTCTGAAGTCCCCAAGTCGCCACGAGAGACACAGAACCCTGTCTCGCAAGTTGACCACTGCGCAGCTGCTAAAACCCACCGTCTGAGCTCTCTTGCGAGCGCATGCCATTTTAGTAATAACAATACCAATGACAATGGTGTCAATGAGGCAGCTAAATACATTTTGAACTGTCACCAGAATGATGGCAACCATACAGTTCTCAGTTGTCACCCTGAAGCCATAGCCAATGGTTGCCTGGGTCTCCATTGAGAAGAGAAAGGCGCCGGTGAAACTGCGCACATTCCCCACGCAGGGTTTGTTACCTACATTGCCAACGTCTCCGTGTACGTATGCAATGAGCCAATAGCAGAGGCCAAAAAAGAGCCAAGAGAGGATGTAAGAGAGGGAGAAGATGAGGAGCATCACCCTCCAGCGGATCTCCACAAGAGTGGTGAAGATGTCGATCAGGTACGGGCTCCAGTCTCTGGGGGGCTTCTGGAAAACCACAGGGAACCTGCCATCCTTCTGCATGTAGCGTAGCCGCCTGCCCTCATTTGGCTTGCCTAGTGTGTGGATCGTAGTGTAGTATGTGTCAATGACGACCTGCTCGCTCCTTTCTGCACTCATGATGGCCAGGGATACCTTTCAGTCTCACAACCCAACAGTCTCCTGCAGAACAACAGTGCACATGTCAGGATATTGCATCAAAGAAGACTCATGGGCAGGATGGACAAAGTTTTTACTCATTACGTGTGACTGAAATGTAAAAGGTCTTCAGAGTTGTTTGTGAAGCTGAACCCTTCATGTTTGAGCAAGCAGTCGAGGTCACTCAGTGCCTCGGGCTGTCAGCTGCAAATGATCAGTGCCCGGCTCTGGGTGTGAAAATTGTTCTCCAAGAGCACAAGTTCCTTACTGGTCGATTATTTACCAGAAGTTCCATTACAGCCTGGACACTGTCCAAATCAGCTGTGCTAAAAGCTCCCCATAAACACTTCAATGTCTATTACAACCAAATGCAGTCGTGCCGAGGGGTTTTTTTTATTTAGCGTTTACACAATTTGACATCCAGCGTGGAAGTATTTAAATGACAGCAAAGAACATATTACAATTTATCTTAACTTATAACTGATGATTAAATACCACATCTAGACTTTGGCATGATATATAATATATAAAAAACAAAGCACGCTTTCCCCATATTGCCAATGTAATGTTGTTTTCTCATTCAAGTTTTGTTGACACCCACTATTTCTGTCCATCATACACTCCAACAAAAGTCCTTCAAGCTTGACATTATTCAGGTATTGATCTCGGCCCGTGATGATATTTATAGTTTTGGTCAAGACCATCTGATGAGATTAACTGAGGCTTCGGGTCAGGAAAATCTACCTCCCACAGGGAAGAACCTCTTTTTAATCAGTTTGGCTTATCTCTTAAGTTTTGAGTTTTGGCAAAGAGTCTGTTGCCTTCCAGATGTGACCCAGAACAAAGGCAAACAAGGAAGAGTCAGCGGGCTTTTGACAACAGTCCTAAGCTCATTTATTTCATATAAAAGAAAAAAATCAGTGTATTGTACTTTGTATTGGTATCCATAAAACATCTATCTGTATGCCTAAAATGTACTGATGAAAGTGTTTTGTGCAATGTTTATTCCAGAAATCCTAAGAAAGTACTTCTCGGTTAATTAAGCAAAACCTTGACCTCGGTGTGGTGCAGTTATTAATCTTTTCTGGCCCTCATGAGGTAAATTATTATCCTCCAACCACCTCTAACAGCTTTCACCTCCAAATGTTACCTCCAAGTGTCAAACTTTAACCACAGCGCCTTCTTTTCAGCAACACATAAAATCCAAGTCAGGAAAATGTTATAACTTTTTCTTACTGTACTTCAGTAATCTGATAGCTGCTGAAGTGATACCTCCACAGGTATGCTCAAGTGAAAGGCAAACTATGAGGTGTTACTGAGTAAAGACACTCACTGATCAATATGTCTTGTTAAGCTGTGTCCTTCCTTGTAAGAAGTCTGTCAGAGTCTTTATCAAGAGTTTTTATTGCTTAATTGAATCGCCTGAGAGCACATAGTTGATATTTATCTCGGTTTATGATGAATGACATCGCAAGAGTTCTAATTTTACGCATCATGTGGGTAACTGGAAGCTCTCTTGGTGAAAGTGTGTGTGCAGTACTGCCAAGTGCAGTCTTTGAAGCACAGTGTTCCTATCATTTAGATAAATGTCAGTCCAAATAAGATGTTAAAGCCAACATGTCTTTTTAATAATTACAATAATTTCTTTTTTTTTTTTAATTTCTTGCTCACTTTTTATGTTGTTTTTTTCCTATTGTCTAAGAGGACATACAGAACAACCAGTCATGTGTTTATCCAAATGTTATTGTAGTTTAAATAAGTTCCTGATGGCAGGTAAACAGTAACTGAACATGTAAGTATACAGAAATACTCCAACTGAAAAAGTCAAAGATTGAGGAAACATGCACCAACATGCATGAGACCCACCTAAGCCAAAAGCCTAAACTCAACTTCTAGGTCCACAAGTTTTGCTAGACCCAAAAGGACTCATTAAATAAAACTCGGATGAGCTAAGACAGCAAAGAACTGTCTCAAAAAAAAAATGAATGGAAAATTAGCAAGTTATCAAGTCAACATGCAAAGCTGAATACTTGACTTATAACCCTCAGCATCACACGTTTCACACAGTCAAAGCCTGATTTCTACACAGCAATCACTTAGTCCACAGACAAGGACAAGAACAGGTCACAGGACAGGCAGGTAGGAGGTCCCTGGACTGACTTGAATCACAAAGTGAAAAGTAAAAATACCGAGACTAGTCTATATGTAAAGGTAGGGTGTTTTTATTATTATTCTGTCTATATCAACTTCATCTGTGTGTTTGATTGACTCTATTTCTTTAACTTTTACTTGTGCCTGTTATTATTTTATTCTGTTAATATATCCCTTCATCTTTCTTTTTTAATCTCCCTGTAAGACACTCCACAGCATGCGAGTGCAGTGAGAGCTACTGACCAATGCACTCCGTGCTATGTGACCATTGGACCAGTATGCTTGAGAGTGAACTTTAAATTAGATGTCATGAGCTCAACAGAATTACCAGAATTATGTTCTCTTGCATACCTCTTATATGACCAATCTCCACAAATTATTTTGGGTCACATTTTAAGCAGAGTTTAAGCTTGCATACCCCGAAGCATGTTGTTTTCAAAGTTACAATTAAAGCAGTTGATGTATTAAAACATGTTGAACTTTCCCCGTATCTAACATGAATTCACTGCAAAATATAACGGGGAAACATACAGAATCAAATGCAAATAGTTCATATTTGCTGTTACATTTCTTTATCAGAAAGGAGTTCATTTAATTATCTAAACTTGTGGTCATTTTTCTGGCTAGCTTGGCCACACTGATATCTTAATATCTGAGACCTCCCCACTAACTTCACAACTTACCCATTCTCCACCAACCCTGCTCCAACCTGAAAACTTCAGGCCCTCAGCTGCAGAGAAGAGCTCAGTATTGCACTCTTTTTTTTGTTTGTTTGTTTTAAGAAACTTCTTAATATACATCTTCTGAAACATGCTTTTAACATCACCTCTCTGCTGCAGTTTATGTGTGTTTTTGGACATTTTTTATATCTGCCACATTGGTCTAGAAAAGCGTTTTACAAATAAAAAGCATTATTACTAATATTATAAAAGTATTATTCTGTAGATTCTTGTACGTATTCAGTTGCATGTGTATTTATTTAGTACCTTTAAGCTACTTACAAGTAGACTAATAAAATCTTTGATACACTATTCTTACCATCAAACTTCTGTTTTAGAAGAAACACAAAGACTTTTTTTAATCACTTTGAATACTCCTTAGCATTCCTACAGGTCTTACAAAAAGCAAACACAGTGTATTTTAATATTCCACTTACTTACAGAGTAGAGTTTGTCAGGTGTCACATCAGTTCTGCCGAGCATTAAGTGATGTGTTGCCAAGGTGGAGGAAGCCTTCACTTCTTCATTTGGTTGCAGTGTTTGGGGGCCGGCCTGGTCCTGTCCTGAGGCAAAGTCCCATTTTGTTCTGATACTGCAGCAATCACTTCCCTCTGAGACCTTATTGGTTAATCTGGAAAAATTTATGACCTATGGAATATTTTAGAGGTGTCTGAGGGACAAAAACATCAGACATCCCCTTAACATTTTGTTCCTGGATGATGAAATGTGCAGTTGTGTAAGTCAGATAGTCCTCCACAAAATGATAAAGGCAGAGAAATGGCGATGATTCATAGCAGGTTATTTTTGCAGCTATGTACATTTGATTCATTTCCCTTTGGATTTCCGTGATTCATTAGACAGAAAGTTAACCTTTTCTCCAACAGGTGAAGACGCTGTCACTGGCACAAAGATTTTCTTTGTCCCTGTTGACCTCAATTTGGTTGCGATAAGAAAAGCGATCAATCTAAGCCGCCAGGACACTCTTAACTCTTAAACCACATTTATTGCAGTCATAAGAGCATCCAGAGCTATTACGACGAGGTTGTCAACACCAAAACCCTAACCCTAACTCCTAACCCTAACCCTAACCCTAACCTTGTTGTGTTTTCAAAAATAGAACATAACCCCCTCTGCCCTTTAAAACCTACCTGATTCATCATGTATTGGTTTTTTTTTAAGATGAATGAAGGCAGAGATAAGAGACATTCCTCTGAGAGATAACCTTAAAAGAAGAGTTCATCAGTCTGTCATTTACAGTCAGCAACTACATAATGAATGAGTGAAATAATACTACTTCCTTTAGATAACAACACCCATTCTATCACACATCCAAACTCACTCACTCAAGTACACGCAATATATTGATTTAGTTATTGAGTGCCCTGCAACGTGTGCCGCCACAACAACATACAAACATGATCATGTAACAAACTGTAACAAAAGAAATAATCAGCTGAAACAGCAGAAACATGAAGGAAATAGGAGATTCCTCTATAGCTACCATGCTTTTTTTTATGTGAGAAAAGTAAGCCAACATAAGGACATAATAAAGGTCATGAGTCATATGATACCTCAGGAGTCAAAAGTGAACATGTATTTAGCAGAAAATCTGGCAATTAACTGCTACGCTGAAGTAAAGAAACGTTCATCAAACATACTTAGTAGTTAGATAATTATTATCCCTGTAAACAAGTCAAGAGCAACCCGTGGCACACTCGGTGAAAGAAAACGAAAAGGACACCAGTAGTATGCAGAGCACTATATGGCGCGGTACTTCAAACCCTAGAGGGTGTTTTATCTACATCCAAAGGTTTACCAGGAAAAAATAGGCATTTTATCTAAAAAAAAAAAAAGACTGAAACAATTATTAATATCAAAATAGTTTAATTAGATTAATGATTTATTAATCCCCATCAACACACACACACACTCGTTGAGTCCACTAGTGAGCGCAGCAACATTTGTCAAGAAAATGAACGTAGAAACATACGCTATCAGCAAAAAAACAAGACAGTAAAACAACACGTTGGATGTCTGTGTGTTTGAGTGAGAGTGGGTGTTCTGTGGGTGTGTGTGAAGGGTTATGTATGCGCTGGATGGATAGATACTGAAGTTGGTATATGGTTGAGGTTGAGTCAGTAGGGCGATGGTTTCAGCACGCGTTTGAAACTAGGCTACTACGCTTTGATTGGAACTGAAGTAAAGAGAGTCATTTCATTTGACTTGAATGTTATGGGTGAAGAGTCAGGACCCGGCAGCAAGTGGCCTTCATGAACTCTTGTTTGCCTGAATTGGAGCTACTGGGAATTACTGTAGCTCAGAGAAAAAGGTGTAATAAGGGAGATCAGAGATGTTGAGACAATTGCCTCATTTAACAGATCTTATAAAGACACAAATCTGATCTTTTTCCATTATTTATTCACAGTGGGTTTTATGTGAGAGGACACTGATGACAAAGACTCTTCTTCCTCAGAAAGCTGAAACGTGCTGGACTCTCCCCTCAGCTCCTGACAAACTTCTACAGGGCCACAATAGAGAGCATCCTCTGCCTCAGTGCAACAGTGTGGTATGGCAGCTGCACTGCACAAGACCGAAAAGGACTTAGCCCGGGTGGTGAAAACGGCACAGGGGATTGTGGGAAGTCCTCTTCCAGACCTGGACTCAATATACGCTGGCCGGATCCAGAAGAAGGCCCAACATATTGCCGCCGACCCTACCAACCCGGGAAATGGACTGTTTGTACCGCTTCCCTCTGGAAAACGGTACAGAAACATAAAGACCAAAACTACCAGACTGAAAAACAGCTTTTTCTGTACAGGTCTCAGGTCTCCTGCATCCATGACCGGGAGACCTGGCTCTTTCAGGTAAACTCATGTTTCCATTATTGGCAGTTTCATCTCACCCTCCTGAGTGACAGACACAGCCCCCATGTGACGCAGAGCAGCATGACCAGCTATGAGGACAAATAGGAGCTGGAGCTACCTGGAATTGGCAAAACAGACAGTGGGAGTAATTGCACTTTTGCTCTGACTGTTTACACAGGATCACTGAGGGATATGCTGAAAGCTCACTGTAATTAATCATGCGATGCCATTGTTAGATACTATTGTCATATTGTCTTGTAGTGTGCCTGTGTGTGGAAATGTGTGGTTAAACGTCACAGACAGGCCTATTTAAGTGTCATGCTATGAAGAAGACAGGAAGACGGGAAGACAGGGATGGTCAAAGACAGTGCTGTCAGTCAGTCTGCCGTTATTGGTCATAGGTGAAGTCTAATGTCATTCCTGCAGTGATGCAGTCAGAAACTTGGAGATTTTTCATCCACAGCCTGTCTTCTTACTAAGTCTACTACCAGTAGGTAAGTGTAACTTATATTTCTGAGGGAAGCATTTCTGAGAATTCTTCAAAGCTCACATTCATCTCTCATTTCAGGATATGATCTTGCTGACACCAGCTGCACATCCCGCTGACATCTGGCTGAGATGTTGATCCAAAAAGGCTACACGTCTCAGCCACAGTATGAAAACTGCACACAAGTGATTCTACTAATTAAACTAACTAAACATCCTGCATTTAAAATTCAAGAAAAAGTATGTTCATATTGCCAGCAAAGTGTATTTAAAGTAAAAAATAAATAAATAAATAAATACTAAATATAACTAAATATGATGCAGTAAAATGCTCCCTGTCAATGATTTACATAATGTTCTTAATATTACTGCCATGTCACGTTTTCCTTCTGAAAAGGTTTAAGTTTGTGTTTGTTTTAACAATTTCATAAACTGTTGGGTGGTTTAATTAACAGAAATGCATCATGGTCTATAAGGCCATCATATGTTTGAAGCACTGCTGCCCTGTAAGAACCATGTATCACATATCTGAAGAAAACTGCATGTTTTTAGCTTTGAGTGCATTTTTCAGCATATCAAAAAAAAGTTGTAGTAGTACAAGTTGCATCGTGGGTAACATAGAGACCAGATTTTGGCAGACGCGTGCCTGGTTATAAAAATGCGTGGTTCTGCTGCTATAAGTATTTTAATCCCGTTTCTAACTGTTAAAAGAGTGCAATGCTAAATTGAGTGCTTTTTTCAATTCATTCAGGATGTGGCACAGAGCTGGTTTTTGGTAATATAAAGATGGTCAACGGTACCCATGGAGACTGGCAAACTGACAATATGGCCCTCGACAAACAGAGAGATGACCGCAATTACATCATGGTATGTTCATGCTTATTATATCCATGTTTACTATAGTTAATGATTTCCACATTCCCTGCAAAAAAGAGCAGTAATTGACCGATTGACGATTGTAACATGTCTGATGGAGTTAAATTACGTCAGTAGTTGAGTAATCAATAAGTCAATCAGCAAAAAATGAATCTCCAACTACTTTGATATTAATAATCATTTCAGACTTTTTGAGCTTCTTAGCTGTGAGGATTTGTTGATTTCCTTTGTCATGTATGGTAGTAAACTTTATATGTTGGAGTGTTAGACACAAATCGAGAAATTTGAATGCATCACCATTGTTAATCTTTTCTGACCTTTTATAGAAAAAACTATGGATCAATTTATTAAAAAAAAGAATGAAAACAGTATAATACCAATAATTGCTTAAACCACCATGCTATGAATTCAACCACTCTGACCACCATTTTGTACAAGACACTGGCAAAAACAAGTTCTTAAAAACATTTGTAAAAAGTTTTTCTATATTCCACATTGAAATTCAATCCTCAGGTGTCATTGAGCATCAAGTATACCAACCCCTTCATACTTGAGTTATTGAACCCTCCGTCTGTGCTGCAGGGATCCACTTCCGCGTTTGTCTGGTCCTCTTGGTGCTGAGCATGTTGGTGTCCATGGTGCTGACACAGTTGGCTGCAGATAGCAGCTTCATTCTCTGCTGCAGAGAATGAAGCTGCTTTTCCCTTGGAAAAGAAAGAGGGAAGAGAACGGGAAAGAGACAGAGGTGGAGGGTGAGGAAGACTTGATCATCGTGAAACAAATGCTGCATGTGTAGAATCTGTTCTGTAATACTTGATGTCTTGATTTTGTGGCCTGCTCTCATCTCTTCTTCAGTGCCTCCAGCTGACGTCAGTGTGGTCCAGCTGAATGCCTCAGAGGAGGACAGTCGAATGCCCAGAAAGGTGGTCAACTTCCTAGAGGATCTTGACACAAAGGCACTAACAAGTGAGAGGCATCACAAGTTTGCCAGTACTCTGGACATGGCATTTTTCTGGTTCTGTTTCATTGTTGGCATCATATACTTTTCCACCATGACTTATGTGATGGTAAAACATCAATGTAAAATGAATCATTTTGACTTCTGGTACTAATAAGATGGACTGCATTGTGTGCCAATGCATGCAATTTCTTTATTTAGAAAAAACAGCTAAACTAAGCTTTTCTCAGTGCCATTCAAATTTAAGATGCTTACGTAAGATCTCATAAACTGATCCAAACATTTATTACATCTGTTACATCTGTGTTTAACCAGACATTCACTATCATATAACAATATAATGAAACAATATAATATTGTGCTGATTTGTGGTTTGATTTTCTCTCTTTATACCCAATAAAAATGTGTTATGAAATTACTATCTAAAACTGGGACATCTGCACACATAAAAAAAAGATATGTTCATTCCACCCTTAAAACAATCCAGTGTTTCACCACACCATCTTTTGGACTCCTGTGATGGTATTCCAATAATTTAATCAATGGAATGAGGTTCTTATGTTAAAGTGCATACATCTACACAAATACATATACACTGCTCAAAAAAATAAAGGGAACACTTAAACAACACAATGTAACTTCAAGTCAAAATCAAACTGTCCACTTAGGAAGCAACATGCTGATTGACAATCAATTTCACATGCTGTTGTGCAAATGGAATTAGACAACAGGTGGAAATTATAGGCAATTAGCAAGACACCCCCAATAAAGGAGTGGTTCTGCAGGTGGTGACCACAGACCACTTCTCAGTTCCTATGCTTTCTGGACTGATGTTTTGGTCACTTTTGAATGCTGGCGGTGCTTTCACTCTAGTGGTAGCATGAGACGGAGTCTACAACCCACACAAGTGGCTCAGGTAGTGCAGCTCATCCAGGATGGCACATCAATGCGAGCTGTGGCAAGAAGGTTTGCTGTGTCTGTCAGCGTAGTGTCCAGAGCATGGAGGCGCTACCAGGAGACAGGCCAGTACATCAGGAGACGTGGAGGAGGCCTGTAGGAGGGCAACAACCCAGCAGCAGGACCGCTACCTCCGCCTTTGTGCAAGGAGGAACAGGAGGAGCACTGCCAGAGCCCTGCAAAATGACCTCCAGCAGGCCAGAGGTAGCCTGACTGCCATTAGGTACCAAGATGAGATCCTCAGACCCCTTGTGAGACCATATGCTGGTGCAAGGTTGGCCCTGGGTTCCTCCTAATGCAAGACAATGCTAGACCTCATGTGGCTGGAGTGTGTCAGCAGTTCCTGCAAGACGAAGGCATTGATGCTATGGACTGGCCCGCCCGTTGCCTCTGGTCCCCAGACCTGAATCCAATTGAGCACATGGGACACTGGGACATCATGTCTCGCTCCATCCACCAATGCCACGTTGCACCACAGACTGTCCAGGAGTTGGCAGATGCTTTAGTCCAGGTCTGGGAGGAGATCCTCTCAGGAGACCATCCGCCACCTCATCAGGAGCATGCCCAGGCGTTGTAGGGAGGTCATACAGGCACGTGGAGGCCACACACACTACTGAGCCTCATTTTGACTTGTTTTAAGGACATTACATCAAAGTTGGAATCAGCCTGTAGTGTGTTTTTCCACTTTATTTTGAGTGCGACTCCAAATCCAGACCTCCATGGGTTAATAAATTTGATTTCCATTGATAATTTTTGTGTGATTTTGTTGTCAGCACATTCAACTATGTAAAGAACAAAGTATTTAATAAGAATATTTCATTCATTTCAGATCTAGGATGTGTTATTTTAGTGTTCCCTTATTTTTTTTTTTTGAGCAATGTATATCACATGCAAGGAAAAGATGAATAAAACAATGTACTGGACACAATCTGCTAAAAAAAAATAATGTTCCTCTGTTGCCACCTAGTGGTTGAATATGTGTCTGCAGAGAGTCTGGTGACCTACTGCACTCCTTCACCCTCCTGATTACTTTTGATACAGGTCCATGGGCCTAGTAACATTTTATCCTGCAGCTTGCAAATTTCACAACTTTGTTGTAACAAAAACAATAAAGCAGACACTGAAGAGCTGCCTATGAGAAGTGAATATACACTAAAAATGTAATGGTGTGTTTTAAGTCATCTGTAATTCATAAATAGTGGAATTTTGACACTTTAAATATCATAGAAAACTACTAGAATGCCCCTTTATTATACTATTTGTATTTTCAGTTCAATATACAACATGTTTCAATCACAAGATTAGTATTATTGCTCAATTAAAGTGTTGGCAACATTGGTAATATTTACATTTCCAGTCACAAATGTTGGTTATAGGTTTGTTTTTTCCTTTATTTTAGTATATCACAGGAGAGAAGACAAAGGACAATTTTTGTATAAAAACCACACCCCAGGAAGTCAATATCATGTATAACAAAATTTGTTTTTTTTTAAACAAAATAAAGCTTGATCAAAACATGCATAAACCAGCAGCAAACTGTCCACAACCCAGGTTTAAGTAGGACTCAAACTCAAGCTACATATGAAACACATTTAATGCTTTCTTTATTCCATCCTGAATTTTAGGGTATTGTCTTGATTCAAATTCCATCAGAAATCAGGTATTTTGCATTCTTACTTCCTGGTTAAGATAAATTAGAGACACAATTCACAATTACCATACAGCAGTGTGCTGTGCACTGATGCAATTCCCTGCACTGCCAAAAAAACTGTATGAGATGAATTCAAAAAACTATATAGTATGTTATTTGAATTGTTAGAAAATGTTAGAATTCACCACTTACTGAATTTGGAGGAAACCCCACATACAAAATCTGTTCCATCACCCACTTTGAGCAAAATTACAAAAAACCCTCAGAGGAAAAAACAGTAATTTTCAATAGGAATCAGTTGTGTTTTCATCCGGTGTTGTGCTCCATCACATTGTGAGCTGTCGTCACTCATCCTCTTCAACTTCAAGGTCCCTCTGTTTTCTTCATTGCCTTTGGTGAAAAACACGAAAATGGAAAAGCTGATGCATCATGTCATTATGACAGACACGTAAAGCAGAATGTAAGATTACATTTCATATACCTGTTTAAAAATCTGGAGGCCAAGGTAGTTCTTTGCCATGCTGCTCAGGTTGGACTTTCCACCCACCTTGCATCTGACATAACTGTATAGGTTGGCCCATTGTAAAACCAAGCCCATGATTACTACAGCCTATGGGACACAAAAGGGAAGCAGCAATTAGCGGCTAATCAGACAGAAGATTAAACTGACAATCACTTTCACAAAACACTGACCAGCCATTTAATCTTGAAAGAGAAGATAGTGCTGAACACAAAAATGACCCAGAAGATGGGGCATACGATGAGCCCGAGCCAGAAGATCCGTGACTCAGCAGTAGACGCCGTGTTCAGACTGTTTGTCTGCAAAGAAAAGTAAGCAAGATTTCATTTCATGCTGCTTGGTAATAATCCAAGATAAAACTGTTGGATTCTTTGGAAATTCATGTCTACCATCCCATCTCCATTGTGCCATATGATATTTCTAAGAGAGAACAAAGCAGCTATTCTGTGTTACACTATCTTCAATTGTTCTATAAGGTCATCTAGCTTCATTACACTATAAAAGGGTTAGCAAACAGTACCTTGGCACTTAAAAAAAAATCACTGAAAGGCATTCTTAGCCTGTACAGATGTGTCACGTTTCCTGGGATGTGGTCAACTCTGTATTACTTTAAATGTCCATGAATTTACTGAGGACGAGGGCACATTTGATTGTAAGCAGGAAACATGATGAGGCTCAGACAGGATGTGTTACTGGATCTTGTTTTTCCAAATGTGTCTTCCACGTGAGAAACCAGCTTTGTTAAGGAAAGTTGTTGCTGTTGTTGTTTTTTAACTGTATACACGCCAGTAAAAAGAACAGCTACCAGCCAGGTGTTTTAGGACGCACCTAACAAACTTCTGCTTACCTTCCTCGACTCAAATACCCAGTGGCTCTTTCCATCGTCGTCCACTTGGTTCCACCACCGAAGGCCCACCAACAATCTGCCAGACACATTCTGGGAGGAGAAAAAGGAAAAGATCAGTAAATGAAAGCCTGAATTTGATATCATCAAAATATAAGCTGCACATAACACACACATCCGGACTATAACCTGACCGGCTCACCTTCACAGTCCAGAAGTCACACGACAGCAGGAGGATGATGGTGACCATGCAGCCAATGAAACGACTGCTGACGATGTCACACAGTAAGTAGACCAAGATGGCGCTTGTTCGGAAGAAGAGGTGGAAGAACGAAGCCACCGGGTGTCTGAAAGACATGTTGTGATTTTACTCTTTGGAGTTAAAACAAAGCCTTTGTCCAGAAGAGGACCAGTGGCTTTGGACGGCAACACAGAATCAGAGGTGGAGGAAGTTTTTAGATCCTTTACTTCAATAAAAATACTAATACCACATTGTCAAAGTTCTCTGTGACAAGTAAAAGTCAGGCATGGAAATGTCACTTAAATGTCACTTAGAACTATGTGTGTATAATAAGTAAAGTGTCACATATTGATATAATATAGAACAATTGTTAATTGTTATATATTCTATAATTTGAATATTATTACTCATAAAAGCAAGATTAGCAGTACATTTAACCAGAAACCAAAGTGACACATTTGCATTGCTCATTCTGACCCAGCATCAGTACAAAAGTCTTACTCTTACTATATATTATAAATAAATAAACTTACTGATTAATCGACTAATTGTTTCAACTGTATTTGCATACAGTGCTCTGTAGCTTAATTTAAAATAACTATAAATATCTTTTAAGAACGTAACATTTTTTGTTTGCAATAGTCATAAGTCACAAAGCAACTATACTTTCATATAATTGTAGAACAGTGGAAAGTACATTTCCCTCTGAACTGTAATGGAGTATTTCAAACTTGTCTTGACAAGGCAGGGCAGTACTTTCCTACATGTCCTTGGAAACACTCCACCACTGTGTAGGTAACTCTTCTCACCTAATTTTGGACTTTCCTCGGCTGATGTTATCTTCATCTTCACCGAAAAGAGGGGGGTCCTGTGAGTCCTGGAAACATGAAAAACCATTAGCAGGTTCAGGCTGCGCGCACAGAGCGAGACAAATATCAAATATCGGCTCAGTTTAACATTTCTATCTAAAGAGTCGCGAAAAGTAAAGACTAAAAGATCCACTGGGACGGGTTACCACATATTCAAAAGCTATCACTGTGTCTAATTGTCCATTTAAAACAAATTAGATTAGATTTGATCACCTGTCTCTGCATTTTGACACATCGGGATGTATTTCCGGGTGACGTGGTTGTAAACAAAACCGTGTGCTCAGGACCCCATGAGGTGTGGCCTTAAATATGCCTGACTCAAAAGTAAGCATCCCGAATTAATCACGTCCTTTGTCTCATGTGGTTGTTCCAGTTTGGATAAAAGCTTTTATTTCAAGCTTGTTATCTGATTCAAAGGCTTTGGGAAATAATTTTTTTCAGTCCGTTTACTTAAATGGCTCCTTGCTTAAATAAACAGATAAACTACAAAAGTTGAAAGGCTGGAACTGTAAAAATGTTGAATTTGTAATGTATTTTTGCTGGAAAATCATTTTTGTCTATCAAAATGTACATTCATTTTCTGTCTGTTTACTAACTGATCAACCTAATTGTTTGTGGTCTGACATACACGTGTTTTAACCCTCGCGCGACCGATTTACGATGACGTAGCAAGAAGAAACGCCATCGCCAAGTTGTGTCGAAAGTGCGGACTTCAAACTATATACCAGTTTTTAAATGGTGTTGATAGGCCGAATAAAAACAGACTTTAAAACGCATGAGGCATTGCCTGTATTTTAATGTAAATAGTTGTAACTAACTTTGTTGTTTGCTATATTTATACATGGGTTTTTGAAATTTACCATTTATACTTGTATTCTAAGTTATTAGACATGTTTGTGGTTTTTACAGTAAAAATTTTATGGTTTTTGTGGGATTTTAGGTCCAGTGTGTTAATACAGTATGTCAGAATGAAAAAATAACTGTAAAAGTCACACGTGAGGTTGTGCTGAAAAAAAATTACACCAAACAAGGCCATGGTAAACAGTTTTTAAGGTGAAATATAAAGGTAAAATCAAAAGTAGTCAAAAACGGCCAATTATACCCTGGACTCCAGAGGGTTAAAGTAGATGCTGGCTTGATGCACTTAGACTATCAAGGTCTTTCTTAGTAATTTCTACTGTAGGTTTTGCATTATTTTTGCACTACAGCTGTTTCTGCTAATAATTATGATGATGATACGATGAATCATTCTCTTTTACTCAACTTATTGCATTTCTTGCCTTTATTTTGTGTATAAATAGGCTGAAGTATAACAAGTTGTGCAAGTTTAGCTTCAGCATTAATTAAAAACATTTGGGGTACATTTACATGGTCACATATACAGGCTATAAGGATAGACAGCGATGTGATGATATTTGTATAAGTCAACATCTACTTTGCAAGTTTATAGGACAATAACAAAGCATCATCAAAACAAACTACAATTTATGGTGTTAAAACTGCTGGCTGTACACATGTTTATGAGGTCAGAAAAACCTCAAACAGGCTGGCGACTGAATGCATGCGGTAGAAGATGCCAAAAGGAAGTCCGATGTTCACGACAGCAGCCCACATTTTGAAACTGTAGAAATTGGTTTCAGAGTCGTGGTCAAACTGGGGACGGGCGCCGAACGCCGGCATGATCCACAGCTGTCATAGAAAGAAACAAAAGAGCAGGTTGAGTATTTGGTGAAGTTTAACATGGCGGATTTGAGAGTGTGAGGGAGAATGGTACTCACTATGATGTTGCCCAGCAGCAGGAAGACACAGACCTCCTTCAACACCCGTCTCTTCCACAGCAGTTTGGGCCTGTCCTCCGCCGCGTGGTCATTCAGGCTGTGTTCCGTGAGCACCGGGCTGGGCTTCGTGTCCATGTTCGATCCTTCCAGGTTGTTCAGATCTTTGCTCGGTTGCAGCATGTAAGGATTGGCCATCACTGTGCTCGTGTGCACCTCGTGGAAGGGCTCCCGGTGTAGCCCCTCGATGATAAAAACGTTCTGCAGGCCGAGTTGGATCACCATCATGATAGCCCAAGTCAGGTTGAGCCTGTTCAGGTACCCTTCGGTTCCGGTCCCAACCATGGCCACGATGGTGAAGTAGCTGATGACGAACTGCCCCAGCGAGGCGACCACCAGCAGCCCCACGTCCAGGCTGCGAGTGGGGTTTTTCTCCAGTATGTGGTTCCTGTGGTCCACCTTGAAGATGGCACAGCCGACCACGGTGGAGACAGACATCAGGGTCACGATCACTATGTTCACTATAAAGTGCATCATCATTGCTTTGTCTTTGTCTCCATTCTCACTGGCGTCCCTTTTCATTTCAATCTCATACACGATGAAAGTTGCCAGGCCTGCCACCACAAGGACAATTCCTGCCAAGGGACCGAGAAATGTATCCTTGAGGCGGAAGTTGATGTGGTGGGGAGCATGCTCGTCGACTACTCTACCGACATTCTTCCACAAGACGTAGGCCATGGCAGAGGCAAAGAGACTGTACTCGATGTTGAAGGGGTACAGGTAGTAGTAGGCCTCCTTGAAGATGCTGCATGAGGTGTGGCTGCACTTGCACTTGTCATCTCCATAACCCGCTGTAAGATAAGACACGGTGGACAGAAAAATTATGTAGTGGGGTTTTAAAAAAAAAAAATTTAAGGCCACATCTGCTCCGATTGCTTTCTGTGTCTGTGTAAATTACCTTTACTGATGTACATGTTTCGTCTGGAGAGTTTAGAGGTGTTGCTTGGATAGTCTGGAACTGTTGTTTGGTGGATGGACTCCTCTGTGACCAAAGTCATCCACATTACTAGGTTTGTGGAGAGGGTGAGCATCAGCCCACAGCTACATAAAAAGACAAAATGGGGGGGATAAGGAAGACCAAAAATAATTTAATGATCAACTTTACCTGCCTCCTAATGTCAGATTTAAACAATAAATATACTCAATATGGCGCAACATTTAAATTGGCTTGGGCTCTTTGAAATTATGTCCAGCATTTTTTATTCAACATTTTATTATCAAGAGATAAATCGATTAATCAAGAAAATAATTTGCAGCTTCTAACAATAAAGAAGACATAATAATTGCACTTTTTCCAAGGTCTGCACATGAAGACAGGGGCCACATGTTGACAGTGAAACAACACCAGTGCATTGGCAGCAGCAATTTCCAACTTACAATACTCTCAATTCTCCCGGTTACTCTCAAATTCCCAGGCAACAAATGTTAAAGGAAAGGGTTCATTTTGAAGTATGACAATAGGTACCCTCAGGGGCCCTGTATTGACAAAGATGGGATGAAAAAAAAGAGAAAAAGGAAATCCATGGATTACCTACCACGTAACATTCCTTTGTAGCTGCACGCAGTCCTTGGCGTGGATCCATAAAAAGTACGTCTGCAAATTGATTGCAGAGTTATATTAATATTTTGTGAAGTAAAGTGAAAACTCCAACAAAAAAAAATCTGTTTACTTTGTTATTGATAGTATTTTTTTTTTTTTGTTTTACCTGTATGAGTATGAAAACAAGTTGCACCACAGGGAATGCAACTTTGACAGCAGAATCACAGTGGAGGTAGCCTGAATAGCTGGCTATCTTGAAAATGTCCATGACAATACTGAGGAGTCCGAATAGTACAAGACCTCCTGAAGGAGCAAGAACACGCAGAACAGGGGAAACATCATATAACTATTCAAAATTGCTCTGTAAATAAAACATACAATTGTTCTAAAGCAGGTACAGCATTAACTCACCCCTGAGCCATACAGATCCAGCATGGCCATCCTTATAAACAGCATTTTCTTTCCTGGCCGTGTAGATGGAATAGTATAACATCCAGATGGAGGTGAGGAGGAGGAGGATGATTAGGAAAACTTGCAGGTCAGGGGTGCTGATGTGTACATTGCTATAGACGCTGCCGCTGACCAAGGCACAGCCCAGGATCAAGATGTTCAGGCAAATGATCCCAGACAGCATCCACCCCCAATTCCGAACCTGCTCCTGCGCGACTCCACCGGAAGGGAGGCTCACTTTGGGCTCGCACGTGCCCCCCACTCGGCCCAGCGCGTTGATGTTGTTGGACAGGTGGGCCTCCTCCATCTCCTTGTCTTTGGCCATCATCCTGCACGGTTCACAGGGTTTGCCATCAGTCAGACAGGTGCACGGATAGCCAGTGTTCAAACACATTGCTCCTCTCTCTAAGATCTATTCAGAAATGAGCTGTTTGCTGCATCTGGTTTAACAACTACACCCATCCATCAGCTCCCTTTAAAGACAGATCCCGCCCAAGTGAAACCTTTCCATGGACAGAAAATCACTATAAATGTTTTTTGGCAAGCGATGCATATAAACAATGCTGTATTGAGTGAGAGTCCACAAATGTGTTTACGTGGGTTAGCAGTGCTATTTTCTTACAAGAAGTCACATATACAGCCCCTCTCCCTCTCTGATAAAATCAGGAATAATAGGAATAATACCAAGATGGGTGAAAAAGCCATATGATAAAGTAAAAATAGCTCTGGTTGAACCTCGCTCTTATGACAAGTGGACAAAGCAGTGACCTTCTCAAAATGAAGGAAAAAAAGGTTTCAGGATACCTGTAAGCCTACCTGATGCAGTGTAATCCTGAGAAGCAGACTGAGCCGTCATGGCTTTTATATGCTTTCGGAAACACAGTGGTTTACTATACAAAGAGTCATAAATGTCAATAAATCTGTCATGAACAACCCGTATTATTACTAAACACAGTGTGTTTTGTACAAAATATTAATGTAAAGTTCAAAAGCTGTTTCCAGGAAAGACCGTCTCTCACGAAATACAAAATACAAGAAACCAGTTCCTTTTCTGATGAACTACATTTTTTTCCCTTTTTTGGGGGGATTTTGGGCAGTACATTTTAAATTCCGGTCTTTTGCTTTAAAAGTTTTAACATGATGCGCTCTTCGTACGATTAAGCAGGAAGAAAAAATACTGCATGTGCCATCAATGATCTAAACCTTTTTTTTGTCATGATCTTTTTGTACTTTAATACCCTAGAGCCTTTATGGGTTATGTTGACTTTGCCTTGTTCAACTTGATCCCCCGTTTTGCTGCAGCTGACCACATGCATCTACGCCTCGCAATCTGAATGTCATCTCAATTCTCCAAATAGGCGTAGCATGTATTACCGGCCTATTTTTCTAATTCAGTGCTCGAAGGGAATACTCTTAATTCTGTGACTCTATTCATGGCTCAATGAGGAGATGTGTCTCTGCATCTCATCTCTGCAAAAACGCCCGAGGTGTGGCACATGAAAAGCTGGGCCACTGTCTGTGCTTATTGTTATGGAGGTTTCAATTGGGTAGTGTGTCTGAGAACTTTAGTCTCGACGGCTAATTTATAAGCTAATTCATATCTATTTCATTCGGGTGGGGCTGAGAGCAGAGGCACTTTTTTTTGCCTCTTAATATTTTTCTCTATGTGTCAATCACAACAAGACATCTCCAATAATACTTTTATTTTCTCAAATTTCTCCTTTAATAATTTCCTTTTTATACAACTCTGCAACTTCTCGCAGTTTCGTCATTTAAAAAAAAAAGTCACAGATTTTATTTTAGAGGGTTCTCTCTGGGTACTCCAGCTTCCTTCCCACAATCCAAAGACATGCACGTTAGGTTAATTGGCTTAACTCTAAATTGCCCCTAGGTGTGAATGTCAGTGTGAGTGGTTTGTCTGTCTTTCTATCTCAGTCCCCTGTGACTGACTGGTGTCCAGTCCTAGGTGTACCCCTGCCTCTCGCCCAACGTGATAGCTGAGATAGGTTCCAGCACACCCCCTTGCGACCCTGTGTGTCAGGATAAGCATGTATAGAAAATGGATGGATTTTATTTTATCTTATTTCTTCCTGGTCAGGCTAACTTTATTGCATGGAAATATCATTTTTACCAGACACTAAAGTGTACTTCGACTGGATACCAAAAATACCTTTTAACATGTAAGACTTTTGATCAGAGCAGCAAATCTACACATCAGTGGAAAAGTTCAGGCACAAATCTTGCTTCTGGTCTCTTGCACTGCCTGCAGATATCAGATAAGGTTAGATTACATGCATGGTTAGTGAACTACACTCAGCTGCCAATTTATTAGGTACACCTGGCTTTAGCTACTGCAGCCCAGCAATAAATCCTCCCCACGTGAAGGTTACTGTAAGTGTTTTAGAGAGGTGTTGATTGAAGTTTACAGGGATTTATTGCATTACTTTGAACTGCTGTACTTATACCTGCTAAATCCACATAAAGAGTCAAAGAGTCACGTAGTAATGTTTTTTTTTTTTATGGTGTTCCAATTTAGCCTCATACAGAAACATTTAGCACTTTGATGCCATGTGTATCATATTTGATGCATGAGTTTAAGTGTGATTTTTCCCCCCCTGAAAATCCTGATGTATGCAATCAAAATGCTGAAAAATACAAAATAACCAAAACATGTAAATAATATAAAAAAAAAAGCAGAATGTAGCAAAAATTATACAAATTAAAAATCATATATGCAAATTGGTATTTATTTTATTTGTCAGAATATTCAATAAACACTCCAGTTAAAAAAAATAGAATTTTCTGGCCATTATTTCATGGTTCAGGCTTAACAGGGTTAATAAAAGGACCATTTCACTTAGACAATTATAGATGCGCACTGCGTCATTTTGTGGGGAACTGGCTCTTTGGAGACTAGAAAGGGGTCTGTGTTGGACCACCCCGGCCACCGGGAGCACTGTCAGCCACCCGGTGCGCGTCCCTGGATACCGCCGACGCTCCTGCACCGACCGGCTGGTGAGGAGGAGGAGGAGGAGGATGTTGGGGGGGACGAGTCGGCACCTCGGCCGCTGCTCTGCCGCTACATCGCGACAATGACGGTGATGATGATGATGGTGACAGTTTTGGTGGTGTCGATGATCGGAGCCGAGCAGGGAGGATCGACGCTGCGCCATGAATGACAGGTACCACAAGGCGGCCCGGGACGGCTACCTGGACCTGCTGAAGGAGGCGACTCGGAAGGACCTGAACGCGCCGGACGAGGATGGCATGACACCGACGCTGTGGGCCGCTTATCACGGCAACCTGGAGGCTCTGCGGCTCATCGTGTCCAGGGGGTGGGTAGACAGCTGAGAAGGGCGTGTGCGTAAAAATGTAAAGAAATACACTCATGCATATCCAAGTCATTCACATTGGACGATAACAACATTTTTAGAGCTGAAGTGAACTGTCTGTCCGTGTTTCCCTTGTTATTTCAAACCGTTTTCAGTGTCAGATTATGCAGAATGTGACAAACAGTTGCAAAGAAATGACATTATTTCAGCCACCTTGCTCACCGAAGTGTTGTTATTTCAGTGCACAATGCTTCGTTGCAGGTGAGGCATACAAGTCCAAAAGTAACAATACATCACCAACAATATAGGTCACCTTTTACAGGTCTGCAGCAATTATTTGAGTTTAGTACACCCAGGGGAGAGTACAGGCCCTGACACACTCCCAGCACAATAACCTCAGGCTTTGTACCTGCCTAAGAACTAACCTCTAACCAAATAACCTGTTGGGTAACTGTTTAGTTATAGTAAAGGTCTGGAAACAAAACCCACCTGCAGGCGTACATCTGTTTAATCTGCTTCATTTAGTATATTCTACATTTTCAAAGGATATGACGCTGTGTGAGCTAAATTCATAGCGTAGAAGCTTTTAAATTGAAATCAAACATTCACCCAGTATTTATAGAACTCTGCAACCTTATGAGCATCATCCATACACCATGAAACAGGGAGATCTTTTTTTTTATTTTCAAAGATAAATGAGACTTAAATCAAACATCTCTAAGCTACTTCAAGGTCCACTGATGATAGCCTCACCTGAAACTGTACAAGGGATGAGCCATGGATATATTACTACTATATATCAGATGTCAGTAATGCTGACAGTGTCACTGCTAGAACAGGTTTATATGTGTGCATAAAGAAGACACACTGTACATAAATACCTCTGTCCAGAAAAAGAAATGATAAAATTAAGTGTGGATAACTTCATTTTGGGAGGGTGAATAATTGTATGAAAGCTGGCCTCCACCTCAGCACAGTGAACGAATGTGATTGGTATTCGTGGATAGAGACGCACAACGGCCCATTCCTCATCTTTTCTGGCTGACCTGGTTTGCTTGTCAACCAGAAAAATGGGCCCATTATGAATTCTCTTAATTGAGTAAAGTGTGCGTTCCTCAGTGTTTAGTTTATCGAGTGCAAGATATCAGAACAGAGGAAAAAGTTGAGGACATTTGTTTTTCAATGCAGCAAAGCAAGGAAAGCTTCTGCTACAGGCTATACTGAATTCAATACTTCCCACGGAAAAAGTGTAAACAAGGCTCTGGGGGCGCTCAGCGGCCAAGGACATAGTATTCCTGTATTGACAGCAGAAGACATAAACTCCTGATTGACACGAGGCACTAAAATTAAACATCAATAGCTGCCATAATATCTCACAGAGGCCCCAAACTCGTGAGACCCGGGGACGTAATGAAGGGAAGTTTAATACGGCTTGACAATTTCATGGGAAAGATGCCATGTGGTGCTATATTTAGCAAGTATATTGCACCGGGCTGCCTGCAGAAACATCAAGCTGTCATAGGAAGTGAAGACGTAAACAGCCCATAATGTGATAAAGAACCGGGGAGGGACAAGTGGGCAGACCTATCATCGCTGCGGTCAGCATTTTACTAGGACGGGCGTAAATTATGACACATAAAGCCATCATGTTGGATGTTCTCTGCCTACATCAAGCATATTGTGTAACCAGAAGGTGATAAATATTTCACTGAAATATGAAAATTGAATGCGGCTAATTGCTTTTTATCTTTTGACAGCATTTTATGTTCCTTAATCTATGTCAGAATTGGTTTACAGTGCAGTCCTTTTGTTTCATCATTGTTATATTGTCTCATACTGTCCATCATGCACATTGATGACAGCCACTCCCTCTCACATTTGAACCCAAGCAACCTGCGATCCTAGAACTACTCTTTCCTCTCTGACCATTTAAAACCAATCCAATCCAACCAAAAAAAAAGACAAAACAGGGGGCTTAAATCAGAGTGGGGACTTTGCTAATCGCAGGTGAGGTCTGGGAGATCTGACACACATTCCCCGTGAAAAACCTGACAACGCAATCCATCAATAATACATTTGCACTTCGACAGTAGCTCCACGTCCATCGTATCAAATATTCAGCAGTCTGTACGTGGCTGCATTGGAAGACAGGAGCAAGACAGGTCAGTCATGTAAATTCAGGAGGTGTGACACCAAACAGAGGACTATTAACTGAAAGAAAATGAATTAAGAAATTAAAAGTTGTATTAAAAATGTTGTATTTCCAATATTCAGCTAATGACTAAGCATATGCTGTATATGATGAATAAATCCTGATTTTTTTTCAATGTTACCGATTATCAATAAAATGCTTATTGGAATACTAGTTTAAATACAATCTAAATACTAAGCAAATGAATGAGCCTCTGTAGATTTACATACCAGGCTTATATGTGGGGGTGGAGTGGTTAAGAAAGCATGCATATGTCTCGTCCACAACATCCAACCAGCCATTATACTGAATGTCTTGACTCGAGGAATTCAGCGTGACATCACATCAGCCGCTCACAGTTGTGCTTTTTGAGTCAAGCGCAACCAATTCGGCCTCCCCTGAAACTGGATACGGGGAATGTAGCAGTGATGCTGGCAAGCCTGTGGTCATATTACAGACCAACAGCAACAGCGCAGCACACGTAGAGGTAACCCTAAGGTCGTGGACTGTTAGCCAAGGGTGAATGTTGCTTATGTTGTTAGTTATGGCTCCTGGCGTAAATTCCTTTTGAAGGATCATTTTAATCAAATCATCGTCAGGTCAAAGCCTTTGAAAACATTGTTTACCTACAGAAGATCTATGGTTGTTTTTTTTCTGAAGGAGCAATATGGTGTTTAGACTATAAATTATTAAAAAGGCCCCATTAACAACCCTCGGATGGCAGGTCAGTGCTGAAAACATGATAAGCCCATGCGTCCATACTCATGAGTGAGTCATCAAAACAGAAGACTGAGAAGGCAACCTGCATCCGTAACAGTTGGAACAAGAGATGACAATATTTATTTGGTAAATCTGATGATAGTTGAGAGTCTAAAGGTTGTGTCTGAGATCTTTCTTGTGGCCTGCAGAGGGAACCCTGACAAGTGCGACATATGGGGCAACACGCCGCTCCACCTGGCAGCTGCCAATGGTCACCACAATTGCCTTTTCTTCCTGGTGTCCTTTGGTGCCAACATATGGTGCCTGGACAACGACTACCACACGCCGCTGGACATGGCCGCCACAAAGAATCACATGGATTGCGTGCGCTACCTGGACTCCATCGCTGCCAAGCAGACGACCCTCAACACCAAGCTCGTCAGCAAGCTGAAGGACCGGGCGTTTCGCGATGCCGAGCGGCGGATCAAAGAGTGCATGAAGATGCAGAAGAAGCACCACAAACGCATGGAGCGGAAGTTTCACAAGGACGCCTCTGAGGCCTCTGCGTCGGACGTCATGAGCTTCTCCAGCTACAACAGCAGCTCTGTGAGCCACAAGCTGCGCAACTTCAATGCAGCCACCGTCAGTGTGCCATATTCTCAGGTCAGGAGTTTTTTTCTGTCTGTTCCTAAAGAACAAAGTTTAGTTTGTTTTGCATCCTTGCATGGTTGCATAGAAACACTTTGATCTCTTAGCTTAATTTGCATAACTTAACAAGACTATGCTCAGTGCTAACATGGTTACATTGACAATGCTAACAAGAATATTTATCATGTTAACCATCTTATTTTATCATGTTAGCATGTGCAACTAAAGCTAAAAGGAATGGTAGTAGTTTGGAGGTAGTTGTGTTGGACGAATGGAAAGTTTGGCCAAAGGTTTGTAAAACTGGAGGGATTACCAAAGTTATTATAATTCAACATCTGGGAACAATGAATATCTGTACAAAATTGCATTGTAATCCATTCAGTATTTGTCAAGATACATCCCTTAAAACCAAGACTGTCAACCACATGGTGGCACTAGAGGAAAAGTCACAGATCACTAAAGTCAGTAGGGTATCATGAATGTCAGTACGAGATTTCATGGCAATCCATCCAGTAGTTAATCTGGACTAAGTGGTGGACACTGCCAACCCTAGCCCATTGGACTACATAAATATAAACTGAAACCCACGGCATGCCTTCTGTAAGTGTTCTAATTGCTGTATCATTGATTTCCTGTTAGGCTACTCTCCATGCCACAAACCGAGGGAAGACAAAGATTCAGAAGAAGCTGGAGAGGAGGAAACAAGGAGATGGGACCTTTAAAATCTACGAGGATGGGAGGAAGAGTGTTCGCTCCCTCTCTGGACTTCAGCTAGGAAACGATGTCATGTTTGTCAAACAGGGGACTTACGTCAACCCGAAGGAGCGTGGCCGCCGCAACGTTCGCGACATGTTTCCCAGAGATAATTACGATGCCATTTCACGTGCCATGAGCGAGCCGGACCTCCACGGGCCCGACGTAGACTACTCTGAGATCAGCACTGACTCAGGACACGATTCCCTCTTCAACCGGCCTGGTCTGGGCACCATGGTCTTCAGGAGGAACTATGTGAGTGGGGGGATGTTTGACCTCGGCGGTCAGGACGAGGCCAGTGTGGAGCAGTCAGGCAATAACGTGCGTTTACGCAGTCGGCTGCAGCACTACCCAAGCGCTGATGAAGACAGCATCGGAAGTGCGCGCAGCCTGCAGCAGAGGAACACCGAGGAGCTGCCCTGGGATGAAGTCGAGCTGGGGCTGGACGACGATGATGAGCCTGACACGAGCCCTTTGGAGGTCTTCCTCGCCGCGCAGAGCATGACAGAGTTTTTTTCCATCTTCAAGAGGGAGAAGATCGACCTCGAAGCACTGTTGCTGTGCTCAGACCATGACCTTAAGAGCATCCATATCCCCTTAGGACCAAGGAAAAAGATCTTAGATGCCTGTAAGAGACGGTTGGAGGCCGTCGAGGATCCAGACTCCATCGAGGACACGGAACTGTGAGTTACAAGATTTTCAGTTGTGCTAGTAAGGAAGTGTTTGGGCATATTGTTTCCTATATTATTTCTGTACAGCGCAAATCCTCCTCAGTTACCAACACCGTTTCTCCTGTCTCCACTCTGTCCTGCAGATAATAAATGTTGCTGTAGACGGCCCTCCTGCTGCGTGCTGATCCAACCTTAAAGGTCAGTGGAGCATTGTGGAGTGAATGTCACGAATGGACAGGGACGGGACTTAATGATTTACCTCTCCTGGTAGCTCGGCGGTAACAAGGCAGAAAGGACGCTGTCAAGACGAATATGTCAGGCAAGACAAGTATGAGATAAATTTGTGACAGGGCTCTTTTACAGTGTCTTGTTAGCCTCAGGAGGATCGCTGAAAATATCTCTGTACGTTGGTCGGTTGGTTGGAGTCCGCGGCACTGCATGGTTTAACAAACTGTAAGACAATTATCAGAGTGCCGTGCGGTGCCGTTTTGTTGCATGCCATGTGGCATAGTTAACAGAGGGTCGATTGTGGGGTCTACCACCTCATGTGCCTGCATTGCTTGTGCCTGTGCATTTGCTTAAAAGTGTCCTTTATCATTAAAAAAAACTCAGACTACTCTAATTTCACTGTATAATGAACTGTTTCAATTGCAGGATTTTGAGCAATATTGTCACGTGGAGCTACTCGACTTTTTCATCACTTTCATCTCTGTACGTGTTTACATACAGCAAACCATGTCAGTCCAAGTGTGGCTCACTGGTAGTGCAGGCCAACTGTTAATTGAGATAACTGTTCTCATTTGCTCTAGTATTGTAAACTATGTGAAACTATTATTAGATACTTTTATAATACACAGAATAACATGTTGTAGTTGTTTATATAGTTCTGGATTTTGCATGTTCAGTCCATACATTAGGAGAGTAATAAACCTTTGAATATCACTCATGTCAGTCTTGATAATATGACGGGCTTCCAACTGTTTGTATCCTTTTTTTTATGCATATGTTGGCATTTACAATCTCAACTTTTTAACATTTAGGTGGATTTTTAATAAAAATACTTATGTTTTTAACGCTGTAACTTATTTAACTGACGTATCCACATGCTTTGCTCTTTACTGCTCTGTACTTGCTATATTTCATCTGCAGCGTATCTCAGACTGAAGCTATGCAGAGATAAGATAAGATCCTTTATTGATCCCACGGTGGGGAAATTTCACCGTTATAGCAGCTCAAACACAATTTAGATTAGATTGGATTCAACTTTATTGTCATTACACATGTATAAATAATTTAAAGGAGACATTAAATAATAGTGACAAAATAAACAAAAAAAACAAAATGTACAATAAATAGTAAATAGTAATAATAAGAGAAAAAGAAAGAACAGTATTTATATACACAGCCTCACCCAGTTAGATGTGCAGTGGTGAGGTGTTTATTGCACAGGTGAATATGGATATATAGATTATTGGGAGGTGTTGGCCATGATAGTGGACAGTTTGGCCAGAGAGCCCTCCTCTCCCCCATCACCTCGATGGAGTCCAGGGGGCTGCCACAGACTGAGCTGGCTCTTTAAATCAGTCTGTTGAGCCTCTTCTAAACAAAGAAAGAAGTCAGAGCTACTGTAACTGGCTGCCACTCACTTGGTGTCATCTTGAGAAAAGAAGAGTATACTGTAAGACGGGCCATAGCTAACATTGAGGACATTGAGGTCTTTGGATAGTTTGGTTGGCAGCATTTGGGCTCTCTATTTCTAAAGACTTAGAACTGAGTAAATGAATGCTCACTCATTAGTGTACCAAGGATATAAATGAACTGAGTTCCTACTTGTGCATGGTGCAACTAACATGCACGTTTGTATGTATATAATATTACACAGTTTTCCCAGGTCAGTGAACATCCTGTCTCAGGTGTTACCTGTTTACTGTGCAGGAGGTTTTACACTACTGGCCAGACTTTTGTTTGTGTGTGGGAGTGGGAGAGATACAGACAGACAGAAAAACACAAAAAGCGGAAAATATTTGTTTTGCCATCTTCAGCCATTGTGATAATCCTTACATGCTGCTCACGCACAAAAAGACAAGCGTCATCGTTGCGTCTGTGCTGCATGACAGGAAGGAAGGGCAGGAAGTTATACTGTAGATTAGTGCTGTTGTCTGGAAGCTCCATGTGTCTGCCATATCGTTGTTATCAGGAGGAAACACTGTCGGACCCTCCTTCAGCAGCACTAAAGACTCCACATCCCATGTTGATGATGATATGCAGAGGCTACTTGTTTTTACCCTCTGGGTGTCAGAAACAGCTGTTTTCTTTTCACCAATATTGTTGAATCAAACCATTAAACTTTGCTAGAGAAAGTAAAATCAGTAAACAAGTCAGGCCATTAACTCAGACTGAATGAATGTCCATTGCCATTTCTGGCTTGCTCATATAAGTCATCATTTCCTCCTCTCATTTGTGTAATCTGCTGCGTCTTTGGCTTAGTGAGGTTGGATACAGAACAGAGGGTGAAGTGGGAGGGGTGGAAAATGAGTACAAATACCTTAGGCGTGGTTTTCAATTGTTTCCTTATGCACCGTGAGGGTCTTTTGAACTCAGAAAAGGAAGGAAAAAGCAGCAGCACAGCAGTATTCTTTGTGAAAGCCTGAAGCTCCACCAGATCAAGTTTAAGGTGATTAGAAGAACACTGTCAAACATGGCAACTCTCAGCGGTAACGATGAGGACAATTCGAAGCCGAGTCAACACAGCGCAGACGTGAGGGAGGAGCCGAGGGATTCTACCGCTGAGACGGCCGGCACGCTGCTCCCACAAGACGTGTTATGTGACTCCTGCATGGACAGCCCCAGCAAGGCCGTAAAATCCTGCCTGACCTGCCTGGTTTCTTACTGCGAGGCCCACCTCAGGCCACATCTGGAGAACGCCAAATTCCAAAACCATCGACTGGTGGATCCCCTCCACGACATCGACTGGCAAACTTGTGAGGTCCATCAACTTCCTCTGGAGCGCTTCTGTGTGACAGACGGCTGCTGTTTGTGTCTGGACTGTGAGAGGCAGGAACACAAAGGCCACACGACTGCTTCTGTGGGGGAGGCCCGCATACAGATTGAGGTCTTAACACAACACAACACACAGTACAATTAATTAAACACAGAGCCCGCATTTAAAGGTGTTAAATGAAATGTGTTTTTTATTACTTCAACCGTTCAAGCTATTTCTCTTTTATCCTTGCATGAGCTGTCAAACCTAATACAGCAATGCAAACTTTTCCACTTGTGTTTGTGATGATTGCTTGTAGGCTGAGCTCCAGAAGAAGCAAAAAGAGATCAGTCAGAGCATGTCTGCAGCTGAGAAAGTGAGTGAAAAGCTACAGAGCAACACTGACTCGATCAAGGTATGTTACAGAGACAAATATTAAGCATATGTAGTGCATTTTTTTCACAAGTTTTCACAAGTTTAATACAAAATGGTCTGGTTTCAGTATTTTCTGATTTTGTTATGCCTCATCTTTTCTCTCTCCTCTCTGGCCCTTCAAGTCTTCAGTGCAGGAGGTGTGTTTTATTGTTGAACAGCAGTTCACCAGGCTGCAGACAGCCGTAGAGGAGGCCAGAAAAGGGGCGGCGAAGGTGCTGGAGGGAGAGCTCAGACAGGCGCTCAGACAGGCAGAGGGCATCCAGGCACATCTGGAGCAGAGGAAAACAGAGCTGATGAAAACTTTGGCTCAAGTGAACAGACTGTCCAGGTGCAAGTCTGATGTTGACTTCCTGCAGGTATAAAATCTATGAAATGCAAAATATTTAAAATATACTGCGTGTGAGACCATTTCAGTCAGACGTCCCATATTATCAGGGATTAGCACGGGATGTTCTCTGAGACAGAGGGAGTTTATTTTGGACGGCGGTGTGTTGACAGTGCACACAGGGCAGGCATTAAGGCATTTAAGAAATTTTCACGGGGAAACATTCTGGATCAGAGCAAAGGTGGCGAATGTTATTTAACAGCTTCATTCTGCATTATGGTGCTTGATTTCTTTTGTTTTACACGATCCAGGAGTTCCCAGAGTGGAAGAAAGGGGCGGCGGATGTGTGTCTGCCTGCTGTGTACATCAACCACATGGACCATCTAACCTCTTATGTTCAAGTAGTGACTGATGCCACACAGGAGCTGTGCGACCTGATCCTCTCCACCTACAGGGAAAAACTGAACATGGTTAGGAGAAGTGGTGAGTGTTCAGATGTGTGTCTTATTCATTGTTACTGTACACTGTTATTACACTATAGACATCTTTATGTCTTACCGTAATGAAAAATAATCTTTCAATCACAAAATGGTAAACTAGGTATTAAATCCATGATGCCAGAATCTCATCCTTTATCCCTGCTGGACCCCAAGAAACGAGAGGACTTTTTGAAATGTAAGTACACTTTTGAATATATTATGCTCTGTGTTTTCTATTCATCATATTGTACCTGCTCATTTGGCTCAAGAATTATTCACAAATTATATTTCCCCTGTACTGTAGACACAAGGAGATTGACCTTTGACCCAGAGACCACCCACCATTTCCTACGTGTGATGGAGGACAACAGAAAGCTGACCAACACCAGCCCCTGGCAGCACAGCTACCCTGACCACCCCAGCCGCTTTGAATACTGGCGTCAGGCAATGACTTCGGAAAGCCTTTACCAGGGGCGGCACTACATCGAGGCAGAGCTGAGCGGGAAGGGCGCGCATGTAGGAGTCACGTATAGGAGCATCGATCGGAAGGGAGAAGAGAGCGACTGCTGCATCACCGGGAACGACTTCTCCTGGTGCGTGGGAAGGAACAGCCGGGGCTTCTTCGCCTGGCATGCTGGCATAGAGACGCACTTGGACGTCAGTGACATAAAAAGAGTCGGCCTGTACATTGACTTCCACCGAGGCTCCGTGTCTTTCTTTGACGTCACTGGTCCGATGAGGCTGCTCCACAAGTACACGGCTGACTTCATAGAGCCCTTATATGTCACAGCCTGGCTGTCAAAGAAAGACAATGTAGTGGCTCTGGTTGATGCCACATGATGCCTTTTCCCATGTTTTTCTGACTATTGATGATCTGATGATCTTAAATGACTCTGCTTGTAAAAGTACAAATGAGTGCATTATAGATGTTTATTGAAGTTACATAACAAGGTACATATTTACGATATGCAGACATGTCATTGACGGTTAAATTTACTACTATCTAGTGGTAACTTGCAACATGAACCCTAAGAAACGTGCAGCAGTGGATCTTTTATTGCTTTACTGCTTTAGTGCTGTTGATTGTGTTATGAAGAAGGAACAAAAGTACACAGTTGTCTGCTAACAATTCTTTTATTTGTCTTACAAGTCCATTCGGTCATTTGGTGCATCAGTGTCTGTCAGCCTTGTTATTGTCCATTTTCATTGCTGTATAATTTGCTGATTATTTATAACACGATTTCCTGTTTATAAAGAATCTATAAAATCATCAGTGTAATACAAAAGTACTTTTGGAAATCATTAACATGCCTAAAGTCCAGTCAAATTCAGACGTTAAAATCAGTTTCATTCTCATCATAAACTGGATTGACAAAGTGCACACCTGACTGAGTCATGGAGATTGAATTACCTGTGCCTGTCCCATACAGACCTGGAATATCAGGCAGCATGTTGGGCTTGTCAAACATGGGATTATCAAAGCCGTGGTCGAGAGGCCCACCAAGCTCCCCGACTTCACTGTCTTTCTTAAAGCTGCTCAGAGAAAGCAGCGAATGTAGTGAAGGCAGCGAAGGCAGTGATGGCATCTGAACCACCCCCTTATTAATCAGTATAGCCAAGGTGATAATGAACGTAATTATAATCAAAACTCCAAACACAATTCCCACCACCATCCCAGCACTGCCTCCAGACTGATTATTGGAGGCTTGGATTTCGGCCCCGGTGATCCCAATGTCCGAGCCATGAGAACGGGCATCCTTCACTATGTCCCTGGCCAGATCATCTGCCTGCGTTCCCTTTTCTCCATCCAGGATAACCACCTGGATCTCTGATGAGGTACCAAAGGGGATGATCCCCATCAGCCGCTGTGACCTGAAGACTTTAGACATGCCCAGTTGAATGGATTTGTATTGTGACTGGATAAGAAATATGTGTTGGATTCGTTGCCTGTAAGTTTGCAGGTTGAAAGCAGCGGTGTAATGGATGGTGACAATGGCGCCGCAAATGTCGCAGCAGTGTCCCACAGGGCGGAGAGGCTTCTTGCAGCTCAGAGGGGCACATGTCACGGTGCCACAGATGCGCTGGTGGTTTGCAGAATTCCCACAGTCGCAGCCAGAAGGATCCCCACAGCCCGGGTTTCCGACAGCGACAGCAGAGGATCCGTGAAACTGCAGTCGGCCTGAGCGCGAGCTGAGATACTGGGAGAACTCGGATCTGTCGTGAAACACCTTCCCCAGCACAGACACAGACTTGACGGGAATGCTGGACTGACCAGAGCTGGTGTCCACCCTGAAAGAGGATTGGGCTTTAAAAACCACATCATCATACTGGCAGGGGACGCTCTCCTCGTGGACTGAAAACAAGACATTCCCACGCTGCAGGTCATCCAGAGTCGCAGCCGCCTGCCACATGGCTGGGTTAAACCACAGAAGAGACTCCGAGTCTTTGAACTGGGTCGTGACACCCGCTCCGCAGCCTGGATCTTGTCCGCTCATGACATAAAATCCAGCCCCTGAATTCAGGATGAACTCCCCATCAACTGGCAGCCTCATCTCCCGCACAGCATGCGTGCTCTCCACGAACACAGAGACTCGTCTCTGGGCCGAAAACTGAACGATGTCATTGCCACACGGGACAGCTTCTTTGTCCCAGTTGGTCTTATTCTCATAGTTAGTGTCGGGGATCCACTGTTTGTACAGAGCATTCGCTGCCCCAACAAGACAGAGGAGAAGCAGCGTGTCTGATGTTTTCAGCATCCTGAATATTTGTGACTGACTGAGAGAACATCAAGTGAACTTTGTTTCCAACCTTGTGACTATTGCATGAGCGCACGCACAGCTTAGCCAATAAAGTTGATGAGCTCTGGACCACATCAACCTGTTAAGGCAGGTGATCTGTAAAAGATTTACATTTTCTGCAGCAACAGATCTTTTAGCTCTCAGCGAGCTTTATACCTTTTGTTGTGTGTTTGTTTGGCTGTCACTAGAGGGTTAGAGTAATAAAAGTATTTTTAATCAATCTAACTAAATAATCAAGAATTCACCATTTTTTTAATTTGCAGGGACAACGTTTTCTAAAAATGTCTTACTTTCGTCAGCCTGGAAACTTTTCACTATGAACTGTTCTATATATCAATACATCAGGAATGCTATTAAACTGATAGTTAAACTCTCAAACTATCATTTAAGTTTTGCACAGTGAAGCGCAGATGCCTTTAGACGAAGCAGATGTAATGAGTTAGCTCTTGACTCATTAAAATGACCATGAAAGCCAATTAAGTTACAGATATAAAACTGAATTAAACATGAAATGTAACAACTCTAAAATGTCTATTATGGACCAGAGGGCAATCGGTCAAGATTATGACCTCTTTTTCTACTGGACAGAAGTGCAGTAGAAAAAAAAAGAAAAAAAATTTAAGTAGCTTCCTTGTCTTCCTTGTCTCTCTCATCGTGATTATTGTCAGTGCTTATATGATCTGACCTCATTACAACATTTTATTCATTCTGATTGATATTTTTGATAAATGTGTTGCTTTTTCAACCGAGTCACGTAGCTGCCTGCTTTCTTAGTACTTGGTACTTATTTATTGGCTTTTCAAATGTGTCAAGTCATCAGGACCAGAGGTTTAGCTCAGCAGAAATCTCCAAATAAGACAGTAATTCAGCTTCTTGGAACGGGTTGCTACGCATAACAAATAAACACACCCTCATTTAAATGTATTACCCTCCCCGGGTCAGTGTCTCACCTGTGCAGGCGGCATGCAATGAGAGATTAATTTGTTTTGTAATTGAAGTAACAATAAAGGTGATTTGACTTTGAAGTGGGGACCTGAACAGCCCCTGCTACGTATCATAGGAGCAGGATGGGTGAAGGGCAAGACAGGAGAACAGCTCATCAGCTGAATCTAATTACACCTGTTCTTCCTTATTTACCTCACCTTGAGCGGTGCGTCACCTTCCAGGGCAATCTGACCTTCAGGGAGAGGAACTCCGCTCCACTTCTTATGTGCCTGTTTTCTTTTAATCTGCATTTTCTTTCGTCTTTCACACGATATAAACAGGTCTGCCTCTCGGTCTCTGTTGGGTCTGGGGGACATCATGAAAACTGTAGCTCAACAGATGTTCCGGACCTGCAACAAGCTTTTCTCTAGGTAAACTTGTGGTGTTCTGTTTTCACTCAGCCATTTAGAATTAGGTACATTATAATGTTCAGTTTTTTGTTGATTAGTTCAGCATCACTGCACATTTTAACTGCAACACACCGAGTTGAATTAAAACATTTTTTACACTATTAGGTGTAATGATGAACTGAGATTTGCTGCTGTGCTGCGTTATTATGACTCAGTTACTCCTAGCAACCCACAAGGCCCCTAATGTTGGAAGGTTATAGTGTACTTTAAACTCCCTAAACTCTGTAAAGAAAACACGCAGGTTCTATCTTAAATGTGTTTTTTTGTTTTTTTTTTTTTTTTTTAAGCTGGGGACCTAAAAACAGAAATGTATGATAGACATGCATTGTTATAACTTGTTTCCACTGTAGAAAAACCCCAAATGATGATGTGGAGGTGCGTCCATCCAACATTGAGACAGCAGCACAATTGGAAAACATCCACCATTTGCCCAGTCCCTCCCATCCTCCCGATGTGGAGGCCGCCAGAGAGGGCATCCACCATGTGGAGGTGGTGATGGAGAGAGCCCATCACGGTGGTGGATGGCTCATCGGTGGTGGATGTTGATGCATCATCTGCACCAACATCCTGATCCTGGGATGCACTCTGGTCAGCAGCAGCACCTTCAACAGTGTGGCCATTCCTGCCGTGCACAGGCAAATCTTCCTCATCATTCTCCTCCTCCTCACAATGATGTGGATGTTCTTTTACGCGACCGTCACCTCTCGAAAGGATCAAGCGGTGCTGTTCAAAGATGGCCACACAGGGCCCGTGTGGCTCCAGGGTGAGAACTCTTGAGTTTCTTGCATCTCTCTCTTCCATGAGCGTCAATTTCAAGACTTGTGCTGTTTGGGTTTCTCACTTTCCTCATGGACATCTTGAAGATTACCACATGGGCTACCTTCCCTGTCGTGCAAGCTGTATTTTTGTTTGTCCAGGTTGTTGCATTTCAAGAGCATTACACTTATGCATTGCAAAGAATAGGCAGTCTTACTTGCACTTGAGAGAACTTAACAAAACCTGTCCGTTTTAGACATACTTCCTGTGGACTCATGCAAAGGACTGCGTGCAGCTTCACACGAAGTTTACATGGTAAATGATTTTTTCCTCCTTGCAATCTGTTCTTTACTCATTTATGAAATCTCTCTTAATCTTGCAGGAAACTTTTTTTTTTTTTTTGTTCACTCTTATAGGTGTGGGCTTACTCTTATGCTTTCAACAAACCTGGTCGTGTGGATGGCAGCCGTGACCGAGGAATCGCTTCACCAAACTGAGATTCCTGATTTAAATGTCAGTGTCTCTCACAAGATGTACAGAGGTACTTTAGGTACAGAGGGTTTTCAAATCTGATTGTGGATCTGTAAGGAGAAAAATAACTGTTCTTACCATTCCAGCCAGTTACGGCTATAAGAAATGCAAATGCAGTCACTCGGTGTGCAACACTTTCAAAGAGGCCTTCTACTACCTGTACCCCTTCAACATAGAATACAACCTCTTTGCTTCGGCCATGGCCTACGTCATGTGGAAAAATGTCGGCTGTCTCGTGGAGGTCCACAGCCACCACAGCGTCACGTTCCATCCAAAGGATGTGTGTTTTGGGCTTGTGACGGGAATACTCCTGGTGGTGGCGGGGCTTGTGATGTTTATCATGTATGAGGTGGAGATACTGACGGAGCATGAGAAGAGCAGAAACGAGGCCCTGCTGATTCACTTCATCATGAACATAGTGATCATGAGCCCGATGTCCCTCTCCACCGTGATCGGCTGCATCGTCTACTGGTTGGACCACAGGGAGCACGTATCGGAGAAGAACCCCACTCGCAGCCTGGACGTGGGGCTGCTGGTGGGCGCCTCAATGGGGCAGTTCATCAGCTACTTCACCATCGTAGCCATGGTGGCGACGGGAGCCAGAGGGTACCTGAGCGCCCTCAACCTGTCCTGGGCCGTGCTGACGGTGCTCCAGCTGGGCCTGCAGAACTACTTCATCATCGAGGGCCTCCACAGGGAGCCCTTCCATGTCATGCAGGAGGCGGCCCTGCACACCAAAGTATGCCAGGAGCACATGGAGATGAGCATTGTTGTGGAGAGCGGCAAGTCCAGCTACTTCCTGACCTCAAGCATTAAGAAGCTGAGCTGGAAGAGAAGAGTGCTGAAGGAAGTGTGTGCCTTTCTGCTGCTTGCTAACATCATTGGAAGTTGTATTTAGGCTTATTTATTGTAACAATCGGTGTGTTTTCATGCTGGAATGTGATCTGCTTATTGACTCATTCTGTATTGACAGATGTGGATCATGCCAGCCTTTGGCGCTTGTCCGCAGTTTCCCTTCTAGATCAAATTCTACAATTTCACAATGTGGGAATATTGGGCTTCCTTTTGGGATCTTCTACCGCATGCACTCAGTTGCCAGTCTCTTGGAAGTCTACTTAATTTCTTAGATGGACTTATTTTTGAGCGTGGAAAGTAATTTTATGGTGTATGTTATTTATTAAATGTCTGAATTTAACCTGCTACACTAATAAATATTTAACTTAAAAGAAAATTGCCATTATGTATTGTCATTAGATGTTGGATTTGCTGGGCTAACATTTAAATTCCCATAAAATCCAATTAAAATTACACAAGGGCATGTGTTAACAGTTATTGATGACTATAATTGTCACTTAATTAATGCAATAGTCATAGATTTTACAACTTTTCTTTTTTTTTTTTAAACTGAGGGAAGGAAAATGGTGACCGGTGTCTGATCATTAGAGCTAATTGTGGGGTTTTTTTTTGTTTTGTTTTTTTTTTTAAAGGCAATATCTGCTTGTGACCTTCATCAGGGGTTTATGTAGGATATGTACAGTATTTTTTGTTCCTTAAGTTATAAAAAAAAAAAAAAAAAGTTATTAAAGGTTTAAGGGGTAAAACTAGTATTTCATATGAAAATGGCATAATTGGTGATCAAAATGGTTTAGTCAACCATTTTTAAAAATTTTAAGCATAAGCTGCAATTGCTCAAAAAAACAGCAATATTTATTTACCCTTCAAAATATAAATATATATAATATACTGTATTGCTATAGAGAGGTTGTATTTGCTTCCTTTGCTCATTGCTTAGAAGGGACATAGTGCCATCTAGTGATCATGGTGCAAAAATCACCTTTCACTTTGTGCAGCTTGTTGAGGCCAAGCTAGGATGGACAAAGTACACATTACAACTGCTGTAAAGTTAACATGGATTATTAAGTGTTGATTCACAGGGTTCAGAGTAAATGGTGAACCTTTTTTGTATTGCTTGAAAGCGATTCACAGTGATCAGATATTCCCCATTACAGCACAGTGTCCAGTGACCAAACACAAAATTCAGATGCATATTAATATATATTTTCAAGATAATTTAAGGAAAATACAGTTTTCAACATCAAGCATCGTAAGCACAGCCAGCCAGAACAAAATTCAAACCTGGCCTTATACATAAAAACATACAATCGGTATAATTGTCTCAGAAATCCTGTCGAGTTACACTGTCACAAACTACAACCATAATAACAGACAACTCATAAAAAGTGCAAGTTCACTTTAAAGCATGAAAAGTACAACAAATAACATCGATATTGTGCCGTCCAAGATATGTTACAAGCCTGTCGTAATGTTGGAAAGCACCAGATCTTCTATGACAAGTCTGATTTTCACTTCTATGCTGTGGAGAAAAGAGTCGTCAGGAAATGCCCCGATCATCTCGGTGCTTTGACAGACATTCTATGGTCTTGAGGTCTAAAGAAATGTACAAACACAGTAGTTTTTGGACAGTTTTGATAACTCAATCATCTCCCATCTTAATCTGAGAGGTGCCTCTGCCTCACTCGTCTGAATGACTGTAAGCATTATGATGATGAAGACTACGGAGGCAACTTAAACACAGTGAGGTTTACTGGGAAACCAGCAGATACTGAAGGGAAAAGGAACCCTGGAGCTGAACATTTCGGTCTTCTGTCTACATCCTCTGAATCTCAAAAAGGCGGACATCGGTGTCGTACCAGATAGGTGGGTCCACATTGCTAGAGAAACAGAATAAGACGTTAGGCGTTTAGTCGGCGCAGGGAGACGACTGTTTGCATAATGCTCCGATCTTTTGGCTGACTCACCGCAAATAGACAACACCCCACATGTAGGTGCGAAACCACATGGCAGTGCCTGCGTTGGCCTGATACTTTCTGATGAGGATGGGGTGAGGGACTGGCAGCAGGCCCACTAATGTGCCATGCTGGAGAAACTTCAGGATCTCTGACTCATCTGTCAGACCCCTGCAGTGAAAAACATGAGCAGAGCCATATTTTAAATAATTCGAAAGAATCTCAACCAATGTATGACATTTACATTCTGACCAAAAAAAGAAAGAAATGTTCATATACTTGTCGATGCAGATCTTCTCCACCTGGGGGACTAGCACTTGTAGGAGTCGCATGATGGTCTGCAGGGGTAGTTTACACTTCCAGGAGTGAACCTGGAACAAAAAAAGTTACACAGTCTGCCAAAATATCCAACATGTACCAAGATCTGAAGTTACTCACCCATTCCGGCGTGGGAGCCCAAAACGATGTTGAAGAAGCACTCGACAAACGTCTCCTCTCCATTTCTGCTTCAGTGTAGAAAACATCCTGACAATGTGAAGGAATACAGTTATTAAAATGCATATGCTTTTAAACACAAGCACACCAACTCACACACACGCTTACTTCATTGTCTCGGCCCGAGTTTGACTCCGTGTCACTCGTCCCAGCGACTGCACTTTGGTCTGAATGGACTGTGTGTGGGGAGTCTGTCTTTGGAACTGACACCATGGTGCCGTCTTCTGACACCTGGGACTTCTCAGTCAGTTTGTCAATGCCTGCAGAAAATCAGGAAACTAGTCACCACTTGAAAGATAAGTCTGGTGATATTCTGTGTTTTTCCTACTGACAATAATTCCCATGAAAAGATAAAAAAAATAATTGATGATTGAATTATTGTCTGTGTATTTAAATCCTGATATACCCTGATATATCTGTGTCACATACAGCAGCTTAATTTTTGTCCAAAAACTATTAAAAACACATTTGTACTGGGTGACAATCATCTTTTTACCATGAATGTGGCGACTGTTGTTTATTTGCTGTCAATCCTACCTCCACTTTGCTGCTGTAAATAGGCACCAACACAACAAATCAGCAAATTTTCTTTCTTTTTTTTTTTCTCCTACAAATACGATTATACTTGTGGCCTATTTTTTCCTTTTAAAGATCAAGGTCTTCAGCAGGAGCAAATGGGGTTGTGGTCAAGAGCCATTAGAAAGCCAGAAAGCATTTAAAGATGGCCTAGTGCACTGTTTGCTCTGGTCTGTCTGAGATTTTTACGATGACAAAAAATAGAATATCAGAATAATAGCCTTATTTAAAATAATTATTTACAAACTGACACTTTTAAGACATTTTTAAAAAAATGATCCATTTGTTAATTTCATTTTAGGATACCCATCCTATATTCCAGACTGACTAGTAAAACTAAATGCCAGTTCTGAATTATTAAACAGTCAGCCCTCTCAGTTAGACAACAATAGTTCCCCTCAGGTGCTGCTGTATGCAAACATGTGAGCTTGTGCACAGTTGGCAGATAACCTAATTTAGCATTCAGCCAGTAACTTTCAAATAGCAGATAACAGAGTCAGCACCTGGAATAGCGACCAGACTGGCCTTCAGTGTACCAGGCTCTGCCGGCACAGCGGGGTGAGAGCCCTCCATGGATACGGTCTCCTGGGAGCTTGTGCGGGAGATCACATCCGGAGACTTCCTCTTCCTCTGCAAAGCCTTCTGGATGGAAGCAGGATCAGAGGGCAGGTTGGCCAACTGGTGGAACACGTTGCGTTTGCGGATGATGGCGTAGACCAGGTTGCAGTTCCCTGGAGGTGACAGAGAAAAGAGGCTGAGATTTACTTGATCTTAACAACACACACAAAAAAAAGCTTTTCACCTGTCGGCTCTCTCTTACCATCAAACTGGTACTGGATGATGTTGTTGAAAGCCTCGAGAAGGAAAAACACAAGGTGATGGTTCTGGGCTGCGGAGAACAGGAACCAGCTGGTAGAGAAGGCCTCCAGCAGGTGGAGCAGTTTATTGGCTGCCACCATGGACAAGCTTTTCAAATAGGGAGACACTGCAAAAGATGAAATGTTTTGAAAATTGATTCTATAATTAAGTTAGGAAGACTAAAACAGGTCATTTTATTTGATTAAGCAACATCTATTTCTTTTGAGATGTTGCAAGGCAGATGGCCACGCACCATTTACAACAATAGTGAGTAGGCAGTCAAACAGAGGCTGGAGACGCTGATGGCCTGTGGTGATAATCTTGTGAAACACCTACAAAACAAACACAGTGAAAGCTGTGAGTATTAACTCTTTCATTTGGCAGCGATAAAAAACGCTGCCGCTTCCGGTGGTGTCGCTTAGCAGATGTCTCACCACTATAAGCAGGTCGGCGTGAGTGCCTGTGAACACCGGGATGTCCATAGGCACATGGATGGAGTAGGGCTTGTTCAAGCGCACGCCAAAGTTTCTCTCCCCGCTCAGCAGCAGCAGAATGAACACACCGATGTGCATGAGGCCAACACGGGCTGCAGGTAAGGATAAAACACAACGGGACTTAATAAACACACGCCTTATAGAGGCTCGTTGGGTGCAAGGAAGCTAATAGCACTTAGATGAAACTCACACTGGTCGGCCCTGGCATCATTCAGGTAATAGAGTATAGGAACCAGAATATCCAGCACGTCACTACTCTTCAGGACGAAAAACAGGAACTTCTGTCATGGGAACACAAGGGGGATCGTGTTGAGTAAAAGCACAGACTCTTAATGTGACAGCTCCACCAAGAGACTCTACATTTTCAGTTCTTTCTTCCAACCTTATTGAAGTCACAAAGCTTCCAGAAAAGCACCAGCAGCTCTTGGTGGAACTGGATCTTCTTGGTAGAGTTGGGCAGGTAGGTCTGAGTCAAAGGGTTGGTCAGCAGACGAGCTAGGCCCTTCAGTACAAAGTCAAAGTCCTGCCAGTGGAGAGACAACGGGTTATTCTTTGGGCGTTTACACAGGGAGGATCTTTGTAGAATTAATAAACGGCTCACCTCCTCTCTGTGAATCCTCGACAAGTAATTCACAAACAGGTTTTCGGGGCCTGTAGACTACACAAAGATAAAGAGATTCGTCAGAGTGACATTAAACACATGCTGTACAGTCACCCGACTGATTTCTCTGCGGTGGTTTTGGCGCTGTACCTCTTGCTCCTCCATGCTGGACGGGGAGGCGGGGCGGTGGGGAACCCCTCCGTCATGCTCCAGCGTCACAATGAGGATCTGCACAGCCTGCTCCACCAGCTGCTCCCGGTAGTCAGAGAAGAGCAGGTGGTTGTACGGGATGCCGTAGCCCACTGGATCGTAGGCACTCACCACATTCAGCAGAGAGGTGAACAGAGGCAGGGCATGTCTAGGGATGAAGACCATGTCAGCTTCTTAATGAAATTATAATATACTACAATTCAAAATGAACTGTCATATTTTAGTCAATGCAAAAAATATGAAGTAAACTCCATGAGAGAAATTAAAATGCTTTAAAATGCTCAAGAGTCTTTCTTTTTCACTTTAGAAAAATCTTGACAAAAAAAAAAAAAAACATGGTTTCAAGGTCCACTTGCAAGCTTTTATTTTGAAAATTTCATTCACATTTCACTGACAACAGAGCTGCGATCTATCTCCATGAAAACTGAGCAAACCCCACTTGTAATGAAGACCATGAGATGCAGTTCAAATGAGTGAAAATGAGTACTGAGAGGACTTTGGGCCAGATTTTTCCTTTTTTACTGAGAAACTACACATCTTTTTCTGACATTGCTACATTCTGTTTACAGGTAATCTGTCATGTAAATGTAAATTCACGTAATCAGGATTTTACTTCTTGTAGTAATTTAAGAAGACATCCATTACCTATTTTCTGTGGAGCAGAAGAATGTCACCCATGGGTTGAGAACATTGTTGTCTGATGAAGGAGGCAGGTACATGGCCTCGGAGAAGCAGGTAAGCAACAATCTCAGCAGCTCTGTCCTGAAGACGATCAGAGACAAAAAGCACAGAGGTTGGAAAAAAACAGTCAGTCTCAAGTAAAAACGTGAGTTTGTTGCCAAACTCATTGGCGCGTGGCCGGCCCACTCACCTGTTCAGGTCGTGGATGTAATTGAGAGGGGGGGACTGTGCAAAGCCTACCCCTGCCTCCCAGATGTATTCACAGCTGTCTATGGACTGCATGCTCTCCACAGAGTCCTGTGACAAAAAAACATTCACAAATAAAATCATATTATTCCAATGACATTGCAAATCATTCTCCAACAAATCCTCAGGCCTAAAGGATAAACTTGTGCTGGTACTGCTGCATGAAATTACATGAGTGTTTCATGATCTGTCCAGTTAATCATGGTCTTAGTACGGACACTAATGTATGAGTATGGTTATGGTTAAGCAAATAAAACTTCTGTTAATGTTATGGAAAAATTGGTATATGGTTATATATGAAAACTGTTGGTAAGAGATGTGCATCGCTCTTTCCAGTGTCAAAGTCTTTGTCCATCACCACAGCCTACACAGCCTTACTTTTCTACTTACTTGCTCACTCCTTCCTGCTATCAGTAAACATAGTTTCAGAAACAAATGAGGCTGTCATTTTTCTGATGAGGATGGTCTCCCTGTGCCGAACTTTCCTACAAGCCGTATCCGAGTGCATTTTCCATGGTGCAGTTTAGAGAGAAAATGTAGACATGGTGGTGAAATAATGAGCATGGTATGCTGCAGAGTACCAGGGAAGCTGAAGCCCCTGAAGATCACTCTTTGCGAGCTGTAAAGTCGCAGTCTGACATTCAACAACATTCCTTTGTGGCTCACGAGGGACGAGGAATTCTTCCTGGTGAGCCTCTCAGTGTTTGATTAATCATGATCTCTTTTTACATTCTCTCTTCAGAAAAACTTGAGTGACAGGTTTGTTGAGCAACTTTAGACAAGGAAGACGAAAACAGGGCTAAAAGGAAAATCATCATTACCCTTTAAAACAATCAGCACAGATCACGTTAAGCGTTTTCAAGCTTTTGTCGTAAGCAATAATTCATTTTGCTGGATGGCGACGAGATGACAAACGTGCGGAGTGACGCGTGACGGGACATCGGGGTACTCACGGGGCCTCTCTTATGGCTGTGCACAGTGAAGTCAGGGCAGAAGAGCAGGTCAGCGATGGCCAGGAGCAGCGACTCGGCCAGAGGTCGAGCTCCGTCATCATCGTCCAGCTCATCTGTCTAAAAGGGACGGACACATGTGTGAGACTAGATGATGAACCTCACTCTCTTACATTCACTGAGAGAAATTATGTGAATGGTAAAAGGGAAAACGTACACTTGACTTGGAAGAAATGACTCAGTATGGCTGATATTACCTTGCAGCATTATGTTACCTGCTCTGTAGGTAAAAAGTTAAATGCATCTTCTTACAATTGGAATGAGGAAACCAATTCAATTGATATGAACACATGAAGAGGACCTCAGTGCCTTCATTATATTGAAGTGTTGTGTTCCAGGAGTGAGGAGAACACTGTATATTTGTAACCAATCATATTTTTAGCAACAAACATCGTCTTGTCTTCAAAGTGACACTGTCTGATAAAAAAAAAAAAAAAAGTGTCATTATAAGACCTCTCTTCATTTCCTGTGCCCACTCACCCCAGCCCGCCCAGCACCGGGCACCGTTGACCAGAAGAATCCCCTCCAGTCCTGGTCCTCGAAGATGTAAGGGAGGATGCGGGTCAGGATGCGAGTGCAGTTCAGGATCACCTGCTTCTCCCTCTCTGTGGGGCAGCCAGACTCTGCACCCTGCACCAGCTTCTCCACGGCCTGAAGGGATGTGATCGGGAAGCATGTTGTAAACAGTTACTGTTTTCCTTCCAGTTTGCGACAGCAACATTGGTGCCAATTCTCTCATTATTTCCGGTTCTGAGTTGGCTAATGAAGAATAACTCAATCAACATGCACAATACAATAACAAATATCTTCTTTTTTTAGAGTTGTTGGTATCTTTGTAGATACAAATTATATGAAGAGGTTGCTGTTAGAGGCCATGAAGAATACCCTTTACAGTGAGCATATACTTATAACACGTCTCTTTTATTATGACATCAACTGGACACTAATGATTTTGGTTTTGGAGAACAAAGATGCAACAGTTTTGCAAACAAAATGCAGCACTTCATAAATTGTTCATTGAAGTCTGTATATACTTGATACCATTTACACAGGGACGTACACTAGATATTTACAGTTTGTTTTATGCCCAATGAAAATATTTTGCCTATAAGATGGGAACATATGTCATTGTTCTGGGCCTTTTAACAAAGATTTACTCTGCAAAATGATTCACTCTCAGCCCATCTACAAAATAGGTAGCAAACCCCTGTGAGTCAGCTCGGCTTCAAGGGCCCTCGTCTCCTCCTCTTTATTTAATTAGGCTGTAAGAACCCAGTGTGCCTGTTTTGTTTCTGATAGGCAGCTTCAAACGGAAGCTTGGACCAAGAGACGGGAAGCGGAGGGAAAGGAAGGGGAGTTGACTCACTTATTCCAACATCTGAGGGCCTTGCTGACAGACTGCGCTGAGCTCTGACAAACACTGTGCCATGATGCAGCCACAAAGCAAAGAACGTCCCCGTGCAAATCTCATCCCATGAACAAGTTTGCACTGCACAGACTGCATTTGGAGCTCATACGGTGGGTACCTTATAGCAGAGGGTTGCTAAATTCGAGGGGGACTCCTCTCGAACGGCCCTTATCTCTGCAGCTGGCACCAGTGCAAAAACATCCTGGACCGTGGTGGTGGTGTCTGCCCAGAACTGGTCCCAGAAGGCATCGTCCGTGGCTTCCACTGGCTGCAGAAGACATGTTTACGTTTCAGTCCCACACACACATATGAGCCAAATGGAGCACTTTATGTAAGTCACATCTGAAACACAACAGCCTGATTGATCCTGCAAGTGCATCAAAATATCAGGTTGCCCTTTGCACCACAATGCACACATGAAGGTTTCAGCCTCCCATGATGTATCTCAGCCCAGGCAGGGCCTAATGGCAAAGTAAACACAACCTGTGTTATCTGGCGCAGTGATCTGAGCGCGGTCCACCTGCCGCATCTGCAAACGTGGTCATTTTCCAGACCGACGTCATCAGCTGTGATTGAACTACGCCATCGTTGATCTTGTCGTCAACACCAAACAGCCTGGGGAAGAAGAGGATCGCGGTGATGCTCGTCGCAGCATCGACCCCCCGTTTGATCCGGCAATTAATGTCAAACGCGACACACGCGATCTTAGAGACATTTTGAGATAAATGACTGAAAACACAACAACACAACACGAGACAGTTTGTTTTCAGCTGCCACATCAGACGCGTTATTTCCTCGGTGATGCTCTCTCTCTCTCTCTCTCTCTCTCTCTCTTTAATCCTTTATTGAGCTGCATACATGAGTCTACCTGTGTTTTGGTTGTCAGCTGGATCACCGCTTTCCTGAAGTTGAGCTTTGAGTCGGTGCTGCCCATCGCGATTGTTATTTCCCTTTATAATAACCAGCCCGCTGCTGCCGCCGCTGCTGACAATCCCTGTTAATCTCACCTCCGTCTCCGCTCGAGTCATTGGCGGAGGCGTTTTTTTTTTTTTTTTAACTATTGGCTGGCTGGAAAATGCTGCACTACAGGGTGTAACTTCCGGGTTGCGAAGATGTCAAACTTTCAGTCAGATTTGATGATTTTGATTGATTTTTCTTTCTAGCATTTTAGCTGCTGATCCATGCAAAAGTAATGTTTTAATTTCTAATGCATATCTAACTGTAAATTGTCCTATACTTTTTGTAGAATACAGCCATAATGTTTTTTATCTGGGCATGATGGGCTGCAACCACTCTCTGTTAGATTATAAATCTGTTTTTATTAAAGATAGTATGAGTATTTTCATCCAAACACGTGATATTTAGATGCAACGCAAGAACTGCTATTGTAAACAGCGACATCTTTTGGGGAAATTAACATTGTGACTGACAATGGCCGAATACTGATCCCCGTGTCTACCTCAGATTCAGACCAATTACATTTGTATGGCAGGGACAAATGAATAAATTCGTGGTTTTAGCTCATTTAAATGAAACATTAAGTTAAAAAGCAGATTTCTTGTATTGTAGCGTTCATCAGCGTCATCATTTGCTGCCTTTACTTGCTGCTCGTAAATTCTCACTTCTGTCCCAAAATGAGCGTATTTGTAAAACATATACATGTAACCTACAAAAAGCTTAATTATTTCGGTTATCGTCCTAATAAATATATCATTTACGAAACTTTAAATATAATCTCCAGGGAAACTCTACTTTCTTTTTCTACCTAGCACAACGCGATGACGTTTTCCTGACGAACAGTGAACGCACCAATACCGGTCTCCGCGCAGGCGCAGTGCCATGTAAACACAACCGCCGCGGTTAGCTGCGCTTGTAGCTAGCTGGGCTGAACTGAGATAGGTGTCATTTTACTCGGGCTCTGGCACCGAGATTGTTATCAAAGAAACTAAGCGGCCTTTTCTGCATTATGTGCTTTGGCCATCTCCTTAACAGCACCGGCTAAGAAGGTCAGGTAGCGGCGGCTTTAGCTCGTAACCTGCGTTAAAGCGTTTTGGACTTAGCTTAGCTCGTTAACGCTCGTCCTTTAAGCAATTAAACATCCAATTACACAACGAGGTTGGCGTAGTTAATTACAGCAGGTTATTCTAGTCAGTGTTGCCGAAATGGCTACCGGTATCTCATCAGTATTCAGCGTAAGTAGGTAGCCAGGCAAAGGTTAGTTTGCTAACTCATGATAGGCCATCGACTGACAGGAAACAAGCTGCGATAACAGGTCGAGAAACAACAACAAGAACCAGCCGGCTCCTCCAGTCTGCTCAGTAAATACAAAGGAGGCACCTCGAGATTGATTTAGTCATCATATGTTGACGGAAAACAGGTGAGGGAGGGTTACAGCACTTTTTATGTGACGCTGAATGATGAAATATTACCTGAAACAAGTGGTGGAGCAACGCTGCTGTGGCCTTCAGTACACACCCACAGCAGCCATTTAACAAGTGTTAACAAATGGTCGCATGTGGGGTACATTATTTGATATATGTGTGTATTTTAAATTATGTGCATGTGTGTTTGTGTGTGAAGGAAGCGGCGCCACAGTGGGGGTGATGAGGAGAGCGGCCACCTGTTGCCTCAGGCCAAAAGACCGAGCCGAGGTCATCCTCTCTCCCCTGAGCCTGGACGAGATGCCTGGGACTCTGAGGTACACACCAGAAAATCTGTATAGTGGAAAAAAAGTGATCTAACAATGTCTTGGTCAGATGTTAGCTGCACACCAAACCAAAAAAAATAAAACCTTTACAGATCAAATTTGCTGAAAGACAACAAAACATGCAGCAATTTCCTGTGCAATGTGTGATTGCATCTGTTTTTGCTGGTGGTCACAATGAGCGTATGAAGAAATCAGCAGATATGAGTAATATCAGTCCCATACTGCAGCTGGATTGTTAGCCGTCATGATTAGTGACAAACAAGAAAAAAACTGATAAAAAAGGGAGTCTTAGCATCTGTTTTAAGTACTTTCCACTGCCAAATTGAGTAAAGTTGTAATGTACCAGGTTAAATCCTGATAATGTTTCCTGAATACGTAGATGGCAGTATAGATCACTTCCATACGGGGTCCCTCTATTAACAGCTGGATTCAATACAAGTTTAGATTTTGAAATGTACTCTCTGTTGCAAAGTCCTGTGGTTGGTCTGCCTTTCTCTCAAAAACAAACAGCACCAGAGTTTTATACAAAGCAGACTGAGACCCCTCCACACCCTGCTCCCTTTTCCAAGCCGTCGCTCTACAGTTTGACAGCTTTCACGGCAGTATAAACAAACTGAACAAGGTGGACAAAGGCTTTAGGGTTGCAAGCAGATTAGATGTGAAAGCACTCTTAGTTCACCTGTTTTAGGGGCATCGTGCCTAGTGAGGCCTTTGTGATGTCGAATTTTGGCAAATGGCCTTCATTCCTCCAAAACATGTCAGTTGCAATGCTTTAAAATTCATTGGTCGAAACATTACATTGAAAGCCACTTTAGTCTCTGAGGCTGATGTTCATGTTACTGTGGAAACCCTGAATGCTGACGTTCATATCTACCGAGCACGCTGCCAATTTTTGACATCTGCATTTCAGTCATCCAATAGTGAGAGCAGCAGTAGCAGCAGCATCAGCAGCCCGGAGCATGCGGCTGGCAGCTGTACGAGCAGCCGCTGCGCCACGGGCCCCTACAGTCCCCTCGGCGCCACCGACTCCTCAGAACTGGCCGGCCAGGAAAACCTGGTGTCCTACCTGCAGATCAACCGCATCCTGAAGCAGGCGCACTTCCAGAGCCTGCAGTGCCGAGGTCACCTCAGAGACACATGACAACCCGATGTCTTTCTGTGGGCCACCAGGGGACCCGAGTCCCTGCGGCGTCTCAAGCCACCACACGCTCTTCCCACCCGTCTCCAGTTACTGTGATATCTCACAGCTCTACATATCTGTGGATGGAGACCAGCTCCTGGTCAGGTATCTGGAGGGGGTTAATCATCCAAACAAATCAAAAATGATAATCATTTTTAGCAATAATAACTTTGTGATCCACTCAAACGTGTTTTGTGATCCACTTGATTTCTGACCAGTCTGGTTTACATGCCGCTCTCGGAGCCTTATTGTGACTGACTGATGATGAATCCTTGTGTATTGTCTTAAATGTTGTATGAAACAGTGCTACTGTAGCTGCAGAAATGGCACCAAACGCAATTTTAGGCCGGTCAGTGTGACTTGTTTAGTCTCCTAGTAGGGCACTTGGGTTGTATAATGCTGAATCTGATGTCTGTGTAAGTACACGGACCAGTCTCAGGGAGGATTTGCACTTGTCTTGGACTGCTCGTTTGCTTTCATATTCAGACAGGGAACTGTAGAAGCCATGGGTGTTAACTTGGCCAAGGAGGTTATGTTTTCTGTTCCTTTCTTAGTAGTTTATAAGAATATTTTCGCAATAGATTTCAGTTGAATGTAGTGAAGATTCAAGCCATGGATTTGATTTCAGCTCAGATCTTTTTTAAATTTGACACCATAAGACAGGGATTTTTAAACTCTTGCCAGTTTTTCATCAAGTATTTCACTAACTTTGGTGAATTAAAAAAAATGTGGCGCATGTATCCCGTATTGATCTATTAGGACAGTTCACTCATCCTGGTGTAATTGAAATTTTAGAAACTTAATGGATAATTAGAATATCTTGCAGCCTTGGTAGTGGTGTGCACAGGTGCTGGTCCAACTGGTTTTATTTTCTCCTATAGACTAATGATTTTCAACATACAGATCTCCTGTTTTCTTGTGAGCATCAAATAATTACAATGTAGATTCTGAGAATAATCCTCTACAATCAGCAGCATTGCCAAATGTCACAGCCCGTATTTGTTATCAGCATTTAAAACCATGACCATGATGGTGCAGCTGTGGTTGTCAGCAATTATTATGACACAAAGCAATGTCAGGTTGAGGTTTCCCTGTGTGTATAGATAATAGATAACCACATTATCTTGCTTTTCTAATGATTGTGAGAAAACAAACTGTTTCAGGCCAAAATCAGTCATGAGATAACAAAGCTTATTATGTCAATATTATGAGAGAATCATTTTGAATACTTTTACTTACTCTTACACTTAGTATTATAAGATTAAGTCAGATAAATTCAGTGTTTTTTTTGTTTGGGTTAGGGTTGGGTTATCATGCAAACACGATCACAATATTAAAAAACAGTTAGAAAACAAAACAGTAGTTGCACCCATGAACTCTACAATCTCTCATACTCCCCAAACTTTCTCTTTGTTTTATTGTATGTTGGGTTGTTTGATGTGGCATTTGAGCACATAGAAAGACGTAGTTCTTTCTATCTAGGGGGGGTACAATACATCCTTTTAGGATCAAAAAGACATTCCCCAGGCTTTGTTTGCATGATTACTGGAGCTACTAAAATGCTGTTTTAACTGCAGGCGAGCCTTTCCACCTGTGCACAACCACTCTGCGGTCACTGCACGCGTGTCCCTGTGCACTGAACATCCAGGTACAAGCACTGACCGTGAGGCTGTGCATTTCCCTCTTTTTTTTTTTTCTTTTTTTTTTTCTTTTTTCTTAAAGCAGGATTGGTTCCATTGCCGAACCTTCATCCCAGGAGTAAGCTCAGCTGTTTACTTTTATTTTACTCAGACTGGTGTGTCAGAAATTAAAGCATTTTGAAGATGTGTTTTTTTTTTTGTTTTTTTTTTTCAATTATATATTTTTTGTATTTAGCAATGTACATGACATTATCGCCATTGACTTTTTTCCCCTTCTTGTAAATACCCTTCATTAAAAATTAATAAAAATGAATGTTTTCAAACAACGGCATTCTTTACTCTTTTTTATTAAGCATAATTTGTGTTGTTGTGAAGGAGTAACAACGTAAAATGTTCAAGTTACATATTTAAATAATAAGTCTCTAATATGGTGGAGCTGGGATGATCTGGGGTCTATTCACACTGTTCTGAAATACGTATTATCCTTACAAGCTATGTGATGTACGTGCAAACAGGAATTCCCTCTACCCCCACATCCTCCATTTTTTTCCCTCCAAATGACCAGTAATGAATGACTCCCCATGCATTGAGAACATCATTAATGAGATATGACCTGTGTCTGAGCAGGGAGTAGTGAACGGTTTCTTTAATTAGCACACTACACATCTTTGTCTTGTCACAGACACGGTAACAGATTACATACATTAATGCACCACACGTAACCACGGTTACCTTGCCGGGCTACTGTGGGTCCTCATTACTTGCCTCCTTTGATTCCCTTGCTCCACCTGTACCAGGTTAGAGATGACGGATGAGCCAATGGTAATTCTGGATTGGAGATCTTCCCCCATCATGGTGCCGTAGCTCTTTCTTTTCTCAGGTGCATGCTGCCTCATTATCTTGAAAGGCAGCTGACAAACGTACGGCGCAGCAACACATAGAGAGTCGTAAGCAAACCATTAATCTTAGCATCATCTGAGGTGTGCCTCTTTTAAACAGCCTTTTGTATCATGAAGCAAACATCGCATTAGAGGCAGGCAAGTGCTGTGTAATTAAGGTGGTGAGGATGCAATTAGCAGCAGCTTGGATAAATATTTTCCCGGTGATAACCCAAATTTCTGTTTGAGAAAAACATCACTGCATATTAAAGAAGTAATTTACCCCAAAATGCAAATTCAGTGAAGCCTCGAAAGTACCCTAGTAGCCTTGAAGAAAAATAAATGAATGTTACGTTAAAATGCTCTGGTCATGTATAAACGCAGTACAGATCAGTGTTGACAACTTAAGGCATAGCAAAGGACGTATATTTAAAAATTGGAGTGTAATGATAGGGCAAACAAAACACTTGCACATGCTGTTTAAAATGGCTACTTTTTTCCAGGTGTTAAAAAAAAAATCAACGCTTAATTGGAAAAAGATTTGGATGCACGCGCCAATACCATTTGATTACACATCATTCGTGGGGTGATGGGTCGATGAGTAGACGCACAAAATAATCAAAAAGTATTTATTTATTTATACCTCACAAACACTAATGCTTCGTTCACACAAGCGCAGTAGTGTTAAGCATAAATGAACGGCGTACAAAGTGTGTTTTCTTGACCGGCAGATGTTCAGAGTCCAGATGTTCAGCAGAAGAGCAGCAGAGGGCAGCACACTCTTGAGTGCCGGCTGCACACAAAACTGTATTCCTCACGGCTTGAATCTCATAAATGCTGGGGAATTCTGTAACGGGATCAAAACGTGTGGGCTACGTAGAAGGTGTTTATCTTTAATCTGCTTTCACACACACATACTCTCTCTCTCACACACACACTGTCCTTTCCGGGCAGCAGGCAGATGAAGGTGGGCGGTGATGAATGGCTCATATCAGTTGAGTGGAGAGGCAGGAGAGAGTTAAATGAACTGTCCTTGTTCTGGGGTCTATGTATGCGCATACATTGTTATATTTTTACCATGGCCAGCGAAAAAATCTGGGTTAGTCCGCGGCTCCTTTTTTTCCTCGTGTCCTCCCTTGATTCCCATCTCTTCCCTCAAAGGCAAAAGCACAGGCGAGCATCACCCTACACACAGCAAACGCAGACAAGCAGACAAACTACCGTGTGTTTCAGATTCATCAGTGTCCACTTCACCTTCGGCCCCAAGGCTTGCAAATGGAAACAAAATCTCACTGAATAATCTCACTTGTCCGAGATTATTTTGGAGAAGACAAACTGGCCACAGGAAAGTCCTTCAGGCGAGCGGCTTCGGTGTATTCAAAACATAAATAACTGTCGGGCCTGAGAGGAACGTGAGAAAAGAAAACAAAAAGTGAGCTAAAGCCGATCCGGTCACCCTCCCCTCCCTTTGCCAGACTTTGGCTGAAATGTGTTTGGGCAGCTGTTGCCTAGCATGAGATGGTGATTGGGTTGGCATCGTGTCTGCCGCTTTCCCTCGCCAGCCAACACAAACATCTGCTTTGCCTCCCCGCCACCATTTCGCCCAACATCAAACAACAAAGTTCGCCCGCTCTGCTGCCCCCGTGGCCGTCCGAAAGAATTAATGACCCACCAAGCACATTAGCGGTGCCCTATTGCCCCGGCCTGGCTTGAGCGGGGAATAGGGAAAGCTGGGGCAGACGAAACGTGGAGAGGCAAGGGGTTAGTGGGTCAGGATGATAAAGCACCGCACAGGTCAGGAATTAAGATGGATAGATATATCAGTGATATTGGGGTGTTTACAGCATTTATTCAAATCCTTTTACAGTCTCAAACAGGCCTTTATTACTCATTTTACAGCCATGTTGACAGATTAAACAAGCACCAGATTTTGTACAGTATTGTTATATATTTTTTTTATTTGTATTTAAGAAAGTACCTTTTGGCAGAACAAGCCAGTTGACCCGGGCTGGGGACAGAGACTGTTAAAATACAAAACGAAGAGACTGAAATGACCCGCATCTTGAGCGAAAACAAACCAGAGGTGGATCTTCTACCTCATCCCTTACTGCGTGAGCCAGTCCACATCGCCCCTGTGAGCGCTCACTCTTTCCCCAACTGTTGCTGTCCGGGGGTGTGCAGAGGAGGACTGGGTTATCTCACTGTCTGTAGCCTAAACACGCTGCCTCGTTGCAGTCGAGAAACAGCCGTCGTTTCCCTGAGCGAAAAGAAAGCAAACAGCCCCAGCCACTCTCTATAGAGCTGCCTGCACTTAGGACGCTTTTGAACGGGGCCGGGCAGAAAAGTAAGATAACCGAGAGGCCCGGCATGCTTGGGTCAGTGTCTCCGGTTCCACTTTATGGCCTCCCTATTCAATTTCACACAATGCGTTCCAGAGACAATGTACAGTAGGCTGTTTTCATTGCGCAGCAAAGTTACAGCCAAGGCCCCGATCAATCATAATAAATGTTCACCCCAGAACACAGAAAGAAAGAAAGAAAGAAAGAGGCTGTGTAGCAGTTTCTTGTCCCACATGCAGCCCACAGCCGTTCCTCCTTTTATGGTGGCTTGTGAGAATATTCACACGCCCGCCCTGTCTTGTATTTGTAAACCGGGGGTGTTTACGTGGCTCGGTTTCGCCCCGTTCAGCTGTCGACGCTCGCAGGCTTTCAACTCCAGAGATTGGCAGGAGGGAAAAGGAGTGCGATAGTTTAGAGAGAGTCGTGCTAAGTGGGACTGTTTAGGGTTGGCCGGGCAGAGCGTGCATTCAGTGCACCGTGATATAGACCGCTGTTTTCTAAATGGCTCATATTAAGTGAATGGGAATAGGCTGACGCACTCAGGCCCGTGTTGTTAGCACAGAGAGGACAGGCTACATGGCTCACACAGCCTGGTGTCGTCTCCCCCACGGCCGACCTGCCACACAGGCATGTTTCATCACCGGAGGACTGATATGGCGCCGCTCACAGCCACCGAGGTGCAATTTGTTGCATTTGGACTATAACTGTCAGGAAGAGATATACCCTCACTTAAATAGCCGCCCATAATCTGCCCCTCTCCCTGTATTATCCTAATTGAACCCATGGGCGGCCAACGCCATCAATAGCTGAGCTCATCTGCAAATTAATAAAACATGGGCGCTCACCAAATCCATGCTTGTGATAGAGCTTGAAGCTACTTAGACACACTAAAGGACTGAGTGTTTGTGATTGTTATTTTCAAAAGGAATGGAAGCACAATAAAATGTTCTCATTTCATCTTTCAGCTGCGATGAGCGTGCGTTCTTATGGCTCCCGTGGTCCTACGTGTATTCCCAGCGAGCTCCCCCTTCCTCCTGCCGCCTTCCTTTTCGTAATGGAAATGCTTATTAAAACCATCAAACGCCATTTACCTAAACATGCTTTTTGCAATCCAACGCCGCGACGAGCTGATGTTAGATCAGTGGCTGCAGGGCCCCCGAGGTGCAGATTCCAACTGATTCAACAGGTGATCGCCGGCCAGGATGTTTTGTTTTCTCCTCACTGCTGACTATTGTGAAACCACGTACTCCTTGGTCAGGCCTGAGACATGCTGGCACCATCAACAAGTGCCACATCAGCACAAGTACAGGGGGGCTTTTGACTTTGTGTTTATTTTGACTGCCTGGACTCACGCCCAGCATGATGTGGGAGACGATGAAAGAGGGTGGTCATCATAATAAGACCTAGATCTTAATAACAACAAATCCTGGAGGACACTAAAAAAACAGCCAGCGGTTATTAAAGACATCTATCATGTCTGTTGGGCTAGTAGTCACTAAGTCACCGTCCCTCTCTCCTCCTCCCGCCACCGATGATCACTCCTCTGTTGATTATGAAAGCGAGGCCTTGGCGACCAAACTTTCTTCTCCTTTTCTTTTCTTTTTCGTGCAGCACCAGTTCCTTTGTTTTCACACACACAAAAACCTAAGGCAGACTTTCAAAGACGGTGACCTCCTACTCTTTCTCCAAAAGGAAGGCCAGGCCCAGAGTGGCATCACACTCTGAGGGAAGGCAATATCAACACAACGTACCTGGCATTGAGTGCACCTCAAAGCTTTTGGTGCACTCGTGGGCTTATTTTACAGCGCAGTCAGTGTGCGCTGATGAAAAAAAAAAAAGAAAAGAAAAAAAGCCTCTTGGGACATAAAGAAAGGAATGCTGTAAAAGCTGGAAGGCCATGACAACTTGATGAGCCATCAAGACCGACTGTGAACAGCCAGAACAACGGAGAGAGAAAGGCTGACATCACAGAGCTTGGGTATACGGAGTCATGGATATATGGACAAAATAGAAAAACAAAGTGAGTCTCCAAAGAAAACAGTGAGTAATCCTTGGACAGAGTATTGTTTGGACATGCACATGATTGTTGAAACACCTCGATGCCACAGTGAGCGATGGTGCACACTTGTCTATGCTGGGCCAGTTACAAAGCTGGGGGTGGGGGAGGTTGGGTAAAAACATGAGTAATCATCAAACCAGAAGGGAAAGAAGTTCCTGTGAACGATATACACAAAGGTGAGCCTTTTCACCCACAAAAAAACCTCGATGGTGTAGCTTTAATAATACACGTACAAAAAAAAAAAGAGAAATCTAAAAGAATTCCGAGCGATTCTCTTCAGATGCTGAAGGCTCGACGCAAAAAGGCTGATGCACTATTGGATTTGTAAGTGCTAAGTGGATCTGGGAAAAGTGCCTTTCCACTGATCGTACACAAGGTTCAGTTTGGTCGTCACAGCAGCAGTGTAACGTCTTCTGACACTTGGGAGCAAAGTTTTAAAAAGTAACCCTGATGATGTGATGGCGAGGTCTAATATAAGATGCTCTTGAATTGCATTATGGGAAAATGAGTTACAGTTTATAGAAGAGTAGCCCTTGATAGCTGGAATACCACTTGAAATTGTTCAACAATTTTGGGAAAGACACTCATTCGCTGTCTGGTGGAGAATTCGATGAGAAGACTGATCATCAGTCATATCCGTCTGATAAATATAAGGCCAGCTGGCTCTGTCCAACAATGACAAAATCTGTCATCAGAACATCTAAATCTCCAGAATCGGCACGCTATAACCTTTTTGTTTAATAGAAAACAGTGTAGCATGTCAATGAGGTTATGGGTCAAAATATTTCTTGGCTGAGGACTCCTCTCTAGAGTCTGGTCCTAGAAATATGCAATTCAACAATTCGTAAAACATTAAATTGTCATTTTTTGCAGGGTTTTATTTATTTAGTTGGTGAGATTTAGAGATGCTGGTAGTCGTATTTTGTTACAGAGCCAAGTTAGCCTTTTTCCCCAGTTTCTAATCTTTGTGCTATGCTAAGCTAAACATCTGCTGGCTGTTAGCTTCACATTCAACAGACAGTTATGAGAGTGGTAGTGATCTTCTCATCTGATTCTGTAACTGAATTACTTTCATCTAACACCCATATTGTTACTTTGTCTTAAAAGATATGATATGATAACAGTGTGCATATGCAAGACTGTATGAAGTAGTTTTACCAACTACATTAAAATACTCCAGCTACAGCACACATTAATAAGTTACCCCTCTGACAGGGGCCATTCTTCACAATGAGAGCAGCTACTTTTGATACCTGAGCAGAAGATTGTACCTCAGATACTTAAGTGCAATTTCATTTGTCATGTTGTACCTGCATTGTCACTGCAAATGTCATTTTTAGGACTGAATTGCAGTCTATAAATGCCAAAACACAAATGTAATGCAAATTTATTTCGACAAGTGGGGCCTCCTTAACAGTACAGTATCATGTATTGGGCTGTCTGCATTCTGTTTAATGATTCACTCCTTCCAAACTTCAGTGGAAACATAATATTTTACATCCCCTTTCAGTGTCTTGTGTGGTGCAACAGAGCGTAATGTCAACTTTCATTACTGGAATGGAAGTTTTTGAAAGACTAAACCTTGTCCAGACAGCCTTGTTGAAATTTGCTGTGTTGATTACCATTTTTTTAAAAAGAAGTCACTCACTGTCATTGTCACTACCCATAAAAAGTGGAGCCCAAAGGACATTAAGTGGAGGATTTATGGCCGCTATATATTTGAGTGGAGGGCTGCTAAACCTTATGAAGTCTCTCTTGGCACTGTGAGGTTTTGCTTTCTCTGTCTCGCTCTGTTGGTTTTTTCCCTGTTGCTTCAGAGTGCCTACAATTTCCCTCTCTTTATTTTCATTGGCATTTAAAGAGCGCCTCGCTCTCTGTTGAATGTACTCATTCAATAGTGAGCTTTTTCAACACACACATAAGCGCACAAATACATTAGAGCACACGCGCATGCACACACACAAAGAAAGCAGCCACGAACACGCAGAGAGTAGACCCTGGTTCTCCTGCTCAATGCCACAGGATGCTGGAACCCAGCAAGTTTCAGACGCACACCAGGTCTGAAAGCATTTCTCCCTGTCTATGCTCGTCATTGTTGGGGGGCATTAATTGATTGGCTTGGTTTCTATTCCCTTTTGTGAAGTGGCTTTAGTCCTGGCTTTATGAAGGTTGCTGAAATCTATTCAGACCATTTTCTTTGCCTGGTGGAGCAGAGCACAGCGGTGGAGCAGCCACCGTCTCCACCTTTATTGGTGGAAATCACCCTTGCACATTTTAATCTGCCATCTCCTGGGGTCTCATAACACTTTATGGCTTTATATGTCTCATCAGGTTTTATATTCTAGGATCACACAAAAAAAAAAATGACTTTCCTCCTTTTTTTCCTCTCTTTTATTCCTTCAGTCTTCATTTTGACTTTAAAGTTACCATCACATTTTTCAGTCCTTAGACATTTTCAGCCAAATGAATGAACATATGAGCCTTGAGAAGAGTCGAAAAAGAAAGACACACACGTTGCATTTACATAGAAACCTATATTGTCTGCCTTCTAAATTCACCTTTTATGAATGCTGTCTTTGTGTCAGTATGGATCCACTGATGAATAGAGGCAGTCTTCAAGTTATAATTGACCACACATGAGATCAAAGTGTGTTTGCGCATTTTATTTTAATGCAGAAATGTGACAAGATGCTGAAAGTGTATGTACACACTCCAAACTATGTTCCAGTAATTAACCGCTGAGCTGTTTTTCCGCCCATAAAATGTCTAGCGTTCACCTTGAGGCTCTCAGGAGCTACAATGATCCTGACAGGGGGTAATTGGAGAGGTAGGTATCAGAAGAAAATCATCAAAAATGATTACATTACTCAATTTGACTCGTGTAAGCTGCAGCTCTCTGTGCCTTTTTTTTTAAAACAAAAACACACTCACAGTCGCACACACGCACACAGTAACAGCTCATGCAGATGGTCTTATATCCACATCTGGCAACAGCTGGGGTTGTGAGCACATCTGTTCCATCCTAGGTGGAAACAGAGAGGGTTGCTGCTGCTTTAATACTGACCTTCTCTTAAATATTTTCACTTTTTTTTCGATCCACTGTAGTACCATAGCAGCCAAAATCCAACACCAGCGGGGTTCTCTCACGTTCCCCCCCGCTTCAGACAGAATGGCCTATCAAGCTTGCCCAAGGGGAACAAATGTCTGCCCAAATCACATCGTTTACACTCTCATACACACCGTTTCCCCTCCTTCTTTGTGTTCTTGCTCCCGCGACTTCACTTACTTTCTCCCTTTGTTCTTTCACTTCTTGATTCTCTCTCTCTCTCTCTCTCTCTCTCTCGCTCTCTCTCTCTCTCTCTACCTACTTTCCCCTTGGTCTCTTTTCCCTTCTTCTTGTGTCCTCATATTGTCGAGGCAGCTGGTGAATCTCCTTGAACTGCTTTGTACCGGCGGACTGCAGGCAGCTAAGATGACGCACGTAGTCATAATTCCTATACCTGTAAGCGCCTTTTTCTAGTGACATCTTGACATCAGAAATCACCTCTGCATCACAATATAACAGACATATACAGATGGGTGACAAATTAAAGGAAAAAGCCACCAGAACAGCTTCAATGCTCCTTAGCATTGATTCTCCAAGTCTCTGAAATCTACTGGAGGGATAAACGCCATTCTTCCAAAAAAAGATATTCCCTCATTTGGTGTTTTGATGATGACGATGCTGTCTAATACATCAGTCCAAAATCCTCCCATAGGTGTTCAAATGGGTTGAGATCTGCTGACTTCAAAGGCCATAACATGCAATTCACATCATTCTTATACTCATCAAACCATTCAGTGACCCCTCATGGCCTGTGGATGGAGGCACTGTAATCCTGGAGGGGACTACTCCCACCAGGATAAAAATGTTTCATCATAGGATAAAGGTGATCACTCAGAACAGGTTTGTATTGATTTACAATGACCCTTCCTTCTACGGGGCACAATTGGACCAAAACCATGCCTGCAAAATGCCTCCTACAGAATAACAGAGCCACCAAACTGTAGCAATCAAGCATTCAGACCTGCACCATTCTTTTGGTGTACGCCACACATGCACTCGCCCACTTGTGGAGAATATGGTGACTCATCTGATCTTAGCACTTTTTTTCCATGTAGACCAGTGCCTGGTGGGTCCTCCCCATACACCTAAACACAGATGTCACTTAAGTCACTGAGACACAAGCCAGTTGAGCACTGAAGCTGAAGCTCCTGCCCAAAAAACGAACCCTTTGTCAAAATCACTCAGATCTTTTCCACCTTGAAACAAAATCAAAATTAACTGGGCCTGCTCAGTATTTTTCTACATGCAACAGAGAAGGATTGGATGTTAATTGCTTAATTGTACCATGCAGTGCACCTGTGTGAAACATCTGCAATCGTGATGTTTCTCTCTCTATCATTTATTCAGGTTTTTCCTTTAATTTGTCACCCGTCTGTATATGTGACGGTTATAAAGCTTGCACAGGTGGCAAAAAAGATGCAAAAAAAAAAAAACAACTAAGCTGAATTTGAAAAACTTGAATTTGAAATACAGCCCAAGAGGCATGGCCTGTCTCTTACTCATTTAATTTCACTCACCCATTCTTCTTTCTGGAGATCCATGAGACCTATTTCCTTTCTCCTCCATCACCTTCTACTTCTCTACATCTTACTTTTTACTTGCCCCATTTTGCAATCAATCTGCTGTTCATCTTATCTAATGAGCTCATTAGGGTGTCTTAAGCAATGCTGATTGATAATAATGGCTTTGAAATGTCCCATTGATTCACTTCTATATCAGGCCTGTAAAGTAAAGGCTCTCTGCATTAAAATCATGGGTCAACTGAACCTTCTCCCCTGTCTTACTGCCTATATCTTGGATGACAAGTCCTTTGTTTTGTGACACAACCCGCCCCTCCCCCGCTCCAGTTCATGACGAGTGAAACGGCTTTGTACTTAACACGTCTGCTTGGCCTGGTAATAAACGTCTCTGCAAAGCCTCCTTAACAAAAGTGTGAAAATGCGTTACTTAGCTAAGAGGACATATGAAAGACTCCTTTGCAGTGTTTTTTTTCCCCTTCAACTTGATTAAATTCCGCCATATTTTACATGTTTACAGAGGCCGGCGAGTGAAACCGAATGTTAACAGTAGACATCATATTATTCCAGCCAATCAAAACAAAGGAGACGTGTTACAGTTGGTCAGTTTGCTGGAAGTCTTTAATTTTTATGGTCGGGTTTCTTAACAGCCATGACTGATGGAGCCATTTGACTTTAAAGCTGTAAGAGCTACTGTTCGTAATGCAGGCAACTTTGCGGGGCCACTGGCAATATGTCTGAGGATATACTGCAGCTTTATGTATGCCGTGTTGTGTGTTTGTGTTGTGTGTGCTAATGATGATTTGGGAATGCGCGTGTGTGTGTGACAGAATTTGCACCCACGTGAATAGCGTGCCGCCAGCATGCGAGCTCAAATCACTTCAATAGTTTCACATCAACCAATTTAATGGCACAATCCCGGCCAGTGAAGTTTTTATTCCAAATCCTGTCCATAATCTAATGGCCTTTGAAAGTCTGCCACTTCCCCCTGGCTGACAGGTTGTGCATTTGGATCTAATTGAATCCATTTACATCCTGCACAAATGGAAAGCACATGGAGGCCTACCCACCTGGTTCTGATCAGCTACTGAGTTGGGAGAGACACACTCTTTGGAGTACGCCCGGTGCCAGCAGGGGATACACTACACAGCGAAGTAAGGAGGGAGGGGGAAGAGAGAACACCTTTTGATATTAGTCTTGGCTCTAATTTAATTCAGTTTGAGTTCAGTTACCCCATCACATTTTCGTGTATTCCTATCTGTCTGGCAGACTGTGGTCTTTTACAGTTGTGTGATACTTTACCACAAGGGGGAGTCCATCAATACCCACTCATGTACAGTATCCCTGTGTGTGCTATTGTGGACCTGCGAGACTTCAAGGCACGCTGCGACATCTGGGTGGAGTCTTTTCTGATCTGATGTTTGAGAGAATATTAATGCTTTCTTGCTGCCACATGTTAGTCACACAAAACATTCACGGCGGTGTTGGCAAAATATTTTAACAACTAATAAACAAATTAAGCGAATGAATTCCCTTAATTAACGTTTCACATGCTGCTACAAAGTGTGGAATATTCATTTGGAAGCTAATTAACAGCATTAGTCAGTGACTAAGATTTGACAGCACCAACTTTTGAGTTTTCAAAGCAACGTGAGGCAACTGACAACTAACAGAGCTCCGATGAGGCCAAATCGTCTGAAGCCAAGCTGCACTTGTGTTGGTCAAAAGTTACTGAAACCATTACAGTGTATGACATGACTGACAAACAGTTATGATTAGTGGACATACGGACAAAAGATGGAAATGTACAGCATATAAACAGCAATGACAATTATTGCTAATTAGTATACAAACTAATATTATCCACCAGCATTATTTTAAATTGTTAAGTTAGCTGAACAATAAAGTTGCTTTCCATAAAAGGAACAGTTTGACATTTTGGGAAGTCTTTACTCACTCTCTTGCTAAGAGTTAGAGATATAATGTGTTAATAAAGTGGGGTTGTTGGTTGGCAGACCTTGTTACTTTGGACAAAGCCAGGCTACCTGTTTCCCACTTTTTCCAGTCTTTGTGCTAAGCTAAGCTAACAGCTAACATGCTGCTATTGGTAGCTTCATGTTTACCATACAGATGAGGTGAATTTCCCAGCACTATTCCTTTTTTATACATTATTTCGATACAGCATGTTGTCTTTGTAATACAGTTATAGGGGGCATGAATTCTGGCAGGTCAGTGTCCACATCATGGGTGGTACTTTATTTGAGTATGCACAAGAATACACAGTCCAGGCTTTGTATGGGGCCTGCATTAATGAGTGTCTGCAAATGGATATGGTTAATGAGGGCAATGGGTAACATCATGACCTTCATCGGGTCCCCCTCGTAGTCCATCCCGGCCCCACCTCACAACACATCTGGTTTGACCATCTCTACCCCAAACCCCTGCTAGCCACCCCCACCTGCACCTCATCAATCCTGCGTGTCATCATTGCCACACTTCTGGCTATTGCCAAAGTAAGCCATGACACGAAGACGTGAAAATGATGAATGGACTTTTCCGGACAGGAAGCGGCAATGGTTGAAGAGACACCCCACCCTCACTCATCTTTCCGATCCATTATTCACTTTCTTTCCTCTGCCACGTCTCTCTGTTGTCTGTCCTTCTCGAGTCCACAGGCGCCAAGCCATCATGTTCCACAAATACAGTCCTCCAAAATATGTGGTTGCATTTTTTTTTTCTCTTTTTCTCCAGAAAAGTTGAGTCTCCACAATGGTTTTGAATAAGCAAACCCTTTTCTGTATTAAGCCTTGTTTTGTTGGTTTTAAGTGATGCTCAGGGACACTCCCAAATTTCCTTTTAGTTTTTTTCTGAAAGCTTTGACTGGATAAAGGGAACATATAAATCACTTAATACACCTAATCCACATGGTAATTTTTATATTCCATCCATCTGGCTGCCACGTTTTTTAACTTTTGACTTTTAGTAGTACTAGTTTACACAGTTCAATCTACGGCCATTTTAGTCGCCACATCCTTCACCACAAGAGATACAGTGAACCTTTGGATGCCTGTATACCATCCATTGTTGTGTCTGCCTACCCATGTCCATTCACTGCTGGACAATACTGTCCATTAACTATTATGTGACCCGCTGTAGTTTTATTGGTTGTTGATGTGAACAGAAGTCCAACTGTGTTCCACGGGAGACATTATCATTCTCTATCGCCATAACTATTGGTCACGGCTTGCGCTATGAGGTTTCTGTCCAACGCTTGTGTATTGTCCCTGAATGCTGCAGAGGTTCTCATAATGGCTCATGACTGATATATTCATCTTAAACTTTGGTTAGACATGGTTATTACCTTTATAAATTGTAGTAATTTTCTCCGTCATATGTCATATGATTTTAATGTTTGTGTCTGGGTGTGTGTTAGGGCTTTAGGGGCATGTTTTTGAACACAGCCCGCTCTTAAAATCCCTTCTTAGTCAGTGCTCACATTTCGCCTTCATGAACTCTAGCTTCCAATATCAGACCAAAGAAACACTCCCTTGTTTCTATGCTCCCTCAGGGCAAAGTGGCACTGGTAGATATTTAAGAGATTTAAGCCTCCTTTGTTTAGGGGAATGAAGCCACTCCTTCCCTCTCCCCCTAAAGCATAGTATAGCAGAAAGATCACTGGGCTTTCTTACAATATCTTCATCATCTATACCTCTAATTTAGTACAGTGAGAAGAGTTTGGTTTCCATCACAGGCGTGATGAATAAAACATCCACTGAAGTTAAATACAAGTTTTCTTGAGACCATTTGTTTTCCAAGCCCTTCAAAATAATTCTCCATGGAGTTGCACAGTTTGTCTGACATCAATTATTTCGAATAAGACAAACTACTCTCGTTAAATCCGCCATACACAGCGGGACAGATGTGAATATTCAATAAAAGGCATAAAACTGCAGGTTAAGCACTCCCAATAGTAGAAGTATTTTGTTCCTCATATTTAATTTCTGTTATCCTGAAGACACATATAGAAACTTATTTATCCTTTGGTGGGAATATATCAGGAGACTCTCTTTCATGTAATTTGATTAGCCTAGTGGACCAGGATTACAGCCAGCCCTCTCTCATTTACTATTACTGAGGAGAAAAACAATTAAGCTATACATGTTAGCTATCAAGGAGACAACGCACTCATGCACAGGCTCACCAATGGATAAAACACACCAACACTCACATAGGCGGGCACACACACACACACACAAGTCTCATTTAATCCTTTATGATGCGCCTGGAATTTGTAATGATTTTAATTAGGAAAGGTGCAATAGGAGTCAAAGGTCTACTACTGCGTGGCAATGCTGACACTCCAGGGCGCCTGGAGCCAATTAAAAATATGTGCTGATCAAACAGCCTGCCCTCGCCATGCACGACTATCCCCAGAGCCTCTGCTGCTGCAGAGGGACGGCCCAAGCTCAGGGCCTCTAGCTCCCACCGAACAGGCTGCAGAGGAGCCGGCAGAGCTACAACTGACACAACTCCACCCTGAGATCTGGTTCAAGGCTCCGCTGCTCCCATTAGCCGAATGCTACGGTGGGCGACGGACGGCCAAGCAGCCGAGTGGAAGCCCCATAAGAGGAATCCTTCAGTTCACAATCAAACGTCTGTGAGAAAATGTCACACACCCCATTTGATCCCCACAGAGATCCTTTTTTTCTCTCCCACAAGGGAACTGGCTCAGCCCAATTTTCCCTCACACTCCGAGTGAGAACGCCACATTAAATTAGAATTATGTGACAATTTAGAGTGACAATTAAGCCTGGTATTAATTACACTGTTCCTTTTGTTTCAAGCAATCCCCGCGAAGTTGCCAGACCCAGGAGAGCCCAAAATAGATAAATTTAAATGAATCTGAAAGCGACTTATGTATTTTCCAAATGTTAATAATCTCAAGGAATCCTTCATCTCTGTCATATCCTTTCCCTCCTCCCTCAGTGAAGTCCCTCCTCTCTCTATCATTAGGCATCTCTGTCCCCGATGATTAATGATACTAATGAGCATGTGCAGCCACTCACTCTGCCACACATTATTCTATCCTCTGGCCTGGGCCATGTGTCATGTCCTCCTGAGAGCGGACAACATGGCTCCCTGGTCATATTTAGCCAAACAATAATATTAACTTATATCTTTTCCAATATCTGTGTCAGAGGGGCAAGTGACGCATGGGCAGGCGTGTAGTGGATCAGCACAGGCATATGCAGAAACATGCATACAGCTTGCTTTTATTTTCAAAAACTACAAAGATATTATGTTTCTGTAAAAATATAATCATAATGAAAGAGATATTTGCATGCATTGGGGACACAGATTAATAATCAGAGAACATTTTACAGTATCTAGACTGCATTTAAAGTTAGTTCTATGTTGGCAAATAATTCTCAGAGCATGTCTAGTGGTTTAATCAAATGTGACAACTTACTGCTATGGCTGACCTGCTGAAAGACACTGCACTTGTGTGGAGCCTGCAGTGACTCTGTGTGCACCATCAAGAAAGCTGGATCTCTCTCCCTTTTTATCACTCTCACGCCCCTGCTTTGCATGGGTCTGTTTATCTGTCAAATCAGAAATCAACATTCAAAGTATCCTTTCAAAAGAAAACAACAGTCTGAAATGCCACTTATGTGAAAATGGCAAAAAAAAAAATCCTTCGTGCATGATCCCACCTTTTCTACCTAAGGGATTACACTGAGGATTTTAGAGCACATGTTGCTCACTGAAGTGCCCGCTGCTGTTTCTACTTTTCTCCGCTCCGGCGTTGTTGCAATGATCTTGCGTTCTTAAACTTTTATCTTCAGCAGACGTTGCGGGCTTGTCAGGTGGGCAGCGAGGGTAATAACTGCATATTTGAAGATCCATTAAAAAAAAAAAAAAAAAAAAAAAGAAGACAAAAAATCCCTCATATCTTTGGGAGTCGCATCTGCCCGGATACTGAAATACAGCTCATCACTTTTATGTCGGAACCGCAAATCAGCTATTGGGATGTGAAATTAATATGACAGAGGGGCCATCTGCTATAGGGGCGCACAATGGCAACCAAGAAGACTGTTTTAGGCCTTGCAGAGGACATTTTTAATTGGATGCTTCGTGTGAAAAGCATATACATGTCATCATATAAACTGATTCGCTGGTATGATGGCTGAGCTGGATTTATGGCAGCGAGCAAAGAGACAGGGAGAGAGAGAGAGAGAGAAGAAGAAGGACTTAGAAAAAGAGAGAGGAGTAGTGCACAGAGGCAGACAGATGTACACCCAAGTTTTTACTTTGCAATCAGTGCACCAAATCAGATAACTGTGAAGGAATGCTTCATTTCACTCTGATTGTTCAAAAGTTGCTTGTCATCCGGAGGAGCTGTGGCGATTTAATGTGCTCTGACATTCAGGGCATGCTCGTTACTGTTGTTGCTCTTACCGCAGATGAGTATCCACACGTAAGGCTTTTAACCACCTTTTGACTAAGACACACATTCTTAGTTGATGCTGTAGTCTCCTGTGCCGTGGAAACGCTGAATCCCCACTGATCATTCATCAGCAACTGGTTGCACATTTTCTTATTTAACACTAGTTTACAGAGAGTTTGGAGGTTGCTGCCTCTGTTGTACTGTGTCATTTTCTGGCCTCATACAGGTTATAATCAGAGAACAAAAGTTTTGTGGCTATGTTGAAGTTTTAGCCTTTTTTTTTATATAACTGGTTGTTCAAGCTCACGTATAATTTGTGTCATCCCAAGATCTATGTGGACAATTATTATTCTTTAATGCTCAATTGTTCAGTTAAGAGAGTAGTCCCAGCTGTAAGTCATATACATGTCGCTTTCCGTACTTTCTTATTGTGAAATTCTATGATAATCTGGTCTCCGTCGTCTCCTAACTCATCAGCATGCAGAGGATTTTAGCAGTCTGTTACGAGTCAACTTGAAGCAGGCTCCGCTGCATAACGCAATCTCCCACACGTCACTGTATGAGAGGGACAAATACATAGGCTTCATTTGCGCCATTTTGCTGCCAACAGGAATCCTGTGGCGTTATCAAACTGGCAGGAGAAATCAGACTATCCTAATAAATCAGGCCTAACAAGCATTTAGGGTGTCATGAGAGGAAGGGGATAAAGAGTGAGTTGTGTAAAATGAATGCAGGGGCTCTGTGAAGGGGAGCTAAGCCAACTTAAGACACGGAAAGACCTGGGAGATACCAGGCCTGTGTGTGGGACCCTGAACCGCTCTCCATGATCGCTGCCCAGTTCGGCCATGTGATGCTTATGCAATGCTCCTCCAACCTGCAGCTGGGGGAGAAATCAATCACACCACAAGCCCCCTTTTCTTCTCTCAAACAAGAACTTTTTAGTGACAACAGCCATCTCGGTCACATGACCACAGGAGCATCATGCAAACCCCCCCCCACCCCCTCACCCTTTCTCACAAGTGTCCCCCAGCACCCCTCACTGCAGATGTTGGGTAACAACATGGCTGATGAGTTTAATAATGGAGGAACAATGTTGCTCTTGTGCATTGCGAAGCCTTCAACAGTTGTGTTAGACATCCGCGATCACAAGACTTGGTCCAGGAACGGAATGACTTGATGTGTGATCCAGTCTGAGGCGATGATCAGTTGAGCTATTCGGACAGGGAGTCAAATAAAGCTGCTCATTAATTCATCTTATATTGTATGTGCAGAGGAAGCCTGTATTTGAACGCCACATCAAAGAAATGCTGACGTATACAGGCGGACCAAATGGGTTAAATTGGTGCTTTAAGATGTGTGAGTCTTCCTGAATTAGCTGAACTCATCACTAGGGATAATTTCAGCATTTACACAAGAGCTCATTTTGGAAAACTTTGTTTTTGCCCATTCGCATGAGCGGTGGAACTGCGCTCGCTGCAGCCTCCAACCGGTGGTGAACTATGCAAATGTTGTCATTTCCATTGTGGGCCTGCGGGGCTGCAGGGAAGGAACAGTCACGTCCTCCTGCAAACCCCCAGCGAGGTAATGAAGGGGTTAAAATATGATGTCAGGTTCCCTGGGTGGGGGGCTTAACGGTAAAGGAGGGCAAAGGTGCCAGAGGATGTCAGAGGACTGTGGGCTTGTGCAAACGATTAGATCTTCTATTTAAAACCTGCTTGCTTCAGAATCACAGTGTATTTAATATTTGGGTGGAGACAAATGGGATTTTTCCTTTTATTTTATACATTTGTGCTTGTGAATATATATGTGACTATTATCTGATAATACTCCATTACACTTTGGGTCCTGTTCATTGTCCTCTGCAGGCTCTCCTGTCGCCTTTTGTTTTCAGTCAGAGGAGGAAGCGCGATGCGAATTGACGAGACCTGGTTTAAACGCAGCCTATCTTTGGTGCGGCGCTGCTAAAAATTGAAAATGTGTTGGAGCTGCCCTTTAGCGAGAGTTGCATCTCGGGCGAGAATCGGTGTCTAAAAATAAAAAGTGAAAGTTTTCATTAGTGTGGCGAACAGTTTTCATTAGTGTGGCGAGATCCGGCTTTCTCTCCTTGAAGTGAAGACAGATCCGCGTTAACAGCGCCAGCCTTCAGTAGGCTTCTGGTTGTGCCATATGCCACTACAAATTCAATTCAGGCGGCTCTTGCAGCATCCCCACCACACACACACACACACACACACCCCTCCGCCTCCATACGCCATACACACACTCACACACCATTATGCCAATCCACCCATAATAAACATTTAAAAAAAATAAATAATGTCATGCATATCTCAAGCTGCTGAATGTGCTTCCTAAATTCCATAATTTACGCACAGAGATATACCTGTCCATACGCGATTCATCTGGGCTTAATTAATATATCGACTCATACCCAATCAGATCATGCGTGCAGGATGCCCACACACGCGACAAAACACAAACACACGCACGGGTCAAAGGCCAGCCCCCTCCAAATGACTGAACCTAGGAGCAAACTAAATGCGTAAAACTAACCAAGTAGCGCATTCTGGATGATTCTGAAATGTTAAATTATTGCAGGGAGATTTTAAGCATTTGGGTGGCTAAATAATGAAGGTTGGGTCTATTTCAAACTGCTCATGCAAGTTTAATCTTTAGGCAGTACTATTAAGCGTTTTCCCCCTCCTCCTAATTTAAAACAATCAAAAATACATCCAGAACAGGGACCTTATATTATCCTACATCACTGTCACTTGCACCACGCTTACATAGTTGGTGAGTATTTTATGTGTGGAAATAATAAAAAAAAGCATATAGACAATGAGTTTGTCTGTCCCTAATATCTAAAGGCCCTTCCTCCGCCTGTGGATGTGAGTGGGAGGCACAGACTGTCAATCATCGACGCTTCATTGATCAAGGACAATCCTCGTCGTAAAAGTGGTCTTTTTTTTCCTTAAGAAATCACTCACTCCGCATTAATTATCACTCCGCTTACTGTGTGTGTGTGTGTGTGTGTGTGTGTGCAAGTGTGAGCGTGCGCGTGCGTGTGTGTGCGTGCGTGCGTGTGCGTGCGACCGGCCACTTCTGACTATTTCACATTGCATGGACTCACTTGAGATGAGATGAAATTCCAACACCCTTTAAAATCAAAGTTAGTATTCAAGCAAAGCAGCCGACCTTCTGTAGAAAAAACAAAACAAAAAAAAAAAACAGATCTCACACAGTGAAAATAGTGCCTGCTGTGGTAAATAAATGACATTATGGTCCAACCGAGTGAATGCACAAATAAAATCCATTAAATGCAGCGACATTCATCTGTGCTGGTACTGATGATGATTTTAGAAATATTTAGTATTTTTGTATTAATGTAAGTGCAAGCTGGGTGAATCTACAGGCTGTGAAACGTTGTGAAATGACAAATAACACTGAGCCATGCTTAAGGTCCCATCTTAAGCATGGCTCCCATAAATAAAAATAAATCACGAAAAGAATATTTTGTATTTTTATCAGGCCACATAAAGAAAAAAATAAAATAAAATAATTGTATGTGGGTCAGAGGTCAGTAACACACACAGAAAACGTAGTAATAATTTACCATAAATCTTTTTTTTTGTCATAAATATTAAAACACTCCTTGTATATTTTATTTTCCTGTGATCTGACATTTAAATTAAACATTTACTCAAGAGCAAAAAAAAAAAATGTTACTCACATTAATGCACAGTTGTGTGGAGAAATAACCATAAAAAACATAAAAATAAATATTTTTTTATTATTCTTCCAAAGCTATTAAATGAAATGTTTTGTACACAAGATTATGGCAGCTATTTATTCAGTAATTGCAGGAAAACAGTTACATATATATATATTTTTTTAAAAACATGTTGTTTAAAGGCTACACGGTGCAAACATACAGGACAGTGGGTGAAAAATGTCTCGTTTTCACATTGTCTGCACACATCATCCATCCTCGATCTTCTTCATTTTGCTTTTTTTTTTTTACACTTTAATGTGAATTTCACCGACTAAAGCCTGCAGACCACAACTATTACAAACAGCATGCGACGCTATCATCCGATTAACCCGACGTCAAGTTTCACATCAAACAAATTACACTGGCTTTTTTTTTTTTATCATTTCTCCTCCTTTTTTTACCGCACTAACCCCACTAGGACAAACCTCATGCAGCCACACTTTGAAATGCTGAAAAGACTCCATGCAGATTTTCTCCATTAAAGCGGACTTCGGCGAGGCGATCCTCTCTCCCTCTCCCTCTCTCCCCTCTTTCTCTCACTCTCTCTCTCTCCTTTCACCCTCTAACCTGGATTATTTCGACTCTCGCTTGTTTTCATAACTTTTCACAACCATCGGGGCGCCGCATTTATCCAAACTAACCTCGATTATTTTAAATATCCAACATATAATTCCCCTCCTCTCTCTCTCTCTGCAGTATATTCCCTTTGATTCACGCTTGACTCATATGGCTTCAGGGCCAATAGGGGTCCGCCTTTGGGGGCGCCTTGAAACCGCCCTCTTCTTATCCCCTTTCATCATCTAACCCGGGGAGCCTTAAAACCGCAGGGCCAGTTATTGCCTTTTTTTTTTTTTTTATTTTAGACAGCCCAATGCGGACTGGCCAACAGCCAATCAGAGTCTTGTTTACATTCTGTGACTGACAATGCTCTGGAGCCGTGCCAGCCAATCAGAGCGTCCCGTACAGAGAGGGAGGAGGGGAGGTGGTGGTGCTGATGGTGGTGGGGGGGTTCATTTGTAAACATTTAGCATAATGTAATAACTAAAGTCCATGGTAATAACATGAAGGGGGAATATTGGAATTACTGTCTGCGTCTTCGAGATTCAGTCAGCGCTGAGAGTTTTGGAGAAATTGGCTTTGAAAGCATTTGTCCAAAAAAAAAAAAAAAAAAGAAGAAGAAGCCTCCAGTGGCTTTAAAGAAGGAGAAAATATAGACAGAAGAGCAGTGAGTGTTTGATGTGTACAAATGGCCTGATTTGTTAGCCAAATTCTTCCAAAAAAAAGGGGGGGGTGTAGTGTTTTTAGTGACAGATGAGAGATATTAATCTGTAATTTTCTGTGGCAAAATATTATTCATGCAGCTGTATTACATTTGGAAAAGTTCACACTAGTGGATTTTTTTTTAAACGCTGCTGAATAAATGTGCTATTTATATTTTCTTTTATGTCATCATTTTCCTTTCTGTGAAATATATCTATTTTAGTGCAATTTTATAACAGGCTGAAACCTCCTGGTCATGTAGATGTGTTTTTAAGTACTTCCTGATTTAGAAAGTTAAACTGGGGTCTCCTTTAAATCACACATGGTATTGCACCTGTAAACATTTATTTAATTTTTGTTTGGTTTTACATTATCTATACAGAGCCTATAAATGCAATAAACACTTTCTATTATCTCCTGAGGTCATAAAGCTCTAAAATGTCCTATAACACGCACATGTGGAGAATTATCTAATAATGTAAATCTAATTGGGGTTTTCCTGAAAGCGTGCACAAACAGAGCTGTAGTTGTGACTCTTTCCAACACCTACGTGACTCTGACCACTTCCTGCAGACCCTCCGTGCATGCTAAGCTCGGCTCGGGCTGCACTGAGCTCCATTGTGACGGCTCCTCCGGCCAGTGTCGCTCTTTAAATCTGCCGCTCCTCGCTCTGCTCGGCGTCGCAGGTCGCCGCGCCATTGGCCCGCGCCGCCGACCAATCGCGGCGCCCCCTGCCTCTCCCGGTGGGCGGGGCCGGCTCGTTAGCATGCACGTATCCGACCAATGGGAGGGCGTGTTTACCCTGCACCCCCCTCCCTCCCCTCCTCCACCTCCCCGAGACGCGAGGTGCGCAGTTGCACCGGGAGAGAAACCGCCGCTCGGAGATCCGAGCCGCGATCCAGCCAGGCCGGAAGCCCCAGTCCCACTGCTTCCATAGACTGAACCAGAAGGCTACTGCTCAGCCTCAGATGGAGATACTACTGTAGGATCTCACTCAGAGCCACATGCTTCATTTCAGATTTTCATTTTAAATGGGCGTCGCACTTGACCTTGCTCCTTCCCTCCCTGTGTTTTGTGATTTTATAATTTATTGTTATGCAAGGATTTAACATACCAGTAAGTAGTAATTTTATATATACATATTTTTTTTCCTTTAGTGAATAAAAAATATATATATTTAAAGGCCTGTTTCCTCGTTGTAAAAATGACAAGGGGCTGCATTTAGTCCAAATTGCTGTATGTGACATGCTGCTCATTGTACACAGAGCACTGCTGCAATTTACTAAATAGCAAAACAGATTGTATGAGGCGGATGTTATGTGGAATAAATGGAGGATTTAATGTATTGAGCTGACAAAAAATAAATCCCCTTAAATTATTAATATTATTATTAGTTTTAGGAATATTAGTAGTGGTAGTGTTTGTAGGCTGTTGATGATAATAATAATAATGATAATATGTCAGTTGTTTCATTACATTTTGACGTTAGGAAAATTTCTGTAATTAGATCATTTTTTAATTATCGATCGACGGCTTGTTTGCTTTTATTTTTAATTATTCCGCATTTTTTAAAAACGTGAGCATTTTTGTCGTATTTTTGCTTTTTGCTGTCTTTAGGGTTTTTTTGTAGCTAACTGACCAAGATTTAATAACCTTTGATAAATTGTTTAAACGTGTGAATAAATTCCCTGTAGGCTGTGTTTGTAGTCGGGCTGCGATAAGCTCTGAATTTGCGTTGAGAGGGATAAGGGAGAGCTGGAGGTGGAAGCGGGGGGGAGGGCGGACCGTGGCTCCACTCTCCCCGGCCGAGGTGCACTCCCTCCCGGCCAGCTCGGCCGCGGAGGGCCGCCACCTATCGAGCTTAATTTGATTGACCGTCCACGTCTCTGCCTTCGATTGGATTCTGCAAATGCAGTTGACAGCTATTTAATGAATTGCATTAGAGGGGGGTGCGTCGATTATTTGTACGTGTATTTAAAAAAAAAAAAAGAAATTTATTGCATGTATTTTAGTGGGAGGACTAAAAATGCGAGGAAGCGACCGCGGGGTGTCCACGCCGCTGCAACTAAACCCCCCACACACACACCGATGCACATTTGGAGCATTTCCACAGCAGCAGCCTTTGAAAATGTTGAATTTATATGCATTTTGTTTTATTGTTAGTGGACATACAGAGCAGAATCAACAGCAGCATGGCGATGGGAGGGTGGTGGTGGTGGTGGGGGGGCTGGGGAGGAGGTAATGGCTGACTGCAAGGCATTTTCCCAGCGTGGAGACAAAGGCAGCGCTCCTCCTGACGGGGCGGCCATTCACCTTGGATCCGCACACACAGCCCTCAATCCAGGGAGACTCTCTCACCGTGCAGGCGACGGCAAGAGCTCCGCGAAGGTCTCCGAGCGTGGAGGGGCCTCATGCATGCACACACACATTAGGTCGGGGAGCCTCCGTTTGTAAGGTTTAGTCCCGGGGAGCTCCGTGCGGAAGGTTTTTTTCCCTCTTTCCCTTTTTCTTTTTGTTGTTGTTGATGTAGCACTGAATTGTAGGCTGGGCTGTGACTGGCTACATGGGGAGATAATAGTGCTGAGAGTGAAATAGCACATATGATTAGAACATGCCTGCGAATTCATCCATTGTGGGATTTTTTTTTTATTTTATTCCCTGTGTAATTTAATTTATGGTACAATGCTGCTTCTGTCTTGCTGGACAACCCCATTTGAGAGACCCCAAATTGAGAAAATATCATCTAAAAACTATACATATAACCTGCTGTATTAAAGAAAAAAAAATCCAAAGATGTAGGATTCATTTATTTATTTGCTTATTTGGATCTATAAAATGAATCTGCCTGTTTGCTTTCTTTCTTTTTTTTAATTGCTTACAGCCATCAGTGAGGCACAGAAAATTGGGCTGTCACGTTTAGATGGTCGTCGTAGAGACAAAACACACACACACACACACACACACACACACACTCATATGCATTTTTACAGTGGAATAACGTTTTATTTTAATTTATACGAATGGGGGTTATTTTTTCCTCTCTCCATCTCCATTATATAATGCTATTTTTTGTGGCATGGCAGAGGATGTAGCCTGTAATGTATTTACTACTCCATTTGATTACCTGACCTGAAATAGGTCAAGGCAGATGAAGACAGTGAGAGTGCAGTTATTCACGTGCACACACACGCGCGCACTCACATGCATGTCTCTCACACACACACACTGAGAGAGAGAGAGAGAGAGAGAGGTGTCTTTTAGGAGCTGATGCATCTCTGTTATGAGCGGTATGTTAATTATATTCTTATTTTAACTATCAGGCCTGCTTTGCTCCATGATTTGTGTCCTGACTTTACAAACTGGCTGCACAGGTTCCTCTTGTACCTGAAGCTCCGCATTTTGATCATTCCCCCCCCCCCAATTTGCCACTTTCATGATAAACCAGGTTGCTTTATTGTCTGCAGGTGGTGCAAAAAAAATGACATTTTTGGTACCAGTGCCAGTTTATATGTCAGATCTCTGTAGTGCGAAATGTGAAAATAGTGTGAGATGTATAATGAGAGCTGGATGGTGGTTATACAGAGGCAGGAGGAGGGGGGGGGCAGCCTGTATCAATCCAGAGACAATATGACGAGCAGGAGAAGGCAGGCAGCGTTGTTCACCTTGAGATGCAGTCTGAGCAGGCTTCCGTCATTTTTCCACCCAAACAAACAGGACACGTCCTCCTTTAACAGCAGCTCCTTTAATTGTTGTTGTTGTCTTTACATTGTTGCAGTAATCACGAAATCTTTTTTTTTTTTTTTTTAAGCATGCATATATCCTATATTGAATGTTAATGTGCTTACAATGGGGTTTTGACAGCTGGCAACTGCTGACGTGGTGGTTTGAGTGAATAGTTTGGATGGTTTGGTGAAACAGGGGTGAACGTGCAGGAGGCTGAGAGACGTGTCAGTGGACGCGTGTGCTCAGCCTGTGCCCGTGCAGATGATGTGAAGAGCCCCTCTCCATATGATGTGAGCAGGCCTGCGCGTCCCGGGCCGATCAATAGGGCTGAATGAGATCCCGGCTCAGAGGGCTGCTGGACGCCTCGATGCCCGCTCCTGTCCGCGCTCACTTATTCATGTTATCACTATTATTATTTTTATTATTATTTCTATGTGTGTGGCAGTCACTTTTAGTCGAAATGGGCGATTTCATCTCGGTGCAAAAGCAACCTTGATATGACAGAAAGGTATTACAGCGAAATCCAATGGAGCGGAACTAATGATTTGTTTTCTCTCAGATTTCTTTCTTTCTTTCTTTCTTTCTTTTAACAGCACCAGGCTGCACTGTCAGTATTTTTTTGCATCGTGCAATTCTCAACCGAGCCCTCTCCATTCGTCCTGATAATGAAACCTGCTTTGATTTCTTTCCCTCCTTTTTGGCAGAAAAGATGATCGGGGGCTGCGTTTTTGGCTGGGGAAGCCTGCGACCGACTGAATGCAACACATAGATCTGACGGAGAGGATTATTATATGGGTTGCATTTGATTTTCCTGACCTGCCCCCATCCGGATTTCGGATTATTCGACATTCCTCGGAATGGAAGGACGGGACTTCGCTGCTCCGGCGCACCTCCTGTCGGAGCGGGGCGCCCTGGTGCACCGGGCCGCCTCTCGGATCGCTCCCTCGGGCCACAGCTCCGTGCAGCACGCCGGTCACTTCCCGCCGGGAAAATATTACCCCTCGCACATCCCAATGGCTCCCCACTCAGGTTAGTCAAACACCCTTCCTCTTTTTTCTTGTCTTGTCTTGTCTTGTCCCCCCCCCACACACACAGCTGCTGAAATGCTCCTACATTTGTCCCCCTTTAACGCCGGCTTGTCGTTTCAAACGCTCCCCTCATAATGTCGCGCCATTTAAAAAAAAAAAAAAGCCCCGTTCATTTATCATATATAATAATAGGCCGTGGTCCTGCTGCGTGTGTGGCGTGGCACAAAAGCTGATTATTATTATTATTATTATTATTATTATTATTTTCTCCTTGCACAAAAAGAGGAGAATAAAAGACGTGGCTGATCGGTCTCTCGGCTCAGGTGTGGCTGTTGACAAGAGTTGCCCCCCCTGCCCCCTCCTCCTCCTCCTCCTCCTTCCTTTCTTCAAATATCTGCCAATAAATCAGGTGGAGAATTTGATTTACACCCCACCACCACCACCACCACCTTAAGCATCTCCTTAAACATCTCCGAGGTAATAAAAGCGCCTTAGTTAAACAAATCGGCGTTTGATAAGGGAGCTGAATGCCACGTGTGTGTGTGTGTGTGTGTGTGTGTTGTTTTTTTTTTTAAAGGTGTGTTTCAGGCTGCACCCGGGAAGTTGGGCAGAGCAGCAGTTGTACACCCACCCTCCCCAACACACACACACACACACACACACACACACACACACGTTGCCTGGCTGTGAGGCTGAATCTCCAATGAGGTTTTGTCACTTCGCGTTAAATTGAGAAGTGTCACACCAGTGCCATCACCAGACCAATAAATAAATAAATAAATCCGACCATACCCAAGAGCCATGCACGAAGGTGAGGTGTGTATATGTGTGTGTGTGTGTGTGTGTTGGAGGGTGACGCTGGATGAGCAGATCTGCAGGGGTTACAGTGTGTGGACGCTGCTCTGTGCTGGGCTTCAAAGTGTCGGGGTGCAAATGTGTTCACAGCGCATGCATCAGGTTTAGCAAGTGACTTGGGTGTCTCGTGCACCCAAATGTGCACTTTTTTTTTTTTTAGTTCAATTTTTTTATTTCCCAATTCAAATTATTTTCACAATGTACACATAGAACAGCCAGAATCCACAGCTCTGCTCAATACAATCTCCCATACTAGCTGATTTATTAAAAAAAAAAAAAAAAATCATGTGCGGACATAATAAAAGACATGCAAAGCTAAGTGCTGTGTAATACAGTAACCCACCCCAACCCACCACCACCCCCAAAATTTTGACTTTTATCTGATTTCTGTTCATTATTGAGGCCACATGCGTTGGTTCATGCTGATGTTTTATTGGATTTAATTAAATATATAATTGTTCTAAATGGTTGTGTTCAGAAAGAGACAAAGAAAAAAAACAACAAAGAAAATATATTTATCTCACAGCATTTGCAAGAGGATCACAATATGCTGCTGTTGCTTTCATTTCGTCCACGCTTGTAAAACAAAAGAGATTTAAATAAGTCACAAAACACATATTGATTGCATCAAAAAGTTCCACTTCTGAAACAATTTCCTTTTGAAAATATGCTAATGTGGCTTCTATAAACACATGTTTATGATGCAGCTGCTGAGGAATCTTGGGTCACTGGAAAAGCAAGGAATATTTATCCCTTTTTAAAAGGTATTTTATGCAACATACATCAGCTGAAGCCTGGATTCTGTGGGCTCGAGGGGGGGGGGCAGGTAGTTTTTGTAGGTGTTTAAAGACAGGCTCAAAGGAACTTCTGACTATATATATATATATATATGTATATATATATATTGTATTCTGCATTGCATTTATTTTATGTGCTTATTGGTTTATTTATATTTTTTCACGTCTAATTTAACTTGTGCTGTAGGCAGTATTGTGGTAGGCTCATCAAACATTCTCTTCAAATTCATTGTGTTTATATTCCGAATTCATTTACAAATTCATGCTAAGCATGAGGTATAATTAGTCATTCAGGAGAATTCATGGGCACTGTTCACCATTCATCTCTCACCATTCATGTTTGCTTTTGGCACACACACACACACACACAGACACACTGTCTGCATCCCCATGTTTTTTTTTTCTTCTTATAGATGTTTTGTTGAGAGCATGAAGGCTAATGCTGGCTACAGGGCACAGGTGCCCCCCTCCTCCCCCAACCAGATTTGGTGTTTCTTTTGTGGTGTTGTGCTGCACCAACACGAAGACCTCCCCTCCAAATGTCATCACTGTTCAATGAGCAGCACAGGTGGTTTATTGTTCTCCCCAGTCACACATGGGTGTGACTGGGGAGAAGTCTATCTAATGTGCTCAAGATTTGGAAAATGACTTAATTCTTTGCATTTCAGGTGTTTTATTGAATTAACGTGGAGAATAATTCCAGCTCGGTACATCTAAATCCCCTCCAGGCGCCGTTAGAATTATTTTGCCATCGCGCTCGGCTGATGTGCAATCTTTGATTTATTATTTTAATAATATTTGAAAATGTCAAGCATGTCATAACGCAAATAGGTGGACGAGACACGGAGCATAATTCACAATTATTCATGGCATGTATTTTTAAGATGGTAATTCGTCAAAACAGCACACAATGCAAATTTATAATCCATGTGACTTAAGCAAAAAACAAAAAAAATATATTTGTCTTTACCCTTTCAAAACCATTTTCATGTAACATTCAAATTTAAATTAAGCAAGTGTTACATATATATATATATATATATGTGTGTATACATATATATATTATATATATATGTATATATATTTATATATATACACACACATATATAGACAATTAATTTATTTTTAACAGTTTTTGCTCCCACCATTAAGTAAAGCCGTTTAAATACTTTTTCAGTCAGTTTTCCCAAATGAATACAGGCCAGTCACACGATGTAAGAGAAGTCAGACGCTGGTAGGTTGTTGACCAAACTGGCCCCGGACTGCTGCTTGTCTTGACAGGGCAGGTCATTAGTGTCCCCTCAAGTGTCCCGTATGCCGGCAACATTAGCACAACTGAGAATGTTGTTTGCTGAGTGTGTTGGATCCCTCCAGTTTCTCTGCGCCTTCCCCCCGGGGACTAACTTGCACACTGGTTCACATGAATACTTTACAAAGAGCATGAATATTTCAGGGTTGATGTAAAAATGCATTCAGAGGCAGGTTTCTGATGTGGCTCCTTGAAAGGGCTCCTCTGACTTTGCAGAGGTATTTATTGTGAGCGCTCTCTTCACCCTCGCCGCTGAAAAGAGTGATGGCGGTTGCAACAGCCTCCCTTGGCATTGTTCTGCGCCGGGGTTACAGAATTTCAACATATTTTTGGGGGAGGAAATTTCCTTCTCTTTCTGTTGCACACACTGGTGGGTTTGGTTGCAATTAGACAACAACAGACACACACTCCTACCTTGTTGCCAAGCGAACCGTGTTAACTCAAAACCGGTAGAGATTTTGTCAGCATGCATTTGCCTCCGTCCATCTTCACCTACTACAAGCCAGTCGTTTGTAATGTGTGTCAGGTGGTCGATTTATAGTTTGCACTTGCACCGTGTTCTGGGAACGTGGCACCGGAGCAACTCCCCTCTCCGTGCGCTTGCTGATACAGTGAGACGCGGACCTGTAAACTCATCTAATGCGGCTTAATTCAGCCAGTTCGTTTACAAGGGCTTTGAAATAGTAATTTTATCTTCAGTTGGCTCTGGCGCAGGAGTTGGGAGGCGGTCTTCGCTTGGCTGTGAGGCTGGGATTCAGATGTTGGATGGTGTCAAAGGAGGAGACACAGTGGAGCTGTCTTTACTGCTGGCATTTATGGCCGGGGGCTCATCTTTCAGCCATATTGTTCTGATCAGCGTGCTCTGGCTGAGGTGTGGCTGTGTGAAAGCAGCGGGGGGGTTCGGAGGCTGTCCACGGCTGAGCTCTGCTCTAAACACCCCATGTAATCAAAGGTCATATTTGTGTCGTCCCGCTCGCTCTGCCTCCCCTTCCTTTACATCTCCTCTGTCTCCCTTTCCATGAGCTGTCCTCTCTCTCCTCCCCTCCATTTCTCGGTCTCCCTTTTCTTTCCAGCAGGAAGACCCTTGTGTCTGGGAAGCGGTGGTCTTCCTGCCACTTCTGTTTTAGCCACCCTCCCCTACCCTGGGCCATTGTTGCAGACCCCAGCTTTGTGTGTGTTTTACGGCTGCTGTTAAAGATAAAAAACAGTCCCTTCCACCCCCTTTATTGTTTTCTGGTAGGATGTCCCTGTCATTCCCTTGGTTTTTATGTCCTAGCTGGATATCCGAGCAGCTTCCCCCTTCAAAGGTTAGCTATGCTGTCTGCCTTCTCCCATTTTTTTTTCCAAGGGGGAATAAATAACTTTGCTGAGACTTTTATTGAACGTCTCATTGCTGGAATATCCCATGGGTCTGTGGTTGTTAGGAAGGCGCTTCAAAGACAAACACAGGTGTTTGGTGGCGTTAGCAGAGGGCTGGTTACAACCAGGGCCTTTAAAAGAATAAACCTCAGTAAGTGGGTGAGGGTTGTTTGTGGGAAGGGAGGCTTCTTCTTCTTGGCCTTGTAGCTAGTGTTGTGAGCACTCAGTCTATACCCTGCTTCCTTTTTGGCTTTACTTACCCCCCCCATCCTTGTTGACCCCAGACAAGAGTGGTTGCTGGAGTGCGTTACATGCTCAGCGTAATTATTTTGCACCAAGCCCCACTCACGCCTGTGTCCTATCTTTCCAATTCTACAATATAACAATTCAGGGAATTTGGTGAGAGAAACTCTAGAGCTGTGCCTCATCATGAGGGAAAAGAGAGCTGATCTTCTGTATAACCCATCTTAAATATTATATTAAAAGGCTACTCGTATCCGCAGTGACAGAACGTGGGTCTTAGGCCAAGTTCCATTTGGCCCGGGCCTCGTGCGCTCCCTCTCTGCAAAAACAGAGCGAGAACCTTGGCCTGTTGTCGGGCTCGTTTGTGGACTGTTGTGAGATGACACAGTTCAGACGCGATGTCACAGGAGTCCCCCCGAATAGTGGAGGTGTTGCGTGGCATCCTACACCTGGCTGAAATAGCACCTCGCCCGGTGCTGCCGCCATCTGTCACCTTCCCCTGACACTCCCACGGGAGACCCAAATGACTTGCAAGGGCAGTGAACTCTCTTTGAAAGAGCAAGTCCCTCGCATATTTGCAAATACCGAGTGGATTCAGGCATCAGTGTCATTAAAGACTTTCCCTGAACATTTAAAAAAATGTTTTTGTCACTTTTGGATCATCATACCAGGTGTCCAATAACCAGGCGTAAAAAAATAAGTAACAACATCTGGAATTCATTACACTCAGGTAACTCAAGTGACAGATTTTATGTCAGGTAAATGATTTAATCAGTTGCTTTCCTTTGCATTTCTTTGCTCATCAGCAAAACTGTCCACAGAAAGTGAAGGCTTTGGCTGAGTGGAGGGGAAAAAAACACAGGGGGCTGGCTTTGCAAGAGGAATTTGGCGAGTGGAGTGGCCATGCTGCCTCAGAGACGGGCTCTTCAAACAGACCGCCACCCACACTACACCGTGTGGCATGGTGCCACAGAGCCCTCGCCTCGAGCGCGGGGCGTGTACACGGGACCAACACAAAGGAGACCCACGGGCGAGAGTGACGGGCAGGGTAATACCTTCCTGTATCAGATTTCTGGGCATTGGGTTTCAAAACCTTCCCATCTATTTTTACACTCAACACGAGGAAGTGAGAAGTTTCATCAAGGATCCGACGAGACTACAAGCGTGTTTTGTTCACTTCCCATGACAAACTCACTCACACACACACACCAAAAAAATAAATAAAAAAAGAAAAAATAGCTGGACTGAAAATATATTGGGGTGAGATTAAATAGACTGATACGTTTGCCCAAAGTCAACCACTGCTGTTTTGTTTGTGATTTGGATCTCTCTCTCTCTCTCTGTTTTGCTCTCTCCCTCTCTTTTTGTCTCTCTCCCCCTCTCCCTCCTCATTCTCCCTCCCTCTCCCTCCTCATTCTCCCTCCCTCTCCCAGTATCAGGCTGCTTCTCATCAGGCAGCCCCAGGCCCACCTCAGCGCATGGCCGTATTGCATGTGACAGCTGTTCGACATTATTAACGGCTCAAGCAGAAAATCCAGATTACTTGTTTTTTAATTTAAATTTTATTATTGTAATCGTTCAGTGAAAAGAACAAAAAAAAAAAAGAGGGCAGTTGCCCTATTGTTGTTAGCAGATTTGTGGTCAGTGACAATGCTGCTTGCACGAGTGTGTGTGTGAGCGTGTGTGGGGTTATGTTTGGGTGGGTTTGCACACAAGTGTGTGTGCTGGGCTGTGTTCTCCAGACACCCCCCACTAGAGCCGAGGCACTCTGCGGTTGGCTGCGAGGCCTAGACAGGTGCATTGTTAACCCTCTAACGTCTGAGTCTGTCCCTACTGGAAACCGTGGTTAGTGCTCCTGGCAGGATCTCATGCTCATGATGCAGCGCGTGCAGCGGTCCCACTTTGTGCGTCCCAATGATGTGTTCTTTCTCTGCGCATAAGAGGAGTTTGCACAATCACAGTTTTTGTCAGTCTCCGTCTCACGCCAGTTCTGCAAAGGGCTGGCTGAAGTTCTGTCTCATGCTGTTAATGTATGGGTTGCATTTGGAGAGGGAAACAATTATAACACTCAGAAGTTGTTCCTGGAAAGCTCTTCCTTTCTCTTCCTGTTTATCTGCTTTTATTTGAGATGTTCTGCATTCTGAGCTTCCCTGTTTCGAAAAAAGTAGGCCGCGATTCCGTAAATGTGGCGCAGCGTACGGCAAAAGGGGCACTGGGCACTGAGTGGATAAACTCGAATAACGGGCCGCGGTTCGAGGACTGTTGGCGGCACAGCGGGCAGCAGTGACACGGTACCAGACAATGAGGTGTGCTAAATATATGCAGAGATTTGCCATTAAATATACATGCAGCACGCCTCTCAAGGATGTGTCAGCCCTTTTGTGAGAAAACAAAGATTAGCATCAGGAATTCCATTTTAATAAGTCTCTTGGGACCCTCTAACCAGCTGCCTCGTCCTCAATCCAAAGGGGACTTGTTGCTCTCCCCCTCCCTCGCTCTGTTTCTCCTTTTTTGTCCTCTCTTTTGCATGGATTTCTTGTGCTCTTTCTGACACTGATTAAAACAAAAAAAAATCCCTCTTCTCTTTCCCTCCCCTTCTGCTTTTTTTTTTTGTAAAATCATTTGTTTTACACCACAAACTCTTTCATGTCTACATGTTCCCTCTTTGATGATCCATGTCCATACCCCTGCCCGCTCCTCCCCGCAGCCCACCCACCTCCCACACCCTTCTCCTACACCCTTCTCCTTTACATTCAGCACCCCTCCTTCCCTTCCCCTCAGTGTTTCAGTGTGGGACCCTCTCTGCCCTTCACCTCCTTCAGCAGGGTTTTTTTTTTTTTTTTGTCCCCTCTGCCTGGTGTGACCACTAGGCTACACTGCCTCCTCTCTCTGATCCAGCGTGTGTCCTGAGGCTCTGGGGCAAATGACTGGCTCCTCAGCAACAGATGTGTGTTTGTCTGCTGGTGCCATGCATGCATTAGCTTCCTGTGCTTGCCATGCATGGCCACTGACCTACCCTCTGGTGAACGTGGGGGGAGGGGACCGAGTCAGTTTGCGTATCTGTGTGTGTGTGTGTGCGCATGAGGAAGAGACAGACAGACAGAGAAAGAGGGAGAAAGAGAGAGAGAGCAAGACTAGATGCACACTGTCACATGCTGTCATACACTTACTGGTGCATTGCGAGCAGACACGCACAAAGGCACGCACGCACGCGTCGCGGTGCACACTCACACATCTCGCTTCCCAGGAGGCCGTGGGGCCAGTGGGACAGAGCGAGCTTGAGAGTCTGGTTCGTCTGTTTACATCTAATTATAGAAACAGGACTATTTCTGCAACCACTGCTCCAGCTTTTTTATATTCTTACAAGAGCGAGCGAGAGAGGGAGAGAGAGAGGGAGAGAGGAAGAGAGAGGGAGGAAAACAAAGCTCTGACAGCCTTTTCTCACAATGGTGAGCAGTTATCTCATCCCCTCAGCGCTGCTACAGTCTGCAGGCTCTCAGTACAGTACAACAGGAGACACACTGGGGGAGAGGAGGGGAAGGAGGGGGGAGTGTCGTGTGTATCATAAGCCCTCTCGTCCTCACGTAACATGAATGTGCAAATTTACGAGGAGCGAGCAAAGGCAAACAAGGTGACGCATTTACCCCCTCCTCCTCCTCCTCCTCCTACTCCTCATCTTCTTCCCCTTTAGCCTCACAGATACATTCACCTGACAATCAGTTGATAAATTTAAAAAAAGGAGAATTGTTTCATTTCATACGGACCATGGAAAGTCATGGGGGGGGCATGCTGTCCATCACTGGAGTCAAAACAAAAGGGAAGAAAGAATTGATGTGGAGGATTAGGGTTGTGTAAAATGTATCTAGTCTGAAAGAAACAATGCCAGTATGGTGGTTAATCCTCAAGCTTGGTGGCTGATATCCAGCGTGGCTGTTGTTAGTCCTTGAGGTGGGGGGTGGGGGGTATGGGGGGGTGGGTGGGTGGGGGCTGTCAGGGAGACGCTGCCTGTCTGGGGATTGCCAGGTGAGAGCAGGATCAGGGTGCAGGGTGTTGGGCCTGTGGGTCTGGGCCAGATCGGTTGCACAGCCTCTCGCAGGTGCTTTCGTAAAGTCCCCACTCCCCCATCTGCCCCTACGCACAGGCCCGCTGGATGCAACCTGAGCCAGGGTGCTCCCCATCCCCCACCTAAAAATACATAAACCACTACATAATGGCAGTGTGTGCTTGCATAGTCCGCTGCCGCCGCCACCCTGCTCCTTTCTCCTCTCCGAGACGTGGCAGGTAAATTAATTGGCCGTGAGTGTGTAACGCAAACGCCGAGATAAAGGTGTGCTGTCTGGTCGAGGCGCGGCGTAACGGCCGTAATGATGGCTCCATTGTGTTGATGTTGAGGAGGAGGGGGGGGTAGTTAGCGGCGCAGCCTGCAGGGCCCTCGCTTTAGGGCTGGATGGTCTCTGATTAATAGTGGGGAATGCTTTGAAGTGACACCCAAGTGCACCGGCTCACGGACTAATAGCAATACCATCAGTGTGGGGAGCGCTCCCTCTTCCTCAGTCTTCATTAGCTAACGTTTCCTCGCCGCCCTCCCCTCGCACGCCTGCTTCATCCAGCCACAGAGAGCCTTTTTCAGGAGCTCTCAAGTTGTGGTTTTTTTTGCAATATTGTTTCATGATTTCGCTGTCATTTCTCTCTGTCGTGTTTGGGTAAAATATGAGATTCTTTTTACACACAGGTGAACTGTGGCACAGTCTAAAGACTCGCAGGATTCAAGTGGGACACGGCTGGTGAAGACTATTCCCAGGATCCCTTTTTTTTTTATCCCTCTCACTGACAGACGAGCTACAGCTGTGGGTGTGTCTGTGTGAGCATGTAACCTGTGTGTATGTGTGTGTGTTTAGGAGGCAGGGCTGGGTCTGTCAGCTGTTGGAGTAAAGTAAACTATTAGCGGTGGGAGAAGGCAGTGTTTCCAGCGAAGAATTAGAACCACTTCTAATTGCAGTGAGGTTGGGCTATGATTACATGCTGGCTAATGCACTGACAGACCTCTCACTTGGCTGGCTCTCAGAACGCTGCTGAAATGGCTGAATGCCTTTTGGTTATACAGCATAATAGGAGGGTGTGTGGAAGCACGTGTGTGTGTGTTTGCTGTGTGTGTATCTGTGATTAAACTTGCCTTTCTGTGCTTTTTTTTTTTCTTTTTTGCATGTTTTTGTGAGTTATGCATTTTGCTTGCATACGTGTGTAAGTGTGTGTGTTTTGTGTGATAACTGTGCTCCGCTTGTTTCTTGAGTGCCTGTCGTTATTTGTAGCGGAGGCAACTTTTCTTTCCATATCAAAACTCAGCTGGCGCAACTGTCTCCTGAACAAGAAGTGTGTGTTTTTTTGTTTACGCATGTGTTGTATTCATTGTGTGTGTGTGTGTTTGTGTGTGCACGCATGTGTGTGTATGCCCACGGGAAAGAGCAATCAAAGGAGCTGTGTGGTGGAGAGATTGTATAAAAAGGGAGTGAGAGAGGAAACAGAGTGGCAGGCAGCTGAGAGGGCAGCATGTGGGGGTGGACGGGGGGCTGATGCAGGTGCCTAATTCTACCTCAGCCCTGGGCGTTTTATATTCCATCCATCTCTCTCTCTCTCTCTCTCTCTCTCTCTCTCTCGCTCCTGCATGGGGCTGCTGTGGCATGTAGTAAATCCACCTGCCTCAATTAAAACGTTGATTAGCCGATATATCTGTGACAGTAATCAGAATAATAACACACGCAGATGGATTTATACAGCATTGTACTGTAAGTCTTGTGCATAAATAATCTGGTAAGAATTCTAAGAAGCCGTGTTCAGTTTTCACCTCATAATTTTAATTACGCTTTTTTTTTTTTTGCTTGTGGAACAGCTTGTTCTCAGGTGTGCAGACCCCCCACCCATTTGCGAGAAGCTGCGGTTTGCTGGCAAGTTCTTGTAAATCACATCACATTCCCAGCATATGGGGATGACAGTTAGAGGAGAGTGTGTGTGTGTGTCATTATTTCATCAGGCCCCTTAGGCCCACGTTATCTCTCTTTTAACCAGACCAGAAGGAATACAGACACCGCTGTGGTTTCTCCAGGGATCAGGAGGTCAGAGATAAAACTTTTCTGTGCATTCACGGGAATTTTGATGTCTGCATCTCTGCCGATTGCGGTTTGATAGTCATAGATTGCATTCCTAGGGCCAAGTATCACACAAGGGACATTTTCTTGCAGGAAGGCTTTAGGAGGTCAGCAGCAGTGCGGTTGTTAAGGAACAAAATGTGTTTGGCTTGTTTTGGTGATGTGAAAGGGCCGTGCCGTCCTGGCTACTGTGTGACAGACCAGCGAGGAATGAGGAGAGAAGCCGTCATCCTTGGTTACGCAGGCATCACCAGGCCAGAGTCGTCTCTACGCCCAGAAACTGGATGGATCGATGCCTCTGGCACGGTGGAGGTGGAGTGAACTATGCAGCTGTGTAGGAAGGAGAGGCTGGTTGGGACTTACTGGAACATGTGATGGTGAAGCAGATGTCCATTATTTTAGAGAGAGAATTTTATTTAAGCTGTGAGGTCCGCAATGTATTAACGCCTTCTCTTTTTTTCTTTTTCTTTTTTTTTTTTGCCATGTGTGTGTAAATGTGTGTATCCCCATTTGACAGATCCTCTTTCAGAAAGTGGAGCTGCTTTGAGGATCAATACTGACACACTGTGTGCACAAGTACACACACAACACACACACTTTTACGCTCACTGTCTCATCTGTCAGTTGACAGAGTTTTCTCCAGCTCTGTGGGTTCTCTTTCCAGCCAAGCAGATGGTGAACATTCAGAATGAAAGCAGATCCTAAGTCCTTTTGGATCTCCATCAATCCGGCGCTCTCTGGGACCGTCCTGCAAGGGGCTCAAGTTTCTCAGCACTGACTGACTGAGCCTTCCCAGCTCTCCAGCCTGTCCGTGGTCGCCACCCTCCCTCCACAATGCACATATGTCCAGTCTAACGGCAGTGCTTTGTAATCTCACGTCTGACAGCGGTCCACAGTCTCACACACACACACATGCTCACACTGGAGCTGAGAAAGGGGGCTGCTGACAGTTACTGCCACCGCTCACTCCTTTTGCTCCCCACCGACTCAGCAGATACCTCCGAACCCAGCAGGGTGCCTCCGCGTTCTGCTCTCCCACATCCTCGCCCAGCGTGTGGCACCCCGCTGCGTGCTCATACAGCAAACGCACTGAAGAGCTCATTTCCCTCGCCTGTCTGTCCCGCTTACCTGCAGTAGCAGCTACACCGCTCACCCCCATCACGCCCCCCCCCCATCCCCAGGCCCTCCACCTAGTGTGTTTTTATGTGACAGAATGAGCAGGATTTATTTCAGCACGCGTGCTTGGACCCTTTAACGGGGCTGGTTTGAAAGCGCGCCGCTTTGAAGCCTGCGCCGCTCTTGACTGTAAGTGATTTTTATGAGACGTGTTTCTGTGCCAGTCAGCCAGCCAGGCCGCCGCGCCACAACCAGACTAGTGGAGAGCAATGGGGATGCCATTCCAGCACACACCATCTGGGAGAGTGTGTGTGTCTGTCTGTGTGTGTGTGCTGTGTGTGTGTAAATAGGAGGGGAGAAAGTGTGTGTTCTCGTGTGTGTGTGTGATTCAGCACATGTTTGTGTAGGTGTGTGTTTGCATGCATGTTAAAGGGAGAGAGAGGTGGTTAGCGCTGGCTGTGAAAGGGAAAAGGAAAAAAAAAAGTTTGGCTTTTTGAGGGAGGCCTTGCGCTGCCCCTGCCTGCGTCTACTGATTTATGAGCTTGTGAAGGAAATCTCTCATTTGTCACTTTTCATCTCTTTTCTCCACGTCATCCTTTTTTCTCTCTCTCTCGCTCTCTCTCTCAATGGAATTCAGCCTTCCCCGAAATCATCCACTGCTCCCGAAGAATGGAGACGAGAGAGAGAGAATAAGGGAGGAATGGAAGAACAAAAGAAACGCAGCCAGTAGGGAGTTGCTTTCTTTCCATATCTGGTGTAAACCATGTTGAACAAAAGGCTTGTCTTAGTGGATATGTTTTAGTTAATATTCATAGGTGTTGACATGTCAGCGTAATGTATTTTGTTTGTGGTAAGGATGCGTGTCATTAAGCAGTGTATACTTTCTGCCTGTAAAAAATTCAAAGCACTTGTTACGGTGCTGTTCCTGCTATGTTGTGGTTTGCATATTTGGTTGGGGGAAAAAAAAAATCTGACAACATTGGGTCTGAATCTTATGTGCCATACTGTGTCCGTTTGGGGTGTAAAGGTGTGTGTGTGTGGGTGAGAGAGAGTGTGCACAAGAGGGACACATGCACATAGTCTGTTTGCTGCTAATACCTGTTAGCCAAGACATTACTGCACTGGGGTCACAGTCAGGTCAACTGCAGTCTGGAGCCTTAGCGTGTGTGTGTGCGCACGCACCAGTGAGCACCTTACTCACTATATGCAGCTATAAATCTGCCTCACCCTTTTCCTGGCCCACTGAGGACACAGCAGGAGTGGTTGGGGTGGGGGGGGTTCAAGCTTTTTTCTTCTCTAAAGCGGGGGAGGAGAGAGGAAAGGGAGGGAAAGGGTAAAAGGTTAGAGGGGAAGAGAGATAAATGAGGGAGGGGGCTTAATGAGAGCCCTGGCTCACATGATTATGGGACTGGCTGATAGAAATCAGGATCTTTCTCAAAGAAGTCAATTAACCCCCCCCCCCCTTCCCTAATTATGCATGGATTGCTCCACTGGCTCTTCACTGATAGGGCTGCTCAGCTCAGCTCAGCTCAATATGCAGACTCATGCTGCCTGAGTCTACAAGGGGATTGCGTGCGTGTATTGTGAGAAGCATTCGTCAACTGTTTTTTTTTTTTTTTTTTTTAGCAGAAGCTGCTGGCAGTCTACTTTAAACTCAGGGTTTTTCAAAGCCATTAGTTATCCCCCAGCCCCCTCATCTTTCTTCTCACCTGACAGGCTGAGATGCCAGTACTGGGCTGAGCCAGGAGAGGGCTCCACCCCAGGAGGCCTCCGGTCATTAGTGCATTAGAGGCTAGATGATGGCTGAACTCTTGTGGTCAGAGTAAATAAGCAGTGTTGTAGAATGTCAACACGACCAGGCGGCTCCTTCACAGCACCCAGTGTTGACATAACTGCTCTCTTATCTGAGAAGTGCAAAGCCCAGCCCCACAATAGAGCACGGTGCCAGAACAAATACAGTAAGGAGATAGAAAACCACGCTCTCCAGCACACTGATTCACACATACACACACTCACACACTGGCTGTGAGGGAATGTGGCACGGCACCGCGAGTCAAAGTTGCTGGTGCAGATGCCGGCATCAGTACGGCACAAAACAACGTGAAGCTGATAATACGGCCCCCGACGCAATCAAGCTGCGGTCTCAGCGTGGGCTGTTCGTGCTACCAGACTGCCTGGTGTTCATGTGAGCTCATGAAAATAATGGGGTGTTTAGGATCTCAGTAATCTGGGCGAAGGACCTGGACTGCGCTCGCACTGCTCAACCTGGCAGAGAATGAAGGCCAGCCTGACAGTCATGAGGCGAGCTCTGCCATCGGGCTTGAGTGACTGAGCGGTTTGCGGGAGTTTGCAGCTGCGACTCTCACTTGCGCGAGTGTGTGTCGAAGTGAGCAGAGAGAGAGAAAGAGAGTGTGGGGGAGAGAGGGCCCGGAAAAGGAGAGAGGGAGAGATTGTGATGGTGGTTTGCTTTTCAAACCCTTGTTTAAGTACCTGTGTCACATTTGCTATTTTTCTGTGTCAAAACATTTCAGTAAGCCCTCTTCCCCTCATTGCCTCACATCACCCTAATAACTCTTCTTTATTCTCCTACACTGTCTCTCCCCATCCCCCTCTGCCTCCCCCGTCCTCTCCATTATGGCCTCTGCCAGGTCTAGACTGAGCTTGGCTCCCACTGGCGTTGTGATAACCTGCTGAAAGCTGTTGCTCTCCCGTGGATATGAGGACACCCAGCTGAGGTTTCTCTGCGCTGCCGCTCCCTCGTGCTGCCTCCCCTCCGCTAGCTCCGCGACTGTGACTCGCTGTCTTCCTTCCGCAGATTTCCCCAAATCATTTCGCTGGTCAGGCCTGTCACATAGCTTGAGGCTTTCTGGCCCGACGCGTAGGTGCTGACATGTTTTATGGCCAGCACAGCTAAGCGTATATTAAAGAAAAATAAGAAAAGCCAACATGTGCACTCATAGGCACACTGTTCAAAGTCAGTTTAATGGTTACTCTGGGATGTAGGGTTTTTATTTGAGGCCCAAAACACTGCCAGTAGTGCTATTGAGCACGGCCTGTTGGAAAATATATGATTTTAATTTCCATCCTGCTAACATGTATATATAGTGGTATTTCTGTGTGTCTTTTCAGCGAGTGTGTATCTGTGCGTGTGTGTGTGGGTGTGCTATGGCAAACAGAACGAGCAGCTGCTACACATCTGTTCACTTCGATCAGATGCTGCAAGCCTCTCGTAACCCCACAAGGCCTCCCATCCTCCTATGCCGGTTCTGACTGCGACCTGCAGACAAATACTGAGTGGGGGACGGACCCACCCACCAGTCCAGCGAAGTCGATGTGATCACTGCAAGGGAGACCACAATGGTAGCAGCGCAGCCAACCAACCAGACAGGCAAGCCGGGAGCAGTTGATCAGGATGATATCCCTCCTCTCCGTCCGTCCCCCAACCCCCCAGGCTGACCTTGGACTGCGCCTTCTCCACTCCTAGCTAAAGCCTACATCAAGCTAACCAGCTGGAGAGGAGAGGCTTTTTATGGCTGCACTGCTCTATGTTACACTTCATCTGCTCATGTTGGGGTGAGGATGACCTTCTCTCCTCCGTACAGATTGCAGGAAATGCTCCTAATTTAACTTGTCTCTGCTCAAGTGTGTTGCTGCAGATGTTGAGCAGGCCCCGGCAGCGGCATTCCATGGATGACCAGTGTCAGCAGTCGGGAGGCATAACTCAACTTTAAAGCCTAGTTTGTCAGATGCGTTTCGTAAAAGAATTTACTGTGTGATTTGGCTGACCTTGCGCGCACTTGAAAGTGTAGGCTGCTACAGTGGGAAAGAAGGTGGTTATCTGCATGGGCCAACTGGAGAAATGTCCTTATAGCCGCGAAGCTTTGCAACAACAAAAGTCAAGGAGACACGTATTATACAGTGTGTTCTTTACAGGGCAATACTGTATATCGTTTGGCCTTGGCTACCCAGGTGTCTTCCCTCCCCTTGTCTGTAGGTTATCAGCAAAATGCTTGCATTTGTCTTGGCCAATGCTACAAGAATTAAACATTTCTCCTTTGTTCCCCCTGTGAACCAGCAGCAAATTATATTCAGGGCTGCAGAAAGACCTTGGTCTGGCTGGCGCAGCGGCGGCTCTCGGCTCAGTTATCTGCGCTGTTCTGTCTCCGGGCCTCTGACAGGCTACATCAGACGGAGAGAAGCCAGAGCAGGGAGCTGCCTTCTATTTCTCTCACACACACATCACTCCAGGACTTTATCATATTACAGGCCAATCCAAAAAGGACAGCAGCGAAAGCAGTCTCTCCAACCAGGCCCAACTCATGTCCAGCACCACGCTCCGTGACCTAAAGGAGGCGCCGGGCCACAGATAGAAGAGGGAGGGAGAGAGGATGGGAGGACAAGAGAGAACAGGACATTCCGACGAGCACCGGTTGCCAGTTGATTGCTGGGATGCTGATTTATAGGTGGTTCTGACGGAGGGAGGGGTGAACCTGTGACTCCCCATAAAACAAGACGTTCATTACCCTCCCAGGCCTCAGGAAAACTGATGGACGAACAAGAGCAGAGAACCAGAGCGCAAGTGGGAAGAGGGAGTGGGAGGGAAAGCGGTTTTTAAAAACCCAAAAAATGAAGAGAAAGTGTTTCCATTTTGAAGCACGCGGATGACGGCACTGAGGGAAGAGAGCGAGGTGATGAGGGAGGACAGAAATATGGAGCTGAGCAGCAGGGGGAAGGAGGCAGAGTGATGGAGGGATGATGGAGAGGGTGTGAGGACGGAAAGGGAAAACTGAGAGGGGGAATGAGTGATGGGGCTCGAAGGAGCAAAGGGAGAAGAGGGGATGAAAGTGAAAAAGGGAAGACAGCAGGCAAAATCTGCCCCAATGAATCGAGCCGCTTGCAGATTTATGTGGTGCTGTGGGTATCATTATACATCAACCAGAGGAGATGGGGAGACTCGAGCAATGTGACGCCTATGGGGTTGTGTATGTGTTTATCTGTGTATGTCTCGCACCGCACTTTTATTCTCCCTCCTCACGCTGTTCATGTCTCCTCCAAAGCAAACTGACTTCTGAGTTCGACGGAACACACTCGCCTGTGGTGAGGTAACATCCACCCACATCCACACTCCACTTTTCTGTAGCCTATCTATGTAGCACTGCTGGTTGAGAGAAGAGAGGTTTAGACCACCCAGGACTGGGTAGTCAAAGAGCCGCTTTGATGTGGCACAAGCATATGTGCAGTGCATGGGTACAATCTCTGCTAAAACACACTCGCAAAACACAGTTTTACTGCCTCCTGTGCGGCGTCATTACTCCTCGTCACTGAAGCGGTGGGATGCTCAAAAAAAGAGAGAGAGAGAGAAAGACAGAGAGAGAGGCAGCCTCCTCCTGTGCCAGGCAGTGCCAGGCTGAAATACTGGAGCCGTATGGTCACCCTGAGGGAGGGGAAACCTGCCCAGTCTAACCACATCTCAATTAACCAATTAAGTTCAAAAGTTAACAGGGGACTAATTAGAGAGAATAGTGCTGAGCACTTGTTTTAATCTGCCTTTTTCCCACTACCAGGCATGTCTGTATCCGTGACCTGGCTGGCTGAGCTCTGGCTGCGTCGGCTGAAACATGGCACGCAAGCTGCCGTTAGTCACCCATCCATCCCCATGGCCAGAACATAAAACCAATGGATTTAGACAGATCAGTCATCAGCTGTAAAACAAACCAGATCCAGAGCATTCCATGTGATGTTTCCAGTGGAACAGGAGAACCATGAAAATCCCATTTTTGGATCTGGAGATGGAGAAACCTGTGAGAGACTGTTCAAAAGTGAAGGACAGTTTTTAGTCATATCTAACGTGGCTATTTCCTGTTCGCCCCCTCGTATTTGGTCCTGCAGATGGGTTTTAATGGATGCCAAATGGGAGGTTTAGTGCCTCACTACTGGCCTGTTGGAGTCTCTTTTTAACAACATCATATAAAATGACTTGTGTTTAGGACTCGAGGCTACAGTGTGCTTCTCTCATTGACAACGAGCCTCGAGCAGAAAGTGTTTGTAACTTACCACTAAAAGTACAAATTTTATCCCTGTGTTCAAGAGGAGGAGGAAGGGGTGGGGGTGGCTATATTGGTTGCTACCGCCAATAAGAGATATGTGGGCTCTGTGACACAATTGTAGTGGGGCTGCTTTGAGCCCCGGAGCCAAATGCAGTGTGTTTGGAATCAGGCTGACAGCTAGATGGAGAGAGAGAGAGAGAGAGGTGAGAAATCCCTCTTTGACTCTGCTCGTTTTCCAGCGGGGATATCTTTGTGCTGTGATTTTTTTTTTTTTTTTGGGAAGGCCGTAACAATTTAAGTTCCTGCATGGTTCATTATCACACACTAGTGTGTGTAGTTTTTCTGTGTGTGTGTGTGTGTGTGTGTGTGAGAATGAGGAAGAGGGTGAGAGAAGTCTCAGATGTCAGGATGCAGTTTCAGGGGTGAAGGACTCCCCTGTTGTATGCGAGGCCCTGGAGGATTCCTCCCCCCTTCCTCTCTTCCTCCTCCTCCCTTACACTCATCTCTTCCTCTGTGAGATCCACAATGCTGGGAAGAAATGTGTCATTAACAGGGGAGACCAAAATAATGTTTATGGGCTCAAGCAGCACTGAAATCATTTTCCATATCAGTGCAACTGCATGGGCCCTGTGGGGGAGTAAATCTGATTTTCTCCTCCCTGTGCCAATGGGAAACATCATGGGAAAGAAAACAGATTGGATTGTTAGAGAGATGGCCTGACGCAGCTGTGGGCGGCTCTTTTTGTGTTTGGGTGTGTTGCTGCGTGTGTTCGTGTTTGTGTGTGTATCATGAGAGAGGAAGACAGGGACAACGAGAGAGGGGGAAGAGAAAGAGGGGAGAAAAAGCAAAATAAAAATGTGGATGTTTAGCGTGCGTGTGTGGATGAGAGAATGAGATGGATGAGCCCAACTATGGTAATCACAATTTCATGCCTCAGGAATAAAGAGCCGGAACGCAACTAACGGCCCTGAAACACTCTCGTGTAACAATGGGTCAGTTAACAAGCGCACTCACCAAAGTTTAGACAGATAACAAATGGTTCTCCTTGAGGAGTGTGTAGCTGCCCTGTATACAAAGAACAAAGTGCTCCTGGCCCTGCAAGCACTCAGCAAAATGTCAGGCCTTTATTGGCCATTCCATAAGAAACACTTGTATTTTATCTGAACCTAGAGACAAAAAAGCAATTGCTTTAGTAGCTATCGTGGAGGGGGATTTAATAAAGTAAAATGCTGATGGAAATAACAAGGTAGTGCTTGGAGAGAAAACACTCACTAATGAGAGTCCAGTCCAAGGAAAACTGCATCGGCCTGGTGTAATGTGCACTTCCTGTTACATCATAAGCATTTAAGTTGTCAGAGATGGGATAAAACCGGGGGGGTGGGAATTTGTGTAGTGTGTGGTGAATTTGTGTTGTGACATTGCTTTCCTTGTGTGTGCTATTAAATCTGTGTTGTGGGAGTAGGGAATGTGAGCGAGCATGTGTGGGTGGGTGTAAAAGGAAGGTAATGGGCCTTGAGCTCATTTGTCCTGGCCCGGTCCTGCTGCTGTTTTCAAATCTGTCCTCCCACCTCCTGTGTCCCGGGCCTGGAACGTCTGTTTGTTCTCGGCAGATGAGGCCAGTGACTCAGCACGTGGCTGCACTTTCACACGGATCCCAGTGAGCGCACCTAAACACGGGTCCAAGTGACAAGCCCAAGTCTAACAGACCCCACCTTTACCATAGCCTTTGGCCCAATCATTAACGTCTTACCGATTATCTGTCCAGTCTCCTTTCCAGTCTATCAGTAGCAAAGCTCTGTCCCGTGCTTCACCCTTAACCTCTTCACCCTTCGCTCCAACTTCCTTCTTCCCCTGTAGCCCTCACCCACCCCGCTCAACCAGTCAACCAGCTTTTACTTTGACAGTCAGAGGTCTTGCCGGCTCTTAAACGACGCACTTCCTGGCCCGCTCTTCAGCAAATAGCTCCTCTTTTATTTACTGTGCCCATAAAATGCCTCTTCAGCAGGAACCCTTCCAGACATTGCTATCTCTTCCCGTCGGCCACCCCCTCCTCCCCCCCGCCCAACGTCACTGTTGGCATAGGAGTGATGGGATTAGAGGTGGTGGACCCCCCCAGCCTTTGTTTTTTTTTGTTTTTGTTTTTTTTTAATGATAACCCTCTCTGAAAAAGAGGCTTTATAAATGATTAATTGCAGTCAAATTGAGGTGGGATACCTGAGTGAGGAGGCTGGCCAGGTAGCGGCACAGTGGTCAGGAAGTGGTCTGACGTGAGTGAGGGGGGGGGGGGTGAGAAAGGGAATAAATGGAGAGACTGGTGGGATGTGTGCGTGTTCTTTGACATCGCTCCACCCCCGCCAGAGAAAAATCTCCCTCAAACATTTCTTCTATCTGTGTTCTCTGTAGCATCGTGGCCTGTGTGGATCCATTGTGTTTTTCAGGCTCCCTGCCAAGCCAGGACGAGCCAGTTGGACTAATTTGTTTAGGATTAGAATCTCTTATCCCTATCATGTCAACTTGTATATTGTATAAACAGCTGGGTGAAGTGGGCGGGGTGCTTCTGCCGACCTCCCCGAGCCAATTTTATTTGCATAGCACTTGTGCAAAAAAAAAAAAAAAAAATTCCCAGAATCCCTTTTACCCTGCCATCGCTTCAATTGCGAGCGAGTGGCTGACCACAAAGCCACTCTGCAAACACAGGCTGTCAACTTCAGCGAGACGACCACCATACGCGCACACAATGGCACGCACACACACAAACACACACACACACAGAGGCTGGCATATGCTCAGCAACACACACTCCCACACACACTCTGCTGCTCTTTCACTTTCAGCGTTTCTCACAGTTCATCACACTCTTATCTACGCTTCTAGTCTAAACTCTCGCCCCTTTATCCCCCCCCCCCTCCCCGCCTCCTTCTCTGGATGTTGCCCTGTACTACAGACTCTCTTCCTCCATCCATTCTTCCAACTGCTTCTCCCGCTCCCTTTTCCACTTCTCCCACCCCCGCACTGACCACATCCACTAAACTCACTCCACAGGCACGCAGTGTGGAGAGTGTCGGAGGCGTGCGCTGCTGGCACTTTCCCCCACCCCTGCACTGGGCCCAGCTCCAGAAACCGGACCGCTCTTCTCTCTCTCTCTCTCTCACTCACTGCCTCTGCCTCCGATCAGACCAGCCTCCTACTAGAAATTGCGGAGGGGGCTCGCTCCCTCCGCCCCACCGTTCAACCACCCACCAACCCAAAAAGACAGAGACAGGGAGAGAGTTTATAAAGCAGGAGGGCAGGCAACTAAAAAAACCACCAACAACAACAACACAAAAACTACTGCTACAGTTGTTTCCGAAGTGAGGAGGAATTTGGCTACCAGTTGCGCTAATGTTTTCAAGATGACTTTGACTGTTTGAAGGAAATCCCCCCTCTTTAGTAGCCATTTGAAATTCTTTGTGTGTTTTATTGTGAGGAAGTAGGTGCTGCGTTAGTCAGCGGCCCTCCGGGGTAGCGTGTGCAGTCTGTCTGGGGCCACTGGTGTGTACAGTTGCCCAATCCAAGCCAGTCTCCCCGCATTACCAGCGAGGGTCAGAGAGCTCGGTTGTGTGTTTATGAGTGAATGTGTGTGCGGAAAGTCTGGCTGGCTTCTTCTCGGGCGTCTGAATTCCTGGGCAGAACATGGAACTGAATCGGTAGGAAAGTCTGATGAGAAAGACACTGGAGTGGGAGTGAAACTCTTACCAACAGACGACCTGCTCAATATGTTTTCACTTGGTAAGTTAACATTCAAATGCCTATTTCGTCTTGATCGTTTCTCTTTTCAGTATCCCTGCTTTCAGCTTCCTTCCTTAGATTACTCTAAGTGTTAAAGAGCCAAACCATTAAGATTCACAGCGGAGGCCACGTAAACACAGAAATTCTTAATGGCTTGAAGAAGAAAACTGGTCTGCCATCAGTAATCCCACTCTAAAATGTTACCACTGTGTGCTCTGGTGTCTTGTCTCGCCATGTCAGAGAGTTAAAGCAGTGCCAGAAACAACAGTTACTTCAGCTAGCCGCTGGATTTGAAGCAGCTCTTGGAAAAGGAAAGGTTTCTTGCTCCCTCTTTGATCATCTAACTCTTGCTGATGTTGATTTAATTTATTTGAGACAAGAAGGAAGGGAGTGTGTGTGTTTTGTCACAGGACATGACAGGGGGAGCGCATGCGAGCTGTAATCGTTCAGGGTGCGCTGTGAGGAGCTACAGGGCCTGGCTGCCACATGGCACTGACCACTGACTGCGCAACCTCAACCGGCTCGTGCTCGCTCACTTTCTCTGTGATGGGAGGTGTTATAAACTGGTGGTGTGTGTGTGTGTGTTTCCGTTTCTCCTGGCATTTCTTCTTCTTCTTCTGTCCTCCCCTCTCTCCGGCGCTGGCTGATCACTGAGCTGTGGAGAACAGGTTGATGCAGTCACACCTGCAATTTTCTCTCTGTCTCTCTTCCTCTCTTGTCACCATCACTCTCATCGCTCCTCGTCTGTCTGGTGTCCTTGTCTAGACGACACGTCCATCCATCCCTCCGGGCTGCAGTCTGCAGATAAGACGGAGAGCGGCAGACTACCTTGGCTCATTTTTCAATAGCAGACGGGGAAATATGATGCACGGCAAAATAATTGTACTTTATCCTCTCTTAGACAATAGGCATAGTCGTAGATATGGGCTTATGTGTGTGTATATGCAATTGCATGCCGGAGCACACATGTGTGCATGTGAATGGGTGTGTATTTCTCCAGGAGGAAATTTTGATCTGTTTCCCAGCATTCAAAAGAACAACGTGTTGTGGGTGGGTGCGTGTTGTCTTCTCAGCTTTTTTTTTTTTGCTATCACTGCTTGGCCCACTCTTAGACGAATCCCTTTACATCCTATTATTGTATAATGCCTTGTTAAGACACAAATATCCACTCGGGTAGAGGCGCTCATCGGGGCAGATTAGTGACCCAAACAGCGACCCAAAGATTATGACACACCCACCCCCCACAGCCCAAGCAGCCAAACAGTTGAAACCAGATTAAATTTCTACAGGAAGGTGTGTGTGTGAGAGAGTGTGTGTGTTCAATGAGCTGCACAGGGGCTTGGGTGGGGTGTCAAGGTGTGCTGGGGGGGCTGCTGTTGCTGAGCAGCGCACTGACCAACTGCATCTGCCCGCTGCTGCTGTAATGGCTAGCATTCAGCCTCTCTTCGCCTCGAGCGCTGTTTCTCTTTCGTTCCCATGACAACTGGGCCTCCGTTCTCGATGCACCGCCTCCCCGCCTGCTGCTCACTCGGTGCCGTCCATGGGGGCCTCCGCACGGGTGCTCTGTGTGCGTGCGTTTTTCGGCTGTTGCGCACAAACTGGACTCCTTCACCCCACACGCCCACTCTGGAGTGTGGGTGGAGCAGCGCCAGTTAACACCTCCACCTCCAGAGGTCCTGCGATATTTGTGTGCTTGTTTCTGCGTTTGTGCATTTAAACACGACCGTGTGAGCGAGGGTGTTGGGGTGGGATGTTTAGATGTCAGGGATGGGAGGTGGGGTTCCCCCTTTCCCAATGCTCCCCTCTACTTTAATTCTCTAATAGGATTAATCTCCATCGCTGTCAGGGATCGGCGCCGATTAGGATGCACATGACCCGATTTTCTTAAGAGCCCATACAAGTGCACTGCTGGCACCACTTAAGAACCGGAGAAATAAATAAACAGGGTTTTTTTTTTTTAGAAGAATGCAGGCAGAGAAAACACACAACTTTTAAAAGGAGCTGGCATAGAGGTGGCAGTCTCCCTGGATCCATGTCGCCATTTAATAAGCTGCTAAATAAACAGTTACGGCGAGTCCAGTACCGGTGCTGTCATGCCTCGGACCTTCGTTCCACTCGCCCTGCACTGCTTTGGCTGGCACCCAGGCTGAAACTACCCCAACACAGAGGCGGGCCAGCCCACTTTAATAACCTCTGCACTTTCTCACCGACATCTTTTGGCTTTAAATGGTTTTAAGGCAGGGCATCATGTTAACGCAGTCCAAGAGTCTCTCCCTGTTCATAGATTTAGCAGCAGAATAAGAGCGCTTGAGTAAACGGCGTGAGAGAATTACAGGTTTGCGCGGCACCGTGCACAGTACATTTCTCAGCAGGAGGCAGACATAACACAGAGGGAGGGGTCCTTCACAGAGTGACAGGCTGTGGAGTCAGCAAGAGAGCCAGTGTGACGGAGGTGAGGGCCAACGTGTTATTATTCTGTACCTTCAACGGCTCAGATTGGACCAGTTGTCGGCGGTGCGGACCCTATGGCCCCAACGGATCGCCGCAAGGTCTGATCAGGTTGTGTTGTGGGAAGGGCTTTGTGTATGACTTGATCCGAGACCCTCCTAAGGTTCTCCTTCAATCTCCCTTCTCCCCTAACATCGGCTTAAACTTCAAAGATCCCCTTGCCTGACATCTAGACATTCCCTTTTTATGTATTGTCCCTCTCCTCCCCTTGTCTTTCTTGGCAGAGCCTCTCTCCCCTCTCGGTGTGTGTGAAGAGGGGCGGCCTCTCTCTGTCACTCTCTATGTCTCTCTCGCCCTTTCTCTCTCTCTCTCTCTCTCCGGGGCGAGGCTCTCTCTCTCTCTCAGGGGCTGAGGCTGTTAATAATGCAGGAGGATTAGCTGATTTATGTGAGCCGGAGGCGCTGAGGAAAGCTGGGGTTCCTTGGGGCGACAGGCAGAGAGACAGACACAGAGAGAGAGAGAGAGAGAGACGAGGAGTGTGTAGTGTGGAGGGCGGTGCCATACAGGAGCTCTGGGTGTCTGGATGATGTGGGCTGGATGTGCGCCTGGCGAACAAGCTGGCCAAAATCCATGCCCCCCCTCTGCCCCCTTCTGCACTCCACAAAGCTCTGCCAGGAGCGCTCCGCAGGGTCAGGGGTGATGGGAGGTGGCAGCGAAGGAGGAATGAAGGCTGAAAATGAGAGAGGCTGGATTCTGTAGGTCACCAGGTTACCTCCCTTAGATATGTTGCCATAGCACCCATTCCTCCACCGGCTGCCTCCTCAAAGCCTTACTCATCATCATGTGTGCGTACTTTATCCTGCGAATGTCGGTAATAGTCGTGGAAGTTCCCTCATTGATTAGTTACATGTGTTCTGCACTGTTTCCCAAGTATTTAATCAGAAAAACGCAACAACTTCAGTTTCAGTTTGACTCATGGTTAAAAAAGAAAAACATGTTTTTTTTTGTTATACCACTCAATCCATAAAACAATAAAACAAATGATAAACAACTATAAAGGCATCAATAATTACCAATACTGAAACAAGGACCATAACACACTTTGCTTTTTACATTTTCTCCTGTAGTCAGATTTCAGAGGCCACTTCATGTTGCGCTGATAAATGTGCTAGTTAAACACTAAGGAGACCGTTATTGTTTTTCCATGAGTTTGTGACAGACTGTTGTGAGAACACACACTAACACACATACACACTTTCACACACTCACAGGGTTGGTTTTAAGGTAGTTTTCGAGGTAGATCTCTGTAAGGTTGGGGATTGTGTGGGGATTTCCACCTGTCTGGAGCTGTGGTGCAAAGTGTGTCAGAGGTGTGTCTGCAAAGTGTGTGTGTGTGTGTGTGTGTGTGTGTGTGTGTGTGTGTGTGTCTCTGCATGCTCCTGTGCTCTGGCCCGTGAGCCACAGGCTATTCGGTGCAGGAGCGAGCAGCAGACTGATGGGTTTATCCCTGCTGTCTGCCCAGAGGATGTGCTCACTCACTGTCTGGCTGATTAAGACTTCCACGCAATTGTTCTCACACCGCCAGAAAGGGATCGATTCATGTTTGGACCGATTCATGCTTAAAGGAAATCAAATCACACCGCCTTCCCTGTTAGATCAGCTCGTCATAAGGGGCCGATAATGAATTTTTACCGTCGTTCTCCCCTTCGTTTTCACAGCTAGTCCTGCGAGCTCACGACTACGCGACGCCAATGTGTGTGTGTGTTTGTGCAAGTATGTGCATGTGTGCTCTCATTCAGGCATCTTCATACATATGCATGAGACTTCACGGCAGTGTGACTTGGGGGAAATGAATGTGCAAAGAGCCGGGCACCCGAGCCCTCGCTCAAGTGCACTGGCGGGCGCGTAATGGGAATGTAATTTAAGCAGTGGTTAATCAGTGTGTTTTCTCCGACTTGCCCAGCAATGCATAATAGACAATCAGCCCCCAGTCACACGGGCGTTGCTACGAATGGTCAATTACTCATCATAGTCTTGTTAAACACACAGTTCAGCCAGCCAGGGACAGATTGCTCTGCTGGTGCCATCATTATGGTAAAGAACAAAGCAAAGCAATTCTATGTGTTGGAAAGAAAGAGGGACAGAGAGGGAGAAAACAGAGATGATGAGGGAATGAGACGCATGTAGTATTTCTGCTCATGGAGATGAGACAGGGGAGGGATGGAGAGGAAAGGACAACTTTGACAAAGCAGTGAGAGGAAGGAAAAATGCCGAAATGGGACTGGAAGCAGAAAGTAAGAATATGGGATTGTCAGAGTCATGCAGAGAGAAAGGAAGAATGAAAGAGAGAGAGAGACAGAGGGGAGGTGAAATGGAGCAGAGCAATAAGAGAGATTGAGGGCATGAAAGTGAGAGATGGAGAGCATAAGATAATGGAGGGAGGGAGAGAAATTGAGAAAGGGACACTGGGGAGCAGGAGCAAAAGTGTGTGAGAGTGAGAGGGAGAGAGCCTGAGAAAGTGTGTACTCAGCTGTGAGATGAGACCTCTGTCTGCCCATGGGGAGAGGCGATGTGAGGGGAGAGAAGACGAGGGGAGAGGACTCTGCTGTCAGTGAGGGGGGGGAGAGTCTCACACTCTCTCTCTCTCACTCACACACACACACATATATATATATATATATATATATATATATATATATATATATATATATCCACTCTCACTCACCCTGTCCCCAGGGCACTGATCAAATCTGCCCGGCTTAATGATTCCACCTAGAGGGCCAGTGGGTGCCATCCTCTTACATCTACATCTCGATCTGATGCGGCTCTCTTCCTTTTTGGTCACGTTCATGTGTACATGCGCTCCTCTGATTCTAACCATTGTTTTCTCTCCTTTACCTTTTGTCCCTGTGGGAATGCAGGCAGTGGATTGATGGGCAATTCCTCCGCCTCCTTCATGGGGACCTTTCTGGCCAGTAGTCTGGGTACCCCCCCTTCCCACCCGTCTCACCCTTCCCGGCCGCCTTCTTCGCCCTCCTCGCCCTCCTTCCGGGGCGGACCTCACTCCAGCGCCTCTCAAATCTGGTTTCCCCATTCGCATGAAGGTACCTCAGATCACACACGTACACAAGCACACGGCCTCACCCCCTCATCTGACCACATTGTCTGGATGGGGAGGTATTCATGTCTTGGCAGTACTGGGGACAGAGCTTTGCAGGGTGTATTGTTACTCTGATATTGTGTATTTTAAGGCCGTGTTTGGTTTCCACTAAAGCACGGCTTGTAATCATCCAGCGAGAAACAGGCTCCCGCCCTTTTATTTGTGTACCAAAATAGGCCCGGGCCCAGCATGTTTGGGATGGAGCGCTGTGCCACAGTTTCTGGATGGGGACACAGGGTCAAAAGTTCAGCCAATGGAATCTTGCGGTATTCGATTCACGTCAGCAGGAATGTCACTCAAGACTCTCTGAAGCGGCGCGCGAGTGCAGGGCCAGTAAAAAAGTTGCAGCGATTGCAGAGCTTTCAAGCTGGTGTCTCCAGCACGGTTTAATAGGGTGGTTCCCACCCAAACGCTCAGCATCACAACACCCTGGCTACACACACACGTGCACTGTGAGGAAAATATACACACACACACAGTTCAGCACCTCACAGTTCTGCTTAGGCACAGCCAGGAAGTCAGACGAGGATAAAGTACAGAGATTAATCTGCTAGGGTATTTCGGGAATTCAAAGGATGGCAGATAAATGTGAAACCGATTCAATGCCACCCACGGATATATTAATGCAAGGTCTGCTTTCCCGTGACTTCACTTCTGTCACATTTGCGATTTTCATGCTCATAATCTTCTGCTAATTACGCAATGTGACGGCCGCCCAATGCAGTCTAGTGAACCACGGCCTTTCAAGTTGACGGACTCTTGTTATTTCAGCCCTCTTGTATTTATTTATTTATTTTCTAAGAATAGCCCAGCTGTTGGTCCGTGGAGGGACGCCAGTGGGGGGAGTGTTTGTTATTTGTGGTCACTGATCAGCGGCGCCCCAGTTGCGTGATGTGTGGCTGGGGCTGATTGGGTGTAGTGCAGCTGAGATGCTGTCTGTTTTTATTTTTTTTTGTTTTTTTTTTTTTTTTTTTTTTTTTTTTATGGTAAGCCATTGGATGCCTCCCAGCCTGCTTCCTCACCCCCCCCCCTCCACCCCGCTGGTGGTCATGTCCTGACCACCAGGGGTTGAGTCACGGGACTCAATAGCGAGAATAGGTGTAACCTATCACAATAATCACAGAGACAGGAGGAATACATTTGAACATATCAGTCCAAAACGATTTCTCTTAAACCACATTTTGTCATCATCAATGTTTCTTTTACCTTACAGTTTTAGGGTCTCATTGTCAAAGATTTTCTTCTTGTGGAAAAGTAGAATAATAATTAATAAGAGTGATGATGATAATGCCAAGCCTAATAAAAGTAATGGAGGTGATTATGACTGGGATTATTACTCAGTTGGCAATGGAGGCCATTATCTCTATTGCAGTTTAATTGCATATAACGCACTAAGAGCATGATTGAATCCAGACTGTTCATCAACCACATTCAGCTGTTCCCTCCTCAAGATAATTGCATATTGTCTTTTTCCTGTTTTGCATAAAAAGCAAGTCATCAAAATGAGCGGCACAATTACCCAGACTCTCGCCTCCTCTCTCCGGGTGTCAGCAGAACCCCACCAGCAGCAGAGCAGGCACCGACTTGCGCGTGTATATGTCGGCGCATTAGTGTGTCACTTGTAACCTTAAAAAATATTCTCTGGATTTTTTTTTCCTTCTCTCTCTTTTTTTTTATGCGAGTGTGTTTTTCAAGCGGCTGTTTGCATGCAAATCCAGGCATAGCAGCTCAAATTTGTATTCAAAGATTACTGTATGATCCTCGTGTCTCTGGCATATACCTGTCATGGTGCAGGATGTCTTTGTCTCTGCTTCTGTTCTGACACGTTCTCCACAGAGTAACGAGCTAAAATCTACCATGTATCGCGCAATAGATAACAATGATCTCATTAGTCACTCGCTAACCAGTCACTTAATGTGGATAAACACTTTTCTAGTGGACTATGAATGTATGGAGCAGGCTGTATCATTAGCACATTAAACTGATTTTTTATTATATTTTTTCTTTTATTAGGTAAAGTAATTACAAACAAATTATCCACCAGGTCTGCACAATCCTCCATGAATGTTGTATTTTAATAAAAGGTGTAGAAATGTTTCATCTCTTATTTGGATTTAGATCTGCAACAATATTCACATGGTGACAGACAATCAAAAGATGCATGTGATTAACATGTTCTTATTCCAGCAAGTGCAGAAGGTCATGGGGGAAAAAAACAACATTTTTCAAAAATGCAACTTTTTTGTCCTCCAAGATATTAAATTCAATCTGGATTGGCACCAACATCTAATCACAAACTAATCAATTCAATTAGGAAAGAGCTGTCAAAGCTCAGTTTCTGGGGTTGGAAGGCCAAACTGGAGAGAAAAAGATGTTTTCAAATAAATCTGCATTAGTGTAGACATGGTCTAAGTATGTTTAGAGAGGGCCAGTTAAATCATGCACAAACACCACATTTCTATTGGGAGCATGAGCGACAAACCGTAAATAACATCCCCACATAACAGTGGTGTATGGTCCTTTGGCTGAGGATAACTCTCGCAGAGCAAGTCAATGAGTTTGGTGCAGAAAAGTCTTGTGTTGACTGTTGTTTAAAGATTTATTGTGTTGGAGAAAAGGAAAGTGTACAGTGTTACAAATGCTGAGATATTTGTACAAGGTGACAGTGCCAAGAACCAAACCATTAGTGGCTTTCATGATGTCAGAGGGCAGCGCGGATTAAAAGAGGTGTTTTGTTTCAAATTGTCCCTTCAGACTGATTGCCAAATACAGACACAGCTATTGTGTGTGCCACACACTGGACTGTCTGTTGTTCATTTGCTGAGGGGGGACGTGGACTTAGGACAGGGGGGTAAAAAAACAAAAGAGGGACAGATGCAGTGCAGTGACTGTTTTAATAAATGTAAAATGTTTTTCACCTGGTAAAATGGATTAGACCCTCTAAGCTTTGGAAAGATTTATTTTCACATTTGGAACTGTTTAAATAAACCCCACTGAATCAACTGGGTGGAAAAATTAAAAAGAAAAATGGCGCAAAAAAAAAAAAACTAAACAAAACACCGCCAGCTCCTCGCAGGCCTAAGGCCAGCTGGCCGTGGTCCAAATGACTTCTTACGTTATGCCAAAAACAATCGCAGGCTCATATCTCTGTCAACGCATATAGACACACATGCATGTGCGCACACAATTGCCTGCACACACCTGTCTAATCCACTTCTGTTTGATACGCCTTTCCAAGCCTATCTTCAGTTATCCATCTTTCCTTCTGTTAGTTGCTAGCTTTTGCTTTTGTGGGATTTAAGCTGCACCCCCCACTCCCCACCACCTCTCCTCTCTTCCATACTCCTGCCTCTTTCATTTTCTCTCTCTCTCTCTCTCTCTCTCCAGCCTGCATCCTGCATCCCTTCCTTTCAATTAGTCAAACCTGAAGAGATCCACCACAGTACTGCCCCTCCTCTGCCAAACCCCTCCTCCTCCCTTTCTGTGTCTTGATGGTTCTGTCACTTTTTCTCAATTAGCAGACCTGACAGGCAGCAAAGCCTGCTCCTCCTCTCCTCTTGGTCTTCCTCTAGCATGCTCTCTCTCTCTTTCTATCTGTCCTTCTGTCTCTGAAATGCTAAAGCATGCGCCTGGAGACAATTTACAATTCAGCATTTATGTTATTTTGCCATTTAACAAAACTGAAGAAACCCTTGCGAGGAACTGCGGTGTTTTCAGATCAGGTATAAGAAGAGTGGATGGGAAAAGAAAGAGGATGGTTCTGTGCAAGCGAGAAACGAAACACTGTCGTCTGCCTCTAATTCAGCGGGCTTATTTCTCCTCTGCCTGTAGGTGTTGTTCTATATCCAGCCCCCTTCTTTGTCCTCCCTGTCGGCCTGCCTCTCTCAACCCACCACGCTGTGAGAAATACCTTCAGAACTTCTGGAAATCCCTCCCTGGGATGCAGCTCTGTTTGTTCTGCTTCTCGCCCCTGCTCCGCCCGTGGAAAGGAGGGCATGCGCTGCGAACTCCCCTCTGTCGTTCACTCGCCGATACGGACTTGTGTGCGCGTGTGTGTGTGCAGGGAGCGAAAGAGAGCGAGGCTGCTGTGCAGTCAGTAGACTGCACTAAGACCCTGTTCACGTCGCCTGCAGCAGCAGCAGCAGCTTCCCTTGTCCTGGCCAGATTAATGGCTGAATGGGCTCTGCCATGCCCAGCAGTCCCCCTCTTGCCGCCCCAATGGAGGGCATGCTGAAACTGAGCGGGCTGGCATTATCGGGCACAGCCAGACCACGCTGTGAAAAGGGATTACGCCGTCAATCGTCACGCTCACAAACAACATGCTGCCGCAGAAAAAAAAAGCCCCTCTCCCAGCTTGGATAAAGACTGCCAAACAGCTCTCTCTCAGCTTTTCTCCCTCCCAAAATCAGAGAAAAACGTCTTGCTTAAACAAAGGATCCCTCCTCCTCCCACTGTAGATGAATTGGCATAAATGTGTGTGCTTATTAATCATGACAGAAAAGAAAGAGACAGAGACAAAGGGGGAGCACGCGGATAGAGTAAGAGAGGTAGGAAAATAGGTGAAACAAAGAAAAAGAGAGGAGAAGTGAGGGTATGTAATTATCACCCCATTGCCCTCCTCAGAAAGCAGCACCTCCTGTGTTATTGCAGGGCTGTTTGCCCTCTCTGTGCATTTCATTAATTAAGATGGGAGCATGCGGAGGCCGCTCTGAGACGAGGTCATTAAGCCCACCACAACACTCCTCCCTCCCTAGAGCCGGCTCACAGCACCGGCCCCATTGTTCCACCGGCAGAAAGTGAGACATTCAACACTCGAAGCTCCTCCTGTAAACTAAAACCACGGCACTACACACACACACACACACACACACAGAGGGCCAAATGAACTGCATCTGCGCTTTCCGGGATAAGGTCGCATGCTTGCCAACACAAATACGTCTGTCTTTCATTTAGCTTGTAGAGCCATGTTTTCCTCTCTTTATCCCCCTCCTCCTTCCTTCACTCCGTCTGTGACTTGTGTTTGAAAGTGAGGCCAGAGAGTGAGACAGGTGCAAAAGCAGGGAAAAGGAGACGTGAAACACCTGGATCTTCTCTAGATGACTCGGAGATCACTGAGATGCTTGCATATTGCCTTGGTGGACAGTAAACGTGCTGCCTGCCATTGATTCACATTCACATGGATTTAGAAAAGAAGCAGTTAACTACATATATGTCTCATTTCTCCTGGCTTGGCTTTCTCTTGGCTTTCTGACATTGGTTCACTCCGAGTGCAAATAGGTTGTTTTTCATTTCAAGTGCATAGTATGGAGTAAATGGAAAGGACAGGTTTAATCATGTCTGTTTTTTTTTTTTTTTGTATAACATTATACAGAATGATCAGTGGAGAATATTCGCTGCCTTATTTTTGTACTCTATACTCTAATTTTATTATCAAATCATTTTCTTGCAATGACATGAAATAATTAATTACACAGTATTGGACATAAGCACACTGATTTATTTACATGTAGTACCCAACAGGAATGGAAGTAGGTTGTCATGGTGACATTTGTTTCTTTGTCCTAATATTGCAATGGGCTTTCATCTCAATCCATGATTTCTCTTTCCTCCACCTTCAAAGTCCTTTGTGTTTTCGAATGTCCCGTTGCAAAATGAGTTTTATGTTTGGTTGTCGTGTAAATGTCCTCCAGATGGGCCTGAAGTAATAAGCCCAGGTGTACTGGCTTACAGACCTAAAATCCAAATGACCCTTGATATAGGTCAGTTAAAGGTCAGCTGTCCAGCTCTCTTCATTGTAAACACAAGCTTCAAATTTGTCCATATCACTTCATTCAGATGGATAGAGGTGTTGCTGGCATTTCTGAGAGAGAGATAATGAACGCGCCATATGTTTCAAAGACAAATTCCATACATTACAGCAATCGCCAAGCTTGTCTTGTATTGTTTGCAATCTAAACTCAGGCAGGAAAGGCAAACATGACGGGCAGAGCCAGTACTTATTTGCGTATGAACACCACCAGCTGCATTGGACCTGGAGGATTATGCTGGGTTAGTCTTGATAACTGCATACTGGTGGTTATTGTCCTGTCTTATCAATTCTCTACCTCTCTCTGCTACCCATCTTAGCAGCTCCAGGGTATCCTCGATTCTCAGGGAGTCTAGCCCACACTTTCCTTCCTATGAGCCACTTGGATCACCATGCCAACAGTGGAGTTCTCTACGGGCAGCACCGTTTCTATGACACCCAAAAAGGTGAGGCATGAGATGATTAAAATGTAATCAGACAGAAATAAGACATTTAAATCCAATTTATACAACATAGTACGGTGTAATTTGATATGGGGTATTGATATAAGGATGCCTAGGGACACTATGATGAGAGCTGAATGATCTAATTCTGTCACTGCCTTTTCGATTCTTGACTAATGCATTTGTCTTTACTGGCCTTCCTTCCTCTCTTAGAGAACTTTTATCTTCGAGGTCTCCCGTCCCAGCCACCTCTTATTTCAACCAATCACAGTCTGCCACCAATGTCTAGGGCAGGTTCAGGACACTCCCAGGGGTCCTGCAGCAGAGACAGAGATCCAGGGGTAGGGACAGGCCTGCATAAGGGTCTTAAAGAGGGGTCGGTAGAGAGAGGAGTGGTACCTGTCAAGGACAAGGAGCGGTCCAGTAGCAAACAGGAGGCAAAGGAGAGACAGCACCAACAGCACCACAGCCACCAGCCACCTCACCCCACACACCACCACCATTCCCACTCGCATCAGCAACATCCACACTATCCACAGCACCCATTACCTCTGGAGGAGGTCAACAGTCGGGCCCTGGAGAGACACAAGGCATCGCTCACAATGGAGTACAGTAAAGAACACCCTCAGAGTATGAGCAAGCCCCTTAGTGCCTGCTTGCACAATGGCAAGATGCAAAATGGAGATGCAGGAACAGGAGCAGGACCTAAGGCCTCCATGTCCAGCTGTGGTGGGGAGGGCACAGCCCTTGGGCCCATGGGGGGAGGGGGGAGCAGCCAAGGCAGACATATGGGGTCCAGTGGCAGTAGTCGCTGCACCAAAGAAGGGGTAAGTGGAGAGATGAGGATTAGTGAACAGCCTTCAGACTGTCTGGAAAGGGGTCAGGCGCCACTCCACCACTCTTTGTCCTACTCTGTACCCCCACCCTTACACATGGGTTCTGCTGCTGGAGGGGCACATCCACATCCCCATCCTCATGCTCACCCCCATTCACATCCTCACGCAGGGGGCTTCCACTGCCTTCAGCTCCACCCCAGCCACCCACACCACCCACATCATTCCCATCACACACACCACCACCCGGACTTCTTCTGCCCACCCCCTCCTGCTCCCCTAGCCAACCCTGCCTCACATGAGAGGGGGCCAGCCAATGTGGGGCGAGATCCTAAAATCACAGGGCCTACATTTGTGCCATCTGTGGCAGACCTGGGAGACAAATCTAGTGGCCCATTCCAGCTTGGTAACCCTGACTGCCAGGGTGTGGGCGGTGGAGGTGGCAATGCCAAGGACAAAGTAATTGAAAAGAATGGAGGCGGTGGCCACCATAGTAGTTGGCACAGAAAACAGCAACAACAACAACAACAACAACAGCAACAACAACAACAACAGCAGCATCCATACAGAAAGACAGAGAAGGCTCCAGACTGGATGCAGTCCCACCATCAACATCTTCAACCCTCACAGCTTCCTCAACCTCCCCAATTACAACAGCCTCCACATCCCCAACAGCAGCACCAGGTTGTACGATCACGCAGTGCTGAGTGTATCAACAGTGGTGTGGAAATGGATGCGTTCAGACCCTCACTGCCCCAGGGCCCCAAGACTGGACACTCTGTCCCTCATTCTGTTAATACATCTCCTTACAGAGACTGTTCCCATCCAGGCCCCCCACCTAACTCCTCCCCACTTGGAAGTAAAAGCATGGGTCAACATAGTGGGGCTGGAGCAGCCCATGGCCCTGGTCCAGGAGGAAGTTGCTCTTTACAGAGAGACGGCCAAAAGGTAGCCAGGATACGCCACCAGCAGCATGGCCGACCTGGCCCTGATGCTTCTTCTCCTGCTGAGTTGAACCAGGGGACTACTCAGGAGTTGAAAAGAAAGATGGACATGTCTCCTTATGGTTACAACAACAACAATGGGCAGCACCACCACCAGCAGCCCCCAGTGCCACCCTGGGCCATGAGACCTTCCCACCACATGTCACAACCCGAGGAGGAGCAGAGGAAGTCCTACATGGAGTTAGGGGGCACTGGTGGGCAACACTCCCAACAGCAGCAACAGCAGCAGCAGCCGGGGATGAGCCTGCCTCCTCCACAGCCTCCCCCTGCGCCTCCCCTCAGTCAGCAACAGCAGCAGCCACAGCAGCAACCTGAAACCCAGGTCCCAACTCAGGGGGAGAGCAGTGCCATGAAAAGCTTACTGAAGTACAGCAACCAGCAGCAACCACTGCTCCTCTCCCAGAAGAGCCCCTTTGGGGGGCTGGGAAGCCTCAAATCAGGTCCTGCTGGGGGAAGCTGTGCACTGCAGGGTAACAAACAGACTCTACCGTCCAGGAAGGGCCCAGCTAATGACAACGAGCGTCCTGATTACAGTGGGCGAAGCCGGGATATGGGGGAAGCAGGCCATGGGGAAAGTGAGGTGCGGCAACCGCCAGTGGGAATTGCTGTGGCTGTGGCCAGACAAAGGGAGCCACCTTGTCGTTCAGCAGACATTCATCCAAACAGCCGACAGGGCAGGGTACATCCCTCAGTGAAAGGTAAGCAGTGTAGGTAACTGCCTCGTAAACAAAGGTGCAGGGAACTGTTTTATTTCTTTTCACTGACCTCTTAATGACCCAGCCATGAAAACAAACTTACAAAGAAAACATAAAAACATGGTTTAAGGCTGAGAACAATATTTGTGACTCATTTTTGATGAGACAAACCTTCATTTTAGTGAATGCCTCAGGAGATTTGTATGGTATGAAATTCTCACTAGCCTTTTACTGCTCATAGGGTTTAATATAATTTGGGAATGGCAAATAGTCATATTGACATAATGTAAATTGCTGTTCCTAAGCTAGGTATCAAACTCATACTGTTACTTTGGTTTAAGACAACAACACAGCCTTGGCTTTTTATTAAATTTATTATCTCAAATATAGCAACAGCACACAATCAATAACAAACGTATGATGTGATGCTCCTTTGCTTTAATTTCATCAAAATCTAATTCATGATATCTGAAACAAAATGTGTTTCAAAATTCCTAGCAAACATGCCAATCAAACACTGATTATTAACCCATTCAAATTAATGCAATTATGATGGAAGAAAGGGGCCAGAAAATAAGTGTAGGGTTAAAATTGTATTTAGAAGTAGGATACAAAGTTAGTATGAAGGGTAAAACTAAACGGCACTGCTAATGTTCCAAGTCTGTTGTGAGTCATGGTAGTGTTTTGGAGAATGGAGAAGGGCTTGGGAATATGTCCTCATAAGGAGTCACAACGGTGGAAACTAATGCTAAAACTAATATTTGTCTCATAGGACTGCCCCGCTCCATGTATCCCTCAGATCCCACCACTGAAGAGGAGAGTAAGAGGATGAGCGGGGAACAGATAGGTCTGACTTCCTTGGACAGAGACAGAGATGCATATATCAGGCAAGGAACTGGAAATACATTGCTTAATACTCAATTGAAATCTGTTATTGTTTGAATCCTTCCATAAATGGGGCTTCATTTATATTTCCTTCTCTCTCATTGTGATAACAGGGATAATAAGGAAAGGGTGGAGTTTGCAAGAATCCACCCCTCCAACAGTTGTCACGGAGACCTCACCTCTCATCTCATGGTCCCAGGCGGGACTTCTCTCCAGTCTGGCCAATTAGGAGATCCTGCTGCACATTCTGCTCACCATCATTGGATGCCAAGAACTGGAAGCCCATCCCTCTGGATGACAGGACATTCATATGGTAGGAGAATATTAATACTTTTGGAAATTAAGATGCAATAATGGTATTTTTACAGTGTTAAAGATGTTCCACCAGCTTACAGGTCAATTATTTTTTATATAATCTTGCTCAGTGGCAAATATTGAGTTTTCTTTAATGCCAAACGAACCCTGTAATCTCGAATCTGTGCAGAGTTCAGCAGACAGGATTTTACATTATGCTGAAGAGAACACATCATTTCAACTTTAGAATCTTTTCATTGTGTCCTAGTCAGGCTTAAAAGTGATTTCATGATTTAGTGATTATGATTTGTAGTCACAATATGTTTACTACTGTTTTTATGTAGAATTATGGGTTTATAAATTTAAATCAACATCCTTTTTATAAAGCAGGTATAGGCCACACAGCCCTACACCAGAATCTGCCCCCAGGTTTCTCTGCAGCCATGCCAGGCCCTCTGCAGCCAGTCCTGCCTCTGCCCCAGGATCCCTCCGCCCAGCTGGTGGTCCTGCCCACCGAGCCTCCCGCCCATCCTGCAACTCATCACCTGGGTATGCCATAACCTTGCTGTCTCCTCTGTGAAAGCCAAGTGTATTTATAAAGCACTTTGAATAAATGAGTCTGCCATGTATACACAAGCCATGCACATACAGCCATAATCAGCCACACAAACGTAAATCCCCATAAATTAGAAATTCACTAAATGTAGACTGTATACTATAGCTTCGCTTCTCATTGACAAGTCATTAGACACTAACATTAAATGAACTGTTGGTAATCATAGTGATCCTGTGAAGACTGCTGATGAACCTCTTTTTAATAGGCTCATTCACAAACCCCATTGTGAATTAGGGTTTGTGAATGGACCCCCCCAAAAAAGTGCACACAAATACACTTAGTACCACACTGGAGGAAGAGGAAGTGTACGAGTGAGGGAAAAGATCATTTCTCAAAACTTCGTGTAGACACATATTCAGCAAACAGGCTGTGACATTTAATTAGCTAGCTTTATGGAACATAGAGGTTGTCAACCCTGAGAATGGGAACTAAGCTTCCTGCTGGGCCCTTTTGCAGACTCTGTGGTTTGGCTGGGCAGGTGGGACTTTTCGTCATAAAGTCCACACTGCATGCTCCAGCGAGACGAACAAGCATTTCAGGCCCAGTATCTTGACCTCTAATCAGCCTACAACCATCATCATCTGTTCACATTTCATCATTGTCATGACTTTTTTTCCAGCATTCCAGCAAATTCTCATGGCAGCTCTTAAGAGACAGCTTTCTGTTCAGAGCGGGGGAGAGTGTGGGATTGCTGCCGCCTGGGGAGATGTTGTTCTGTGAAGTCAAAAATCTTTTTTTGAACAAATTTGTCTCTGTCGTTGCTATAAAATGTGAATACAATGATTTTTAAATGATCCATAATGGTTTCACTGTTTTGAAATGGGTGTGTGGGAGGCAGATAATGAGAGATATGGATAATGCAGTGTTGCATACCAGTGTCTTGCGTGTAGTGTTGATGTGTATAAATCCAAAGGAAAGTGTGCATGTGCATGAATGTCTTTTTGTTCTAAGGTAACCCCCTCTGCCACATTCCTCCTCCTTTTTCTCATTAGATGTGATGGAGCAGCCAGGGCTGTGGCCCCCTGTGTATGGCGCCCGGGGCCCACCCTCCCACATGCAGCATCCTGCTGTGTACTCCCGATCCCAGTTTCTACGGCAACAGGAGCTGTACGCTCTCCAACAGCACCAACAGCTCCAGCATCAGCATCAACATCAACACCAGAGCCACCAGTCACAGCAACCACAGCCACAGTCTCAAAGCCAGCAGCAGCAACAACAGCAGCACAGAGCTGCACATGGCGGCATGGACATGCAACATCATGCCACTCACAATTCCCAGGTAATTAGAAAGTCAAAATGCAAAACATTTTAGTACGGAGAGAGTTTGATTTACATCGACACATACAAAAGAGAACAAATCTCAAGCGGAGGGAGTGAGTTATGAGTCAACTTAAATTCTCACATGACTATTAGTCTATTTTTAACTCCCCTAATATTTTTCTGGGATTTGCTGATTTCCTCTCAGGAGTGAATCATTAAAAATTAGGCTGTGGAGCAAGTCGCTTTTTGTGTCAGTGACTAGATTCCAATTAATTGGTCATTACACTACTAATATAGAAATCCACTTGCTTGTAATATCACATGAAAATATTACATGAATATTATTTTATGCCACAGATGCAGAAGAGGCCGGATGAGCCCTCGGTTGAACTGGAGGAACTCATTTCAGAACCCAGGACGTCTAAACCTGCCAAGCCCTACTCTTACAACCCGCCTCAGAAGAACACCTCTCCCCCTGGTGCCTGCGCCGATCACCTGTCCCCCTGTTGCCAGTCCCCCTCGCTACGGCCGCACCCCAAAAGCACTCCTTCTACACCCTGCCCGGCTCCAAGCCCTGCCGCAGCAGCCCCTCACTCACCTGCCATCAGCCCTGCCCCACCTCAGATGCCCAAGGGGGCAGATTCCCAGGACAAGAGGGTAGAGGTGCAGCTCCCACAAGATTACCCAGAGTCTCTTGAACCCGGTAAGCATTAAAGTATCAATGGACCAAGGATACACAAGGGCAACTAACCTGATATGCCCCCTTATTGGCTATTGATTGGACACTGCAGCTGATCTGATCCATTACTACATCACTGGAGCTTCATCCTAGAGTGAAGAGAGAGATTCAAAGTGTATCACTTTTTATATTTGATTTGAAAAAAATAAAAATCTGAGTTAATTTCATGCCTGAACAACAAAAGGACCACAAATAACTTTATTCATTTATTACGCTCCCCCCTTACCTTTTAATATGGTTACTATCTAAGTCAGAGAGAGTAAGAGAGTCTGCCTGTCAGCAAGAAACACCTTTTACATCATTTATCATTTCCATTCAGTCACGTGAGGCTGATCATTCCTGAGCGTCAGGTTTGATATGAGTTACATCATTTCGATTATCCCTGAAACATTTGGCCTAATAAATTATTTCCAGTGTTCAAAAGACACCGTAATCATATTCTGGGTTATTAAATAATGAATTCACAATCAGAATAACAATAAATGCAGAAGCAAAGAATGAATAAATAATATAAACGCTTTTCTATGAGTAGATATGATAAATACAGAATGCAGCTTGTTCTTCACATGCAGGTGTTTGTTAAACAGGTAACAGGCTGCAGAGAGAAAAAACACTGCTGCTCTGCCACTGATGACTGCGTGCCTTTAAGTTTTTGAGCTGCCTTTAATGCACTGCCTGCAGTGGCTTAAGTATCTGATAACATCAGATGAAAGCCTGTCAAAGAATATTCTGTTTGTAATCAGTTTATGATGCTGTTAGTGTCAGATGTGAGGTCAAATAACTCCGAAACAACCGAAAAAGGACAGTGATTTCTGGACTGTAGCAGCACCATGTACATTACACCCAAAGGTAATTGGAGCCACTATTATTAATGATCCTTTTCTTCTGCTGGTGTTGTGATAATATGTGTGGGTGGCTCTGCTGGCAAGCCCCTGATTGACGGAACAGCTCAAAGCTGCAGAAAATGGCTGCCGGCTGAGCTCGTGCTTTCCAGTACCGTTACCTCGGTAATGACTGAGAAACACCTCAACGGCGGCCCTCGCTTCTCCTCCACCCCCATGGGCCCCGCACTCTCTTCATCATCATTAATGTCTGGCTAACGGCCGCCACAAGCCAGAGGAATTGTGTCAGGTGCTCTGATAAAGCAAAGGCCGGGCCCACATAACATGCTCACAAGGTTGCATGTGGTCCTCTAGCCCCTCCCACGACTGGGGGATGAAGGCATCCTGGTTTTCACCCCTTGTGCCCTTGAAGTTGGCAAGTTAAGCTTAGAGTGGGCCTGATGCATAAGGATTTTAGATTGGCATAACTAAATGTAATGTGCTCTCTGATATATTTCAGGTAAAATATCACTTAAAAATAACATTATGGATATGTTTTGTGGGTTTAATCAGAACCATTAAACCAATATTGACAATTGATCATTCTATTATCTATATGTTTTTCTCTCTATAGACTTGCCTCCTGGATACACCTACCCTGCTATTAACATGGGCTACAGAAGTGGGCCCTCCCCGCAGGATGTTCGACTGGCTGAGCCAGCCGACCTGGAAGCAGTCCAAGTGGAGCCTGCTGAGCATGCTCCCCAGTCTCTCTCCAGGCTTGGGGAGGAGCTAGAGTGCCAAGCGGTGGTCAGGCCCCTCCCGGAGCAACTCCCACCTGAGGAAGTGGAGCAGGAAGAGGAGGAAAGCATCGTTGAGAGAGTTCTGGAACAGAGGGAGGAGGTGGAGGTCGCAGCGGTGACAGCAGCCAACTATGTGCCTGGAGAGAAGGCAGTGGAGGAGCAGGGGCCCGCTGAGGAAGAAGTCCTGGTTTGCCCCCCTGCTGAGAGCCCAGTGTGCGAGGCTGCTTCCTGCCCAGTCCCCCTTTCAACAGAGGAGCCTGAGAGGCCAGAAGCTGTCATCACCTTGGAAGAGGAAGAGGATGATGAGGCGGTGGGTGAGGAGAGCCAGGTGGAGCACGCTCAAAAGGTCAGCATGCCTGGAGAGCAGGAGCCAGAGCTGCCCACCATCATCGAGCTCGACCCCGCTTCCCCTGCAGCCCCCGAGCCACAGTCTCCGGCCCCTGAGGTAGCAAAGGACAGTAAGCAGCAGCAGCACAAGAAAGAGACAACCCCTGAAGATGCCTCTCTGGATTTTGTGTGTCTTTCCCCTGCCTTCGGCACCCAGCCCGAGCCAGGCAACAGTTTCCCTGCCCCACAAACCTCATGTGCCCTGCTACTGGAGTCTGGAACTGCTGATTGCTGCTGCCTTCTGCACAGACGTGCCTCCGTTTCCCTTGTTCTCTCTAAACACCCCGTCAGTTGCCCCAGCACAGCCCAACCCCCACCAGGGTATGGAGCTCCTGAGTGAGCTGGCGGATCTGGAGCTTCAACAGCAAAAGCGCACCTGTGGGAAAAGCCAGGGTGAGGGACAGTGGGTCTTCTATTACTCATGCACATTAACATGCACACAGGCACACACTCATATCAGCCGAATGCACTCCTCTCGCATAGTTTACCCTCCTTTTCCTCTGCGTCCACCGAGACAAACTCCCACTCCCCCCTCAGGCCTAGCCTCTGTCGCTCTGTGTTCCCTCCCAGATACTCCTCTCTTCCTGCTGGTCTCTGGAGGCTCTGGTGGATTCTAACATTTCCCCAGAGAGGCCGTCTGCATGCCTGCTTACGGTTCCTCCTCTTTGGTGTGTTAAAGGCACTTTTATTTTCTAAAAGGCTGTTCTAACGATGCAGAGGCCTCAGGAGAGGAAGAAGAAGCATGAGGACAGGGCTGAACTGCTAGCGAGGGGTGTACACCTCCCCTCTCTCACTGCCTCTCTTTCCCTTCCAGCTTTCCTCAGGGAGCTGTCTCTCTGTCTCTCCATCCCGCCACTGTTTGATCCACACGTGCTCACAAATGCACGCATACACCCAAACACCACATAAAAACACACACACACACACAATGTAATGGCAAATACACACATTTTAACAAAAAAAGAGACACACCAATTGGCTTCCCTCTCTCACACACACAAAACACATTACTGAAAGTTAGTGTGTAATCACAAAGGCAGTCGATGTTTTCAGCACCCTGGAGCATTGCCTGGCTAATTAGACCCCATTGTTTTAAAGTGCCTTTAAAAGCTTCCTTGTTTTTCAAAGCGCCATGTGTTTTTTTTTTTTTTTTTTTTTTTATTCATGCAAAAGGATGTTTTGTGTTTACCACAGCATCCTAATGCATTTAACTGCTCCCAAAAGAGGGTTCTATAAAAAGGGTATCATCAACTGATTCCAGAGTCAGTGATGTTGTCTTTGTGATGCAGTACTGTTGACAGCTCAGGGAAGTGTCACATGTCGAGTCACAACAATAGTCTTCGCCAAAACAAGTACTAAAACAAGTGGGAAGAATCAGTGTTTTTTTCTTTATATAATGTAAAGCTGTAAGACAGTGTTTCTTTGTAAACAAAATGTCATGTTTCTCCATCTCAGCGATGAGGATGCAACCCCCGGATATTCAGCTTTAAGTTCAGTCAATTATGGTAGACAGTCCCGTCAGTGCCACAGGCAGATAGGGCTATATAGGAAGAGCTTGGCCCAGATGGCCACTGACATAGCAGCATCTGGTGAGTCCACATTGATATGACCTCTGAAACAACACGCTGAAGCCTCCTCATACAGACTTGGGCCCGATTTCCCTCAATTTCTTTCTTCCTCACCATTTATTCGCTATATCACAACATTATGGCGAAAATATTAAGTCGCACATGTTTCAATACTGAATGTATACATTTAGCGCACACACGCACAAGATCGTTTTCATTCACTCTGACTTTTCTTTTGAATTTCTAAATCAAGCATACAAAATCAATGTTTTTTTTTTTTTGTTGTTTGTTTTTTTTTTCTGTAACAGAAGAGGAGTTGCTGATGTTTGACCTCCAGAGCCTTGCTACTCTGGCGACAGCCCGTGCACTGGAGATGGGCTCCCAGGAAGGCGGCAGCATCAGTTCAGGGCGACACTTCCCAGCCCGCAGGATCCTCAATTTACGTAGAAAATGCAGCTGGACACCTCGCAACGAACCAGTAAGACTGCAGCTCCAATGTGCATTGTTATCGCCTCAAAACAAAAAGATCCTTATTGTAGCTTTAATGACTTTCACTTAGATAAATAAATATCTAACCAGGTGAAGAATGTTTTTTACTTGAAATTTGTAAGGTTCTTTTATGTTAAAAATAACTATAATGATGTGTCCCTCAGGTGTGCCCGGCCAAAGGTACCATGGAAACAATGGACGGTCCTGAGCTCGCAATGCGTGTGAAGCTGGCTGAGCTACAGCGTCACTACAAAGAGAAGCAAAAGGAGCTGGCCAAACTTCAGAGGAAGCATGACCATCAGTGAGTATGACCATACCCTCCTTTCCCCGAAAGCCCATGTGCACCCTTTGCAGTCAGATATTTCAAAAGCAATAAAAACATAAACAGCTTGATTTGCTTCAAGATGTCAGAAGTTTCCTTTCAGTACTACTCTGCTGCTAAAACCTTTTGGGTTCTGACATGTGAAGTGTGTCAGAGTTCCCCTCCGTCTGCCTGTGTGTTTACATCTGCCTATGCAAGCAGGAAGGAGGAAACACCTCGCAGCCCAGCACGACGAGGACCGGGGCGGCCAAGGAAGCGGAAACCCACCCTCACCACAGGTCCAGTGTCCTCATCTGAGGGCCATAGAAAAGTCAAGTGAGTATCACTCAGCCCATCTCTGCTGGCTGGCTATACTCCAATCTTCCCTGATAAGCCCCTCTGTATCACTGGCACACAGGGACTGCCTCTCATTGGCATAAACAGGAAATGGGAGAACACAGCTGAACCATTCAAGGAAGTCCACTTGAACTCTTTCTAATCTAATCAAAACTGGCGTTAATTGTATAACAGCATAATCTGTGTCAGTTGTGTGTATGTCTGCCAGTGCAGAATATATACTTGATATATGGACAACAAATGAAGAGAAACACGCTCACAGGTCTTATTAGGCTTCAATCCCAACTAATCTGAAACCTCAGTGGCATTACCGTAGTGCATGTTAAGCTTAGGTGGGCTGGGCTGGATTCGGAGTGGGGGAGCCAGGGGCTAGGGGCTGGCTGCTGGCTGGGGAGGGGGGGCGGGGGGGTGACAGGCAGAGGATGTAATTAGAGTACTGTGAATTCTACTGTAATCTGTCCCAGCAGCAGGAATGTGACACACCACTGCCATTACAGCCCCACCGGGTCACCAGGGGTCCAAAGGATAACATGATGGTCAGACAGTCCAGGCACTCAGAGATAAGCTGACATTTGGAGCTGTCATACAATGTCTATGTGGGGAAAAAAAACAATTAGAGAAATACAGTGAGTAGGAGAGTGGAATAAAAATCAAGAGGGAGATGAAGAGATTGGGGGATATTCAAGAAACAAGGACCCGGTTTTATCTCCAATTGTGTTGATGACATTTGAAAAAGTGCAATCATCAGCTTTTATCAAAACAGGGGTACCACTGATGTTTAGCTGTATTGGTGGTGGTGGTGGTGGTGGAGCTGATGAACCAAAAGGGTCTAGCGGATAAAGGTTTGCTGTCTGGCTTCAATTAGCCTCGTCATCAGGGTTTGGAAAGGCTTAGAGTGCTAAATGTCACCTTGCAGCTTTCTTTCTCTCTCTCTCTCTCGCCATCCTTTCCTTTCTTTTCTCACTGTGGTTTCTGGGCAGCGGTCCACAGTGTTCCCAGCTGCCCCTCTGCGATGTCACCTCCACTCTCCTTCCACCCATGTACCCCTGCCCCCTCGCCAGGCCAGCACTGATCGTGAGTGGGGACGCTGATGCTGGGTGACAATGACACCCAAATGAAAGGGTAACAGGCCGGGGACCCTGCAGCGAAGTGCAGTGGAGGGAGAGAGGGAGAGTGGGTGAAGGGTGAGGGTGCAGTCTTTTGTTCTATTGTGTAATTAAAAATCTGAGCCACAGCTAGCTCAAGTATGACTTTCTTCAAGGCAGCGAGGGTGTACAGCCATGTATTTTCCCGCGGATGCGTGTGTGTGTGTGTTTGTGCAACACAGCAGAGAATGACATGACGCTTCTGAACAGGGAACAGGCAGACTGGGGACTGATTAGCCCCACGTTGCGTTACATGGCAGGGTTATGTAAAAGCATGTACTGCACCTGCCACTCATGCCACTACAAGATGCTGACGCTTGGGTGCTATGATGGAGGGCAGTGGGTCAGTGGGTAAACGCCCAGCCTTTTAGTATCTCCTTCCTTCCTCGCTTGCTTGAAGCAGAGGGAGTGTGTGCAGCGGTCTTTGGGCGAGCGATAAATCCGAGCATGTGCGCATTCTATGCATCTGTGCATGCAGCTGCGTGCTTATGAGCATTTATGCAGACATTGTTTGTTTTTGTGCGTGCCTCTGTTATCCCTTTGGGTTGAGTACTGGGGTCCTTTGTGGTGCTGCTTTGATTGGAGAGAAGGGGTGGGTTGGGAGGGGAGGGTGGGTGGAGAGAACTACTGCTCGCCAGCAAACCCTGCTAATCAATTCTGTTTAATTAGTCACTGTACGCTCAGCCCCACCAGCCCCCCACAGAGGGGAGGGACTCTGTCATATTGTGTTTGTCAGCAGCGGAAGGCAAGCCGTGGCGGTATCTGCCTCACGGGGACAACTCACACTTCACTGCCACCTCTGTCACTCTCCTGTCAGTCAGTGGGGCAGACAGTCCCACTGCCCGACAATCGCGTCTCATTTTTTTCAAGTTTGGCTACAGATGCACACTGACACAGTCTCATTATGAGATTTACGCATAATCGAGGCATACATACAAACAGTGTTCACGCGTGGTGTTCCTATGCCGACTACCCACAAACAAAGAGGCGCACACACACCGATTTGATTGGTTTGATTTCCAAACAATGTGCAGTTACAGACTTGTATGCCATCACAAAATGTTCAAACAAAGATCTAACATAAAATATTGAATGTGCTTTATTTATCTACTTTGCATTTAAAGCCTGCTTACTCTGTAAATGTGACTGATTTCCTAGGCTGTACGCACACTGCAGGAGAGGGGAAGTTAATCTTTTGTTTGAGCATGGCCCGGCTCACGTCGGTGTGGTCTACGGGCAGGCTTCCAGAGGGAAATTCAAGGGCATTTGGAGTGGTTGGCCTGTGATGCTGCTCAGTGTAGGGGAAACAGTGTGCCGCGGTGATATGAAAATGCAACTGGAGAGCTGTGATATTCGCAGAGAACAATAGAGCTGCATACAAATGCAATGCCTTCCAACCATTTACGGTATCTTTTAAAGCCGCGCAGTGCTTCACAGGCTGCGAAGACACAGATGCAGATAAAGCATTATGGCTTCTTCTGCCACGCTGCCCTCAAACAATCCCAGGTTCCTTGTTAGATCCCAATTTTTCAAGTGTGCAGTTCACACACTGGGCTCTCTGTGTCCTTTTTTGTCATTCTGCTCATCAGACAGAGAAAGGAGAGTTATTAGATCCCACAGAGAGGTGACTCAACTCTGTTTTCCCCTGTGATGTCCTACCCCCTCTTTTTCTTCACAGCCATTCTTCCTCTAATGAATGCTTCTCCCTTGTTTTGACTGGCAGGTCGATGGGGGCGGGGCTTTCCCTGTTGCCTGAGGACCTGGGAGGGGGCGGAGACAGCCAGAGAAGGAAGAAGAGGCTGTCCAGTCGAGGCTTTGAGCGACTCAGCAGCACACAGGTCAGGGTCTCCTTGTCCTCCTCCCTTTTGTCCTCTATGCAACTAGAAATGAAAGAGGCCACTCTTTGTTTCTTTTCGTTTGATATATTCCTTTGTTGCACACTATTTCTAATTAGGCATTACCCTCAGGAGTCAAATCCTCTGCTCTCCATATTAATATCTTTTTCATTGGGGCTTCTACTAGTCCTTTTTCTTCTCTGTGTGTGAGCAAACGAGAGCCCTCTTCCTCTGACGTTCAGATGCTTTTGCGGCTGCTGTGAACGGGAGTGTAACTGGCTCTCGCTCTCTCGCTCTCTCATCTCTCTGTTGCAGCAGATAAAAGCACAGGGCTGCAGAAAAAGCAGCCTTCACAGCATGCTCAGCTCCAAGCTGACTGGTGATGTGACTCAGCTCAAACAGAAAGCCCAGGCTAAAAAGAATCTCTCAGGAACAGGTTCCAGGGACAAGGAGGTTTCGCCCTGCAACTCCAACCCCAAGCATAGACACAGGAGCCAGGGCACAAGCAAAGCTGAGTCCAGGCGAGAGTCTGGGGGACAAAGTGACACAGGTAGATGCTGGCAATGAAGATAATAAATGTGCCCTCATGCTGTGTTATTGGTTCAGGTTCATTCTTAACCTAGATTTGAACTGTGCTTGGTTTTGCAAACTTCCTCAGCAGCCAGTGTGGACAGTGGTCCTCAAGACAGCTGGACTGGACTGGTGCGCCGTGGACGTAAAAAGGGGTCGACCGCCCTGACACAGGGTTCCTCCCGTCTGAGTCAGCCCAGAGTAAGGGTTCTCCGTGGCCAGAGACAGGAGGCAATGGAGGAGGGAGACAGCTCCCCCGCAGAAAGCGACTCCTCTGATCAAGGTGAGACAGTTAATATTGAGAGCTGGCTATGGGATATATACAGTGAAAGGTAATGAACTTGGCCACATCTACCCAAAATGTCTCAGCAGCAAACAGTGTCCTCTCACAGGGAGAATATCCAAGGTGCGTTTTATGATCTCGACCCTTTCTGTTCTCCAGTGTTCACCCTGGTGGTTTTTGGGTTCTCTACTTCACTCCCACAAAGTCAGATAAGTGAGGTGAACTGGGGGCTTGGCTAGCTACAAAATTTGTATGATAGAACATACACCTGTCGTGGGTGTCTTTGGCCGACAAAAAGACTCCATAAACACTCACCCTACACAGAAATAAAATTAGAAACAAATAAGCAAGAGTTGCGGTGCACAAAGCACACCTGACCAGTTTCAAGTTAAATATAAAGAAACAACCCCTGACATATACACGTTTAACCAGAGTATCACTAACACATTGAATCAGGTATGCTTGCATGACGTGCAATACCACTTTAAGCCCGGTGCGTCATTTGTTAATTTGTAAATCACATTGAAAGTAATTAGAGGTGAGTAAATAGGTGTTGATAAATGTCCTGTAAGGGACCGGGACATGCGTGGACATTCGACACCTCGGTGATGGGCCTCGTCGGCTGCCCTGGGTTAGATGTGCAGCCACAGCTGTGGGCACTTGCCTGTAAGAGGCTTTGACATCCCGGGAGACTTGCAGACTGGGTCAAAAGATCTGCTTGAGAAAAAGCAGTGACAAACACACACTCACAAACTTACTCCTACACTGCCCCGCACGCCCGTTCTGTAGCATGTGGGTTCGCACCAGGAAATACCACAGAGACGAAGCACTTCATACATAAGTTCTATGAAGAGTTAAACTTTTTACTTTAATGCTAATGAAGTGCCTGGGAAATGATGGAGAGTAAGTTAAATAACTTCACTAGTAATGACTTTAAAAGATGCATTGTATATAATACACACAAGTTCATAAAACATATCCAATAGTAGTATCTCGTATGATGTATTGTTTGCTTTCTCCATTAGATGATGAGGAAGAAGAAGGAAGTTATGATACTGATGAAGGTCTAGACTACAGAGCCCAGCCCCCCAGAGACGTCACCTCTAGCTCATCCATGACAGGTCCAAGTCCCTCTTCTGTTGTAAAACTGGAGGCCAATCAGAAAGCCAGGAACAAAAAACAGAGACAGGAGCTTTATGGTAAGGCCACCCTTTTGAAACTGATTCATAAGTCAACAAAGCCGCCCCACGTCTTTGTGGGAAGCATCTGTTTTGTGTTTCTCTTCCTGGCTTGTTAGCTTGGGCTAAATCTGTTTCTCTAATTGAACTGCACAGGCTCCCAGAGTCTGTCTGGAGCAGAGGGGGAGGTCAAAGTGAGGAAGAAGCCCCCCTGTAGGCTGAGTCTCGCCACTGCAGTCAAAAACCACCATGAAGATCACCGGCCTGATGGGGTTAGAAGGCCGTGTGTACCCAGGTCTAAGGAGCCTCGGTGGGGCAGCCTGGGGACCAGAGGCAACCGCTATCGGAGAAGCATGGGACTCGCCAACTTCCCAACCACCAGCGAGCGGCTAAAGAGGGCGACTCGCAAGAGCACCATATTGAGAGGAGCAATTATTAAGGTCAGCAGAAAGTATTTTATACATATTTTGATATACTGGATTAAAAGAACATAAAACTTGACTATTTCTTGTGTTTTATAAGACAAGGAAATTGAACAAGAAATGGCAATGGAAAAGTGCATCAAACTAAATGGTACTGTCTTGCCATGATATGCCCAAGGAAATAATCTACATTTTAAAAGGTGGTTGGGACCACCACATCCTACCAGAAATGTCTGATTTGTAGACCCCCCCCTCTTCAAGCATAAAAGCAGCCCGCTGTAACTTAGCACTAAACAGCTTATTAGTATGCTTATTAATTTATCCTCACAGAGGTGCATGAGGTAGTGAAAAGGTGGGCAACAGAAGTATTCGGTGAGTGGAGCCTTGCAGGTATTCCCATGCACTGGCTGGGATCATAACCAGAGCACTTGTGGAGCTAAGTCACATTTCTCACTGATCATCTTGTCCATCCTCGTGTCAACCTTAACAGAGGAGAAGTTGCTGGTCAGTCGGGGCCCCGTCTTCCCAGAGTGAGGAGTTCAGCAGGGAACGAAGAAGCAAGGACCAACAGGTACCAGTCACATTCATAAAGCACTAAATCCTCAAGAAACAGGCACATGCAAACCGTAAAGCAGAGGACAAATCCACAAAAATGCCAGCCTTCATACATTCTATTACCAATTCTGATGTCTTACTGTCCTAGATTTCTCACCCTGAGGACGGTTACTGTAGAACTATTAAAAGTACTTAGCACATTGCACATAGCCCAACCTCCTGCTGAGTAATCTTAGGGGAGGAGAGGATGGGAGAGGAGATGTGGGAAGGGGGTGGCTCACACCTTCTGCTGTGACAGAGTGAAAAAATGTTAGAGTAAAATTGCTACTGATAGGAGATGGTACAGGCGCTGTGAAGTCCCCTGTGGTTAATTGCTACTTTGAGAAGCAGGCTTAACAATTTCTTCTTTCTTCTATCACACTTTATATATCCAAATTTATTTTTTTATCCATTCCTGCATCCATTTACTCTTCTGTCCGTCCCTTCTGTTATATTCCACAGCCAAAGGGAAGGGCAGTGAGTCGGCTGCTGGAGAGCTTTGCGGCCGACGAGGGCTTTCAGATGGATGGCAGCAGCTTCTCGGAAGAAGAGGGCGACAGCAGTAATTCTTGTACCAGCAAAAGTCTCAGTGGTAGGAGACAACACTAAATATCTCGCCACAGAGTTTCAAGTGGCAGATCATTTCTATTTTGTTCAAATATTAATTGTGATGTTTGCTTTTCCTCATGCAGTTCCTAACTGTGTCCTGACTAAAGAACTCTTAACTGATGGACTGAAGGTGCTGATCTCCAAGGAGGATGAGCTTCTGTATGCCGCCAGGGTGCACACTCTGGACCTCCCAGACATGTAAGCACATGGTTCAACTGAGAGTGTTTTTTTGAATACACATGTAAATTAAGGCAATATGCATTTTTGCAAATGTAATACATGCAATGTATTTTACTCATTAAAGTTGTTCGTTTGTAATCTTGTTTTACTTCATCTTTCAAATTACCTTTTTGTTAGTCTTATTAGTGTATTAGTGGCATTTTTATGTAGAAGCTGAGACGTGGCTAGAGGTGGTTGGAAATCAAGTCTACAGTATCCTGTAGGCTAACCTATCCTTTGAGATATCCACCCATTATAAAAGAAATCGTGCAAAAAAAGGTTTATTATATGTATCTTTATGAGAGGATTGGAAGTTATCAATATCCATACTGTTGCCACTTTATCATCACTTCATATATCCATATCACTTCATGTCTTCCTGCCTTACATTATAAACCACACATTGTCCCATACCTATCTGAATATCAATACAGCTCCTCTGGTTCAGGCAGCAAAAAGATGCTATAAACAACAGCAGAGTGGGAGTAACATATGACATGGGAGCTAGGAAAGTACAATACAAGCATCTGAAAATAGGCTCATCTTTTTCGCTTTCTACTGTGCTTTTTCTCTAGCTTTAGCATTGTTATTGGCGGTGAAAGAGGAAACCGCCCAAGAATCTATTCATTGGAGCAACTGCTACAGGAAGCTGTAAGTTTACCCCGCTGCACTAAAAACACTCTCTGTTACAAGAAAAAACATTGCTTGTTTGGTCTTCCTGGTCACTCAACACATCTATTTCACTTAAACATCCTTCCCACCCTCTTTGCAGTTCCCGATTGCTTCCAAGCCTTTCTGTAGTTCTCACAGTCCCTTCATTTTCTCTCTTTCAACCTTCACTGACTGTCTCAGTGTCACTGAGGCCATCTCAACCTCTGAAATAAATAAGAACATATGGAAGGGAGGATCTTTGGGTTTATGTGTGTGAGCTTCTGTGAATGTCAGTTACATCCGGCTCTGTGTGTGGGTGGGATAATCCCACCAACACCTGGATCCATTCACATTTTGGAGTTTGAATTGGAGGTGACGTGGACTTTACTTTACGTGGACCCTGCTTCTGCCAAAATAACCAACTTGTTTAGAGGCTCAGATTGACAAAAACACAACACGCTATGAGGAAAATCTAGCCAATGATGACCTGGAGTGATCTAAAAGTGTAGGGATGTCTAGCTATTATAAGACATATATTTTATGATAAAATTGTTAACCCCTTTAGTATTTTTCAGTTGCACCTGGGGTGTTTTTATCTAGACCACACAACTGTTTGGATTTGTAATTCTCTATAAGTTTGATGTTAAGATACAATTACAGTTTACCTAAGTCATCCATGTAATGAGACATAATTATACATTGAAGAAACCGCAGCACATTCTTGGCTGGTATTCATTGGCATTTAGGCAAGACGTGCTTCCTGGTGTGTTTTGCATCCAGAATGGAGTTTTAGTGTTAACTGCAGCAGGTGATCTTTGTTCCATATTTTTTTTTTTTTTTTACCAAGAGGATGTAGGTCTCTACGTACTAATAACAGCTGGGTCACCTAAACCAAAGCCGTCATACCCACATCTTCTCCAACTGTGGAAATAAGTCTTGACGATTGCCAAACAGGGCACAGGACGTTATGTTTGCACACAATGGAGTGTCCAGAGATGATGACCCTGAAAGACTAGAGCAGAGTTTAACTGTCAGGCCTATTACTGTGTCCTGAATTAATGTTTCTGCTGTCATTAATAGGGCAAAGGAGACACTGCCAAGAGGGGACAATGACTTTGCTGGAACCATATCTTAAATTATTTTGTGATGATATTTCTTCCAGAGTTAAGAATTACAAAATATTGGTGTATAAAATTCTATTGTGATGTGGAAATTATCACTTCATAACATACCACTTCACAAATTCTAGACTACACATTATTGATTTTTTTTTATAGGTTATGTTGAAGTTATGTATGGCAGTGAGCCTTGTGGAAGGGTGCTTCTTTTTAAAAAAACTTATCTGGCATATATTTTCACTTACAGGGATGAGGGATTACAGGCTATAACCTTAATGTTCTCACTTAAAACAAGATAAAAAAAAAACAGCAGATTTGAAACCATACATTTTTCAGTTAAATGTGTTTAATTTAACTGAGATTAATATGAATGCGTTGGATTCAATTGCACTTCTTCAAATGCACTTTTATTATTAGTATTTTTGTACAGAATTAGTTTTTTGCCACACATACATTAGTCATTTACTACATGACCCTTTGTCTCCTTCTTCTCATTCATGTAAGCTTGCTCATACGGATCAGTGTTAGTTTTCTCACAAAGCCTTCTCACTGTGTCACAGTGCTATTTTTTAACTACATGGAGCACTTCTGGCAACTTCAGCCTTATCTAAACACTCATCAGATAGCAGCTGGTTCTAATTATGCAATACTTCCACTTTCTTGTCTTTAAATTAGTCCAAAAGCCATTTATTTGACTCTGACACCAATACCCCGATTTCACCGTGCTCCTTTTCCCTCCCCCATGCGCAAGCACACACACACACACACACACACACACACGCACACACTCGCATCCACACCTCATCAGTCAAAGGGTCCCTCGCCATGGCAACAGTAAATGAAAGCAACCTGAAAGAGCCCCCAGTGAGTGGCGGATGCTGGGGCTGCCTGCATTGTTGGAGGGAGGATCTGGCAACCTGCAATCACAAGCCCTCTATTCAGGCCCTCTTTAGTATTACTCAGCAAGTCAGGATTTACTGCATCATGGCTTCCGTTCTTTTCAGCCCTGACTGGCACATTGGCATGAGATAAGTGCCGCTTGGAAACGTGGCACAGTGGCTGCCCATGCACAATGCTCCGTGGCTCTCGCACTGTTTGTATGTGTGTGTGTGCGAGTGTGTGTATGCATGCATAGCTGTGTGTGTGTGTGGCCTGTAATGAATCTTAATTATGTTTTGGTCTGGCCTTCAGGTCCTGGATGTACGTCCAGAGTCGGAGGCTATGCTCAGTGAAGGAACCAGGGTGTGTGCTTACTGGAGTGAACGCTCACGCTGCTTATACCCGGGCTATGTTCGCAGAGGTGAGACATCAGCTTTTTCTATCTCTGTTTCCATGTGTGTCCTCTATATCTTTAACTGTACATGTACATACAATCGCACTTTAGTATTTATACATTTTCCTGCACATTGAGAAAATGCATTTTTGTCTCTTCCAGGTGGTTCATCTGATGACAAAAAGCAAGGAGGAGTGATGGTAGAGTTTGATGATGGAGACCGAGGAAAGATTTCCCTCCAAAACATCCGCCTCCTGCCTCCAGGATACCAGATCCGCTGTGGGTGTCTTCTCTCTGTGTAACACTGAATGCTCTCTTTCATGCTGCAGTGTATTGTTAACCTGCAAGTAAATGCTAATAATCTTCTAACCATTGCTCTTTAGGTGGGGAGTCCTCTCCTGCCCAGCCGGTACCCAGTGGGACAACAGCCAAGAAAAGTTCTAGTCTGGAGCAGGCCCCCATCAGTGACAGACCTTCTGACAAATTCAACACGATCAATACTTTAATCAACAGCCAAACTCTAACTGTTCACAAAAGAAGACCAGGTAAGAAAATAACATACATATGGAACATATGGAACTCTTCTATTAAATTAACCTAGAACCTGTGAGGTTAAATACACTTTTTTTTTTCCTGTGTAACAGTATCACGCACATTATTCATGCGCTTGTTCAAACAAATCATTTTCTCTTCCACATTAACGCTTACATTAAAAATATTTAAATCAAAATGCCATGTTTTATAGCTATTCCAAATGTCTCTTGTCATTTTATACTTAACAACTTGATTTACTCTGACATTTTGAAATGTATTAAAAAATGTTTTTGTATCAGCTATGTTTGCATCAGCTATCCAGGCTATCGAACATAATAGCCTTGTAAAAGATCTTATCTCTGTGATGTTTGTGAATGATTAGCTAGTGCGTTTTTTAGACATGCGTGATATACAGAGAGGTATTTCTAATTGTTTCATTTGTTCATTGTGTCTACATCATCATCTTTTAAATTGTGATGTATTGGTACAACATGACTTTTTTTTTGTTCTAGGGAGACCAAAGGGCTCTGGTAAAAAACAAAAGCAGCAGCAGCAGCAGGCTGAGAACGCCAGTGAAAATCCTTCACCTTTCCTGGGTTGGCCATTATTGGCGAACACCAGGAAGAGGACTTCTGACAACCTATTTCAGCTCAATGGGTCACCTAGGAAAGCCTTGAAAGGCAATGAGGATGACCTGTTCCACTTGTCTCAGACCCAGTCTATGGCCTCCACCCCAGCCAAAGGCCTTTTCAGCAGCAGCTCCTTTGAGGTGGACTCCTTCAGCAGCATTGCAAATGGCTACTCCTCCTTCTGTGCTCAGTCTACAGGGCCAAGTCCAAGTTTATCTCTGGGCTCCAGAAGTGGGCTGTATGGCCAAAGGCGCAAGCAAGATGAGCTGGTTATGCCAAAGAGCAGGAAGTCTGGACAAGAATTCCTGGTCAAGTTAGATCATGAAGGCGTGACCTCTCCCAAGACAAAGAACAGCAAGGCTCTGCTGCTGCGAGGTGGATCCTCCAGTGTGACTGGTATGCCCAGGTCAGAGGCTTACTCTCACCCAGTCCTGCTGGTTAAAGACAACAAAAAGGGTGGTGCCTCCCGGGTAGAACTTCTTGTGAAAGGAACCACACCCCAAAGAAAGCCTTCCAATTCTCTGCGTCTAGGTGAATATGGTGACTTGGGCTTTAGCTACCACAGAGACTGTCACAGCTCCTACTCTGATCTGGATGATGACGAAGAAGAGACAAGGAGGGCTGCGCTGGCTGCAGCCTCAGGAGGACTAAGGACGGCTGGCCGCTTCCTGTCTCGAGTCTCTGTCTCCTCATCTTCTTCTGGTTCTTCAAGTTCCTCTTCTTCAGGCTCTCTCTCCAGTTCCAGCCTATGTTCCTCTGACAACGATTCGTCTTACAGTTCTGAGGATGAGGACAGTTCTACACTGATGCTTCAGAGTTGTCTGTCTTCCCACCGGGGGCTCCTGCAACCCTCTGAACCCTCCACTTCTTCAAGGCCACATCAGCATTCCTTTGTGGCCAAAGCTGTGGCTGTTTCTAATGCCAAAGGGGGCACCCCTGACCAGGTCTCCAACAGCAAGTCCCTGAAGAGGAAAGAATGTACAAGCTCCAGCTCTAAACCATCTAAGGACTTTGTGAAGAAACCTAGGATGCTTCCAGATAACACCTCATTTATTCCAAGGCCCAAGATGTCTGCATTCCTTGCAGGACGACAACTGTGGAGGTGGTCAGGAAACCCTACGCAGGTGAGAATAGTCTATTCTTGTTACTACTTCATTCCATAAATGTGGCAAAGATGTGTCCTCCTTTTCGTTAATTATATCAGTTCAATTAACTACTTGACTGCTAAATCACTAAAAGGGCAAGAGAGATAGTTACAATAATAATCATCATTATCAAAAAAAGATTGGGAAAAGTATCTGTTTTTCTACAGCGGCGAGGTCTAAAGGGCAAGGCCAGGAAGCTTTTCTATAAGGCCATCGTACGAGGCAGAGACACAGTGAGAGTGGGAGATTGTGCTGTGTTTCTCTCAGCTGGACGCCCTAACCTTCCATATGTAGGTCGAATTGAGAACTTCTGGGAATCCTGGACCTCCAGCATGGTGGTCAAAGTGAAGTGGTTCTACCACCCTGAAGAGACCAAGCTAGGAAAGAGGCATCGAGATGGCAAGGTGAGCTGTGATGGAAGTTGAACTTTCACATAACATTCTTTGTTGGTTCATAATGATGCAACTAACCATGTCATTTCTCTATCCAGCATGCCCTGTACCAGTCATGTCATGAGGATGAGAATGATGTCCAGACAATCTCTCATAAGTGCCAAGTGGTGAGCCGGGAGGAGTATGAGTGTTTGACGCGCAATCAGAAGCCGAACAGTACCTCCCCGGATCTCTACTACCTGGCAGGGACGTATGATCCCACTGCTGGTCAGCTGGTCACTGTTGAAGGGGTTTCCATCCTGTGCTGAACCTCCATGAGGACACTACTGAAGGACTCCTTTGAAGGAAAGATAAAAGTCCATGACTTAACTACAAGATCCTCCAACCTTGGAAGACAACAAGTGTTCCTTGGGTATGCCTCAAGGACCCATTCACTAACTGTCAGCACCAAAGCAGGGCTGTCTGAGGTTACACACTGGAGTCTATTGGCGTCTAACCTTCGTGGAAGTGAAGGGGATGTCCATAACTGGTAGATCCTTTTAGGAAGAATAGTAGAAAGTCTGGGTCTTCCCAGGCAACACAAAATTCAATAAGAGGCGTTTCAATTGCCTAACTAATCTCTTTTTAATGGATCCATGTGATTTGACAGCTTCATAACTGGTTTTAGGACTCATGCTTCCAGCTCCTATCATATGTCACCAAAGGAGAGCTGAGAGTGCATTTGACTGTGAAAGTACCATGAGGCTCAATAGTCTCAATAGTCTCTGCGGACCAATTCTTTTAAAGGTAGCCTTACCTAAGGGAATGGAAACGGAAGTGAGGCATGGGGCTCTCCCTAGACCTCTTCATTCCAGGGAAGTTGAAAACATGTAAAGGATGTAAAGTTGATGTCTGTAAATATTTTGAATTTTTCCCAATCAAGCCATACACTTCAGTACCTCTCGCCTGTCTTAACTGTTCAGGTGTACATTGTACAGTTCAATTATTGTATTGTTGTCTGTTGTCTATATGTACATAAAAGCTATTTTATATAGGAGTTTATTGTATATATGAGATGTATCTTTCCATGTTTGCGATTGATTTATTTTTATATGGGTGTATAATACATTACGTTGTTTTTCCTTCGCTTTGGGAAGTTAAGATTGGAGATGTTAGTGTTGCACTGCATATGCCCTGCTGAGACAGACAGAGACAGACAGAGCACAAACAAAGACAGAAGGATTTAGTCTATAACAGGACAAGTCTCGCTTTCTGAAAGAGAGGGGTCATCCTGTTTAAAAATAGGTCAAGTGGCTTTTTGTAAAAGTGTTCTGTTACTTCGCATTTTTGTTATCCTATTTTAAAAACACCTTTTTATTTATGTACCTCTCAGTTGGTCATCATCACGAGGCAGATCCCACTGGACTGCAATCACGGGTCAAAAATGATTTAAGATTAATGATATAAGTATACCATTTTGACATTATATTTGTGTGTGATGAGTGTCCTGGCATCACTATAATCATGTCCACACAAATCAATTTAGAACAAGACTGGGTCTTTTAATGAAAATGTGTTAAATGTGCATTGCACTTATGAATGCATAGTTCAGCACATTATGACCTACAAAATACCAAAGTGTCTTTAATATCTTTATTTCCTTTATTTAAATTTAACCTATTTCAAGCACCTGTACTGAACTCAAAATCAGAAATCACTGGTAACTTGTAGAATATGTGTCCTCCACTATGTGCATATATATTGGCTTTGCATTGTGACAATGGTTTCTTGCACATCTACCTGCAGTTTTGTTTAGTGCAAACATATGCAGCAAAAAGCCACCTGGGAGTGTGACTATGAAGGTCAAGGTACTGACAAAGTAAGATGTTGAGTACTGACAATTTGTTGGAATTAGTCTATTTTAGTTTCATCAGCCATCTGTGTCTATTTTGTACAGTACATGCACATACTCAATGCTAACTGTGAAGGACAATCAGATTCACAAAGCAATGGACATAGAGTAGGTTCACTCAATCTGAAAATTACTTAAGTTTATTTAATTTGTGCCAAGTACATTTTTGTCTTGTTTGATATGCAATCCTGAGTATTCTTTGTTCATGAAGTTTTATTTTGTTCGCCAACATTTTATTTATTGTCAATGTTGCTGTTTGTTCATGCCAAGAGCGCTTTATGAGAATGTGACATTGTTTTTTTTTTTTTTTTTTTTTCTTGGTGTGATGTCGCATTTGCATTTCTTAAATAAAACTGGTCTTGTAGAGACCATCTAGTGAAAAAGAAATAAAGCAACACTGGATTCTTCTCATCCACAAACCTCTGTGAATTAATTCTATTATTCTGGCTGTGGTCCCTTCATCCTACTGCACCTGCCATTCCCCCTATATTTATGTTAAACCCAGCATTTTTGCAACTAATTCTTCTATTTTTTTACTTAGTTATATCAAAGTGTAAACAATATTTTGTGTATCTATTACTTTGCTCTGCTTTAAACAGAAATGGCAGACCATTTTACCACACTCATAGTATGTGCAATTTGAATGTGCTGGAGTTACCATTAAAACGTCACTCCTTGCTGTAAGTGTAGTAATGTAACGTGAAGATATTGCCTTTGAACGAGAGAATAAATAGAATGTTGTCATTCAAATGGGACACAAAATTGATACCAAAGAGGTTTTAAGAAACCTAGTCTAAGTACATTAGTACTTTTTTGCCTTCTTTTGTTGGTGTTCTAGAAGTAAGAAAAAAAAACATTATGTTCAAAAGTTTAACCGTGAACACAAATGGAGTTCAGGCAGAGCACTTAAGTTGTGCGAGTCATCAGCTCATCAGTATCATTTGACTATAAACCCACCAGGAAAGCAAGTCAGCAAGTCAACACAGAGTCTTTATGACAAACATGAACTCATCCTTTTGATTACTAGTGTTGCTTTTGCTGCTCCTGGTTATACTGTTTATTTCTATCAGTATCACACAGTTAATTTCTCCCATAACCATGCCCAGCCTCCACCTGTTCTAGTTTCTTATTACTTGATATGGTGACGGTAGCTCTTGCCTTGTTGTGCATTAGATCGCATCATATATCTCATTTATATTTGTGTGCGGTGCTCTGTTTTTCATACCCCTTAGGGAGTTTTAATATGCTCTCCTTAGAATTTTGGGGCTACTTGGATTCATTTGTGAAGCACCATCAAGCACAAAGCCCCTTTTCTGCCAAATTCTTTTATTTGTTGTGATAAATCCTTTGATGTAAGTGTCTCTGGCTGAACTAAGTTTATGTGAGCTTTGAGTTCCTTAGTAAATAGAGACAGATCTGTCACAGCATCAAATAAAGCCTACTGGGTTTAGCTGCCAAGCTCTGTAAATATGATGTTGACTGATTCAGAGATAGATGTGAATTTTGTGGTTCATGATAAAGTACATGTGCCTATTTTTCTTTTCAAATGAATTGGTTCTTTGTTGGTGTATCTGTGGGGTGATATAGAACCATGAGAAGCTAACTAAAACTACCGTTTTGTCCCAAGCACATTAACAAGTCTGTCAACATTCAGTGTGTTAATGTTTTTCTAGATTTGTAAATGTGTAATTTCTGTATTTGTGCTGCAGTTTTTACAATTAAATCTGTGGTAGGATCAAGACTTTTATAGACAATACATGAGTATCATAACACATTTTTTATGCAAATTAAATGTTCGTTTATATTGTTTATACACACAATTTTCACATCGCTCAGATGAAGGATAGATGTAAAGGACGGCGCTCTCTAGTGGAACAAAAAGTATACTACATCACATAAAATAAGATTATAACTGAAAACACCTCTTTTGACTCAAAGACACGGTTTAGCATGATGATTTTCAACAATAGGGCACAAAATACTAGCAGCAATATGAGCCCTTCTCCATTCAGTGCCTTGAGCAGCAGGTATATTCCTCTATCCCACAACACCATCCATGACCTACAGCATCTGTCCATTTGCATATGTGCTCATCAGCTTTGACAAAGCCAATCTCTGTAACCTGCATCAGTGAAATAACCACTGGCAAGGCCTGAAGGAGACACAATATGGGTCAGTGACCTTTCTCTGGAGGCCCAGGGGTCTTTTTGTCCTGCATGGAGCCTGAGCACCGCCGCCCCTCCCCCTAATGCCCAGACAGGGGCTAATGGGCACATCAGTCATCTCCAGCAGCAGCCCAGTGAACACAAACAGCTCTGTTTACCACCACAACCTTTTGTGTTGATTATGGCCACTGCCCCGTGTCTGAGTCATGGCCCTTCCTGCGTCAGCAGCATGGGGGTAGGACGCCCTCTCCTCATCACTGGAGCTGAAGATGGGGTTAAGAGTGGGTGTGTGGGGGGTGTTAAGGTTATTATGATGTTTTGAGAGGGTTTCGCTTCATTACTCCTCAGTGCTCAGAGATGCCCAGTCGAGATAAGATTCATCAGGGATCTAATGAAGACAATTTGGGTTGTACTTAACATATTTTTAAGAAATTAACCCCACCAAACATACTGTATCGATGGGAAAGATAAGGTCACTAAAAAAGGTCAATATCTATTGCAGTCCTCATTCAGACCACATTTTAAAGTCTATGACCTGGATTCTGTTACCTCTCACTCGACAGACTGGATTGCCTCCCTTACTTTTCAGTGCCTGTCTGGTTCAGCTCGCTCAGCATCCAGACTGTGTTGCTCTGTGTCAACAGGAGGAATGCTTTCCTGCACAAATATCTACACCTCATAAATGTCTCGCCCTCTGCTTGACCCTGTCTGGCCTCTGACTGTGAGGGGGTGGAACAGGGGACAGAAAGCCTGGTGTGTGTGTGTGTGTGTGTGTGTGTGTGTGTGTTTGGGTCTGTGTAGCAGTAGGGTTGAGGTGAGGTCTTGGGTCTTAACAAGGTACTGGGAGAAGAGAGCAGGACAAACAGATCACTCAAGACGCTGGCTGCTTCTTCTTAAAGGGCACTGAAGCCCAGATCACTCCTCTTTGAGCATGTCAATTATGGAGCAGTTACAGCCACTGTAGAATAACCTCAGCCATACTTTACACAGCACAATGTACGCTACTCAGAAGCTTTCAAGCAATTCCTCTATGAAGTGAGGGAAAAATGCAGTCTCAGCATGAAAAACATATATAAGATGTCTTTGGTGTCTACATTTGGGCTTATGCAAATATTGAGGAGAATTGCAGAGGAGAGAAATATGGCAGTGTATTATATGTAAAAAGTGTAAATGCAAAATGGAAAATTACTGGCAACTTTCAAAGCACTTCAGTGGATCTGAAGGTAAACAAAACCCCTACAATTTTATTTAAAGAGTCTTTAACTGCAAGTGCACAAAACCTCAAAAAAAAGCTGAACGTCTGTGCATGTTTACAGCACGTGATGTGGAAGGCTTTTAGAGGTGAACTTAATGCTGAACCACCTGCTGTTTGCAAATACCTACACTTCCTCAAGGGGATATGCTGGACGAAACCCATACTCCCGTGCTGTACAGACACATATGCCAACACGCAGTTAAGTCTCTGACTGCGCTGTGTGTTGCTTGCCGTGGCCCAGATCCAGCCATGCCACGCCTAATCCATTTCTCTGTTGCTCATTATTAGTGGCTTGTAAAGATTCTGTATCAGCTATGCTAAAAGAGCTTTTCGCAGTATTACATGGGATTACTGTTGCTCCTCGCTACATATGTTGTGAACAAACTCTGATGTAACATCACCACCCTGTTTGCATGGCGCTGGCAAAAAAAACAAAAAAAACCCAACAAATTCAAGACTCATTTTCAGGGTCTTGCTTCTTTCCATTTGCGGTTTAGATTGTGTCACATCGTCTTTTATCCAAAAATTATCCCTCTTTCATGCCTTTATTTCTGTTGTGTGATGCAATAATAGTGTATCCATGAATGAATGAATGAGGGAAATGAGCAGTATGAGTGCAGAATTTAAGGATGGTCCACTCTGCGTTAATTTCCCCACGAGAGTTTAAGTTTAAAGGAAAGTGACAGCCACAGATATGTGTCTGTGTCTAAACTGCTCACTGGTAACATATTTTCACAGCTTGGCAGCAATCACAAAATACCACGTAATCAGGGGATGGATCTAGTTTGTAAATGGGTCTTTGAATCCAAAAGATCAAATCTTTCCCAGCCTCAGTTCTGTGCACACGACCTAGCTGTGGACAAAATAATGATGATGAGCAGAGTCCGGCAGTCAGCGGAGCCCCTCTGCAGAGTCACTTGTGGCTCCTAAATCAAGCTCAACATCGACATGAATCTGGGTTTGATCTTAAATGTGTCGATGTCTTCCTGTGTTCCTTTTGCCACATTACCCAACAATATTGTGTCACCAGCCACAGTTGTTCTTTCACTGTCCACTGTACTCTACTGACCCAACAATAGCAGGAAAAGTTACAGCCTGTCATAAAAGGGGTCAGGCGCCTTTTCTTACTATCCCATTTGTAAGTGTAAGACAGCTGGAAACGCTCTTTGTCTCATAAATAATAAAGAAAGGCCTTTAGCCCTCTTAGGAGGGAGATCAGCCGAGAGCTCAATTAATCAGTTTCAACCTAAATCAAATCAAATTAAGGCATGTGGCTGATAATTAACCCATGCGCTAGCATTAAGATTTCAAATGTGAGAAACTAGGATTGGTCTCCAAGGTAGCAGGTATGATTTTTGTGTCACCTGTTGTAATTATCAGCCCCATCAAAATAAAAATATACATGCTAGGTATTGTATGGGAACCTGAGGCTGGAGTGTTTCTTTCACAATACACCCCCTCCCCTTTCTTTCCACACCTTCCTGTGTAGTGGTGTTTGTGCATTCCTGTGTCGACAACCCCTCCATCTAGTTCTCTGGGGTGTTTACCCCCTTTCACGGTAGCAGGGAAGCAGCTCCCGCCATCCCATCTCTGTTTACATTGCTCTTCTCCTCTATTTACTCTGTGCTCCAGCGCCCTGGTGCACCGCGCTCCAAACAGCTGTTCCATTATGGAGAGAGCAGGCGCTTCAACCGCACAGTGCTGCCACACAGCTCTCTCTGACAGCCCACCATGGTCGCTGCTATGATGATTGCCTGGCTCTGCTGGCACGCCTGCCATTGTTGCCATAAAACTCAGTCTCCTTCAATGCCAGAGTGGCTTCTGGGCACAGAGTCAGCCAGGGCAACTGTCAGAGATTGTCTTCAAACCACAAGACAAATTTGCCAAATTCAGTTTTTGATTAAGTGTCTCCGTATGGGATGCAGTTCTGTGGTGATTTAAACAAGCAGCGATCATATCCAGATGATCTAGAATAAACTGGCACAAACATCTCTGCAATGAAACAGGGCCTATATGTGTGTTATTACAAAACATACTGCATTTCCATCATTTTGGCACATTTTCTGTAAGCACCCTATATATCTTGCTCCTAAATGACATCATCCATAGGAGCTATTATCCCACAGAGCATGATGATCCTTCCTCTGAAACACTGCCTGGCTTGCTGTCAGGTAAAAGAAAGACTATTGTCTAACTGACTGCCTTTGGGTCATGCTATACCATGAATCTCCGGTGAATTATTTTCACCCTTTGCATGTTCTTTTTCCTGCTGGTGTGCACAGCTGGTGCTGAGTCAGGAGACAGGAAACCAGGGGAAAAAGGCCACCAAGCATCCCCAGGATCCCAGTGGACTGCTGCAGGGCCTTGTGACTACATGGACAGGAGACACTCCATTTATCACAATACAATAGCTGCTGCTATAGTGGAACATGGGCCTGCCTGATATGTTCCTTCATGTGTATACTAGTGCTAATATGAGAGGTGGCATCTCTGTGTGTATGTGTGTCTTCCTTTCAAGTTACGTCTGTGTACGCATAACTAGTGTTCCATATAGTGCCTCCTCAAATATCACTGGTACAACTGGTACACTGCAATCTCATCTTTTGAATCTTTAGTCATTCTTACCTGAGTGGCATTAATGACAAAATGACCACTCCATGCTGATATGGTAACAGTATATGATTTAAAACCCACAAACATCATCCATGTTTAAAAAAAGAAAAAAACAGTGCACCAATGTTAAAAGAGCTATAGATCTGGCTTCCTCCACATGGACCTTTTTTGGTTTAATTGGCATGTTTTTTCATTTGCATACAGGCAATGTATTGCTAAAATCATCTTTACCCACACTTCCCTGCATATGTCCAATTTGCTCTTTGCTGTTTGTATTTAGATGGAACAAAAAAGTAGTTTGAATTTACCCCAATGTGTGCCCATATCTGTGCAGAAAAAGTGACCAGACCAGAAGGCCAGTAAAGTACACTGTGTTTCTTTCTTTTTTTAATATCTGAGGAATCTGACTGAGGAATAAGCTCATTGTGCATTTGATGAACAGGTAGGCCTGATCTATTGTGCTCTCTTGTGCAAGCTGCCTGATATGAAAAAAAATAACAGAAGAAATTAAAAAGACAAAAGACGCAGCACACACTTACACACTCACATGCACACAGAGAACCTCTTTCTCCAATCTATCCTCGCTCTGTAGTAGCCTCACCCACGATGAAAAGGGATATCAGCGTGTATAATGGCACGAGTGGTGAGTGAGCGTATTAAAGAGAGAGACATACAGAGGGAGAGTCAGAGCATGAACTCATGCATGCATGCCTGTGTGAGTGTATAAAAGTGCCAGTCATAGCAGGATATAAAAGAATTCGGCCCAGCTGCCAGGCCCCCAGCATCGGTTGCCAGAGCCCTTAAACACATCCATGTCCTTCACTGGATGGCTATGCTCTCCTCTCCTCCTCGAATATATCTAGCACTATAAAAATATACAATCTGCTTAGATACTAGGCAGTCATAAGCTCCATGACTGGCACTTGGACATCTTATCAACATGAGTTGAAGCCCCTGGGCAACTAAGCCAAGCTTTGATCAGACATTTTGGAGACATCTCTCATTTTCTTCAAACAAATCCATTGGGGTCGGTGTGCTAAATTCGAAACAAACTCAAAGCACTAAATGTACCTTGTGATGCAGGAAACAGAGGCGCAGCCATATACAGTCTGTTTAATAAAGAGGTGAGAGCCTGAAAAACAATCTGCATGCGTGAGCGAGGGAGAGAAGAAAAAGAAAACGTCAAAGAGAGGTGAGGACGAAGAAAAGGTGAAAGAAATTCTGTCGGAGAGAGAGAGAGGAGTGGGAAGAGCGCAGCATGCATGGGCCGTGCTATGAGATCAACTGACAAACATCTCTGCAGCTTTGGCAGAGGCAAATCAGCATCCATCCCCAGAATGGCCTGTGACAGTTGTTATGTACAGAGACCCAATTTCACCTTATATGGTTCCTTGAATTTTAGCCCTGCTACCTGTCAGTGGGAGAGAAACAAAAAGTGAGTGAAGGAAAGAAAGATATCGAAAGTCGGGGCTCTGGGCCTGCTGCTGAACAGTGGGGGAGAAAGTGAAAGAAAAAGAGAAAGAGAAAGATGTAGACAAGAAAGAAAATGAAACCTAAATCGACCAATTCAGCTGGCAGAGCCACACAGAGAATTCACCTGAGGGCAGTCTCATGCCCTGTTTGTGTCTCCATGGAGACGGGCCTCCTGAGTGTGCGCTTCTGTACAGACTGACAGTAGTCCAGCTAGCGAGTCTTGCTATTGATTTCCACACAATTTCCCTGACCAGATCAGTGGAAAACGCTAGCCTGTGGTCAGGTCCTCTCCTGCAACCCAAACTGGTGTGAATGACTGCAGAAAGCTGCTGTGTTTTCCCTGCAATGCTTGGATTCCTTTCTTTGCATGCTTTTCAGCTGATCACCAAAATTCAATTAGTATTTTTAAAAGGACTTTTATACATGCATGATGCATTCCCTCACTCGCTTCTAATGTATAGCTCCTATCACATCAGATAAAGTATTTTGTCAGCTGCTACAAGGCATTTGCCCGGGAAATCTCCAGCTCTGAATATATTAAGTTTTAAAGACTTCAACCAACTGGGCTAAAGACTTGATAACATCTTATAGTCTGGTGCCTTGAGATATAAATACATCTACAGTACAGGGCATATCTGTTTTGTATCCCGCGTGGTTTCAAGCCCCGAGGCAAGGCTTTTCTGTCATCTCTACCAACTCAGCTCCACTTCCACTGCTATCCTGACCATAGGAACCAGATCAGAGGCTCAAGATGGCCTTTATCTGGGGTCTATTGGCCAGTGTCAGCTTACAGGCCCCACTCTGTACACACGGCACATTATGGAAGTTTTAATAGGTGATCAGAGCAGCTGTTGTCGGCACAGCGTTGATTTACTGTGGCTAAGAGAGGGCTTAATGACTATAGAGGCAGACAGCTCTTAACCCTTTGATGTGCGTCAGATAATGTAATAGGATCAGGTAGCCCCCTGGGAAAGTTGCATGTACGCTCATGCAATAACATAAGCATGCACAAGCAAACGCTTTTGGAATACAATTACAATGTCTGAAAGCTCCTTAATAAGAGAGTGCCAACCTCTTACTGCTATACAGTAGAAAAACAACATATGGGTTTGACTTGTGCCACTACTCATGGCTTGTGACACACTCGTAAGGTTCGTGCATGAACATACACACACAAACACACACACACACACGACACACAGTTGCTGACAGGTGGTGCATGCTCAAGGAAATACAAGCTTACCCAGCACAAACAGCCCCAGTAGGCTTAGCACTTCAGCAGAGAGCAATTGGAGTACTTATGCAGGAGCTAGCACTATTCAGACCATGCAACATCCATCTCAAATTCAGTTTGCATCTTGAGGACACCAATATCCCCTCTTTTAAAGTGTGTCCTGCATCACAGCTGGGCAAACAACAGTGATGAGATTAATTAAACATCCGATGACTGTCAAAACAAGACTATGGGTCTGCAGCCATGCTGGTCAAATGTCTGAGGCTGTGCTTGGACACAGTGGTGCTTTGGGCTCAATGCGAGCGTTATGCATGCTAACATGATTGCAGCGACAATGTTAACATGCTGATGCTAAGTGACCATGATCACCCAACTAGTTTAGCATGTTGGGATTCTAACATTTGCTAATAAGCACTGAACACAAAGTGCAGCCGAGGCTGACAGAAATGTGATTATCTTTGCAGGTTTTATTTTCTAAAACCCTAACCTGATGACAGGACTAGAGGATATGTCAGGGCATCACCTAAATCATAACAATCATCTTGATGGGAAATTTCAGGGCAATCCGTCCACTTGTTGAGAAATTTCCCACAAAACCACAAATGTTAACCTTCACAGTAGGTGCTGACATGCTTGCATGTCCACACACACGCATGGAAGAGAAACACCACAAACATTTGTATGCAGTAATCATTACTGTAACAACTGAACGTCTCGGCCAACCTACTGTTTTGAACTCCAACATAAACCTCCAGCCTGGGCCCCATTAACCCATCTAGGAATGATAGCTAAATTGTCCACTAGCTCTCAGAGGCCAGCCAGGATGTAATCAAAAACAGACGGAATAATCAACAAAAATGCTCTCTATTCCGGTAAGGATGTCTCCCAAAAGCACATGAATTACACTGAAGCAGGCACTGGGACTGTGAATGATGTTGGGCTACCAGCAGCAGCCAAGTCACTGTCTCCCACTGCCAAGTGAGAGGATGCCAGGCACTTCCTGCTGTAAACAATCTACCCACAGACGGAGAAAGAGGGGAGGAAACCTCTGAATGAGAAACAACAGGAGACTTAGAGAAGACCCAGTTGCTCAATGAAAATTTCTCCAGTGAACAAATGTGCTCAATTTGTCAGACAAGCTATCGTAGTCTGTTTGAGGGGATAATGAATGTGTGTGTGTGTGTGTGTGTGTGTGTGTGTGTGTGTGCGTGCGTGTGTGTGCGTGCTGGGACAAATGGCATCTCTCTGTGTAGACGAACACATAGCAAGTGCTCAGGGCTTATGGAGACAGACGTTGGATATACAGCTTGGCTGAGTTCACGCTACATAATAAGGGCTCCCTCGTCTTTCTTCATCGCACTCTCTCCTCCCACTCAGCGTTGCCTCTATTCCAACTGCTGGTCTAAACTGCTGTCTTCTGGCCAGCTTCATTAAGGATCAGTGCCAGTACTGACCTCACATGTCGCCATGAGTAACCGCCGTAGAGTTGACTATGACGTCCACTGTAATTGCCTTACATAACAAAATGGTGAAATGTTGTTTTAATTTACCTAACAGTGGTAAGGTTCTGCACTGTTTTGGATGATTCCTCTCTTCTCACCCCCTGGCTACCATACTAACAATCCCAATAACAGAGTTTGCTGAGACTCCAAACAAACATGCTCCCATGACCCCGTTAAGGAACCTGGGACCAGCTGAAGCTTTTAAATCAGCACGGGAGGGGTATAGACTGTATGACCAGCTCACAGTATTTATACACTTGTGTAAATCACTCTTTTTTACAGTCTCTGCGTGTGGGAACGCAGTAAAAAGTGAGGGAGGAGAAATGCACTGCAACATATGTCTTGCTCTTGCAAGATGGCAGAGTTTGTGTATAAACCTCTCAGTGAGCAGACCAACATGTGGAATCGCTGCAAACACAAGTGTTTGGACATAAATTACCATGTATGCATGCACATGCACGCACAGGACCAAACAAAACAAAACACACACACAAACACACGCAGGGATAGTGAGTATTAGCAATGTATGCAAGCTCACATCCATCTAGACATTAGCTCACAGACACACACACTCACAAACACAAGCACATTTTTCCCCTTTTGCACACATACATACCTGTCATTGTAATTCATATGATCATTCTCTTTATATGAAAGAGACAGGGAATTGTCAGAATGGCAGAAGCTGAGGCCTCATATTAGCCCTGCTGTCAGAGCCGGTGAGCAAAGGATGACATTAACATGAGCACTCCTGTCCCTTAAAGCTCACCCTGTCTGGATCGAAACAAGGGCCCAGTCAGTGCGCGGCTGTGCGCAGTGTCCACCAGTCTGCAGTTTAATCAATGGGAAACTGCTTTTTATTGCTTACCTGTTTACAGACATGCTTTCCCTGAGAGTTGAGGTATCTTTGTCAATAATGTATTGCACTGACGGCGACGTAACCCCCAATTAAGTCATACCACCTCCTCTCTCTGCATGACCAGTCCTCTGTTTTCACTCCCTTGGAAAATGAGGAGGGGGGGTTTAACAAGTTTGGCTCACTCTAAAAACAAATGACAGCCTACAAAACAAATGTGGCATTACAACTGAGTATTAAAAGGCTTGACATTTACCAAGGCTCATTTATATGGCTGCCCATACTTAGCTCATTGGAAGCCCCCATTACACTGGGTAGAGCAGGAGTGAGAGGGCCGGGGCTGGGCTGGGTTGGGGCTGGGCAAACACAGTGGGGCGAGCCGTTAACGGCCCGTGGGAGGATCGTCCTGTAGATGAATGAACACCTGGATTAATGGGGTCAGTGAGCACCAAGCTGCTGAGAAAGGAGAATCCCAGCCAAGGCAGCCATTTTACGTTTTACTTTTACTGCATGTCTCATGGACCGTTTTCCTCTGCTGGTTTTAGAGGGGACAGCGGGAGGGTCCCACGGGGGCACAGGAGAGCAAAGAAAGGACATTTCTGGACCTGTATAGTGGATATAGGACATGAGCAGTGGGGGTGCTAGTTATACAGTTATGATTTTACAAACCTTCAGCCGTTTCAAGGACATGACCCCATAGGAAAAACTGCAATAGGTTTATGCTGATGTACAATAATTTCTACAATTGTAAAGTAAAGAAACAGTAAAAGTATTGAATTTGTCAGGAACTGAGCTCATCCGGGTTGGTAAATGCATCTTTATAATATTTCTGTTTGAAGAGACGCCCTGTCTTCACACCCATAGCGGATTTTTCTGGGGTAAACAAAGTGTGATTATTTTGATTACTTAAAACATTTGCACGTTAGTCCTTTGAGAGTTAGATGGGCTCAGTTTGCCTCTAGACAAGGTAGACTGCTCTCTGAAAGTGCTTTACAATGCAAGCTAAACAGGGAGGGTGCTGGCCCTTTAAATGAAACTGAGTGCTTGGCAGGCTAATAGATGCAGTCTAAAGGTGCTAGTGGATGGCAACCTGAAAAATGGTCTTATCTGAAAAGGTCCAGGACAGTTATAAATGAAATAATCGCGCTCGGCACATTAATCCATGTTCATGCCCTAGGGGGAGACCTCACCTCACCATTTGATCTGTGTGTGAGTGCATGTATACAGCATGGGTGTGTGTGTGTGTGCACATGCATGTCTGCCTGTATTTGCAAGTTACCAACCCCTTTCAATCATCCCCCCCACCCCTTTCAATCATATTCTTTTAGAGCTAACAGCAAAGGTTTTATTTTTCTTTCTGACTTGCTTTTAGCCAGGAACCCCAGGAGGGGATATGGCACAGGGACAGAGAGGGATAAAAAGCAAAATGAAAGAGAAAGATAAAAAGACAGAAAGAACACCAAGAATGACCGAGAGGGAGAGATATTAAAGACAATTAAGTCACGATATGCAGTTTGGCATGGCCACTGGACCACCACAGTTTAAATGACATACTGTTATTGCTCATGAGGTTCCTGGAGTGCCAGGCAACCCAGTCTTGCAAAGGAGTGGGGGCATCTGAAGGACAAGAAAAAAAATGTCCTCATTTGATGAACATTATTTCCATCACTAGACACTCATGGCGTATCAGTGACAGCACGTCCTCACAACAGTTTCTTGATTCTTTTCCGTTTTGTGTTCGAAAGAGGAAACAAACTTAAACCTATTCATCATATCATACCTGCAGCATACAAATCCTTTTCTATTTTTCTTACTTAACCATTCTATTTTGGACCCAGACAGCTAACACAAATGACAAAATAAACTCTGTTTTGCTTTACAGTGCCACAAATCATTGTTGCCAGGTCATTTCTCCAATTTTATAGGGTTTTGCTACCATGTAACACACATATCTCAAATAGAAATGACAATTAAATAGTGATTTATAAGTTACAATACTATTGTTTTTTTTATTTGCCCCTACTCTAATTATCTATCTTTTATCAATAAACTAAAAAAAGTGCTCAGATAATTTCAGACTGATACAGTATAGAGGTAAATAGACTCACTCACTGAGACTCTGTCCTGTGCAGGAAGAGAAAAGAAAGCAACAAGGAGAATTTCTCCAATACACCCTCAGAAATCAATTTGCTGTACTTTGCACTGTGTCATGAATGAATTCTTTTGCTTTCTGTTCAACCAGCCGAGCAACTCTTTTCTATTAGGAAGGTTGAGAAAATGATTGACATTCTTCTCATGAAATATTTCTAATTTCGCAGCATAACCCAGTGAACACAGGACTCAGGTTATGAATTTGAGAGAGAAAACAAACTGGTTACAATTTATGGTCAATAGTGCCATCTACTGGACATGAATCGACTGTGCCCACCATAGAAGCACTTGTGCACATATGCACAGAATTGCAAAGTTAATTGAATGCTGGGCCGGATCCCAAACTACATAATTGTTTGTTATATTTGGCATCCAAAACCAAATATCATTCACATACGGAACTGAATGTGTCTGCACTAATTAATTACAGTATTGATTGTGATCTCACTAGTGAATTGTATTTTTCCATCTTCTCTGGTAAACAAAGTTCTCATGGTTGGCAAATAAAGGATACTCTGTCAAATTGGTATTGTACTCCCACTAAGGTAGGACACTCATGAGTACCAGATCTATTTATAATCTTTCAAATTTCTGAGTAATTTCTGTTTGAACAATTTGTAGTCTCAAAGCCCAAACCAAGATTATTCTAGCGATGTAATTGAAGTGGTTTTCTAAGGCTTGACAGGTTGTCAGACAGTTGTATAATTTATGTTGTGGATTGTGTATTATTTTTAGTGTATGTCTGGTGTCCTGACATGTAAAACTGGAGCATAGTTCCTTTAAGCAAGTCTGCTACTGCATTTCCTCTGGTCAGTTAGCAAATAATTTAATAAGCATGGACTGCCATAATGTACATTATCAATAGTTATCAATACTTCACTGGGAATATGGGTATATAGATAGATGGACAAATGGCAGACATACACAAATAAATACCAAATGTAAATACAAACTTACACTGTATTAGTTGTGTTACCTTTTCATAGTAAACCGCTATTGTATACTGGTACATGGCAATGCTGCCACCCAGTGAGTACAGAGTGAAAACACAAGGAAAATAATGTAAACGTGTTCGGTAATAGCTTTATGCCGCTCATTCACAGATTTAGGACACTTTGACATGTGGACAGGAGACCAATCCTGTAATCAGTAGACAACCTGCTCTACCTCCTGAGTCACAGCCACCCCAAGTCACTTTTTCATTACATGTACTAGTTCAAACTAATGCGTTTTTGCCTGAGATCATATAAAATATGGGGATAACAGGACACATTTCCAAAGCTATTTGACCATCCAACAAGCAGTTCAAATGAAGCATGCTGGCATCTTAAAACACGCAGACTGGCCTTCAACACATAGGAGCAAAGGTTCAACTCAAAGATCCTTCTGCATATCTGAGTTCCTCATGCAGTGATTTAAACACTGAAAATCAAAACACAATCTATAAATCTATAAACACAGCAACATCCTACATCTGTTTGTGCTCTACAAACAGCTTCTTTTTAGCTTAGGGCTATTAACAAACCTTTGTCCTTAGATTAGTATTAAAGTGTTAACCCCCTATGGTGGTCTGGGATCACTATGCTAATCACTCTTAACTGTCAAGGCTAATAGATGAGAGTACTTGCCTTTAAGGATTATCAAGTAGATATAATACCCTAAGGATTTTGCTTTTGAATGAAACAAACTATGGCAGTTTTGGAATGTCGTTCTGGTATTTACAATATATTCTTCCTTGGCATTACCCTGAAAACCCCCAGGAACCTTTATGAAAGAGGGTGGTAATGCTCTTACAAAGGTTGATCTTGGCGTGCACTGTGACAAAGGTCATGGGGAATGGAGCTATTATTAATTGACTGATGGAATAACACAGGTGTCTGGAAGTATTAGGAAGAATAAGGTTAAGAACTAACTAGGGTGAAACTGGAGGAAAGGCAAATGGGCAATGCTAGTACATTCAAATGTGTGCCATTCAAATCTCTAAGATAAGCCCATAGACTCACAGATTTAAATATCTCTGACGGCTTGAGGCAAATATGTTGTTACAGCTTCTCTGGAACTGCCTTTGGCAAAGGTCCCAGAAACAAACCTTTGTGCTTCTTTGGAAATTAAGACTATGCTTTTAGGTCAGTCAGCAATGTACATTAACCTTGGTCCAATGCAATGTGAAAGAGGCTCTTTGTGAATACAATTTTAATTTTACATTAAGCCTTTAACAAGTATAACTCTTATTTGTGGACAGAAAATGCCCAAATGTGCTTATATTTACACAACCTGGCCCATGAAAAACTCAATTAATCTTAGACTAAATCTGTTTGAAATAGAAATCAAAGGAGAAGGAGAAGCAGTGGGGAGCAAACAAAAGCACCTTTACTCTCTGGACGTTTTCCAGTTGGGCTGTGGCTTACTAGCAGATCAAAGCTAGGATAATCCTCCTGTATGGTGTGGCTACTAGTATATGGGCATAAATATAAGGGTAACAACCAATAGGGAGTCAGCTTGACATGAGTGTCAGTGTGAGTTAGAGGGAAAGATGACAAGGGTGGAGAAGAAAAGGAAGAGATGGGAGTAAAGAGAAGATATGAAAGAGACAAAGACTGAATCTGTGCTGTGCGTGTATCAGAGAAGGAGAGGGAGGAGGGGAGGTCCATGGTTGGTGCACCAGCATGTGACGTCAGCAGCTTGTTGGATTGAGGTGCTGTGTCCTGCTGATTTTAATCCTAACTCGTTAAGGAACAGAAAGCAAGTGCCTGTGCATGCCCTCTGGGGAAAGAGAGAAAGTGACAGGAGACGGAAGAAACACTAGATAATCTATCAAGGCAGATCAGTGCAGTTAGTTGACGGCTTGAGGAACGCAAAAAAGGGTGAAATCAAACATTTAATTTTTTTATTTTCAGTCTCATGCCTGCTTTCCCTCATTACCATTTTTCTTGTTTGTCCTAAAACTCTTTACTTGCAATATTTAAGTGAGGCCTGTTCAAGCATGCCCACAAACGGAATTAACAAGGCCCTGAAGCTGCAGTTTGGCCTCATCAACTACGAGAACCGCTACCTGACGGCTGAGGCCTTCGGCTTCAAGGTAAATGCATCAGGCCTCAGCATGAAGAAGAAACAGATCTGGACCTTAGAGCAGGATGAGCAAGATGGCCAGGCAGTGTTCCTCCGCAGCCACCTGGGACGCTATCTGGCCTCCGACAAAGACGGGAAGATCGCATGTGGGGCAGAGAAGCCTGACCCTGAATGTCGTTTCCTCATCGTGCCCCAGTCTGATGGTCGTTGGGCGCTGCAATCGGAGCCTTACCTGCGTTATTTTGGAGGCTCAGCTGACTACCTGTCCTGCTTTGCACAAGCCATTGGAGAACAAGAGCTCTGGGCCGTCCATTTGGCTTTACATCCACAGGCTAGCCTGCTCAGTGTGGCACGTAAGCGCTATGCCCACCTGTCTTCATCAGATGGAGAAATCTCAGTGGACAGCAACATTCCTTGGGGAGTGGACTCCCTGGTCACCTTGGTATACCAGGATGGAAAGTACAGCCTGAAGACCTGTGACAGCCGCTTCCTCAGCAATGACGGAAAACTGGTGAAGGAGAACAGCAATACTACTAGTTTCACACTGGAGCTGAAATCTGGCAAGCTGGCCTTCAAGGACTGTGATGGGAAATATCTGACGCCAGTGGGACCCACTGGAACACTGCGATCTGGCCGATGCTCCAAGCCTGGAAAAGATGAGCTGTTCGATCTCGAGGAGAGTCATCCACAAGTAGTTTTTCAAGCCGCCAACAAAAGATTTGTCTCGGTCAAGCAAGGTAATCAGTTTGTAATGTTGTACTGAGCAAAGCATTGTCTTGTGCAATCACTGGACTGGATAGCTTCACTGGCTCAAGAAAATTATTGAAAGTTACAGGGGTTAAAGAACAAGACTTGATTGTTTGCAAATACATTAAAGAAACTGGAATCTATTCCAACCCAGGCAAAGTTAACATGTCTTCACAGTAACAAATGGCTTGAAAACAGTATGGCAATCATGTAAGCTAAATGTAGCTGGAACTACTCTCAGAGGCTCCATTCTGAGTTTAGACTTGGGGAAAGAAGAACGTGTGAAGATAAGATAATGGTTAATGCATCACTTTTGGGGTTATGAGAGACACAGCAATATTTTCCACTACGATTTTACAATCACTATGCAGCTGTTGTACATTATTGTGCACTTTCCCACAGTGCTAGCAGGTGAGATTTTTTTTAATCGATTGCCCATGCTTTTTTAAAAGACTCTTTGCAAAACTATCTAGTAGTATATGTGTAAACTATCTTTACAGTTTACTTGTCTGTGGGTAAATGCAATAGTCATCTCTCAGGTACTGTTGATTTCAGTGGCTCTCTCAGATTTAGCATATGTAAAATGGCCAAACAACATAACACAGTAGACTACATGATGTGCTTTTTAACAAATAAGAATACATTACATTTCTAAGTGGGGCAGTACCACAGTTGAGTGTTGTGGACCTAAAGTGATTTCAAATGTTGCACTTTCTATAATAGAGGGATTCAAATTGAGTTGAGATGGATTTATTGAATTGAATATTTACTATTACATTACAGTACCTAAAAAAGCTAACATATACATTTACTGGTTAGTTGGAGAACACCCTGCCTTTTCCTGTCAACAGACTCGATCCAGAATGGTCAACAGCCGTACCACGAAGGTAATTGTGGTAATGGGCTTTGTCATTTTCACTGTGTGTCCATTGAAGATTAAGTAGTGTGCAAATGACTCCAGGGCAGATCTGTGTCCATGGGTGTCAATTGCTATTTATGGACTTAAAGCCTTGCTACTCGATCTTTACTGTCATCAATTGAGTGAAGTTTTCCAAATTATGTGGATCTATAGTTGGTCAGTGTGGCAATGAGGTGGCAATGAGCTACAGCCCGGCCTTACCAGACAGATCAGTTACAAGGTCTCATGTAAGCCTGAATGCTCTGTCATGTACAATAATTCCAGCAAGCAATGTGCATGGACAGGAGACCAAACTGCAACTTTTTAGAGCTTTCAAATTTAATTAAAGCAAGTAACACTTCTGACGAACCTTATTATAGGAGTTCTTCATTTGTGTGGTCGTAAATTAGCTGTCTAATGCGCACACAATGCCATAGCATAACCACAAAATGATGTTCTCAAACTAACTTTAAACTGCAGTCATCATTATGTGTATGCACTAATTAAAAAAAGGTCACTAGCAGGGCAGTGTTTCAACAACCTGGCACTTCATCCTATAATATGATATAGGGCAAAGAATTTAATTTTTAACAGTAGTGTTTGGCCTTGTGGCAGTTCCACGTTTTTTAAGGAACAAGGCACTGAAAGCTGCTTAGTGGGCCCTGCAGTGCAGATTTGCATTTCACCACTCAGGGAATTACAGCAAGCGAATGAACAGGAAGGGTGGAGGGGTGACTGTCGGGGATTAGGGTTATAACAGGCTTAAGAGAAAGGTTGAAGGATATTTCTGTGGCATCTAATTGGAACTACAGCAGACACAGTTCAGTTATATATGTCTGTGTATTCTTCACCAACCGACACACCCCACCAAATCGCTCAGTTAATACATGTAGATTAAGTATGTAACACTACATTGGTTGCCCACGAAGGTATCTGGACATCCAGAGCTCAAAGCAAAAAGCAGGTTAACTGTTTACAGTGATTTTCTGTCCAAATTCTATATTTTTAGTTTGAAACACTCAGTCCCTCTAAATCTGAAAAGTGAAATGTATTCTAATAATTACATGTTTTTATGGTGGGGAAAAGGGCACAATATTCAAATAAACCAATCCTGCAACATAATCCACCTCTCCAATAACCTGACCAAAGCTTCTCTTTTTCTATAAGCCTAACAGAGGTGATCATGTTTCATTATTAAGGGAGGGATTTTGTTAAACCCAAACAATGTTTCATCATGGAAATGATTAAAATAAAAACTAAATGTTAGCAAACAATGCAAACTTAAAAAGTACTTGAAGTTTGTTTCACAAACTGCCATCTTGTTAGTTACTAACAATTGCAAATCATGATGCAATACATGTGATTAACTGTCATAAATCTGGGATGGTAACACTGAGAACTAGGCCAATGCATCATCAAATATGCTTGCATTTGCTATTGCACTTGGACATACCCTTGCATTAATAGAGAGGAACAATTATCAAGGCCATCCTTTCTTCCTCTATTACCAGGAGTGAGTATTTCAGCCAATCAGGATGTGGAGACAGATATGGAAACCTTCCAGATGGAGATTGATAAGGAGAGCAAAAAGTCTATGTTCAGGACCAATGGTGGATCATACTGGACTTTAGTGACGCATGGAGAGATCCAGTCCACTGCAACGGAAGTGTAAGTAGCTCTTATAGATTTAGAAGAGGAGCTTCCTTCCATGTTCTCTTATACTTCTTACTTGAGCCTCTCAATCTGCCCTCCCATGTCTTTTTTTCCCAGAGAGGTCAATACAATGTTTGATATTGAGTGGCGAGGACAGAGGGTAGCACTCAAAGCAAGTAATGGAAAGTATGTGTGTACAAAGAAGAATGGGCAGCTCTCAGCAGTCAGTGATACAGTGGGTAAGTGCTTTTTGGCAAACCACTTGAGATTTGATGCTGTGTTTGTTTGAAAATGCCACTACAGGTTCAACTTTATTGACCTATGCACAAGATATGAACAGTATTTGTCCATAACTGCAGGGGATGATGAATTATTCCTGATGAAACTCATCAACCGCCCTATGCTCATCCTTCGTGGAGAGAATGGCTTTGTGTGTCACCACAAGAACTCCAACACTCTGGATGCAAATCGATCGGTGTATGACATTTTCTCGATGATCTTCAATGATGGCGCCTACAATGTGAAAAGTCAGTGTTTGTAAATTATTTGTGAATTAAAGCAAATATACATGTATCCTGTTAGTAGCAATTGTTGCTAATTTAAACAAATGGCTAAAATACAATCCACTGATATCCATCTGTAGGTGTGAGTGGAAAGTTCTGGTACATCTCGAGCAGTGGCCTAGTGTGCACAGATGGAGAAAAGCCAGAGGACTTTTTCCTTGAGTTCCTGGAACACGGACGCATCGCCATCAAGGGCTCTAACAACAAGTACCTTCGTGGAGACCAGGGAGGTACGCTTATGGGTGATGGTACAACTGTTGATACATCTTCTCTTTGGGAATACTGACCCCTTTCAATTAGGGTCCTCAGAGAAGGAGCAAGAAGGTGCAGGACCCGCTTCTATGGGCTCAAATGAAGCGGACTGACCGGATAACATTTTCCTGCCTGTTTTTATACTAGCTGCCAGGTGCCCGATACCATGTTTTGTTTGGTTTTTTTCATTGAGAGGAAGTGAACATTTTAGGAAGACGTGTGTATGTTTTTTCTTGTAAATGTAAAATGTTTTGTCTCTCAAATGACAATGCCAACATCAAAGAACAGATACTGTACGAAAATGCGTAATTTCACAAATATGGATTACGGCAGTGGCTGTCCCAATTCTTTCAGACACACTTTGTTGAAAATAGGTACAGTGGCAATTAAATATATGTGAGGGCTGATCACTCACTGACACACTTTCTGTTTAGTCTATTCAGAGAGCATGAATGGCAACATAAGGAAAATGTAGCCCTTCTGTTGCTGTTAAACAAACACAAATAATAATAGTTCAGTTTACCAGTATTTAAAAGAATAAGACCAGGATATTCATTTAGAGACATAAAATTACCTCCATTTGGTTAAGATAACTGGACCTTAGTTGACTGTGTACATCTAGATATTTCTTCTGTGACCGCTGTCAACAATCCCACCACATTTGTTTACAGCTTTCAGATTACTTCAATACTTTAACATGTTCTTTAAGAACAGTCATTGATATCACTCTAAGCACCAAGTTAATGCACCATTGTCTTCAAAGACAGCAAATGGCTGTTGCCAATGGTGTTTGGTTTTATCTTAATGGACCATTTAAACGCACCATAAGCTCCATAAAAGCACAATATGAAGCAAATCATGTGGACTAGAGCAAATAGACCATACTGTCTCAGGCACCTCTGCAATGCTGCACAATGCATATCTAATGCATTAATTCAGCATCACTGCAAACACATATAGAAATACAGATATTAGACAAGACAACAAAAACATCAACAGAAATAGCATCCATATCAGGGACAAGCAAGAAACCAAAGGGAGAGCACATTTAAAGCATTTTAATGTACCAGGTGTGAAATCAGAAACTGCTTCTCTGATGTTCTGCCTAGGGGCCTTAAACCATACTACACTCTACGTCTATCCCTTTAACTGCTTCTCATGTTCAGAGTTGGGAGGTATGATTAAAAAAATACTGGATTTAGATAAGAGATATTTTTAAAAGTACTAAATATTTAACAGAATACTTATACATGGAATAAGAAAACCCATTGGGCCAGGACAACAGTGACACTCTAAGTAATGGAGAAGAGAATCAAATTTTATAGTCTTAAAATAATGTCTGTTTTAGATCTGTTTATCCACAGTGAGATGAGGGGATGCAATAAATTGCATTTGTGAAATGAGTGCTACGTGCACCTTCACAAACACAGCTGCAACATGTCAGCCAACTAGTCCTCTGACAGTTTTGGAGTTGTTGGAAAACATGTTTTTTTTTTTACAGAGCTCAGATATATGCCTTCCTTCTACCCCCAGTCTTTGTGTACAGCTAGGCCAAGAACGTCCCACTGAAACTAATATGAATCTTCTCATCTAATTCTGGATACAATAGCAAACAACTGTATTTTCACAAAATGTTCCTCTAAGTAAACTACCCAACACTGTTTTTATAAAAACATGATCAGTGGTCTCTAGTATACCCTTAGCCAGCAGAGCCCATTTAAGGGGGAACCTTTTGTATTTTCAATCTCAAAGATGACTTACTGAATTGATTACATAATCCTGACACCCATAAAATTGCTAAGGACCTAAATTGCTCAGACTTTATTAGCAGAGATGAGAGAGCAGATGTTGGTGTGAGGCACAGGGGACAATGTGAACCTGTAAACGATTTATCCTGTAGTTTTTTGTCAGTTGTTTCCCAGGGAAAAAAGTAATATCTGCAATAGTTCAAGTGTAATGTCTAAACCAATGGTTTTGTGATGTGTGCAATTTGCAATGAATAGAGCAACATTTTAGAAAGCGATTCTTAAAAGCTTGGTCACCTATGCATCTTGTATCAGCTCTATAGAGAGCCTCCAGCCATATTTTAGAATGTATTTAACATACATAGATGTTTGTTGTTTCACCATCTTTGTTTTCTGATATGACTTTTGAAAATGTTGATGACAATAAAAACTTGACAATACCCCTGTTGACTTTGGGAGGAGAATTGTATGCCAAGGGAAAATATACTATAAGAAATGTATGATTCAGAAGGTAATAGGGGTTGACCAGTGATTGGTAGTTGGAACTCTGGCTCCTGCTGTCTACATGTCAAATGTCCTCGAGGAAGATAACGGACCCCAAATTGTCAGATAAGCGTCTGTCAAATTATTGCAATGTGATGTCCAAAAGTCAGCACTATCCCACAAAAATCTGATGTTTGTGACTAAGAATGATAAAGAATTAAGATTAAGTATAATTATTATTATTGTTTTGAGCAGACCTCTTTGATAACTTGCATTTTGACTTGCCGTAGTAGGAAAAGCACAGGCATTACTAATCACATTAACGGCTCGGCTGTGCAAGTGGCCCAGTGAATTATAAATGTGTTTCAATCCACCGTGCATTTTCAACATGTATTAAAAAACTTGAAAATAAAAAAAATTTAAAAAAGGCTAAATATCCCTAAATAGGTTATATGCCTGACTGAGATGTTGATGTATCGATATAAACTAAATGCAACTAAGGGCAATGGAGACAGACTTAATCAAGGATTAATCAGGAAGCTGGTGATTTGTCACTCAAGCTTCCGCTCCCCTATGGAGAGGAAATATTGCAGCAGACATCAGACCAATGAGGAGACTGAATCTGTCCTGTAATTAATAGATGAAACAAACATAAAAGTCAGATTTCCATAATGTTTACTACATGTTTTTTTCTCCATTTGGGCTTTAACTGGCGTTCTTTTAATTACATAATTTTGTTGTACAGTAAGGCAGCAATCACATACCAGGAAACTGAAGCAGCTGAACTTAATTAACATATCTATAAATCATTAATACTATTACCTGTGCTTTTCACAACAGCATGGTGGTACAGTTACTAGTTACGGTGGCCTCACAGGAAGACAGTTCTGGATTCGAAGTCTGCAAATTCTCCCTGTGCCTGTGTAGCGTTTCTCCAAGTACTCCTGCTTCCTTCCCTGATCCAGAGACATGGAGGTCACTGGAAACTGGAAACTCTATATTGCGAATGAGAGTGTGAAGGGTGGTCCGTCTCTTTGTGTCAGCCTTGTGATTGACTGGCGCTTCTCACCCAATGCTCCCTGCGGCCCTCAAAATGATAAGCAAGTACAGCTAATGGATGGACCTTGCACACGGTGTGTGAAAAAAGATCTATTATAGCCAGGGCTTAATAACATGATTCAAAATATACTTTGATACTACAGTAGAAAAAGCAGTGTAATTAATGACTGATGACTAAATGGTGACTACTTAATCTGGGTGTTCTAGCGCTCCTGATATAGTGCTTGCTGCTGCACTGAGGAACATACATGGACTAAAGTATATTTAAAGTTATTATTTTCACCCTTTACTGCTGTTACAGTACTGGTTAGCCTGGTAGCTCTTGGGAAAAATGCTAAAATTCTACTCTTGGCTGCTATTTGGCTTATTATTTTCATTTTCCAAGAAGAACACAGTTTAACCTTGTTGGCAATGGTCCATAAATACAAGGCAGATAGGACTCTTTGATCAGAGTGGTAATACTAAAACGTTTGCCCATTCTGTCCACTTGGGGGCAGTATGCACCTTTTTTTATTCACTTTCTGTAACAGTGATAGTCAGTGACAAGTGGTGTGAGAGCAGAATATCCGGCTGCAATCACAACGAGCAGAAACACCCGTCAGCAATCCACCACACTGCAACCGACCTCCTGACATCTGTTAACAATTTCAACAACTCCAAGTTTTAAACTGGAACTGGCTTCAGCTGTCATAAATACTTCCATGCACTCAAAAAAACAAGACATGCTTTCACAGCATGTATACCCAGTTTATTAGGTCCCTAGCCATTCCCATCTTTACGATTTAACAGTGCTTCAAACCCTTTATCCACAAAGGGCAGTTTCTTTTTTACCAGAGATTTTCAGTTGTCTCTCTTGGACCCACACACAGATGTTTTTCCCCACCCTAACACATTGACACTTTGCCTCCTCTTGTTTAATTCTATAATTGCACTGGCAAAAGTTTTCTTTGAGAATCACAGCCCATAAATGCTCTGCTCACCAACCCAGATCATTAGACACAACTCACTGAACTGGAGATGTTTGAGCAGATTAACTTGCCTTTAATGTAATGTGAACTCTGTGGACTCAGTGCTTTTGGCGAAGGATTTTAATTGTGCAATGTCTGCCTAAATAATGAGCGCCAGGGGTTTAAGCATTTGCAAACAAAGTCTAGAAGAACTCTGAAACTTAATTCATTTCAAGTAACGAAGTAACCAACCCTGTCTGACCCAGGTTTCTTCTTCTGTCTGTCTGTGTGGATAACTACAGAGCACTGGTGAGAACGGATGGCTAGAGGTCCATGTGTATTACTGGCACTGCTCTCTTCCTCTGTGTGCTGTACTGCAACACTGGCTAAGTTTGCTTGCAGCCACTGTTGTTCTGAACGAACAACACTAAAATGAGGTTATAGTTGAGGCTGTCAGACACACAACTTAGATTTTTTTCCTGTTTTCTTAGATATGCCACAGAGGTTCTCTCAAAAATGAAAACACTGGACAGAAATCCAATTCCAATTTCTTTTGGATTAAAAGGAAATGCCTGTTTTAAACAGATGGGCCAGACACTCTAAGCTTTTATGCAAATTGTGTTTAAATGAAGTGAGTTTAGCCGACTCCTTGGATTAGTCGCAATACTCCAGTAAAACATGTACACAACAAACAAATACACACATGACACAGAATGGCTGTGTGTGTATACAGACATCAGTGCAGATGCACAGTGGAACTGGACAGTTTGTTGCTTTTTTTTAATCTTTGGATAAGAGGAGTTTTTAAAGGGAGAGTGAAAGAGTCAAAGAGTAGTAGCCAAAAACCAGGCCCAAAAATTAGGATAGCCAGCTGTTTCGATGATACATGATAAAACATAATTTTCTGCAACACAGTGTGGAACTGATTTCATGTTTAAAGAGGACTCCAGCCCAGCAGAACCAGAGATAGAATCTTTTACACTCATTTGCAAAACTTTGCCCCTAATTTACTCAAAATGCAACCTGGCTGCTGACAGTTCAGGTGGATATTCAGGGATATTATGCTAGTACCACTAATGGCGCCTCAGGAAGAAATGAGAAGCGGGGTACTATTAATCTCACTTCTTTCAAATTAGACACCCTAACATAACTGCACATATCTCATTTTGAAAGCTTTAGGAGATAAAAGGAAGGAGGAACTTTTATGCCATTAACAATCTCAACACCCATGACTGAACTGGTATTATGAAGCTATTGAAAATGGGATCAACACCCAACTGTCAAAATACTGAGTCCACAGAAACACACAGTCGATGCAAACAAATCAATTCCTGCTTCTAATTAGGATCCCAAAAGCAATAAAAATAATTTAAAAAATCTGCAAACCCCCTTAAAGCCAATAAGCCCAGCTCCTACCATTACACAGAAGAAAGGTCCTTTCAGATCACAGCTAATCATGAGGCTCAGCTCAGTCGACGTGGCCTCGGCACAGACCTCACACAAACAAGACAGACCAAATTATAGCCAAAGGCAGGGTAAAGCATATCAAACAGTGGACATTTAATATAAACCTTTGAAGTAAACCTGGTAATTTCACACTGAAAAGCCAGAACTGAGGCAGATTTTCTTCGCACTTTGAGCAACTGAAAACAACACGACTGACCACAACCTGGAGACTGGTGGACGCAGACAAACCTGACAACCCGGTGTCAGTTCTGCCAGCAAGAAAGGTGCAAACCACGACTGGCTCAGGGACAGTGTGACACATCAGACACACACAGGATACTGAACAGGAGAAAGAGGGGAGATCTTAACTTCTCCTTTTCTTACCTTCTGACGCTCTGCTGCCTCATCACTCTACTCTCACGGCTTCATACGGTCTTCCACAGTCTGGATATGATGTGGCTCAGCCACTTTCGCCCGCGTTCCTCTAACGAATCTGCAAAAACAGAGCAGATTTAGTGATCTGCAAAATTCATGAGAATATAATTTGTCTGGGAATGTATCGTGGCATTTCAGAAATGCTTCACTAATACAGCTGCTGTGAGCAGTAACCACTGATGTGGCACAACATGCAAACAGAAGAACGAAGCAATACCAGCAAGACTAAATCAAAACCATGAAACACTAGTTCAACCATACCATATCTGTACCGTACCATGTGTGATGGTGCAAAAAATTAAAAAATCATGATGTCAGAAAGGTCAAACTGGCTGTTTTGAGAGAGCACAGGTTGACCGCTAACTGACTTGTGTTTTTCTTTCCACTAAGCAAACGCAAATACAGTGCTCTGTACACCCTGCGGAAATTATGTGGAAAAATGAGTCATTCAACCTTCAAGAGAAAGATTCTAGTTCATTTTGCTAACAATGATAGGAAGCCTGGAGCAGTGTTGGACTGTTTACACCAAGCATGAAGCAATTTAGCCAAAATATTCTGTCCTAAAATGGTTGTTAAAACTTCTGACATTAAAACTCAGAGGTTTTAAACAAATGCCTGCAAACACAAAAGAGTACTTGAAAAGATGAAATAATTAAATGAGCCACAGAAACTCTGACACACCATGGCATTTCATCGCTGCCTGCCATCTAGAATGGCATCTGGGTAATTCTAATGAAAGAATTTGCTAATTAACACAGTGTTCAGGTGCAGGGAGTTTGATTTGTTCTGTCGATTTGTTTGGAAATGATACTGCTACATTTGTGAGAAGGTTTGATTGAATTATCCATGCTGTATCTTCAATGCAAGACTTAATCTGCGCAGTACAAACCTCCGCTTCGATAGCCATTCAGATGAGGATCTGATAATCACACATAATCAGTAATTATTTCTGCTGTTTTTCGAGGCTACAGTCACAGCTGGCTCATCTCTTCCCAATGAAAGCATGTCTCTCTTGAAACTGTGCAGAAGATTGGTCGATGATGAACACTGCAGTTGTTAAAACGCTCAGTAAAAGATGTGTGGTGAGCAGCCTCTTGCAGCAAAGCAATAAATAAATAAATATATAAGAGAAAACCCTGAACCAAACGGAAAAATTCATGAATTACTTCTATTTCAGTGCACAGTTTAATTGTTGCAATGTAACCCTCTGAGTTCCCTACGTGTCACATCGGGTGTATTTGTGGAAGCAGAGCTGACTGCCAATTTAACTACTAATGGACTCCACAGGTGTCAGTGCTTTGGAAGATTTCCCTCTCCTCAATGTCTAATATACGGCAAATATATAAAATGAGACTTTTTATGAAGAGGTCCACAGTCACATACAAAAACAAGGCATGGAAGAAGAAAATCTGCATGTGTTTACCTATTTCTGACTCAAAAAAGTGGCCTGTGTGGGAGAGAGGCTGGTTTACTTTCGAGTGAGAGTGTGAGTGAGGACTTGAATGGCTGTCAGGGCTTTAACATTATGTGAGCTGCCTCTACAGTTTTAGAAAAAAAAGAGGGTGAAAATAGTTTTCTTATGATGCAGAGTACTCAAAATGAAGAATGTAATAGGCTGTACAGTACACTGGTTGTGGATTTTAACAAGACGCCCAACTACATCTTCTTCCAATTGCATCGTAAGTGCTTTACTCAAACACAGCAAGCACTGTACATCACTCATTGTCAAATATGCCCTTCAGAGAGCCCAGCTGTGTCCGTCACCTGCTCTGTAAAATTTTTATATTACATTTGCGGGGAAAAAAACCTCTGACTACTGCAGAGACAATCAGCCAACACAAGTAAGCCACTTAAGTTAGGAACACATAAAAATAAGCACCACTTCCAATACAATCAGCAGCTGGCTCCCACCTCAGCAGTTTGCACGGGGAAATATTTTTTGACTGTGCCCCTAAGCACAACAACTTCATATCTGGGTGTCGTGATTTTATGATTACCAGTTTTAAAAATACTTATACACTTACTTTACTTTCCACAGCGTTGTGTGACCTGATAGAAAGAGCTATGGGGTTTTAAAATCTGCTTTAAAATATGCCTACTGTATATGTGTGTTTTTTTCTTTTATTTTACATTAAAATACTATCCATATATTTCCGCACTGAAAAGCTGCAGTTACACCAGACTTTCAGACACCCAAACCACTGCATGGCCGTGCAGCTGCACAGGTGTGGCTTCAAATTATCCTGCAGTGGAGCTGCCAGGGGCCAAATCTGAGTCGAGACCTCAGTCCAATTGTGGGTTTGTGGCAGGACTTGAAAATTGCTTTTCTCTCACGGTCCCCATGGCACCTGATGGAGATTGGGCAGTTTTACAAGGAACAAAAAAGGGGGGAGAAGGTATAGATGTAGTGTCGAAATGTGCAATGGCTGACAGACCTGTACGAGTCTCCCCACAGACTCCAGGCTGGACATGGTGCCAAAAGGTGTTTGAAAATGAAATGTATTGGGTCACTCATTTTAGACTAGTGCTTGGCGTAAATATGTCTACTTTTGTCTGCATTTTGAATTTTAGGCTCTTTTTGTTCGTGGGCGAGTGACGGAAAAAAAGCTTTATCACACCACAGAGGTTAGTGTGAGGGAGGCTAGTAGGTTCAACAGGTGTGCGCCACCACGTACCTCATAATTGTACCTCATAGTTCTTCATATAAAAAATACTTAACTTCGCAAATGTCCACTTTCTGTTTAACAAGCAGTCAGCTACCAGCACGGGAGGGAGTGTGCTGTCTCGTCTTTCCCATCTGGACTCACCTTTTTCTCACCTGCAGGACGTTTCCGGTGTAACAGGAAGTCCTAAAGTTTGATTTAATTGTTTAATGACGCTGAGTTTTTGGTTATTTTATGAGTTGGGGTGGCTTTTTACGCGTTCGTCATTGAGTATAGTACACAAAGCAAATGATTTTATCTGTTTTCATCTTTTAAGTTTGTATTTTACCTCATAGCCTGCCTTTCCATTTAATACTGTGGGAAAAGGGGTCGTTATCTCCCACATGTGGTCAAAAGCAGCTGAAAATAAGCTTACGATTGAGTTACAATATCAGTTAAGTCAGCATGAGATGAACGAGCTGTGGCCGGATGTTGGCTGTTTTGCATCTAGAATAGATATAAAGCACTTTCATAAGACGCTTACCAAGCTTCGGCTTTTACTTTGGAGGTCTGCACGGGATGTGTGGGACTTTATTCCCATCAGCTTGACTGTGTGGATGAATCGAGGAGCGCTGCTGCCGCTTCCAGCTCCAGTTATATGACAGCGCGTTATAAGCAGGTGCTGAGGAGGACGCATCTCTCGTCTCTTCTTTTTTTCCCTTTTCAAATAAACTGGAAACAATAAATGGAATTTTAGATTTTTTTCCCTTCTTAGTTTCCACCCTTAATGATATTTTTAGGACCGTGGTAACCATGGAGAACCTGCACTTTACAGGGAAGGATCCTGCTGGAGAGCTTTTACGCATCGCACACCTTGGAGCGTCGACGCAGATCACAGCCTAGAGAAATATTCAAAGTTGACAGATTACCTGAGCAGCTGCGCCCTGCTGTGTGTGTGTGTATGATGAGGTACGGGCTGGTGGTCCTCACTGCTGGGTTCACGGGTCTGCTCAGTTTCAGCCTCCTCGCCGTGGCCATTGGGACTGATTACTGGTACATCATCGATGTAAATAAATCCAACCACACGGGTCCGGATGACCTGAGTTCACATTCAGGGCTGTGGAGAATCAATGAAGGTAACCCAACTTAAACCTGAGTATTTCAGCCTGTAGTGTGTGCGAGCGTTTATGTGTTTGAGCTGTATAAACATCGACACAGACCCTTTCTTTTTTTTTTTTTTTTTTTTTTCCTGCACAACTTTTGCGCCGCTCCTCACCTGGGAAGCCTTCATCCTGGCATCTTGAGCGCAAAACGCACCGAGGCCTCAGTCATGAGCTTTATTATTCTTAATTGCCTTGTGATGGAATCTGGCAATTTTTGTGCAAATAGCAGCGCTGATCGCTTCTGATGCCAAATCGATGCGAGGCTGTAGTCATCTGTCATAGCTGGTGTCTTGTTGATGGATCGCGGCTCTCTCTGGCGTTGCTGCGTTACCGTGTTTACTGTCGCTGGCGGCGCAGGCAGGCTGTTTGCTGTGATTTATTCCTCATTACTCCGCTGCTGTTAGTGCGGCGGAGGACTCGGGTGCGAGAAAAAAATAACTGTTTGCACTGATCTGTTCGTGCAAACAGAGGAGCTGATTGGTCCTGAATTATTAACTCCACAATAAGAGTCTTAAAATGACACTTTGCATTCAGTGACTGACCCATGACCTAATATCCGCACCTTTTATTCCCTCTCTAAGTGGGCATATAGCTGGAGGAACTGTAAGCCATCGCATCTGTTTCAGCCCCTGCAGGCAGCTGTCTGTGATATTTCTTCGACACAGCTGCAATATAATCTGCGTCTAGGCCGCTCAGCTTGGGATCCCAGAGGTATTCAATTTGTTGCTGCTGGCGCCCACTGCTCACATAGTAAATGTCAAGTGGCAAGTCAACACGACTGCCTCCAGCGGTGCTCACCTGTGAGGAAGGAAAAAAAAACACAATGGAGCGTGGGCTCACATTAATTCTCCTCTCACATGCAAATCTGATGAAAGGTGTCACACAGAGATGTCTTCAGTGTGATTAGATTCATTTAATCATGCAGTGTATTTCAAACGCAGGCTTATTTGCACGTGTGTAGGATAAAAAAAAACTGGCATCCAGGAGCAATTTTGCAAAGTCCCACAGCTGCGTCCAAACGTCCTGTCATTTGTGACCTTTTCCCTCGACATTTTCAGGAGCAAACAGGAGCTCAGTCATCCCTTCCTTCACAGCAAATATGTCCAGCCTGTCGGAGGCGGAGAGGCACCTTCTTGGTGAGTGGTTTTATTTATCAGCTCACATGGGTGTTTTTATTGAGTTAGATTAAAAATGATTCAAAATAGTAAGCTGGTGATTCCTGACAAAAGTAATTAAAAGGTGAAGTTGGCTGCTTTATAAACCTCATTTACAAACAATAGCATGCTGTAACAGTAATACAGCGTCCACTGTGACAGATGCTGTCTTGAGCCACCCAGCATTGCAAGGTGATTTACTGTGCTGACAATGGAAATGAATACCAATAGCTCCCTGGATGGGAGTGCTAAATCTTAACACTTTAGCAAAAGGTCGTGCTCAGCAGCCACTGAAAATCCAGCTGACTTGTAGTTAAGGCTCTTTAATAAAATCGTGGGTTTGACCGTGCACGTATGTGTTTGCAGGCTTGCACAAGGTGGTGGTCATTGTGCTGCCCCTCAGCCTGGTCCTGCTGGTGTTCGGCTGGATCTTTGGACTCGTCAGCTCGTTGGCCAGCAGTCCCAACTTGCTGGCAGGATCAGCGTCCTACTTCCTCTTCTGCAGTAAGTCCACACAGAGTTTGGTGTTGTTCCCTTCCTGGGCCTGAGGCAGTTTTGTTGTCCTTCGCTTGATTATGTTGGGGCACAAGACCTACACTGCAAGAAAAAGTGTGTAGGCGGCACATCATGCACATGTAGATGCTTTTGTGTGTCCATTAACTATGCAGAGAAAACCTTGAAAATTCAACAGGGTGTGGGTCCTTTTTCCCCAGGACTGTGTTGCACCACCATGTTTCTGACAGACACACCGAACACTGGCTCTAGAGAGTGCCTTTTGCATTTTTACGTTAAAAATGGCAAGCTACACGCTTAGAAAAGGAGAGGTGAGGGAAGGGGTATTCAGCTGTTTGCAGTCTGCAACCTTACTGCTAGAAGCCACTGAATCCTACACACTGGTCTTGTAAGGCAATTTCAAAAATCAAATTTTAGCCTTTGTAGACACTGGCAGTATCCTGGAGCAGACCGAGGGCCATTGAGGAAACAGCGATGAGTATTGGGTAAATTTTCTATCTTGCAATTGGCTGGAGAGGTCTGGAACAGGTAAAAGGCGCAGCAACATTTTAAATATGTCTGTGTGGACATCTAGAATCCCATTAGATTTAATTGAGTTGAGTTAGGTAATGATCTTTTTGCTCACAGTGTTATTAGAGTGGATGGAGAGGGGGTTTTAAAGTAGTGTCAGTGTGCTGTGGAAGACTTCTGCCTCTTCATTTGATCCGTTTGTCAGACTTTGTGAGTAGATTTTGTGCATGATTGGCTCAAGACATTCAGGTCCAATTATACCATTTTATTATTGTGAGAGATGGTTGTGCTGTTCTGACAGGAACTCCTATCACAGTTTTGACACCCTTTTCCAAACACTCCAGCCCTGTAAAATGATGTGAATATAAACAAGTTTTTATGGGTAACACATCTGCTGAAGACATTTCTTTTTCTTCACACTTGCAAGTAAGATTTGTAAAATGTGTGAAATAAATCATGATCACAGCCATTACTTTCACACTATAAATATGGCCATAATCAACAGTATTGGTCACAGCATGCAGAGTGATTGCTGTCATTATGATGGAGTGGTGCAGAAGAGCTTGTCCTTGATTAAAAGGTACAGTCAGACACCCCCTGAAACAATCAGGGGGCTTGTTCTGTCTGTCATTTCTTTCCCTGTAAATATATCAACGAATTTTCATTTCCTTTTTGTGGAAATTGAGTGTGATCAAACAGACAGCCCATTAATTATATACTGTGGCCTATTACACAGAATGTTATCTACATAATCTTCAGTCAAATCAGCCGGCCCAACATTTTGGTCCAGACTGAAATGACTACCCGATGAACTGCCACAAAATTTTGTGCGAGATTTATGATGCTGATCGGATGAATCCTACCAAATTTTTCACAAGACTGACGTGGTTTTGACTGAAATGTCTTAACAGATATTGGATGGATCGCCATAACAAATGGCACACACATCCATGTTCCCCTCAGGATTTATGGAAATAACTGTGGTGAGCATGTTGTCATGCTAGCATTGGCATTTACATCAAAGTGCCAAAGTACCGTGAAAAACTGTCTAAACTGAAAGTCCAACAGAAAAGGAGCTGAAAGATAAAACTGAGTATCATCCTCTTTGATGACACTGAAGATCCCTCTTTGAGCAGAAATGCCCCAGGTTTGGTCTGAACTGATCTTCTGGCTCCTTAAATAGAAATTTAAGGACACTCTTTCATCAGCAGTACAGTAACAGAAAGATATCTTTTTTTAACGTCACTGTATCAGCTTCATCTTTTGAGCAGTCATAATAAATATCAAAGAATGCTTTTGATGAGGTCTGAATTCAAAGGGAATGAGTTTGAATCTCAATTTGGGCAAGGGTGGGGGTGAACGCATGGATCTGTCGCAGACGTGGAAGGTCTTATTATATACTCTGTTGACAGGTCCAGCCTCGCATGTCACACAGAAGAGACAGCTAATTTCATGATTTGCACCACATGTCTTGTCCGTATCACTGCATTAAAAGACCTGCAAGCATCAAGCGCTCTGATATTAGGTAGAAAAATGGAAAACAGAAAATGGGTAATAGAGTCCAGTGTTTTCTTCTTTTTTCTTTTTTTAATCTTATTCTTATTTAATGCATTAGAAACCTGTTTCCTACTTTGAAATATTAATGTGCGAAATGGTATGTCCAGACACAAGTTTTATGTTGAGCTGTGTATCAATAGGTCTTTGAAATCCCACTCTGAGCACTCACATCACAGTCTGCAGTGCTGATGGATGTGTCTCTTTGGGCTTTGGACAGGCCTCCTTGAGGTCTGGCAACGCTGACATTTCCATCTTGGACAATATTTACTTCTTCTTCATCTCCTAACAGCTCAGACTTCACATAAAATGCAATGGAAAAATAAAAAGTCATACGTTGCACAGGAGACTAAGCATACAAAAAGCATATAGATTGGAACCTAAGGTGACATCTTTCCCATGTGGGGGGACTATTCATCCACAGCGGACACCTGAGTTCAAGACAGACTGTGTACACGACTACTTGTTCACATCAGTATAGGTATTTTCTCCATTTTCTCCCCAGCACAGTCCACTTTTTACTGTAATTTAACTAGATTAAGTCTATATAAAATGATTTGCCCGCCTTCCACAAAAGAGAGGCCTGTAGAACCTGCTGTGCCTCCGCCAGCTCTCACTGCTCATATTTGTACTTACCAACCTCTTTCTTTCTTTTTTCTTTCTTTCTTTCTCTCTTTCTTTGTACTCTGATGTGCCTATGTGCAAATTAAGCACCCAGCTTAGACATTGGCAAAGGGAGCTCTTGTGATTTTTAATGCTCAGTAATTAACAGAGGTCAGTTGCAGCCAGTGTATAGTGGTTTTGCCTACCACACTAAAGGTCAGACTGAATGGTGCATGTAGTGTTGACTACTCGGTATTTATGGTTTTTTGGGGGGTGACATTCAGCGACACGTTGTTGCTTCTGACCAACCTCTGCTGTAATTGTTACAGGATATTTCATTTGTCTGTTGGGTAACACAAGGACTGAAAAACAACACACAGTGGGAACTTTTTACTTACACTACAGGCTCTAATCTGATTTAAATGTTGAGCCTCCTTGCTGTTTTAATAATGAATAGCGTATGAATGAGATTTTTTTTTCTTTTTATTGAAACTGCTTTGAATCTTTAATGCTTTATGATTTTACCAATTGTTTCTCATAAATGGCCTAACAATCTTTATCACCTCATGCCATCCATTGAGTTATGTGAAGACAATTATGCTGGAAAAAGATTATTTGCTAAGTAATGCATTATTACCTTAATGACCTCGTTCATTGTAATGTATCATGGTGATGATAGTGTGTGATTAAGCAGCTCAGAATTCATTTTAATTCCTCAAGATGGAAAAAAGAGAAAGTGTAAAAATCTGGACCATTTTGCTTTCCCAATGGTGCCATCTGTCTGTTTCTGTGCACCACCAGGTCTTTTCACCCTGACTGGGGTCAGTATCTACATCAAGTACTCCAACCAGGCTATGGAGGAGTTCCAGCGGCTTGTGTCCCCGGAGAATCTCGCCAACGTGAATGTGTCCTTTGGCTGGTCCTTAGCCACTGCCTGGCTCTCCTATGGCCTCGAGGTGGCCACTGGCCTGCTGCTCATGCTAGCTGCCAGAATAACTCAAATGAAGGGACACTATGATTCTGGTGTAGCTATCGCCATGCTATAGGTTGATGCACAAGTGAAGCTAAAAGCCAACAGGTTGGATCATATTGTTTTGCTGTTGTTATTTATTTGTTTATTTTTGGTTAAAAAGAAAAAAAAAACATATTTGAATATTGAATATTGAATATTGTGATACCATCAAGCACATCAAGGGCCAAGGCAACAGTACATAGACGCAAGCTGTATTAACTGTATTTTTGTAACTGCAACCACAGAGGCATAGATGCTGAAATGAACAAACTATGTTGAACATCTGTTTCTTCATTGTTCTCGATGCCTTGCTGTGACACGATTACCTTTCATCCTCTCTGTATCATTTCCTGTCCATTGTCCCCATCCACAATGATCTCATAAATGGGCCTCATAAACAGAAAAAATAGGGTAAACATTTAGAGTGTGGTTGCTGGATATATTAGATTTTTGAATGGTTTTTGAAGTGTTTTTCAGTAAATACAGTCTGTATATTTATACAGTTAACCACCATTGTATAACAGACACGTAATTCTATAATCAGCAGTAGGTTCTCTGTGATTTTCTCTCAAAACATGTTTGTAATTCACAGAGAATAGCTTTGTCTACGACCCAATTGCAAATTGACTGTCCTGCAATACGAACACAGGCAAAAAAAAGTCATTTTGACACGTGCTATATGAGGCTTGAGGAGAACTTCTACTCCCCTGTCTACACCTATACTTTATACTGTATTTAAAATGGTTCAAATCAGTGGTTCAGGGTATTTCATTCAGGCAAAAACATTGCTGATTCTGCAGCAGAAAACCACCAGGCAATAGAGTCACCTAGACTATAGCACAATGTCAGAGGTGGTACAGTCTCTTGTATTTCATAACAGACCAACTGCTGCATTGTTGAGCCATGTACAAAAGAAATTTGCATTTCACACCTTTGGAAAAGCAGTTAGCTTCTGGTCTGCAATGAAGTTAAGACAGTAATAGCTGCTGACTATTTTGACTTTCAGAGAGACATTTAAAGTGTTAGTTTGTTCTTCGTGCACACTAACTTTATTCCTGTGTCCATCCTACTGGTGGATGGATTAATCACGGAAATAGGGCTAAAGACAAGCACACTCGAGGGATTCCTGCCATCTGTTTTCACCAGTCCAGAATATGTGCATGTGGCTTGTGATTGTAATATCTGTATATCTCTCTGTTGTCCATTTCTAGAGATGAGACTTTAGTCTCTGGAAGCAAAAAAGCACTGTGAAAATACATCATTTAGCAATTTGCAATGCAGTTAAGATTTATGGTGTTGTCATTGTTCCCCTCTCACCTCTCTTGTTATGTAAATATATACTGTAAATAGGCAACGGAAAAAGGCCACATTAATTAAATGCTTGCAAACACATTGTAATCAAATTGCACGAATGTCCTGATTTTCGTGTTGTGAGACAATAAGAAAACATCATAATTATGCTTGTTTATGCACTGTTTGTTTCTTTCATCTCCTCCATATCATACAGTTCTAAGACAACATGTTTTACAGTTACTACAATACCTAAACACCGTGCCTTGGGTTAAATTGTGATTGTCTGCTTCTGAATGTAAATGAAGCACCTCAGGAGTCAGACAGGAAAACAACTCTGTAAAGAAATGTCAAAGCCCGATAACAATTCAGAAAAGACCACCACAGCTGTTTGTCATTCATTCAAATTATTTTTGCACAGTCAAACAATTGGAGATGTTGTGACAACAGTGAAGTTTAAAAAAATGTGTGTTCATAACATGAACATAACATAACATGCATTACTGCCTATACACTGGGGGAAATATGTTGATAAAAGAGGTGAAGACAATAGCAAGACAATGTAAACAACGCAGTTTAAAAAGCATCCAGAAAGCAAATGCAAATGTTTCTTGTTGAAAATTAAAAAGTGCGTTCAAGAAGGAAATGCTTTTACAAAAGTGAGAAATGTACAAAAAATATGAATTGTTTACAAAGAAAGCTCCACATGGTGCTCATTAATACTGGCACCTTTGGTATCCTTGAACATCGCCGAAATCTTGGCTTTTCCACTGCTTATTAAAAACGACAAAGGATTTGTCAAATTAAACTCTGTGCTCCCTATACATTATGTCTTTCTCATGACTGCATACAGTACTCAAAGCACTAAGTGACAATTCAGCCATGAGCAGCAACAAAAGTGATTAAAGAAAAAGTGTTGCCAGCAAAGTACACAGTGACAATGAGGACTTGTTTACCCACTGAGCATTTTCAATCATGGTTTAGAGAAGCCATTTACAGTGACAGGCCCACCTCCTTTCTGTATGTTCACTGACAATTCAGTCACAGCCGGATGATCAGCAGTTTTGTGACTCAAGTGGTTCTGACAGTTTTACAGGAATTTTACAACTACCAAGAAACTGATTTGCTCATTCAACTGTTTTGCACTGTGCCTGACCGTAAACACGGTGGTGCATGAAATCTCAATTCAGAAGATGTGTTTGTAGGATTGAAAGCAAATATGTACAATAAAAGCAAGACAGCTTGTGACAAAATTTGCAATGGTGGCTAAATGAAACGACATATTGATGATTTTTTCATTTGACTAAAACAAGTTGCAGAGACAAACCTTCGACTAATAGTGCTGTTAGTGGAAATTTCGACCCTAAGATGTTGACCTGCACCTCTAAATTACACTGCTAAGCACTGTTGTGGGAAAAGCAGTGCAAAAGCCTCTTTGAGCTGTGGAGATAGACGCTACAGCAATAAAAGGTGTGGTGCTTATGTTTGCCTAAGTGTGATTTGATTTGTGTGATTTAAAGTGCCTCAGCCAGTGAATCAAAATCCAAACCATGAAACATTGTGTCCACTCAGCTGTTTGTTTGGCAGCTTCCTGGCCAGTAATCCTGTCTCAGATGGTACAGAGAGCTGAGAGCCATAAAGGAAGGACCAAAGCACAGCGACTCAGTCTTGCAGCCCTCCTTTTATATATTAGGCCTGCTGAAATCCCATTAAACTTTTATGGAACATAATAATTCAATCTGCACTGGCAGAAGAACAGCAAAGTTGGTGCCTCGCCATTACTCTTTAGTTTGTGCCCTTGTCCTTGACGGAGTGCAGTAATTTTGACTTGGACAACTTCTAGGCTCTCAACTTTAAGAATTTATTGAAGAAACAAAGCATGTTTTTATCAGGACTACTTCCCTCTGCTCAATTTCTCCTTGGACAGCAGTGTTTTAAAACTCCAAAACATGTAACCCCCCAGTGCATTTCTCAGTCCATCCTCAGCAAAGCTTAATTAGGCTTTTAGCTTAATTGCTCAAACACATTTTGATTCATTTTTAGGTCATGTTACTTCTGCTTGCCTTAACACTATTTCTCCAGTACATTGCCATGGATATATTATATTATTATATGCATATGTTTGAGCTCATAGAGTTCTGAGTTCATAGAGAACTGGACCCTAATGTGTTCATATGTGTGTATTTTGAGCATATATCAGTCACAGTAATGCAGAGCAACAACTATTTTACAGAAGGAAAAAAAAACACACTTGCCTGAGGGATGGGTTAGAAACCATATTATTTTCTAAATCGATGATCTCAATGATGAAAATGCCGGTGTGAGCCATACAACATAAAGCAAACTGCTTCATTTATTGATTTGCTATATTAAGCAAAGGTTATACCTCTTGCCACAGCTGTCAGGTCATTGCTTTCTTTTAGCAGGTCTATTATCATAATGGATAAGCCAGAAGAGTGGATGTATCACTGCCTCAAGGCCAACAGTCTTTCTTACTGAAACAATGCTGAGAGGGATTTTGTCCTTCCTGAGATTCAGCTGCTCAGTAACACTCAGTTACTCAGTAAAGAAAGATAGAAAGATATACATATATCAATATGTATGTATGTATGTGTAAATATATATATATATATATATATATATATATATATATATATATATATATATTGAATAGAATAGAATATTGAATGAATTTTGAGAATATTGAATGAAAGTCATTTTCATTAAATATTCATTGTCATTGTTTGGGTCAATCAAACCCTGCTGCAGTTACATACATGGTTCTTGATCTCCTAAACGGACTTTATTGCGATTAATTTTATTTCATAGTATTTCACAATATTTTAACTGGATCACTGTCCTTTACTATGTATGTAAATGTTTATGCCATCCAGGCCATGCTAAAGTAACGTATGTCTACATCTCTAGGATATTTCGCTGCAGTCACGCCAGCCTCCACTAAGAAAGACACAGTCAAATTAGTCTTCGCGAAATTTTGCGGTGAATGACTTGAGATTTCCTGAGTGACACCCTGGGGTGGCCCAGTGTCAGTCTGAAGTAGAATTATTGTGATAATGTGATAACAGGTGGGTTTCTTTTAAGTATAAGCTGAATGTAGAGAGGAGGTCACTGTTTTATATATATATATATATATATATATATATATATATATATATATATATATATATATATATATATATATATGCTACCATGCTTTTATTTTTGGGTTACTATTCGCTAAATCACGACCAGCATTACCTTTTAAACTTCTCCGATCCGAAATTTAAATGCAGTTTACATTTCACTACATTTACATTACATTACATTTTGGCTTAAACACAGGAATTTCATTCAATATTCTCAAAGTTCATTCAATATATTCAGACTTTCAATCAATATATTCAGTTTTATATACACACATATATATATACACACACACACACACACACACACACACACACATATATATATATATACTACATATACATACATACATACACACACACACACACACACACACACACATATATATATATATATATATATATATATACATATACATACATACATACACACACACACACACACACACACACACACACACACACACACACATATATATATATATATACACATACATACACATACACACACACACACACACACACACACACACATATATATATATATATATATATATATATACTCATACATACATACATACACACACACACACACACACACACACACACACACACATATATATATATATATATATATATATACATACATACATACATACACACACACACACACACACACACACACACATATATATATATATCTGCTACAACTGATGACTGATTCACTTGCACTGCAAGAAAACAATCAGCACACATGCATGTCGAATCAATATATAATCCACATGTCAATATAATCCTGCTCATTTCTCATATTTTCACAAGGTCCAGAGGATTAATTATCCAAAACTTTAATTGCCACAAGATAATTCATGTCATCTTTTTTCCCCCCTGTTGCAGTAGCTGCTTAAATCTTTTGCCTGCTTGGAACACATCACATTGCTTCGTTCTAACTCTGCAATCGTGTGCCGCGTGCAGCTGATGTCTTAGGACTGAGTGGTCTCATAAACCGAGGAGGAACTCAATCCCTGGAGAAACGTGAATAAGATGTGTTTTTTTCTCTTACCTGGGAACCACTTGAAAGTTAATTAGACCTGTCCCTTGCTCGGTGAAGACCAATGGTAATGGGATTGGTCTTGAAGATGCCATGGATCTCATTTTAATTTGTTTCCTGTGATGGAAATATAGGCTATTCAGGTAACTGAGAAATGGCAGGAATAGCTCACACAAGGATGAATGCGTTAATCAAGCGACCCACTGACACAGAGATGCACAAAGTACACAAATACAGGGTGGAAATGCTGAGAGGAGTCACTTGAGACCTACTGACTTTTAAATATGAGGTCTGGAGACTTGAAAGGAAAGACCATTTTTCCCAGTAAAATGACAATGTTGGGGCAAATCTTATATATTAGTAGTCGTGCCCACATATTCCACATTTCATTATTGTGCCTATAACTCAGTGGCTGAATTAAAACCAGTCAGTGGAATAAAATTAAGAGTTTAATATATATTTCAATACCCTATAAATTCAGAAAGTTTTGAGTAATGTTATGACTTGCCTCACTGCAGCCACACAACTTGTCATAGTTCAGTACACATTTATCTGGCTTTACATTTGTTTTTAATTATTACTGTTCATGCATTTTCAAATTATATTCATTGTATTGGTTTATTTTGAACTTTTAAGAACTATTACTGATTTCTTACAGCAATATTTCTTTATTATAGTCTTTGTATGTTGTTTTGATGATGGTGGTGGAGAGCACTGCCTAACACAAAAACCTCAAGATGTACAACTGGGTTGAGATCTGGTGACTATAAAGCCCATACAATATGAATGGATGGGATGGATGGGGGCATTGTTATCCTGGAAGAGAACACACAAGAGAAATGTTTCATCTATCCATCCCTATGGAGGTAACTCATTTCAGCCGCTCAGATCCGCAATCTCATTCTTTTCTCTCCTCTGTCTGAGGCAATACCTCACTCGCAACCTAGTGAGAACAATCCACCCTTTTCCATGGCCTCAGACTTGGACGTGCTGATCCTCATCCTGACCGTTTTGCACTCGGCTGCAAAACACCCCAGTCCCAGGAGGCTACCCTGGTGGGGGCAAACACCAGCTGAGAATGCATTTGAACTCATGCTGAGAATACAGACACAGCTTTCACTTTGGTTGTATGGTGGCCGGATGGCTCATGGCAACGGTCCGATGCACCATACTCCCACAGTGTCCCCTCATCCACGCCTTGCACCTTGCCACAGGGGAGCTTCTAGACTACCCCAGTGACCTCTGCCACTGATATTTGCAAGGCTTCCCCGAGATCTTACAGCTCTGCCTCTTCCACGGATGGCGTGAGGAAGAGTTCCTCACACTGCTCTTTCCGCCCGCCTGACAATGTCCCAAGCAGATCTCCTTCTCTGCTCAAAACAGCCTGAGAAACACCCTGCTTTCCCCTCCTGAGTCATCTGACGGTTTGCCAGAACTTCCTTGAGGCCAACAGAAAGTCCTTCTCCATAGCCTCTCCAAACTCCTCCTGCTAGTCTACAATGCCAGGGATCAACACATCCAGGTCCCCGTCCCTGCCTACTACCCAGCTCGCACTGCACGTAACCCTAATGTCTGTCCCTGCAGGTGGTGGTCCCACGGGATGTAGAAATGTTTCATCATAGAATAAAGGTGACCACTCAGAAACATTTTGTATTGATTTGCAGTAACTTTCCCTTTAAGGGGACAAGTGGACTCAAACCATTGTAGCAAAATGTCACCCACAGCATAAAAGAGCCACCAGATCCCTTCGCCATGGGGGGTCAAGCATGTTGATATGGAAAGTTCTTTTTAAATGCGTTGGAAAGACTTGGTCTCTGCTAAAAGGAACAACAGCTTTGAAAGACTGAGGTTTAAATGCTGCATCAATATAATGGTCCTCATTCAAAGCTCTGAATGCATCTCCCCCCTTGTGCAGACTTGTGATGTGACTTGGATCGGACAGCTTTAAAAACAGCCAACAAATAAAATACAATAAAACATTATTACAAATATTTCAATTCTTTCAGCTGGGGAAGAGGAAAATTGGAGAGCCTCCCTGGTGGGTTTGAAAGTTTGTGAACAGAAAATGCAGACCGGAAGATCAAAATAGAAGTGGAGAGAGAGAATATAATGGATAGTGGGATGGATCACATACTCCCGTCTCTGAATAGAACAGTCACATTTCCTGTTGATGAAGTGGACAACACAACACTGTCTGCCTCAACCCAGGAGAAAGGAAATGGAGAGAGGGCAGGGAGTGCACTGCACAAATGGCCCTATTTTTCCTTCATCTTTGTCACCCCCTCTCTTTCACATTCTCTGCCTTACTGGGCTTATTTCAGTGGACAATGACAAACTGTTCCTGTCGAAGCTAAATGCATTCTTATCTCCACAGTGCAGCTTCCTTCATAGTGCTACCTAATTGCCTGCATCCACAGCCAGTGTGAGACTAATAAGGTTAAATGAAGCCAGCAAATAATGCAAAGAAGGCATGAAGTAAATTGTCAGTGAGTAACAGGCTTCATGTGCCCTGCTGCCTAGAAATATCATGTAGAGTGGCTGCAGCAGCTGTAATGGCGTCATGCCTCCCAGAAACACGGTAACCCAATAAACCATGATGCACATGGCCTCTAATGTGATTCAAGACACCTCCTCCATCCTTAAGACATTCTCTGCCTAAGCTTATATAAACCTACAAAGGTAGTTTTTCTCTTAATCTGGAGGGCTGAGATGTCTCTGGGTCCGTGTGGTGAAATACCTGGACGCACTTGAAATAAACAGCAGTAAGCAGTAGCAGTATGCTAAGATTAAACTACAGTGCATTGCGAGCGAGGCTGTGAAAAACAAAGAAAAGCAAACTTGAACAGAAAATTCTGCTTCTTGTCTTGATTGTTTAGTTGTAAAGACTTTTGATATATCTGGGGCTCTTGTAACAATATTGATTAAATTACTTTTTTGTTGTTGTTGTTTTTCACACCTGAATCCTCGTACATCATTTCTTTGTATTTGGATCGCCATTTGGAAGCACAGCAGCTATTCTTCCTGGGGTGCATAGCAAACAAAATAACAACAACAGCTTCACCTGATTAAGTAAATCAAACTGAAGGGAAAAGAAAATTACAGAGATAGCGAACAGCTGCCTGTTAATACATCCAGCAGACACAACATTAGCATTCATTTGTAGTTTCTGGCAACAGATGTAAGTCCAATATTGACTACTTTTTTTTTGCTCTCCAAAAGCTCCCAGGGGAAAAACACACATGTTTAGCAGCTAAATATATTTTCACTGAACTTTCAATAACTTTGTGTGCAATTTGTTGCTGGGAGAGATGTGTACAAAGCATCAGAGCAGTAAAATTGTTGACAATAAAACCAAAACACTGAACTGAAAGAGGCTAAAATGGTCCACAGAGTGGAGACGAACTGATGAGAGTGATAATTCACTGCGAATTTGTCACAATGTGCTCAGAGAAAATTATTGATGAAAGTGGCTTTGAAAAGATTCAACATTGCACATAAATGTACAAAGTTGGGGGATTATGACTAATAAATAAAAGGAACTATGCCATGTATGGTAATAAAATGTCTGAAAGTGTAGTAATAGCCCAAAGATATACTCATAACCAATTAACACATTGGTTAATACGCTCTAATGGCTTCTTTGTGATGAACAGGAGCTTAACAGAGCCTTATCACAAACTCATTATTCATGCAGCGTGCCTGTAGGGCGAATAATTAATCATCCAGATGGACACACAATGTAAGTGACAGTCTCATTGATCCTATACCTCTCAAGGACTCACTGTGGTCAGGTGGTATTGCACAGGCCACTAGGTGTCTCCCATTCTCTACACATGTCACCCTGCACAGACAGGGCCACAAAATAGTGTCTTAAATAAACGCCGTGATCATGCTACCACACACTGCAGCTGTTACTAAGTTTTGGCTTTATTTTAGTGACAGTGTTCAGGACGTTTACATTGTTTAACTTCAGTAGAATTACAGCGACAAGGTTTAAATTTCAATTGCAGTAAGTTGAATAAAGTCAGCTTCTGAGGTTTTTTACACCTTATTTTCATACATAGAGCATACTGAATGTAAGCAGTCACAGTGAAGGCTTGGTTATCTCACAAAGACCTCTTAATTAAACCACTTTTACGTGAGAAATGTGCACAGCAGGCCTTGTTGTTTCCCGTTCTTTGGAAGCACAGTCTGTACAGTTTTATTAACGCGTCTGTTCCAACCTATTATTCATTTTTGTCTTACTGCCAATCACCAAATTTTTCCTGGTTGGCAAGAGGTGATACAAATGTGTCATGTAAGGAAATCCAGAGGGCACCTCGCTTCCAGGAAGGCGCAGCAGGGCGTGTTTCTTGACACTGTTTCCTGCTATTCTATTTTATTACAGTAAGGTCCTGTGCCCTGTCCTGTACTGGCTGCAATTTAGCATCAGTTTCCTCCTTTGGATTTACACAGTTAATTTCTTTGAATAAGACTTCTTTGCAAAAGTCAAAACAGCTTACTTTCCTTTTGCAAGTGTAGCCAACAGGCCAAATGGAGCTTTTGTCTTCCACCTGCAAACTTCCACACATTTTTTACTTTCAAGTGTTTATTGGCTTGCACACAAAGTAGTAGAGAAGTAGTTTTCCCTTTTTTTTCCCCATTTTTTCTCCCGGATTACCACGGAATTGAACAGAAAACTATTGTCTAAAGGTTAAAGTTGATCACAGCCATGTTTTGCAGAAGCTAAGAAAGTTGACTGGGGGCTTTCATGTGGGGGCTGTCGACGCCCATGTCTCGTAGGTGGAAAATTCCTTTGTTCAGTGTTTGGAATTCCTTTTTGACCCATTTTTGATTTTTTGTATTTGTATGGAGAACAAAGGCCCACATTATAGCCTTTTTGCAGTGTGTGTATGTGTGGTTGGGGGGAGGGGGTGAACAACATCTCCCTCTCAAGGCTGCTCTGAGTCATATACTTATACGGTAAACAAACAAACAAACAATCAGGCAGTGTTTCCAAGGATTGAACTCGTTCCCATTTAGAGAGCTAACATCTGCTGACTGCTACGTCTGCCGAGCCCTAATTCTGGATCCAGCGCCATCACTTTGGCTCAGGTGAGAGGTGTGCACTCATTCCCGTAGACGTGTGTCCGCTGCCAAAGCAAACAGGGCTGTGGGATGGTCACTATGCGCCCTCTGCCATCTTAATACACCCTGCTTGTGCCCTCTGCAGGCAATGCGCTGTCCCTCCCACTGCAACTGAACAAAGGGGCCCTAAACACATCGCTGTGAAGCCCTTCATACTGCGTGCCCCTGGGGGATGAAGCAAAAGTCAGGCCAAGATGGGAAGGCCATGAGTTCATTGTTGCTATTTCTGCCAACCTGTCATGCCCTCCACACACACACGATCTCTACGCACCCCTCCGTCTCATTCCCTCACACCCCACAGTTGTCCAATGAAAACAGACAGGAGCTTGGATTTAGGTTAGATGATGTGGTCACAGGCTTTATTCAAATGCACTCCATGTTGTAGCCAGGTGTAAAGTAAAGAAAGTTTTGTGGGTTTTTTTTTTTTTTCCAGACGTCTGTCCAAATTTTCTCTCTGCTCTTATTTCTCTTCCCTCTTCTATGAAACAGAGTAAGCCTGACCTGAATTTTAAAATGTCTCTCTCTGTGAAGCAATATTTCTTGGTGCTGAAACCTTACAACAACTAGGACAACACCAAATAAAGACAGATGAACAGAGACAGTCCGTTTGAGTGTGACGTAGCCTCGTCTGTGAAACCTTCGAGAGTAAAGTTGAATGGGTAAAGGTCACTTCAGGCTGTGCGCATTACCACTAATCCCTCATTGACTCACACTTCTGTCCAGCCAATGGGCTCGCTCACAAACACTGCACTGTCACAGATCCCACATTATGTGACATGCTAATGATTAACCAGCTGACTTTCTGTTAAATTCACGCTGATAGGATGGGATCTTGCCATCTGCTTACGCTGCAGGCCAGACAGCAGACCTGTCATACTCCTCTGCTTATTGGGAAAGAGGAAACAGTTAAGCTAATCATGTATATTGTGACACTGACAAAATTCCACGTTAGAGTTTCTCCTTGGCAGGTGGCCACAATTCACATGAAACAGCTAAATAAGTTATGTAAACAGTAGCCACAACCACGCCATATCCAGCTGTGAATTAAAGAGAATTTTGGTTGATGAAACCTCAAAGGATAGTTTCAAAATAAGGAACTTTTTTTCTGAGGAAGACTTGAACGCATTGGCCCACTGTACTTTACACCAAAGAGCCCATGTTAAGTAAATTCCAAGCATATAGTTATTTATTTTGATAATGATATCAATTAATTCCTTGTCTTTTACCTGATTGTCTCAATTCTGTGCTTGTACTTTATACTTCTGCTCCACTACTTTTATAATGCGAATAATGCACTTTTTGCACCACCACATTTATTTGACAGTTGTTACTTTTAAATAAAGATTTAACAATAAAACACATGACCTGCTTTTGAGTAGTATATGTGTAGGCTATATGTAATACTTTAGCTCGAGAAAGATTTAGAATACATGACTTTTTCTTGAACTGGAGGTTTTTTTCAGGGTTTTCTTGTAAGTTTTGCATGGTGATATTATCAGAATACATTCTCCTGTTCTGCTTCAAATAGAGAGTCTCTATCATATGATCCATCTGAAGCCCCCCGTGTGTTTATGGAAACAGGATGTTCATGCTCAAACTCATATGACAACTTGATCACTCTGTTACCGGCAAGGTTGAGAGAATTTTGGAAACTACTGTACATAAAAGGAAAAGGGCCAAAAAAAAATCTAACTGCATTCTCGATGTGGACCGTCAAAAGTTTGACTTGAATATAGATATAACCTGACCACATTCATTCACACACACACACACACACTCATTTAAATTTCCATTTTACCCTCCTCCCACATAATGTGGAAAATATTTGCTCTTTGATAACCAGACAAAGTGATGCAGTCAGACCTTGAACACTGTATTATATGTTTACAGTAATATTTCATCAAACTCTCTGAGAAGTATTTGTCTGTATCAAGTGAAGTACTCAGGTGAGTGTGTGCTCAGAGAACCACCAGCCATACTCTAAAGTGCTAAAAAAAAAGTCTGTCTGTGCCTCGAGGGGGTTTTGTGTAACAAGTTACCTAATATCCAGAGGAACTTGTATAACCCTTAATATTTACACTGTGCCACAGTTCAGCCTATTACAACCCTGTGGGAACGAAATCAGGCAGGTAGAAGTTGATTTGTTTTGGCACTTGTGCGTGTGAGGTCTGAAGACGCCTCACATTTACCATTAGCTGTTACTTTTGTGCATCTGGGCAGTACTTTATTGCGGAAGTGCAACAAATATACCACCTGCCATTAATGTATCTTTAATCCACTCTTTCGAAAGAAGTCCCTATGAAGAGGTCACAATTTCTACACCTCTCATCCATCCATTCTACATTAGCACGGTTCACTCAGTAAACTACCTCCTTCCCTGAACTTTCGAAGGCTGACAAAAGAGAGACACATTTCTAAACACCTTTCTAGTTCAGGATCGAGCTGTCAGCCTGAAAAAATAAAGCAGATCTGGGACGATGTTTTATGCTATTTCCAGCTGTAGGAGAGGGAGTAAAAGTGTGTGTCAACATGAAAGAGAGAGATGGATAGACAGGGTGAGGAGGGTGATTAAAAATGGAAGTGTCTCACCCTGGTCTGCTGTCATCTGATCCACTCGCTTTGCTGTCTGCACACACTATGGCATTACCTCAGACCGGAGGAGCTTGGGTTTCTCACAGTGGACATCATGCAGGCCAAATGGAGTCTGGCCCATTCATCGTGCAACAGCAGCTCTTTCTGCACCATCCACAGCATCCTGGATAATTACTCAAAAATGTGCTCAAAGAGGATTTATTGTATCTTATAAAAAAACATTGTATCTGATTTTGAATAGTACATAGAACTGTTAAAAACAGGGGTCCTATGGAGTCCCATGATTTTAGCAATTTTAACTCCATGTACTTTTCTTCTTAATGTCTGAAAATCATCTTGCAGACCTAAAATCTGCTTAACAAAAGGAATTCCAGACACATCAGTCTTTTAAAAGACAGGTTGCTTTAAACACCTTCCAGGTAGGCTGGTGTATTAAGTTGATTTTTCTTTAGATAAAGACATAATAAAAACCCCAAAGAATGTTCATGTCCATGACAGCTTGTCTATGTCAAGCAAGTCTCTGCAAGTACATCCTCATTCTGTGCTGACGTCAACAGAGGTGGTGACTTTCAAAGTGTAAATAAAATGGAAATGTTACAACATAATACAAACTAAAACTCATTTTCTGCAAATAAGCATGCAACAAATCCAACAATCGTTCATTAAATGTAAAATCAATTTGCACAGCTCTGCCAGAACTTGCTCTAATGTTGTACTTCTGAGCCCAGGAACCAGAATGATTTGACAATTTGATGATTTGTTTACTGTCCACTGACCCACACAACTTCTTCAAGCAACAGTATTGCACTACATTGTGACAAACCTACACTCCTGCCTGCCCAGTGTGTATGTGTGTGAGTTTGTCCGCCTGTGTGCATGCTCTTGTGTGTTTTATTTGCAGAAACATGTGTGTGTATGATTGTATCAGCGCTTCAGCGCTTATTTGACTGGAAATGCTCGACTCACTCAGTAAGGGCGGTTGGGTGAACACGGGGCTTTGGCTGGCATCACTGAGGATCAACTCGGGTCAGGGTCTGGCACTGTGGTCCCCTGTACCCTGCCCGGCTGCCCGACTGCTGGGCCTATTTGCTCAGCGAATGGGGGCGCAGCATGCCTTGTCACCTGGTTGCCATAGTACCTGTGCGATCAGCCTTTCCTGTAAAGAGTGGAATAACAGATCCATATCCTGTATCATCAACAGAGGGTTTGGCTGAGAGGAATTACTCCCCTTTCCTGTGCTTGTTTTTTTGCCAGTTTTTCTCCTTTTGTCTGTTTTCTCTTGCAGCCACACATTTTGTCTGTCAGTCTACTCTCACATTCTCATTTAGCCACCTCTATTCTCCTCTTGTTTTTATTATGAGTTAATTTCCATGAACAGCCCTTCCCTTGCTGTCCCAACAGCCAGTGGGGTCCATGAATGCCACATAGTTTGCTGCACTTGGCAAGTGTCCGTGTGTGGAATTTGTTTCATAATTCAGGGCTTCTCCTCAGAAATCAATGCACTAAAAAAGAAGTTCCTCGGAACTGCATGTTACAACAGTAAGACTTTTGTATGACTTTTAAAGAAGATACTGCCCTACTGAGGAAGCTGTTAATGAACTTCCTTATCACAAAATTCACGGTTATCCTATTGTGTTGCTTTATCATTCTCATGTACTATGAAGTAATGATTTGTCAAGCCAGTGATCTTCAAGGGAAGTGATAACAGCAGTAACTTCTTAGTAATAAGACGCTCTTTCTTGATAACAAAGAAAACTGAAGAAAGCAGAACTGACTGCCTCACTGTATGTTTCACACGCTACCTGCCTGTGTCATTGCGAATGTAGTGTTTGCTTACAAAGCATTTTGGGCCGACTTGCCAGCCGCCTTTTATTGGATGAAGTGGTGTTGACAATATTCACATGAAGCCAAATGCACTCTTACAGAGTGACAAATTAGTGTTTGTAACAAATTAGCAGCACACCACATACTATGAGAGAAATGGCTCATGAGAGCCGCATAATGTCCCGCGGCTGCCTTTCTATAGTCTGCCATGCCTGTGTCTGACCTCATACTCAAAGCTAACGGAAATCTTATGACTCAGTTAAGACCCTTTCCCACATGTACCTTAAACAAATATTCAGTCGGCTTTCTGTGTGTGCATGACGAGGAAACGGGAGCCAGAGTTGCCTTTTTGGTTGCAGGACACTTCTGCCGTTCTGGAGTATTATCCTGCATTCCCTAATTTCCACAATTTCGCAAGCCATTTGGCAGGTCTCATCATTTCTGGGAATGCTCATGTCATATGGGAATCCACTGGGGGGTTTTTTTGTGTATGAGAAAGCAAAAAACAATCTTATGCGAGTCTAATGCTCCTACGGCAAGGGGGCAGCAGCCCTGTGGGAAAGGGGCTATGTGTTATTGCAAGGGACCGAGCTGGCAGACCAGAGAGACACAGGCAGGGGTTTTTTCTTGAAGAAAAACATTGTTTTTTATTTATTTACCAAAATCCAAAATGATAACAATGCATATGTAATTGTTCTGGCCTTTAAAAAAAAGTCAACTTATCATAACTAAACTCAAGCACTAACAGAGGATAACTTAACAGCACAACCTGACCTACATAAATGAGCCATGGGGGAACATATATAGCGGCTGATCAGGCCATTTAGAAACAATGGGGGGGCAGACTTAAACAAACAATTAAACAAACAGACTATACCTAAATACAACAGAACATATACACCAGATTTGTGCCCTTGATTATCAACTAAGAGGAAAAAGAACAAAACACAACAACCAAATTTGTCAAAACAACAATAACCACAAACTAACTAAAACCCTCCCCATGATGCAACCGGGACCCGGTCCAGCCCAATTAGCACCCAATCCCATTTTCACTCCTCTCCTCCTCTACAGCTGAGACTCCTTTTGATGGCCAGCCAGACACTCCTCCAGCAGCAGCCCACAGGAACTGGTAACTCAAAAGGAACTGCATTAGTATTGTAACTTAAAGTAATTTAAACTAACATAGAAAAATTGACAAAGAAAGCTAACTAACTAAATGTGTGCACTCCAAATAGATAACTACTGTCATTTGTCATTTCACTGCTATCAAATTGCAAATAAACTGTATGTTATGTAATCAAACTGGTGTACAGTTATTATTCTGTTTGTGTATCATTTGTGTTATGTTAAATACTTTAACTACTACTTTAAACTAAAGAAATGAAACAAATAGTTACTGTGTCCCTTGTTTAGTGTGTGGCTGCTAGTGTAGCCATCAGTTTTCTAAGATAAATATTAACTTTATTGCTCCCACATGAGGAAATAAAAAGTTGCTCAAGTCTTCGAATGTGAACCAAGAATAACTGGAGATAAATAAAGACTAGCTGAAAACAATTTCAATGTTTCTCAGTATCCAGAAAGAAAAGGCGGCGACAAGCTACATTTACAATGAATTCACGTCAAATCAGTGTGAAGTGTGCATCAGTCAAATAAGCTTGTGTCAGGCCAGCTGTGGTTCTGCTTTTCCACATGTACGCAGACAGCCCTCCAGATGTGCTGTTTATTGATGTTTAATTGGAATGTGTTTATGCAGAGAGAAAATGCGAGCTGACCCTTGCGTAGCATTTGTTAAACATTTACATGTTGCTCTCCCCCTTTTACTCTCCATTTCACAAGCAGCTGCTCTGTCTGTCCTTGAGCCACCAGACGGTAAAGCTGACCATTGACTTTACGAGTTCAATACAAGAAAGCATGATGGGATTTTTTTTTTTCTTTCAATCTACATTTCCTTTTCTGGCAATCGTATTCTGGCATGTGTGTCTAAGACAATGAGCATGTATAACAGATAATGTGTACTGACAAAGGAGTCATGGCCAAAGTATGGTGGGAAAGTTTTGAATATCAAAGCTAGTTACTGACAGGAACTGCTGAATACAGGAGGCTACATGTGATGTGCAGTGGAGTGTAATGAGGCATTTCCATATGTCAGATCTGAATTACTGGAATAAATGGCCATTTGAATGGTGCCTGTGTTATTTGGCTTCCAAATAAGGCTATCCAATTTGATTTCCAGGAAGGCCAGATTAAGTAAAGCAGTATGCAAAAGTAATTTTAGGCCAGTCAAGTCTAAAAGTTTAATTAGACCGTCTTGCTCAAGTAAAAGGCAACTTTTACTTCCACGTGTCACAACAGTTTATCCTGCCTTTGTTTCTTTTCGTGTGAGCCAAGTGCCTTTTTGATGCTGAAAGCCTGTAGTTTATGGGAAGCTTGTGCTTTCTGGTTACCTGATGTGTTGAGAAAAAAAAAAGAAAAAAAAATTTTCAGCTTTGCAGCAGACTTTTCCAGGAAGCAGGGAGAGAGCTTCTTTGACACGGCTCACCTGAGTCAGATTAGCATAAAGATATGAGGCTGACAACTTTGATGTCCAAAAGCCACAAGAGTTTCACTTTCACTGGGTGAGTTTATCTCGCTGCATCTTTTCTCTGCTTTGTGTCTCTTTCTCTGTTCTCTGCCTCCCCCACCAAACACACACCGGATGAAGATGTAGCATACTTGAGAAAAACTATGCCAGACTTGGTAAGGTGAGTGAACCTGTTCTCTCTCTCTAACCAAATGAAATAAAATACCCACTTTAACTTGGGCTAACATGCTCTAACCACCCTATAAACATGCAGACAAGCAATACAACTCCAGTAAATTGAAAGCATCACACATAGGTGGTACTTCATTGCTAGTGTACGTGTATGACTGAATCACTACCTGTGAAGTCAGACAAGTCATCAGGAAAAAATAACAAGATGAAAAGGTGATGATTAGATTAAAGCTTACTAAATATGTTTTTATGGGGATGATGAATGTATTCTCATTATATGTCACTATATTCTGCTCTTTATTTAGTCATCCAGTCAATCGTGGAAAGAATCAGAGTTTAATCTCAAAGTTAACCTCTCTGTGAGGGGGCTGCTCGCTACCTGGTAAGTTCCTGCGCACGTCAGACCCCCGAACACCAGCACAGTGAAATCCTGTTACAGGAACCCCCAGTACTCATATTCACTTTGCCCACCCAACAACCAAAGCAATGGAATCATTCTATCTGACTGGATGCTGCCTTTCCCTTTATCTGACTAAACACGACACTCACACATTTGTGGTTAAGACACAGGGTTTAGAGGAAACCAATCATCTGGCAGGAGTGGGCCTCGGGGCATTATCATTACCTGCAGCTGAAACACAGGGGTCCCAGCGGTGTCACTTCCTATCACTGCAGCGGATAAGAGAAGGGGGAGGGTTTTTCTGCTCTCTCAGCCTGATGTCACACACCACGAACAGGAGAGAAACCCGGGGGAGGTTTCTTTGTCTTTCAACACCGGTGTTTTATTAGAAATAGCCACATGTTTAAAGAATAAAGTTTTTCAACACAGAACTGAGACTTGGTAAAAAAAAAAAAAAGCCTCTCATGGGGCTTACACACATAAATTCCAGATGAGTGAATCAGATGCTGGCAGCACTTACATGCCCCAAATCCTGATTCATTTGTTCTTTCCGATGCATTTCTGTCGGTTGATCAACTCGTCCCTCGCATTGCTTTTACAAGTCTCACAGTTTGCTTATTGGTTGTAAATAATGCTCAACCAAGTGATTCAGGCTGAGTATGGCGTGCGTCTCTGTTATGGGAACTGGGGATGAGGTTTTTTTGAAGACATATAACTCCTCTGATAAGACCGGAAAATGAAGTTATGTCTCTTTGTTGCCACTTCCAATCACCAGTGTGTCAATATCCTGTGTGTGTTTTAGAGTAAAGTAAAACAGTGGGAGGGAGATTGTGTGGGGGACAGAAAGTGGGGCCAGCCGTGCCCACTCACCGAAAAGGTTGTAAGTTTTGAGAATGTGAATGACTTTTTTTTAAAAAGAAAACAAGAGAGAGAGGGAGAGAGAGAGAGAGAGGTTAGGAGGAGTGTTTTGCATAAGATGTGGTCACATTTGCTTAAGGCACAGAGGTTGAGACCAACAACTGAAGGGTTCCCTGAGATGCCACGTGATGAGTCACACTTCTCAGAGGCCACAATCAATTCCTTGAATTATTACTAAGAGAGTGACTCCCCTCCCCTCCCACCTCCCCTTCCTCTTCTACTCTCATTCTTCTATGTATGGTAGTTATATTCTCATTCATGCCAAGTGTGACCAGCAAGCTGCTCTGATAGCAGCCGACCCTTCATGTTAAGGAAGATTTTTGCTTTTTTGTCCCGTTTGGAAATCACACAGATATTCACTCATCCACCTCTCTGTCTAGTATCTATAACTAATGTATGTGTGCGTTCTTTTCTGATTTGTGTCATGCTCTTTTCCTGTTGATTCACCACAGAAATAGCAAGTAAAATAAGAATTTTATTTTATGTAGTTTATTTAAAAAGTTATAGGGGTCTAACTTACAGACCAGCAGTATTTGTAAATACATTTACTCAAATACAGTGATGAGGCATTTCTACTTGAATAATTTTACTTTATGCTAAGTGTATTTTGATGCCAGTAGTTTTGTATTTTTACTGAGATAAACACCTGAATGCAGAACTTCTAGTTGTAACAAAGCATTTCTACACTGTGGGGGTTGGTACTTCAAAACCTATCTACATCTACATAAAGAAAAGATCTGTGCGTTTTTTATCTACTTCCTACAAAGACAAATATTATGTCCTCATGAACACACTGTAATGATGTCAGATTACAGTGAGATAGATACCATCACACAGAGATGCCCAGTTCTTTGGAATAAAAACACATGACGTATTACTTCATAAGAAATCATGAAAGCTCAGTTTAGTTTATTTAGGTAAAATTGCTCCATTTCATCAGAATAGCAGTGATGCTTGACAAGGTCATTATCACACGGATGTCCATTTCCAGTTAATTACAGCCACACCGCCACCGAGTGACTATTGCAGAATATTTTTGCTGTCTTTCGTCATATTAGCCGTAAAAATGACCCACTTCCCCTCTTTGGTGGGTCATTTTTACAGCTAATTGTGTCAACATTTTCTAAAAATGCACAGTTAAGACTCTCATCTGCAAGCATCATTGATATTGAACTTGCCAGTAAGGTAACAGTCCCGCACCCCATCCCACTCTCATCCACCCCCACCCACGCTGCTGCGTGTCTCAGTGATCTGTTCACTGCTGACTGCCAAGACATCTTCTCACATTTGCACCTGCGCTTCAGTCACACTCACTACTTCACACTTAATACAAAGAGCTATTTCAGCATTTCCTCTGACATGAAAATTGAGCAAGTGTAATTCTAGTTAGAGGCATTTTGTAAGAGTGTACTGTACAGTGTAGCGTCTTTATGCCGGGACATACTGCAAACACACTATGTAGCAATGTTTTTTCCTGTTTTCACCAATGTTGCATTTATTACATTAGTTCCCTTCTCTCTGTAGTTGCATTTCCCGCATGGATATTCATTACCGCCAAGGGTTATCTTAACTGGGTCGACACAGAACATTTCATTATGATGGCCTCACATTTGGACAATGTAACATGAAACAATGTAACATGACACATTTTTTTTTAGATAATGTGTGTTCAGGCAGGATGTGGGTCTCTCTGTGTGTGTGTGTGTGTGTGTGTGTGGGTGTGGTGTGTGTGTGAGTGTGTGTGCAGTTGATGGGAATAGTGATCCATTCCCATTTACAGTCACTGTGTGTACTCGTGACTCAACCTGAAGCAACAGAGTCTAATAATCACCTTTATTCATTCTGATGCTTTATGAGATATCTTAATGCGCTGCTGTAGGCTTTCTTCAGAATTTGATAAACACTTGACCAATTAGAGTCATAGACCCATTTGAGGCCTTTATGGTAGTGTCCCCTGTGAGCTATTCATTAAATACACCTCTACTCAGTCCATGCTGGTGTTTTGAGTGAGTTGATTCCCAGACTGATGGATGTTGTTGTGGTAAATGCATGGTGAAAAGTGGTTTTGTTTGTCTAAGAAACAGGAAGACTGTGTACTTTATTCTTGCGACATACTGGTAAGCCAGCTGGAACAACCACTGACACCACAACACAAACCAGTGGCAAGACGGGGAACACTATTGCACTATTATGAGCACTACCTAAATTAAAATGTAATGAATGCAGAACTTGCTCTTTAATTCTTATTTTAAGCACTGTATTTTAAAAAAATGTTATTTTAAAAGAGAGGGAAAAAAGAGAGACAGACAACCATGTTGAATCCAAGTTTCCACCTCCTCCAAATCTCCATATATTAAACATACTGTATGAGTCAGCCCATGGAAATTAGTCTGCCTGCGTGTAGCCTGTCCTCTACTGACCCATGAGCTCATTTTTCTGAAGTGCATGTTTACTTACCATCACGGCTGTGGAAATGGCATTCAGCTAAGCTTAAATATTCAACACATTCTGCTGAAGGTCCATCTGTACTTTACATTTTGTCTCCGTTTGTCACTAAACAACGTTCTGGAGCTGCTACGCGCAGGACTTTGCTGTTTCCAACACTGTGAGTCAGCCCACCCCAGCTAGGATTATTTTTGTTTTTCAAGAGGAGCAATCTTAACTTTTCCTTTTCTTCTCTAACGCACATTACACCACTCTCAGCCCTATGTTCAGCCTTTAATAACAAGAAGTAAAACAACTCGCTGCCTATATGTTTGCTTTAATGTGAAACTCACTTTTCCCTCCAGAACAGACCAAATTCTTGGAAGTCTGCACACTAAAAATCCTAAAATTGTTTCACAGAAATCTAGACCCATGCACAGTCACACCGCAAATATTTCATTCCACCAGGGCCATGAGGTCTGTGTTGCAATGGTATCTGGCGAGTTCACAGCCCACTGGAGGAAAACAAAGCCAATAATCATATGACAAACACCAAGAGGTGCAAGTCCCTAAAAGAAGGAGTTGATCGCATGATGAGACCAAAACAATAATTAAATTAGTTAGAAGGGTGTTTAACCTCCCTTTTCACTCCTCATATTTTATGGGAGTGCCACAAAAGTGTAATAGGCGGCACCATTTTTAATAAGCTGCAGTGGCAGAAAAAAATAACTTGCCCCAGCACACCAGGCATCAGTGCTCAAAGAGGCTTGAATGAGGAATGTCCTAGTAAAGCTTAATTGGAAACTGAACCTCTTCACCCTGTCTGCATGTCAGCATGAAATACATGCACTGTGCACTGTAATGTATTTGAATTCATATAAACAGAAAATGTACCCTTAAGTGCTTAAGTGTAGCAAGCTATAATGCTATAAATCTTTACTGCAGCTACACTTTTAATAAACATCAAAGTCTTTTTTTCTGAGATTCACAAATGCAGATAAAGCTCTCTTATACCCGCATGCACACACAGACAAAAAACCAGAATGTGTTTGATGGATGAATTGAAACGTGAACTTTCCTTTTCCTTGTTGAGTGCATTTTTCTTTGCAATGGAAAGCACCAGGACTGAGGCCTGTTTACAGTTGGGCTTTCCCAATAAGAAAAGAGAAAAAAGATTCAAAGTCTGTTTCCTCTTCAGGCCAGTGGGTCCATAATAGCAGCCTTTATCATCAAGGCAGTGACATTTGAGGTTGAGGTTTGTTGTGTTGTGAGAGTCAGCATGCTTTGCAGTCTGTGTGTGGGCTGCGAGCGGCCTGCTGGGACATGGGCGAACAGTGTACAGTGTGGAATTGTTCCCCACTCACTCTGCTGCGTTTCCATGGAAGCGGCAGGCGCTGCTTCTGGAGCACTCTCCATGCGCCGCGGTTTCCTGTGATGTGAGAGATCTGAGTGTCTTCTGTGGACATCTCCATGGCAGCCACTCATTTTTCCTTGGACACCTTTCCTGTCCTGACAGGAATTTTCTATTGAAAAGGAGTACTGTAATCTGCACACAAAAGCTCAGTTTTTAGGGGTTTTGAGTTAAATCAGCATGACTCATTTTCATTTAATGCAGAATGCCCCGTGTCCAAGTGTGCGTTTCCAAAGCTCATAAGTTATTAAGTTAGAACTTCTGAGTTGCATAACATTTTCAACAAACAAGTGAAGACCTGCTGTAGCAAGGACATGTGAAAGAAAGTGATCAACAGAACTGAACACCTTTTAACAATATAATCTTTCTTTCGCAATAACTAAACACAAGCAAGAGCTGCAAATGATTTAGTACTAGCTTTTTGAAAAGAGTGTCCTCTGTGGCCCACGACATCCGTTGCTGCCTTTGATAGAACGTGACATGTGTCATGTTTCCATATAAGTTTTCTTTCTTATGCATCTTAACTGGTGGCATGATCATGTAGAAAAACATACTATATAATGTTAAAGCTGACAGATTTCTCTCTGCAAATATGATTTGCAAGAATCACATCACAAAGCTGACTGGCTGGAAGGTGTAGACTAGTTACCTAAAACTATAACCAGCTTTGATGCAGGTGTGTGTAAAATGAATGCGCCAGTATTAAACCGAATGTAAAAATCATGAGGCTTAGAAAGAGAGCTTTGAGCTATTCTATGTAACAAATTAAATTAATTAAACAAAAAAATAGCTTGATTAATGATATGAAATTCAGATTATTTTATTAGTCCCACAGTGGGGAAATTTCACAGCTGTAACAGCAGCGAAAACACACAGTGGAAAATAGACAGTAAGAAATGCATGTAAGACATAGAATTAAATAAAAAATTATAATAAAATATAAAAAATAAAATAAATAATAAAGATAAATAATTATAATTTTAACTATAACTGTAAGTATATCTGTACATATTACAGAGGGAGTGTGCCTGAGAATATACATATAAGAATATATAGTATCTCAGGTATAAATGAGGTATAAATGAGTGCAAAACAGTGAAACAGTGAAATGAACAGTGAACAGAAGTGTAGTGTTATTGCAGTCCAGTTTTTAAGTCAGTTATTTATTGTTTATTTGTTTCTTGTCTATTTGTCTGCAGACTAGCGGGCATTTTTTTAGTTGTGTAGTCTGACAGCAGCAGGCAGGAAGGACCTGCGGTACCTCTCCTTCACTAACAGCGTGGATGGAGCAGCCGCTCACTGAAGGAGCTGCCCAGAGTGTCCTGTAGAGGGTGGGATGTGTTGTTTAACATGGATGACGGCTTAGCCATCATCCTCCCGTTTCTCACCACCTCCACTGAGTCCAGGAGGCATCCCAGGACAGAGCTGGCCCTCCTCACCAGTCTGTCCATTCTCCTCCTGTCTCTGTCCGTGATGCTGCTGGCCCAGCAGACTATCCCATAAAAGATGGCTGATGCCACCACAGAGTCATACAAAAGGTCCTCAGGAGTGGTTCCTGCACTCCAAAAGACCTCAGCCTTCTGAGTAGGAACAGTAAATGTAATATAAATTGTAGTATAAATACGTGGTACTCAGTGTCATATTCTGTATGAAATTTAGATGAAATTACTAAATAAATGACATTGGATGTTCCTGATGATCTGTACATTTGCACATTCCAAAATTTCTTGTCATGTGTTTTTTGTCTCTGTTTTTTTTTTTGCCAGTGATCCAGTAAGTGACTGCACTATTTGCTGACACTCTACCTGGAGGGCATTCAGGATCATTTCTGGTCACCTGATGACATCTGTTACAGGAAAGGCCTGATCACTCCACCTGACAGCTCTGGAGCTCTGGTTTCAGCTTTTTTAGTTCTCTTATCATCAAGTTAAGCCCTAATGTGCACACATGTGCACGTACAGAGTAAATACTATGCAAAAGCCATGCACACACACACACACATAATGACAAGTCCTCTCTTATCTCACTCTCTTTCACACTCACACTCACACACACACACATACACAGTTGTCAGTGTATACTAAGTGGCTTGATGTCTCAGCTGTGTCAAATGATTAGACAGTTTCCAGTAAAGCTCATGCTGCTAGCTTCTGATCCACACATGAACCAAAACTGTGCTTTTTTTTTCTTTTTAACTTCAAATGACCAGTGTTTGGTCACAGCATGAATCAGTTCCCACTCTGCACAACTCGGACAATCGGACACTTTGTCTGTTGCGAGCCAAGCTGTTTCATGGGACAGCAGGAAAAACATAAAAACAAGGATTAGACATCTTTGAGAAACCATGTAAAGGAAAGAAAAATCTTATTATACCCATGTGCTGATATAATTTGATTATATAAATCCTGAATTTACATGCAGATTGTTTCCTTCTCTGCAGTGTATACCATACTGACGCAACAGTTTCTTTTCTTTAATTGTCACTTTTATCTTGAAGCATGAGAGTCAGATAGTCTTCACAGGAACACTCCAGTACTACTGGAAAATCATTCACACATGCATTATTGTCACTTACAGGGAAGGGATTATATAAAGTATTGTTAACCTGATAAGAATCTGATTATGTAAGCGGTGAAACGTACTAATCAGTGTAAAATTTATACCCACACACATGACTCAGAGCTGTTATGTTAATGGTGGTGGCTTTATGACCTGCCATATACTGAGATAGTAGTTGGTCTGTGCCATGAAGTGCCAGGAGTGTACAGGTGCTCAGCCCAATCATCAGATATTGGCTTTTCTTCTGACCCAAGCCTGACAGTTTGGCTTACAAGAATTTGCAGCTTATCTTATCATTTTATATTTGGGGTTTTTTATTTTATTGGCTGATGAAGGCCAAGATAGTGACATCTGGTAAATGGAATTAGATGGGTCAAAGAAAAAAGAAAAAACTAGAGACGAGTGTTAAAATTCAGATAGCCAAGTGCAATTCAAAACAACTTGTAGCATGTTACACGATAAGGCTGATATTATTCTATGCCTCTGTCAACAAATCCAATGAAAAGACCAAAATCAACGATGTGTGGTGGCCGGCGGGGGCAACGGGTGGAGCCTTCAATTTAGTTGGGACAATATAACCAATAGTCAATTAGTTGCCAGACAACAGCGCCACCCTGGGAATTTCACCCACCCAGGGAATTATTCATCTTTGTGCAACAGATTACTAAGCACAGGTTCGATATACCACTCAGGCTAGAGACGGAGTTCAAAGATTTTAAAAAAAAATCACTTTATTAAGAGTTCTAAAAAAAATAAACAGCAGCAGTTATAGAAAGAGGGAGGGGAGAGTGAACCAGCGCTGGGGCCTATCGGTGGAACAAGAGCTCGTGAAGAGGGAGAAGGATGCCCACCAAAAACAAAAACCAAACATAAAACGTAAATCACCCAAACACGTGACCGGCACACCCAGCAATGAAACCCTAACCCTGTAAACTTGCGTCTGGACAACCTGGTGATGAAGGCAGCAATGGTCCAAGTAAGTAAGATGATGATTAGGGTCACCTAATAAGAATATGTCAATACTACTACAGACCCAAGGTGACCCGACATAAACCAAAAATGATGCGGCTGCAAGCTACGTACCTCCTCCCGACAGAAGCTAATACTCACGAGGGGGGGAGAGAGGGACCCAAGCAGCCATTAGTTACCTGTGACCACACCAGGGTTAGCTACAGAACACAGAGAGGAGAGGACACTTACCGGCTGCACAATGACAGGGCCAAATAACGCACACAGGAGCCACGGGCTTAAACCCAAACAGCCGATCTGCAGTACAAACCACATACCTCAAGAACCACAAAGAGACCAAATTACCAATTAATGCCCTCGGCAGGTATGACACCTGACTGACCTCTGACCTCTGACCCGGAAAGTGACGTCAGTCAGGAGGGCAAGAGGGAGAGACAGGTGAAGGACCGAGACTTTTATACCCTGCCTCCCCCTCACTGATTGGCTGACCATAACTACTCACAGCAGCACCACAAAACATAGAAAACATTTCTATGCTGCTACAGATGCATTGATCCATCTCTCAGTACTCTCTTACTTTCCTGCCTTGTCTTTTGGCAGCTGTCAGCTCACTGGTTAATTCTAAAGATCTCAATTCAAAAATGTATTTCCAGATTCAATAATTTCACAAAACACCTGGGCACTGTAGATTTTTGAAAATGTCATTCAGACCGGAGTGAGACGGATATTTGTTGGGAATATTTTCAGCTGCAGATTAACACACATTTGGTGTTTTAGTGAGTAATGAGCAGCAGGAACATAAACTATGATGCCCATGTTTGCCATAGTGAAATAAGCTCTCACCCAGAGTGGCAGTGTGGCTAATTAATTTGTTTTTAATAGTTAATAGATAAACAATAGCTCTGCATGGCACAAATAATGTCAGACACAGGTGACTAAAATGTTTCACATCTTAACACACCAATCAGCCGAACATATCTATACACGCCATGTGAGAAAACAGTGAAGATAAACATTGTTAACCCATCATGTGTCTTGGCAGCATCTATAAAAAGTTAAACTCAGAAGAAATTTCTGAGGAACTCCAGGTCACGCCCCATGTCATGATTGTGTGTCTGCCAGCTGTTACTGTCTGTTTGATACAGTACTGCTGCTAGACAGACAGTTGCAGAGTTAGGGTTTAGGGAGTGGGTGGTGTTGAAGGTAAAGGCCTTATCATTAGACCGCACGAGATCAAAGTGTTTGTCTGGCAAGAAACTTTAAAGATACACAAGAAAACATTAGGTCCCTGGAATATTGACGGAAGTACTTGAGTATTTCTGTGGAAAAGCACTTGGCTCCTCTTGCAAAACTATATGGTTTCACAAGAAAAAGGAAGTTCCTGTGTCTTTTTATATCTGTTTAATATGCAAAACTGCTGACTATTCTGGCACTGCTTTTGCCAGAGTAATAAAATGGGCACCGCTTTGTTACTCACTAAATAACAAGATCAAAACCATAACTTCACTCCTATCTTTTGACACGATACCACTGCTCACTGACCATTCGTGGTCAGTGAGCATGTACCCTGAACTCCTACTGCACTTATACATCTCTACACTCAGTACACATGACATACACACATGGACAAAATTGTTGGTACCCCTCCATTAAAGAAAGAAAAACTCACCAACTTTTTTGTCCTGGCCGGTTTGTTTTTTAAAATGGATTTTGTTGAACCACAATTCAAAAGCAATGTCTGATTTTCATTAGTTAATTTTCAGTAGATTTTTATTTATTATTACTTTTGTCAGTGTCAAGTTATTTCAGTGACCTTTGTGGGTTTTTCTTTCTTTAACAGAAGGGTACCAACAATTTTGCCCATGTGTGTACATACATACTGCATTATTTGGTTCCCATGGTAATAAAAAAAAAACCTGTGTTGCACGATGAATGGGAAGAGCATTAGTGTTAGTATTAGTATTCTGCATTTACACAACATCACAGTGCAATCCAAATCAAGCCTCTTGATGTAACAGAGACACACCCTGTTCCAATAAAAGCCTCTTTTACACACACACACAGAGGTATGTATACAAGAAAACACACACACAGTGCGTAGATTATTTTGGGAACAAAATGTTTTGTCACCAAACACTGTTGTCAGCCAAAAGACACGCGCAGATTCTTATAAATTGGTTCCAAAGAAACTAATGGTTTTTATCATTTTGATAGCTAGATTTCCCAACATAGGGGATAACAGAGAGAAATAGGCATCCCAGCCGAGTTCAGTATCGCTGCTCGTTAGTTTGAATATGTGATGATAGCCAAAGATAGTGAACAAATGTTGATTGTTTGAAGTGTTTTTCCCTTTGATAAGATGATCAGGAAGTGAGTCAGAGTATCACCAAAGCAGTGCACAACACCGGGTTTGTTAAAAGGAATCGTACACTATCTGTTCAGTTGTTTTATATCTGATTGTAGCTTATAATGCCCTGCAGTGTATGGGTGGCCTGTGTTTCCCCACATTGTAACTAATGCCTGCATTGTTTGCTTAGTCTATTGAAGTATCTTGTGCAGTAACCATCCACCAGAAATACGTCATTTCACCCCAGGCCAGCCTACTACAGTACACCAAGGCTGCTTTTTTCAGCAGTGACTCAGAGGGTGTTTCCCGGCAGCGCAGAAGGACTGTTAGGGATTTCTCTTCGGCTGACATTGTTTACATCTAGTGCCTGCGTTACAATTACAATCACTCCAACTGTACTTTGGTTTCTGGAAATTCAGAAAAGAAAGGAAAACTAATCAGCCATTTACATGAACTGGCAGCAGTGTTTAAGTAATGTCATGACTTATGTGAAATGAAAACAAAACAAATAACCTTATCTCTTCACACACACACACACACCACTGTTTTTGACTTCTTCGTGCACCTGTGCACCAGTGAGGCTTGTAATGGTTTGTACCCAGAGCAGCTCTAGAAGGCGTTGCGTCTGACTATCAGCTGCCAGCTATTGTTAGCTCACTGTGTAGGTGTCCAGAGCCACACTCTGACATGGCCTCTGTGTGACTCAAAGTAGCATTCTTGCTACAAGCACACTCTCAGATGTGACATATGATGTAACATAGATCAAAATACCAAGGAAATGTGAATATTTCAGACTGCTCTGTTGGTATTTGTATGGCTGGTTTCCAGTAAAAGTGTAGGCAGGTTTTCACACTACAATGGGAGCTATAGTAGGAGTGACACTTTGGTGACTCAAAGCGCTTCTACATCATTCCATCCTCAACTGACTACTCATGTAAAAGCTCTAAATTAGCACTTGTGGGAAAGTAATAATACATCTGTGTGCATGTATACTCAGTTGCTACTTTATCAAGTACACCAGTGAAATATATTGCAAACCAAAACAACAGCTCAGCCATAAAGTCTACCTTTACTAAGATAATAAGGCTCAGTTTGGACTAAATGACCTGTCAGAAAGGCATTCATTTAGCTTTATGTTAGTGGTTGCATTACACCGAGAGGTGTTTTTAAAGTTTTGCCCACCATTTTGTGCACTTTTTGCACAATCTTAATAAGTGTGTGTCCTTTTTTGCGCATGGTTTCTCTGTAATCTGGGATCTGTGAAATATGCTTAACACTAAAATAGCCAAGGTCATTGTGAAAACTGCCAGATCCCGTCAGTGGTAATGGCTTATAATCACAGTCTAATTTTATCGCGTTCTCTCATGTTCCTGCTTCAGATGTTGTTTCTCGTCTTTTGTTTGGAACCAAGAAACCCCTGAGGCAACGCAGAGCAGGGATATAACACTCTGCAGAGAGCTACTGAAGTGGCGTAGGGTTCGGGTTCTAATAATACGATGAAGATGAAGGTGCAGATTTATGGTGTTTTAGCCAGGCAGCAGAGTGGAGCCATAGAGCGTATGAGTCGAGCACAGGGGATTGGAGTGCTAACAGTAAATCTGAAGGCCTGAGGGAGGAACAGGAGGAGCGTGCCCGTAGAAGAGCCTCAGAGGGTGGGACTTGCGGGCCATGGTGACTCACTGCTGCTCCCTGGTTGGCTCAGATATCTGGCATCTGGAGCTCATTGACAATGTCTCTATGGCAACCAGCAGTTGTGGAATTGTAAACAGACTGAGGGACTGGAAAGACGAGCGGGAAGCAGGCTTTCACTGTTTTAAGTTCCAGCTGGGCTGTCAGTTTACTGTATATGCACGTGCTGAGGTCAAAGTGACAAAGTGAGGCGAGATGACGGGATGCACAGAGAGAGTATGCGATAAAGGTCTTCTCCCTCGCAGAGTGTGACTGTAATATGCAACTTTCTGCAGCCTTCAGGAGTCAGTGAGCCTTTTTTTAATTTATTTTCACCATGGTAAAAAGTGAAAACAGCACAATAATAAATGCTCAAAGTAATTAAATTTATTTTACAGACACGCACCCTTTCTAAACTCCTTTGAGATGACCAAACATGTTAATCTTGTTTATCTATGTGTTTATCTCTTCTAGTCTCAATTTAAGAATAATCTGAGAATCTGCTTTACACAGAAGTGGAATAGATATTAATGAATGCTTTTCTATAGAAGACTGTTTTAAGAGGGTACAGTATTAAAAAATAATACAATATAGCCTATCTAATCTCAATATGCTGGATGCAAACTGTGTAACCTGTGTAAGCAAGTGGTTTCTATAAACTTCCTCATTTTTTTACATGATCAATTCTTATAAAAAAAAAAAAAAACATTTGACAGCGTAGCAGTAATTCTCTGGGGAACTACCATTTTAAACTTTCTTAGCAGTTCCCCTGCTACAGGAACTACGAGAGTCCCCACGTAAAACCACATCAGTTCAAGTCTCAGTGGCACTCTGAGTGACAAATGTTGGGCTTGAATTGAGTGTCAAAAACATTCCTAATTTAAAAGATCATCTCTGCTGCTGCTGATCAGACAACATTAGCAAACACATGCTAATGCCAGAAACAAAGCCTTGCATTGTTCAGCTTATGACACAAGTAAACTAAAGTTTATCTCAGAAGCTTTAGTCACGTAAAACTTCTTCACGTAAAAAAAGTCTTTCAGGAATTCCAACTGGAGTGAGAACTCTGAGGCAAGTCATCACACAACAGTAAGGAAAGCAGAGGGTGAGAAATAATAAAGTTGCATTTAGCTGCTTAGTTTTACGGTTCCAGCGTTTTGCATGCTGACTCACTGTCACACTGGCATGAGTAGAACAGATCCATCATGTTATTAGTAAAGCCTGTCTTCCATGAAAATGGCCCATTAGCTCAACTGGGTTAGTAGCAGTTTCACTCCAAACAGGTGTTTTCACAGTTGGCCTTGTTAGACGTCCTCCTCAGGACCATATGTGGGAGTGTGCAGGCTGTTAATAGGGACCAAGTTAAACATTTATAATTATGTCTATTGGTACACGTAGTTTGGTGACATCATGTAATCTGCAGCAGGGCCAAGCCCAACTTTGACCTGCCGCAAATGAGCTGGAACAAGTGACATAGCAGGGCCCTTTAAAAACTACACTATCAGGAGTAGAAGATCCCCTTAATTTTGGCCTTTATTGTGTTTTATGATGTTTTTTTTGCACAGAATAATTTTTTCCATTTGGTTTTTAAGATCCCGAAAGACTCAACTTCAACTCCCATGAGTCTTTGATGAATAAACGCCCTCTCTAAACCTCATGAACAAATCGAGTAGATGTTTCCCCCGCAATGCAAAAACCTACATCTATGTAAATTTGGCAATCTTACACTTGGAATGAAATGTCGCTGGAATTGCTTTGAATATGAATGGGTTATCTTGCTATGCAAAATAGTCTGGCCATTGACCGTCACTTCGGTCTTTGTCTGGATTATTTTTAACCATGCTTTCCCATGAATACACGGTCAGAGTTCAGTCCAGCCGTCCGGTAAGCTCTATCGCGTCGTTAACCATTTACGCGATATAAACTGTGGGAATTAACTGGGATAATTTTAAAATCTGAAATGTTTTTTTTTATTTAAAGGTCTCCCAGTATTTTTTAGCACAGATCTCACGCCCAACAGCCAGATGACATTACACAGTATGTATATTGTTTCACAGTATGTATATTGTATAAGTCTCATCTCATTCTTTTTTAATACAAAGAAATAATAATAAATAAAGAAATAACAGATGAATTACAGCAAATACTTCAGTGCTTGTTTTTTCCTGAGGAAGTGCACACTTTGCGGTGTCAAACTAGAAGCACCAGAGTCACCAAAATGCCATGACCTATGTGTAAGACAATTTAGAAGCTGACGTGAATGGTTTTTCCATGTCGGTAGGTTTGTATTTATAATGAATCCAAAATGACATTAGGCTCTTCTTTGTGCTATAAAAAGTAAGTTTCCAAAATTTTTTTATTTTTGTACAGCCACTGTCACATTTTTGGCCAGCCCTTACACGCTGAAAGGGGATTTCAGAGTAAAACAACAGGGAGATATTGAGGTACTATTTTTAATGTGGAGAAAATTATTGCACAATTAAGAATAGCTGTCTCCTGTCTGGCCAGATAAGGCTGACAAGTTGGATTAACACTGGTGCACTTTGAAAGAACCTCATAACTCATCTAACTTGTAATTCAAGTCTGTTTTGTTTTCCAGCTTCAATCTCTATTAATAAAATGTATTATTATTATTATGTCATTATTATTATTCTAAATGTTCAATACTGTGATCATTAGTGTATGATGTGATAAACACAAACTCTTTCAGCAAGTGTTCCTGAGAAAATCGAGTTTGTACTTGAACTGTTACCATTCCACCTGTATCAGTTCTCTGTTTTGTGTCAACTGTGTGACAGGTTTGGGCACAGCTGTGGAGGACACACGGGCACTTCCTCAGAAAAAAACTGATGTCAGAGCTGCAGTGGTTTCAGACTGGTTGACTGTGACCGGCTGGGGGCGTAGCTATAGTGACAGATTGACTTATGTAAGCAGCGTTGTGACTCTTCAGCACTTGTTCTCTAGAATCACATGACCAGAGAGTACCGGAGAATTTCTCCTGAGAGAAAGAGAGCCTGTGTGCTTATAATAGTCCTCCAGTGAAGGTCAGACTGGTTTCAGCTGTCAGTGTGGGTCCCAAACATAGCAGTCCCAAAACGTTGTTCATACTTCTCAACAAAAACCTCATAAAGTAACTTACAATAGAACTAGAGGTCACTGACAAATGCTCCAAATGCTGGATTTTATTCAGTAAAAGTCACACAAACCCTGTGCAGACAATCAAACAACACACTCATCATATAAAGTACAGTACAGAATCGTGTCCTGGTTTTCTTGCTGTATCGCGTACACGTGAGGCTCACGCTTACTGGGAAAAGAATCATGATGTGATGGGCTTTTTTATGCTCAGTTTTTGCTGCAGCCTGCATTCTTTTGGTATTATTATACACAAAGGGTGGATTTAATGCTTCAAACATCATTATATACTCACCTCCTTGAAGATTAGTTCAACCAGAAAGGTGATTCACAATGTTTCCCAAATCCTCTGATTGTTTAGTTCTGTGTAATCAAAGGACTATGACTGCCTTTTTTGGTGGTGGTAGGCGCATATTTAATCTTTTCCAAGGAAAGCAAGTCCATTTCTAAAGGGGCCTCTGAAATGTTGTGGTGCACAAATCACCTCAGAGACCCTTTATCTCTCTCTGAGCCCCATTGGCTGAGAGGAGGCACTAAAGTGCTGTGGAAGCAGGTAGCAGGAACTCATTCCCGTAATTATGTTGGATATGGAGGTTATTGCAGATTCCCGTTCATCCGTCATTTTAGCAGTTTGCAGTAAATGCGCATGTGCTCCTGGCCGTGGTCTTGTGTAATGCTGCGTGCAGTGTAGACGTGTGGGGGTCTGTGCTTTCACAAGGGGCTGCAATAAAAAAGCAACATCTAGGGTAGTAATTCATTGATAAGTCACTGGAGAAATCGCAATCATCAGGTTGCTTTTTTGTAAATTGTCGACACCAAGCACACATATAAAACATACATAAATCCATCATGTTTTAACTAAGAGAGGAACTGTGTCCTTCTAATGACTGCTGATAAAACAACATTTAGTTTTTTGATCTGTTAAGAGGCCCCCTGGCTATCTTGAACCCCAAATACAACACTGGGATATGAAATTAAAGCACTCACACACTAACAAGGATGAAGGATGTTTTTTTCTTCTTTTTTTTTATTTGGTTTTTTTTTTTACAAAGGAAGAGGGAAGGGGAGCACAGGATGTGTTGTTCTAAAAATATTCCCAACAATAATTCACAGAAGAAAGCTGATGTAATTCACAGTGCAGCTGGTTTCAAGGGGAATTAAAAACTTTCCTAAGAAGAGGCTTTGTCTGCTCACACCAGCCTCAGCGTGCAGGTTGAACCCGTTGTTGTTGCTGAACTTACTGCAAGAACACATTGTTCCACAGAGCTGCCAGCATGATTACTGGATAAGTAACGGTAAATACAACTTGCACTTTGAGTCCTGTGCACTGAAGTATACATTTGTACCTGAGTGTGTACGGTATGTGTGTGTACAAGGCGGGTGTACATTTCTGAGAATGTATTTACCTGCTATTCGTGTTATAAGCAAACTGCTGCATCATTATGTATATGAGAGCATGTTAGGTCACGCCAACACCTACAGAGAAGCCGGTGAGTCACAGCAGAATAAAGGAGTTGGCTCGTACTTCTCTTGAAGTCTGGATTGCTATTTCACACTTCTGGTGTATTTTGTCTGAAGCAGCAGCGCGTTGACAGAGGAAGGAGTTATCAGCTCTTAAAACAAGAATGGCACATTATTTTGCTCTGTCTGACGCTGAAAATACGCTTGTGGCATCTACTAGGAAACTAATCTATAAATAAGAATCTTCAAAGTTTCTGATATCTGATGAATTGATGACACACCGAGATGTGTGTGTGTGTGTTTAATGTATCTCTAAAAATGCAGTGTCACGTATAGCAGTGGTTTCCCATCTGGGTCTGAGGCAGAAGATTTAAATTCAAGAGGAAATCTATGAGCTTGTGGTTGACCTTTGTGTTAGAGTTTACAAAACTGAATGTGCAGTTACACAAACGTCACTTAGAGATCCATGCATATGATGTGTTTCACTATTAGTGAGGCAAAACCCCAAGAGAAAAAAAAGAAAAAAACCCACTTTATTCCTGTGGAAATCAAGTTTTAGTCATCATACAACAAATCAAACACTGAGATCTCATTTCATAGAAAAATAGTGCTCTTTATTATAAATTAATGAAATGTTCATACAAATATAAATAAGTGCAAAGTCGTATCAGTCTGCTTGCTTCGTCAATCTTCTCAAACATCTTCAAGCATCCACAGCCAGTGGTTTGGCTGGTAAAAGTACATCTTTATAAAAGACAGCAAAACAAACGAACAAACAAAAAAAAACAGATTTACCATTTCATCTTCACTCATGTAAACTCATGAAAATAAGATACATTTGGGCTCTTCTCCATATTAGGAAAAGACAGATACCATATTTAATACATTCATTTGTGACTAATGGCAATCCTGTTTGTGCCAAAACAACTACCACATCTGTGGGTACACATTCCCTCACCACTGAAGCCGTGTCCAAACGTGACTTGTGAGAGGGTTAAACTCAGCAGTGGTACTGTTCACTCAAGTAAGATCCTGTAGGATTCAGTCATGTTGGCGCTCCAACAAAGTGTTGTCTAGTTCAGGCAAGTTTGGCAAAATGCTTCCTTGGAGCAAAACATCAGAAACACAACTCCACCATCTTCCACATGTTTCTTTAATCTAAGATTCAGATAAACCACACCAACAAACAGAACAAAAGTTCAGTCCTTTTCCCATCGTGGCTGGTACAAACATGCCCCTAGGAGGCCATCAGTGTCCACTCATTTGTACTCTCAGTTTCCATTGTCTGCAAATTTCCAGCGTGCACACTTGGTCAGAGATCATGGACATGTCTAGTGCCCCAGGCCTGCTCGTAAAAGCCTGTCCAGCCTTAATGGATAGATGATTTTCTGCCTCACGGCACATTGGTTAGCAGCAGAGGGAACCTGTGTGTCATCAGACTGCAGACAGCTGACTGTGAGCCTCACTTCAGTTTTCAGTCAGTCGTACGTCATCATGTCGGGAGGACGGCGGGGGTTGTCTCTCTTTCCTGCCACCGGGTTACAGCAGTGCTCTCTTTATGGACTAGTCCCCAATACAGACACTATTTCTCTGGGAGGATGGTACACATCTTGTCAGCACAATAAGCGTGCTCCAAACTCTCTGCTTCACTGTAACTCCTTACGTCTTTTGTGCTGGAACTGTCCAGTTTCTTCATCACACTCTCGAGCCTTTGCCCCTTCAAGAGCGTCAGTCCAACGCCGTTAGATAGGCGCATCGTACTCCTGCAGGAACTCCCTTAGAGGATGAGGAAGCTGGTCTCTCTTAGAGGAAATGTCCAAATGTCCGTTGACCGTTTTCCTGCACAGGTGCTGCAAGGTGGACAGGTTGCAGGAGAGAGGTTTGAGGAGCTCCAGGGGGATCTTCTCCCCTCCGGAGAAAATGTAGTAGGTGCTCCCAGCGCGAGTGTTCCCTTTGCTCTGCGACATGTAGTAATGCACCAGCTTGAGGACGCAGTCAAAGCGGGGAACGGCCTGAATGTTCTTGGGGTCCGTCTGCAGGTAAAATGAGGCTGCGTCGCATTGGATACGCAGGTTCTTGGTGCCCGACGCCGTCTTGACGCTGAGGGCGAACAGGTGCCGGTTGTCGGAGCTGTCCCGGATGAGGAAGGTGCCGGTGGCCTCGGCCGCCAGCATGGCATTGGCCTCCTTCCCGGTGATGGCGCCCCAGTAGAAGCCGCTCTCCTGCAGCTTGTGGAGCGTGACGAGGACCATCTGGTACTGCGTCTTGGAGGTGAAAGTCTTGTAACGGTGAGACAGCCGCATGTTGGAGTCCAAGAGGCTGCTGCTCATCGCGGAGTCAAACTTGCTGTAAGTTACCATGGCGCTGTGCCCACTCTCTAGGCAGCCTGGGGGGAGCACAAGGCACCACACAGACAAGAGGAGAAGAGGTGGGGGTCAAACCGAGGCTCAGAGGGTCGTCGAGCAGGTCAGTGTGTCTGGAAATGAAACACCTGAGAGGACAAAGAGAGAGAAAGTGTGAGGTCAGTGTGGAAAAGATGACATGAAACATTAAAATTTTACAACCTAACCAACATACAGTAAAGGCCAGGATCTGTTTTATTCATGCTGAGGTCCTGCAGCTCTACTGGAAACTCTTTTTCCAGATGTGGAGGCTCTGCCTCTAAACATCTCTGGTGACGAGGATGGGGAAACTATCCCAGTGCGCCATGACTTTTTCTTTTGTCATCAAGAAACAAAAAAAGACCCAAATTCTTTCCCTTTTTGTTGACTATAGTTGTGGCGTTAGTGTGTTTTATTATGAAATTCTTCCACTGAAGTTTCAGCCATTTCTGGGAAAACTTTCCTTTGTGTGTGTAATCTGCCCCCGGGACTCACCACCCCGGTCAGTTCCAGTAAGGACAACGTAATCCCGGTTGCGCAATTTACATGCCGCGACCGGCCTCAGTGCACTACCCCACTTAAACAAACACCTAAGACATTATTAATCCACCTTTACTTTACTTTTTTTTTTTTTAAGATATAAGTGGAGAAAAGACCGATCCTCACCTTGAGTGTTCCTCCAAAGTGTCTCTTTCCAGAAAAAAAAAAAAACACAAATAAATCCAAGCTTTTTCTCGCAATCGATCTGAGAGCTGCTTGATAGGAGAAGATGATTCTTTGGCAACAAACTTGAGACTTTGTCAAATAGAAAAAAAGCAAACGACGTGTCTCTGTGCGTAACAGTGTGCGCGCTGTGGAGAGCTGCGCGTTTCTAGTGAAGCAGGAGGAGGAGAGCTGCACTTATAAGAGTCTCCTCGCTGACTCCTCCTCCGTTACCTTTCCAGTAAAGCGGCTCTCTTGGCAGACAGGAAGCAGCTATTTATTTATTTTTTTTTTTTCGTTGTTGAAGGATTCCTGCTATGAGAAGAGCCCTCCCTTCTCCTCCCTGCTCCTCCAAAACGAAGTTAGGAAGGAGTTCCAAGCATTGCTCATGTATGTTTGGTAACCTGGTATCTGCTTATAAACACATACAATAATAATATAATAATACTAATGATAATATATTTTTTTAATCTTATTGTTGAGGTTCCAGGAACTAGACTCAGATCACTGTATGATCTGTCTGTGATCAAATGTTCTTTTTCTTGTTTCTTTGTCAAAGTTCCGCTTTAGTTTCAGTCGTGAGGTAATGATTCAGTGCGGTCAGTCAGTTTCAGAGAAATTCACTGTAACAGAAGCTCCGCATCGCCCCCATAGAGGGCGCCACATTTTGGGGAACTTCAAAAGCACATTATTTCCCAACAGCTGGTAGCCAGGGGCAACGGCTTCTTATTTACTGACTGATGTCAGGCTTGGTTTTTTTTTTCCTCCACGCAGTGTTAAAGCCTATGACCGTTTTAATCAACCACATTAAAAGTAGGTAAGGACCAGGTATGTCTTCTGTTACAGTGCAGTTATAGTTTTTTTTTATTTTTAATTTGCTATGTTATTTATTGAGTCTTACAGTGGTAGTTTGCCAGGTTAGAAAGAGTAGCATTCATAAACAGCGTGTAAACATTTAGTATAACTTTTAATAATGTTGTTTTAAGCAGATATACGTGTTTATTAGTCATCCATATAGTAAATGGAGATGACAATAGTGGATGGATGATTATAGTAAAACACTGTTATAATAATATGAAGCATATCGTAGTTGAAAAACATAAAATGTCCTCATATTTACTTATTACTACATTATAGTGTGTTATAAACCATTTATTGAATGTTTATATGGATTATCATCATATAATTAGAGGAATACAGCAGAATTAGGTGCAATTAAGGATGTTTCATTTAAAAATAGTGTGTTTGTTATCAGGCTGACTAACAGTTTGTATTAGGGATTAGTCTAATGCAAGATCTGATAAGAACTTTACTAATGCTTAACTATCAGATGAAAAAAAAAAGTTTATTTTCTGGAGCTCTCAAGCCTTTATGGTGACCCTAACTCTCCTCCTCAACTTACTGTGCTGTAAGACAGTCTTTATCAGCACTTTGTCAGAATTTCAGAATTAGGCTATATTAAGGAAGTGTGACTTCAGATCGTCATGCAAAGACTAAGTGTAGTCTTTGGCAACATGCGTGTGACAGAGATAGTGCTCATACTATCCACATCACCTCACTCCCCGCTGACTCAGCTGTGACCACCATCAGCGTCAGGTAGTCAGATTGGCTCCAGGCGAACATGTCGTGTCAGGCTTTGCCTTGTTTTAACTTCAGTTCACTCATCAGAAGAGGATGTGTAAATGAAAACCTGAAAATCAGCTGTAAAAAATACCCTGAAACTTCCTAGCACAGGCTGGTGCCATTCTCCGAAAAAGACACAGAACGTATGTTTTGGTGTTAGTTTTACCAAGCCTCGGCTGGGAGCCGGACAGAAGGAGGGGGTTGTGGGAAATGGCTGACGCCATGAAGCCTGATGGGCTTTGGTAAAAGCCAGCTGTGTCCACAGAGGTGAGTCAGGTGTTGTCTCATTCAGACCACCAGCAGGATGGGGGTGGGGGGGGGGGATTACTAGGAGAGCCTTGTAACATTCGAGTTGTTTCGAGAAAATCTATTGTGTCATCATTGTGAGGCACGTATTCAGCATTCAGAGTGTCCCCCGGGACAATGATAAGAGTCAATGTTCGGAAAAAGATCAATAAATTGGCCCAACCTGTGAGAAAGAGAAGAGAGAAACCCTAACAGCCTGTCATAGCTCACCATGTCTCCATGGAAACCACTATGCGCATTATTACAGCATACTGACATTTTTTTAACATGTGTGCTGTAATTTTCCAAGTCAGTTACACTTTTCATAGCGTGGCATAGAAGAGCCTTTAAGTGCAGGAGGAGGACCTGTGAGTTACCTCAAGACGTCAAAACTTGTAAAAAGAAAAAAAAAAGGAAAAATAATAAAACAAACAAACTGAACGCAGCGTGTACTTAACCAGAGGTCAGCCCTCAGATGGTCGGTCAGTTGAGGCAGCTGAAGTGACCTGGAGCCAAAAGAGCTCTCTGCTTCAGTCTGCTGGACGCCGGCCAAACTTGTGAGGCTCATGGTGTAAGCTTTGGCAATTGCAGATTTGGCCCTGGCTTTGCACATGTGTGTGTGTGTACGCGCCTTCTTTTATTTCTAGTACAGAACCTAAATAGAAAACCAAAAACATTCCTATTTCATCCACGTTGCCCCGTGTTTCTAAATGTGCATCCAAAAAGCACGTCAATCCACATGCAAAGTCAACGAATCCATCCTCAGTTTAGAGGATGAGACGAGGCCTTGCACGATAGCCCGCTGGTCTAAACCGCTGTTTAGTGGAAAAGGCAGCTGTTTAGGTTTTCCCACACTGACTCAGAAATTTACTCTAGCTCTCGGTTCCCGTAAACCCACTGGGTGTGAGGGGGGAGAAGAAAGCGGACTGCTCGACAGGAAAGAGGGGCAAAAGGCAGAAAAATGTTATTCAACAAAATATTCTGGAGCTGCTCGGTCGTGCATTCGTCTCACTGAACAGAGAGATCTGTTAAAAGCCCTGCGTGTTTCGCCAATTTTATGAAATTATTTCTGGCGTTGGCAATTACAAAGGTCCTCCTTATTGTTTGCACAGCTGAAAACAGTGAGCCCTGTTGAATCAACAACAGCAGCAAGTTGGGGGAATTGAACAAAACTAAATCTTTCTGTCTTACAGTTTCACTCACTGAAACCCTTAAATGATACTGTATGAATGAAAGGGCTGTGACAGGGAGGAGTACTGTTGCTATGAGATCTTTAACAGTGTGATTCAAATCAGATGAATTACCGTGGAACTGAACTGAGATATGCACAGAGGTTCCTGGCATATCAGTCCATCTAATTCCTGTTAGCTCCGTGTGACTATCATGCACAGTACCTTCACTTCCTGCCTCTCTTTGCTTGTCTCCTGTGTTTTCATGGCAAAACGCTACAGAGGATTCACGGCATTACTGTGAAAACTTCCTTCTTCGTTGAGCAAGACCACTGCTGTGTGATTACCAATAATCCTGTAATCATTTCCTGGTAACACTCTCTCTCTCTCTTCCTCTCTATCTCTCTTTGTCTCTCTCTCTCTCTCTCAGTCTCTCTCTCTCTCATTCTGATGTTCACAAACTCAAACTGTGTCTTTTTTTTAACTTTTGGTATTAATATAGAAGTTATTTGTTTATTTTATGTTGACTGTAAACAGTTTAGTAGTAGCAGTAGTAGTACTCTCCTGTGGTATTTGGAGTACTGCCAGGTATTCTCTTGAGAACATTTTGTTAATGTGTGTCAGGGATGCTTGTCTTTATGCTGATCTCACAACTCTGTCACAGCGCGTTACTGTAAATTTACAGGGAAGAACACTGTGGTATTATTATTTATTTCTCATTTGCCCATTAGTAGGAAGTGACCGCAGCATGTGAGCACAGCTGTCAGGTGTCATAAGTTTGCACAGTGGTTGAAAAGAAAGAAAATGAATAAAATAGATATAGAAACAGAAAAAAATGATGGTCATAAAAGTGTACAGCTAATCAGAATTTTCAGAGAATGTGATGTACTTTTTTAAATATATCATGCACAGTACTAATTATGCATTCTTCTGCCCCCCCATGCACCAGACATGGGTATGCATTTCAATTAGCTCTTAACTTAGAGAATGGATGAGTGGCACTTGATGAGCTGTAAAGGTGTGAAAGTTGGCAACGAAATCCACTGCAACATGCTGAGCACATGCAGTGCATAGCTGTCCTTCCCACAATGTATTTATAGCCGTGTGCCAGCACTGTCACGGCTGCCTTCTGGGAAGAGCTAAAAGCAGAACACAGGGCTATTAAATTGTACTTTTCACACCCACAAAATTATCTACAGTGACTGTCTGAACTATTCAAGTTAAGTATGTGACCTTTTCACTCACTCATCCAGACTGTGCTTTGATCAGTGGTGGTTCACTTAAGTAAAAGAAGCAAATCTGCATTATAAAAGTACTCCATTACAAGTCCTACATTTAAATTTTTACTATATTACAGTCGAAATGTACTTAAGAGTATGAAAATTAAAAGTAATCTTTATGCAGAATGATTCCCATCAGTTTGATATTATTAGATCATTGCACCATTACCACTGATGTAGTCATATGTAAACCATATTTTAGTACTGTAGCTGGTCTGGATGCATTTAATTTTTAATAGTGCATATAGTGGTGGGTAGTTTAATCTGTAACGATGCATTATGTCGTGTGCTGATCTTGTGTTTTTTGTTATCTTTATCTTTAAAGCAACAAGTAATTATATTAATGTAGTGAAGTAAAAAGTATAACATTTTCCTCTTAAATGTCATGCAATAGTATAAAGTAGAAGTATAAAATATCACAAGAAGGAAGAACTTAAGCAAAATAGAAGAACCCCTCAAAACTAAATATAGTACTTACTAAATGTTACTTTCCAACCCTGGTATGGGTTATTATGCCTTGAAAATGTGTCCAGCAACAGCTGGGGAGAGGGTCTTTTAAAAGCAGCCTGTCATTGCCAAGAATGCTCTTCGAATAAATTATTTGATTCCTGATTTGATGACGTACTTTCTGGCATTGTTTGACGTTGGCCCTGCCAGCAAATGACCAGCAAACTTTTCAACTCCGGGCACCGCTCCAATATTTACATAGCACCACACTGTGACCCATTGACAGTTGCCAGTGCCAATTCTGCTCTTCTCAAGGTTAACAAGAGGAGGAGGAGTAGAGGAGGAGAGCTTCTGGTATGACAACGAGAGAGCTGTGATGAACTTGTTTTCGTTCCTCTGCTTTTGTTTCCTGGCACAAGCCAATAGGACAGTGATAGGAATGTGTGGTGGTGTTGTGATAAGTTGCAACTGGAATAGCACGTGGGTCTGTTGCCAGCATTTTAGCCATGTGACAATGAGCTGGGGCTATTATTGAGACAGACATCATAGGACTGATGCTAAGAGCCTGGTGGTGGAATTACAAAATCCTTTCTTTCCAAATCACATATAGCTGACACAATGTGGCAGTGACATATTTGGACATTTAGCGCTCACTTGTGAAAAAAGGATGCAGGAAATGCAAACGCTGGGAACGTGTGATTGGGTCAGCCGCGGTGTTGAGGAAGAAGTTAAAGAAAGAAGTGAATTTCACAAACGTCATTGGGGCTTGGCAGCTGGTGTGTCATTATTTTTCACCACAGGCCGCATTGTGCTAGATGTGGTTGCTAAGCACCTCAACATTTACTGGAAAGTTCTAATGTTTGACATTATAAGTAAGTCAGGTGATCAACAGTGCAGCATAAAACACCTCGTAAAATAGCCAGTTGTTGTATTTGTGACCCTTTGGACAGAGCAAGGCTAGCGGATTCCCTTGTTTTGAGTCCCTTTGGACAGAGCAAGGCTAGCGGATTCCCTTGTTTTCAGTCTCTCTGATCAGCTGAGCTAACCTAACTGGCTTCTTCCTGTTTCTCCATATAACTCCCGGCAACAAAGTGAATAAGTGTGTCCCTCCAAAAATGTGGAATTATTCTTTTGACATATTTTACAACGCATGATTCATGGGCAAACAAGAGGGAAAAGTATTTAACACCCTAAAGGAAAAAAATGTCATGTGCAGGCTTACAATCTGCACCTTTTTGATCTCTGCTTTCCGATCTGCACCTTTTTGATCAGCGTGCTGAGGTCATGCCACCCGATTGAAATCAGCGTGTGAGGTCATGCCACCAAGATGGCGTGAGCTGCATCTAGAGAATACACATCTGTCGCGTTCCCTGAAACGGGGCAGTGTCCTGATCATGATCAACTGCTGCCTCAAACATCCAGATTGCATCATGGCAGATAATATGATTGATCTGCCCTGCTTATCTCGGCTCGCCTGCCACTGCCGCCACCGTCTGTTTATCAGTATCAAATGCTTGGACACAAAGGGAGCCAATGACATAAGCGGGATCTTCAAAATGGGCCTTGATTCCCACAAACCCCAGAAATAGCCGGTTGATGTCATTGGGCAGATGGTAATAAATCTGTCTACACTATTATAGCAGGTTGGCTGAGAGACGCTGTTAACTGAGAACACCTTCCTTGAACGCACTCAAGCCGGGGCGCCTGCCGCCGAAGCGTGCACGTGCACAGAGTCTTTGCAGAGAGCACTCGTGGGGCAATGTGCATGCATGCAGAATTCACATGCAAATAAAATGACGCGCTGGTTATCCATACGCATCAACGCTCATGAGCATGCAAATGCAGACGCACACGCATCCCCCTGTAACACAGTAGTAGTAACTTGATCCCGAGCTGTGCCAGTAAGCCTGACATTTCCGGATAGATTTAGTGTGTACGTGCAGCACCAGTTTTGTGGTTACTGTCCAGATAAGAGCGCCGATAGTGGTCTGTGATATGTGCCAGGCAGAGGCCAGGGGCCTCTTACCTGGAAGATGTCCTGTAATTCTAGAGGAGGCTGCAAGCTTTCCCTCTGTCACTTTTCCTATGTATTGTCTAAAGGGCCTGACTCAGTTGCAGATGTTTGAGCATACTACCCGGAGTGAATCAGTCACCTAGAGGAAAGCTTTGATCCCAGCAATCCCCTCAATCAGTAAATGACTCCACATGCGTACGACTGTGCCCTCAATGACCCTGCGTGAAATGTCTTCATGGCGGACACAATGAAGTCATATCAGGAGACGGTAAACTGACTACCAGCCATCGGGGCCATTGAAAGGAGCCCATTGTTGCTGGTGCAGGTGTCTTCCTCTTCGGAGTTCTGCTAGAGTGAGTTACAAGAGCCCCCTTTCATCTTCTCAGCCATCATCTGTGACTGTTTCCTGCCTTTCAGATAGCTTCTCATAAAATTGCAGCTGCATTATCAGGTCAGTGTATGGATGAATTTTTTTTTTTTAGTTCTTTTGCGGTTTTGTTTCTCTGACCTAACCAGCTGCAATAATTAATTTTTTTCTCTTTTCTCTTTCTCAGCCTTTCATAGAAACCCCTACACTTTGAGGTTCATGACCCCTACAGAAAGCGACTCAAAGTCCCAGAGAGGCCTAACAGAGGAAGCTCCTGTCTTTCGGCAGCCTCTCCTACGCATTTCAGATAATGTGTTCTGATTGCATGTGACACACAGAAGAGCTCAGTGGCGTTCTTTTGCTTTGACTCTGACCCTAAAACCTTGCAGCAACAAAAAAACAAAACAACAAAGAAATGCTCAAAACACTAAAAACATAAGTGCGCTGTAGTAAGTCGGTCCTATATCAGGCCTCTTTCTCTGTCTTTTCTAAGGCATTTCCTTTTGTCCCCTTCTAGCTGGGCACTCCCTGTAGACAGGAAATTCATCTGGAGCAGCTCCAAAACCACGGCCTCCTTTTCCTTCGTTTTCTGGCCTTAGCTAGAGTTGTTGGAAGGAGGGTACAGTATGTCCCAACCCTCGACCTGCATGTAAACAAACTAGCTGCCTGTTCCAGAAATCGCTCCATCTCATCCAGCTTCCAGCAGTTCTCATCTGAGATCTCTGCAGCGCTACACGCCGGTAATTGTTATGATGCACAATAAGCTCCAATCAGCACGAGATAATATACTGCACAGGACGCTCCATTAAGGAATGAGATAAATAGTAAAGACCCCACAGGAAAAAAATAAAAGAAGTGCTTCTTTTCACACCACATTAGAAAACTACAGTTTCCCAGAATGAGAGCCACCCACAGTTCAATGAATGTGCAGAAAAATCCCACAATACCATTTTCCCGCTGGGACAAACAACCTTCTGTCTTGTTCACACAGTTTCCTCCTCAGGCCCTGCATCAGCAAGTTCATTCCCAAAAATATTGCGCACGCAAGAGAAGTTGAACCCTCTTTCCAGTAAATCTAATTGATGTGGCACTCAGACAGCGTCTATCTCTCAGCTCCATTCTGTTCAGTCAAATTCAATTCCTCGAAGTGATTACATTGAGGAATAAATACTTAAACTTAAGGTGGTTGCATCATTTCTCAGCCGTAATCCAAGAATGCCAGTAACTGTCATTAAGCATATCGTCTACCTCTTAAATAATTTCCAGGACCTTTTATTAGCCGTCGTTTATAACTGGGTCGAGAACTAAATCCGAGCGCGCTCCTGTATCAGCCTGGGTGATTGTAACTGGAGATGCGATAGAACCTGTTTGTTTTCGTACTGATTGTTTCCCTAATGTTGCCTTTTGTAGGTCACTGTGTCATGATACCTGCTCGGATTTTACCAGGAAGAATTGCAGCAGCTAAGGAGGGTAATAGTGTTTAGGAAAATTGCATTTAAAGAAGAGAGGTCAGGCATGTCTCAAAGGTTATCATTTCCACTGAAACAATGAACATGCAAACAGCAGAGGCCCAGTTTTATCAGCATCTAAATGTTCAAATGGAAGATTCGCATTATTTCAAATACAAACTGAAATGAGGCTATAAATCCTCTTTTTCTTTTCTGCTCCAGCTAGTTTCAATTAGATGTTTTGCAGGATTCTGCATGCGTGTCAATTTTCAAACTTAAACAACTGCAAGTCTGTGGGGAAATACTTGGAACTAAATCAGTAAATCATATATTCCACATCCCGGCAGTATCTCTCTCTCTGCGCTGAAACTTTTACTGCTTGCCAAACTTTTGCTGCTTGCTGCTATCACTGGTGTAAGCTCGCTTGCACCCAACGCTAAAATGCTGCGATATACTTTAAATAGGCTGTTTGCATGGTTATATGTGCGTGCGTCAGCCGGGGAGCGAGTGAGAGATAGTAGAAGTGGGGGGAAGGGAAGGCAGAGACTTTGTTGTGGTTGTTTTTATGACTCCCTTTCTCAGAAATCCTGCCCAAGGATGAATGCAGTGTCCCTCTGCAGAGCAGGAGATTCCTGAAGTGATTTGAGCAGGATCTGTTCTGCCAGTAAAGCAACAATGTGTCTGTCAGCACGACACCTGAACTGTATATGCACCTAAAACACAGCTTCCCAAAAGATGTTTGAGTATGGTTCCAGTCTGTCTGTGTGTGATGTTTTTAGGTTTTTTTGTTTTTTGTTTTTTTTGCATTTACATTTGTATAACCATGAAAGTGAAGTTAAAGGAAACCTGATGCAGTAAAATTTGAACTTCAAAGCATCACCCTCCTTACATTAACTCGGTAACTGTATGCAAAACTGAAAAACCGAGAAACCTGCTGAAGCAAATTCTGTGCAGATGTGAGCTGGTTTGCGAGAAAATTCCCACCAGGCCGTGTTGCATTTCAGATTTGCGTGACAGCGTTTGCGTGCACGTGCCTGACTGTGTGTAACATTCTTTGCCTTCATGAGCCGATACGAGAAAAGGACCCTCCTCGTGCCAGCTGAGGTCAGGTCCGGACACCGTGGGGTGCACCCTTCTCCCACCGCGGTGGGCTGAGAGGCAGGGGGAGGCCTCTAGCGCTTCTGGGAAACAGTCTGGGCCTAATTGGTGCCTGACTGGTCTCACATGTCTCCACTTACTGGAGGAGACGGAGGATCCCGCCGCCCGGCCTATGAGAGCTGCTGCAGGCCCAGGCCTTTCCCACTTCATCAGCATAACCACAAAGGAGCGAATTCACCGAGCAGGCCTGACATGAGTGAGTGGCGTGGTCTGGTGAGTTTCAGTACAGTGAGGTCAGGTAGGTTACACTAAGCGGTGCCACTTCATAGTGTTTGTTTTCTAAAAGAACATTTGACCTTGATTAGTCCCTCTCGGTACAGTTTGTTCCAAAGATCTCCTTTCTGTGCAGTATGTGCAGCCTCCTACTATTGTTCCCTCTTAATGCATTCTGGGTCAGGGGTGATGATAGCTCCCCTCCTACTGTACAGTATATCACCTTCCCCTTCTCACGCACACACACCACACAAGCAAAAAAAAAAAAAAAGACGTATGAATACACTGTCTTTTCATGTGCCTTTTTAATCCACGCTGCAGTGAGAAATACGAGAAGTGAAGAACAGCACAGATGGTGAAAAACAAAGACTTCCCTGCTGCTGCTGCTGCTGCTGCTGCTTCACCACCACCACCACACGTTCTCAAACTTTTTTTTTTCTCAGCCCTTTTTTTTTTCTTGCCGTGGCAACGTGCCTCTCATTTCCCATCAGTCACGGTCACCTCCTTGGCTCTGTAATTCTCAAAAACGTCATTATCATCCTGTTTCACAGCCACAGTGCAAAGTATTTTTTGACTGCAGTTGTGCAAAAATGATTTCAGGCAATTTTCCCATACACTTTGTTTTTTGTTGGGTTTCTTCAACAAAACTCAATTCATTTCATATCAAAATGCACTGATGCACAGCAAGAATGTTGTTCTGCACATGTATTGCTATTATGTCTTTTCAACGCACATCTGGAACAAATTGTTTCATAATGTGCACCCATGGTCCCCCAAAACACTGCAGGCTAGGGCCTGGAGGAAAATATCATGCAAATAAGCAGCTATTCATTTAGCCTTGAAATTGGGTATAATTTGGGTTTCCAGAAAAGAAAAAAACTGATTTTAATCAAAGCACTTTTGAAAGCATTTTTCCCTGGTTTTCTTGCCTTTTACAGCTCATATCAACATGTCTCAACTTGAATAAACTTTTAATATTTATTCAGGAGGTTTTAAACCACATGACAGAACTGTAGGTTTTACTTTGGCACTGTACTCAGAAGTACCTGCTCCACATTACCCAGGGGCTCCTGCAACACTACAAATACAGTGTAGTGTGTGTCACTACCTGTGTGCTGTGAAAGTTGAGAATGGGACTGAAGCTTATGCTAAAGGTGCTTTTGTAGCTGCAACGTTTACCCAGACTGCTTTGAATGAGCCCCCTTGTCTCTGTAAGTTGCACACAGGGGCTGATGAGATGCTGACAAGCAGATCTTTGCAGACTGCTCAACATTTAGTTAAATGTAGGAATGAAAACAAGTCAAGTCAAATGGCACAATAACACTTTCTCAATTTTTTAACCACAGAGAGTTGTTGGCAGCTGCTGCATCCTGGTTGCCCAGCTCTCTTTCATGTTGTAATGTTAAAACAATGAGTGTTTTTGTGTGTTTCGCAATGAGGTATTCATTCTTTTCCATGGCACTGCAGGGTGACAGTAGGAGCACATAATCACAGTTCTCCTTAAGGTGAGATTAAGGTCATTTCTTCATAATAAAAATTGAAATATAACTCATGATATCATGAGTTATATTTACAGAAAGCAGACATTTACAGAAATCCAGAGATGCATGTGAATGCATATTTTCAACTGCATCTCACCCTTCGTGACCTGCTGTTCCTGCATGCCTGTTCCATTGAGAAAAAGTCATTTCTATTGATTGCTTTTCCAGGCATCATTTAATATGATACATATTCACTTGTAAATATCGACCTCTCCCTGCTGCCTTGACGTTTGTGCCATAAATACTTTAAAAGTATGCTTGTGAAAAGATATGAAATGTTATGAAGCTGTAAATAAAGTCTGGATTTAAACAGTAACAGGAGATTGGGGTTTTTTTATTTAGAGAAAATGTGGTTGGCGTAATGAGAACTTTGGAAGTTGTGTGCTTAGTCAAAACAGAGAGGGGACGAATTTCAATTTAAAGGCTGCCCTCAAGTGGAAGCAGTATTCAGTATTCATGGATGTACAGCAGATCGGCCTCGCTTACCCTATAATTTAATTAGTAATTAGATTTTTTTCAGGAATGTAATTAATGAATAGTATAAAAATCCACATTTAACGGCCTCCTTTGCAGCAGTATGGCTCAACAGTTCTTATCACATACTGCCATCTGCTGGAGATACTCTACTACTGTGAGCTTATGTTGAGGTGCAGTTGTGTAAAAGACATTCACAGCCGCTTGTGACAAATCAGTCTTTATTTCAGCTTGATTAAATGGTAATGGTAGAAACCTCAAATCAAACATTACTGAACAGAATAACAAAAAGAAAAATGGCACAACTAATAACAAAATGAAGACAAAAATACCCACTATACACTTAAGTATGTACAACTTTGATAAATAAACCAATACTGTCTAGAATTATGATTGTTTTGCATGTTTCCTTATTTTCTCTAGCATTAGTGCGCTGAAAGGAGCAGAGAGGGAGAGAATCAGGAAACTGAGCAGGCAGGGAGCTGAGAGGGGGGAGTGACCAGCAAGCACAGATGAGAGGAGAGACGACCGAACACGAGAGTAGAAAAAAAGCTTTATGCGCAACTCGGGCTGCATTTGCAAAACTGTACCTCGATGCAGTTTTTTTTCTTTTTTTTTTGCTATTTGACGGGGTGACGTGTCACCGCCTGACCGTGACCAATCAGCCATCCTATCCCATCCTTTCGCTTCATCGCAGTATATTCCTCACACAGCCAGTAGTTTTGTATCGTTTCACATCACACTTTGGATCCTGAGACGTGGGACAGCCCATTCTTTCTGAGGCATAGCTCCACCGAACCACACATTTATTTGTGCTGCTTTAAAGCCTCTACAACAATATGTCATATATTATGTCTTATACATAAACAGCCTGAAGCACACAGTCCTGTACAATGATCAATGAGGTTGGGCCAAAGGCTGGAAATTAAATGTGATTTGTTTTTTACCATTAAATAGGTAACACTCTACAAAGAAATGTGTGTTAAAGACAGGAAAGAAAGATTACGTGTTTTTTGACCGGGAGAAGAAAACTGTGAATTACTGTCGCCAACCAGCAGCTTCTTTCATCACATTTCATCTAGAGCGTCAGGCACTGTGCAGCAGTAAAGTAACGAACAATTAAATTGCTTTTTGTATGATACAGTAATACAAAGTAGTCTTGTGGTTGAGGCAAGATGAGAGCAAGAGAAAAATGGGTATGGGGAGAGAAATTTAAAAAAAAAAGGGGGACTAATCTCTGGATGCATGTCCAGGACCTTCAGGAAATCAAGTGAGAGCTAGATCCAACACTGAGACCCTGTCCAGACAAGCAGACACCCTCATCTGTAGCTCCTACACTGCAGCTTCACATTTACAAGACTAAAAAAAACACATAGTTCAGTCTGGGACACAGATGAGGCTTTCATTCATTGCATGGCTGTCATGTTGTGAACAGGATCCACATCAATGCTGATGTGGAAAGTTTCAGATCATCATAACAATCTCCTGAGTGGCAACTATTTTTTAAACCAAAGTTTTTTTTGTTTCCTTTTTCTATAAAATCACTAACAGTTGGCAAATAAGACTCCTCTCACACCCTCTGCAGTTTCTCTGTTGCAAGAACTTTCTTTTTTTCTTACAAAAAAAAAACAAAACAAACAAAAACAACACTCCAGAGGAATCGACAGTAAAAGCTGTAAAAATATACACGTATTACCGTAACATATTAAAGCACATCAGAAAAGATATTTACTTTTCTTTCAGAACACGAGGAATATTTTGGTTGGGGTGCCACACTTGGTCAGACCTGCTGAGTTTAAACGATGTGTGCTACAGGGGGAGGTGGTAGCAGAGTCGGGGGCTGCATGAGTGTATGCATGTTGTGTATGTGTGCAATGTGTATGGGAGTTCAGTTCTTTTTTTGTTTGTTTGTTTTCTTTAAAGCATCTTCAAAGGGGATTTTGCTGAGTTACACAGCAAGATTCCCGTTCGGCCTCGTAGACAGAGAGCACACACAAAGCTGAGAGAGAAAGAGAGACATTCAGACAGGAGGTTAGAGAAGGCTTTGGCCCCGACTCTTATCTAGAAACCCCAGCATGCTTCCTGTTTTTTCTGGGCTGTAGAGTCCCAAAGCCAGATCTAGTATGTAACCTAGAGAGATCCCCATGGGGAGGTTTGAGGTGGACCTCAAATGTGACCTCTGCCCCGACCCGGACAGACAGGGCAGATACCCAGACCCCCCCGCTCTGTCAAGTGCAATGTCGTGAGCTCTGAGCAGCTCTAGTGCCTCTTCATGGATGACACCTTCTTCTTCCTGGCTGCCAGCATCTCATAAAAGGGGTCCCTGCTGATGGCGGCTCTGTGGGCACAGATGTAGAGGGAGCATAATGACATAACCGTGCAAATTGCTGCACTCATACAGCACCGTAATGTTAGCAGCGGTGCATTTGCATGTAAGCAGGGCTCTTTTTTTTTCTTAGCCTTTATGTTTAAAGATTGTAAGTAAAGTTTTTTTTTTTTTTTTTTTTAACTGCTCAGTAAGTCCTCAGCATAATCAGCACTTGTGTTGTGCATTGTTGAGCAGCAGGAAACAACTCAGTTTTAAACAATATGCTCCAATGGAAAACATTCTGGTATTTTTGGGTGAAAAACTGTAAAATCATCTCTGATGTTCTTTCCAACTAAAAGTCCATAAATCCACTTATATAAGAAAAAAAGACTCCAGAACCTGAGAACAAGTTTTAAGTAATTCATTGATGGTTTTCTGTATGTTCATGGGTACATTGTGTTCCACAGCTGGGTATACTTTTAATTGCACCAATTTGCCAAAATTTAAACAAATATAGGCTAAGAATATTCGAGTTCAGCCGAACCTTACATGCAAGTTACACACACTGTATCATGGCTTTAATAAATGCAGAAAAACATTTACTTGATGCTGTTCATCCATTCTTCTTTTTCCTCAGTAGTGGGGGCAGAGATACGGTAGAAGGTGTGGTTGCCCTCGACAACACGTCCGTCAGCCTCGGTCTTGCATGCTTTTATCACCTGGTCCTTGTTGTCAGGAATGAAAAGCTCAAAGCAGTTCTGCAGAAGTGAAGCGGATGGAAGTTGATAGTAAGTATAAGGCCATTAAGAAAAACCAAGCAAAAACAGTGCGTAATCATAGAATGAACCAGCAGAGGGAGCTACACTTACAGGCTTCTTATCCTCCACCTCCTTGATGCTCAGGTTCTCCAGTGGGATGATTCCTCTGGGCTCTTTGTCCTGGACAGATATAAAGTATGTGAATGGCAGAGCGCCGCACACTGAGAAGAGCAGGAAAAGAGCCAGAAGCTTCGTCACTGTGACAGAATAACTAAGCTGTACTCACTGTGGTGTACTCAAAGTAGTACAGACAGTTATCTGTGAGGATGAACCACCTCCTCTTCCAGGTTTTAACTCGTCCCCCTGCAGAGCAAACAGCAGGCGTTAGAGAGGTTCAGAGAGAGAGAGAGAGAGAGAGAGAGAGAGAGAGAGAGAGAGAGAGAGAGAGAGCAGAGAGAGAGAGAGAGCGAGAGAGAGAGAGAGAGAGAGAGAGAGAGCAGAGAGCGAGAGAGAGAGAGAAACGAGCACCGAAGCACCAGGTCGAGCGGCAGACAGGCAGACAGATGTATGGGCAGACAGACAGATGACAGAGGACATCCCGCTTTTCACCCTGATCCACCATTGCACCATGCGCCCACCATCACCACAACTGCAGAGCAAGCTCTCTGGCTACTTTTCTTGACTTTGTAATCTTTTTTTCTCTCTCTCTCTTTTTTTTTTTACTTTTACATTTTATCTATTGATTTAAGGACTTCTATCTTTTTTCACATCAAATGATAACAGATACTGGCCACTTCACATCTGAATCCAAGATTGTACATAAACACCATTTCAAGACTAATTGGAGTCGATGTGAGGATGCTATATGATTAAGCTACACGTCTCCATAAATGTCCACTGGTGTGTCTGGAAACTCTCCTCACTTGCTGACTCAGAGGAATAAGTCTGGAAAGCCAGGATCGATACACACACAGGACACAGATCTATTTGCCTTGAACTCACTGAACTGAAGGAACTACCACCCAAATGACGTTACTAGAAGATGGCTTTAAGTGTGAGACACACTACAATGCCTGTATGAGGACTGAAAGTGGAAAGAAAGGGGTGACTGAGGATTAAGTTCCCTTTCATGCCCGGTGGGGGCTCTCTGGTTAACTCTGTACCCGCTGATCTGTAGCTGACCTCTGACCCCCGTTGTCACCCAGACTTCCTGCGAGGGGAAACCTGATCACTGTGGCAGATGGCAGTCTCGCTCTGGGAGGATGGGATGCCAACAAACTGAGGAGGGCATGAGGCTCAGAGCTTGGAGCTACGCTCGGCTTCTCTATAGGCATCTCAGACTTGAATTTCCTGTTTTGGCTTTGTAAAGTCACATTAGAGTGGGTCCAGCGAGGGTGGGGGGGTGGGCGTTCTTTCTAAACATGACATAAAGACCTAAGCCTTGTCTAGACTAGGTTATCCCACCACCAGTATTAGTAAAAAGCTGCATCGTGAAACCCAACTACCAGGATAGGGGAGGCTTTGAGGATGTTTGTATACAGACATGTAGAACACACTTGTATTATCATATAGCAGCATTAGTACTGTATATGATCTCCCATCATACCACAGACATCATGATAGGTCAAACACTTCAGTCTATGCTTGTTATAATCTACAGACGCCGTCAACACGCTTTGCTCCACAGACAGAGATGGAGAGCCCCCTCGCCACATCTCGCATTGTCAGCGTGTTGTGACAGAAAAGCAGACAAACAGAAAACACAGACGCGATGGCAGAATCACACAGCTGACAGCTTGAGAGTTGATTGGGTTGGTTGGTTGGAGGATGCGATTGGTTTTCGTGGTCATGTCAGTTCCTGTCGCTCCAAGAAAGACAGATGACCTCCTCCTGTGCAAGAATGTCTGTGACGAGGTGGGACGTCGTCCCAGCCGATTGTTACAGCGGTGTGTGGACGGTGCTAGGCCGGAGTGGAGCTGAGTGGAGGGAGGCACCCATGCAAGACAGGACTGTGGGAGACTGGGCGAGTAGAAGTTAAGAGGGAGCAGGACTGTTGTAAATCATATCCAGGTAACTGTTTTGATGACTTGATCTCACCAGAATACATTAGCAAATGGCTCTACTTTTTATTTTTTTGCAAAAAAGTACCAACTTTTGTACCAATAGAAGACTCTTTTTTTGGAAATTAATAATAGGAAAGATGCTTTTATTGCAAGAATGCAAGGTCAAACTACTACCCATGTTCACTTTAAGAAAATATTAAGCATGCATGAATCATTTGAGCCCTGCCTGCATCCCTTTCTGCACACTTCTCTGCCCACGCGTCTCTCCCACAGTTTGCTTCAGTCCGATCCAGCACCACAACAGGCTGCAGTCACACTTTTACCCTTCAGATCCATTTGCAGCATAAGATAAGGGGAGCAGAGCCACATTGTTCAAAAGGTGCAGTATTCCCTTTCCATGCAACCAGAGATCAAACAAAAGTAAGCCAATAGGTAAATAGGTTCATGATCAACTTGGAGAGTCAAGCAAAAGTTCTTTGTTGTGCTCGCTGCATGGAAAAAGGGGATAATGCAGCTTTAAAAAAAAAAAACAGATCAAAGAGAGTGACCACCACAGCATACAGAGAAAAGAGGGTCAGACTGCTCAGTAGAGTGGTCACAAAGCATCAGCTCCCTGAGCCGAGCCCAGGGGGTGCCAAATGAACCCAGCAACCGCCTGGCAACCACCCACAAAGATAAAAGAGTGTGGACAAACCACCAGCTCAATGAGAGACTGAACAGACAAACATCTCAAGTTCAAATGAGTCAATGGAGAGACAAGAAATCAAAATAACAAATCTACAGACCCCTGTGTGAACGAATAAAAAAAAAAAAAAAAATGAGGAAGAGAACAAAAGCATGGCGGACCACCAAAAGCACCTGAGAGCTGAGAGATGGACTAGCGTTTGGGAAGAGCAGGTGTACATACCTCCTGAGGAAAGACAACAGCCAAAATCATGGGAACAAACAAACAAACGAAGAGGAAAAGAAAACAAAAAAAATCAAATTAAATGATAAGGAATTATTGCACCACAGTCCTGATAATCTGGTTCCAGCGAGGCTTTGATGCACTGCTTTACAGTTTAACATGTTCATTTTAGATTAAAGGACTGTATTTTTTTATGAGGAGAAACAGACTTGATACATCTGCTGTTACTATATCAGTCCACAAGAGGGAGTTCTACTCAATGTCACAGCTACTGTAAAGCACTACATTAAATATCGCCTCCACTTGGGTCCATGTCTGTTATATCAGGTCATTTACCTTCCACCCTGATTTTTTTACTCAAATCTGCAAATCTGGAATAATTGCAGAGAGAGTAATTCTTTATTCTCCTGGTATAATAGGTTGTAAAGATTCACAGCGATTGAAAAATTTAGTTTAAAAAAAAAAAAAAATCATTGTGAATCTGTACAACAGTAATAATTCACAGCGGAAACAGAGAATAGAAAGTTTAGGAATCCGAGGTCGAGTTTTTCTACTTGTAGAGTGATTGTGACCATTAAAAGTACCAGCAGACATCCTGTCGAACATTTGTAATCATACAGGCGTGATATTGTGTGTCTGTGTGTGTGTGTGTGTGTGTAAAAAGCTGTGTGTCCAAACATATGTTAAAGTCAGAAATTAGGGAAAAAGTCAGGACAAAGGGGCCCTTAAAATGTCACAAAACACAATAAAATTACTTCAGAGGACCAAAATGTAATTAAAAAAAAAACAAACAAAAACAATGTGATAATGAGGAAAAAAAGCCCACTCAAATAAAATATGTCTAACCTTTATGCAAGTACAGAGTGTATGTATGTGCGAGTGCATTCATTAGATTTACAAGCTATAAAAAAGTCAGTATCTATGCATGTCAGTGTGTCAATATGCCCTTTCTTAAACAATTCAAAGGCCTCCACATACCTTGAGACACTCACACATACACACGCAGGTTATTGACCTCAGGTGAGAGATTAGTTATCACTTTAATTAAGGTAGCAGATTTTTCAGCCTCAAGATAATTTTCTGCTCTGAAACCACAACACAAACTAATTATTAAATAACAGACTGATGAGAGCATCATTATATGGGTGAATTCATCATGTGGCCCAATAACTGTGTGCATGTATTTCCAGTGTCACTCACCCAGTTTTAGCAGCCAGCCCTCTCTGTCTGGGTTGAAGAAAGTGTGTGTGAGGTCGTTGCCGTCATCCTCTGGGATTTTGAAAGGCTCGTTCTTGATGCTGTCATACAGATTCTACAATAAAGAAAAGTTAACCATAAGCGGAGCAGGATTAGCTGTAGGAAGAGGTATCAGTCCATAGGAGGGGAAAAACGTGAGCCCAAGATAGCTTTCAATCCACACTGACCCTGAGCAGGTCTTCAGGCAAGTCTCCTCCATCGTTGATTCCTCTGTTCATGGAGATGAATCGTTCCACGGTGGGCTTGTCCTTCACATTCGGGTTGTGGAGGCTGGTGTTTAGCATGATGATGGCAAATGACAAGATGTAACAGGTGTCTGTAAACACACACACATATAAGAGTGAGCACACCACAAGAGGGGGATGAGCTTCATGAGAAAGCAAAAGGTTGCTGTTTACAATGAAACCGCTGCCAGTGTTGAATGTCATGTTTAAATATGAATGTAAATTAGTTCTCAGTCTAACAGAGAGGAGAGGAGATAGGCGAAGCTTCATTAGTGAGGCGAGTGGGTGGGAGTGAAAGGCTGCGAGTGGGCAACTAAGTATGCATGTGCGTTTTCCTGACATGCCCTCTTGTGTGTGTGTGTGTGTGTGTGTGTGTTGAAAGGCAACGTGGCCGGCACATGGCTGATGCAGCAGCACTTTATCTGGCCCGTTAGGCTGTTGAGAAGTCCCATGCATTATTCACATCCATCTGCAACCATGTTAGAGGCAGTCTGTTGTCTGCTATGGGCATTATTTCCCAAAAGCCAGACACTCTCCGTAACACAGCTCACTTCAGCAGACTTTGTGTCTGCTAAATAAAGCAGCTTAGATACAGTTTAGATTCAACTGACATGCCATTAGATCTAAGTGCTTGTCAGGGGGGTCAAGGTTTATCCACTAAAGTCCCTTAAAAATGAAGAAATTGAAAGTCAGTATTTAGTCAGAAATGGCTATATTTAAGAATTAATCAATCAAATTAAACCCTAAATGCTATTCACATTTGTACTGGCAATCTTGTGTAGACACAAAATAAACTGTAGTAATTTTGTTCTTTGTTTCCACACATTTACAGCTCTTTGGCTTTTTACGATGGGGCTGTATGGCATGGCGGCGCTACCTGTGGACTGGAAAACGCCAGGGTTGCATTGGCAGTAGCGCTGAGCAAAGGCCTCCATCATGCGGTCGATCTTCTGAGCTTCACCCGGTAGCCGAAAACTCCACAGGAACTGTCTGTCAGGGGACACACCTCAGTAGTCAGCAACAGATTCACTTCCACTGTGAAAAAGCTAAATTAACTCTCTTACGGCACAAAACTGAAACTGACAGCTGCATCCTCACACAGAGGAAATCATGTGAATCTGTATCACAGATCACGTGATTTATGTAAAAAGGGGGAAAAGTTATAAGGAACTAGTCGAGACCTTGGTGAGTATGTAGCAGACCTGAGGACGCAAGTTCCTGGGGAGATTCTGTCTTACCTGAGGGCCTGAACCAGGTTGAGGTCTGTGAACTCATGAAGCTCCACAAAGGCATGGAGGACTTGGATATTAAATTCATCTCTACAGGACACAAAAAAAACATGACATTTTAAAAGTCTATGCATAACCAAGACAACATAAACATACAAAAGATCAGGGTTACATTGATTAATCTGCCATTTATCTTGTCAAATAACTGACTAATTGTTCGGTCTATACAATGTCAAAAACAGTGAATAATGCCCGTCAGACTTTTCTAAAGCCCAGAATGACCAACATTAATTTCTACTTCTGTATTGTATTCAATTTCCTATAAGACAAAGAAAAGAAGTAAATCCTTGAGAAGTTTGAACCAGGGGATGTTTGGCATTTTTGTTTCAAAGAGTATTCCACCAGTTTAGCATTGCACTCTTATCATCGTTTGTTTTGGAGAAAATAAATGCAGTAACATTGCCCAAGACCTGCTGCATTAGAAAAGCACACTCCATCAGGATCGTGTCTGAGGACTCAGCTCAGGGTGTGATCAGGCTCACATGGTCTTAAGAGGTCCCTGATAGGCTGCATACTTTGACAAATCCAACAGAAGAGGAAAAACATCCCCCACCCCCATTTCATTTATCATCTAATCTCAAATCATGACATCATCCCTGACCTTCGTGTCCTTCAGAGTAAATGATCTGCCCTGTGAAATCACAGGAAGGCTCTAAGGAGCTCTGAGTCATATCCAGTGACTACCAGCCCCAATGGACGAGTGACCAATCGCATCTTAAGGCCCCAGTGCTGCACCGGCCCCTCCTTACAGAATCAAAAACACGCTGAGGGCTTGATAACAATCAAATAGCCTGAGGTCCATTTCCTGGTTTGATCCCACAGACCACTTCCCGACTGTAACACTGCCTGCCCTCTAGTCCCTAATCAGTACATACCATACATTAGGCCCATTACTATTGCCCACCTAATGTGTTCCCTCTAACAAAGATGGTGTGAGGATGGCTGGAGGGATGGTTCAAACAAGTGCATTCTCCAGCTGCGAGTCTCCTGATTGCGTTACTTATGAATGAGTAAGATAATCAAAGACAGATGGAGGCTATTGAGTAACGGACATCGTCTTGAGAGGATGATCGAAATGTGGGACCAATAAACTGTGTTTGGGAAAGGATGGGCGTGTGCCCGACCAAGAGGAAACAGAAGCAATACGGAAAATATGCGCTCGCTATCCGATGCTTTTATCAACCACGTGGATTGGGTGCTGGTGAATGATGATGGAGAGTACGAGAATGAGATGGAGAGAGAGATGGGGGACAGTAAGTCAATATTTGTCCTGACCTCTCTCCGAGATAATCTCCAATGGCTGTTTTGTTGAGGCCCTCGCCCTTGTAGAGGAATTGAGCAATATCATCGCTGGTATTCTTCAGCAAGTCATTCTCAATCAGGAACTGGATCCCCTAAGAAAGAAGACAGGCCTCAGGTTACATCCTGCTTATGAGCACATGTGGGGCAAATCATATGTCTGGAAAAAACAACAGTTACTCCCACCTACCTTTTTGGGGTCCATGTTAAATTTCTTTCGGCCCATGGCCACCTGTTTATTCCTCTGCATATTTTTCCTGGAACATGAGTGTAAGTTGTTGTTAGTTTGTACTTGATGTGAACATAATGAATATGTGAACAAACTCTGGTATATAAAATGTGTATCAGGGCTGCAGTTAGAAATTACTTTCATTGTAGATTAATCTGCAATTATTTTCTCAATTAAAGGATAAAGCATGTGGTCCATAAAATGGCAACCACAATTTCCAAACTCAAGGTGATGTCTTTGAATTGCTTGTTTAGTCCGACCAATAGTCTTAAAGCCAGATTCAATGTCACAAAATCTAAGGTAACAGTTTCAGAAACTTGAACCAGTGATTTTTGGCATTTTTGCTTGATATCATTATCATATGCTCTATCATGCATACATTTTGATTTTTTGACTTTCGGATATGATTCACACACCAAACTACATGCAAATCCACCAAATTGATGCTTCACCATTGTACTGATTCATAAAAGCTAGCGCCATTACAATCAATGTATTCACTTCATTTCCTGAAAGTGTCTTTCCCGTTAACTTTTTCCATTTGTTTGGCAGAGACCAGCCTTTCCTCCCCCTCAACCGTGATGACAAAGCGTTTAACATCATGCATATGGGAACGTCTCATTTCTCAGGACATGAGTTATTCAGGGGGTCAAAGTGCGCTCCAAGTGTCCACCGTTACCATGGTTACATCTCCATCCCCAGCCGGTGAGAGGTCACCACTTCTTCCCACTGACTCACTCGCACCAGCATTCCTTCGCCTTTTGTCTGCCAAAGTCCGACGCTCAGCTAAACAGATGACGCCCGGTGCAGACTATCATGTACTTTCTTCGATAAATGGATCGCAGGAACTTTGATCACAAGAAGGTGCACGTAACCCTTAATGGGTTCTAGATCCTGGAGAGAGTGCTTTGGGTTTATTTGGTAGCTGATGGGATCCCTATCCACTTGAGTAGACCAAACGCGAGCACCCCCTCCCCTGGGACCATCCATTGTCTGCCTCTGCCCGTACACCCACTGCATTATTCAATGAGGCCTCCCATCATGGGGGTGTGCCTGATGAAACATTTAAACTGCCTTAAAAGCACAGCCAATTTGGGGAGCGTATCTGGTGTGACGGGTTGGCCCAACTTGGCCATCAAACATTAATAATTGACGGCTTCATTTGCTAAGTTAATAGAGAGCAAACAGCCAGGCAATTTAGGCAAAACAGAGAGGGAAGTATGTGTGCGTAGGGTCCCTTTTTCTTACCTCTCCTCAGTGGAGCCCAGGTTCTCGATCTCACTGGTCACTTCTGCTATCTCATCCTTCAGCCGCTGCAGAAAAAAGACAGGAATGTTAGTCTTAAAATGTCACGAGAATGACATGAGAATGGATTCATCATCTGTCCACTAATTTCCATGACACCATGAGGGCTGGAAGGGTGTGACCAACGCAAACAACATGCAAAGTATTTGTATAAAAACACAGAAGGGCTCTATTAAACAGTGCCGAGCGAGAGGCTCATCATCTCTGAATCACCTCTGTTTGTCTGTGAGCCAGGTGGCCTTTTATCACATACGGTAAATACTCACGTCAGAGCCACATCAGTCGCTTCTTGGGCTCCTGAACTGAAATATCACACAACCGTTGCACATCCAGCTCTCATCAATTCCCCTAAACTAAAAACGGATAATAGCTGTCTACATCTCCCGTCGCTGAGTGTGTTTGCGTGTGTTTGCTCTCCTAAACAATCCTCTCAATTTGAATTTGATTAGGCGGAGAACATTTGGGGTTAACCTCAATACAAATGGAGTAAGAAAGCGAAAAAGTGGATTATATTTTGTGTGGCATTTAGTGATTAATGGCTTTAGATGCAGCTTTAGTCGATCAAGCCGGGCCCGCTGGTGCCAGACTGGCGCAGTAAGGGCATTGCAGAGGGTAGAGGATGGAGAGGGTGACGTCAGCCTGATGAAAGTGTGGAATAATAGACTGTGGCATCAGAGAAGACCTTACTATTTATCGTGAGAGGCTTCAATACTTCACATAAAGGTTACAATCATGGAGGCTCTTCATTCACATCCAGCTGCAATGTTAGTGTATAATTTCTCATGTATAAAACAAACTCACTATAGGCCAAATCACATCTGTGTTTTCAAGGCCTGCGCAATCACAACACATTCCTCAGATGCTTGCCTTCGCAAACAAAGGCTGTGTGCAGACAGGAAAGCAGTTAGTTGTGGTGGTGGTGTGGGGGGGGAGCCTTGACACGCAGAACCAACGGGAGGGTGTGAGAGTCGAAGAGGAGGAGAGGGGTCAGTGTGCAGACCATAGACGACATGAGGAGGAAAGGACGGGGGTAGCAGTGGTGGCCAGAGAGGGAGGGAGGGGGTCAGGGATGGTGGACTAGGCTCATAAAAGAAAGGCTATTGGATCATGCCTCCAATGTCTGTCTGTCAGGACTAGAGGAAGTCCACTGGCACATCTGAAGAACAACACTCTCTGTCAGACACTCTGTCACCCATGTGTGTGATTTGCTTACAGAGCTGGTTAAAGAGCAACAGAACTGACCCAAGAAGCTCACCTCGGTGATCAGCTGTGCTCACGGCTCACAGCAACAGCCCAAAAAATGACCATGGGCCATGAACGGGAATTAAACAAACCACTTTAGGGAAATTCGGCCGAGCTGATTTGAATCCTGGCTCTCTTTGGAAATCAGAGACTACATGAGAGATATTCAACTGGCTGCATGAGCGCAGTCCCCTTGAGAGTTTAATCCTATTTTATCTGTAAGCAGAATCATTTGTTTGTCTTTTTTTTATAAATATGTAATATTCAAATCCACGTTTCATAAGAACAGCCAAATGAGACAACTTGTGTCCATAAATAGGGGTTTTTGCAGGCATTACATCTACAGAACACAAATGGCTAAACAACAAACAGAAATGGTTTGTTACAGAAGAGAGCGTTTGGCAGGAAATACCTCACATTCCACCTGGGGTCAAATACTTCAAGGACTCCTTGGAAAAGAGAAATTTGCACAACTGGATAGGAGATAAATGTTTAATCAAAAAGCAGACGAGTTGTGGCTGAAGGCAGTGGCAGCGAGCCAAATGTCTGGACTTTATAGGTCACAAAAATGAAGACCCTCTTGCCTCTTGAGCTTCTAAATCTGAATACTACTGATTTTAATCTTTTTATCGTTTTATTAAGATTAGCCCTGGCTGTGGTACATACATTACATCAAAGATGTAAGCCAGGCAGTTGGGGAAAATGTTTGTTTCCAGTTAACATCTAGTGGGTTATTTTCCTTAGTGACAACATCCTTTCCCTGTATTACCTGAATGTCCTCCAGCAGCTCTTGCTTGCGCTGGCGAATATTCTCCAGCTCCTGCCGCTCCTCTGGGGTGAGGTCGTCCGGCACTGGAGACAGATGAGAGAGGAGATAAAGGGTTAGGACACAGGTGCGCAAAATATAATGCACCTTTATCGTTGATTGGTGTGTAGCTTTGATTGATACCTATTCCCTGAGGGTATTTCACAGAAATAAAATTTTAAGTTTTGACATCAGAAAGGTTGAATGCCTGTGGCAAGGAGCGCACAGTATGCCACAAAGAATATGCAATGACAGTCATGAAGGATGTTTTTTAGTGGTCAGAGACAAGAAGAGAGGAAAGCGGGACATATCATACAGCAAACAAACATCTACACCAATAGTGAAACAAGTCTGCAGCAGCTGGGAGCCTTTTGAAGGGGATTCTTCTGTGTGTAATATGTCCGACTAAATGAAACAGCTCAGGTCAGCCAACCAACACTGAGCATCAGTGCCAGAGCAGCACAAATGTGACAGGTCTCAAAGCGCTGCCAGTCCTCCTGTCAGCTCACACTGCAGGCTGTTATAATTAGTTTTGTCTGAGTGGAGGACGGAGGGGCGAGAAATGTGCCCTGATTGATGGACAATGCGTTTGTGAATCTATGTGTGCACAACCCCTACCTGCACTCCATGCATAAAGGGAGTACCACTAGTAGTAGCACTCCGATGACAACAACAATCTGAGCACAATCCCAGTTTCACTCTACGCTGGAAGGATTTTCCCTTTACGCCTTCTCCTTTCAATTTCAGAATCTGTATTTCATCAGAACTATGTGACTTGCTTTTCTTCAGCAAGTTAAAACACGATTCAATGTGCAACAACAATGATCCTTTTTAGTGAATGCAGACAGTTAAAACCATTGTTGTTCTCAGTACAGGTACTAATTATAAATTCATACATGTTTTATAAATCTATATTTCAACCAAGTATCATCATTACTATTGCAATACAAACACAAATGATACTGGTCAAGGAAATTATGAGTTCTGGCAAAGGCGTGTATTTTGAGTAGCTGACAGCATTATTAAATAATGGAGGTGTTTTGAGAAACAGTCTGTATGAATACCTGCTGCTTTTTGTTTTTTGCTAAATTATTGTTATAAGCAAAACTTCCTGTGAATAAAAATGAAAGAATGTCTCCGAGGTGTTAAAAAAACCAACCCATTCGGCCGCTCTGCTGCAAAGTATTGTTCTAACATGACATTTAGCTGGCAAGAGTGTCAGTCAAATCATCTCTGAACTCTGACTCTGGAGTACCATCTCTATCTCTGTTACTCTGTGACTTTTTTCTCCTATTCCCACAGTGGCCAGGAACAAGCCCCCTTTTGTGACCTGTCCTCCTCCCCTCATTACCACAGCAGCTGGGTTCAAAGGTTAAAGGGGGTCGAAGCTAAGGCCGGCCCGCGGATCTAATGGTTAACAAGGTAATGGTTATAGAGTGATGGAAGCTGAGGACAGAGGAATCTTCAACACAAGGTCTTAAATTACTCATTCCACAACTCTCTGATGACCTGAGAAAAACGTCTCTCTCTCCTCTGACTTTCTCTTCACTCTCTGAAACGAAAACATTCATTCAATATTGGTCAGACATAATCCTCAGAATCCACAGTGGTAAGATTCATAACTAAATGTGAGTGGCTAAACTGCAGAAACAGTGTACCTGCAGTAAGAAGGTCAGAGAAATGAAGGTTACAAAAGCTAAACAAAATCTGGCACTCAATCAATAAAGCAATGACGAGGCCAGCCATCCCAAAAATGTGAGCGGCATTGCACTTTGAGACACTAATCATAAAACCTCTCGCAATTAAAAAAAATACACAATCAGCTCATCTAATTTTCCCTTAAAGTAGAATTGATCTAAATGTAAAAGCCTAAATAAATACACATTTTAGACACAAAATGTATGCTGCATAATGAAGAGTACTTATTTTAATAACAGAAGGTATGCTAACCAAATCATCTTGAACAGCGAATACCCATGACATTCACTAGAATGTCTGCTAATATTTAACACAGGGATAATAGACAATGGAAGGCCAAAACAAGAGCCATACAAGTTGCCATGTTGTCTTCCCGTCTTGTTTTCAGACAGGTGGGGGAGACCATGGCAGCCCGCCCGAGGTTGACCTTTCACACATTCTACCTCACAGCCTACAGCAACCCTGGCGAACCAGCCGCATCCATCATAAATGTTCAGGGTATCCATGGAAACCATTCTCTCTACAACTGTTCTCACTTTTATGGGAAGCTGACACCAAAATAAATAAGCGTAAAAACTTTTTTTTTTTCCCTCAGACGGTTCCCTCTAGAGCAGCTCATGCCAGGGAAGATGTAAATGTTTTAATCAAAAAAAAAACTATTCATATTCAAGCACATGTACAAAACAATGTCCTGGCATGTCTGAGAACGCATTCATCTTCTTGGATTTAATTATCCTGCCTCCCAATCGACAGGGATGAGTTAATGTCATGCTGAGTATACCCAGAGCAGGTCACGCGCTCAGCATCACAAACAAGAGCGACATAGAGGACGAGCTTAAAGCAGGAGGTCCATTTCTCTTTCTGGAAATATAATGTCAGGTCGCGGCCGGCTGGCGGATGCTGAAAGAAGCCACGCCACACGAGGCAGGACAGCGGGACTCAACGCAACACAACCACAGCATTCCTGGCTCAGAGGAGGACGACCATAAAGTGAAGAGGGAAGAGCTGCAGAAAAGGACTATAATTTTAGACAGAGGAGCAAAGGAACGTAATCATTTAGGGATGGAAATCGCCTCATCACTTGCCTCCTTGATGAGCTTGTTGAAAATCAGTATTTTGGCCCATCATCAGCAAGACAAGATGACACCCTGGATCCTGTGATTAAAGGGCAGGATTTCTACCCAAAAGACACACCACACTAAACGTCATCTGCTGTCACCCAAATGATCAGGCTCACTCATGAGCCAATCAGGTACACAAGTCTCTGGTTTTCTGTCTCCACCCACAACAATCCAACCACATGAGGATAGGGAAAGGCCCCGCCCACACATGTGCCAAGAGGTGGACACCGAGTGGGTGTCATTTCCCAGAATGCAGCCGATGAAGGGGAGAACCCATCCACTTAAGTAAATGCTGAGGGCTGCTCGTTTCCCTTTTGTCTGCGAGCGCTGCTTGGCTGTCATTCAGCAAACCTCTGCACTGACAGAGCCAATGAAGAGAGGCTGTCATCAGAAACAGACAGGAAATGAGACAGAAGACAGACAGGGGTAAAGAGAGAGTGATGGAGCACATGACTAAAGACTAATTTACTGATACCTAATAATATCCATGTCTTGCTGATATGACTAAAATGCTTGAAGGGTAATGATATGAGGGGAAATGTTTTCCTTTCATATTCACAATATGCACTTCTCATCTGCCCCATCTTTTTCTGAATTCAGGAGCCTTTCGGGAGCGGAGGGGCCCCTACAGCAATCTGTGTGTAGTAATGTCAACGGGTTGACAAAGAAACGCGGGACGCCCACAGCTTCACTCCTTCGGGGACTCACGCTGCTTGAAAACAGGTCGTTTGGTGGAATCACATGCACCATGGAGGCGTGCAGTCGTGCACGCAGACCAGGGTGCAGTCACATGCGCTCACACATGCGCAGGCGACACCCACACTCCAACACGGTGCGTCTCCTGCTGTGCCTGGCACTGTGTCGGCGCTTGGCAACTTGCTTTTTGTTTCAACTTTTTAACACCATCTGACTGGAACTGTCCAGACTGTGATATTCAGACAAAATGCATTATATTACTGCAAAAAACATGTCAATCCTAAATCACTTAGTCTATTTAGTTTCAATTAGAGAGATTATGAAGCAAAGTCAGTATCAGGAAACAAGTCAGGACATTTATAGTAGCAAGAAAAATGGGTTATTTCAAGATGATGAATAGAAAATGATCAGTATATAAAACTTGAAATTGCTCCTTCCCAGTTAGCTTTTCTGAAAGAGTAGTGATACATTAAGTAGTTACAGGAGTAAATAACTTAATAGGACCAAGGTGGTTCAAAATGATTTGGAAATGTGTGAGTTGAAAGCAGACAATGACAATATCCCTACGTTACGGTACAGACACAAGTGCCCATGTGCCATATCTGGGACAGTATAATCTGAGTTTTGTCCCACCGTGCCCTGGCCCTCATTACTCCTGAGTTTAACCTAAATTTACAACTCCAAACATTCAATACGATCCTGTTGAATCATGGCGTCCACTCCTGAATTGATGCACTCTTATCCTCCCTTCATCTAAGTAGAAACTATTCTGCTGAAACTTTTGTGCCTTTAATAATTAACTTGCCACAATACTTCATTTGAGACCTAAATCCCATTTAACATCAATGTTTTGACCGCGCTTGTCCTTCTCTTTCGCTTCTAAAAGCAGAGATTCTAGATGGGCGAAGCAGTTTTTAGAAAGGGCTGGGTCAGCGGAGAGCGCCGGGGAGGTGACATCAAGGGAGATACCAATTATAGCTCCCTCTCCCACAGCGGCAGAGCCCACTAATACACATTGTGATTGCCGTCCTGTTAGAAGAGGCAGACGTCTCATTTCCACCCAGATCACTGAAGAACTCTCCTTGGAAAATGAGGAAATTAGAATTCTGAGTGCTTGTAGGATCTTTCAGCCCACCCCCTCCCCTCCCTGCAGATGTGACCCAATTTAGGGAGCTCCTCTGAGCACACAAGAACTCCAAAAAACTTATTAACTAAATAAGCTACACACCTAGGCTGCCCCTAATGACACAACTACTGGACAGGGTCACAAGAAACACACATAGGTGAACTTGCTCACACACATCTGAATGGTGAAATGACAGTTTACACAGGATCTATTCTCTCTCTTTACAGATATATAAATATGCTGATGTGTTTTAAGTAGAGGCTCTATGAAGCTTTTACACCAAAATGTGAATTCTTGCAGCTTCGCAGCAGCAGCAGATGGAAACTTCAATGAATATATTTACACTGCCTCTGATCTGCTGAATATGCAAAGAGATACACATCCATCTCTGCAGCCACGTGCTTGAACACGAGTACATTTTGATGAAGTGTGTGCAATGATCGAGGCAGATGAATGAAGACTCGTGGTAGAAACCACTCGCTGCATGAGGTTCTTCATCTGTTCTGTCTACTGCTTTTTTCCCCTCCACGTCTTTGCACAAGAAACCACCTTCATTTGGTCCTCATACACTTTCCATTAGGCTTGATTACCCTTCCTCTTTCTCCTTTATCGCCTCTCCTCTCATCTGTTCCCATCTTGTCTTTGTGCCCCCCCATCTGTTTCTAGCCAATCATATCTCCAAAACACAACAGAGGTAAACAATTTTCTTCACCCTCATCCCCTCCCCCTTTTCCTTAAAGCTTTTGTTTCTGCTGTACAGCCTTTGTCCTTACAGTTACATGGATAGTTCCCTTTAAACTTGCTAAAAATGCACCCTCCACACAATAAAGTCCCTGTAGGCTCCAATCAATCGACCTCTAGCCTAAACCAATAAGAGCGCCAGCTGTAACAAGAAGCAGTCCACTTCATGATGGGGTTTAGTGCATTCAGCGCACAACACACACACAAACAATCGATTATGTGAGCTGGGATGGGCAAAGAAACACACAGAACTACACCAAGGTCTATTAAAATGGCTTTACGCTTTCTGATCATTCCTGCTGTTTGCTGCTTAAAGAACAAAAGGTGAGTTAAACACAAAAACCCCATCCACTGATCTCTGATCCGAGACTGAATCTCATTACTACAGTAAATCCCAAGGGGGCTCTCCCTCATATATATTTGAAACCACACACACACACACCTTCAGCTTTTGATCTAGACAGCCTGAAACAAAAAGGAACAGGGGCTGTGAAGGAATGCCAGTCTCTAATATGGGCGAGGGCGCAAAAGAACTTGTTCACCTCTGACCTCCAGATCCATGGCTGCCACACAGAAAAACAGAACCCAAACTAGACCAAAGCGGACCACCAGTTGTGGATCAAAAAGCTCCAAAGCATCCAACCTGACCCGGCCTGAGGGTAGGAGGAGATGAAGTGTGTGGGGGGGACTGAGAGAGGACAGATAACAGGAGAAGGAGCACTGTGTTTGGCCGGGGAGGCGTGGGACGGCAAATGGCAAGAGAACACAGAGACAGTGGGAAGAGCGGTGGGACGATCACAGCGCTCCCTTTGTGTCTGCAAGTGGCCTCTCAGGACATTCCTCAACAAGGCCCAGGGACGTGGACTGACGGCTTGAGCATCCTTGGATTTCCTTTGCTGGCCACCCCAGCTCCCTGAAACCAGCTTTTGTGCCACTGAGCTGCAAAATAAAGTGAATTATTTTCCGCCATTCTTGTAAGAACTTTGCCTCAGGATGTACTTTTATTTTTCAAATACATCATCTTACTGAGTCAAAGAAATATACACTTTTCTACCATCCCCCGAATTCATACAGACACACCTCACCCCCACTGACAGCACACCACTGCCCAGTCATTGGCTGCACCAGTGCTCAATCATCTAAAGTGTCACTCAGTGGAGCTCCATGCACTGGCTGAACCACAACACAACAAACCACGGGACAAAATGCCAAACCTCAAGTCCTTTAGAGGATTCTCATTCTAGTTGTTTTTCATCTACATTATGCCCGGCCTTGCCGATTTGACCGTCAATACAGTTAAAGCATGGCTGAGGTGGAGACAGTCAATGAAAGCTGACCAAAGTCCCACATGAGAGCGAGTACCAAAGACGACAAGCTACACAAACAAGACTCATGGAAAAACAAAGCAGAATCAATCTGACAAATCTGACAAATGAATATCAGCACATTTAAGTCCCAACCTGTGTGAGTAATCCTCCAAATTGTCAGTTTTGGTGTCTTCCCGGAGAGCTCTACTCTTCTCTTCCTACTCCACCTTATCTCTCCTCATGGATATTTAAAAAAAAAAAAAGCGGTCCCTTGATCTGTCAGCTCCTGTGGCTTGACGCAGGCAAGCTGGACATCCACATGACAAGTGGAAGAGAGAAGGAGCCTGCTCCTCCAACCGGGGAGAGAGATACTGCCGGGTTTCCTTGACTGTACAGCACTACTATCAGCTCCCAGCATGCTCACAGCACACTGACACAGTCCATTTGGGGAAAGGAGCCTTACTCACTACCTCACTCCCTCCTCTACTCTCTCTCTCTATTTTGTTGTCACTACCATTAACATGGAGGCTCCACCCAGTGGTCATTCCTCTCCTCTGCTTCCTCGTCATACACACAGGCACACAGTTGTTAAGCTTATATTACAAAAATCACATTGCTTTTTTTTTTTAATACAGATCTGTATAATTAAATATTGTGGTCATTTTCAGATGAAATGCTCAAGGAAATGATTTTCTGACACAGAAACTTATTTGTATTATAATTAATGAAATGAAGACACAAGTGACACCAAGCACTAATGACAGATTCACAATAGTTAAACAGTAAAACCGAACACACTTACACAAAAACATACACAAATATTGTTTTAGACAGCGAGATTTTGCCGAGTTTCGACCCAAACTACTTAGTGACCTAGGAACTAAAGGTTCCTGCAGTCCACTATCGTTTGCATTTCCACTGTGGTCGAAATCCCCACAAATATTGTGAAAATAAGTCAGATGACATATATTAAGTAAAGGCTGTTTTTTGTTTTTTGTCTTTTTGCCTGCTGGACTTCCTCCTCAGCATATATACTCAGTAAGACCTGGACTTGACATGTGACAATGACAGCTAAAATAAAACGCAAAGAATACTCGACCTATACTGTGAATACCTGTACTTTTGAGTACTTTTAAGTACTACCCCTCGAGCTGGGACTTTTTGGTTGGTAAAATAATGTAAAGACCTTAGTCCCTGTGGTGGAAAAGCACTGAGTTCTTTTAAAGTTTCCTAGTCCCCAGGGAAAGTTCCTGTGGTTGAAACACGACTAAAGAGTACTGACCTAGAGGGGATTCTGTTGACGTGTTGACTTTTTTGGATACATCTGTTCCCCGACTAAATAGACAGAAAGTTACAAACTAAATAGCATGAGCTGTTGTTATGAGTCAGCACTTTGAGCCAGGTCTTCTCTCTCCTGATCAGTCATACGACCAGTCATGCTATCTTTATCAGCTCCAAACTCCAGTTTAACAATGCAGTCTGTGCTAGGACAATGTTTTTTTTTTCTCATTAAGAACAGTGCACAAGTATCATCCTAATGATTCATGCTAAACGATTGCGCAAGATCCCCAGAATTCCTCTTCGTCGTGTCGCGAGCAGTGTGTTTTTACAGCATGGGTGCAAACTTGCCCCAGGCAAGAGCACGAAGCAGACGTGTGCTCTTGCCTCATGTCTGTGCGTCTTCATGAGTCAACCTGGAGCCCTAGTGCTGTGCCGGTTGCACTGCAGTCCCAGAGAGACGGGGCTTCCTCTGACTAATGTCAGTATGGCATCCGTGTGTTCGTAACATTTTAGCAAGTTCTAACATAGAGCTCTGAGGAATGAGGAGCTCTGAATTAGATAAGAGATATATATGGAAATACACGTCTAAAGACGATCTCAAAATGAAGCTGCAACAGAGAAATGATCACAGTGACTATAACTGAATACAACAGGATTAACTCTTTATTTCATCAGCACTTTCAGTATCGTTACTATCCTTCAAAATATATTAAAACTCCTGTAGACCAAGACAAGGATCCTTAAGTTTTTCGGGTAATGTTGGAGTGAAGTACAAGTTTATGTGTCAGGAAAAAATGTAAATAAATATGTATGGGGTCCATATTCACAACACAAGCGGTCCCCAACTTTTTTGGCTCGTTACCCCTTTAAATGAATAAATGCGTAGTCATTATTTACATGTGTTATTAGCAGCACAACCAAAGGGGGATTTCTTCTCATAAGGTTGTTAAATCAAAAGAATTTGGAGGCCTTAAGAGGTCAAAGTAACTTTATGAGCTTTTGACCCCCAGGCGCTGCACTGCACAGTTAAAACCATCACATATTTTAGAGTCTTGTCTGTTCCACAGAATTGCTAAAAACCTGGTGAATGTGACTGGGTGGGAACTGGTTCTGGAGAGCGTATAACTGGGCTAGGATGCCATACACACACACACCATCTGTCTAAAGCAAACACACTGATGAATTTGCAGCATAAACATCCTGCAGCTGCACGCAGAAACACACACACACACACATCCCATCATTATGAACACAAAAGATCAGCTTTCTTAAATAATCTCTTTTCATTTTTACTGGCATTTACCAAGTTTAATTGTTTTGATAGGCCAATGTCGAGGCTTCTCCATGTTTTCCCTCAAAAGCGGAAGTGCTATTTCTACCCACAATGCGTGCCTTTGTCCTCGGATGCTGTTGGCCTTGATTCTTATCGGGGCTGTTCTACTATCAACATCCTCTCTCGGCAGTAAAAACACACACACACACACACGTAGAGAAAACATGATGGGAAAGCTGGAGGAGCCACTAATTTTTTTTTCTCTTAGCGTCTTCGTTTCTGTTTTTGTGCTGTTTTTCAGAGCAGAGCTGTGGAGAAACTTTAGCCCACACACAAACTGTGGGATGTCTCTTTCTGTTAAGCATACTGTCAAACTCTGCTTCCTGTTTGTAAGCTTTTCTTGTACTTCAAGGGAGGAGTGAAAGCTGTGGCTAAACCCACCCATCCTGCGGGAAAGGCAATAAAATAGCCATTCTTCCTTCTTCATCATTTTAATCCTTCTCCATCGCAATACAACAGCATTCATGTTGGACGGTGATCCCAACAGAACACAAAAACCAGGGATCACAAAAAAAGACTCCAACAAAGCAACTATACAAATCAGCGGGCATTGTTTACCTCTTTGAAAAGGTTTCATGGTGCCAGATTGTTCTCAATGCAGTCTGTGTTTTCAAAAAGAGACAACACACAACATGCAAACAGCAACTGTCACAAATCATTTTCTGATGAGCAACATTAAATATATAAGGAACAAAGTGCGAAATGGTGCTTTACATTACTTTCCTGCGGCCCAAACCAAGCAGATTATGCAAGGACAAACAGACGGTAACCAAACCCTGACTTGCACCAGAGTCCATGTCTAGTAGGCAAATCAGCACGCTGCTTTAAAATGCTTTCACTATGGAGTTCCCTACGGGCGCCATTTTGAATTTCTGGGCCCTATCAACAGGAGTAATCACAGAGGTTTGTCCTGTATGAAGAAAATTATTCCAGACGTGTCTGTACCTGCTGCAAACAAACCAGAAAGTGCCTCAAATCACTGCTGGGAGAGAAGGGAGGGAAAACAAACTGCTCTCACTGAAGTGAATTATTACCTAAATGAAGCCCAAGCACTGAGGAGCTGGCAAATTCCTGCCATACTCTCATGAACAGCATCCCTTCACAGTCAAATGAAGCTCCCATGCAAATAAGCCATAACTGTCAACTGTGTTAGCAGTCAATACAACATTTAAATTTTGTCAGATAAATCCCCATGTCATCCTAACAGGCATCACCGAAAGAGACAGCGGCAAGTTTAGACCAGGCCTGCAACAAACTACAATGTTGATTAACATTCAATGTGTCAGTTGTTTTTATCTATTTTTTAAAAAAAGACTGAACAATTTAGTGTTGAAACACACACAAGCGTCCAAGAGTCCAAAGTGACATTGAGAGATGGATTGTTTTCATATTCAGATAGATATCAAACTCGCAATAAAATAAAAAACAACACCAAATTCTCAAATTCTGGAGGCTTAAACCAGCAAATATTTGAAATAGTTCATAGTTAAATGAATTAAATTGGAGTTAAATTGGTTTGGGTAAACTTTAGGCTTCGATGGAGTTGCATGATGGAGTCTGAGAAATCTCATTGTGTTTCATGTAATAAATAATCACCCGGCGTCATAATTTGTGCATAATTTGCTTGCAAAGAATAAACAAACTATTGGTGGCTGATCATAATAAATAAAACTTTTTAAAACATATTTCATCATCTAAAGCCAAAATGTTCTGAGCACACTTTGACGAATTGGCTCGCCTTCGTTATACTCTAATGAAATTAAGGAATGAATGAATGAATGACAAAACTTTTGGCTCATGTGACCTATGATGGGCACTTTTGACATTTTAGTCTAATTGTTTAATTAAAAAACAAAACAATAAATAAACTAAGAAAATACCTATTGGTCACAGTTCTACATCCAGCCAAACATCACTGTGACAGGTTTCGTGGACTGTATTGTTTTTCTGCCTCTTTCACTGACTGGTGATACTGCCCTAAAAAATGTCAGCAATGCAACCTGCTGAGTGTTGCTGAGCTACTGAACTCGATACTTACAACAACACCCTTCTGCAGCGCATAGTAAACACAATCATCGCATTGCATTATAGCAATAAGTGTGCAGCATGAACACTGGCCGGAGTGGCACGGAGAGCTGCGACGGATGCAGAAAGAAGGCTAAAATGTGATTATGGGGAGAGGATGAATGCTTATCAAACCACCGGGTATTAGTGCCAGGCAGGGCACGTCGTTCTGGAGGGCCCATTAGAGCTCTCAGAACCACTCATTAGGGAACCATTACTGACAACTACTTTAACTTCCCAGACCACCCACCTCTAAGTGGCAGAGACAAATGGACTCGAAGAGGATAGACTATTCCCCTCTTTCATCCCTGTGTAAAAAAAAAAAAAAAAAAAAAACCCACAATGCAGCTGTGTGCCAGGCCAGGCTCGGCTGGGGGCAGCGGAGGCAAAGAGCTTGCAAGTTCTCCCTCCCCATTGGCAGAACAAAGGAGGAGCAGCAGCACATAACAGGATCAGTCAGTCAGACGTTGGTTGTTCTCTAACACGATTAATAGTGACGCAAATCAGGGGTGCTAATTAATGCTTCCAGGCAGACCGAGCCAAAGAGATGAAGGCGTCACGCTCAGCTACAAGGCCTTTCTGTCTTACTTCTAAACAGTAACACACTCTGAGGTAGTAATAAGAAACCAACTGTGTGTAGTGAATTACAACCATCCTTTGATACAAATGAAAACTACTGCTGCTGTCAGACTAGGCTCCCATGGTGAATAATACAGTGATTTAAAGTCATTCAACAGCAGGAACATTAAAATAACTGCGCTTCTCTTCCACGCTGACACCGGAGGAGTAACTGTCTGCCCTCACACCTGTTGCTCCTGATGGCTCAGCAGTCACTGAAAAATGTCACTGAGGGATGTTCCCGCCGAGGTGGGAGCTATTAAACTGTGCTCCGCTGCAGGAGCCGACGGATGAACGTGTTACTAAAGTGTTCATGCGTGTGGCTGAGAAATAACAGCCATGGTGCCAAAGTGGAAATCCACAAGTACATTTGAGTGTCTGTGGGCAGACTGACAAAAGTTAAACTGTGGGGTTAACAACAATTAATATAGAAGAATCAGTTAATAAAACAAACCTAAATTGCCACAGCTGTCCTCTTTAACTAAACTGAGTTTCTTGGATTCATTTGGATCTCCATAAGTGACTATATATTTTACATTCTTGGGTTATAAAATTTTTTCATGTGTGTTTTTTTAAGTAAGGAAAAATTGAGATTAGTGTTTTTAGAAAACCTCAAAGACAGATAAAATGTGCACAGAGTTGACTCAGCAGCGATGTGATCCAAACAACACTAGTAAACAGTGTGAACCAGGCCACAGCGCCCAGCACTCACTACACACAGTTGGCTCCTGAGATTTACCTTTTTACAAAAATACCCCCGTAAAGCCTCAAAAATGAGTCAATAACATGTTTTCAGATGAGCTAAAGTCACGTAAAGACATTTTAAAGCGCATTTATACGAAGCAAAGAATGCATTTCCTCGACTATTTCACTCACCTACGCCGTCTTCAGACTTTAACACCATGCTGTCTGCGCCGGGTTACAAAGTTTCAACTTCCGAGCGTCAAAACTTCCACCAGACAAATATCGATAAATATGCTGACCTCCCTCTTTTTTTTTTCTTTGACAAAAACTTTTCCTGACGAGTTAACGAACACACTTGGGAAGGGCTTCCTCGGTAGGTGAAAGCTCGGCTCTGTCGACAACTCAAGGGAGTGGTTAAAGAGACGGAGGACTTTAACCAACCAGGGTTTCCTGAGCGCGCGCCTCCGTCAGCACGAGCCGAAGGAGATCAACGCGCTTCCGGCCACCATTTTCAAAATAAAAGACCGAAGTTTGTCTCGCAAGTTTGAAGCTTTGCAGGCATGAACCGATTCAACTGGATCTGATCGAAGTCGTTTTAATGAACACTGAATATTGACTCATTTATTCTTGTTTTGCACATGCTTGATTGGGGGGTACAAGTTATACAGCTACCAGCCATTCGTTTGAATCAAGGCATTTTAGGAAGCACAAATACTCAAACTGTACCTCCAGAGAGCAGATGTATTTTAATATAGGGTGATTTACAGAGGAAAAAAAGAGGCCAACTCTTGAAAACAGGTCGTAATTGCTATTAAAATTAATTAAAATTAAATCAAAATTGAAATGTCAGTGTTGCATTAAATTGAATTGCCTCCATGGCTAATGGCATGATTGAGTTGACTGATGGTCTTTGGCGTGAGGTTGGATTATGGTGAGTGTTTGAGTTCAACAACTAATACTATATATTTCAAATGCTATGCATTAAAATAACCATTAAAATAAATGGTCGAGTGCCCCTTAAGTCCTCTTTTATAGCATTAGCCTAAGTTTAAACTAAGGTTACAGAAAATATTCTACATTTCAGCAGCATCTGCCTAGTCAGAAAACTGTAAGTAAGGCAAAAAAGGAAACGTACTGGTTTACTACAAATGCTCTTATGATTAAAATCTTACACTCTTATTTTTAAGGAAGAGCTGCTCCATATCCGGCGACAGACTCAACTAAATTGACTGAAGGTGCAGCAAATGCGCCAAATGACGCGTCTGCGTTTCCACCCTGTTGCTCTGGGTGCTCTCACACACTCTCACACACTTACTCACACACCAAACTGTTGTTGGGCTAGGGTGTGAGTGGGGGCAGGGAGATCTGTGTGATTGACACACACAGATACAGAGGCTCACTGCTGCTGATCTTGCGCTTTGCGCTTTAATTCACCACATCCGCAGCGAGCAGAAGTGCGTGTTTGCAGTTTTTGCCCCGGAAACGTAGAGATTGGAAACCAAACTTTAGTAGAAAATAGCAACAACACCTGTCTGTGGCAGAGAGCATACACACTACTTCATACACACTTTCAAACACCTGTTGAACATTCAAACTAAGAAAATCACCATATATTCTCATCAAAACTATTACATTTTACTGGCTTTCTCACACTTTATTTACTACTTTATTTTTTACTATTTCCGACTCATTTACAATTAAAATTTTGTGTTGAAAATGTGAAAGCAATCCTCCTGCATATTGCAGCTCTATAAAGTTTATTTCAGTGCTTGAGTTGCCTGTCATTATTACACAACTAAAAGTGTGTTATCACTCCCACAAGGCTGCAACCACATATGCATGGACGTGTCATTAATGGGGAAGCTGGTCCTGGTGAGGCTGAACTGAACGTGTTTTTATGACTGCTGCAGCTTTCCAAATACCAGAGGCTGCTCAGGAATAAAAGTCTCATCTTTTTTTATTTATCGCTTTCATGTTTCATCCTGTCCCGTCGCCACATGTATCCATATTTGCCGCCTGTGATCAAAGGTGCATCCGACTGGGATGGGGTCTCTTTGTTCTAGCGGGGAGATATTTCTTGGCAGCATATTTTAGGGAAAACTGTGAGGGCAGGCATCAGAGCTCCCCACCTCCCCGTCCCCCTTGTTGAATAAATCAGCCTGCAGTTTGTATAGCACCTGCTCGACCGTGCTACTGTCGGATAGAAAAGGGCCTGTCCTGGCCTGTTGATGAGCACGGGAGGGCCGAAAGGAATGCTGCACTTACAGCCAATGGAAAAGGCCAGGAGACACCACCTCGTCTCTGTTTTTCTTTTGCTATGTGATGCATTAGGAAAGGAAAAAAATGTGCAAAAGGCTGGAGGTCTGGCTGTATTTCATTTCTGCTGAGTAGCCGCCAACACAGGAGTTAAGACCAAATGCTTGGATTCACCCCTTTTCTGAAGCCTGTATTGGCTGAAATCACGAAGGCACCTAAAGCAGAAAAGCACAAACCCACCCTTGAAAGGCTCAAGTCTGCGTGGCCACTTCACTTTAGGGGCTCGTCTTCAAGCTGCGGCCCATGAATGCCTCAGTTGTGCTGCCCAAAGTGGACAACCGACAATGTCGCCTGTGTGAAGTGAGCCCCGCTCACACAAAGTTTCAATTCATTGTTAGGAGTTCATCCATCCCCCCGAGCACTGCTGTAAATCTGCACTAAAGAACCCAGAACAAGTGAAACCAGAGAGCCGTTTGACCTTTAAATGAAAAGATCATCAGCTGGTATCAACACATTGTTGTCTTCAACTTCCTGATTTGCACAGAGACACGTAGAGCTGGGCCCGGAATAAATGTGACGTAAATGTGAGAGTTTATGCAAACTTCAGTGTGTAAAGAGGGTTTTGTCTTTGCATGTTTACAGATGCAGCTGATTATTAATTTTACTGAGTTGGAGAGATTCCTCAAAAGAACAAAGTTTTTTATGCTTCATTCGTGCATTTCTGTTGTATGGATTTATGAGATTTTACTTCATGTTTTTCAATTTGAAAAATAAGCAGAAAGCCTTACAACAATGTGCATAAACACTTTTCTGATGCAGTTTGAACATAAAATGAACAATATAAGCTCCACAAAGGTATTCCTGGCTGTGATATTAGACTGGGTTGGATAATACTGGCAGGTCACTTTGTCTTTTTCTCTGCTACCATTCCTCCAGGACATGGATCTGCTCTGCCTGCTGTGAAGGAATTGTAGTTGTTGATCAAACAATCAAGACAGAGCTCCTTTTGACAACTTTCCAGCTCCACGGGAACTCTCTTTAAGTGGCTAAATCTGCATAAGCTGAAAGTAGCTCACCATCACCCGGTGAACATTTCAAACCTCTCAAAAGCTTCAGCCATATTATGAAATAGCTGTTGTTCGGCCTTAGTGTACTATGTTAAGCCCTTAGATTACAGTCCGTGCTGCAAGTGGCAGAGGCAATTCTCAGGAGAGGTCCTGGTTCTTGTGTTTAAATGGTGCCTCCCAGCAAAAATACAGGCCTGTTCTTCTGTCTGCTGGCTGACTGTCTAATTGGACCGACTGATTTTAAATTTGGGATCTTGCAAGAAAATATCTTTTTAAATTGACGCAACAGAGTCTGAGATATGCAGATTTTTAGTCCTTAGCATGAGCCAAGATAAAAAAACACTGGATCCCACACTTCCTAAAATACAACTTGGTACCTTCTGTTAGATCCCCCATTCTTGGTAAAGGCCACACCTTCAATTTATAACACAGGCTCACCATTTGTGGTCCACATTTGTAGTCCTAACCCATCATCAGGGTTTTCTCTTCACCCAAAGCTGGTGAAGACATTACAACAGTAATGGCAGTGAAAGTAAACTGATCTTGATGTGTTACATCTGTGGCATGACCTTTAAATGGGAGTCATGCCTGGAGAGATTTGTGAGTGGCTCCAGCAGTGTCATGCTGGGGCAACGTATAGCGGTCAACCTCCCACAATCATTACTGAAGCTGTAACTGCACAGGAGAGTCATTCCTAAAACCACAAGGTTCTATTATTATTATTATTATTATTATTATTATATCTATTATTATATTATTATATTATATATACACACACACACATATATATACATATATATATATATATATATATATATATATATATATATATATATATATATATATATATATATATATATATATATATATATATATATATATACCCATTATACAATACCAATGTAGTGACAATTAATAAAGTTACAGAAGTAAATCTGCCTCTTTAAATAGCTTGAATTAGATAGAAAATTGTACTATGTGAGAGAATAAAATTTAACTATCCTTTGAGTAGAGATGTGAGGAGTGACCCCTGCTGATCGTTTCTAGTAATTAGAGTTCTACCTGCAGAAGGAGCATGTAGAGAAACTTACAACGAGTGAGTTCCATGAATGATATCTGGACACATTTATTGCAAAACCATAATTGACACACAAGGCACTGATATTACTTCATAGTTATACACACAAATGGCTCATATTTCTTAACATCTAGAGGATGGTTAGCTGCAGGGTGTTGGGTCACTTCACACAACGACGTGCAAGTTTTTTTTTCTCTGCTTGAAACTGGTAAACATCGGGCATAAAAAAATGAGAAAAGATTACCACATGCATTGCAGACATTCTTTGGCCTAAGCTGGAGTTAAGTTCCTCTGTGGATGACTCACGGCACCCGCTGATTTTGAAACAGGTGCCTCTACAGGTGGAGCTAGACGTGACAACACCTTTGGACTGATCCATCCTATAATTTTCCAAGCAAGAGGGAGTGCCCACCTGAGCGATCAATTACCGGCATGAGTCATGTGATGAATACAAGAATGTCTCTCGCCCTCATGTCACTTTTCTTATGTGGCTGTGGGAGGAAAGAAAAATGTGGGCAGCGAATCACTTTGCAATGACAAACATGAATTTCTATTCTATTATGTAACACGGTCTATCCTGCAGCAAGACAATTTACTCTAATACTTGCAGCAGCCTGCAGAAGAACTCACCTGCCTGCACACATAATATAGATACAGAAATACTGCTGTCAGAGGCTGGGACTTCACAAATCAGTTTTAGGATGTGGGTGTGAAATGCATAAAGCCCCCGATGAAGTAAGACAGCTAAAAGCCTGCCTGTCTAGAAGTCACTCTTCTTCAGGCTAGCCTCGCAGCTTTCTGCACTGCAGTTGGCGTGGTCTCCCCCAACTATCACTGTTTTGTAAGTCTACAAGCTGACAAAGCATTTGTTCATCTGTGATGAATTATGCATAAGTCAATGGAATTACAAAATAAAACCCCCACTGTTAATAGACGGATTATGTCTGCAGGCTTGAAAGCTTGATGAGTTGGAGGCCAGTGTGTCTACACATTTATTATACAACAATAGGGCTTACAGTGTGTTATAAATTCCAGAGAAAGCAAAAAAAAAAAAACACATCTAGAAACATTATTGTCCAGTTAACCAGCAACTGTACTACCGTGCCTATTCATTTAGTGCCATTTCATCAAGATAAAAAACCAAGAACACAGCAAAAAACAAATCTACCCATGCCACCAGAAAGATCTTATTTGGCCTACAGAACTGCGTGGATTTCATCTGCCTCTGTTTGGATTCCCACACACTCCTCTTTGACGCAGCTCCCTGGCAGTCTGTCTCTATCAGCATCCAAAACACGTCAAACTGTGTATTAGCAGTGGAATACAGATCTGCCTCACCTAAATCTGGTGAGGGAGCAAAGTCTTCCAAAATCCGCCATTAAAGATATCAACGTTCTGATCTTGTGTGCACAGGAGCTTTCTGATCAATTAGGCCTTATAATCATTGTGCAGGGGAGTGTGTGCATGACTTTATCATCATACAGAGTCAGAAACTTGCGTCCCATAATCCAGTACGTGGGGGATGGGACCCCGAGGAGGGTTGCAAAGAAAATCTGAGGGATCACTAGATGGGAAGAAGAAGAAAAGACTTATTTTTGATACCAAATTAGGTTGGTTTTCTTTTAAACATTTATTTCTATAATACTAGCTACTTTTGCCTCTTTAGGCCTCTAAAATGAACTGATCTGAGTGAAGGAACATCACACTTACATTGAATTGCTCTCAACTTTATGAAACCTGTGGTAAGTGATTGTGTTAAGATTTCACCTTAACTCTTGGTGTTTTGTTGAGAGTGGCTTTATTTTCTCATTGTTTGGTGTACCACAGACTCTACCTGGAACTGCCATGAACGGCTGTCACAAAAAAAAAAAAAAAAAAACATATTTCCTTCCTCCTATTTTTCTGCCACCAGCCGCTGGTGTTATGTTGCTGGTAGCAAATGCCGCTGCTGCTAAAATGACACTGTTACATCCTCCATTTTGTCAGATTTATGACAAAATATGCTTTTCAAATGTGCTTGTTGGAGTAGACATCTGTAGGTACGGTTTATCTTACACCAGTGATACTGTTTTTATTATTATTTATATTATTATGTTATTATTTAACAGCTTGTCTATACTTTTGTCAATCCAGCTTCCTTGTTGCTGTACTAATTCACTTTTACAACACCCTTTGGGCCAATTCCTATCTGTGGAAACCCGTCGTTTTCTGATTTGTAATCACCATCATTGTACTGTACTGTCGTCACAGTCGCTTCCAGCCGAAACCTCAAAGGCAATCTGCTGTCCTCGGCCTGTATTGGAAGTGTGTTTACCTCGCTGCATAGCTCTGCACATACACTCATAACAAGTGATGGCAGAATATATACGCTGTGCTTCACATTGACAAATATATATTTCTTTTTTTTGCCCAAAAGTCATTCTCAGACAAAGATATGTACAATATATAAGACTATATAGTGATGTCACTTGTGTTTTTAGACCCTAGAGAGGTCAAACTCCAAAACAGAAAACCAAGTTAACTTGACTTTGGAGACATATTGCTGGATAAAAAGTACTTATAACATAAATAACAGGTGAAAATACCTTCTATTTAGCCATCTTTGACAGCTGTGGTGTCTGCGACCCAAACAGAGGTAATGTGTAATTTTCTTATAGACCTCCAAAACAAGTTATCAGTTTAAAGTAATATCAAGTCTGTTTCTTGAGCTGTCGAAGAGGCCTGGACACTGCAGGACTGCAAACAGAACATTAGGGTTAAAGGGTCACAAGGCAAAAAGTTTGGGAACCTCTTCTGTAACAGTGTTAGCAACATCACCCACCGTCATCGCTGCACCATAGCCTACTTTACATCGAACTGAATGCGCAAATATTCTCATGCACTCTCTGCTGCTGACGGGCTTGTTTGTGCTCCCAAAGAGATCACTTTGTCCTCACCTGTCCCCGGGGCCCAACACCAGTGATTTCCACATCAGGAAAGCTAGGCGAAACCCGGGCACACCTGCCTCGTGGTGCAGACGGTACTCCTCCTTGTAACGGTGCTGATATTAATCAGCTAAATTACTGCCATGTATGCTCAAAGCGATTCCCTGCCCCAGCCTGTGTCCTGTGAAGATTAACTGGGCGTGCTGAGTCACACTCACAGCGAGTGTGAATGCTCGACCAGCAGTAACATTTACAGTTGGAAAGGGCACTGACATGACACTGTACATGTGCTTAATTAATTTAGGTGCAAAGGGGAACCGAGAAGATTGATCCGCAAAGACTCTGCGGAGATGAGACGTCAGCGCGTGAGGTCAGCCAGAGAGGGAGCCAAGTGACTTCTCGCGCACTTCTCCTTTTCAGAGCAGGCGGCATTTGGCTATATTTCAGGAGTGATTTAATAGTGCTGCTGATACAACGTGAACTTGCCGGACAACAGAGAAATGAGTCACGCATCGTGAATCACTTGCATGATTCACGATTAAAAACAGAAACGCCAACAGTAACAGAACACCGCCCTGGCTCTTCCCAAATGTAATGACAACCACAGAAGAAGAAGAAGCAGAAAACTGATATTTGCAGGCGGGCGACAACTGAAGTAAAGCCTTAGGGTATATGTTGGCTGAATTTTTTTAAAATGACAAAACGATTTCTGTTTGCTTGACAAAAAAGTTGCAAATCGAAAGCTAATGAACTCCCCTTTTTCCACGTAGTGCCGTGGTGCTGATTCAGGTGTTTTGAAATCACTGAGACAGCACTGCTTGCCCCTTGCTACACACTCCGTCAGCTGATTCACCACAAGCCAGCCGCTTTAGTCATGTCAACACAGCCTGCCAGCAGTGTTTTAAACCTGCACGCCACCCCACAGCGTAGTGTAACAACAGAGCCCTACACAACAGACCACACACATTTCAGATCTTGTTATTGGTAGAGTGTGAAAGGACAAATGTGGGAACATGGTGACAGATGGTGAGTATAAAAAAAAAAGAAACACTCCCAAAGAGGCCAACGTCTAAGCCAGCTCCACTTCTGCCTGCTCCTCCATCTGTGATTAAAGCGGGAAGCCCAGAGAGTTGTTTACTCAGGTTTCGGAGGTGATCCCCGGCAAACACAACAAACGCCGGCGTCCCCGCTATCTGAGGACACAGCGACCGCAGCAATGAGGGGAGGCGTTCTCATGCACAGCCGGGCAGGGTGAGACATGAGCCAAAGATGAGCGGCCCTCTCTGAGCGGCTGCGTTTTCACCCGAGGTTTCAGTGTTCACACACGCGGTATGTGGTATCTGCTATATAAGGCATGCGCGAAAACATCGTGTTGAAATTAGCGTGGCGGTGGACATGCAGAGACCTGCTGGGGATTAGATCTACTCAGTGAGTAATGACATTAGCCCACTCTCCCTCTCCCCGCACGGAGGTTTAGGTCGAGCTTTAACGAGAGAGCCACCTTAGCCGCAAGAGGCTCCCTCTATTTCTGTCCAACTGCTGTCATGTCACACTGGAGTGATGCGCCTGTGCCAACAGTCACACGAACGCAGCCCATCAACAGGTCTTCCAAAACTCAAGAGAAGACAATCAAAACTAACGGCGATGTTGGCTTAAAAAGATTCATTCAAGCCAAGCCAATGGCACAGCACTGCTACTACCAGCAGACAAAAGCCACATACTACTACAACACAGTGTGCATCACAGGGCCCCGAAGTTGTGACTTCACTTTACCTGGAGCTTGCTGGACCGCCTTCACAGCTGGACACAGAAACGTCTGGAGGCTGGACACGCAAAGTTCACTCACTGTCCCCATAGCGGCGGCGTGTAATGTCTGAGCGTGAAAGTGCGTCTCCCTCAGCGTCTGCGCGAGTTGCTCTCTCCTGACGGCTCAGAATGAGATGGAGGAAGAGGGAAGTTGCGGAGGGCCGGGCCTGGCTCCCCAACACCCCCTCTCCCTACTCCTGTCCCCCTCCCCTGCTGTGGCTGCTGGGAGTCCCTTTTCCCTCTTCAGTCCATGGAGAGACTCCAATTGTAGGGTCCTGCAACTGTAGGAGTCACTCACTCTGCTTCACCACCTAATCCGCCACCCCCCACCCAATCCACCTAACCATCCAACCAAGCAGGAGGATGAATTCTCTCCGTCACACACTCGCCTACTTTCTCTTCCCCCCTCGGGTGAAGTGTGCAACTTGCTAGCACGCTGAAATCACTTCTGCTTTCTCCCGGTTCCCCTTTTGTGCTGGTGTCTCAGCTTCCCTCCATCCTCCTCTGCTCTTTCGTCTCTCTCTCTCTCTCTCTCTCTCTGACTCTCTCTCTCTCTCTGCCTCTCTCTCTCTCTCTCTCCACTTGCACTCTTGCTACTTGCCATACTAATTCAAGCAGATATTCTTAGACTGAACACACTGCATGCACAAGCAGAAAAGTTTGGCTGTATTTTAAAGCATATGTTAATGGTCCTTCAGGACAGAGCTCTCATTTTGTATTACTTTTGATGAAAGTTTTTTTATCTGGAAACAAAGAAAGATCACAGGGACAAATCAATTAAAGGAACAATTAAGTAGAGAGTTGAAGTTTTACTGTGCACCAGATTCTGCGTGTCGCTCTGTTTCGTGCAGCGCTCAAGTTTCCCTCTCCACCTAGTGTTGGCTTTTAGCTTCTAGTCACTCATCATTTTTGGCTTCAAAAGCTTTCTACATAACATCAAGATTTCATTGTTGCTTGGCAACGGGGTAGAAGAAATGATTTGCTCCTGGGCAAAACACTGTGAGCCATTTGTTTTGATTAGATTATTTTCACACCTGTTGAGATTATTCACCATAACACAGTCACATTTTGGGGTCTTGGAGCCACATGACACACACACACACACACACACACACACGCTCAGAGCAAAATAACTTGGCCTGGTTCTGCCACAGATGCATTCGTAATCAGAGACAATTGATTTCAGTTTGGATTTTCACTTCCTCTTGTGGAGTAAATCGGAAATGTTTACCTCCACTCTTGAGCCGGCGCTGCTCCGCCTGCCACTTCGAATTAGCCCACCTGCCAATCACACAAACTGTCTCTCACTCTTTAACAACAGCCTCTCTCATTCAGTGTCAGTTATTAATTATTTTTTCAGCCCCTGGCCCCTCAGTCAATCACATCGCCATCGGCTACTCGGGCTGGGTGGCAATCACAGAACAAGGTAGATCTGACACATGACACTGACCACGGCAACGCCTCTGATCTAACCATCGTTGTCCGGTTCACTGCCGTCAGGGCCGAGTGCCTCAGAGTGACCCGTGCATGAACTGCAAAGTCAGTCCTGGACCACTTTAAAATGCTGCAGCTGCACATTTCCCGCACGGTAGGAACAGCAGCATGGTACAGTGAAGTCAGCACAAATATGTCTCTTCTCTTTTTTAGCATGCACATCCCTTCCCCAGCATTCGGCTCCACGTTACCTCTCTGAACAACAGTGTGTTGTCAGCAAGTCGCCAAGCACCTGCAGGGAGTATAGAACAAGTAAACAAGTGGGTAGATAGATAGATAGATAGATAGATAGAGATAGATAGATAGATAGATAGATAGATAGATAGATAGATAGATAGATAGATAGATAGATGATAGATAGATAGAGATAGATAGATAGATAGATAGAGAGTAGGTGTATAGAGTGCACTTGTCAGCCTAGTGCCTGGTCCTCCCTGCGATCAAGGTCAAAGAAAAGACATCATTTTATTGCTGTAAATGGAATAAAGTCAGTGTATTACACTGAACTCTCTAGTGGCCATGCCTGAGTCCACATAGCGAAGTATAACTGCCCTGATGAAAGCCATAAAGGCAAATTAGACATAGCGATAACAGTACATTTCAATTCATTATGCCTAATGTTGCCTCATAGGGTCTTGTGGGTTGTTTTATGCGAGGTGCAAAACATAGTTAGAGACTTAGAGTACCAGATGTAGTCACTGAGCAGCTTGGAAAAGCCAGGGCCAGGAGTGTTTTTCCCTCTAGTGGCGCCATGGAGGACAGTGGTTTCACACTGTGCCACTGATCTACAGGTGGTGGTAATGAGTCAGAATATATAGCATTGCACCAGCAAAGACAGGGAAGAAGAAGACTGCTGGCAAGTAAACATGGATGTAAACAAAGCAGGATATGAAAGGCTTAAAAAAACAGGAAGGAACATATTGGTCAGAGGTACCAGACACATACAGTGCAATATGGTGAGTAACACTGGATAAAAACTTTTTTCTATCAACAAGAAAACTACTCAGGTATCCTTTAAGGAGAGGGCCCAACACACAATGATCAATTATATAACAGTCCCGCTGTTGGACCTCTGTATGATTGCTTGATCACACAAAGGTCACGTGACTCTGGAGCTTTGTCATGAACTGAACAAAAATGGCGTTAAATCAACTGTTTGGTTTGGATTTAAACATGGCAGAAAATCTTCACTCAGATACTCAGTTCAATCAACTGTGAAGAGTCGACAGTCCTCCCGTGGAGGAAAGAAACTGCAGGGGACACATGTTGCTGTCTGCCCACTCTAATAGGGTAACTGCTATAAAACCCACTCAAATCGACAAAAATCATATCACTAACACAACATTAAGCCCCTGTGAGCCAAAGTGAGTATTACGATTACGTGTGTATGTGCATCACGAGGCCAAAGTCATCATTTAGCAGAAACGGAGGCTGCTGATATGCGGTTTCCTCTGCACAGTGATGCGTTTGTAATCCCGGCCCTCGAACTGGACCCACATGAGCGCTTAACTCGAGCAGCTGCGCACACATGCCACCAGGTGGACACAGCGTGGAACGACACCTTTATTCTGAGCCCACTGAGCAGAAGGCCAGAAGGCTTCAGTCAGACACCAGGTCAAGTTCACAGCGCAGCACACTCAGCTCGAACTTAACCATGAAATGCACGTAGGCTGAGAAAGGTGTAGCACTCATGTACAAATATTACCAGCAGAAGCCCTCAGTAGACAAGTCTACGAGGAGATGCTGATGAAAATGCTGATGCGTTTGTGTTCAAACAGTCAGGTAGGCAGACGCGTCTTTTGCGCGATGAGAGAGTTTCCCCAGAGAGCTTGCTGATCTGTGTCGGTAGAACTCCTACATAGCGGCCTAATGTTAGCATCACCTGCAGTGACTAACAACTGGCAGGGTGGGGGCAGAACGAGCACCTCTGCCGCTGCAGCTCGACCGAAACGCTCACCAGAATAAAGCCTAACGGGCTAAATATAGACTGCATGCGCCGAATAACATCTTCCTGATAGTAAGTTGCAGCGCCTTAGCCCACTTTTCCTTTCAGCTGTCTGAAAGCTTTAACATCCTGACGCTGTGCGCTTCTCCTCGTCTACATCTCTTTGTTATCACTGTGGATTTAATGATGGGGAACAAAGGGATTTTTTTTTTTATGTGGTCGATTAAGTTTATTTCTAGACTCTCCAAAGCTTGCACCAAAGTGCACCAACTTTGAGGTGACACATTTTAACTTTCTCTCCTTTTTATCTTTTGATAAAGAAGTCAAACACGTCTGAGTAAGTCCACTGAGATTTTGCTGCTGCTTTGACAGACTGCACTTTGAACGTGAGAGGAGCTTAGCACCGGAGTAAACCTGTCTCATCACATGGGCGCAGAGTGACAGGATACAGTAGAAAAACAATATCTCACAGGATCGCGGGCCAGCAACCGCTCTGTCTCCGTCAGCCGCGCAGCTAAGAGGGAGGGGTCAGACTGAGAGGAACGATGACGCCCATAACCACAGCAACCACATGTACCTGTCGCTGAAGTGCACCACGCCTATCAAACAGCGCACCATTTCCTTTGTGTGCACAAATTTCATTATGCAAAGAGAAACTGAGCAGCGCTGACAGGTGCAGGTAGATGGCAAAAAAAAAAAAAACAACAAAAAGACGATAACACAAAGACGTTCTGACACCCTGCAGCCTTTGAAGTGAGTCTCGAAACAGAGCAATGCCCAATGAATCCCAAGATAGGCGTTTCAGGGCACCAGCACCTTGTTGTATCGCAGGAACAGAGAGTGCAAAAATACAGTATGGTAATCCTGTCTGAAACTTTAGGAGGTGACGAGAAAATATGTCCCTGCAAGGCTATGAAATATACAGATTATCCTCAGACACACCGCAAGTCCCTGCACGAACAGTTTTGGTTGCATAAGTCCACATTAATAATGAAATGATGGAAAAAAATAACCGTGCCAAAATAAAATAAAGTCTGTGAGAGTCAAGTCTTGACGGCGGATGGATTACTCTCTATCCCCTCTCCTCCTCAGACCTCAATTATGCCAAACAGTCACGGTGCTCAGGGACAGAGGAGATGATGTGACTTATACTTGCTCATTCAGCTCCACGAGCCACTGGTTCGACTAAGGAGAGGTGTCAGGGACGGCGAGAGCGTTGTTTGAATGTGCTGGGAGCTTCGAGCATGTCGCCTCTCTCTCGCGCCTCACACTTTAGCACATAATTACATAATCGTGGAGTGATTTCTTCAGCTGAATCGCACGCAGGAGAGGACGGCTGAGACCTGAAGCCCGAGGCAAACATGCTGTATGGGCTGTCCAGACCAACCAGGGGTCACCACCGGGCCCTTTGCTCCTCAGGTCTAACATGTCAAAAACCCAATCACAAATACTTTACTCTGGTAAAGGCAAACATTAGTAAAGTACAAGTACATCTTTTGGCACAAATCAAGACATGAGAAAATGTGCGTGAGGGTGAAAAACAAAACATTTTTACTCAGATTAGACTCGCAGAAAGACACATGGGGTACCACAGCCCTCCCTCTTTTCAGCAGAGCATCGCTTGAAAATCTCGCAATGAGGCCATTGCTGGTGGTTCTATTTTGAGATGCATTAAGCTCACGGAAAAAACTAAACTGCTAAATAATTGAGATGAAGCCTCTATCGCAGCCTGTGCTGAGCCATACGCTAGCTCATCGTGGCCTGACATCATCATCAGGTGGTGGTGGTGGTCACCCTATACAGTACATGATGTCAGGAGATTTCACTTCTGGTAAAGATTTTTCTTTTAGCAACGGTGACCGTTTTTAGAAGCAGACGTGTGTCATCTAAGCATGCCAGCGTGGTCTAAATAAATCAGCCTGTGTTCTTTCCCATGAGAGCAGGAACTTTTCTTTCATCCCACGGTGTAAATATGTGGATCTCAACAGGGTCCACCATGCTTTTTTTTTTCAAAAAAATCCCTTGGCTGTGAATACCACAGAGGCCACCTGTTTTTTTTTTTAAAGCTGGTTTATAATGGGAAAAAAAAACTACTTCCTCTTCTGTGTGTGCGTTTCAGTTAAATAAGCAGCAGACAGCAGTCCCTTTATGACTTTATAGGATGAAACAGTCCTGTCAGTCACGCTGTCATCTGAAGGGTCCCGCCAATCAGCCAGACCGGCAGCGGCGTCAACACCTATGCCTGTCATCCGAGCACACTTCAGCACACAAACAAACAAACAAACAAACACGCATTCACTCGTGGTGCATTTAGGGGCTCGGCCCAAAGCGTCAAAAGCCGAGCAATGTGTGTGTGTGTGAGAGAGAGAGAGCGGGGATGGAGACAAACCGTAATTCTCCCCCTCCATCCTGGTGGTCCTGATGCTGCTCGCAGGCGTCCCTTCGCCCGGGGGGATGTCTCTCTCCAAGCGCCCCTGCAGTCTCCAAGCGCCCCGCAGCCTCCCTTCCTCCCTTTCCTCCTTTCCTTCCTCCAATCCGGATGCCTCCCTTCCTCCCTTTCCTCCTTTCCTTCCCTCCTTTCCGGTCTCCTCTTCGCTCCCCCCTCCCGGTTTTCAACTTGACGGTAAAGCTCCTCCGGATGTTGTCGGCTCACTCCGAGGTGCGACTTTTTTTTTTTTTGTAGCTTGTCTTGCCGTTTAAAGAAGCCGTGTGTGTGTGTGTGTGTGTGTGCGGATGTTGGCTGCTCATAAGCATCCAGAGGAGCCGGTGCACATGCTGGCCCCGCCCACCCCAGATGTGATGTCACGCTCTAACTTCTCCTCTAACTTTGCTCAACGCTGCTGCGGTTTCCTGTGATGGGCTGTGTGAAGGATAGACAAAAAAAATCACGTACTGTAAAAAAAAAAAAAGAGAACAAAATAAATTCTATTCATGTTTAAGGTGGAAAAAGCAAACCGACTTTTCCCACGCTTTAGGTCATGAAGATAATTAGGCCAAGATTTTTGCTTTAAAGAAATTAAAACCATTCATCTTTATCCCAAAAGTCTAAAATGAAGCAGCTGATAGCTGATGTGCACCTTTAAACCTGCACTCACTCATTTTTCTGGCCACTTGGGGGCTGCAAACTCGAGCTGTAATCAACGGAAACATGTATTCACCTTTTTTAGTGATTATGCCAAATTTATCAGTAAACAGCTGCATCTTTATGCATTCAGCAGTTATGGACCAACATCATCATTCATTTGACATCACCTCTCTGGTCACCTGATGACTTAAAGTCCAATCTTCACTCCATTTTAGCTCCGTTTTTGGTCTCCACCAATTCACGAGGGTAATATCAGGTTATTTAGCCACAGATGTTCCCCAGTCAGTCTCCTAACTGTGTCTTTCTGCTGTGCTGTGCAGGCACTGTATTGTAGGTTTTGGGACCTTTTATGCTGAAAATCCCTACCTGCTGCACCTGATAACATGATGAGAGCTGTGAGAGTGAAGCGGAACAGTAAAGTTGCAGCCTGGACAGCTAAACCCTGAGATGTTACTCACTATAACACCTGTACATTTGAGGGAAGCTGCATATTCAGGTGATAATTCTCTGTAGGTTCATTATTATGAAACTGTCATGAGATGGTCATGTGATACATTATTATAAAAACACAGACTATATCAGCTTTAAGGTTTCAGTAACCAACCTGTGATGTCACATAAGGAAAAATACCTGTTATGACATCCCTTAATGGGGCGTAGCCAGAAGCGTAAGAAGCCTCATTTCAATCCTATAGTGCAGCTGGATCACTTTTTATCATTTAAATGTTTGAAACAGCTAAACTGGCTGAACTAATTTATGTGGAGTGTAATAATAATGATTTACTCAAATCCTTATGAGGAACACCAAAAAAAAAAAAAAAAGTGACTTGGCCGATCATTCTTGTTGAGTTTTGATGCTGCACTGCTGTAAATTATTAAGCTACCTCCTGTCTAATGTGCTAACTACTATCATCACCAGAGTCAACCATATGATATCCATCTAAAGAAAAAAAAACATTCACTAAAAGCAGTACGAGACAAATAACAAAAAATACACAATCAGCTCACAAAAGTCACAACTTTATTGCACCTTTATAGTTAACTATAGTGTGGTAAGAGGCGCTTTCATTATGAAAGGTCTCTTCCCTGGTCAGAAAAGGTGGTGCGAAATATAGAACCATCAATGCAAACATGTGGACCGTCCGTTCACACCGGTAAATGTTCGTCTGTGTCAGTTTGACAGTCACACCCAATGTCGATTTCACAGCCGACAAACACATCCTATGGAAATTAGACTGCCGGAGCCTCTCTCGTACTGTACACACTACAGTGACATAGGGAAGGTCTTGCATGAAAAGAGACAACTCTCTTATACACAAATGAACTAACACATTTGCAGATTAATTCTCAAGTTAACATCCACCGACTGATCCGAGTATTAGTAGCACATTAAAGATCTGTCTTTTCTTCTTTAAATTATATATTTATAACATTAAATCCTATGCTCTTTTTTTATAGCCAATTCAAGGCAACATCTCTAGAATGAAAAGAAATGCATGGGCAAATCTTTACAGCGTTGGGGAGGGAAACGGGTAGCACAAGATGGACTGTACAGTCTTCTAAACAGGCAAAGCGTTTTTTGTTATAACGTTTAGTTTCTCTACGCATCTGTGCCCGGATTGGTGCAAGATGACCCCATGGTTTCCACACCTGAAATACTTTGTATAAAACAGTTTCTACAGGATGTACAGGATGCAAAATTGTGGTCCGGGAGAAAGGGATTAGTCTGATATGACACAGGGGCGTCTGATCGGAGACGAAGATGTGATACAGGATGTCTGGGTTCCTGAGTCTTGGCCCAGTTTCTAGGTGACCAGCATGACCGCCAGAAAATTGCATAGAGATATAAGATACAAGGGGAAAAAAAATTATTAGCATGTGGCAGTCCCATTCTAACACAGTGCCTGAAGTATAAAACGTAACCCTTTTATTTCAGTACATAAAAGGTAAGGAACAGTTTGTGGCGAGGTTTGTTACAGAGGATGGAAAAGGTCAAATCTCCAGACTGAGAGCTTCTGAACGCTGGGACTGATGAGATGAGCTACATAATTAAGAGAGCTGCACAGTTGAAAACAAGCTGCTCCTCCAACATACCCCAATCCCTACCCTGCAAACGCACATTGCACTTTGAGCCATCAGGCAACAATAATGTCCAGGTACAGGTGTGATGAAACTGGCAGCGTCCAATGTGTTGTCCGTCAGTGTCGGCGCTTCCACAAACCGTTTTATACAAATCAGCAGAGCATTCTCTTGTGGTGTCAAATTTGTCGACATTAAATCTGATATAAACTGAACTTGCGTGGAAAAAAAACAAAAACAAAAAAAAAAAAAACAAGATAGAACTTAAAACATAATTCACCTCAGTACAATTTTTAACCACTTTAGACATGCAATATTTTAAAATAAAAAAAACTAAAAAGGAAAGAAAAAAAGTGGCAATTTTAAACCTTAATTTTACCAACAACATGCAGGCAAAATTTTGGTCCTTAAAAAGAAGCCACGTGGCACATACACTGCAGCAAAAATAAAATGACAGTGGATAAAGGTATAAAATAAGAAAACCATACAGAAATCTAAAATAATATACGTTTTAATGAATAAAATATTTTGGATCTTTGTAATTTGGTATAGAACAATTACAGGAGAAGGGTTTTTATGTCCAACTTATTGAGCCCTTATGTCTGCAAAAGTATGCTCTGAGACTGTGTACAGCTTTTGAATACAAGAGTGTTGCACATCTCATTTGTCGTCTACCCTTCTCAGTAACTCAAGATTGTTGGGAGCAATAACCGAGGCTGCCAACATACAGTAATTCATTTGATGTGGAGGTGTTTCTGTTAAATACTGCATGCATAGAAAAGCTAGAGCCACTTACTGTGGTATTTGGATTAAAAAGGGGGGTGATATGAGTGAGTCATATCCCACCGGCCATTGTTACTGAAGCCTGAAGACAACATTTCATGTTTGTTTAAAATTTGAGATTGAAGGGGCTGTCAGTCAGACTGTCGACAAAGCCTGTGCTGCTTTTGGCTCATGTCTAATTCAGGAATTTGTGTCTAAAGTTAACATGGGAGAGAGGAAAAAAAATAAAGAAAAAAAAAAAAGGAGAGAGAGAAAAGGTACAGAAGTTTGGTATACAGTATCGTTGTCTCGATTTCCAGTCTGCGTGACCTCAACAGCAATCTGGACTCTCAGCGACGGACTCCGAAAACTCTCTTCCCTCCGGGTGTTACAGACCACTTGTTCCGCCTGTCCTGGATCTTCTGGAAGATGCTGCTGCCACTTCTCCACTTCTCTCTTTTATAGTTTTTCATTTTCTTCACCTGCTCATTCACACAAACACAAGGAGAGATGTTGAAGAACAGAAACTGACGATAGCAGACCTAAAGGCAAATATTCTTATACATATTCTTCTAATATTGTGTGTTGGGTTTACTGCATCTCCCACTTCTCACCTTTCCCCTGTCAAAGTCTTCATCCCACTCGTCGATCACAGTGTCACACTTGGAGTGGCGGACATCTTCGATAGCATCTTTACTAATGGCAGAGACCTCACCGTCCCAACTGAGGACTGCAGAAGATGAGCAAAAAAGGTACAAATGCTTATAAAACACCTTTTGGTATCACCACATAAAAGGTTCAGATTCACAGAGCCGTCTGTCTCACCATTGGCTCCATAGGCCTTATCTGTGGCGTTCCTGAGCAGCTCATCTACCACCCCACTCGTCTTTTTCCCATCCCAGGTTACAGGTGCAGCGCGGGTCGGGGTGTCTCCTGGCATGCTTCCATCAGTCGCCAGCACCTGGCTGCGTTTGTAGCCGTCCTTCACTTGGCTGTCCCACACTACCACTGTTGCTGGATTTGGAAAAAAAATTAATAAAAAATAAACAAAAAGATAAAACAGCGATTAAATCTGTCATTCTCCAAATGTCATGAGTCATGCTCTCTTTGTGTAATTGTGAAAATGACTGGTCACTTAAATGAAAGGCTGAGAGGCTGTAGTGGTGCAGTGATTTTCGGCAAATGGCTCCAATCAATACAGAGCGGTTTTGTACGTTCTGTGTTGGCATGGAAACAAGATCGCACATTTCTCACTGCACTTTGCATCGTATGAATGCATTGTTGTCTCCCCACCCCCCATGTGCGGTGCACGCGTGATCGCATACCTGTGCCTTGTTTGCTCACTTTGCCGTTCTCCATGGTGTTCTTTTTGGGAGGGGCCTCTGCTGCTTCAGGCTCGTCGTTGTTCCCGTCTGAGCATCGCCTGCTCTCCTCCCACAGTCTCACCTCATCTTTTAGCCTCTTCTTCTTCCTCTTTAATTTCTTTTTTACCATTATCAAATCTCCCGTATTGTTGTGAATGACGGTGGCCTTCATCTCAGAAGTGCTGTGGTGGTGGTGGTGGTGGTGGTGGTGGTGGTGGTGGGGGGGTTAGGTGAGTTTGGCAATCACAAAATGTTGTGCAAAGTATTCATTTCAAATCTTTCCAGTGTTGAACACATTAAATGTATTTTTAGAAAAAGCATTGTGTCTGACAGTTGGACATGAGAAAAGTTCAATGATGCAGCCAACTGGTTGTTATAGAAACAGCGTAATGTGCCTCTTTTTCAAAAGTGCAAGCTTGAAAATTAACTGCAGGCAGCTTTTTTCAGCAGAATGTTGTAATGTAAGAATATTGATTAAAAAAAAAAAAAACACTTCAACCCACCTTTCTGAAGCAGAGCATGCTGAAGTTGTGTCCTGCAAAGCCTCCATCAGTTGCATCTTCTTTTTCTTCTTCTTCTTCTTCAACTTCACAGAGTCCCGTCCTTCTTCATTCTCATTTGACTTGCACCGTGTCGGGGTCATGGCAGCTAACTGAGGCTTTTGCTTGGACTGTTCTGTATCTGGATGGGACGTCAGACTCCACATGCCACCCTGACACCAGTCTTCTTCCTGGTTTGACGTGTCCAGATGAGACGGGACACAGTCCCTCTCGTTCACTTTCTCTCCCTCCTCATTCTCCCTCTTTCGCTTTTTCTTCTTTTTCTTCCGCTTCTTCTCGCAGACTGACTCCACGAGGTCAGTCTGCGTCACTGTCACGAGGGACGTGACCGCCTCTGTGTCAGCCTCCACCTCAGAATGCCGCCGTTTCTTTTTCTTCTTCTTCTTTTGGTTGACCCTTTGAGCCGGAGAACCATTGAGGTCTGGGTTTTGGACCAAGGAGCTGAGGCTACTGGAAGACTTGGGGCTCTTTGGGCCGGCACTGTGAAGCCCGTTGGTTTTAAGAGAAAGGCTGGCGTTTGGTTTTTGCAGTGTGAAGAGAAGGGACTGTTTCTGAGGGCTCTGCTGCTTGAAGGATCCACTGGAGTGGGTAAAAGGCTGCGATGACTGGACTTTAGGTGAATGGAATGGACCAGCTCTGGTAAGACAACAAGGAAGAACATCTGGATTTACCCTTTACTATTTTCAGTTGTGGTTTACCATGAAATAGGGGGTTCAGAGTTCATACCTGTGAGTGTGGATGGGTGAGGCAAAGGTGAGGGGGTTAAGCTGATTTTGATGCGAGGGGTCACTGGACAGCTGGCGTGGCAAAGGGGGCAGAGCATCAATGCTGCTCGGACTCCGGCTGCGAGCCTGCAGTTATCGACATAAATAAAAACTTGGTGGTCTAAAGAAAATAGCCATGAATGTGACAAAAATAAGGAGGAGGAAGATTAAAAAAGGGATGGCAGGAAAAGATGGAGGGAGGAAAACAAAGAGGAAAGGGTATGGCAGAGAAGAATTAGAAATGGTTAGAAAAAAAAGACAAACTAAAGGAAAAGAAGACAAACTCTAAACAAGTGCCATCATGTGGTTGATTAGACAGGCACACTGAAGAAATAACACATTACATACAGTAGGAAATAAACTGGAAAAGGAGAGTTTACTTGCCTTAATCAAACTATTTATCGAAATCAATGGTCAAATTTGGGATAGCAGTGTGGATTGAGGCAACAGGAAACCAAGGTATCATGAGCTGTCACTAAGACAGTGATGGTGCTACTGCTGTGGATGGGAATGAAGTTCACCTTCTTGGCTGACAGGGCCAGTTTCTTGGCAGGCGGAGGTGACATGGTGCTGGTGGCTTCCGATGTGATGTTGTTGAGGGCCGGGGGTTTGATTTTCGCCGTCTTCTGCTCCTCTGTGCTCTGAGAGCGCTCCACGCTCTTGGCGGGAGATGCCAGGCCGTTGGAGCCTTTCCGCGGGGTGGAGGGAGTCTCTCCTACAGGCGCACTTTTGGGACCCACGGAGTCCTGAGCAGAAAAAAATTTTAGGCTGTGGTCCTGAATCTGTGCATCCACACTCCTATAATGGCTGTCATGAATCCCATTAAACTCTGCGATGATCTGTCTTATTTTGTCTGACATTTTACACTCTTAAAAATACATACAACATGACAACGTATACACACAGTAAGCAGTATGTATTGTGTACTCAGGAAATAAGATTTTTACTTTAAGGATGTTGTACACACTTAAATAATACACCAAAATTGCATCAGAGCTGAAACAACTTATCAATTAAGTTAACATTTTGATAAACAATCATTTAGGTCATTTTCTCCAAAAGAAAATGCCCAAATATTCCCCATTTCCAACTTTGGTATGTGAGAATATGCCTGTTTTCTTTGTTTTATGTCACAGTAAAGTGAATATCTTTGGGTTTGGAAACAGTTTTAAATTCCTTGATCAACAGATGCAATGTTAACATTGCACCTTTGGTTTTAGGAAAATTGTGATGGACAACTTTTCACTAATTTCAGACATTTTGGAGACCAAACAATTACTAAAGTCATTGTCAGATTAATCATTAATCCAAAGTAACCTCATGTATTGTATGCACAGCTATTGTCACAGCCTGTAATATGAACAATATTAACACCTGACTGTACAGCATTACTGTTTTTTCCTTTCCAGTGTCATTAAATAGCTTGTATGCAACACATTTATATATCGCAATGAGAGACTAGATTTGATAATACCCTACTACTACTTAGATCTGTAAAAAATAATGTTCTCAGATGATAAAAACATCTCAGTTATGCATTTGAAGTAAGATTTGTGTTGTCTCTCTGTGCGTTTTTCGAGCAAACATTACCTTTGAGTCAGTGGTGTCGGCAGAGGAAGAGTCAGACAAAGATTTAAATGAGGTAGACGCTGCCATGCCTCTGCCCTCACCACCTTGCTTTTTGTCTCCCTCCGTCCTGCTGACCCCGTTGTTGGAAGGGGTCGGGGTGCTGCTGCGGGACTGCACTTGGCTCTGGGGAGAGGGCTTCTTCAGCTTCTTGAACGGTTCCTCGATAACCGTGGGGCCACCCGGCAGCTTTGGTGGACCGTTGGAGGAGGACGTCCAGTTGGAAAGTCTGGGCTGTGGCTGGGAGCTCACGCCATTCCTGGAAATAGGCAGGCCCAAACCACCATCCATGGACTGGATCTTGCGCAGCTGTGCAGGCTCAAGTTTCTGAAAAGAAGAGTCACGTATTTAGAACTTGTATCAAATCATACACAGTCCAAATGTCCAACAGTCGGCTCTTACCTTTGTGACCTGCGGGGAGGAAAGAGGCCCGTTCAGGTTCGCTCTCTTTATCTGCTCGGACGACACACTGTTTTTCCCAGGATGCAACATCCCCTGCTTGGTGGTCTGTCCATCTGCATTCTTCTTGGTTTCTGGGATCCTTTAATATACAAATAGAGACTCTGGTTTATTTAACTGGATATCCAAGAGGAATAGACAACACCTCTTTTGATCTCTTGCAGTTCTGTACAATGTCTTACCTCAGGTAGAAAAGCACATAAGCCTGCTGGTTCAAGACCACTTTGATGTTACTAGAGTGCACCATTGAATCATTCATTTGGTACCATTGTCCGTTGCTTGCCTATGAGGAAACAAGGAAGACATCACATTTTAGAGTGAGGCAGGAGAACAGAAGATGGCCATGAAAACTCTAAACTACAGCAATTTAATGTGAAATTTATTAATTTAACCTTCATTCATCTGCAGTTTAAAAAACAAACGCTAAGAGCAGAAGACAAAACAATGCAGGCTCAGTTAAGATATGTTGATAGGATGATATACACTATTGGCCCTTTTCCACTAGTACCCTACTCGGCTCGCTCGACTTCTCGACTCGACTCAGTTTCGGTCGTTTTCCATTACAATAGAGTACCACCTCAGCGTGGGTGGGTGGGTGGGTCGTCGTCATGGCAACGCGGTCCGAAACTCCAGCGACGTCATTTGTTATGCGCGACACAAACACGAAACGACTACGGAGCAATGGAGGCCACCAGACAAAAAATGTCTGCACCTCGTCGTTGCTGTTCGCGGGGTTGATTTCTGTACAGCCATCTCTGATCGTGTTCGTTGTTGTTATTGCGTTTTAAAAATGGAATGTGCGGTTGACTCTTATGCGAACGAGTCGCTCTCCCGGACGCATCTAGTGACGTGCCACGCCTGGCCTAATGGCCAATCAGTGACCTGCCGTCTGCTGACGTCACATTTTCATTGGCTCGACTCAGCTTGCTTGGAACCCCGGCCGAGTAGGTACTACGAAAGTACCTGGTACCAGGTACTAACACGTAATGGAAACGCATGTACAAACCGTAAGGTCGAAGTCGAGCCAAGCCAAGTAGGTACTAGTGGAAAAGGGCCATATGTGACAATACCGAGTAGTTAACTGTCAGATTTTGTTGTACAGATTATAAGAAGGTATTTGTCTTTTTAATTTCTCTGTCTGTATAAGCTTGTGGGTATTAATAAGGACGACTCCTTGACAGTACTGGATTTACAGGGTTGTTGCAACAATGTGATACTGACGTTTCCAGGCATTTAAGATATATATATATATATATATATATATATATATATATATATATATATATATATATATATATATATATATATATATATAGACACACACACATCAGATATGGTGGAAATACATTTTATGGAATGTGTGGTAAATAATGTTACTGAAATTCCTTTGTTTCTCTTTGTCTTTATTGTCTGCTAATGTCAGTGTTACTGTGTCAAAGGACAAGAAGGACACGAAATCAAGGTGTTTATCCTTAGAGTTTGGAATAAATAAGACAAAAAACAAACAACAAAAAAAAAAAAAAAAACGATGTGCACTTGCTCATCCTACCTTAACATAGCAGTAGTAGTGGCCAGCGTGACAACTGTAGCCTGAGTGCACCAGGACAGCATAGAGGCCATACATGACGGGATCGCCTGAGCTCTGAGACATGTAGGGGCGGATGTTCAGAAATTCTGGGTAGCCAACATCCTGAAAAAGAAGAGTGCAAACAGAAGTATGAGACCACAGAAAGAAATGAGACAGCTCTTTCAAACAGCCAATAGTGCGAGGGATCTTTGTTAACCTTCGTTATTTTTCCTCCGCTGAAGTTGGCAAACCTCTTCAGTGAAAGGGTCAGTACATTAGATGTTCGATGGACTGTGAAGCGCTTGGTTGCTGGCACTTTCTTTTTGCACCTGGAGAGAAGGAAAAAAAGTCATAATAGGTCCTGAAAAACATCTGAATATATGTAACTGGAAAAAAAAATATCTATATCTATATTTCCAATGCCCTGCAGATTTACTTAAAAATGTAGGATGTAGTCAGACGAGATAAATGGCACTCACTTGGCACACATGTAGGCATTCTCTCCACTTAGTACGTCTGGTTTAACAAACAGTTCCAGGGCTCGCACAATGTTTGCTGCTTGCTAACAGACACAAACAGAAATACTTGGTGTTGCTGAAGAAAAATATTATTACATACAATTTTAAATTATATTTCAAGGGAAATAAATGTTATATTGAGATCTTGTTTAACATACCCGAATCTCCACAGCGATGTCCAGGTAAGGGTCATATGTGTCTGACACACTTTTACAAATAGAGCATTTCACTGAAAGACAAAAAGAAGAAAATGAATTTGGACTCATTTGAAGCTAGCTCTGAATCTGTTTATGTAAGAGTGATTACTGGAATATTTCACACAAGCCTCTGTCCCACTTCCTGTAAACGGAAGACTATCAAGAACCTCAAACATCTGCCTCTGACTCCCATATCAAACATTAAGGGGAAATACCTTCACACTTAGCGCTCTTCTCAACATTTCCTTTCCAGATCTGACTGTTGTCACTGGACCAAACTGACAACCAGATGAAAATATACTAAAAGTTGTTGCCTAGTCTGAAATTCCTGCATCTTACAAATTAATTTATGATTAAACTTAAATACATTAAACCTTAGGAGGGTCAATTGTACTTTATTTCTGTGGAAGAAATATGATTGTTTTCCAGCAGTGGCGAGAAAGATGCTGAATAAAATTAAGTGAAAAATGCTGCCTGATCATTTTAGCACGTTTTAATGAGAAATAGCACTTAAGCATTAAACTTGTCCTCCTGTAAATTACTTTCTTTGCAACAGTATTAACCCACGCTTGATCAGTCTAAACAATATGTAATTTGATGTTCTGTCAGTGCATTAAAAATAATCAAGCATAAAAAAAAAGGTGAAAAAATATTTGGTTGGGTAGTTTTTAAGAATAATCTTATGTGGCTGTTTCTATAAAGCATTAACATAATTTCCAGTGGAGGAAATATGACCCATAAAAAGATTCAGATGTATAAATGAAAATACAGATGTACATCCTGATTTGGAGATTAAGAGGTTGTTCATACATACACGAGCTGAATCAAAAGCTGCGACAGCGAGGCTGATATTCATGAACTACTTTCTTGTATGCAGTCGGAGCAGATTGCCTTCTACTTTGTATCTGCTATGTTATCTGCTTGAACGCAGCATAAAGAAGCTATTTTAGTGATATATATTTTGTTGACACTGACTTTAGTCTAGCCTGGTCGGTAATGGATTGATAATGCAATACCAAAAGCAACAAATGTGGAAATTCATGGAAGTGCACAGCTCTAGAGGCTTTTCTCTCTGTGAAATAAAGTCAATACCTCTTGACCTGAGGTAACCCCCAAAGATCTGGTGAACCAGCGTTGTGGCCTGGGTCTGCCTGTCTAGCCTACAGACAGGGAGGAAAAAACAAAAAAAGTCATCAAAACAATATTCATATAAAACCCAAATGTTATCATACTTTTAGCACTTTTAAGAAACAACAATAAAGCCTTACTTAGGGTAGCCATTGAGACAGGCTTTCTGCATGGCATCGATGGTGTACCGCAAAAACTCATGGGCGTCTTCCTGGCTTCCAAAGCGAAAATGTCTGGCAATTTCTGTGGAAGACAAAAGCATACATTAGCTTTGTACTTGTTCAAGCTTTCAAATCCGAATGTTAAACATCGAAGGCCCAAATTCTTAATATTTGCATTATGTCACAGGCAACCCACAGGAACACTGAAAACAAAAAAGGGACAGCGTGGCAGCTTGAGCAAGCGTTTTTAACAATCCTTTGTCCTAACGACATCTGTATTGTCTAAAAATAACTTTCGGCACAACAACAGAGAAGAGGCTCAATAAAAGACAAGCACTCTAAATCATTACAATTACAATTTCCTGTCACAATTAAAGAACGCAAACAGATACAAACAAGTGTGACTTCTTTAAACAATCAAACTAGACAGGTTACTTTCAGTCTTCACTTCAAAAAACAGTCATACCACTATAGAGTAGCAGCTTATAATGTGTTTATTTACACAAGGCAAATAGGGACATTAAAAACTGATAGTTTATTTCATATGTTGTTTTGCTGAGTACACTTTCACGGGGACTTACAGCTATCCTCTCAGAGGTTAGTAACTCACATTAGACATAATGTGGCTGTAAACCTTTTGCCGCTACTGTTATTTCCTGATGGAAAAAGGGAAAGTATGAGCTGGCAGAACTATAATGTCATAATGTGGTCATCACCACACTCCCAGCATTGCATTTACGACAATGAGTCACCCCCCTTGAGTGGGAAAAAGGAATAAGACAACGTGCTCTAATGACTTGTTTGGGGCGCTTCTCATAGGGAAGATATGAAATCTGTGGGCATGTGATTGAGCGGTTGCGGTTTTATTTTGTTTGTGAGCACCCGGCTGTTTCAGAATCAGTTGCAGTAAGCTCTTTTGTTTTAAGTGTAATGACACTGTGTTGTATTTGTGTGTTCTCTTTTTTTCCAGATTTTTAATTTTCATTGTACACATTCCCATTGTCCTAGTTGTGTGGGCACATGTCTAACTTTCTAACTGCTCGGGTGGCCATAAAGCATGTAAAGCATGTACAGCATCTCTAAGCATCTCTAAGTCTGTGTTGAAACAGAGGGAAAAAAAAAGGGTGGACTGTACATTTTTGTGCTAAAGCTGCTCCTCTCAGCCCGCAGTCACAAGGAGACAGAGAGGGCATCGGGGAAGGAGGGGGAGTGGAGGGAGAGACTGAAAAAGAGGCGCAGGAGGTGGAGACATGATTGCAGCAGCACATGAGGAAGAAGCAGGCAGGTAGGGAGGGGACTGGGCTGGAGGGAGGGCTCCTGTGAGATTACAGCACAGTGCCTCACCATGTCAAGGTGCAACTCACACCTTATCTCTGCTCTCTACATGGTGTTCATTCACAGCCTGCAGTCTCACCGCTCCACTTTTGGACTGCAGTTACCGGCTGCTGTCACATGGGACACTGTGGCCGGTGTTGCGTCATCGTGCCTCTGGCAGCATTCAACCAAAAGAAAAATCAGGTGTCTGTGGCTCCTGACACAAGCTACACTGAAAAACTAGCGAGCACAAACTGCTCAGGCACAATGGCACAGTGTTGAAGGAAGCTGGGGGGGGTCTTACTTTTCAGATCTCTGATGAAGGAGACAGGCTTGATGGCGTTGCCTGTGTTAGCGAAGGCTTGGATGATGTGGTTCTGCATTATACAGATCATACAAAAGCCTGACTGGTGACCTGAAACACAGACGATGACAAAGAATGAACTCGCAGAAATGTGACTAACAGTATTCAGATGCAGAAAAAACAAAACACAAACAGAACGATTTAAAAACAAAGTCAGAAATAGGCTGACAGCATTCATGTAAATCCATGTGCTAATTATTTTCTCTCCCTTATTTTATCATACAATTATTCAAAAACCTATGAGTTTAAAGCTAAAAATCAGATGAAATGATTTGTAATATTTTTGTAATCAATTTGAAGGACTCTGGCAATGACTTTTTTAGTGTAATACTTTTGTAATAGTATATAGTACCCCTGCCTGAAAGTACGTAAACCCTAGATATATTTTATGTTTCTACCACAGATACTATGTAAACATAGTCGTAGTTGTTATCCGATGGTAACAGTGCACCAACAACAAAGCAGAAGATTTCATTTACCTCTAAACATCTGTTCTTACTAAGGTTTCTTCCTTGCTAAGGTTGACTGGAGAAAAAATAACTTAATTCACTGTGCTGATAAAAGGCTACACAGGCACCCTTTAGGTGGAACATTTTCTTGCATGTAACTCAATGCATGAGTTGACGCTGGTGAATCAGTCAACACACCTCAAATGTCAATATGATGACTTTGACTTCAACAACGATTTTGCCTCCTCGCTTGGAAAAAGTGACAGAGAGTGTGCAAGACACTCCAACAGCGGAGTAATGAAAACAAAAAAGAAAATAACAGTTCTAATGTGTAACCAAGTAAACTGCTTGGTGGAAACACAGCTTATGTGATCAGCAGCCTACTTTGCTTTCCTCCCCATTCATCTCTTCACTTTCTATACCCAAAGCATATTATGAGCTGTGCCTGCTGCAAGGGCCCCTCATTTACAGTTAACGCTGTTGACAGTGTCAACTGGGATGTGTATCTAAGATTCAGGTGAAACAAAAGGCCAGACAAATTGTGTCTGACTCTCTTCATCCCCTTTTTAAAGAATTTATTAAACTGCCCTTGGGAAGATGCCATAGAGCTGTTGCAGCCAACCAAGAACATTTACAAAGAGTCTTTCACACCAATAACTTTGCTAAATTCACCATTCACCCTTGAACCTGGGGTCTGTACTCTACATGACTGCATTATTTATTGTATTATGGTACATGACGTGTTTTACTGAGATGTTTTTTTAACTAACCTATAGAGGCGAAGACAAATTTCCACATCATGGGCAATAAAGACTGACTGATTGATTGACTGATTGATTGTTAAAGCAGAAAACACATAAAACTGAATATCAGAGGCATAAAATCCTGGTTAAAATCTATTCAACCTGATCTGCCTCTTTAAGTAATTCAGATGTTTTTCCAGTGAGAATTGGTTAAAAGTGAGAATGATTCTCATATACAGTGTAAAGCTTATGTATGACTACACAAAGGTTGCAAAGCCTTTAAGAAGCAGGTTTCGTCTCTGATAACATATTTTTAAAAAGCTTAATTATGGAATCTTAACGACTTTGTCACCAAAGGTCGTGTCACTGAATCACAGACCGCTGAATGTTTCCGAGCCTTGAAAATGTGAACAAACTGGTTGACGGAAGCAGCTGTTGTTGTTTTTCTTTCTCAACTGCTTTGGTTTTCATTCTACAGTGACACTCAGACACGTGTCCACACATAAAGCAAGAGTAGCGGGGTTTAGAGTCATTTCGTAAACTTAAAACTAGGTGGGTGTGTATCGTGTAAAAAAAAGTATATATAAGTGAATGAGAGTCTGCCAGCGCTTAAGAGTATAATTTGAGTACTCACAGGCACGGCTGTGCTCCTTTGAGAGTAAGTAGTTGGCAAGTGGCGGGGTGTAGGTGAGACACTGCACTGTGGAGTTGAGGAAGCAGGTGTTCCCGAGGTTGTGGAGGCCGGCTCCCACCCTGTACACACGCTCCCATTTAAGGGTTAGCTTGTTCCCTGGAAAGAGCATCTTCTGTGGGGCAGGGATCCCATCGCTCTGGCCCCCAACCACATTCTCCGAGACTGAAGGAGGAAGTCGGTCAATTTTGAAACATCAGTGATAGAGGGAAGTATATAAACTTAGGACAAAATGCAAATATGGAAAATGTCAAACTGTCAAAATCTGCTCTATTTTCAGTTGAATCTGAGTGCTTACCTTGCCTCTTTATCTGGGCAGGCTCTATGGCCTTCTGGCCCGTAGCGCCCTCATTCCTGGGATTGAGGATCACATACTTGTTCTTCAGGCTGTCCAGTTGGTAGGAGAAACCCTTGCTGGCAGGTTCAAACTCTATCTTCTGCAAAAGGACCTTCTTAGCAGAAGAGGCCAACAGTTTGTTGAGGTCGCCCTCATCACCCGTTTCCTTTCGGCCAGGTTTTAGCGCCTCCTTGAGTTTATCGACTATCGGCATTGTTGGAACATCACTGCAGAGAAAGTGGGATCAAGCATCAGTGTCGTAAAATGTTCAAGAGTTGCTCCATGAGGCTACACAAAAATAAATAACAGCCCTTATTTAACAAATTTCCCCAAAGGGATCAATTATGTCTTCTTAATTATACTACTGAAACCCCCATTTTTAATTACATGGTCAGTGTGCTGGGACTTCAACCTATAACCAGTGTTAATGGCCTTTTGTGGCCTTCTGAGCCGAACAGAACCAATAAATCTTCAGTTATTTAAGTAATAAACAGTGAATTTATCTCTCAGATAATCACTTTTAAGTGGCCAAATAACAGCTTCATCCATTTGGCCTCCAGCAGATACCTCTCCGGGCCACATAACCTGACGTGGCTCCATAAGAGATACAAGGACTGCGAGCGACTGAGGAGCCAGCTGCGTCTTGGCAGCTGTCCCCACAGTTATGCAAGACGTTCGACGTTGGTAACATAGGGTGGGAGGGGGAGACAGTATGAGACAGAAGAGGACGATCATTTAGAGCGCATAAGGTGTAAACAGCTGCCAGGTCAAATTCTTATCATCATTTACTTTGCCTGCAATCAATGTTTTTATTAACTTCCACCAACTGGCTCCTTCAATAAAGCTGTATATCATCACATGTTGTCATCTGGACCATAAGTGATATGAGAGATTAAAAAAAAAAAAAAGAAAAAGGCCTCATATAAAAAAAAATGTTGCTTGTAAACATTTAAACATTTGCACTGGCTGTCTGCTGTCCCTTTAAATATAGTGTAGCTGAGAGCACTAAAAAGACCATTTCAGTGTAGATAACAGTGTGTGCAGATTTCCACAACAACCGTCTGCCAGAGTCAGCCGAGTGAATGACTTCTGATGTGGGTTTTTTTTCTCTACAACAACAACAACAAAAAAAAAAGCAGCAGGCAGGCAAAACGTGTTCAGTGCTGACTGAGTAGTGAGTAGACCATCATTCAGTCTCCCTCAGTTTGCTCGGGATGCAGCTGAGGCACTCCAAAACACAACAGACCCTCGTGCGTGAAAGGTGAAAGTGTTGCATAATGAAGATGTTACAGTACTACGCTAAGACGCGGGGTGCCATGAGAGTCGTACTCATCAGAGTGGGCAGTGACGTCATGAAGAGGGAAGGAGGGCTGAACATGCATTGTATGCACAAGGGCACGCTGACCTTCATGTGCGGCTGATACTGATACAACTAAGAACGACACAGCCCACAGGGACGCAGCTAACTGCAGTGATGCAACTGCAAGGCCAGGCAGCAATGTTGATGCACTGACCACAACACAAGCGTTATATCACATTATGTCGCCGTGATTGGTCATTTTCTTCATTTAACTTTCTAATGTTTGTTTTTGCATTTGGAAGGTCACAGCAGCTACACTGACAATGAGCAAACAACTGAAATCAGTCATTAAAGAGTTTGCTTCTTGCTGTTGTAAGGTGATGAGTTATTCACTAGTAGTGACACCTATGCATGGATATCAGGTGAGGCTACCTGGATAATATCCATGCATTGACACAGTATATGGTCCTGTAGTGTTCTGGTTGAACAAGAAGGATCCAGCTTACATGAAGTATAAAATTACAACAAGTAACGTGAAATACCTTTAGATATTAATACGACCAGTAGGTGCCTGGTGTGAGATCTGTGATCAGTCACACATCAACAACCAATCAGAAACCTTTTTTACCATTGCACTGTGCCTTCAAATTGTCTGGCAAACGTCGGCTGTCCACGCATCAATACCACCTGGGTTAAACACTCTCTTAACCAATAGCCACTTTCTTGTTAAGGTATTAAAAGTAATGCTTGTGTGATTAATATGTAGTGACCTCTCATTATGAACTTGAAAACGAGTCTCACTTTTATGTCCTTTAATGACTCTTCTTGTGAAAGACGTCATCTGCTTGCCTGATATTTTGGAGGTAATCCTCACACTGATGTGCTTAGATACGTCAGCAGAGCTGTCAATATTGTCTTCAACCCGTAGAAATTGAAGGACTCTGGCCAAACATCAGCAAAAGAAAAAATGCCATCTTCTTTTGACAAATAATAGGTAACATTGGTTGTGTGTAAAGGTGCATTAGCGCATCATATGAGGACCAATATGTGAAAACAAGTTGAAAACGTGATATTTGATAAATGTTTGTCCTGCTGCACAAACACATTTAGCCTGAACAGCTGCATGGCAGCCCAACCAAATATTAGATTATTTTTATAATATTATTTTAGATTTTGTATTGTTTGTGTATCCCCCCCAATTCAGTTCAAGTCCTCTTAGAAATACACTTAACTACCAGTCTAAAGTCTGCCACAGTGGTACGGACTCCCTAATCAGAAGTTATCTGTAAATACGAATGCTGTGTTGCAGTCTGTGTGTTGATGTCTCTGCCATACAACTTGACCACAGAAGTCGAGCAGCACAAATCACTTGTCAACACAGAGCAACATCTCTTGCAGAGCAAACATCTACCAATACAATAGATACCCACCAACAATGGACAGGAAAAAAAAAACTAATTTTGATGAAATGCTGAATTGATTGATTGCTCAATTAGTACAGCAACAGACAATTAAATCATGAGCTATTCTACTAACTGATTGATCTTTGAGTCCCTTCTCAAGCAAAAGTATCGCACAATTGCTGCTTTGAGCTTCTAAAATGTAAGGGATCTGTTTCTAATCTCCGCTTTGAGCCAAGCTAAATTAAAGCTAAAAAACAGTTTTTGGTTTTGGACCTTTGATCAGACAAAACAAGCAATGTGAGGGCGTCATCTTTGGTTCTGGGAGATTGTGGTTGGCATTTTTCATTATCTTCTGGTATTTCATAGACAAAACAATTAGCCAATGAATTAGAAAAATAATCATCACTAATCAATAACATAATTAATACTGCAGTCTATTGATATTGACTGATAAAGGCGACTTTGATCTACGTGACTGTATGATGACTTCAAGGGCTTCCCAAAATATTCAATAATCAAGACACGAGGAAACAAAGTGAGCCACGTGAATGGACATGTCGAGATTTTTTAACCATTATGTGCCTGGATATTAAAAGTATTAATAGCAAACATCTCACCGTCTTGCGCTACGTTTTTTTATTTAAAAAAAGTTACAAGCTTATTCTCAATAATTATTTATGGTTTTATTCATTTTACTTCTTTACTTTTATCACTGTTGGCACATATAATGCTGCTGGACCAATTAATATTAATACGACTGCTTACTAAAAGTGAATAATATCGATTATTTATTCAAACAACAACCAATAAGCACGTCAAAATGTAACGACTCTTGGAATAAACTGTGAATGGTGGACTTTATGGAGAGCACCTGAAGGCAGCACACCGAAAAAAAAACCCTCTGTTGTTTCTTCAACAGACGACTTGTTAGCTAGCTGCCTGATTTCACTGATTTCACTGATTTTCACTCCTCCTAGTCCTGGACTTGTCGGGCAGCCTCTGTGCACCAGTTAGAGGCAACTCTTCGGGGCCATTCGTCATGGCTTAAAATGCTAGCTGCTAACACCGACCCCAGCTGAGGTTAATGTCGACCCGGGCTGCCACGAAAACGTCGCCATTACTCCGACACACGCCTCCACGCCTCGATAACCAACTGCGGGTCCTTTCCTGCCGCCCGCCGCGCCGTTTTCTGCCTCTTTGCGCTTGACAGCAGCGGCGGCGAATTAGCCAGCGAGCTAACTTAACGTGGCGAGAGCCTCCTCAGTGCGGCAATGTGGGTTAGCATCTCAGCGTCCAGGTGGCTAACACGTCGCCCCCCAACCCCCCGTAGCCGCCGACCGCTGCCTTTTTATTTCACAACATTACCCTGGACACGCATGCTAGCAAGCTTGGCGTTTGCCCGAGAGGCGTTTGTTTGCTTACCTTTCGTTCAATCGTCCAAAATCGTTGGCAGCAGCGCGATGCTCTTCCTCAGCTGTAGCTCTCGGCTCTGCTGTTTTCGCCCATGCTGCATTATCAGAGGGCGGCGCCGGCGGTGACTGACAGGCGCGAAGGGCCAATCGGAGAGCAGGTCACGCCGCGGCTGGGAGGCTCAGCCAATCATCGCTCGTCCTGACGCAGCGCCGTCGGGAGAGGGCCGCACGTGACTTCTTGCCAGCGCTGTTTACCATTGATGCAATCGGCGCGAGGCACGGTAACAATTTTTTAATGTGACAACAAAGACAAAAGCCTCCATCGCGCTCTGCAGATGTGTAAGGCTTGCATCACTGTGACTGTGAATTAAAATATGAAAATCCTTCGAGATGTTAAGTCTCTTCCCTCGTGTCAGTTTCGCCTTTGCTGTCCAATATTTAATTATTATAAAATATAAGTAGATTTAATCCATTATGACTTAATTAATGCTGCAGGAGTGAACTACCAAACTAGTATACCGCAGGGGAGTCACTCCTCTCACAGATGGTTTCATTGCATCCTTGGGCAGATTTGAACAAATGCAGCATCCTGCAGGGCGCCACACTGTAATTAACTATTTCACATCCTGAAATCCTCAGAGTATCATGGTTGATAATTGCAACGTTTGTGCACATGCATCGACTCGTGAAGGAATGTGACTGTCACATGTTGATGTCTCCACTAGGCGGCGGCAGATGGCTGTTAAAGTGTCGCACAGCATTTGTTGGTGCTGTAGCTGCTGTCTTTGCCTCTTAAATACTGAACATTATACATCATTACACTTATATTCCTGTCCTTCCTGCACCCTGTAATACTGTGTGAGTTATGTCTCTGCTCCACCTAAAACAAAATCTGTATATTTATGTGCACAACTTGCACACAAATCCACTTTGATCCACTCTTTAATGAATCAAAATACTTTGGGATTGGTGATGGCAGCTTACTGCTTCACTTGTGTTATTCTGTGCACCACAGACCATCGATGTGGAAATAACGAGTGCAAAGCATCAGAACACGGTTTGGCATTTAATATAATAGTCAAATGTACAGTATTGTTTCAATTGGACATGCATGCAAAAAAATCAAACATCTCATGTGAAACCAGCACAAACATCAAACTTGACTACAGTTTCAAATGAAGAATCTTTTTACACGCTCATATTAATTAATATAGTCACATTGACATTTGCGCAACACTTTTATGGTCATATCAAAAGGCTCTGCAGGTAAACGGATGATTGATTACGATATGTTCTTTAATTCAATGTACTAAAGCATGAGCTAGTCAGACAGTTTTACCTTTAATGCACATGAAATGTGTGGATTTTGCTCATACTTTTACAATATATAGTGTCATTTGTCACAAAAAAGGTATCAAAATGTGGGCATTTGTTTTCAGTAGAATGATGAATCACATAACCTCCTTAAATAAAATATGTTCTTACACTAAAGCATTACAAAGAGAAGCTGTAATATAAAAAAAATACAAAATGGAGGATTCAATCCTCTTTTTCAGACATTTATCATTAGAGACAATATGACTGCTGTGACAATTGTGTAGAAAGTGCATTCTTGTCTATTCAGAATTACTTAAAGAGAACACTTAGCAAATGACACTGATTGTGCTTACTGAAAACAGGTTTGCCACGCCTTTAAAAAGACAAGCAGAGAGGGAAAAGTTTTGCATACTTGAGCGCAGGGAAGAATCTGAAGCAGGACAGGCAGGAGGTGGCGCCCATTCCCCGTGGTAGCTCTGCTGTCACAAATCAGGGCGCCTGACCAGCCAGCTAATGTCATTCATGAACACACGGATTCACAGAAGTGTTACACTGTGGAGCAATATACGTGCTGCATTACAGAATTATAGTTCACTTGAAACAATACCTTTGGTTAACAAAAGGAGATCGGAAATCAATAGCACGAGAAAAAAAAAATGCTATGAACAAATAATACTGAACTGTGATGATTGTCCCTTTATTTCAGCTGAGGGAGAAGTGGTTTATGAAGAAGTGCTTTGTTGGATTAAGGGGTAGAAGTGCCTGAAAGTGCTGAATTCATAAGACTGTTGATTAAAAACAAATAAAACCAGAACAATTTCACTTTTTTTTTTAGCCTCGCCACAAAGCACACACACCTTATGGCTTTCTTAATAAGAAAAAAAAAAAAAAAAAACAAACAAAAAAAAAAAAAACAGTATAAGAATTTGACTTGTGTATTCATTTGCTTTTTTTTGGTATTTAGATCTAAGTATATCTTGAATGCAGACACTCTTCAGACCATAGGACAGTGGTGGAGTTAAGGGTCTTCGATGTCCAGGAAATCCCTTTTGGGTGGCGCTGCCCCTCTGTACCAGGCACAAGAGTCATCACTCCTCTTGATACAAGCAAAATGTTTGGCCTGCTCTCCGTTGACCGTTTTCTCAATCACCCAGTCCGTCCACAGGCACTCCGCTGGGCTGCTGATCATGCAGGGGATGGATGTGCAGCGAGTGATCTGAAAACCGAAAAAAAAACAAAGAGAGCAAGATCAGGGATTTGACTTGCATGCATGTCTTTGTCTTTTGAGATTGTTTTAGTTTGTGGCCATCCTTCTCAAACTACTGAATATATTTAGACTTTTCTACCTTGCAACCACAGCCCATTTCATAGCGCTGAGTCAGGCTCTTCTTCTGGGTGGCACTCGTGGCCTCCCACGGCTCGATGAAGTCGCACAGCGTCACGTGCACCGTCCCGTCAGTCTCCAGTTTGCCTGCAGGGGAAGGAAAGCACACAGGAGGCAGTGAGAGGGTGTGAAAAGTGATAAGAACATGATTCAAGGAACAATGTTTGTTGTATTTGTTAACATTTTTAACATGGTAAAAGTCACACACCTGTGATGAGATACTCCTTGCCATTAGTCTCCAGAGTCGCGCCACACACTGCAGATAGAGGAGCGGTGTATATGGCGTCGATATCCTGTTGGGGACCTTTGAACATCTGACAATTCAAACAGAGGAATGAACATTCAGACGTGTGTTGAAATGACGCGTATGCCCCGACATGAAAACGATTTAGCTTTGTGCCATGTACCTTGATCTGTTTGATGTCGTACTTGAGCTGTTTGATGGGGTTTCCATAGATGTCATTGCCAACGTCAACCTCCTGCACTCCAACTAACTTTGCTCTGATAACTGGAAAGAGAGGAAAAAAAGAACTGTATTGTATTTGAAGACAAAGTTTCAAAGTGAAAAAGACACTATTGTCATGTTAAAACTGAACTGGATCTGGGTCTGATCTGAGCCCTGCCCAAGCTTGGCACGCCCGAGTCGGCCACAAACGCATTGCTGTGGCTTGGATCTGAGGGTTTTGCATGCGCCAGGTGCTGGGAAGACAGAGGCACATGAGTGTTTCATCAGCTGCAATCAGGGGGAGGAATGTGCGCTGCCTGCTCCCAGGCTCCTGGGCCGACATGGGAGGAAGCTCGTCAGCACTCCTTTGAAACGCTGAACTAGAATGCTCCCCTCGCCCCCAAGGCCCCTCGCTGCCGGCCTGCCTCTCTGTCTGGATAGAGGTGCTGACATGCAAATCAACCTCTTTTTCTCCCCCTTTCCCTCTCACTCTATTGCTCTTTTTCTCTCTTGCACTCTTAAGTTGCAGCCTTCCAGATTCGGCGAAGGAGGGAGGGTAAGGGGAAAGTGAGAAAAAAAAAAAAAAGAAATCAAATTTCAAGTGGAAAAATATTATCAGAGCCATACGGATGAGTCTTTGAGCTCAAATACGGAGCAGTCAACAAAAAACTGACTCATGGGCTTCAAAAACACTGCTTCTGTCGTGTGAATCCAAAGCGCAGCATAGCACCGGTCACGCGTCCGTTACAGCTAAACACCTTTGGAGTTATCATTCCCACACACACACACACACGACTACCGGAGTGAAAGGGGAAAAAAAGGGGGTTTACAAGATCATTTCCAAAATCGAGCCTTTAAGCGGAGGAGAAAAGCGACAGAGCTAATGTCAACCAGATGTTCTCTCCCAAGTCCCAGCTCAGAGCTTGCTTTCCCAAGGTGGCTGCTCCTGACTTCCTCAGACCATCACCAGCATGCTGCCTTACCAAATAAGATCAAGCCCTTTTCATTTTGCTTTTTTATATGATGAAGGTATGAAGCTGCGAGCCATATGTGCCCTAATTTGATGACAATGCAGGCTTAGAGAGAACATCTCCTTTTAAGGGTCTAAAGAGTCGACCCTTAAAAAAGAAAAAAAAAAAAGAAAAAAAAAGAGAGAGAGAAAGAAAAAGGGAAAAAAAAAAAAGGTGTGTGTGCACAGATGGAGAGAGTGATGGAGTGTCGAGGATGGTTGCTTTCTCCAAGCAGGGGAAGAGAGGAGAGAACAGACAGGAATAGCAGTCACATTGCGGAGGTAGCGTGAGCCTGACACTGCCCTGTGTGTGCACGGAGAAGACAGCCCTTCGAAGCAAATCTGCCGCAAACACACAAGTTGACACACACACTCACACAGAGAGAGAGAGAGAGAGAGAGAGAGAGAGAGGGAGGATTCAGTTTGCAGCCAGGAAAATGTTCAAAACACCAAGTTGTGCAAGATGTGCGCTTTTCTGCTTTTCTGCGGAGCACACACACTGACAAAACAAAGCTGCTGCTGCGAAGCGCACCGAAGGCTCAATTCAGAGTGGCAAACTGCGCCGCAAAACGCAAACTCCCTCAAAAGGACACTCTGAAATGCACCGAGCAAGTGCTGCTGAGAAACTCTCAAACTTCTCTGGCTACAAAAGGGGGATTAGCGGTAATCCCCCTTTCCCTGAGTGTGCAGAATCACACACAGATCGCCTCTCCTTCTACTGGTGCAAAGTAGGGCAGGTGAAAATATGCAGAGTATGTAAAAAAAAAAAAAAAAAAAGAGTGAAATTTGGGGCTTATGGGTATGATAGATATAATTTGAGCACTAGGGCTTTAAAAGCAACTTTGTCAGGGTTGGAGTTAGCCCTTTAAACTGCACCAAACATGCTCAAAATCTATAATTAGAAGAAGATGTTTTTTTTTTCCCCCCCCAAATCATTGTTTGCAGGACATCCACATTCTAGCTATTTAAGTAATAAGCAATAATCAATAGAATCCAAAACAAGCTCTCCTTTTGCCAAGCCCATTCTACTGAAGCAATAATAATGAATAAGTTGTTGCTTGAGGCGGCATCGAGTATATGATGATGTTTACTGGAACAGGCTGACCAAGCCCTTTAAAAAATCTTAAGTTTCAGAAATCTGGGTATTAAAAAGGAACCATCTAATTTTCTAGTTACTCAAACAATAAACACATTATTTTGTATGTAGTGTTGTGGCCATGGAAGTGCTTTAGAAAACAAAGAGCAAAGGAGAAGAAAGCAAATGCATGTCATGTAATTGCAGGGCCTGTACATCCATTTTCCCCTCCGAGAAGCCACACAGTGGTCAGACTCTGAAGGAGAAAAACTGAAGTACAAATTCAAGCCGACTCCTCTGCTGATTCCTCTCCATGGATTTAATCTACCATTATCCATTTGTTTACTTTTAAAAATGAAATTTCACCATCAGCTGCACCAGTCGTCACTGCTGAAATATGCTCAGTTTGTCTTTCTGGCACTGCATTTTTTACTGTTTACTTGACATTCGAGTGCTTTCTCTTTCTCTCCTCCCAGTTGTGGCTTGCACGTGATGATGCTGACGTACCAGCGGTCACGTGCAGTGAGCTGCTCAGCATTAAATGATCAAATCAAAGTGTCTTCTGCTCCGGTGAGCATATCAAAATGAACCTGCCAGGCCGATCGATGCTATGCATTATCGTCTGTGATGCTGGAATTTAAAAGCAGCTGTGGCAGGAGTGTGCATATGTTCAATCTGGTTTTAATTTCAGCTCTGTTTACACAGCTTGCAGCGCTGGGCTGTGTTTATACCGGAAGTCACGTTTTTTTTGTTGGTGTTTTTTTTTTTTTTTAAACAGCTTTTTCTTTCCAGGTCTTTAATGGCCTTTTCCCTCCCTTTCTTTCTTCACAAAAAGCAGCATAGGTACACTCAGTGATCAGCAAGAGTCATGAAATCGCCTGCAAATGCTTAATGAGCACAGCATATGACCACCCAGCATTCCTCTGCCTCAGCCAAAGACCCGAGGGATGGATTTCAATTTATGGGGAAAGATTTTTTTTGTGTTCCTGCTCCCTCTCTTTTGACAAGATAAATGAAAGTATGTGTTTACAACTACAGCTGACCTGGTATTTTGTATTTGTTGCCTGCAATAGAGAAAAAAGCCAGGCTCTGGTAAAATACAGCCAAGGTCAACTAGGGGCAGAGGTGGAAAGTAACCAGTATAAACTAAAGCCTGCTTTTTATGATGAATGGTTATGTTCTGCTGCCTGAACTTTTACTGCCATTCCTTACTGCATCTTGACTTTGCCTCCCGTTAACAAAATACTTTATATCATCCTCAAAATTGACGTTGCAAGGGGCCCGATGATGCAATGACCTCACCCGCATGTGTAGTTTCCTCACCCTGCAAACTCTGACTGTTCTTCAGAGTTTCGGTTGAGACACTGAAACTAAGTTTGCAAGCCACTCATGCTCTTAAGTAATTTTCCATAGGCTCCAGACACTCTTAACTGACTCCACGTCTGTGCAACTTAAGTAATACTTTCACTTCAGTAAACTGTCTGACACTAAGTAAGGGTTCCTCAAGGCAATGTCTTACTGTACAGGAACTAGAAATATCATTGAAATCTCTACATACTAATGCTGTATTTATTCCAAAGAACGTCAACTTACTGTATACACAAATACCAACCAACTGCAGTTGAGAGGATAGAGAAACTAAACTAAAATAAAATTAACAAAAGCTACTCTAAAAAATTCTATGGAGTAAAGGCACGGCTAAGTGTGCTCGATAATGACCTTCATGTTGAACGTAGCATCTCATCACTTTCCAGAGTCGGTCACCCATCCATTTTCTGTGCAGCAGCCAGTGACTTTACACACCTGAACTTCAGCTTTAGAAACGACCTGTGCACACTGCGACGCCGTGAACTCTCTCTGTGTGATAATCTTCTTAAAAGTACTTATAGTTGCGCTCACTGTAACGGTTTGATGGAGTTATGAAGCTTCTGACCAGGAAGGTTGATCTGATTAACAAAATGGTGGTTGATGGTAGTAGGGGGGTCTATCCATGGTGCTGAAGCAGGGGACAGAGGGGTGACCTGACCTCAGACACTGATGAAATGAATAAGACTTCGGGTGACTTCCGGCAACTTAGCTTAGCTTTAAAACATTGCACAGGATAGAGCTCCGTGCCCACAACTTGACCAAATGATTGCAAGGCTGCTGCACCTAAGGCTGATTTAATCATAATGCGGAGTAAGGAAAAAGTACAAAATGAGACTGAAAAAAGTTAATACAAATGGGAAAAGTATTGTCATCTTCATTTCAAAGGTTAAAAACTGTTCAGAATGTTTCAAAATAAGAGAGAGTTGTATTTAATATAATATATGTTTGGTGTAGTTGTCTTTAGGAAAACTGAAAATATATCATATGAGTCATCATTCTGTCTATGTATTTTAATTATTATGAGTAGCTCTGGCCTAGTGACTATACACTATAGCATTTGTGGTATTTGTAGCAAGAAAAACTATGAATTAGTGATTCAGTGTCCAAGCATGATTACATTTCCTTCACGCTCTCTCAGTGTCTTAAGTTAGCTCCCTGGTTGCATTTGAGAAGCAGCAATGTTCATTTACAGTAAACTCTCTTCGGCAGTATAATGTGGTTTCTTCACCCTGCAGGGCCACAGACTCCAATGGTAAAGAGAAACCTTTGAATAAGTCAGCTTCTGTATACATACCACACAAACACACACACATAAGAAAAAAGGACCCTCAGCAAAACCCCAATTTAAACAGCCGCACAAGCTGGTCACTGTTGAGACTCTCGTTAGCTTAAGGCCCGATGCTGAAGGCAGCAACAAGCGGTGTTTTGTAACAGGTAAAGTAAGAAGGGAAACTATCCGTGGGGCCTTTGAGGAAGTGAGTGAAACTGGCATTGAGTAGTCATTAAGGAAGTGCATCATAAACCATCAGCCATGGTGTTCAGGATTTCTTTTGCATGATCCTAAGTATAACTTTGTGAACATGTGAACGACACACACACACACATTCCACAAATTATAGCTATGTATAATGACAAAAACAAAACTCCATGACAGGCAATGATGTGGCATCAGATTGGATGAGGAGAAGCTTTTCTAAGCAAGCTTTTATGAAACATTTTACACGTTTTTTTGCCACGTTTGTTTTTCTTACAAAGACAAAGTACATAAAGTACATTCCTGTCACAACAAAGGCTCGAGAGTATGAACAGATGATCAGAGAGAAAAAAAAAATCAGAGAGAGGAGGGAAGTGGAAAGAAAGATTGGGAGACAGAAAAATTCCATCCTCCTCCTTCTCCTCCTTCTCCTCCCCTCCTGCTCCTGTAATTGTAAACATAAGATTGGGGCAGGTTTGCAAAGTTGCCCCTCTCTACGCATTCACACATCCTCTATATGACACAACACAAACAAAGAAACAAAAACACGCATCTACCACTCCTTTCTGTGCTCATTCGTGCAGCTCAACTTACCCACGTCTGAGTTGCAGAACGCCTGCTGAGGATGCGCAGGAGAGCAGCTGCAGGCTTCTGCGATCTCCTCCACCCGCCACAGGAACAGGATGGCCAGAGTGACAAAACAACTGTTCGCCGTCCAGGTCATCTTGAAAAAAAGCTTGTTTAACTTAGAGAGGAGGAGAAAACGGGGATGATAATAATAATTAGAATAATGATGAGGAGGAGTAGGAAGGAGGAAGGAAGGAAGTTGTGCAGTCGAGCGCTCCTGCAGGCACTAAAGGAAAAAAAAAAGTCCCCCCCTAAAGCTTCAAGTGAAAGACAGACGGTCCGGTTGTCAAAGTGAGAGATGCACAAGGCGTGAGAAGGCGCGCATTCCCGTTGCAAACCGCGCACTCGTGCGTAAAAAGCTTCTCCGCAGTCTCTTTTGCACTCAGGTCAGGAGGGAGCCGCGTTTTATGGCGGCAGACTCCTCCTCCTGCTGCGGGTCTCAGCCAGTGAGGGAGGGGGGGGGGCTCCCGAGATTTTCACAATCCACCCACCATCCACCCACCCACCCCCGTCACCTTCTTGCTGTCACAACATCCCCGTTACGCGCACGATGTCGGACGATCATGCCAAACGCCGGGGTGACACGCGGAGCAACCCACGAGCCACGTTTGTTCCTCTTTCTCTCTTTCTATGTGTGCGTGTGAGGACTGAACAACTTCCTTAAACCTTCACCTCATCACCGCATCAGGTTTTACCTTCAGTTCAACCTTGACCTCAGATTGTCAATCCGCAGTCCCAAGATGTGGCAAGATTACAGTGTAAAAACTTTTGATCTTCATGAAGGGAGAAGTAACATCTGATCAGCTTGGTGAAATTATTTTACTATCTTTGGGTAGGTTTGGATCTCGCAGATGCAGCGGGCTGATGTTTTGTGGTTTTTTTGCCAGTCCACCGTGTTATTCCTGTAATGTTCCCTCTGGGGAGCGTGAATGTGCTCAATTTGCGCCAAACAGAACACACATTTTGATTTTTTTTGTGTGCATACGTGTGTGTGTGTGTGTGTGTGTGTGTGTGTGTGTGTACCTAAGCGGAAATTTCGACCTGATGACGGGGCTACAGGCTTGAGTGGGGAGTGTGGGGTGTCACGAAAATCAGAGGTACTTTTCCAGGAAATCGCCAACATTGACTTTTAAATGTATCGGAATACCTCGACTTCTCTGGAAATGTGCTTCTTTAGAGTTAGATAAGGATACTCATACTCTCATATCTGGTGAATGTGATGCCAAGGCTGGTCAGATGAGCGTAAAGAAACCGGAAACAGGGTTCAGCAGCTACCCTTTCCCTGTCTGACAAGAATGAATTCTGCCTTAATGCACCTTTACAGCTCACATTTTATCTTATTGTCCAATGTGCTCAAACACCAGCGTGTAAAAATGACAATTTGCTATTTTATGAGGGGTAATGTTGGATGATTCCTTGGCCAGTAACCCGGTAACCTCCTGGAGGCTCCGCTGATTGACCGACAAGTGGCTCATATTTAGCATTAGAGAGTGGAATCAATCTCTTTATTTTCCCCAAATGTCTTACTGTTCTCTCTGTGGAGGTTTGACCAGTAACTGTGACTGCTCTAGGCTAACCTCAATCTGATCTCTAACCTTAGGCCTCACCGTCTGTGGTAATAGTAAATGTTACCTTAAAATTCTGAAGGTTCTTACAATATTTGCTGTAACACTACAAGTTGCAAAATTCCCACAGCTGTGCTGTAATTTGAGTTCTTTCCTCATACCTGTTATAAAGTAGTTTCCTACAAGGTGCACGTACACTAATTATTTTTTTTTTATATATAATTTTTTTTTGTATTATCTTAAATGTTTTACAGTAGCAAAAAAAATCATTTGGAGTAATCTTTTTGGCCACCTGATGAATGTAAGTCCAATATTCACTCTCTTTTAGCTCTGTTTTTGGTCTCTCCCAAGCCCTGAGTGAAATATCTTGCTCATATGTTCACCAGCTAGTCGCTAACTGAGTCTTTCAGCCAGTGGTTGCCCTGCAGGTAGTGTACGGTGGGTGTTTTAGAGCTTATATGCTGCCTGCTGGGGCTGAAAATGAATGGCTAAACAATGAGCTGAAACTCATTATCAAGCTCCATAAAAGCCAACTGGAGCTGCAGATTCAGGTGATGATCATCTGTAGCTTCATCACTATGACCGAGCCCTTCGCCACATTGTCATCTGATGTTGTCATGACAAAAATATCAGGTATCGCCTCTTTAAACATTTGACTCACAGATGAGAAAGCACAGCTTTCTGCATAACCCCTGTCCTACGCCTCACAGTTATCTTTGGTTTTTATCCAGTGAGAGTGTTTACGCATCCACAGTCACTTTTAGTAACAATTAAAACACTGTTTGTAACCGGTGAAAATACTGAGGAAGAACGAGGGAGGAGTGGCAGGGTGGAGAGAAGTGACATCATCCCCTTAAACTTAATTGATTCAATGTGGCGGCGATTCCCCTAGCGTAAGCTACCCAAACCCCTCCGCCCATCTGTGAAAGCAACATTATGCTATAGTCAAATTCTTCAGTTGCTCCCCATCCCTTGCTTAGGCTCTTCTGTTGGAAACAGAACACCCCACTGCAACACAGTGAGGGCATGCATGGTGTATTTGATGATTAGAGTTGATGATGAATAATGAAGAGGACTTGAACAGAGACAGAGAGAGAGAGGACTGGATACTGCTGTGGCTGCCTCGGTCCCTGACATCATATTTGGCCACCGATTGTCAGCCTTCTGGCTACTCTGGCAAATATTTTCACTCTTTTCCATAGTTGAGCATTTTTGCCTGGTTGCTTTTCCACAGGTCTCTGTTACTTGATGTCTGTGTAAAAACAGGCGGGGAGAGAGAGAATAAGAGCAGAGAGGAAAGTGGGACAACCACTTTACTATCATCTTTATAATGACTAACGTTCCCTCTGCGTCTTTTCGCTGAAGGGAAAATTTCGTTCATCTTATCTTCACTTCAGCTTTGAGGTAAAAATGCCATCAGCATGATAAGGAAAATTCCCAATTCTTTCAGAATTTTGTAAGCCAGTGTGACTCAGAGTCTGAGCAGAGTGTAAGTTACCAGACACAAAAGACGTAACACACAATACAACGCAGATGTTGGGTGTGGGGCAAAAATTAAGACACATGAAAGGAAGTGACACATCCAAGACCAAATGAGTAGAAATATGATTCTGTCTCTTTCCACAGTTTACCAAAGGCATCAGAGGAACAGCAGGCACCTTCTTCTCAGCAAAGCCTGCCGCCCCCTGTCCAAACAGTCAGCTTCATTTGCACCGAGATGCTGACTGATGTGGTGGGCTCTGCTCAGATTGCTGCCGTGTCCCCTGCTCCTGGGCATATTTCAAATGACCCCACAGCATGACCATTTCCCACGCTGCAACTCTCCCTTTAGAACGGGGTTTTACCCGCCAGTTAAGATCGGGATTATTGAATCAACATTTGGTTTTAATTTGTTGAAAGAGGGCAGATTTGTCAAAGAAGTGCAATGTAAGCAGCCCCCTGTGTGCATTACCCACTACAAACGCCAAAGGGGCTTAGGAATGGCCTGAACCTCCATCCCTTAAATTACAGACTTGCAAGGCCAGGAATACTCTCTAAAGGAAGTGCCCGGCAATACAGAAAAAGAGGGTCTCATTGCGGGAACTGGTGGGTGCTGTGGCAGTGACCCACATCCTCTGACTCCCACCCTCTCTGCACTGTTGCCTGCACACATCCCACATGACCTGACCACCACGTAGCTGTTCAGTTATCCATCCCAGTGCTGCATGTCCGCCTACCTCCCCTTCACCATCTTTGTTTTGATGTGACCCAGCCACGGCCCAGGGGTAATTCCCTTAATTTTTCCATTCATCAGAGCGGCTATTCACATTTTATTGGTGACAATGCGAGACAGTGAATCAGTGTTCGCGAACTCACCTCAGGGAGAGGAGGGAAAACATCTGCTTGAGAGACCCACGGTCATTTAAACCTATTAAATTCACACCCTAGACTCCGGGGTCACATGGTCTGAACCATCCTCAGTGTGGTGTCCCAGTAAGTAACAGTAACAGTAAGTCACCATGAGTCTGCTTATGGTGTCCACAAGGCATTGTCCGTGTCTTGAGTCGGTTTCAGTGGCATTGTTTCCACTCTGAGTAATTAATTTGTGCTTTCACTGGAGCTTTAAATTTTCAGCCCATACTGGTAAAACACCATTTAAATGATTGTACAGTCATTTCCTTTACAGCATTACAGTGCTGCCAGTATCCGTGACTAGAATGTCTGGGGCAGCACTTGTAATGACGAACAATTTAGACAGCCAGTCTGCATTGTGCAATTGTTTAACCTCTTCAGCGCATCTACAATCCTGGTATTTCCTCAAAAGGATTGCCGTGAAGCTGATTAAGACAGAGGAGCTTTATTAAAAATTGCAATTAAAGCAGCATTAAAAGATGTTTTTTGGCTGTTTGCGGGCAACGAAAGAAACTGTAAAACAACGACGGCACATTATCGCCTCGGCTCAATTAAAAAATGTTGTTAAGGTCGGCTGTGCTAGCAAGCTAGAGCACGTGGACCAAATTACCATGCATTTCGTGTTGTATTTCTATACAACGAATCAAGTCTAACATTCACTTTCCTTTAAGCTTTGTTTTGGTCTCCAACAACTCCTGCAGGATATATGTTTCTCTTTAGCTGCTGATCGCTCCACTATGTTCACCAGCTAGTTGCTAATTTTGTCTGTCTCTTCCTTATCACCAGTATAAAAATCAGGCAGTATAAAATGGGTTTATGAGAGCTGAACAGCTACTCACTGATGAGGAAGATGTTGTGCAATGTACAATAAAGATATATTCTATTCTATTGTATTCTATTCTAAAATGTTTTGTAAATTCAAGGGGTACTGCAGAGATCAAGTAATATTTCTTTGTGGATTCATCACTACAAGCAATTCCTTTCACGTTATATGTAGTCACTTGATTGATTATAAGAAACACGTATCAGTGCGGCTTTAAGATCCCACAATTTTCAAATAAGTCATGGTGAATACCACTGAAATTACACAACATTTATCATTTTTAGTTTTACTTTGTGCGGTAGCACAGCTGTGAAAAGTGACATTTTTGGTTTTGATTTAGTCTTACTGTAAGTGCAACGCCCTCCACACATGAACACCGACATCACCACCAATGACCTTACTCTGATATGCGTGTGATATGATTCTTGTGTAATGCTCAGCTGATGGTTGTTTTGTGTTATTTGTTGTGTGCTCTTGTCATCACAACACGCATCAGTGGAAATTGGGAAATTTCGGAAGAGCTTTGGGGTTGAAGTGGTTGAATGAGATTACCTGACTCATTGTTCACAAAACCCATTTAACAGAATTTCAAAATTCTGGGGCAAACCAAACAAACAAAGCCTGTCAAGACATATGGGGATAATTATTTGGAAGGTTAAATGACACAACAAAGAAAATACAGTCAGATATTACTCACGGTAAAAGGAGCCCACCCTGTGATGAAATATCTAAACTTTCCCTCTGCCCATCCTGATAAATGCATTGTACAGCCTGACATAAGATTACCTGCAAGTGAGTCACAATTGCGGTAAAACACTCTCTCTGCTATAACTATGTACAACACTGAACGATGAGTGGCGGAGTCATCTTTAAATATAAACAGCGATCATGTAATCTTCACAACTGATCAATCATCTCTTATACTGTCATTGTTTTGTGTAGCCCCAGACAGGCACACTTCTGAGAAGGCAATGAGTCACTGTGTTATCTGTATGTGGCTGTTTATCCCACCTGCCCAGGCATGTACGTCTGCATGTTGTCAAAATGTAACTGTCAGTTGTGCGAAGCAGAAGTGCAGGAAGCGTTGAAGACAGTCTGGCCTGCGGTAAAAACACAACTTCTTGGGAAGATTCCATGAATCACAAATAAGGAAACTGCTATCATCCTTGATCAAAGAGCTGTAAACACGTTCAGTATCTTTATCTGATGATGTTCATTAAAGCCGGCGTGCTTTGAAGTTTGCTGTTTTCTTTCTGTGTGCATCAGGCGTGGTGATAAACGTGACTTTTAACTATTTCACATGGACAGAAATTTGAATTGCACCAACAACATACTGACAGTGGCACACGAGACCGAGCCCAGCAAAGAAAATGTGTTTATTAAAGGAGGAGGAGCCGGTTAGCTTACCTTTGCACAAACAATGGAAACAGGGAGAAACAGCTAACCTTGCTCTGTCTGAATGTAAGAAAATCTGCCTTTATGTGCCTCCAAAACTCACTAATTAACATATTGTATCTTGTTTGTTTCACAAACATAAAACAAAATGCAGACTGTGAAAATAACATTTTATGAGGAGCATGTGAGACTCAAGAAATAATCAAGTACACAACATTTTTATAGAAATCTGATATCACTTGTTAAACAGTGAGCTTTTAAGGTGCTGTAAGGCAGATTTAGTCAACATTGGTAAGAGTAAGGCTGTCTGTTGACTGTATCAACTAATTTTACACTTGAAATGTAAGCATATTTCCTAAAATGAAAAGTGCTGACACACACAAAAATGCAGAGACATCACTTTATTCATTTGTTATTAAAGAAAAAAACAGGAAAGGATAATTGATATGAATTAAAGCACAGTGAGGGTGATACATTTTTACTGATTAAAACAGAGATTCTAAAAAAAATCACATTGATAATATTGTAGCATCATTGCAATCTATCACTGAATAAGAAGAGAAATTGATCAGATTTGAGCAATATTCAGCCTGGCCCTGTGACTGGTTCAGACATACTTTGGTCTCACTACAAAGTGGTAGGCGTACTTGTCATCAGGACAGGGATAGGCAACACTCTGGGTCTCATTCACAGCGATATAAGCCATGTTGTCCTTGAAGTCCTGAACCTGACAGATGTACTTCCCTTGACACATCAGCAGGAGCCGGTTGCGGAAGAGGATTTTGCTCTGCTGGGTGGACTGGTACTGAACCAGCCTTGCCACAGGGAGTGATTCACACCTCAGACCTCGGTTTGAACAGGCACTTTGGCTGGTGAAGACATTTGCCTCCCAGGAAATCGTGTTGTCCCTAAAGATTAGGCTGTTGTGAACTGGTGTTCTGAATGACTTGGTTGTGGCTTGGCTATAATGACTTCCATAACGGTCATAGTTATAGTACACATAATCATTCCTACTGGCCTTTGAAGGGTCAATAGCAGTGCACCATGGCTCAGCAGTGTAGATCCTTGGCTGGTAATCATCATCTTCACTGTTGAAACTTTGGGTTGGATGTAAGATTGCTGAAGAGCAGAACATTAAACTGCAATGCGTTCAACATGTTCTTTTGATACAGATTACTATGGGTGCTGTAGAGAGAAGAGATGGACTCAAGCTCATACAGTTTCTCAGCAGGGATCATGGGGAAACGAACGCGATTCAACAGGTCAACCTGGGTTTCCAAACTGGTCGATTTGCCCTTTTCTGTGATCCAGCTCTCCACGGTCTGAAGCAAAAAGTATTCATCTGGCACCACCAGGTCTGAGCGGGCTAGAAGGGCTCCGAGGAGCTCAACTGAGAGGTGTGCCCACACAGGGGACTTGGTCAAATTTTGATAGTTCCATGCCAGATACTGAATGCAATTTTCCTGGAGGACCATGTCCCCGGTCTCTTCTGCATATTTGAAAAGGGACACCTGGGTGTTAAACGAGGCATCCTCTGAGAGGACATAGGAGAACAGCCGGCCTGTATCCTCCATCAGCTGCTTCACCCCAAACTTAGAAGCCATCCAGTGGAGGCACTGCACAGAGGAGAAAGTCACATCCACCTTGCGGGTGTAAATGTACCTTTTGAGAACACAATTGTACAATAATTATTAGAGATAAACGCTAACACTGCATTGTATCAATATTAATTCCATAACTCAATGTGAGCCTTAGTAGTTTCAGTGTACCTGATGAAGGAGGTGAAATGTGGTTGGCAAGACTGGCTGATGGTGACCGTGATGTTAGTCATCCCCTCTGAAGCATTGAAGAGAGGGAAATGTGAGAGAAAGATTTTGTGCGCACAAATGGTTGTCTGAACCATCGCCGAAGTCCCATCCTCCTGTTTGTATCCAGTAGGACTCTGGACTAAGATCATGAAGTCACAGTAATTCTTGCTGTCGAAAATTTGACCGAGCTCATCAGACAGACTGATGCTGTGGTCCAACTTGTGCACAGAATCGCTGATGGTCACATTTGTGTCTGGAATCACAAATCACTGGGGTTAGCAGCGGTCACATGGATTCTACTTTACTGGTTATTGGATCATGTGTCAATATAATGGTAATTGTAAGAGTTTAGATATACACACCAGCTGTTTCACAGATAACTCCAACATCCTCTTTATGAGAGCAGTCAGTTACTCCCCAGCTTTTGAAAGCACAGTCAGACAGTTGGTTCTCTGAGCCTTTACATTCAATATCATCCAGCCAGATAGGCCCAGATGCTATGATGTAAAATGAAAGGGAATAAGTGTGTTAATTTTTGTATCAGAACTGACAATATTGACCTTTATGATTGCTGAATTTGTGCTATTAGTATGCTGAACTCTCAAGTCATCACTCCTCACTTATTACAATAATGTCACTGCCCTCTGGTGGGGGATAAATGGAAGTAGAGGGCACCTTGTCCGTAGTCCTTCCCAATGACAACAGATTTGGCTCCAGGGAATTGGAGCTGACGACACACCACCTGGGCTTCAGCCTGGTCCCAGCCATCATCACACACTGTTCCCCATTTCCCATCATGGTAGACCTCCACACGGCCCTCTGAATCGCTCTGTAAGCCAAACAGCCTCACGGCACCATCCTGCGGCTGAGATTGTTTGTCTGGATGTCCTGTATATCCTGTACAGGATATATACCGAGACGTGGCAGAAAAGAGGTAACACACATTCAAATAATCTACAGTTTGTACTGAACTAATGAAATGTCAGTATGCATTTACAAAAGAACATAGCATAATTACAATCTAACGTTCAAAACTCAGTATTAAGATTGTTTCCATTAAATAAATGTGAAATTCAAAGCATTTTATTTTCACACAAATGAGATTGCTTTTGGATGACTCACTAAACAGGTTCCATTTCGCTGCACCTCTGGAGTCATGGAGCAGTAGCAGAAGCCACAGAGTGCACAGTTTTCCCTGTGTAAGCATTTCCAACCAGTGGAGGACTCTGACCCAGACATAAAGTGACAAAAAAGAAATGTGAGAAATATGTTGAGTCCACTTCCCTACCAAGAGTAGAAAAGTAGTGTTTTTTGGTCTTTTTGCATATAAATCAACACATTTATTGCTTCAAGAGGTGAACACACATATAACCACCTGAGCCTTTGCCTATGCTTTGATATAGTCTCATTAATATGCCAAATCCATATGTATAATGAAAGCACATTACCTCCCGGTTATTAAGTGCTGTCGTCCGTTAACGTGCTTCTCTCTTCTCTCTCTCTCTGAAGCCTGTGGCTCAAATCCCACTCTTTTTAAAGTCCTGCTGAAAACAGCCCAGGTTGATTGTAAACTACAGTTTCACTTCTCCACTCCTGCTGCATTTTCCTTAGTTTCACTTCATGTCAGAACCAGACAGTCAGTGCACAGCAGGACTTTGGTCCAGTCACAATGAGGTCAATGTCTGACTTAATGAGGAATAACAACAGGCCTTTAGTTTGGCTATTTCACTGAAGAGAACATGTTTGGGAGCTTTGTGCAACTGGATCAAAGGGCACCTAAGATAGAGTTACATCTAGCACTTTAAGTTCTAATACTTCACTCCTTCCTCTCCAAATGGTGAATATACATACAACCACCACAGCTTTTGCCCATACTTAAATATATTCTTATTAAAATGAAATGCAATTTATGTTAATATCTATTCTAGTGCAAACTGCCTATAATAAATCCGTGAATTGAAAAATTCAGGTAAACCACATTACCTCCTGGTTAAGTCTCGTCACCCAAAAATGTGCTTCTCTCTTTTGAAGTCAGGGACACGAACCTCTTTGTAAAGTCCCACTAAAAACAGGATGGGTTGAATGTGTAGGTTCACTTCTCCACTCTTGCTGCTTTCCCTAAGTTTCGTTTCACATTAGAAGCAAATAACTAAGGTGTTAAATAACAGCTCAACAGTCGCTCCCAACAGGTCACCACTTGTTCGAGATAGTATCTCATTTCTGTTGAACTAGTTTTGTCAACACACGTGAATTAAATGGCAAGACTCGGACAGTAAGAATCAAGACTTTATCAATCAAGACGTCATCCCAGCAAAACAATACATACAATATACAGTAATTTCATTTTTTATCATTCATTTCATTCATTTTTCATTGAAATGTCCTCAAAATAATAGTTTTTAGTTTTATGATGAATAAAAACAAGCCTTTAGTTATCACTGAAAAAAAAAACAGTTTGGTGTATAACATGGAGCAAAGGAGGAAATAACCTTTGACCTTGAGAGTGTACACTATGTGCATGAAAATGTCACAGTCTGAAAAATCTATTTTTGTACATTCATTATAAGAAAGACTACTGTTGGGGGCCACATTTGGCCTTAGAAGGAGATGATCCACCCACATGACCTGCTGGCATTGACTGTTTAGACAGTAACAGGGTTGGAGTTGTGTCTTTTACAAACTCAGTGAGGAAGCAGCGAGTACAGTTACTTCAACAGTGTCTGCATTGTAAACAAAATTCAACAGTGCAGTGGCCTCAAGAGCGAGTCTTCCAGCCTATATGAACTCCAAGCCCTCATATTTCACGTCCCCAATCTTGGTTTCAGATAAAAGGATGCGTCCGTCAAGTGTGAAGGCCATGATGTACGTAGCAATTTTCCCAGCGTCCTCCTCCGACTTGAGAGCCAGAATGATTCGGTCGTCTGTATTGGGGACAAACTTGAAGGACGAGAAGCCGTGAGTGGGGTTCAGCTGACCCACTCGGCTTGCAGTGATGTCTTTGAAATCTGGCGAGCAGCTGAGGACGAGGTTGGTGCCGCGGCGCTCGTCTGCCGTCTCCTCGTAGCGCTCCTTGCTAGCGCGGCGAGGTAAGAAGAACCAGCGCTGCAGGGTTTCGCTCCATGCTGCTGACTCATGGATGAGATAACCTGCGGAGATTCAGAAGAATACGGTTGAGAAAAAACAAAGAGAAATAAATGGGAGCGATTGCGAGTGAGACTGGAATCCAATCCTCACCTGGAGGCTCTATCCCTGCAGCCGACTTTAGAGATTTGTACTTGGGAACCCAGTTCTCATGCTGTACATCCCCTCTGAAACCCACTACTTTCACCCACTCTGGGTTGTTGTTGACGAACACGCCTTCAGTGGTGGTCCACTCTTTGCCCAGACCGCCAACGTACAGCTGCTCGTCCTTCACTGCCAGCCACTCAGCTTTGAACCCTACGAGAAGAAAGTACATAAGTACGGAAGTAAAGGTACCTTTAAAACACATAAAAATATCCATGTCCTTCATTCAATGTGCAAAAGTATTACCAGGAAAATACATTTAAAGTATTAGTCAAAGTACGCTTAACGCAGAAGAATGGCTGCATCAATGTGTAAGTGGCATTTTAGTGTTGTAAGTGCTCGAGGACCCATTTTCCACTATTTTCTACAGTCAAGTGGTTCCCAAACCAGGCCCCTCCGAAGATCACAAGATATTTCAAGGAGGATGTGAGATGATTCATCGTAAAGACATAAAGGATAACAAACAAGTTCTGATGGGAAACGTCTCTTTGTTGGAACTGCAAACACCTCATAGACCTCTAAAACAGGAGAAGGAGTTCCAACTGGACGTTGCCTTTGCGGTGATGTCACAAGTCAAAACACTAGAAATACTCAAGTTTAGCATTTAACAACAGCATGTATGAAACTGAGGCGATGCCAACCTTTGGCAACGTTGCCGTCGCCGTCAGTTAAGATGACCCAGGGCACAGCCTTGTCACCGTCAATGTGGTAGACGATGCCGGTTCTGTCATCGACGCTGTAGAGCTTCCCATTGAACACCACCAGCTCAGACAGCTCCATACCCCTGCCCTTCTCTGACAGGTGGCTCTCCAGCACCACCCTGTCCGCGTCCCACTCGACTGCTACCTTGTCACCACTTTGGGACACCAACAGGTACCCCCGTTGCATGTAGCTGAACCACATCAGCTTTTTGTCACTGCGAGAGCTAGTGTCCAGGTCAGCGATGACCCCAATGCGGTAGCGGGTACCCTGCGGTGTGCGCTCAGGCGGACTGAGAGGGTAGGTGCTGTTGTAGCGGAAATCAGACTGTTGCATGTCGCTGGGCCCGGCTCGCCAGCCATGCGAGCTGTATGAGCGTGAGCGAAAGCCTAAGCCCAGGTGCATGAAGAGCAGCAGAAGCACGGACAGGGAGGTGGCCACCGCCATGATGGGCCTCCACTTGAGGCGGAAACGGGGGTCAGTGGTGTTGGCCATGGAAGCCAACATGGGGAGACCTCCAACAGAGATACGCAGGTTATTCATAGGCTCATTCTGCTCCAGTCGAGTGAAGCCTGGGGAAGCAGGCATGGAGGACAGAGGCCTGGAGTGACCTGAAGAAAAACAGAGACAGACAGTAAGTCCACCTGTGCAACACAAAACAGGGCAGACTGTCAAAAAGAAAAGATGAGGCCTCATCTGTGCTCCCTCATTTACCGATTGACTGACTGGTTAATGTGGTGATGAAGAGCAAATATTTAAGGTTTATATATTATATATATATATTTAATATGTGTCTTATTATAATAATACCACGATGAAAAGCAAAATGTTCAAGTTCTAATTCCACATATATACATACTATTATTATTATCATCATTATCATTATTATTATTATTGTTATTATTGTTATTATTATTATTAGTCGTCGTAGTAATAGTAGTAATATTTATCAATGAAAAAAAACTATTTCTCGTTACATACTAAATTTGTATAAAAAAGTACAACTCGAGTGTTTTTATATTAAAATCTATTCTTTCTCCTGTAAAACGGAAAAATACATTTGATGTCTCATCTTGAACAAGGGGGCTGGTTAATCCAAACAAAGATCATTTGGGGTGACGAGATAATCCAACCCATCCCATAAAACCTCCCTTGACTTGACTTAGCTGCAGGGAAGCTAAAACAGAAACAGCCCAGCAGGAGGTGTGTGTTCTCAGCTGGCAAAAAAGTGTGTTTACATTTCCAAAGAATGTAGTTTAAGTCTAATATATTCATTTATTTCTTATCCTCCTCCTGCTGGACTTGTGGACTTGTGTGTGGAGGTCAACAGTCCCAAAAGTCTCTGTGAATCATTTAAGCCTGGTTCTCACAGTCCATGTATGTGGGGAAAACTTGTCCTTGTTCTCTTGAGCCTAAGGACATTTGCTGTACGGCCAAGAGGAATAAAGTCATAAACTCAGCAAACAGGCTCACTAATAAAAGGCTAATTGTTTGACTAGCAGTAAAACCTTTGCGTGTATTTAACTTAGCAGTGGTGTGCTTTATTGCTGATCAATTCAACTTTTCCTCTTTCAAAAGTAACTCACTTTAATGTGGTAACTTGTCCTCAAACACAGGTCACCATTCAGATTGTCATCAGGAACAAGCCGCAATAAAGTGTACAGATAAAAGCTGGTGTATGAAGCTACACAGAAATACCCCAAAAAGCTACACAAAGGTTTGTCCGAAATATTTCTTAACACAGTGGCACACTTCAATAAGCAAAAAGTAAGCCTCCAACATGACTGCACCGGTGACTTTTAAGTAATAAAACTCAATCCAGTCCTACTCACATACTCTCCATAAGTAGACTCTGTTCACCTCTACGTCAAATCTTTACACTGGCGGCAGGCAGAACGTCCATTTCAGCCTACACCTTAGATATTTATTTTTAAATCCTGGCAGGAACTCGCACAAGTGAGTGTGTTGCCGAGCAGCAGAGTGCATGACAAGAAGCAGGAAGTAAGCCAGCTCTAGGTGGGGTGGATATCACCATTGTGCCTCAATGCGGAGGCTGGGAGGAGCCTGTTTGGTGACAATGAGGGGACGGCGGCCGCGAGCAGGTAAATCAGGATTTGTCCAGCCGGCTGATGTAGCACACGTCACTGTTACGAGCACTGCCTTGCTTTGTTAAATAATTAAAAAAAAAAAAAAAAAAGGATGACAGAGAATGAATCATCAACCGTGTAGATATTTGATAGCTAAAGTCACCTCTCAATCATAAATGCCAAAAAAGCTTCTCTGATCTTTGTGGTTTGTTTGTTTTCTGTGTGTCATATCTTAAAACTTAAAAATCTTGGGGTTTTTTGGGCCGATGTAGAAACAGAACAAGACATTCAAAGAAGTTATTGGCCATTTTAAAATTTAATGGCTAATTATTTAATTAAAAGATAATCAACAGATTAACTAATAATAAAAGAATCGCCTTAGTTATAACCCAATCTATTATGATCACTAGCACTGCCCCCCTGATGGCCTGTTCAGCTGCCAGCTCAGAGGATTAATAGATCTATTGATTAGTTGACTGATTCAGTGTACTGAATCAATGAGTTTTGGACTGTTGGTCGGACAAAATGGGACATTTGAAGACTTCAGGCTCTGAGAAACTGCGAGGAACATTTGCCTTTTACCTGTATCTCGCGATGTACCAACCGAACGATTAGTTGATTAATCAATAACTGATGAAGATAATAACCCTTGCCCTGGTTCAGTTAAACAAATTAATTGTTATTTAGCTTAAATTAACTAATGAAAAGCAAGTTAAGACTCATTTTGTACTTTTTTAATGAATGAATAAAGGAAAAATAAAACATCACAAAGTAGAAACAAATACAAATAAGTGAGAATTGAAAAGGACAAAGTCTAAACAGTCACCTTTCAGCTGCTTTTTAAAACTGTCCACAGAAGTACTGCAGATACTTCAGTTTAGCTAATGAAAGGACAGCAGAAGAAGCTCATAATACAGAAATAGATGATGTTGCAAGCAAAAACTTGTACTGCTCCGCCGATGTTTGCTGTAGAACCCAAACACGGCTGCAGTTCCCTTAAAGGAGAGCAGGAGCTGAAAGACTCTTTCATAAGAGGGCCCCGAGCCAAACAGCAGTCTTTTATGGCAGCAACATCAGGGCCATAATGATGAAACTACCCCCTCTGAAACACCCCAACAAGTGGCTGATTTGAATTCACTTTTGTTTTTTTTAAATGCAACAGATTTTGCCCAAATAACTAAACAGGCTTACCCTTTCGTCTCCTCCTGCCAGAGTGCCCAAACTGTGCCATTGAATATACCTCTCTATTCTTACACACAGCTCCACAGCTAGTCCTGAGCTCTGTACTCGCCTTCAGATTATCTGCAGTGCAACCATGACTAGGGATTGTTTCAGTGCCGGTGAACTTTAACTAGACTAGGAGGATTACGATCTAGTCCAAAGGGGCAAACCTCGCAAGAGGCCGACACTACTGATCAAGTTATTCATCTCTGGAGCCTGGATAACTCTGCGTACCTGCACAAAAGAGGGAGCCCCGCAGAAACTCTGCAGGCTGAATGGAAGTTAAAAACAAACCTGTGGTCACAGAAAGACTCTGAGATCCTACACGAGCGAGGTGTCTTTCTGTGACGCAATCAGCGCTCCGAGTGCTCCGACAGGACTGAGGCCAGAGATCAGCCCGATAGCGGCAGCGGTGGAGCAGTTACGCCGTCAACAGGGAGGCCAAAGGAGGTCAAACTCACTTTTAAATGTAGGAAACATCTGTTCATATCTGATTTTACTCTGTCGTGCGAGAAGTCAAATATTAACTAACAGACAACTTCAGAGTTCAGAGTTCTCAAAACACTCCTCAAAGGTCTGTGAATGTTGCATAATCGAAATGTACATTATACACTGTAGGGTTGGGTGACTTGGCAACACACACATACACACACAAACATATACAGTGAGATATTAGAAATCTCTCAAGTGTCCCAGTTTAATAATACACTATATTGAAAATTTGTGAGTAAAATACAGTAATATTAATATCAACATCCTTGAATGGTCTTAAAGTATTTCATCTTGTTAATCTTGTTTATCTATAAAAGTTTCTCAATGATACTGCAGTATAAAATGTACCCAGATAGAAGATTTTACCAACCAGTCATCATCTCTACTGATCATTTGGTCAAGAAAACAGTGATAATAATCACTGTTGTCCAATCAACTGTCCAAAACCGAAAAAAAAAGTTCAATTTATAATGATACAAAACAAAGAAAAGTAGAAAATCATGACTGAGCACCTGAAACTTAAGATTTGTTGAGACTTCAGTGTCACAAACTGACCTGCGAATCTATGAATCTATTTTTTTTTCTGTCGAGTGACTCACGGATTAATCAGCTGAAGAAATCTGCTCCTCAGGAGTGTGTCTCAAAAGGCATTTGGCATGGTGACACGACACAGTGTGCCACACGGAAGACCTTTTGACGCACGGTGCCTCCCTGACAACAAAAAGCAGCCTGTGTGGTTCTGCCTGCAAGTCCTGTTTCGCCAGCATAGTGCGTGCAACCTCCTGAGAGCTGAATGCCAGTACCCTCCGCTGTGACCTCGTCGTCGACATCTGGGGAGGGTGGGCTTCAAAGGAGACACATCAAGCAGACAGTGAGAGAGTGAGGCCCACCATAAATAGTTCCCTTATTGCTGTAAGGCAGATTCCCAAGCGAGTGCATGTTGAGGGTCGGTGGGGGTGGGTGGGATGAACAGATGTGCATTACACCGTGCGGTTTGATCCAAAGGTAAGACCCCTATGTGTGACAAATGCACCCACAATGGAGATGCTTTAAGTGTCCCTTCACTCACACCACTGGGGCCATCAGAGGCCTCAAAAGTGGCCCCACTTCATGTGCAGCCCTTTAAAAATCACACATTTCTGCAGCTGGTGAGCCCAAAAAGCTTCATTAGTCAGTTTTTGAGGAGTTATTTTGCTGAGGAGTCTCCCTCTCTTCCTCTCTCACACACACACACACCCATCTGCATATATGTGTGTGTATGTGTGTGTGTGCGTGTACATATAGTGGGTGAGTGATGTGTTTAATGTCCGTGGGGTTTTTTTTCTCAGTCCTACTCACCCCGGGGCGGTCAGATGTTGAGCTCACCGTCGGTCGCTGCTCGGGGCTCGACTGACATCGTCGCGTCTCTTCCTCCTTCGGGTCCTTCTCTCCCTCCGCTCGCCGTTTACCGGAGGGCCGAGCATGACTTCCTGTGTGTGCCCGTGACGTCAGCGCCGTGCGGGGCCGTGTCGGGCCCGGTGCGTTCAGGTGCCGTCGGACATTTGAGGACTTCGCTCTCCTCTTCCTTTTAAGACGTGTTCTTTCTGCTTTGGAGGACTTTTTTTATTTTGTTTAGTGGAAAAATACATTTATTAACTGACTATAGAGTAAACAACAATTGTGGAAAGTAACTTATACATTTATTCAAGTTTTATTGTAAGTATTATAAGTTGATCATAACTCATTTTTTATTATTATGTACAGTATTTGTGTTTAAAGTTTGTTTTAAATTGCCAAAATATTTTCTGCCAAATATTTCATTTGCTCTTAACTCTAATGTAGTTGCTTAATCTGTTTTGAACTTGTCTTCTTTCTTCAAATGTATTCTGTTTCTCTGATGTTGTGCACTTTGAAATATAACAAGACACTGCCCAATGTGCTAGATAAATAAACTTATGACTTATTTTACTCTACTACATTTATGTGATAACTTTAGTTTCTGAGACAACTTGAGGGTGAGGGAGGAATCTGCTAAATGTATTAAGTGTGAAACTGAGTGTCCAGTTTTTAATGTTTCAAACATGAAAAGGGGTTTTGCAAAGCTCGCTAAAACTCCTGGTAAAAATGAAACAAAATTAAGCATTTATTCTAGGTTAATGGGATTATTCATATAGTTCATTATTTTATAGTATTTTGTTCATGAATCACAACTCTCAGTAACTTCAATGCAGTTAATTTATGCACTGTTGGTTAAAGTCTGGACATAATGTGAGGTTACGCACATATTACACATTTTTTGCTTTGTCCTTCTGTAAAGTCCAGCACATCCTTTTCGCCCTTACAGTGCTGCCTTCAGAGTTCACAAGTTCCTCCACATTCACCGACACAATCATTAGTCCAATATTTGCCAAAGGAGCACAACCCTGCACACTCCTGTAAATCCGGCTCACTCTTTAGAAAATGATACAACAGCGACCTGGAGGCTGAAAACTAGAACAGTTTTTATTTGGCAAATCCTGTGTGATACAGAATACTGTAAAAGGCACTTTAATGGGGAATTACTGTAAAGCCATCGAGTACAACAGTGAAACTGTAACTCATGTAGAAGGTACCACAGTGTGAGAAAAGCAGGCTGAAAAAGCATTGTGAAAAACAATTTCTTTTTGATTGTCATGTACCTGGATTGATAGGATTAAGTAAGGTAATAAATATTTCACTTTGTCCCAATACCAATGAATTCCTGAAATCAAATTATGGCTGAAACATTTGCTGAACTGGATATTTAAAAAAAAAAGAAAAAAGAAAAAACCCACATACTCAAGAAAGGCACATTAAACTTCCACAGAGGTAGCTGGTATAAATGAATGGTTTGGCTACCTTAAACCAAAACTCCCTTAAATATTCATCAACACTGTAGAAAAAATTGATTAAAAACATTAAAGTTAACAATCTTAGATCAGATATTGGCAATGAACTGCCAAAGATGAACTATGTTTTTCAGTGCATTACAGCCGTCTTTCAGTGGTTGATTGTTTGAAAGAAAAAAAAAAAAAAAAAAAAAAACACAGGAACAAAAAACAGTAGTTACAGAGGGAACATATTTCATGCACCCATTGATTAAATAATATGGGTTTATTTTGTGGTTGAAAAACATTACGCTAAACTGTGTAACTAAATTACAGTTGCTGCTGCTGTATATGAATCTGAGAGGGATGAAAATAAATTTGTATTTTCTAAACAGTAACATATTCATAAAAAACCAAACAATTATCCAACAATGCAAAGCAGATTTCCTGGCAACAAAGTGAATCCTAACCTGTTTGCTGATTTGTGATTAAAAGTTCTCAATTTGCACTCAAACATGAAACAAAAGGGGCACTGAAACAACTACAGTTGGTTTGGTATAAAGACCACAATGGCACGGCCATCCTCTCTCATATCAACATACAACAATCTCTTTAACTAACAAAAAAAAAAAAAAAAAAACTTCAAAGTTCACCTGCTGTGTGTGGGACGACAGCGACAAAAAGCCCGCCAACCAAATCACAAACAAACTAAAATCACATCAGTGCGCCCAAAAAATTATGCAAACTCGTTCTGCAGGAAGAAAACTGTGAGTGCAGAGAACAGTCTGAGTTGTAAATGAAACCACTGCCACACGTCTTTTTGTTTAAACATGAAAACTCCCCTGTTGGATTTGTGCACGTCAGTCGTCAGTCCTTCAATAAGACGGAGGTTGGTACTCTCCTGGCTGGTCCTGGCTGTGGGTGAAAGGCGACTGCTGGTAGCCCGTCGGGCCGCTGGAGTACGGAGTGTTGTGGTCGTTGGCTGGGTCTCTGTACTCCTCGTTGAACTCACTGACGCCTTGGCGATACCTTGCATAGGCAAAGTAGGTCAGGGCACCCTGTTGAGAGGAGAGTGAGTTAATGAGTGAAGCTCTTACACGACTCTCTGGCAACTTTTCCAACCAACTGCCTTTTCTTTTTTTGTTTTGTTAGTCAAATGCTTGTCATACTCACCCAGCTACCGATGGAGAAGAAGGAGAAGGCCACGACGGCCCGGGCGGCATCACCGGGAGCTTTAGCCACTTGCTCGGTTTTGGACCACTGGTTGGCCAGGACACAGAAGCAGATGAACCAAAGGAAAGTCCAAACCGCTGTCCCGCAAAGTGAAAGCAGAGAATTAAGAGTCTGGATTAAGATGAAACATGATGACAGTATTAACTTCAAATAGGCTGCATTTCCTCTTTTTGGGCACAGTTCCTTAATTCTTGCTCGGGCTGTCTACAGCGAAAACCTGACTCTCACCTGAGAAAACCAGATCTCCTATAACAATGAACTTTCTCTCCTTGGCATTGCTGATCTGCGGGAAGTAGGCATCAAGGATGAGGAAGATAACACATGCCAAGAAGGCGAGGACTCCAATCCCCACCGCATAGCTGCAGGCGCTGTCATTGTTGTTGAACATGCACTTGGTCTCATCCTTGGTCGTTGGGTTGATATAGCCCTCCGCTGTGATTGTCGCAAAGACCACGATGGAGAACAACTGCAGAGATGAGGACAGCGCAGGGTTAAAACCAGGGGCAGATGGTAAAAAAAAAAAAAGAAAAAAGCATGTTTGGGGCCGTGTGAGTCTTATCACATGACTCAAATTACAAGAAAGCTTTCACTGTAAGAAAAGAAACATCTAAACTCATATTAAAACATCTGTCATGCCAGTTCAGACAAGTGGAGCTGAGCAGGTGACGCTGGAGAGGTTTCAACGCCTGATCTATTTTAACAGCATCTGCGGTCGATCTCTGCCCCTGTTCCACTTTTTCACACGAGTAGACAATGAAAGACAGTTAACCAGCCACAATTCTGTTTAATTATTAATCTCTGGGTCAGCTGAGTATGAGTACTCACGAGTTTCAACCTCTTAAATGTGAGTGTTTGCTACCTCCAGGTGTTTTACAGCATTAAAAAAAAAAAAAAACTGAATATCTATGTTAGTTGGACAAAATGCTGTTTTGTTCCTACATGAAATCAATGATGAAAATAATTGTTAATTGTTGCATCTGAATTTTACCAATCCCGACATCCCTGCACCAGCTACCTGTTGCTTTTGGAAGCCGATTATAATACTTCTGACCTTTTGGTACCTCATCTCCTCACTTTGGATGTTTTTCTTCTCATTTAGAAATCTTAAGAAATTTGACATGACTTGCCCAAAGAGATGAAATCAGCAAACTGTGTATCCTTTTAAGTGACTCACCTTTTTTTTTAAGTGTATTGGAGGTCCACTGCACTATAACTTATTTCACTGTATTTATATTGTTTAAATCTGCTTTACAGTACCTTGCAGATGTTTTAGTTTTTTGAGGAAGAGTGTGACATGAATAAAGCTCCTCATCATCCTCATTAATATTTCAGCATTAATGTCCAAACATGGTGGCCTGTTCAGGAACAACAGTGCAGGCAGGTGGAGCTCAAACACACGTGACGCTAAGAAAAAAAAAACCCTCAAAAAAACAAATCACATCAACATAAAAAAAAAAAAAGTTTTTTTCCCTTCTCGTTGCAAACTCTCCTGCGAGTTTAAACTTTTCACAACTTCAATTTCAACATAAAAAAACAAACTAACCCTCCATCATCAGGTGACAAACCGCTGCGGTGACACAGCAACAGGCATGCTAGCTGTCGTTAGCTTGCACAAAACAAGCTACTTTTCGCTGTTTTATCTCGTTTATTTGTCATTTTAACCCCCATGGCCGTTTCGTGTCCTGTCTTTTCTGCTCAGAAACCTGCCCGGTTATGTGGCTGACCGCCGGGTGTCTCCCCCGGCAGCCCACATCTGTTACCGTGGGGTCGGTGTGACAGCTGGCTAAAGTTTTTTCCGTGGAGTCACTCACCCAGCTCAGGAAGCGCAAAATAGTCTGAGGCTGCTTCACGAAACCTTCCAGGTCGAAACTCCCGCCGGCCAGAGAGGCCCCGTAAGCACTGCTCTGCATTTTTCTCACCCCTCGAAGAAAAAAAAAAAACCAAAATGACAAAAGACGAGGTGGCGAAACCTTCCTGTCAAAAGTTTTTTAGCACAGTTTCGTTTTATCGAGCGGCTTCCTGAAACGTTTTTAAAGACCGCCCCTGCTCTGGTGCGTTCAGGTGCTCGTCCTAAAACAGCTCAGTCAAAACACGACAATAAACGTCAAGCATTCACTGGGAATGAAATTCTTAAATCTGCCTAAAACAATGCTAAAAAATACAACCACAATAGAACCACTTAAGCAAAAATAGATGAAAGAAATAAAAATATAAAAGTAAATAACAGTACTATAGTAATAAAATAAATATAGACCTAAAATATACATTATACAATTGAAATATAAATTTAACTAAGTAAATATACAACTAAACAGAGATATACAACAGAATATAATGTCATTAATATTAAGTGAATGATATTTAATGATGGGAATTCAGGCTCTCTTTCCAAATGAGCCTGATCATTTGGTTCAGCTTAGCAATAGGAGTTCGGTCTTTAGGCTTACCATTTAGTTCCACTTTGGGCTTTTGTAATTTAGCCAAATTTAGTACTGTTTTAGCAATAGATTGTGTATAAAGATCATAAACTAATTATTATGAAGATGGAAGACACAACAGCTTACCAAAAGTGAAGCAAAACCATCTAGATCTCCCCCTGGTGGCTGCCCCCCTCCATGTTAGTGGACGAGACATGGGCCGAACTAACAAATCAAAGTGGTGATTTCTGTCATTTTATGTTGTTCTTATCACACTGGTGTTTGTTCATGTGTTGATTTTTCCAATTATTGGTTTTAATTACTCATTTCATGCCATAAAAAGGGGGTGCAATGTCATAGAAATTGAATGAGAGAGTAGCAACTTTGAGAGGAGATGTAACTTTAACTTTAGTAGGTGATTGTTAGCTAACAGTCCCTAATTATTTATTACAGATCGAGTCAGGCGGGTGCACGGGTGGGACCTCGGTACTGTGGCTCCTTCTTCGATTACTACCGTGCAGACTCTCGCTCCAAAGACGTCACCAGTGCAAGATGGGATATTCACTTTGATTCACTTTTGTACTTTTATGCACTTAAAGCCACTCTGTGGAGTCTTTAACTGGTCAAGTAACAGCCCTGATTTAATACAGATGCAGAGGAAACTGCTCTGAGGTTTGCTACAGCTGAATTGAAGTTGCTTCAGCCGCTAATTGAAGGTCCATCTTTGGAGCTGTCATCCACTCTCCTCCCAGCAAAGCTGTCTTCATACGGCAGGGAGTGAGCTGGAGGGAAATATAACCTAGTTAATTAGGTGAAACACTACCTTTTCCACAGGGACCACCAAAATCAACACAAAATGTTCCATAGAGATGCTCTAAATCAGTCACTGTAATTAACTAAACCTTATATTTTCCAGAACAGTGGGATTTAACATTATGTTTGGAATAAAAACCCTAAATAGGGTAAAAACATCAAACACTGTAATTGACTCCCGTCGTCTGTAACTGACACATCACTAATAAACATTAAAAACATCAAATGGCCTTATTTATTTTTGTAACTATGGGAGGCTGTATTGATTTTTATGTCATCTGTAAAAAGTAGACAATCACTACAGGGGAATAAAATATTCTCAATATATAGGGCTGTTTATTTTTTGAGTGCAGAGGTTCATTGTTTGATGATAAATCAGAGTTTGGCTGAGTTAGCTGAGCTTATTTTACTGCCGTTACAACTAATGTAGTTAGAATTCCCCTTGGTTCCCCTGAGTATAACGTTCAATACAACAGACTAATAATAAAAGCATATAAAAAATCATATAAATGATGATTATCAATACACACACACACACATCATTCCTACTGAAGCACATGGAGTTGCAGATGTTACAAAAAATATTTATTCGAATAATCATTTCTGTTCATTTGTGATTGCATCTTTCAGTAACCTTATTTTGACAGGATTTACCAGATAACTTAATATGACACCATATTATTAATAATAAGTTTACTTTGAACTTTTTATGTATGTACTCCAGTACATACATAAATTTAATTAAATTTAATTTTATTTTCTTATTTTCTTTTAATTTTGTGTCTATGTGTTGCATTTATGTGTCTCAAATTGTTTCCAGTGTTTCTGCACATTGACACTGGCTTGAATAAGATAATGTAGTTTTGTGGTTCCTCACTGTGGCCACTGGAAGGAGGTACACACCCAAGAGAGTGATGCACTCAGGTCAAAAGTCTTCAACTCAAGACTACTGTCACCTCCAATAAAACCAAGTCAATATCATATAATGTATCATAAGTGTATTATTAGTACTATTTACCATGCTTTCTCTTGGCCTGCCATACATTTCAGAGATGTTTGATTGACTGCACTCAGTCAATCATGCAAATAACTTTGCAGCAATTTGCAAATAAGGGACAGCTGTGCATAGGGAGTGTGTGTGAAAGAGAGGAAGTGTGTTTTGACAATCACCATATCACAAAAATAGACTGTTACAATGTCAAGTGCAACACAGGATGTGAGGTACAGTACGCAGTAGAGGACTATTGCATATAGTATGAGCTTCAGTTGTCAAATGGACACTGACTATGAGTAAGTCCTCTTTCTATCATTCTATTGAATACTTAATTACCTTGCTTACTGTTGTTTAGTCATACCTGACATTCGCTGTGCATCTTTGTACTTGGATGGACTAGTCTGCCTTATGTGCAATTTTTATTTTGTCTTTAGAAGGACTTAACCCTTTAATGCCAAGTGTATCGTATTTGATACGTGAGTTTTTGACACCTCTACATCATCGGTGTGATATTTTTTTCCTGAAAAACCTTTTGTATACAATCAAAATGCAGGAAAATCAGAAGTTTACACTCTTCCTAAGGGAATTTTTCAGTGCTTTCATGACTGCTGCTTTCAGTGATTGTATATATGATACACTTAAGAAACATGTCTGTCCTGAGACCACTTAGGCCAAAGCTTTGGGGACTTATTACTTCCTTTGATCGTTACTCTCCTTTAGGAACATAGGAGTAGACAATCCTGGTCAGGAGTTTTTCCAGATGTTTACAGAGCCAGCAGCCAGCAGCCAGACATGTCCTGAAACCATACACATGGATGTTTTTAGGGCCGGCACAGGTACAAATACACAATATATCTGCCATGAACTGCATATTTTAACTGTAGTTTCAATTGTAATATCTATAAATGTAAAAAAAAGTAACATTTGCTGTTCATTAGACCACATGAGCGATGAGACAAGTGACAGGGAGCAGATGAATCCTCTGCAGAGGAACCGCTGGTCAGCTGCAACCTTAAAGGTTCTCTCCTCGATGCCTAGTCGCGCTGCTGGTGAGATAAAACTTTTCTGTACCATCTAACTGTTTGTTGGCAGCGATCATTTACACATCAACTATTAAACTTGCTAAAAAATGTCCACGCAGGGCCAAATAGCACCGCAGTAATTTCCCGGTATGGCAGAAACTCCTCTCAGCTACACCGGCGACAGGCCACTTCCTGCAATTCTTCTCACCCCACCAGACCAAACCAAGACAACTTTGTGCTGGCAGATATAGAGGAAACCAGTACTGAAGGTGAACAGAAAATGCAACGTCATTAACTGTTGCTGTCGTTTAAACGAGTCTTCCTGATTGAGTCAGTCACTTCAATCAATCATTTCTACCTTTTGGCTCACAGAAAACAAGAAAGAGGAATTGGTGTCCAACCTCAGAGGCCTCTCCGTGAGAGAGGGTATGCGCAAGCTGCGAGCCATGCCGCTAAGCCTGGCAGAGAAGATGGAAATCAGGTAAATGTGAAAACACCAAAAACATACAATGGCCTGCGAAGCAAAGCCACAAGCACTTCACCTCCTTCACCTGTCTTTCCCTAGGCGCCTTGCTTTCAGTGATGTGTCTCAAAAAACTCTCATCAGCAGAAATATCCCCTGCTACAGTCGTCTGAGCGTTTACATTTCGAGGGTGAGTACAAATGGTAGGGTATAGACTATTTTAGTTTGTATGTATCAGTCATACACTTGAGTCTTTCTTCCCTCAGACTTGCCGCCACTGCCTGTTCAGGTGCCTCCCCATCCTCAGTTCCCTCCAGCTGTGGCATAAACCCATGAAGAGACTGAGTGGGCGATTCGGAACTGGAGTGCTCTCCTACTTCCTGTTCCTCCGTACCCTTCTCCTCTTTAACTTCCTGCTGTTCACCATCAACGGCCTGTTCCTGGTCTTCCCTCAAGCTATCAACCCTCCTCCCCCTCCTAATGACTCTCACTCTTTCTCTTGGCTCAAGCTCTTGACAGGAACGGTAAGACGTTTTCCATCAGAGCAGTGTACACGACTGTTTTCTCTCTTTCGAGCCAGATCTCTGCTCTGTTGTCTCTGGCAGGGAAACCTCTCTGAAAGTGTGATGTTTTATGGCTACTACACCAACACCATCATCAAAACTTGCCCGGCTGCTGACCAGAGTCACAGCTCCACTGCCAATCCACAAGTCTGTGCCAAGTCTCAGAAGGTGCCATACAGCATCCCTGTGGCCTATTTCCTCACTATTGGCATTGCCTTTTTCATCATCTGCATCATCCTGGTGTACAGGTTTGGCAATGAGTGACGTTTTTTTTTGCATTAACTTTATTTTACTCCATCTGTAGTGTGCATTTTACAGCAGTTTTGTTACCCTGCAGCATATCCAAGTCCTTCGGGAGAAGCTTCCATGTCCTTAAGTCCAATGGGAATCTGGCTGTAAAGGTTTTCTGTTCCTGGGACTTTAAAGTCATCAGGAAGACGTCCGTCAGACTTCAGTCTGAGAAAATCAGCACTCAGCTCAAAGTACGCCACCATTTGAATATTCAGTCAGACTTGCTGAAGTGTGAATTTTTTTTTTTTTTAAATGCAAAAACAAACTCATTTCAGGAACTAAGATGAGCATTAATTTCCTTTCCGAATGGAGGCATCAGTGTGACGCACTGCAGACATGAACAAACTATATATAAACGATATATATAAACAGTGACAGTTTGGCCTCGTTGTCACTCTCTCTGGGCAGTTTGTACACAGGAAGCTTTTCATGGTGCATTTTCACGCCCCATGGGAGGATTTACCACTTTCTTTCCTGGCCCATGTTCATCTGTTTATCAGCCTCTAAAAGTCTCTCATTAGCCTCAAATATCACACAAGTAGTACATCCAGTTTTTGGAGTTATGATGGATCGTACAAATATGTAGACTAGAAAATTTGTTTCAAAATACATTTTATGATACATAATATGGTCAATAATAGCAGCTAATAACAGGACAGAAACACAACTGTGTACAACAAGTGTAGACTGTGAGGTTTGTTGAATTGAAAAGCTACTATGAGCTGTATGTAAAACCATGTCACTAACCATTCTGGCCTCAAAGTGGTCAAAGGTCAACTTGATAGGAAATTACCACATAAGGAAATTCCCTGATAGGCTTCTCAACATGCACATAGATGCTAAAAATGGCTGTTTTCTTATGAGGGAAGAAATGTCTTTTTTCAATGGCAGTGCAGATTACAGTTATAACACACTGCAAAGGTCACTTGACCAGTGCCTGTTTACATGGTTTCAAACGTTACTTTTCCAACAGGAGCTGCTGTCTGAGATGACCAGCGGAGAAGAAGAAAAGAGCTGCTTGCAGCGATTCTACCGTCTCATCATGCATCTGGTGGGGCATCTCACATGTCTGGCCAGCATCTCCATGGGCGCCATGGCAGTCCACTACCTTTCGGAGGTTAGAGAGAACTCAACGACTGACATGAGCTTGAGCAGCTCGTGAAGCATTTTCTTCAGATTGCAACCAAAAAAATTCTGAGAAATAACACCTTACCACCGCAGTTTATTTACTTCTTCTTTTTCTTTCCTGGCAGACGTTTTGCACCATCTTGTTTTCTTGTCTGCTGATGTTTAAGAAAAACAATCATGTGTGAAAATGATTCAGAATTATTCTTTATTCAGGCCAAATTAGAACACGTTACCTGACATGCAAAGTTGACTACAACACTAATATGCAGGAAGTTGTATTTCACTGAACACCAAAAACACAAACTGTGACTTTCTTTTCACAAGTTCCTGTTGTGCAAACGAAATATGAAAGTTCAACTTTGCCCACAAAACGTCAAAGACACAAAACACGTAAGAGTCTTGTGTAATATTGATGGAAAGGATAAATGATGTTGAGAGCAAGATGGGCCTTTTCCACAGTAGATATTTTGGCTCCTCTGAAGAGGAAATTAAACCGTAAAGCTAATGGCATTTGTAACACTGCATTCCAGCAATTAATCCAGCAATGCAATGCATCGAGCGATACAGCTGAACAGCTGTGGAAAAAAACAAAAAAGTTTCTCGTCATCAACCCTGGTCACGTGGTGTTGGACTGCAACCCTCACTGACTCGTCCATTCTTTTGCAGGCTGCCATCAAGTATGATGAAGAATATAAGCTTCTGCACTTGTCTGCACTGGTGTCAGGCATTAATCTCTTGCTCCCTGGCCTCTTCAACCTGTGTGCTTGGTTAGAGAGTCATGACTCACCCAGTGTTCGAGTCCATGTCTCCATCTTCAGGTGAGAAGAAAAACTGCAAAAGCACGCTACATAGGATTATTTCGATAGAGAAAATTAACTTTCAATCTTAAATATTATAACTAAGCAAAGCCAGACTTGTTGAGGCTTTGTATAATAAATATCTGTCACAAACAGTGAGAACATTCAGAAAGCTGTGCACTTCACTAAAAACTATGTTTTAGTACGTAATTTTAAAGTAGAACTAGGTAACTTATTTAAAAATTACTTTTAGTCATATTTACTAAAACTGCCACTAAGTCCTGACAGTAGTACAAGAGACTGATAATCTGTGAAAAGAATCAGGCTCCTCCTTGGAATCCACTGCAGCCATGTCAGAACAGAGTAACTGATGGAGCTTCAATCGCTGCTCCTGCACAATTATAACGGTGGATAAACGGCAACTAAACGACAAAGCAACAAGGAAATAAGAAGAATTAGACTGAGCAACAAAAAAATTAGACTGAGCGTTGTAGTAAGAGGAGCAGGGAGCTGGAACATATACTTGCTCTGGTTTTCAAAATGAGAGCATTTTCTGTCAGTAAGATAAGGAAATGTTTCTAATCTTACCGAATGGAGCTTTAATTTAAATATACTTTCATTTGCACTGAAGATCTTTATTGCCATTTCTACCTACCTGCCTACCTATCTATGAATGAAATGATTTGGTACATGGCAATAAGTATACTTTTTAAACAGAATTTCAGGACATTAGCAGCCAAAAGACACACTGTAGAAAAAAGAGAATAGATAGATAAATACATATTCAAAAGCATCACATACAAAAGAGGAAAAACCAAGCCAACAATTAAATGAGGCAATGTCCAAAGAAAAGGTCCCATGAGCTGATCCCATCAGACAAAAAATGTTCTAAGAGGTATGAAATTTTTTTCCGCCATCAGTTTCAATCTTTGAAGTTTTACCTAAGTTTAGCTACTGTTGCAACTGTTGTGCTCATTTTCCCAGGAACCTGTTGCTCAAGGTCAGTATTGTTGGAGTCCTCTGTTACCGCTGGCTTGGAAGAATTGCTGTGGAACCAGAAAATCGTGGTTTACAGGTTACAAGCACCCTCTCATGTGGAATTTTCACAGTTATCATCGTTGAGTGATACTGAATTGTGTAATCTTGTTCATTACATGCTGTGTTTCTAACCTTATTGGAAAAGTGAAACAACTTTAAATCCACTTTTTTTGCCATTTTTACATTTATTTCCTGTTGTCCACAGTGTTGGGAGAGCTTTGTGGGTCAAGAACTGTATCGCTTGCTCCTGATGGACTTTGTCTTCACTATGCTTTACATTTTTTTGGGAGAGTTCCTGTGGAGGCAAGTTGGTGCTTTTAGCCATGAATCATGTAACTTGATTCTGTCGTTTACTCTTTATAAAAAGATATACTTGACTGCTAAGCATCTTTTCCTGCAGGCTCTTTTCCAAGCAAGTGCTGAAAAGGAACAGGAAGCCAGTGTTTGACATTGCTCGTAATGTGCTGGAGCTCATATACGGGCAAACTCTTACTTGGTAATTACACAACATTACACCACATCTTTGGAGTTTTCATGTATCGAACAAAGAAAAGAAAATGATAATTAAACGTTAATGGTCTTCACTTCTTTTCAGGCTTGGTGTCCTGTTTGCTCCACTGCTCCCTGCAGTCCAGATCATAAAACTGTTTATGCTATTTTATATGAAGAAGGTTGGTACCACAGGTGTTGTTTTGACAGTCTACTCAGTTTTACATCATAAATCTTCTTCCTTTGGTTTCTTCCCCAGAGCAGTCTACTACTCAACTGTCAGGCCTCCAAAAAGCCTTGGAGGGCCAGTCAGATGACAACACTGTTCATCTTTCTTTTGTGGTTCCCCTCATTTCTCGGTGCTGCCGTGACTGTCACTTATACAATTTGGACGTAAGTGCAACGAGCAGTGTCCCCTCTCATAATGACTCAAAGGCAGTTTCCACACCGAAAATGTGCAAAATTACATAAACCCAGACACACACAGCTTTTTCAAAACACATTTCTAAGACAATAGACAGTCTGCCATTTCATTCCAAGCATATTTACCAAGAAGTGCTCAAGTGTGTTACTTTTACCACGAGGTTCAAGTTACATTGCAGGTGTACACAACCATATTGGCTGAGGGATGTAGGAGTAGTAGACCTGTTTTTTCCCATCTTGCGCTGCACGTTTTCCCCTGATATTACTCTTAAAGTATAAGGAAGGGGATATATTCTGTGTTTTGCTTCTTCTTTTTTTTTAACTTTAAACTTTTTATTCCACAAATAATGTGCTTAAAACTAAAGTGCTATGCTGTTAAAGAAAATTGCTCATTCATTTTTAAAAGTGAAATTGTATACTTATGACCCATTTTTAAAGGTGTAGTTTGACATGACACTCTAAGCCAAAATACACATATTGGCTTTATTAGCAAGAGTTATTTGAGAGGATTGATGCCACTCTTGTGTCTATATGGTAAATATGAGGCAACCACAAGCAGCCTCTGTACAAAGGATTCACTGACCAGCATTAATTATAGCTTTATAAATCTTCAAACTCTTGGTAAGAAAGATAATAAGCATGTTTAACCGAATGTCAAACTATTCCTTTGAAAATGTATATCTTCAGTAGAAATGAATGGGCTTTGGGCTGAGTGCCAGAGACGGTGTTGGGAAATTGGAAAGTATTACGAGACAGTTTTGCTCTTTTTATGGGATTTGTTGACACTGAAAAATACAGAATTATCCTAGCTAACCACTGTCATTTTTTTTTCTTTAAATCCAACATACTTGAGTTTGGAGCCTAAATGGTTGAAAAGGTGTTACTGTTCAAATACATACAGATATAGACTGCGCTTCATGTTCAGAACCCATCTGTCTGCCGTCCATAGGATTAAACCCTCCTCAGGGTGCGGCCCCTTCAGGAATCTCACCACAATGTTTCAGTCAGGGCAGCTGTGGGCCCAGGAGCTGGGGAGTGCCCACCCCGTCCTGTCCAGGCTCAGCTGGGCCTACGACTCTCTGGTGGAAAACCCGTTGTTCTTATTCATTGCCACTGGCGTCTTTTTGTAAGTAGGGACCTGATCACAAAGTTTACAGGAACTGTTCAGTTTGTGCAATAACTTTTTGGTTTATATTATAATGTGTAGTTGTTTTTTTTTATTTTGTGCTTTGTAAAAAGCATCACCATAAACAAAGTGTAGTCCCTCTTTTTTGAGCCTTTGTGTATCTAAAGACCTTTTATGCTACTTAAGTTTGAATTGATCTCTTGTGTGTTGTTTTTTAGGTTGGTGATATACGTCCACATTCAAGTTGTTGATGGCCAGAGGAAAATCATCAGTCGGTTAGAGAAGCAAATTGAAAATGTATGCACAATCAACCATTTTTAAACAAGAGAGAGAGAAAATATTGCCATCCTAGCTGCATTGTAAGGATATATAAGGCACAGCAATGCTTTGAGCTAAATGCTAACACCAACATGCCAGTATGGTCACAATGACAATGCTAATATAGCAGGTGTAATGTTTAATAAGTTCACCATCTTAGTTTATCATGCTGAGATTTGCTCATTAACACTGACCGGAGTCTGATGGCAATGTGTTGTTTGTGATAGATATAAACTATATTGGACAATGATAGTTTTTCCTCTAGTAACTTAATCTAAGTGATTTCTAAGCATCCTGAGAAGGACATGGAAGTCTGACCTAAAATTAGTGGTAATCCATATGATATATTCAAATATTTCAGTAGATGAGTGAAAACTCTGACCTTCTGGTGGCGCTATAGGTAATATCAGGAGACACTGGTGATATCTCTACCAACCAAACCTCATGACAACTCGTCCAATAGTTACTAAGATGAAAAAATGTCAATGTCATGGTAGCACAAGAGGAAAAGTCAGGGATCACCAAAGTCACATGGATTCAACTTCTGAGCACCAGGACTGTCTGTACCAAATTTCATGGAAATATATCAAACAGTTGTTTCGATATTTCTGTCTGGACCAAAGTGGTGGACTGACTGACCAACAGACCATCCACAGAGCCACTAGCATGGCTACAAATCAGTGACAGGGTATTGACATTGATACTTAATGTATCTTGTGTATTTGTTCTCTTCCACACAGGAGGGTAAAGACAAAAAGTTCCTCATCACGAAATTACAAGCCATTTATGAACAGAGTAGTCCGGTTGCCCCTCATATATAAGGTGAGTAGTCTGATACTATGTATCATGTTTATAGTTTTAACATATTTCCTTTGATTGCTTAATCTTTGAATAACCTCACTTAAAATCTGGAATTTGTGTTTCTTGCATATAAATAACTTTTTTGTCCCCCTCTCCACAGAATGTGGCTGAGCAACATTCACAACATACCGTAACAATGGCAAGATACGACCGTATCAGTGACAAGAACCTTCGGTTTGATATAATCTCATACATGCTGAGATGGTGGCCAACATCATCATCAAGCAACAACAAGAACAAAAGCAAAACCAGTAACTGTGTGATATAATCCTCAATGTGAACAAGAACTATATTGAAGCTATTCATATTTATTTGTACATACAATAAATGCAATGTATCCTATTTCCAGGAAGTATAATCTTTTATGTTTTGTTGGATTTTATGACTTTAAATAATTATCTTAAACGTGTTGTATAAAAAGACAAAATAATAAATAACAATAGGATTGAACATGTCTTCTGTATTACTGGAATGAGGAACCTTCTTGATGTGTTTATGGTACACTTGACAAATAACCACCTGTCCCCTTACCTGGAAAGATTGTTTCCTTTATCTGATTGGCCCAGACACAGCGGGTATTCATCCATGTTATTCCTTTCAACACACTCCAAACAGCATCACAATAGGTCATACTTCCTAGGAACACATTCAAAATGATGTTATCTTAAAAAGACATCTATTAGTCAAAATTAAGAAGGTAGTAGGGTCCTATAGCATGTTATGTCAGCCTTTGGTGAATTGCTTGGTGTGCAGTATGTTCTTGGAAAAAAAAAAGAGCATAAACTTGCAAACTTTACAAATGACTGAATCAGATGAAAACCTGAATGTAATTTTGGTGTTAAATGTCACAAAGGAATGTGTTTGAAACGTCTGCTGCTCTCTTACAAAGTGCTTAAAAATGTGTGCAATTTCCTTATACCATATTTTGGCTTTGACATTTCTCCACCTGGCTGGTTTTTTTCTTTTTGATGAGTCACTTAAATGTATCTCAGCAAATGTCTCAGGAAAATAACAGGAGGAGGAGATTTCTGTCTCAGACACTATATGAACTCCATTCCACAGCAGGTTACCGTACTCTGCATTTTGAGTCGGTCGGATCAATAAATGTCTCAGTAAGCATATCTGGTAAGTCACAGCTTTTCTGCCTTATTGTTCTTTTTTGGATGTAAAGCCAGTATACGTTCAACTCTTTTTTTAAAGAAAATTCTCATATTATCATGTTTTCATCCTTTTAATCATTTTACAGGCTTCGCTGCTGTGTTAAAAAAAAACTTGAATAACATGGAAATGAAGGAAGAAGCTACAAAAAGTGTGTACATCAGTCTTCCAAAAAAATACATGGCTGCTCTTGCTGAAAATTATGAACTGGTAAATAATTTCTGACACCCTTATATTTGCAGGGAGAATTGTTTAATTTTATCTTTTTGACCTAAACTACAATATGGCATGAGGGTCATGATTTTCTATTATCTAACAGGATCATGGATTGGTTATAAAAGAGCTGAATCCCTATGTAAATGAAGGATATGTACGTACTATCTTTAAAGAGTGGGGCACCATCACAGCATGTATGGTAAAAAAAAAAAAAAACAGAACAAAAAACAAACCCTAAACTATTTATTAGTACATTTGCTTATTTCTTTGTAAAAATAAAAAATTCCCTTCATCTGTTGGATCCTAGATTAAGAGGAGTACCAGCTCTGGGGAAAATAAGTCAGTGGCCTATGTGAGGTTTTCTTCGGAGGATGAAGCAGATAGAGCAGAATGGGCTGGTCCCCACTACATTGGCGGCGACGTGGAAGTGAGACGAGTTGTTAGTCCAAGGGTGAGTCTAAGTCATTTTTGTCAGAGCAGAACTGCTTTCACGCCTCTTGCACTGTTTTTTCTTTTAAAAGAGTACATTTGGTGTTTGTGTCTTTATCCGCTGACTGTACATCTGTCTTTCAGATGAAGGACAGTTCAGAGGAATGAGGAGCCCACCACTGTCTCTAAGCCTAGACCACGCCTTTCAATGGGTTTGGGCTATATACTGTAAGATGCTCAGTGGTTGGATGATGAGTTGGAGGAATAAGCAACTACTGTGTACATTTTTGTGAGTTTGAAATCATCAGTGTATGTGTACATTCATTCAGACACTCTTAACCAACGTGGCTCATAAAAACCCAAGTAATTCCATCATAAGTTGTCTATCGATCTATAGGCCTATATCTACAGGCTGCAGTGAAGGCAAAGCAAACATATATCTATAGGTAACCTTGAAGACTATAGGCAACATAAAAACACATAGCCATAATCTATTTTTTAATGTGTTATGAGTTACTGTGATACATATCTTTACAATGCTGATTTTATGTTGTGGTTTATGACCATTTTCTACCTTGTTTTTTTTTTTTCTTCTTTTTTTACAGAAACAGTTCGACTTGCACATAGACATTTCATGTTGTTCATAATTTTATAGTTCTATTTTCACCTATCTTTGATCAGATTTATTGCGCTTGTTTTTAGCTGAATCTATTTGTACCTCCCTGTATATTAAAGTAAATTTACCCGCTGTGGGACTAATTAAAGGAAATCTGAATCTGAATCTGAATTGTTCTTGGGACTATGTACAACATTGAGAGTCAAATTCCTTATATAACTGGCCAAAAAAGCTGATTCTGATTCATGTTTGTCGAGGACATAGATGTGTTCAAATATACATCTGATGCTCACTCCCTTACTGCAGCATGACTGTGGTATATAAACGGTGTAAATAAATGAATGGTTTTCAAAGCTTCCGTTTTGTGTCTGATTTTAAGTCTTTTTCTGTCTCTCAGACGGAAGAATGATGTTAAAAAAACATTAACTACACAAGGAAAATACTAAAATATAGTGTAAGTTAATTACAAAATTTCTAAAATTGCTGCTCTCACACAAACACAAACATACACACACACACACACACACGCATTAAACATACACACACACACACACACATTTAGAATTACCTAAAGTGTGATTTAAGTCACACAAAAATATTAACTATATAACTAATTAAATAATTATTTTCTAATTAAAATATTAAGATAAATCTGGTGGATTTTTTCCGTCTACGTGGGGCGGTGCGAATGACGTCACAGCTCAATGACCAATCCCCATGCAGACCGCCAAGTTTCTCTCCGAGCGTCAAAAACATGGCGGAGTCAGAAGCAGAGTCTGGGTTCAGAAAGGTAGGCGCTTTATTAATTATGATTATTTAGACTTACTCTCTTTTCTCTGCGGTTAAATGAAAATTAATACTTCGTCTTATTCTTCGCCGAACTGCATTTTTACCTCCATAAAGCACGCACGGCAACTCTGTTAACAGAGCGATTTAAATGCTTCCCTGTTTGTCTGTCAGACCATTAAACTCTGAGGAAACAGCAATATATGTGCGCCGAATGTAAGAGCGGATCATAATGAGTAAAACAAGCCCTCAATAGTCACCTTTCTATCAGGTAGTTTCAACAATACAATAAATCAAATTAAATGGACATTTTCTGAGGGCAGTTTGGTATGAGGAGGCCTCGTAGGAGAACACATCGGCAAAATAAAAGTTTGGAGGTCTGTCACATTCACTCACAGTACAAAATACTTTTCATTTACTGATACTTTGTTCTACTGCACTCCATCCAAGAGGCAAACATTTTACCTTTTATTCTGCTACATTTATTTTATTTATTTCTTTAGTGACTAGTTACCTTACACAGGCAGATTATTAATACCAAGTATGATTGACTAATAAACTGTCATGTATTTTTATGGATGAATAATTAGCTCCTTTTGTGATGCTTAAACATTAATGTGTCAATGATTATGATCCAATTCTATATTATATAATATATATTATTATTTATTTGTTCCCTATTTATGTATTATATGAATATATATGTACATATTAGTTTATGTTCATGTTTATTTTTACCTTGTTTATTTTTATTTTTACCCTGTACATATGCAGGGCATTTACTTATAACAAAGTATTTTTACACTGTGTCCTCAATTCCCCTCATTGACAGGACACAATAAGCAAACTCTTGTCAAGTTTCTTCAAGGAGGACAAAACCAGACGTGAGTCGGATAAATATTATCTCTGTATTGGTGACTTTTTTTTTTTTTAATTCATTAGCTTAACGAGTTTTACTCTGTTACAGTAAGTGGTGATGCTGTGCTGCTCATGGCAGAAATGCTCAAGGTGTTTGTCGAAGGTAAGGAGTTCTGTCAGGTACAGCAGCATACAGGTTGCTGGATTGTGAAACTCCTAATCTGTTGTCTCACTTCCAGAGGCTGCTGTAAGATCACAGAAACAAGCTGAATCGGAGGACTGTGACCAAGTTGACATCGAGCACTTTGAAAAAATCCTACCTCAGCTGGTGCGTAGCTCATCAAAGGAGAGGTCTTAGTGTGTTATTCAAAATTAAAATCATGTAATTCAAAGGCTGCACCAGTGTAATCCTCCTGTGTAATCTATATCTGTTGCTTTGAGCAGCTAAGGCATTTCAGAAAATTGTTTCTTGTTTGCCTCTTTCTTCTTTCTTCATATTGTTGATAACGTTTTGCTGATTGAGTGTACAAATTCTACTATGTTAGCCATAACTCAGTGAATGGGCTTCAGGTGTATGAGAGATTCAGCGCAGACAAGTGTAGTTTTAAATACATTGTTTGTTATATGAAATGCTGCTTGAACATTGAATTTCCAATAATCTGAATCTTTTATTTCTTTTCCACTGCAGCTCCTGGACTTTTAGCACAGTGAGGCCACAAGATGGAGCCAGAGTGTTGTGTGCATCTTCCTTCTTCAAGCCTCCAGCTCCACCTCTTACACCAAGGAGCTGGAGCCACCAAGTTTAGTTTTACTGATATTTAAATGTTTTCTGTATGACTGCAATTTCATAATCACTTAAGTCTGAGATTACAATAAGATTCTCTCTCCGTATTTATTGGAGTCGTTTGATTTTAAGTGAAAAGCAGTGGTGCTGTCCGCGTGTCCCCTTGCCACCACCAATAAGGCCCACCTGTGCTCCTCTGTGCAACAACAGGTGCTTCCAGCATGCTCCATGGCGCCCTTCATCAAAGCCTCCTGGAGCAGTTGGAAGCAATTAGAGTAATAAGGGGAGCAGCCAGTCCCTTAGATGATGACAAGTGCCAGGAAAAAAGGAGTACCCCCTCCGGCCACTTTGAAGTTCCCTTTTGCTGTCCTGCGATGTTTAGTTAGAGGTGGGGGGAAGGGCAAAGGGGACCTCTGGCACAGGGGGAAAGTTGAATGGGAGTCTGCGTGCACGAATGTGCGCATGTGTTAGCCAAACACGGCCAGAGACCACACGCATAGATATTCTGTTTGAAAGAAAACATAACAAAACACATTGGAACATGGTCCAAGAGGAGCAGGGTGTAATTCTGAAGGTAAATAAACAAAAGAGGCGAGTAGTAGAGGTGCTTTCTCTCCTTTCATCACAGCAGAGGGGGGAAGTTGGGCCTGCGAGGGAAAGGGTAATGTGGGGTTTTCTAACCCAACTGCCTCTGATGGTTTTCCACCAGTGGTGTATTCGACCAACGTGTCTTCACTATGAGTCAGCATGGCTGTACAACACCTCACACTGTTTATTTGTGTGGCTCTTGGGTGACTCACCACGCTTACAAACACTGCACACATACAGCTGGAAGCAACTTAGGCTAAAGTCAAGAGTCCGGGCTCAGATGGGTGCTCAAGGACACAGCACCTGGAATTTGACCCAGCACATTTTTAGGGGAGCCCAGGCTGGATTTGTGTTTCCCAGGAGTAACTTCCACAGCAGGCCTTCAGGAGAAGGTGTGTTTAGTTGAGTGATGTTTAGTTTAATGATACCATGAGGACCATTAGCACCCCCCCCCTCCCCACACACACACACATCCCACACACACACACACACACACACACAAAACACTGTGAAGTTAATTTGTCAAGTTAATAATTACAGTCATTCATAGCAGCAGCTCCTGCCCTCTAGTTTTGAGGGGTACAGTAGACTGCAGAGCTACCACTTTGTCGATGAAATGCTGCAGACTGACTCAGTTTTTATTACCAAATCTGAAAACGGTGTAGGTTTGTATATGGTCGCAGTAGTGTACAGCCTCTCTGTTGGTTTGAAATGGATCTTCTCCAGCTGTCAATCCTTGCAGATGAAATAAAAACAATTATTGTGTTGGATCTCTCAAGTTTTTTTTTCCCCTTCTTTTCCACAGTACGAGTTGTTGGAAGGTCCCTGAGCTGGCAAAGAGGTGCACTACTGTACAACTTTTCTCCTTATGCATCTTAGTGGAACAAATTACATCTGAAGGAAGGCAGTATTATTAAACATACGAAGGCAGTTAGGACAAGAATGGGGAGGGGCGTTGAAGAGAGTAATGAGTTAAAGCTTTTCTTGATCATACATTAAAGGCAGGGAGTGTCGACAGCCAGTCCAGACGCTTTGGAGAAGCTCCGGAGTGAGAAGCTTTTCCCAGGAGACAGAGACGGATCCGTCTCCAGCCTTCTGGCTGCTCTTTGGATAGCGCTGCACATGGGTTAAGGCCCTCATCATTGCTTGAACATATCTGCCTGATTGTAGCCATCGGTATCAATATCGATACTGATATAGAAGAGGCCGCTAGGATGAATCTTTAGCCTTTAATCGTACATCAGCTAAAAAAATGTGATAATCCTTATTTTATCGGCGTGATTTAGTTCAGTTAATGTTAAAAGCTTCTTTGGACAGTTTTCATCAGTGGTTATTTAAAAAATTAAAATATCAATGAAATAAAATTCATAAACTGGGAAATCCTGTTCTCTGTCGGCCTACTATACATTTTTTATACAAATACAAACAGAAGCCTTTAAGTCTGCACGAGTCTGATAAGGCTGTGTGGTAACAGTAATAGTGCTCGTGGTTTAGGGTGATGTTTGTCTGGGGTGGAGTTGTCTGCATTGGTCTTGAGAGTCCTTGTGAGGGTATTTTAGGATTATGTCAGATTTCACTCCTTAATTCCCCACTCACTTGTATGTGGTAGTTTTTTTTTCCTTCTGCTAAAATGACAGATTCTCCCATTCCTCCAACTTTCTGTCATCTCAAAGCTCCTTTCTTCTCGGGCCCAAACTAGGGTCCCGTCGCTGACAAATGATCAAAAATACACCCATTTCTCTGACTGCATCCAACATCCAAGCAGCCAACATCCAAAATCCATGAGCTACATCAAAGTTTATGGCTTTGTATGGTGCATAAAACATTCACTTTTACCATGAATGTGTACATAAAAACTGTATACCATATAAATCACTTTCATTAGTAATGCCGCAAGTCTTTGCTCTTTTTCATGGACAGAACTTGTACTTTTTTAAACCTGGGAAAACATTTGGTGTATACTATTAATTTTTTTGAAAGACTGATAGGATCTATTGTCATGCACTTTTACAATTCTTGCAAAGACAGAAGATAATAGTTCATTTCTAAAAAGAAGCTACAGGTGTCATCTGCAATAAGTGCCTTTCGTCCCCCTCACATCATTTCACGCATCTTTGTGAGCACTTGAAAAGTAAATATGTGATGGCATGCATCTGTTCCCGGGTGTTTGTGTGCATGTATGTGCTTGCATGCGTGTTGTGCTTGTTCTGGGGCTGTGACGCATTAGTGCTCAGGAGACAAGAGGCCCCTGTGGCCCCCTCATGGGCATGGAGCTGTCTAACCATAGAGGAATGCTGCAGGGGACATTCCTCTTAGAAGCTCCACATGCAACTCACACACACGAAAAGTTAACACACATTTACAGTGCTGTCAAAAAAACACAAACAAAACACTGGTTGTAGGCGTTTCGTGTGCATGCGTTTCACAGAGAGCTCGCGTGTGTGGAGAGAATGCAAACACAGAGGCAGTATCTCTTCTAACTGTATATACAGCTGTGACATGCGGGTTTCCTGGAGGCCCCGGGCCTCTCTGAGGGGCCTGGGTCCTCAGGCTAAGCTTTGTTAAGGAGCCACGGGGCCCACGCCGGGGATGATTAGAACATACCTGGCAGTTCGAGCCACTTGGGCGCTCTGCTGGGATCACTCCTAACTGGTTGTGGCGCTTGGCTGTTAGTCCGAGGTTGAAGATGGTCTGCTGCTGTGCTCTGTGTATCGGCCGGGGCTTTGGTAGCCACAGGGGGCGGAAAGGATTCTTCCGGAACCAGTGAGGTGGATGATAAGGTCAAAGACCTTGGCATGCAGCTGAAGAGGGAAAAGGGAGCAAGAGAGATGTACAATTAGACCCGCAGCTGGGTTATTTCTGGAGCCCTGTACTACTACCTTAACTACATTATCCTCCTCTTCCACCCCAAGTCCCTTCTACTTGCTGTCTTCACCTCCCTCCTCTGTGCGGTGGCCTACATGGTCAGGGCATAGGCAATAACAACAGAGTAATCCCCTTACATAACACTGCACAAACCCAACGAAACAAGACCATTCAATTAATTTTAGGAGCGTCTAAAAATAAAGAAGCAGTTCCGTGGAGGTGACGTCAAAAGAGGCGTGTGTGTGGTGTACATCAAATGGGCCGACTGGACCGGAGGTCAGCAGAGCACTCTATTTTTAGGTCCCACCAAAAGCAATGATATAAAAATACTCCTGCACTGACCCCTCACAAGATCTGTCAGTCATGCTTAGAGGAGCCGTGAACCTGAAGATCACGCATTCGGAATGATGAAAGGGCTGATGTTTGATGATATTTAAAAAGGAGCAAGTAATGACCAAAATCTCTTTAGCTGGTGGCAGGTGGCACAGCACAGTGTGAGGCTGGCCTTTGTTAGACTTGTTAAAAGACTTCATCACCAGACATGTGAAGCCCTAGGCGACAGGCTAATGTTTGCTGCAATGGCACTGTTAAATACTGTGTGGACAAAAGTGGTGAGCGGGGCCAAACTCACCACTTTTGTGTCAAGTTTGAGCTATGATGGAGATCAGGCTGATATTAGAGTTTTTAGCATTAGCCCAGCTTTGCATTAGACTGTCTCTCAGTGTATGCAGATAAAAAAAGCTTGAAGGAGTCCAGTGTAAACATGAGTTAAGGGTACCTTCTCACTTTTTGTATTGGGTCAAACAAGTCTGTCTAAAGTTCCCTCCGCAAGTCTAGAGACCAGCATGTGGATGTGTCCCCACAGTGGTCTGGGTCACCGGAACTCTAAATTAGCCCCGGTGAGTCAACAACACAGCTTTCAAGTAGACAAGGGCTCATGTCAGATTGCAGAAGAGGTCAGGATGTCAGGACGCAGTGTTGGTCTTTGTCTTTAATAGCTTCCTGTCTGCTGTGTTGTGCAAACCTGAACGGTAATCCCTTGTGATACAGGTTCAAAGCGGAGGGATTGCCTCACTCTCTGGCACAGGTATGGGGCTCATCACTCCACTTGTACTTGGTCACATAGTAACCACTGATCTATTAACACTGAGGCAATGCTAAGTTAAATGAGCGCTGGACCAAGGCTCTGTGTGGCTTTACCCACAATTATGAGTTATATTTATTAACAACATCGCTCTATGGTCGGGAATACATGTATGTCTGTTGGTCTACTGGTGGGTAGGTCAGTTGGTAAGTTTACCACTTTGATCCAGACTGAAATATCTCACCAGCTATGGGATGGATTGGCATGACATTTCAGGCATTTATGCCCCCCAGAGAATGAATCTTTCTGACTTTGGTGATCCCCTGATTTTTCTTTGTGCGCTCTTTGGATTTTAATGATATAGATTATGTTAGATTGACTGCCATGAAATTTGGCACATATATCCATGTTGCTACCTACTACTTTTGGTGACCCACTGACTCTTCAAGTGCCACCATGAGGTTCACATCTGTGATTCTGAATGAGATGCGGTGGAAACTATATATATAATATATAAGAAATTTGGTAAAAACTCTCCCTTTAGTGCCATCATCAGGTCAGCCTTTGTGCTTTTTTGGTGACTTTTCCATCAGCCGTAGTTCAGCATGTTCAAATGTATCTTGCCATGCTAGTGTTAGCAATGAGCACCGCTGTGTCTTAACATCAACCTCTTGTTAGCGTTGCTGCAGACTATTACATCCGAACCTCAACCAATGTAATTCAAGAGGATAGTAAACATGATTGATCAGATCACGTAGTCTCTCTGGCCTTCTAATCCAAAGAAGAATCAGCTTGAAATATGCAAGACCTGTAGCAGCAAGGTTCACTATCACAATTTATTTGACAGTGATTTACTTCAAACAAATGCCGAACCACAAACTTTCAAGATGTTGTGATCTGCCCTTAACAATTTATTTGATCTTTGACACTAATGTTTCATTTTAAAAAAATATAACAAGTTGCACCAACGATCCTCCCGCTCACCCTCAGGCTTTGAAGATGCACCTGCTTCTGCACACATGTAGTTCTGTCGCGCTGGAGGGAAGGTGAAACTGCGGGGTCAGTGGGAGGCACAGCAGGGTGCTCCGCTGCAAGGTGTCTCTTTTTCACATTGAGAGCAAGAGAAATGGAAGAGGCAACTGAGGCTCTTTTTTGTTCCTCTGGAACGGACACGGTGCGATTTACCAGCTTTCCTTGACATCAGGTTGAAAATAAAACAGAGCTGCTAGAAACACGCCTGTCCTGGAGGAGCAAGACTGGGATGGAGTTAATGCACAGTTTAATGCTGCAGTGGTAACATAATGTATGGTTACCACTGCAGGGAACAGTTGCCTCTGAAATGCGTCTTAAAATCACGGTTTGATTTTCACTCTGGGTATGAATAACCGGATAAGAAAACAAAAGACACGAGATGATGTCTAACCTTTGAGGGCACCACTCGCTCCCATTTAATGTTCCACCTTTATCCGATGGAGAAGGGGAGGGCAATTCTTGTTTCCAGACATAAAATGTAAACCCTCTCCAAAAACAGCAAAGGAGCAGATCCACTCTCAATGAGCTGTAATTTAAAAAAAAAAAAAAAAGCCTCTCCTGGAAAAACAACAATAAATTTGAAAGGGCTTCAAGGCTTCAAAGGGGCAAGGTTGCTGGTGCTTGTGCTTTTCTGTACATAAAACAAAGCACCGGTATGTTCTAAAACCACTCAATTGCTCACCCAAGGCGATGAAACACACCGAGACAGAGAGAGAGAGAGAGAGAGCAGTAGGCGAAAAGTAAAAAAAAGAGAGACTCTTGAATTTGACTTACTGTGCCGAGGCTTTTATGGTCTCTGACTAAGGGACTGTGGGATAAACAGTTAATCTCCTTTCTCTTTCTTTCACTTTTTCTTTATCCTCGACCCTCACTCTGGCTTTCAGTCGGCCCTAATATGGTGATATTATCTGACAAAAGAGCAACATATTCAACAGAGCTCCGTGTTTGTCAGCATGCCCTAAATGGGTCTGGTTAGGGCAGTGAGTGGCCCAGGGGTGTGGGTGCTTAATTTGCTCTAAAAGCTTATCTTCTGTCATACATGTAAGAGCATCAGAATGCCTCTAAAAGTGGAAGCGGGGCACTATACTGTTAGATGTGGTATTGATACACTACATGGGTGCAGAGTCTTCAGGGTGCACATCAATGGGAGGGCAATATCCTGCAATCCTGATTTCTGTCAGGAGGCAAAGCCCCGACATGTCTGAGCGCCCAAAGAGAAAAGGCCAGATGTCCCCCGTCCTCTTCCATTTCCCCCCATGCAGCACTGATCCTGCTAACTAATAGCACTAGGGAGCTCCCACCCCCTGGAACTGGGAGGAAGGGGTGTGGTGGGGAGGGAGGGGGGGGGTCGCTTAGCTGTGGAGCTGTGTGGGAGTAAACACTTAGTTGACTTACAATTGAGGCCTGACAGGAGAACTCAGGCAAAAATTTACAAAGAGGAAAACAAGCAATTTAGTGTGGCATTCGAGTGTTAACAACAGGGTGAGAGGTGTCCCAGATGACCAACACTTATTATATCAACACTATCCATCTAACCACATAAATACACAGGATAATCCACTGCCCCCTCCCTCGTGGCACCTGAACATTAAATAAAAACTCAACCGAAATGCATTTCAGCGGCAGGAGTGACACTTCTACTGAAATGTGCTTTTGATTAAGGTCTCTAAAGTGAGCTGCTGGTTTCTATTTTCTGTGCTGGATGAAGACCTTTCCAAGAGAAAAAAAAAGGCATTCAACAGAGACATGGTTCAGAGTGATGATATGAAATGTATCAACTACAAAAGGAACGATCCACTGGGCAGAAACTGATAGAAAGAATGCCTTTACTCAATCATCTGTGGGACGCAAGTTTGTCAGAAACACCAGGGCTGCTACTTATTATTGACTGATTCTTTTTTTTTTTCAATTAATTGAACTAAAGCAATGTTTTCTTATTGTGGACCAAAAACCTAAAGACATTCCCAATGATATGAACTAGAGTAAACCAGCAAGCTCTAATTTTTTATGATTAACATCTGCTATTCTTACTTTCTAAATGATTGACTATCAAAATTTCATGGATTAGCCAGACTAATTAATCATCCATCAAAAAATTAAAATAAATAAAATTGTATGACTCAATATTATCACAAAGCCCGAATATTGTCACATATAAATTAATGTTCTCCTTTTTAATTAATATAATTTTAATTATTAATATTTAAAGTAATTCTGCTCTTGTGAGAAACAGATTTCTGCATAAAAATAAAGGTACTCCTGTGTTTCACAATCAATAGTGGGTAGATTTTTATCCTGCCGCAGTCATGGGAAAAGTTTACATCTCCGGACTGGGTATCCTAGGGTGTTGAGCTGCTGACCCAGGTGGAGAAAAAACAGAGAGGACAGGGCGTAACATGTGCTGTGCTTTTGAGGTTATGAAACCCTGTATTTGCTGACGGCGGCCCTATCTCCTTCCTTCATCTTTCTTAGCAGAAGAAATATTGTCACAATATGAGAAGGAAGGTCAGATGCTCAGCAACAATGTAAAAACACAGCCATCAGAGCAATTTTATTCTCCACTGCATCCCAGACGCTGAGAGGGGAAGCAGAGCTTGTTCATCCGCAGCTGAGTAAACTACTTAAGTCTATCTTATATGGCCACAGACATGATTTTTGAAATGGAAAAACCTCAAAATGTGGTAATGATAGAGACAGACAAACATAGCCATGTTCGATTGCCAGACTTCCTTTTGTTATTTCACTGTGTGTTTGAAGTCTTGAGGGAGGGAGTGAAATCTTAGCGAACTGTCTTCAAATTTCTGCACTTTCTCTGAGTCAAAAACTGGCGATAAAATCTGCTGGACAGGATTCACAGAGGAGTACGCTTTGACAACACACCATACGGCTACCATATACTGTACAGGCGGTCAGTGCCTTGTCTTTCCTTAAAATCTCTTATTGTCCTCTCAAACCAGCTGTGTTAAACCTGTCCGCAATAAGATAAGCTGTGGGTCTGTTTCCTGCGCTGCCTATAAATATGGCCTAATCACTCTCTAGTGGAGCTGGTGGGACAGATGTTACAGTTGCATCCCTCCACCATGCTGAAGTACATATTGATGGTTCACAGACTGTTTATACAGTTTTCATTCATCTGTGCAATGACCATTTCCCAATTGGATCCATTTGCCAGCCCGAGTCTGGTGGTTTACACAGTGGAGCCCCTCCGGCATGTGGAGCCCATGCTCTTTACCCTCTGCTTGTTTCGTGACTGCACACAAGCAAATAAATAAAAAGTGAAGATGTATGTCCACAAGTAATCCATAGAGGATAAGGCCTGGCGGGTATGGGATCTAAACAGCCTCTGATGATTGTATATGTGTATATGCTTTGATCTGCTGATTATAGTGGAAAACAACCTGGCAATGAAACTGCTGTGATCAGTTTGAACGCATTACCTGAATTTTCCACCTGGCAAAAAACTAAACTGTCCAAGACAGAAATGTGGAGGTCCGGCAGGTGAAGCTCTTTGTTCTGGTTGATTTTTCAATTATAGCGTTTATGGAACTGCAAACAAATCTACAACGATCTCTTAAAAACTTTGTTTAATATTCTCAAGACTTTGAAACTTGCAATAACTGTTTTTTTACCTCTTGGTGGCAGCAGAAACAAGTTACATGTATTTATTGTCAAGACAACATTGACATATCATCGCCTTTTGCTGTAAGTTGATGTGGCAAACATATTAGCAAACAGTTGCTTATTTAAACAATCTGCAGCCACAGGACAACTTTGGAAGGATGTTTCTGGCCACGTGGCGAATGTATGTGCAATATTCACTCTCCTTTTTGGCTCTGTTTTGGTCTCCATCAACTCCTGAGAGAAATATCAGGCTTTTTAGCCACCAAAAGCTTAATTATATTCACCTTCTAGTCACTAATTGTGTCTGTCTGCCATATTGGTGCTGAGCAGCTAGTGTACAGCGGGGTTTTAGAGCTTTTTTCACTGAAAACAGCTGCCTGGCATGGCTGACGATGAAGCAATGAGAGCAGTGAGAGTGAACCAAAACCAAAAGTGGTGGGCCCGACAGCTTAACAATGATCTGAAATTCTCTATAGAAGCTCTGTAAAGCTGAGGGGAGCTGCAGATTCAGGTGATAATTTTCTGTCAGCTCACCAAAACAAATGACCCCTCTCACACTGCCACATTGTTTTCACATTGACACCTCATTACAAAAAATATAGATTATAGACCATTTTACACTATGATTTTGCACATTGAAATTCTGAATAAAGTCTACACAGGGTGACCTAGCTTATACAAAGTGTATCTTTCCTCCAATGGCAAAGAAAACTTTCAATTACTGTTTAGCTGTCATTTTTATCTTACAAAGGCTTTGTGCTCCTCAAAGGCATTAATACCTGCACCTTGGTGATGCCTTTAATTGCCATTTAGCATTAAGCTGGCTGAACAATAAAGCCCAGGCTGAGGGGATGTTGTCAGGTTTAATGAGGCCCTCAGTGAAAGAGGGCCGCTGTGTCGGCACCACCAAAGGCTGCTCCCTGAATTCACCTCCAGTGGACCAGAGTGGTCCTGCGGGGATTTGATGGGCTGAGGGAGCACAGACTGTCTCTCCCCCGCTGTGGTGGTGTGAGGGGCTGCAGTGGCATCAGTAGCTCTTGCTGTGCATGGCTGGGCGGGCAGAAAAGCACAGAGTGGAAAAGGTTGCAACCGCAGTGCCACGGAGCAAGGTGCCACAGAACAACGCGGCATTGAGATGTTGTTAAAAAAAAAAAAAAAAAGTCAGGCAGCGGCGATCGGTACACAAAGAGAAGAAACGTTTACTAGGTACAACAGCAGCTGGTGGTCTTTTACATCAGCTGACCACAAAGAGTAAAATGTGGCCCGTGTTGCCCCATTGGCCTGACTTGAAGAATGAGAACATACAGTGCCAGGAAAGCCATGAACAAGCATGGCCACAAATAGACATATGGAGACAATGACATGTAGCACAAAGGGGAACAGAGCCAAAAAAGAAAAGCAATGACAACTGTGAACTCCTGGCCCATATTTAAGAGGGGTACATGGTTCACAGTTTCACATGGATTCCTCCGCCTCCAAACCCCATTCCAGTTACTTTGATTCTTTATGCATTCCCCAGCCCCCCAATCCCCACCACCCCATCCTTAAATCCAGCTGATGGAGGCTCCTTTGTCCACCAGCACCCAGGCAACAACATCAAAGGCCGGCCGGGTGTAAATGCAGAGTGCCTGAAAAACAAAACAAAACTGAAAAATAAAGAAGTCCCTGAGGGGATGGGAGATATTCACAACAGCACCCCGGAGAGGGAAGGAAAAAGACCTACTATGTACAGGAGGAAATAAAGCAACAGTGAAAGAAAAGGGGAAAGAAAGAGAGAAAGAAACACACCCTAACTTGCTCAGTAGCAGTCATTTGTCAGACATTAATCATCATTTACTGAATACACAAAGGTGTGGGTTGGGTCATTCTCGCTTTAATGACAACAATAAACAAATGAAAAAATGACATTAGACTTTGTATGAGACCATTATGGCACTTCCTTTGTGCCGAATCATCAAAGCCCATTAGGAGACAGTGAAAGGCCTTCCACTGCTGTTCATGACCACTTCCTCATTCGGTGACAGCTGAATTGGAGGCTTGATGGATTGTTGTGCAAGACAATGTCATGTTTTTGGATGGAATGCTTTGCTTTGATCTCGCTGGATGCCCTTGAAGCTTCAACAACGGCTGATATGTTAACAACCAGTCTAGTTATTCTAGTTCTATCCTCCACCTACTGGCCTGCCAGTCAGAGCTCCGAGGGGAAGGGGACGGTGGGAAGGAGGGGGTAAGGGGAGATAAAAGCCTTTCATCTCTGCCCCCATATGGGACTCCTGTAGAGTCACGCTTAGCGTGGCGGCATGCCTTGTCTCGTACCCACAAAGTACCCGCCAGTGACACGCTGACTCCAGAGCCTGGCACCAGGTCTCCAGCCAGCGCCGAGCAAACCCTCTATTCAGCAAAATGGAGGAAACACAACTACATTGGGCTCACAGCTTATAATTAAAAGTCCTCAGCCTCAAAGAGGACAGCATCTCCATCTTAATGGTAGGCTTCCATCTGAGGCATTGGTTTAATACTTACTCTGCATCCCATCAGATAGTGATGTGGACAGAAGAGGAAGAGAGACATTAGGACTACAAAGAACACATGTGTCCCATCCAGGATTAGAGGTTCACTCTTCCCTCAGTAGCCTAATTGCTGGATTGGCCAGATCAAAATCACTTCATTGAGATCAAGGCCACTGTCTTCCTCTTGTCTCTCTACTCAGTTGCACAATACCTCAACAAAAGCAGCGACAAACCGGGTGGGGGGGGAGTCCAGAAGTCGGGGAGCGAAGATGAATGTAGTTCATGTTTTAGAGAGCATGTTGTGTGATTAAGGGGAGCCCACATCAAACATTGTGGCTTAAGAAAACCACCAGTTGAAAAACAAGATGCTTCTTCTGTGCACAGCGGCACAGACTGGAGATGCTGTTGTTCAGAATGCGGACCAGCCCAGACTAACCCGCCTGTCTGTCTCTTGAGACAAAAACAGGGAAATAAGAGACATCATAGATTTGCAAAAGGATTTGGAACTCATTCTGAGTAAGAGAGCAGGATGAGCTGCAGACCTCAATTCAGTGAATGTGAGACATTATTATAGGGATGTTTTTAAGTCATTTGTTTGGCTTGACTTTTCTATAGATTTGGACAGAGCCTCTCGTGTGTTCTGTCATGTATCAGTGGGAAACGCTGCATGAAAAAGATGGATAACACCCCATTTTCCCACAGAGAGAACTTCTCTGGACAGAAGAACAGCAATATTGTGGCCACATGTGTGAGCTTGTTTACTTACGCTTGCCTTTTAACTGAAGGAATCTCATGGTTTAAACCACAACATAACAGACTAAATTATTAGCATGTTACCGCACTACACATTTTTTTCCCCCTTTGATTGAACAGGAGAAAGTGTGCATGTGTCGACCAACATCAATGGGCATTGTGGCAGATTAAAACACGGAGACGCACGCCTACAAGAAATCTCTCTCCTGCTGTCACACACACACACTCTGCATTCTCTTAGGTAAAGAAATGGAAGGTTTATTTCTAAAACCCTAATCATGGAAAATCTCCCCTTTAAACAATAAACTTTCAACTTTATTTCATCTCTCTCCTCTCCAGTACCACATCAAACAAATCCTGAGGTCAACAAGGGTCAGCGAAAGGATTTGGATAATGATGAGGCTCAAAGAAAAAGATTGAGGGTGGTGAAAGAGAGATGGTAAAAGAAGGGGAGGGGAGCTGATGGGAACAGAAGAAAGGATGGGGCTGATTGAGAGAGAGAAGGTGCAAAGGCTAGGTCTTGTAACGACAGACCCCCTGATTACATTGTTGCACAAATAAACAGGCCCTCCGCGGGCTCCCTGGAGTCCAGCTGCGGTGCAGGAGAGGAAAGCTTTCATTTCAGGGGGCTGAGGTCGAGCGAGGCAAGTGACGGGATGGGGCCTGGCTGTCTACCCGCACCGTTTCCCCACATCTCCATCAGCAAGTCAATGAACGGGGAGAACAGAGGAACACCCATTTGAGAAACTCGTTGATTGCGCGCCATTTCCTGCACTTACAGACTGCCTAGGAAGGCCGTCAGCATGTGGATTAATAACTGTCAATCTCAGAGAGCTACAGAGCGAAGCTGCTTGGGTTGAAAAGAGAAGGGAAAGGATGCTGGGTATCTGTGCTTTTTGATGATGATGATGAGGGGCCATCTGTATGGGGTCAGATAAGTGTTGGAGGAAAGAGGCTGAGAGAGACAAGGTTCAGATGCCCCTGGGCCACATCTGTAAGCGTCTTTTCCTTCACCTCCGACCATTACAGAGTCCTGGTCCTCTTTTCTCCATGTCCTGCAGCTATCAAGGCCCACATCAAGGCATGCCCCTGCCAAATGTACGCCCCCCATTAAGGGGCCATCATCAGATAAACAAGATAAACAAGTCCAATTCCTGGCAGGACTGATCAAAGGACTCAATGTTAACCCCATGGCCAATTTCAAGTAGGCAGAAAAATCAAACACAGATGAGGTCATGTGGAAATGGGGGAGGCTAATCCATTGTCCCTTTATGGGCACAGAAAGCAAAGGGGACAGTGAAGAGGGTGGAGGACAGAATGGAAATAGTTTAATTGTATCCTTGCATCTTTATATCCCCCGGGAATCGTGGCCTTATCCTCACAGCAAAAAAAAAACAAATTCCTGCCAGGCTTTGCACGGACAGGTGCACTTGTTCACCAGCACACACATAAAAAAAAAACCTACACAGTGCATTGCTACAGACAGTGAATCCCACAGATAAGTCTTGTAGGTAATACAAAGGGCAGCACTCCAAGATGTAAAAGTCCTCCTGGTTACTGAGTCTGGGCGCAGCGACTTGGCTGATGTAGCCAACAAGAACGATACATACGCACCCCTCCACTGTCTTTGAATTTTCCTGGTAGACAATTGCCTCATCCAGACCATAACACTTGCGTACATGGTGACACTTCATAAGTCTTTCCTCCAAAGCTCCAGAGTCGTCTTTCTCCTGTAAATCACCTTTTTCCTTGAATGCCCAAACTCTCCCCAGAAGAACACGTCAAACAAAACGAAAAGTTGAAAGACAAAACCTTGCCAAGTATGAAAACATGGATACAGTTCTGATTTATTTTCATATTTCTACTCCCAGACATTTGCACAGTTTTCTTTGAGAGGCATCATCAAATACATAACATTTTGCGATGGATCGACTGGCAATGTGAAACTGGTAAAAAGGAACAAAACAAATGCTGAACTCTACTTGACTTCAAGGTGGGACAGAGAAGATGCCTGCTTTTGCTCATGTAATCAGTTCATTCACATTCACACAGCAGAGAAAAAGGAAATTCCATTGGCTCTCTCTCAAGAGGGCCATATTGAATTGTAATCAAAAGATTATCCCAGAATAATCAAACGGCCCCCCATGGGACCACCCACAGAGTGTAGAGAGAAACATGAGACTGGCCACATGCTCAGCTTTTCACCAAGACTTCCATGGCACAGCCCATATGGGAAGGAGAGGGAAGAAGGGCAGAAGTTTTTTGACCCAACACTTTTGAAAGATGTGGTCCTTTCTTATGATTGGCATTGTCTTGTGTTGGCTGCACGGACTGATGGAATTATCTCAAGAGCCGTGTAGGGTTCCTCTCATCAGCTCGAGAGATATTTAATTCTACATTGTAGTTAGGTCGTGCTCCCACAACATACTGTATGTCATTGTTTGGATCGCTGGCTTATCACATAATGGGAAAAAGTAGCTTCAAGCAAACAACAGCTTTACTCTCAAATGATCCTGATAATGACAGGCCCAGTCTATATTTAGCTCCCTGTCTTGCTGACTGTTGAAGCTGGAGGGGAGAGCCATAAACAAAGCTGGCAGAGCTTAGACAAGCATGTGATGGCTGCACTGCGCTTCCTGAGATACGAACCATGGGGTCTGGAGACAGGGAGGGGTGGAGAGATACGTGAACTGCGCCACATAGAGTTTACAGACACCACCACAGATTCTGGCTGAGGCTTGTAGTTCATCCTTGGAGTTTTGACTGACAGAAAAGTCCCACGATAGATGAGGGCAGGCTCCTGCAGTAGCCTGCAGGATGCCAGTGAAGATTGTTAGTGAGTCCAACCAATATAGCCTCCTGATTGAGGACATATTTTCCAAGAAGGAGGGAAAAAAAATCAGTGTAGTCAAGGGATAATTTAAGCTTAAGTTTTGGGATCAGATGAGCAGAAAATGTCTAGGCATCACGAATAACATTTTTTCTTAGCCTAGGGTGTTGGGTGGAGGTGCTTGTGGTAGGTGGTGGGTACAGGATAGATGGACCCCACCCAATTTTTTCAGTCCTGGGTTAGGGTTAGGGTTAATTAAAGGACCACAAGTCATCCATAGAGATTTGATGGGTTCAAAGAGACCTGGGTGTCCTCTGCTGTAATTTAAAATGACTGATTTCTGTTATTAATTATACATCTTAAGTGCCTTTGAAGAATGCTGCAGACCATCCTTCTTCAGAAAGACATAATGTCTGGCGCACAAAACAAACAAATAAATAAATAAATAAACTTAAGAAAGCAAAGAAGCTTCAATTCATTGGCTGCAATGAATCAGAGCTTCCAGGAAAATCAGCATGCCCCGTCTTATTGTATCATTATTATTTTTCTGCCTTGTTTTTTTTTTTTTTTAGAAAAACACCCGCGTCTGACGTTAGTGTATCATTGTCATTTCAAGAGTAGTCTTGGAAGCGGAGCAAGGGTTGTGATTGAACTCTGAGAGCTGCCCTGGAGCTGTACTTTGAGGAAGAAACCACGGAACCACAGATAATGCTTTACAGTCCACTAGTCTCAACTACTGTCATCAGATTTTCACTTTGTAAGATACTTGAAAAAGATTGTCGATCCGGTTTCCTCCAGAGCAAAGGGCATTGCACTGATGTCAAACTGGAGACGTTCAGAGAACATGCAACGTGTGTAAAAAGTCATACATGATTACTATAGAAAATAAATAAAACAAACTAAAATGGATGTAGTCTATATGTACGCCTGGGCCATGGACAATATAGTAGAAGAATGCATTTCCCAGTAACACTAGGAACTTGATGTAACTTGCCACAAGACTTTGGAAGGTCCATAAGAGTCTGACAAGATAAGTAAAGCACTGAGACCTCCGGACAGACAGACACTTATGACATTGTCCTGACAGCTGGGATCATCTAGAGTCATCTGGGCAGAGTTTATGGACAGAAAACAAAAGCATCATAGTGTCAAGCACACAATAAAAAGGAAACCACCTCTGTTGACTGGTTGAAGACTAGGAAGGCACGAGACACAAGTTCAAACACTGCAGAGTCTCTTCCTCGTCTACTTTCCGCTGGAGTAAAAACTTTTCAGGAGACAGGGGAAGGCATCTCCCTTTCATCCTTCACCACAGACAAACATAGACATATAAAACATCCATGTTGAAAAGTGGCAATAGTCCTTTTAATTCCAGACAAACCCAATGTGAAGAACTTAATTACAGAACGGGGGCAACCCAGCCCTTTTGAAAATTACACTTACAGTAAGACCTTTGAAGCAAATACTTCCTTTATCCTATTTTTTCTTTTGTTCAATGTTTTGTCTCTTGTAAAGCATGCCATTGACTACTGTGGTTTCCAGTGGGTCTCTGTCTTTTCTCGTATGTCTCCATCTCTGTCAGGCATTCGCTCTTCAAAGGCCTATCTTTTGGACACACAATGGAGGGCAAATATATTGCAAATCCCAGTTAGTGGCCTGATTTTTGGCACATTTTTACATAATCAATTACCAATCCCAGATTCGGATTTAGGAATATCACTGCTTCCCAGAATGTTAATACAGTTCAGTTCAGATTTTCCTTGTGGCCTTGTCATTGACTAAGCCATTGATGGTTATGTGTCAGACTGCGCTCAGAGAGGAAGCATTAGCAAACAGCATTTAGTGTGAATGAAGGTTGTGCAATAGCAATTTTATTACCTTTTTTTTTCCACTTATATTAACATGTTGTTACAATGCAAAGCTGCTAACTCAAGCCAGGTGCTTCCTTAGAAACTGCTCCAAGTTTCCAACCGCCAACACAAATAACACAATCATCTATCAACTATTTAATCAACACAAACATGTGGGAAATAACCCTGCCACACTCAGGTAAAACAACTTCAAAAGTGGAGTGTAATCCCATGACATAATGCCCAGAAATGGAAAACAGACGTTTCCATTTTTTTTGACAAGAACACCGTTAATTCCTTTCTGTTGAGTGTGGATGTCGGATACAAGTTAAAGATTTCCTCTGCATTAGCTCATTAGTTCCTCCCTATTAACGGTAAAGCTTTGTGGAGGAGGCCTGGCACCAAACCTCTACCTGAAGCCATCGTGGTAAACCGCGGGAAAGTGAAAGAGGCGTGTTAGGGGCCGTGTTTCGCTCACATCTTTCTCTCAGGCAGGCGTAGGAGATGCTCTGCCAGGTCTAAGCTACGGTGTTGAGTTCGGCAGTAAATCAGCTTGGTCTCCAATGATCAAACGCTCGTCGTTATTTCCCGCGCTTTCATGTGATCTCATAAAAGGCCGACCGCTCTGATGGACTGAGTCTGCCTGCCAAGCCAGCCAGGCCTCCCATGCTGGCACCTCAGCGCGTGTGGCTCCGATGGTTTGCTCCTAAAATCAGAGCTTATAGGAAAACAAAACAAGGCTTAACAACAGCCTGAAGAGCATCCCTATGAGGATGAAAGTACAACGCATTGGGGTCACTTCCTTTTCTCATTAAGAACACAGGTGGGGTTGTAAAATCAGGTAGATGTTACTGAAATTCTGTGGATTAAATATGTGGATTCTTTTAAAGGTAATGTTATTGATCCCTTATATGAAAATTTCCATCAAGACATACTTAAACTCCGGACAATGGACAAAGAAGGCTCTATGTTTTCATTTGAGAGTTTTTATTGAGCAACATGTATAGGAAAACATAAAACATAACATTTGCGTGTGAAAAATAGGTGGCAGGAAGAGGAGATGAAGCGTCTTGGTGGAAGACTAATAAAATGTCTGAAACCGCCGCAACTCAGAATGAAAGAGACAAACATCAAAGTCAATAGACTGGCTGTTTGATCTCCCCAAGTTTTTCCTCTCTTTTTAACATAACTCTGGCCCGTTTACACTCTGGTCTTCATTATCCTCCTCTGCCCTTAAAATCATTTAAAATCTATCAGGGTCTGACATGAGAAGGGAGAGCATAGCATTTCAGCCATAGAATAAGAGAGAGCTGTGCAGTGACCACTCCGATCCACAACATTTACAAGCCAATATCACTTCATCTCCTACCAAATTATACATCTTATGTGGGATCTTGTGTTGCTTTGAACGAAACGGTTGGTAGCCGTAATGGATGTTCTGTTCTCAACCTCCACGGAGGTTTATGGCTCACTTTTTGACAAATGGGCAAGAGGGAGATAAAACGCTTACACACACAGACACCCACTCCCTCCTCAAATAAAATAAATCAATAACCATAAAAAGGCAGCTATTAAAGCATTGGATAGCTGCACATTAGGAATAAAACCAGGATTTTGGCTGCTGCGTAAAGGCTTTCAAAGACGGTGCATGCCGCACACAGCACTGACAAATGGATGGTGGGTGCTGGTGTGGTTGGGATGTATCAAACATGTGCTGTTAGGCCAATAAAGACCAAAAATACTGGCAGCTGAAGGACAACTCATTCACAGCTTCCTAAGATTTGGCCAGTTTGGACAGGGAGTGTTATAGGTCCTCCAGTGAAACATTTTTCGTGGTATTCCCAACATTGTGTCAGGATATCTGACTTAGGTTATTATTGATTGCCCTTTATGTTTGTGTATCAGTGTCATCCTGTGTTTTTATGTTGTAATATTTCGGCATATGTGCGTGTGTACGAAGCCTCAAAGAGACAAGGCCACTTGTGCCCATGGCGTCTGGTAGAGCTCGTGACTGTGCCTGTTTAACTCCACTAACAGAGCACCGTTCCACAAAGCCCATCACGCAACCCACAGATGTCCCACAGGACAGACAGGACTGCGCCGCAACCAACAAGAAGCAGTAATAACCCCCCCAGCCCACACACCCATGCGCACGCACACACAAGCAAACAAAACAAACACACACACACACACTGATACACAGGATCTAGTAGGCTGCACTGAATCTTCTTCAGAACAGTAATTGTGGCTCCAAACATATTTTCTCATGTAACTCTAGTGGTTTCCAGGCAGAAATGTTGGGTTTTGTTTGCACAGGTTTTTAGATGTCCGCAACTGAGATTTTTGCTTGTTTGTAACCCTCACACTATTGAAAGAATTTAAGAATTTGTATCATAATTACTCCGGACAATGCATTTCGACTCCATTGGATGGATTATTGTAGTTTTTGTAAAGACAACTTCCTTGGTAGAAACTAGTTCCAAACTTACAGGTAAATAGTGAAGTAATTAATTATGCTTAATTGCGAAAAAGGAAGAATTCTCTGTGAAAGATGGAGAAAATAATTTACTGACTGGTCAGAAACAATGCAGGGCTTTTTGTGAAAGCCTGCAAATTATAATGTAATTATTTAGTATTTATGGGGCAATATATATATATATATATATATATATATACACACACACACACACACACACACACACACACACACACACACACATATATAGGGGGCAAAAGCGTGCTTATATGGGGCAAAAGAGGGAGTCTCAAAAGAAATAGGAAACTTTCTTGTTCTTACTATTTGTTTATTAAAGTATACATTTTTCTTACAGGTTATTGTAATGACTATTAATTAATTATGGTGTGTGGAAACATTACTGAATCCTCTTTTTTTTTGGTTTTTTTTATTAAATATATTCTCTCTATCGTCAAAGATGTGAAAAGTGCCTTTATAAAAACTACTAGCTGTTGATTTGGCCTTGAAGGCATCTGAAGCAGTGGTGATAACATTTAAATGAAAACGGACAAATGTCTGGCTCAGCTTTAAATGCAAAAATGTAGGAAAATGTTTTAGTGAAACTTCTCATGTCTTTGGAGGCAGAGGTGAAATCAAGCTTTTTTTTTGGTGTCTTTACATTCACAGTTAGGCTACTTTCGAGAGTTGCCTGGGGCAGACATGCAACTGGACTTCAAAGCATTCAAAGAAAATATATAAATACAAAACCATTAGCCGGCTTGTTTTCTTTAGTTAACATTTCAATCACACTGCAGAGTGGATCGAGTTTTTAGTTCCCTCTCTGTAAGTTGAATGTTGATGTTGTTTTTCGGACTGTCCAGGGGCAAACTGCAGCGCCACAGCTGGAAAGCCCTCGGCACCCTGCAAAAAATGGCTGCACAAACACACCCGAGTCAGGGAGAACACAACCTCCTTTGGCCTGCGCGGACTTCCCTGCCAGCCGCCCACTAGGATGCTATTTGCATTTGGCCCTCAGCACAGCAGAGCCACAAGCATAGGTTTAAATGTCAGCGACGGGTTGAACATATACAAACCCTGACATGGTAGCATCACAGAGGAAAGCAAACAGTCCACGGTGCTGAAATGCACCATTATATAGGACATACCATTCTCAAGCATTGGGGGGGGGCAAAAGCCATTCTTATTATAGACACTAAGAAGTTTATAAACAGAGCCACTTGACACAGTGAACTTGAGGATTCGAGGGTGATCCTCTGTGTAGACAGATTACCACTTCATTAAACAAACCAAGACCTCAAAGAGTAACAAGCCCTTGGACACGCATACCACAGAGAGAGAGAGCAACCCGGATCCTCTAGCCACATGAGACAGTAACAGGCTGTCTGTCCCAGAAGTTATTATAATTCCAAACATTTATTGGAAGGAAATCAAAAAATCTGTGTCTTTTTCGTCTTCCCTTCTTACTTCTGCCCACAAAATTACATTCGAGCAATAAAAATGTTTATATGTTAGGTATATAAATGCTTGGGAATAGCACTTTGTGACTATTTCTGAACCCGCTCAGGGCTGAAATAACATCATAAAAAGACACATGAATCAGTAAAAATAATGCTCAGAAAGAAAATAAAACCTTCCCGTTTCAAGTAGCTATTATAAAAAGGCACAGACAGCTGTCAGGAGAACAAATCGAAGTGTGTGACCGCAGCGCGAGTATGACCGGAATAGGCCGTAAAAGCATAATGAAGCACTGGCTTCAGCAGCATGAAGGCATGCATAACAAAATCTGTAAAAAGTGAGGAAAGATACTACGATTATGGTCTGGTCAGCTAACTTTGAAGACAGGGGGCATTTTCGTCAGCAAAAGCATCAATCTTTTTACATCCAATCAGTCGCTAAAGCCTGTGGTTTAACTCTCAGCTAATTCAAATAGGAGTATGTAAATCTTTTTAAAGGGATAGGTCACTTCAATTTTGAGAAGTATACTTATTTGCTTTCTTGCTAAGAGTCAGATGAGAAGACTGACACCACTGTTATGCCTTAAGTTAATATCTAGCCAGCAGCTGGTTATCTTAGCTTAGCATAAAGACTGCTGCATAACTGCGGAGGCTGCGCCAGTAATCCACCTGTCAATCTCACGCTCCATCTTTCCCTCACTCGTGAACAAGACTACGAGATACTTGAAGTCCTCCACTTGAGGCAGGACCTCTCCACCAACCTCCGGAGAGGGCAAGCCACCCTTTTCTGGTCAAGATCCATGGCCTCAGACTTGGAGATGCCGATTCTCATCCCAGACGCTTCACACTCAACGGTCCTGGTTTAAAGAAGGCAACAGGATAACATCATCTGCAAAAAGCAGAGATGAAATTCCTGTGGTTCCCAAACTGGACTCCCTCCGGCCCCTGGCTACGCCTAGAAATTCTGTCCACAAAGATTATGAACAGAACCAGTGACAAAGGGCAGCCCTGCCTGAGTCCAACATGCACTGGGAACAGGTCTGACTTACTGCCGGCAATGCGAACCAAGCTCCTGCTCCGGTCGTACAGAGACCGAACAGCCCTTAGCAAAGGCCCCGGACCCCATACTTCTTGTAGAGCACCCCCCCACAAGAATACCACGAGGGACACAGTCGAATGCCTTCTCCAGATCCACAAAGCACATGTAGACTGGTTGGGCAAACTCCCATAAACCCTCAAGCACCCTGTGGAGGGATACATAGAAGCTGGTCCAGTGTTCCACGACCAGGACGAAAACCGCATTGTTCCTCCTGAATCCGAGGGTTCGACTATCAGGCCGAATTCTCCTCTCCAGTACCCTGGCTGGCATAGACCTATCCGGGGAGGCTGAGAAGTGTGATCCCCCTGTAGTTGGAACACCTTTTTAAAAAGAGGGACCACCACCCCGGTTTGCCACTCCAGATGCACTGTCCCCGACCTCCATGCAATGTTGCAGAGGCAAGACAGCCCCACAACATCCAGAGACTTGAGGTACTCAGGGCGGATTTCATGTACCCCCAGGCGCCTGCATGCGAACTACCCCAGTGACTTCTTGGCTTGGGTGATGGACGAGTCCACCTCAGAGTCCCTAGCCTCCACTTCCTCAGTGGAAGGCGTGTCGGTGGGATTGAGGAGATCCTCAAAGTATTCCTTCCATCGTTCGACAATATCCCCAGTTGAGGTCAACAGCTCCCCACCTGCACTGTAAACAGTGTTGGCAAAGCACTGCTTCCCCCCTTCTGAGGCGCTGGACAGTTTGCCAGAATTTCTTCGAGGCTGACCGATAGTCCTCCTCCATGGCCTCATTGAACTCCTCCCGGACCCGAGTTTTTGCCTCCAGGACTGCCCAGGCTGTGCGGCTTGCTTGGCCTGCCGGTACCTGTCAACTGCGTCAGGATTCCCACAGGCCAACACGGCCCGACAAGACTCCTTCTTCAGCTTGACGGCATCCCTTACTTCCGGTGTCCACCACTGGGTTCGGGGGTTGCTGCCACGACAGGCACCAGAGACCTTGCGTCCACAGCTCCACAGCTTGAGCTGCCACATCGACAATGGAGGCAGAGAACATGGTCCACTCCAACTCAAAGTCCCCAACCTCCCTTGTAATCTGAGAGAAGTTCTCCCGGAGGTGGGAGTTGAAGACCTCCCTGACAGAGGGCTCGGCCAGACGTTCCCAACAGACCCTCACAATACGTTTGGGTCTGCCAGGTCTGTCCAACTTCCTCCTCTGTCAGCGGATCCAATTCACCACCAGGTGGTGATCAGTTGTTAACAGCTCAGCCCCTCTCTTTACCCGAGTGTCCAAGACATATGGCCTGAGATCAGATGAAATGACAACAAAGTCAATCATCGACCTCTACAGGCGCGCTGGGAAGCGACCCTCTTGTTCACCGGGTTGAACTCTCTAACACATGGACGGCTAAGCTGGGTTGGGGAGCTAGAAGCAAGCCCACACCAGCCCACCCCATCGCCGCCGCTCACCCTGGGCAATTCCAGAGTAGTGGAGGGTCCAGCCCCTCTCAAGCAGCTGGGTTCCAGAGCCCAAGCTATGCTGTGTGGAGGTGAGCCCGACTATCTCTAGCCTGGTACCTGCCTCCTCTCAACCTCTCTCACACAAGCTCAGGCTCCTTCCCCTTCCCTAGCGAGGTGACATTCCATGTCCTATTGCTATTGCCAGAGTTTTGGTCCAAGGATTGAGTCGTCGAGGCCCCCAGCCACGACTGCCACCCAAACCACATTGCACCGGCCTCCTCATGGACCTTCCTGTGGGTGGTGAGCCTACTACTGGAAGGCGGGCCCAGCGGGCCCATGTCGCCATTTCGGGCTGAGCCCGGCCGGGTACCGTGGGCAAAACTCGGCCACCAGGTGCTTGCCTCTGAGCCTCAACCCCAGGCCTGGCTCCAGGGTGGGGCCCCGGTAACGCCAATCCAGGCAAGGTAACAGTCCTTGATTGTTTATTACCCATGGTGAGCTTGTGAACCGCTCTTAGTCAATCTGGCCCGTCACCTAGGACCTGTTTGTTTGTGATGGGAGACCCTACCAAGGGTGCAATGCAATGCCCCGACAACAGAGCTCCTGGGATCATTCGGGCACACAAACCCCTCCACCATGGTAGGGGAGGGGTCAGAAACACACCTTGAAGAAGGGGCATAAATTAACCCATTATATTATATTATATGTGTGATTCGAGATTGTACTGATTAAGCAAATGAGTTATAACATTTTCATCAAGGTCAAGGTCAGGAGGTGCTGGTATGCTGATTTGTTTCCACTGAACAGAGCCAGGCAAGCTGTTTCTCCCTGTTTCCAGTCTTTATGCTAAGCTAAACTAAGCAAAGATAAGATAAGCTAAGCTTAACAGCTGATACCGGTCGCAGACATGAGACTGGCACTGAACTTCTAATCTAACTTTTGACAAGAAAACAAATAAGAAAATATTTCAAACTTTTCACAATGAGGGTTAAACAAATCCTGACATAGGTTAAAATGACACCTGTTCCACTGAATTGCATTGTAACTGCATTGCAAAGCATAGTTCTTTTCTCTCTGCCGGAACCAGTCTTAATTCAGTCTGACCGGTGTGGATGTTGAAAAAGGATTTCATCTGATCCAATCAGAGACAAGAAACAGATGAGCAGTGACACAGTGACACCGCTGCAGAGGAAAAACAGACCCGTTCTCACTTCAAAGAGCTAGGGGGATGCTTTTAAAAATCACACCGGCAATAAACTATAACAGAAGTTCATCGCTTTTCCATGACATGAAAGGGATTTTCAAAGTTACGTCCCCTCAAGTAGTTCCCTCTCTCTGCCCTGACTCTGCCCCTAAACAGGGTTCATATCAGAAGAGGGCTGGTGCACGGCGCTGAAGCTGTTTACATGGGAGGTGTTACCATGGGAGCAGTCAAATTATTAACATTTCAAAGATGGAGAACAACATGTCGCTGTTTAATGTAAGGAAGAAAGAAAGAGCAGGCCTTCATTTTGAAACGACACTACTCCACAATTTCTATAAGCGAAGAGCTAACTTTTTGGTGTCTTTCGTCCTGTTACCCCACGATTTAAATGACAGAAATCCAAATGATAAATAAACAGAGTTACAGTTACACTTGTAACCCATGGAGTTTATCTCGGCATGAGAGTAAATAACATCTCAGAGAAAGCAGCTGAAACCGTCCTCCCTCGCATGACTAATTGAAGTAAATACAGAGGGGACATGAAAGAGGCAACTACACGGGTGTATTGTATTACATGTGCACTGCCACCAAAAAGATAAATATGAAAACAAAGACAACGCTGACAAAGGTGTAGAATTACAAATAATGTCCAAGGAATGAAGTTGTCTAACAGGCTGTCAAAGTTTGACTCCTGTCATGAAAGGACAAAGCGGACAGATCACAGGAAGGGTACTGACAATAAGACTGCAGTCACTTTAGTGAGTGAAAGAGCAGGGCTCATCCCGGGTTCTCTCTTTCTTTACAAGGAAAAGCTGCTGCTTGCACTACATGTGAGGAGCGTCCACACAAACAGGAGAGGGGTCGAGGAGGCGACAGGTGACGGAGCGCTGCCGTCGATAGCTGTGACTGTAGTTAGAGCAGGATCCTGAGCAGTTGCAGCTCCCTCCTGAGGTAGCTGACTGAAACAGCATAAGCTGAGGACACATCTTTTTAAGATTTAACATTCAGGATCAGGAAATTTCCAAGGAGGGAAGCGCTTATGAAGACAGTATTATGCCTGTGTTATGATGTGGAAGACAGGATTTAGTTCCACATCTGGTCATACCAGATTTGCAACTACCAAATAAAGATAAATAATAATCATCAGCATTTTGGGTTAAAATGTTTCTGTACATTCATGTCAAGCCATGGGACTCACTGCAGAAATAATATATATATTTAAACTAAAGGGACATTTTGAGGTCTAAGTATCATTACTTGATAAAGTTAGATGATTTACTGGAAAATTACATGACTCAACAAAAATTATATGTGTATTGTTGAGTCAGCTGTGTGTCTTTTATGATTTGCTTTAACAACTTAAATATCAAACACAGGAACAGATTAAACTGTATTTATGATTGTGTTCATTGAATAATAGTTATTTTGTGTGCAAGTGAACTTTATTATATAGATTTATATTTCGATGTCACAAAGCAAACTGACCTCTTAACGACTTAATATTTTACATCCTCTATATCTTTTAGTGCCTGCTGCAGACAAATCTATCCTACAGGGCAAATTTAGCATAAAATGATGTGAACTGAATACCATTTGGGTGTGAAATGAAGAGCAATGACACATATAGTTAGGCCAGCGGTAATTTGCAGCCGTCATTCATTTTTGTGTTCATTTTTACCCGGGCGCATTCCATGGCTTCCTTTGATTCCCGCTCTTCATATGTGGCACCCACTGTGCTGAAAGAGAAATTAGAGGTAAAGATGACAAAAGCATACTGCAAATTACAAGGCTTTGTGTTTACTATTCTGAGCTCGAACATGACATTCAGTCCAGCAGCATGCTAGCTCTTTTGGCTTTTTCTTTTCTTCAGAAAAAAAAAAAAAAAAGAAAATACCACAGCCGACTGGAAGTACAGAGTGAAAAAAGAAAGGCCATAATTATAGCTGAAGATGAAGAGAGAGAGAGTGAGTCCTCATCAGGAACTCTCATCTGCTCATCTTCATTTGTCCCTCACATGAGAGCGCGGTCAACTCTGGTCTTGTTTAGCAGAACATGTCAACAGTCATTCCAGTAATGACTATATATGCCGATGTCAGAGTGTCGGGCCCACGATGACGTCCTGTGAAGACTTAAATCCACTCACTCAGGCTGATTTAAACAAAACATGATTATAATAGCTTTGTAACACCATTCTCGAGGAGTTAATCAGCTCTGACAGAGGGTTTGGCTTGTGAGCCAAACGCAGCTTGAATATTTATAATTGTTTACATTTTTATGCATGCGAGAATGGATATTATCTGTGCATTTTTGTGGATGTGATTTTTTTTTAAGTCTGCCATCTGGACGCAGATGAAAATGGACCGTCACATTGACTGAATGCTTATTTCAGAGATAAAAGAGCATTCGCAGAAAAAAAAAATCCACAGAATAACATAACAGACTCTCCCATCACTGATGGGTGTGTTGAATGACGTCTTCTTTGATTCATCCACCATTCTTTCTAATAGATCTCAACAACAAGTGGCTCCTGTTTGAAAAGTTATAATCTCAACAGGCTTTTTGTCTCCATTTCTCTGCCTCTTCATCACCTTAGACATTACTGAACTTGGCTTCACTCAAACCTTTGAGTGAGTGGAAGCATATAATGGCAATTTATTGAGATGCAAACATAGATATTAATGCATATTAATACAAGAGCTAAAAGAGTTAAAGGAGAAAATGTAATAAAAGATAATAAAAGGGGGATGTGGACATCTGGGCCAATGCTGTCCCCACTGCGGGTTTATGGAATCCATGGTTACATTTTGTTGTTCATTTTAACATGAAAATGAAACTCTTAAGTAAACAATGTAGGATTTTAATACGTCACTGTCACTTGAGTAGCTCCAGGTTTCTGTTCTCAGTCTATACCAGAGACAGATGCTGATTTAAAGGCATTGTTCCACATATTCAGAAAATGAAGCTAGCCAGCCAGCAGCCATTCAGTTCAAGAGCTTTTGAAGACAGTATTATGTCTGTGCTGTTTCAACTCTTTTGATCTGTACAAAAACAAAGGTGTAAAAATGATACATAATGATGTGTTTTTACACTTCTGTTTTTGTACAGACTCAAAAAACTATATATAACATATTAACTACATATAACTATATTAATAAGACAGAGTTTTCTATCTCTCTGTTTTCTTTCTTTCTGTTTTCTAATTTTTTCCTGTACTTATGCTAAGCTAAGCTAAATTGCTAGTGGCTGTAGCCTCATCTCTAATGGAAAAAGACATGAGTGTGACATCAATTTTCTAATCATCTAACAAAGCAAATGAGTATACTTCCTAAAATGTTGAACTACTTCTTTAACTATTTGAGGTGGCATAAATATTAATTTGGTGTCTTGACACAAAAGCTTGATGCCCGGAGGAAGATTTAACATGCAGATATCCCCACAAATCCTCTCTGATTTGGGTTCAGAGAGGCTCAAATATCATTATGTTACAGCTTTGATCAGGAAGTCATACCCATGTTTCATTGACCTCTGCCATATGGCGCTTTGTCTGTCTATCTGGGCGTGAGCGTGTGCACACATGCTAAGATGCCTGACCATCATTGTATTTCCCTTCAGGCTCAACCTCCCGCTCTCAAGCGGATATCAAAGGCCTGCATTTACAGTTATCTCTGCTTGGCTGCGCCACGGAAGTAATCACCACAGGTCAGGGGTCGGCGCTCTGGCCCAAGACAGAGATACAACTGACTGACATAGACTTCAAGGGAAAGTGATCCTCTGACAGACTGTTGTTTTAGCCGGGAACTCTGGATATCAAAATCAGGAGGGTGGAAAGGGACAGTAAGAGGAGAGAGCGGCAGAGTGTTTTGTAGGGAAGGGCGGGGGGACTTGAGTCTCAGAAGAGAAGTGGAGGAAAGAAAGACTACCTTTGAATAATTAGAGCCAACAAGATCAAAGAACAGGCTCAAGTTTGGTCTGCTTAACCTCTGTAGCACAGAACCAGAGAAACAACAAAAAAAGCGTCATTTTATTCCGTCCTGTTGTTATTCCTCTGGTTGGCGCAAAACCTAAAACCATGTCAAACATAATGGAAAATATTTGAGGTCTTCTTTTATTAACCAAGAACAGCTTTGATGTTTGACGTCTTTATTTGTTTTAGAAGAAGAAAGGGAAGGGGCAATATGGCATGCGAGCGATCTTCTTTTGGAGAGAGCACACAAAAAAGGGAAGGAATGAATGATATGGGAGCGAAGCATGCTTGTTCTCTCTACATAATCAATTAAACATCATTATTGGCCCTTTCAAGAGTGCCGAGATCAAAGGCCGGTAGGAAATGATCAAAGTGACGGCATTTTGTTTGAGCACTAACCTCATCCTGCTATCGTGTCCCGCTCTCCAGCAGGTTCGGAGACGCTGCTTCGCCAGAGGTCCTATGAAATGACAAAAGTCTAGCGAGCTACTTTGCCGTGCTGTGTATTTCACTGTTTGTATTGATGTGGCAAAGAAGACAAACTGATCAATTCAAACTTGCTGATATATTTGCATGTAATCTGTGCTGTATTATTTCTTGGCATTGCCAAAATGTGAAAATGCTTGGGGAATGTTGGGAATCGCAGATTCAAGAAATCTGGCAAAGTGAGTCAACAGACTGTCTTCAGTGTTAGTGGCTCTCAGGGGGAACATAAAACAGCTCCGTTATTGTAGAGTGGGAATTATCCACACCACTTTAATTTTGCCCGTGCAGCTAAAACATGATCTCTATCTGACAGTTGTGACAAACTACTGATATGCTGCAAATCAGCGTATCTGCTATCATTACTTCAATTTGAGCTGCAATTAAGCAAAACTAGGTGAATTTCTGCAGGTTAAGTGAGAACAAATTGTTATTTTAGTGTGATCTGGTGGGATGAGATACACACTTTCATCGTACATGTAAAGCTGGAAAATAAATTGGAGTATGGTTGGTGCATTTTGACCCCTGCCAGGGTAAAAAAGTCCAAAACAGCATTCCAGCTATCAAAGGCGCAAACCACAGACCGTCTCTAGTGTATGTGCTCAGCAACTGGACACTTCAAATGCATAGCAACGGCATGAAAAGGAGCCTCTTCAGCTTGCTGGGTGTGAAAACAGGTGGTGGGAGGTGGTGGGGGTCTTTCATGGATTCATGGACATCCTGTCAAGAGGGAAGGGCACGGGTGGAGCGGCGTCACGGTGAGCATAAGAAAAGTCAGCGTTTCAGGGTGGTCAGCCGGAGGGTGCAGGAGGTCAGAGAAACAGTGTGTCAACTATTCTGCACCAGGCCTCGCCGTCCAGGTCTTATCATAGCATCCTTGTTAGCTTCACGTTTTATGCTAATGAGGGGAGGGATCATCAAGTCTCACAGCTTATATATACCACTGTCATTTAATGGTCTTCTTTGTCACTGGATCAGATCTAGAAGGTTTCTCGTTTGGCAGTTGTCTTTTACTTATCGACTCACTCACTGCATTTAGTGCTGAGAGATATCGAGAGGAAAATATGTGGTGAAACGTCTTTTTAAAGCAATGCCATTTGTAGTTCCACAATTCCTTATCTACATTCACAGATGTTTAAGCCTTAATGTTTTTGTCCTGTCAAGTTCCTTAAAATAGACACTCACCTGTCCACAAAGAGGCTTGTGTGCACTAAAATATCCATAAATATCACTGAGGGGTGGCATCTGTAGCATTACAAATAACAAATTTCAAAGCAATGCCCCCTACAAAATATAATCTTTAAAACCAGTCTATACAGTGGAGACCAGGAATTTTTCAAGGAAGCAAATAATATGATAGGATAAGTTTATGCATATTTGTGTGTCAAAATAACATGGGTTGTGTAAAACTCTGGGGTTGCCATAGTGCGCATGCCCTTATGAAATGCATTATAGGAACATGAGAGAAAAGACATTCGATTGAAGCCCAGGTGGTGGTCTGCTTTGTCTGTAACATTTACACACACATACACTTCGTTCACATGCATAGGGATGCTGCTGAATCAGGGCAAAGAGGCTATTTGATCGGCAGAGGTGACGTCCCATCCGTCAGGATTCACACGCTTCCCCCTCTCCAGCACAAAAGGGCAGAACAACAATATTATGGTGTCCACTGAGTGCTTACCCCCCAGGAAAAACATTTCTGTGAGAGTGGGCTTGACCTACCTCTTCTCTCGTATAAAAGCACAAAGCTGAGTGTATTCCGACAGCTGCTGCCCGGGTGCCCTGTGGAGAACAGAAGGAGAGCTTTGAAGATCTTGACCTTCTGGAACAATAAAACGCAATCATCAAACACTCTCCTGAGACAGACTGCTGACCCACAGATCCAAGTGTCTGCTTGAGATAATTCATATTAAACTGTAGGGATCTCACTGTGTCTGTGTGTGTATGTCTCTGTGTGTGTGTGTGTGTTTGTGTGTTTGATGCTTGCAGGGGCACAGATAATACAGATCTGCAGCTTTCCGACGCTCCTGACTGACAACACGTGGAGTTTACTACGGCTGTCTGATTCTGAAATCTTACTAACTTCTGATGCAATTACATGTTGACATACTCTGTGGTTGCAGCATCAAAGAATCCTCTTGTTCAAAGAAATGTGTCTGCCTTAAGTTTAGCATTACTCAACCCTTTGAGTCACCCTGGATGTTTCTATTCTTTGTCATCCAGAATCGAAAACTCACAGTGACTCAAACAAAAAAGAAAACAACAAAAAAGAAGGAATCATTACACCAACACCACTCAGGATGTGTTGAGATACCATTTAAGATTAGAGCCAATTAGTCTGTCCTTATAGTTTTAAGAAATATGCTTCTTGGCTTTCATCCTGAACCACCCCTTTGACCGTTGAGTAAATATGAAGATACCACCAGCAGTCAGCTAACTTAGCTTAGCCCAAAGACTGGAAAGCGTAGCTGAAGTATAAAAATGAAAATTCACAGTTTTACAAGGGGTTAATGTGCCGAAGTATTTTTTTGACCAGTGCCAGCTGCTAGGCAACCAGTGGGGACTTCAGGAAGTTACTCATCATGGCTGAAAAACTGTCTGGTGCATAACTTCCTGTCAAATAGCAAATTGCTGTTCTCACACTTTATTTTTGTACAGATTAAACAACACATACATAACATGTTAATTAGTGAACCTTAGAGATTCTGGTAAGTGGATTTTGTCAGCTTTGGACAGAGCTAGGCTAGCTGTTTTCCGCTGTTTCAGGTTGTTATGCTAAGCTAAATTAGTCGGCTACAGGGGATATATTTGTACACAAATATTTTTTCACAAAAACACATGGGAGTGGTATCCTCTCATCATACTCTTGACATGAGAGCTAATAGGAGTTTTACCCAAAATGGTGAACTTTTCTACACATGATTGCTAAACAGGGTCCCTGTATAACTGTACTGGGAGAAAGATCAGAGGGGTTGAGGGGCAAAGTAGCTCCAAGGTCAAGGCAAGACCTCCTCCCCTTTGATGGTAAGAAGGAGGAAGTGCTGCTGTTTACCACCTCGAGATATACGCCAGGTGGCACTTTTTAGCGCAGAGTGAAACAGAAGCTCAAAGCAGAGCAGAAACAAACCTACTGACAGTGACGAATGGTAAGAAACACCTTTCTGATTACACACAGCCTTTCTGTTTGCCCCTGCAAACTAATGTTGCATTTGCCTTCGTAAGACCTCAGTAAAAATAGATAAAAACAGGCCTTTGATCTTATATAACCATGTATTAGCATAACTGGCAAAAGGTGTTGCAGGGCAGAGATGCCAGCTGGGTCCTTTTGCTCATCGCGTAGGGGTCCGAAGGCCCCCTGTCTCTGTCCACATGTTAATCTTTACAGGGCACTCAAGGAAGTGGCGTTGACAGCCTAGATTTGAGGTCAGGAGGGGGCCAGGGGTCAAGCACTGCTCTGCTGACATGAAAGCACATCCAAGCACACCTTGCTCTTGGTATCTGTCGTCCGCCCCCCTGACCATCTGTACCTACATAATCTGGGGCTCATCGGGCCCAAACAAAAGCCATGTGTTAATTACCTTTGAAGGTGTAATGACTTCAGGGCCGCAGCCGATCTTCATCTGGTTTCAAAGCGAGGGCCGGAGAACAGGTTACGCTTCAGACACGTTACAGTTGTTCTTTCCCCTACCTGCCTGCCGTGCTTTCATTTTAGAGGGATAACCATAGCCTCCTTTGGTTTCCCTAGGACTAGAATCCTAGCGTGTATCAAATCCAGAGGTACACAACCGCTTCACTCTTACTTTTGTGGACTCTTAAATAAGTAAATTAAGGAGAAAGTTCTGACATGTGAGAATTAGGCCTACACCTGTCTGCCAGATGTGAGGGTACTCGCTTTGATGGCCCTTCATTTTATTCTCCTGATGCTTTTCCTTATTTGTGTTTGTAGTCCTCACTTTAGGAATATTACTTGATTGTAGCAGATCCGCGTATGTAGTTCTAGTTTTTCCTAATTTACATTAATCCTTTTTTTCTGTTTATGGACCTACAGCGAAGACACAAATGTGGAAATTCTCATAAAGATTGACTAGTCATCTATATATAGTTCCCCGCTCTTTTTCAGGGAGCGTCCAAGAAGAAGCCCCCATCCCCTGATTCCAACTATGTGAATTATTAACAGATCAAAACCGGATAGACATGGTGAAAGGTGCTGGTAGCAATCTGCTCATTAGTCATCGCAAAAACAAGATGATGTGTCCTGATGACGGCTCCTCTTGCACTCTTTGTGAGTAAAGCCTGAGTAACACTTTCTTCTTCCCACAAATGACCACCTTCTTCCTGCCACAGGAGAAAGGGAAGCGGGTGCTGTATATTCCCAAACAGATACGTTACCTTGTTTTGAATAAATGTTTCCACTGGCCGACCACAGGTGACCTCATGGGCAAAGATGAGATATTTGCGGGAAGACACCCAGATTTCAATGGCTTAGGTGGCTTTGTAGGAAGTAGTACTCCACCTCAGTTAAAATTACTTCAATACATCTCAGTCCGTGTTTCTAATTAGATCACACGATGATAATTATACCTACTGGTGTTTGTAAGAGGATATGTGCTGTATGCATCCGAATACATCAAAGAGCAGAACGGACTTGGCAGCCACATGAGTTATGTACTGTCTATCCCACTTCAGCCTCTTGAAGATACGCAGTCATTCTCTACATCCTCTCTGCTGAGGATAAACAAACACTCTCTAATCCTTTGAAACTGTTTTTTTTTCTTTTGAAAATCCTAAACTCTAGTTTCCAGTTAGAGGATGGCCGAGGTCCCGCAGACACCTCTTGATCCTCAGGGCATCTACGGGGGAGTCCGTATGATGTGGGGAGGAGAGGCCGCCCGCTCCTGACCTACAGGTGAAGACAGGCGGCGGCCCTGTGAAGCCGACAGAGGGGCAGAGTGGCAACGCTGCCAGCCAGAGGAGTTGGTTATAAATATCTACCTTGCGGCAGTTTCCTCCAAAAGCAAACACTTCAGGTTCTACCTTGTAATTTATCACTGCTCTCTCCCCCGTGGAGGGAAAAATTGAGGGAGGGGAAATGTTGAGTTGAAAGATTACAGTGTATACAGTTGTTTTTATTTTCCATGTTTCATTTTGTCTCCTAATGTTGCTTATTAATATTTATTGAGCTCCATCTGGTTTCACTAGCATCACAAAGTATATTGTGTTAAAGAAAAAAAGCAGCAAAACTGAACTTGTCTTGCAGAACAACGCCTGAAAATCTTAAGGCAAAGACCTCACAGTATTAACAGTTACTGTACTGTTAGCTTTGAATATAAATACTGTCTCTGTGCCACACAAGCTTATGTGTGTCTCAGATGTGTGTTTTTTTTATTTTGAGACCACGGGTGTAAAGGCGGGGATGATGATTTCAGATTCCTGGGAGAAAATTCCCAGGCCTGGAAGAGCCCGTGGAAAGTAATCAAGTAGCAGAGTGATGTCATTCTGATGAAAGGCAGCCTGTCAGACAGTTGGCGACTATGGGTGCTCTTTGGCATGGGCCACAGCCCCGCTATACACCAAAATATGACATCAAAGCAGGTACCAGGCCAGGCCAAGAGGCTGGCACTGATCATTGTCTTCTTTGATTACAGTAGCCTCATCTTCTTGCTGAGAGGATAAAAGAAGAAAAAAAAAGAAAACGGCTGCTTGGTGTTAAGAGAGTGTCAAAAATAATGAGGCACATACCGTGCGCTAATGGTGTCCCAGTGGCTCAGTGGATGGAAGCGCATACCGTGTACTCACAACATCATGGGCCGATTTCCCGGACAGGGATTAATTCTAGTCCAAGAATATGGTGCCTTTTCAGTGGATATTTCCAGTGAATTGTGCCTTTAGTCTTTATCCCCGTCTGAAAAACTGGCACCAAGAGTTTAGACCGAACATCAGATTCATGTTCCATGTCACAACTCTGTCTCCTTCATATTTGTACTCTTCATGAAAAAGCAAAAAGATTAAAAATAATTACAATTCTCAATTCTTTCCTATGTAGATTCTTTAAGGGCTGCAACCTCAAAACTCTCTCAACTGCAGCTCTCGCATAATTGAATAATCATCATGTTTTACAGCAGGGTGTGGACTTCAAAAGAATTTCCCCATTGAGACTACCAGGTTAAAGGACAGAAAATGAATAATGTGTTGTGGCTCTACTGTCATGACCTGTAATAAGGGCTTTTCCATGTCCTTTGGCAAATCTGCGGCATAAATAAACATTTCCGAGACAAAAGAGCCTGATTCTCCTTCTGTCTCGGTGGAGATGAGAATAAGCGCAGGGGAAGGAGGGCTGTCGCCTCTCTGATGATAATAATAGCAGGTTTCGTATGGTAATTGGTCTCTGCTCCCTCCTCTGTCTACCTTGCAGAGGGCATTTGAAAAGGATGATTCAGGCGCTAGGCATGAATGGAAAACTGCTGGAGGAAGGCCGCACACTCACGCACCGGTACCTCCGATACAGCCAGGTCCGCCTCACGCATCCTCCCGTGCGCCAACACATTCCTACACACGTATCGGCGAACACGCAAAACATGCACGTACCCCCACCCCGACAGACCCAAACATCCATTTTGCCTAGCATGAATGACGTGACAGTGCTGTTTACAGCCAACAGCAGCTATTTTGCGACCATCATTCAGATGAAAGATCGACAACAAACAGCTGACCTGTCAGCTGAACTATTTGATTACCCCGTGGTGCCAGAGAGACCCCTAATGCAAGCTGTCCTATCTTGAAAGAGTTCATTTTTATCAAACAGCGCATCATCTGTAACCAATAGACGGCCTCCTCTTGCGAAATGAGAGCCTGCTCGACAGATGTCTCCTGCCTCTCTTACTCTCTCTTACTCCCCATTTACATCCACATCTTAGATGGCACTTCTCGACTTATGTCAGGATCAAGGCTGTTTACTGATTCTCTGGGTAATATCAGGAACATGTGGCAGGGGGCACATTAAAGGGAGTACATGGTGTGTTAACACCCAAAAACCTCTGTACATGTTTGTTTTGGAATTTAAACAATAGTTTCACCATGAAATTAGGGGACCTGTTTCCGGGAGGTTTGTCTCAAGGTGACACAGAACAGAAGCTGAGGCTCAAAACATGGGCGCACAGCCTAAAACGCCAAAGCTCACAAACATTACAGTCAGATCAACTTGTAAATGAAACTGTCATTAAAAGAACGCAGGCCAAAATATATACATTTACATAAGTGAATTCTACAGTATTTCTCTCTTAAGTTCGATAGTGACCATTCTCTCACCTAACTATGACAAGCAGTAAACAAAATGTCAAGGTCTGATGCTTTTTTATTTATTTATTTTTTTTTAAAACAATCCAGCAGAGAAATGTTATTAACCAGAGGGGAAAGCAAGATTACTACAATATACAAAACCTCTGAAAGTTTCAACACCTTTTCCACTAATTCGAAACACCTGAGTCATATTCCATACATTTCCACTTCCCTTTTCGTCTTGGCTTTTAACGGATTTCCACACTTAAACACTTTGTGGCATAATACCACTAAGTCTTGGGCTTTGCTGTTGTGACCTTCATGGGATTTAATGCTGCGGTCGGGTCCCACAATCCCCAACCTGATATCATATGTTTTACACTGGTGCTGTGTAGTTTTGCGCGCTCTGTGTAGGAGAGGGTGGCAATTTAAAGGAATTTAAAGAAACTCTGAAATATAAAAGTTTTATAGATGGCGATCTCTCCTTTGTTCTTCCAATGAGGACCTCCACCTGTTTCTGATGATGTGAGCCAGAGCCTGTCCCTTTCAAGAGGCTGATCCCTCCTGATCTCTTTGATGTAACCTGACCTAACAGTTCCAACTAGCAGGATTTGATGATCACGGATGGACCCTCGACAACAGCATGTGCAAATCAAAACTAACAGGCACGGGGAGACAGACGACGGGGATGTGTGAGCAGAACTGGCAGGCTGCGCAGACAGAGAGCGCTCACAGAGCTATGATGTGTCTAAACGCCAGGCAGGCAACGGTCACATGATCAATGCTGCCAGCCCAGACTTAAGCAGTAAAACCTGTGGATCTGTGAGGGCACATGCAACTGATCGGAGATGAAAGACAGGCTTTGACTTTCACAGGAGGCCTGGAGTCGGGGTGGGGGCCACGGGGGCTACGGGAGCTACAGGGGCACTTCTGAGGGACTGCCATCAGAACAGCTGGGTCATTTTCAAATGACCTAAATCTCTGATTAATCCATTCGGACTTGCATGGTTAAATTTGTGTCTACGCTACACACAGACGATGGGAGGCAAAGAAAAAAAGGGAGAGAGAATTACCAGTGGAAGCCAGAAAGGCTTAGCGCTTGGAGTTCAAATAAGGTGCACAGTGGAGAACAAACCACCGTGCACTACCAGTAGCAAACCTAACCGGTGTTTCTAACTCTTCTTTTGATACAGACTCCTCCACGTTCGCTCTCTGAAGCCACATATTCGCATCCCCCTCGAAGCATCTGCAGCTCACGCATCTCACTCGCTTGCGTCGGAGGACGTTCCCACACACCACCGGGGCATCTCTTCATGGTAGCGTGTGTGTCAAGAGGCCAGCGTCCATCTGCGAGTGATTTAAGGGTTACATTTTTGAGGATGACGTGTGATAAAACAGGGAGGTATGGGTCAAAGTGACTAGGCTCAGTCTGTGACAGAACCTCTCCTCCTGGGCCCTACCACATGTTTTAATCTATACAAGCATCTGTTTGAAGTTCCCAATGAATACCATCAGTCCCGCTGGTGACTTCATATCCATCTTACCTGGCTCAGAGCAGTTGGACATCCTTTAGGCACACCGATTAACCACAGGGCCTGAGGTTCTTTTTTTGGGAGTATGTGAGGAATTTTTTACAGTTATAATAATGTTGGGCGTACGTGAGCATCTTCTAAAATGTAATCACACTGATCTTGAGCTGATGATAAACAGACACAACTTTGTTAAAGTTCTCTGAAGAGTTAAGGAGTCAAACTTAACTTACATTCTTATTTTCTTTCACAACAAATATGTCGTTTCGATGGTTCTCACAAAAAAGCCACATCTGATATCTAAAGAAAGTGGCATCACCAGCACCAATATGAGCTCCTTCCAATCTCCAAAGATGATGCTGCATAAACAAGAAAATATCAATAAGCTTCATGGGTCAGTGTTTTGTAGAAACCGTACTACAAGCTGAGAAAGCTGCTCTAGAGTCAGAAGCTTTTTGCTTCATTATAATATATATAGGCAGACAGAAATGTGAGGCTTGCATAAATATGTCCAGTCCCTTGAAATGAAACTGAATTATAATGCCGGTCTGCTTCACATGCTGAGAAGGGAGCTGAATCAAAGACAAAAGTCACCAAAAACACCCCCATGAAGTGTTACCTTGATGAAGGCTCGCTTTTTTAGTCTATCGGGCTACACTTCAGCTCAAAAACGGGCCCTTAAAATGAGAGGTTGTCCGAGGGAAGCCCACCTCAACCGTAACGAGGCATTCCTGCATTAAAAAGCTGGCTTCCCATCAGGATGCTCTGCTCGACTTAAAATATACAGTAGAGCAGGAAAGTTTGGAAGAGCCCGAAGTGGAAGGGAGGAGGCAAGAGGAGGGGACGGAGGGGGGGAAGAGTGATGGTTGCTTTGATCTTTGGAGGCCCAGTCTGGATTTAAAAAAAAAAAAAAAACAAGTGTCCAAGTCCCCTTTTTTTAAATCTTAAGAAAACAGAACTGGAAGCGATTCTCAAAAAGAGGTATGTTTGTTTTTTGTGGGGTGGAGTTTGATACTCTGTGAACAATATCATACTTTTATTAGCCTTAAAAAAAATAATAATAATAATATTAATAATAATAGCTTTCTATTGTTTAACCAGGTAAAGTCGCCAAATAAAATGTATTTTCCAAGCCAAATATTGTTGGAGCTCTGCATGAGTTTTGATCACGTTTTGCCCCCCCTCACATGATTTTCAGGCAAGTGTGTAACAAGATGCGTATTCTCACTTCATAAATTTGCGGCGCAATGGGAAATGGGCATTTCAAGGCCAATAAAAGCCACCACATCAAAAAAAAACTTCGCGGATCAAAAGAACCAACGCATGGACATTTTTTCCCTCTATAAATTAAAAAGGGAGGTAGTCTGCCACGCTTGATCATGCCCCGAGCCCTGCCCCTTCTCCTGCGATTGGCTGGACGGACGCACAAGGGGGGAAAGTTTGAATAAAATACAAGAGCATGGCACGAGTGTTGTCGTTCAGGCTTGTGCGCTTGGTCCAGCGGCGCTCGGATTGCGCAAGGTAGATTGGCACACAGCTGTGAGGCGCAGTCACTGAAAGTCTGAAATACATCCAGAGAACTCAGCGGATGGCTGCGATTGATATAAAGGGACTTTTAATTTAGCAGGCAGTAAATTCATGAGTTTCTGGGAGAGGACGACAAGTGCTGCGGCGTCTTTTCAACCGTGCGTAATTGTCGTTTCTTTCCCATCAGTAAGCATTTTGCGCTTCCCAGACGAGACGCTGCGTTTGTAGAAAGGACACCTAACTCGGGGATAAGATGACAGCCAACATCATGGTCTCGTCCGTGCTGCTGCTGGTGCTGATGCAGTCCGGAGCCCTGTGCGCGCGGAGGTTCCGGGGTGGCCGCAACCCGCAACCGCGCCGCTCGCCGCCTCCTCCCACGTACCGGGCGGACCGGGGCGACACCACGGAGAGCTTCCCTCTGGATTTCACCGCCGTGGAGGAGAACATGGATAACTTCATGACGCAGGTGAAGAACCTGGCGCAGTCCCTCTACCCGTGCTCGGCGCAGAAGCTCGACTACGACATGAAGCTGAACTTTTTGGAGAATACGACGGTCACCTGCAACGACGGAAGTCCCGCGGGGTACGTACCGACTGAGAAATACGCACGTAAACGGCGCGGTAGATGGGGAGATCGCCGGATCAGCCACAGGTCAGGGCAGGGTCAGCCGTGCAGCAGTGCGCCCTGGAGCTGGTAGGGATTGTTATTTAGCTGGAGCAGGGCGCACCCCGTCCTGCCGGTCATCCCGCTACCCGAGGTAACCCGCGCGTATTTGGCCCGAGGACAGCGACGCTCCTCTCAGTGCGCGCAAAAGACACAAAGTTCTCCTTATTCCCATTTTTTGTTAATTTTCCAATATGCTCAAAATAGAAATTCGGTCCACTTAAAACTTTTAAAATGCTGAAAGAAAATTAACTTAGAATATCTAAAAGAAAAAAAAATGTCAAGGACAGAGCAGTGTTCTAGGACAGCGTGAGGTTGAGTCAGGATGAGATGGACAGCTGCTTTGCGTCAGCGAAGCGTGAAATTTGTGGATAGCCACATGGTCTATGCTTCATTTCCTTTGCTTCAAATTAGAATGCAGGATTTGCTCTGCAGAAAGTTTAGATTTAAGTTTTCAGACCCCCGCCCATCTCCCTCTGTCTCTCTCTCTGATGCACCCAATGCGCACACTGCTGAATTGCGATTTTACAGCCGTTGAACACTTGGCCGCTGTAAAAACGCGTCCAGCTTGCTGGCAGTTTGCTCCTGGTAGTTTATAAAAATAGTAGTTTATGAAAATATTTTTAGTCCGTGGCCCACGAGGTAAAGAGTGCCTACATTTTCCTTGTGGTGATATCCACTGCTGACATTGTTGTTAAGCAGAAATCCATTTGGCAGTAAGAAAGGACTTCTCTGCTAAAGCAGGATAAGCCATGGCACTAAAAGCATATTAATATCAGATCGCTCCACTGTCTGTCCTACTGTATAACACACAAACAATGTACAGACATTCATATTCCACTTAGTTTCAGAGAGTCAAATAGTGTGTTTGAGTTAAACTGATTCTTAAACAAATAACACTGATAATTGTGTTGTGGCAGGTGGGGATGGACGAGGTAAGAGGCAGCTGTAAAAGGTGTAATTTTTCATGTTCATACATGTCTTTACAAGACGATCGTATTTAAAAAGACACGGCCCATAGACAGTGGATTTCACACTGTGTGTCTCAAACAGATTATTCTGCATCACAAGAATAAAGTTTTCAAATGTAACACAAACTGTACCACAGTGGAAGAGCAGTATTTAAATTGCATGACCCTCATTTACTAGTAATGTAGCCATATAGAAAGGCACTGCTGAATCTTGCAGTGTAGTCGTTATTATTTGCAATTTTCAGTATTATATAAATGCTTTACTGTTAATGTTGTCCGTGTCATATCAGGAGGCTTTTATGACTGTCTGCCACTGCGTATAAGACCTCATCTGGGACCAGTTTAGTGATGGGCAGACCTGACAGAGATGGGTTTTTGCTATACGAGTCTCTTTATGGATTTACTGTCCTGTCTAATTCCTGTTAAACCCCAAAGTGGCAGAGAGAGCTGTCTGTTAGTGCGGTAAAGCTCTTTAGAGGCGCAGCATGAGGACGGGAGCACGGGGGACAGTCGCTGGCAGATGGCCGTTTCATTCACTACTGTTGATGCTAATCCAACAGCCGCGAACAGCATTTTTTTTTTTTTTTACAGATAGGCATTGTCACAGTTACAGATAAACAAGGAATGCCACGAGAAAAGTCATTCACCAGACGGGAAGGTGGAACTGCGTGATTCATCTTCTGGAGCTGCACTTGTTAGAGCGAGTGGGTTGATGCAGTGCCCTTTCCCTCCTGGCTCACTCAGCCATCGAGCCTGCCTTCACTTTGTTGTTTGGAAGTAGTAAGCGGAGTGCACTGTCCTCAGCCTACATCATTGACCGTGGCTCGCAATAATAGCACAAGGCTGCAGCCAAAGTGTGATTCAATGTCTGAGCAAACAGCTCAGAGCTTCTGCCAAGTCTGTTTTCTTTAAAGTCACTGAAATATTGTTGGCAATCTCTTGAGTTTAGTCATTGGTAAAGTCGGGCGGGTACTGATTGAAATTAAAAGAAAAAAAAAAATCACAGAAGCAAATTTGGAGCATCCTGCTTCTGTGGACAGTTTATACACCAGAATCTTTTGATTTGCTTCATCTGTGATTTTTTTTGTCTGGGATCAATATTAAATAAAAATCCTGTTGGCAGAAAAGAAAAAAAAAAAAGAGGACGTGAGTCCTGACATGAGTGTGTCCTGCAGCACGGGAGAATCATGATAGCATTGCCCTCTTCTGGGCTGACAACACACAGCACACTTGTCTTACATCCTTTGCTTTGTGCATTAACTTCTCCGAATCCAGGGTGCGTTTGAGGTACGTTGTCTTGGGTGTGTGGATCCCAACGCAGAAGACAGACCACGTGTAGCTGTGTGTGTTATTTCACCAGTATCAGGAGCCTTGAATTTTTAGCCATGTTGTGTGTAAGGACACCGCTGAGGAATGATGAGCTCACAGGTGAAGAGACTGCGATGGCACATTACCCGCGCTTGCCCCATTAAACATGAGGAATACCTGCTGTCTCCGATCGCCCACTGGCATCCACAGCACAAACGGGATAGGGGATGAGATGACGTTTATCTCCCGTTTGATTGAGTCATCGCTCAAACACAACCTCATTGTTCTTTATTCCCCCCCCAACCTGTGCGCTCGCTGAATTTATGTCAGCGTTTTGGCTTTCTTCCGTCACCTTTTAGAGATAGGAATCAACTAAGCGCCAGGACATCGATGTTTAGATTAAAGTGATGATGCTGTGCGTGTTTGTATTCCATGCTTGCATACCATCACTGACGGTAGAAACACTGAGAGTATTACTTTTCAGTGTTTGTCTAATCTTTCTAAGGAAAGAACACCGTATCATAAATGTGGGTGTATAAACCTTGAGGAATTTTGATTCAGATTCACGTATTTTCAGTATATGCATGCTATGATGTGTTGACTTTATTTTCTGTGGACTCCTGTAGGTACTACCTGAAAGAATCTCGAGGCAGCAGACGGTGGTTGATATTCTTGGAAGGTCAGTATTAAAGACTAATTTCATTATGGTTCTCCTTTAGTGCCCAAATTAATAATTGCAGACAACGGGTGAGAATTTCTTTTTTTTCCATTTACAGGTGGCTGGTACTGCTTCAATAAGGAGAACTGTGACAGCCGATATGAGACCATGAGGAGGTTGATGAGCTCATCCAAGTGGCCGCAAACTAAGACAGGTCAGCCTCAGCTTGTGTGTGTAGCTCACTATGCTCCCAATAAGCGCCAATCTTACTCCACCTGTGGCCTGTAGCAAATCCAAAGCCCCTAACGTGGTGATAAAAGTGCCCAGATCCCGCTGTAATGTCCCTGTAATTAAAAGGATCGGATGTATCTGTGCTCATCTGCAGTGTTATTGCAAGCGGCACCCCGTCATAATGTCACTGCGGTGTAGGGTTACCTGGCGCCCGCTGCTGTAGGAGCAGAGACGCCTCCCTCTCTCATTGCAGTGTAATAACTGTAATCCATGTGGTAATGATGATGAGGAAGAGGAGGATATGTCTGGGAGTGCCAGGGTGGCTAATGATACATGTTGATCTGTCTCTGCAGGCACGGGGATCCTGTCTCCGCTGCCTGAGGAAAACCCTCACTGGTGGAACGCCAACATGGTGTAAGTTGGCTGGTCTTTGCATCTTTGTTTGAAGTTCGATTTCTTTTTCTAATCACAGCCAACACAACACAGGCAACTTTAACTTTATGTTGGTCGTGCAGGTTCATCCCGTACTGCTCCAGTGACGTGTGGAGCGGCGCTACGGCCAAGACGGAGCAGAGTAAGACAATACTGAATCATCAGAAACAATAATATGTGACACTCTTTAAGAAAAGTGATGTCCTACAGTTCTGCCCTGTTTTCATTGTGTGCAGATGGCTATGCCTTCATGGGCTCACTCATCATTCAGGAGGTTGTGAAGGACCTGCTGACCAAAGGTCTGGACAACGCCAAAGTTCTTCTATTAGCAGGAAGCAGGTATGTTCACGTGTCAAAATGTTGCTTGCGATTTCAAATTCAAAATTTTCTACATGTCAGCCATATTCCTGTATGGTGTAGAAACAAATAAGAAGTATGTCATATTTCTATGTGCAGTGCGGGCGGCACTGGGGTACTCCTGAACGTGGACCGTGTGGCAGAACTGCTGGAGGGACTGGGCCACACTGGGATCCAGGTGCGAGGCCTGTCTGATTCCGGCTGGTTCCTGGACAACAAGCAGTACCATTGCACGGACTGCGTGGACACCATCAGCTGCGCCCCCACTGAGACCATCAAGAGAGGCATCAAGTAAGGCAGCCAGTGAAAATCATCACAAGATTTTGCAAGGTGGACTCATGGGTATTTCGGTGCTTATATCTGTCTTTTCACCTGCCCTATCAGGTACTGGGGAGGAGTCGTACCAGAGAGGTGCAAGCAGGCCCATGAAGGAGAGGAGTGGAACTGTTTCTTTGGATATAGAGTCTTCCCATCAATAAAAAGTAAGTTTGGGGTCTTTTTGTGCTTCCTTAGCATATCTAATACCCGAAACATCTGTGTGGCACATGCCTGAGTAGATATATACTATACTGTAATCTTATATTAATCTTCTTCATCTGTTCTCTCTATGCAGGCCCTGTGTTTGTTGTCCAGTGGCTGTTTGATGAGGCCCAGTTGACAGTGGACAACATCCAGCTAACAGGCCAGCCTGTGCAGGAGGGTCAGTGGCGCTACATCCAAAACTTGGGGATCGAGCTGAGGAACACACTCAAAGATGTCCCGTAAGGAATAATCTTTGCCTTTTAGGAAGAGAATTGAAATAGAAATACTGCATGGATTCATATTGATTTACGTTTTTTTCTTTTTCAATTTTCAGGGCTATGTTTGCACCAGCGTGCCTCTCACATGAAGTGATCACAAGAAAGTGAGTGTGATTTTTTTTTTTTCAAACCACCTTTTCCAGTGTATTATCATGAGGGGACACTGAACTTTATGTTTAAGACTTCCCACCTGTGAGCTAACAGCGCCCTCTTGTGTTGTGTTCTAGTTACTGGATTGATGTGCAGGTTAAAGGCACCTCGTTGCCCCGGGCGCTGCACTGCTGGGACCGCAGCCTCCACGACAACAGGAACAACAAGGCTCCTCCCAAAGGCTGCCCTGTGCATCTGATTGACAGCTGCCCGTGGCCACACTGCAACCCAACCTGCCCCACCATCCGAGACCAGTTCACGGGACAGGAGATGAACGTCATTCAGTTCCTCATGCACATGGGCTTTGATGTGCAGAAGATGGCCCAGCAGCAGGGCATGGACCCCAGCAAGCTACTGGGCATGCTCAGCAGCGGCAGCTAAAGGAACACGCATATACACACAGTATCTCCAAGCTAAGCCCAAGCAGGGCTGGCTGGTCTCTCTGGCCAGTCTTGCATGCCTGATACCTCCGACTACCCATCCACCTTCACAACCCACTCTACCTTTAGTCGATTCCCCATCTGACCTCCTGTTTACTCTAGTCAAAGCCTCAGATTTGTCCCACAGTCCCTTTCCTCACAACTGGTGACAAATACAGGGGGCAACACGCCACCACGACAAGGCACAACTCTGCTACTCTCCATCTAAATTATCTTTTGCTTTGTAAAAGAAAAAAATATTACGAATGTAATCCAGTTTTAAGGATGCTCATTGATGTTTTGTTTTGTTTTTTATTTTCATCCTTTCCATATAGATTATATTTAGTCATTGCTACAAAAAAAGAGAGAAAACGGCACAATGACGCAAGGATGCTGTCTTTGTTAAGTAGTTACTATAGAGTATATAAGGTTTTATTTTTGTTCAGGCTGTTTTGTAGTTGGGTTCTAACAACATCTCATGACAGAAAAAAACCCTACACCATGGCAGAAACAGGGACATGATAAGGTGAGAAAAGCACTGGATCAGGAAGGAAACTTTGTATTTATCTTTAAAATAATGGTAATAGCAATAGCGAGACACAACTGACACTAATACTCCTCCGATCAACTTGTAGGTTAAGATCAAGTTAGACTCTTTACATAGTCAGGCTTCTGAAATCAAAGCTGCAAATATCAGATGTTATTCCTTGCTAATAAAAGTAATGAAAAAGGACAAAATACAGACAACACTAATATATTATTATTATGATTTAAGAGAAAAGATCCCTGTTGATGCAACTCATTCCTGACAGTGTTGAAATCTAAGTCGTATATTTTCTGACAGCTGTGAAGTTGCCCAGTTTAGTTGCTTCCTGAAACTGATTGTGGTGCTAAAGCTGACCTGGAAACACTCTAAGGTCTGTCAGTGGCTATACATACACCACGGTGCCATTACATATAGTCTATACCTCTTTCTCACGGGCCACACCTTCACAAGACGACTGTTCAAACCCGAACATAGGGTACGCATTCATATTAAATCACCTCAGTAGTTCAGCAGTCCTCAGATCAATGCAAGGAACATTTAAAGGGAGACAAATATCGTGTATTGTATATTTTTTTGTATTTGTATAGGTTCTTTCAAGTGTTCACTATTGTAACTCCCTTCTTATATTTCATAATAGAGATCACTTTTTAATATAATGACAATGTTGTATGTAATGATGTCTTTATAAATGATGTTTTTAAAGGACCTCTATTTCGCATCACACCAGAGAAGCAAAGGTATTACTAATTGTAATTTTATTCTGTAACATATTTTTTAACAGAAAAAAAACTCAAGCTACATTGGTAATTTACATATTTATTTTGTTATGTAAATCATATTTATAAGTGCTATTTTCACAGAGAAGTGATTCTTTGTAAATTGTAAATACATTGCTGTTTTTTTTCTTTGTGTTGATTGCATGTCTTTGTATCAGACCTAAAAGAAAAGACCCATTACATATACTACAAGGTAAACATTGCTATGTTATTATTATTATTACCGTTGTCATTATTATTAGAAGTTGTATTATTGTAAAGCACAAAAATTTTTAGCAGAAGGTAAGTTCAACAGCTCCCTCAGGCTCCCAAAACCGTTTGACATAAGTGACAACAGATATGAAGCTTAGTGTAAACACACCATTGGTCAGAGTTCAATCTCAAGAAATGCGGAATCTCCTACAATAAGAAAATATTTGGGGTGGGTGGGTTAAATGAATTCAGAAATGTTGGGGTTTTATGTTATTGAAAAGGACCCAGAGCTAATAAGAAATGACCTGATGAACTGATTATTTCAAACTTAAAATAACCACCCCACATTTTCCACTTTTACAACACCCAAGGTTACATAATCAAGTCTAGGTGATGAGCCTCTCATTCAGCTGTGTCTTTTTGGTTGGCGCGCTCACATTCTTTATGGTAAATTAACTGTATTTATCCAATGCATTTTACAATTTGCCTTTCACTCACCTATTACACATACAAGGCACTGGCCTCACCGTCGGGAGAGTCAGAATTCAGTTTCATGCTCAGGGACATTTCAACATGTTATCAGAAGGAACCCGAGATCGAGCCACTAACCCAGCGATTAGTGCACCGCCTGCTCCACCTGCACACCCACATCAACCTCTGATTTTGTTCCAAATATAAGCATGCCACATTCTTACTATGGGCCACTAATGTGCTAAAAAAACAGAGCTAAAAGATCATTTAAGTTCAAAGTGGAAAAAATGGGAATGGGAACAATGGGTTAATAATGTCTCCACCTCTAGGAGAGAGTGAATGCTTTCTGTCCCCCAGAATTTTACTTACGCTGCATAGCCATGGTAAGTCTTGTAGATAATGTCTGTTAGCACTATAACAGGCTGCAAATCTATCAGTGTGCTCCTGTCCCTTTACTGTCCTCAAACTAAAAAGCAGACAACCCTGTTTCAGATCATTTGAAAACAATCAAAATCGATCCAGCAAAAGCAAAACTATTTGCGTTTTTATTTAACCAATTATTTTCCCTTGTGGTAACCTGGTGCCTACATAAACCACAAAGCAAATCAACTCCCAAGATTTGGATTATGTTATGGTAGTAGCAGATAATGTAGCCTTGAGCCATTAGCAGAGATCAGGAGCGGGCTGCAGAGATCTGGTTTGCTCAATTCTTTCAAACTCCACAACCCAAGATTTTTTTTTCATTTTCAAACTTGTAATCTTTGGCCTCAAGTGACATCACTTGTCACAGATCAGCTCCTTCTGGAGCCACAAAAGGCAAATACTGTCTACAGCAGCCCAATTAGAGAAATCAGTAAGAGTAATCATGTGTTATCTAGGCGATGCCCACTAAAATACAAAGCTAGAAACATTTCTCCTTTCATGTATACCTGTTATTTATTAATGTATTTCCAAAAAAGTATTGGGAATGAACAAAGTTATGGTTATATTGAGTGTTCTTTTGAAGCTTTTGGCTAAAAGTATACTATTTTATTCCACAAACAACTTCAAAAACTATTTTCACCTCACACACTGTAAATGAAAAATCCCTGCATACTAATATCACAGGTTAAAGTATTTTAAGTAACTACTGACTCATTTCCACTTCCCTCTAGCACACATCGCTCATATCTGTCATCACTTGTGCATAATCATCCATCTGGACCTGTATGTAATTTCTGTCTCTAATGTGAGTCTTAGCCTCCTTCCCTGTCATTACACTGCGTATAAATGCCAGTTTCTTACTGAGGGAGCTCTGACTCAGCCTCTCTTGGTGCTCCCTAGAAATACGACTCCCATACTGCCTGCCACATGTAGCCTCCCACCCCTCTGTGGAATATAGACCCCCTATTTATAGAGCTGGCGAGGCCTGTAACCCTGGGCTCGGCTCAAACTTTCATTTAAACAGCCACCCCTTGCAATCCACTGAGCTTGCGCACACTGACACACACACACACGCAGGAGGGACAGGGTGTGTGTTTGTGAGTATGAAAGAGTGGGAGAACAAATCCAAGAGGCAAAGGGCGACAGAACCAGCAAGACAAAGAACCAGAGACAGAGCCATCGGTTTGAGTGATTCTGACGGGCAGTCAAGGGCCTACAGTGAAGAACTTTGAGTTTTGAGGAACCATTGAGTAATGGAGCTTGACTGATAGGACAACAAATTAGTCCACATGTTCAACACAGAAGGCTATTTTTGGAAGATTGATCTCTGGATATCGGAGGAACTTACTTCACTTTGATCTTCTGATACGCCGGACAACTTGATTGAAGAGAGCAAGCAAGGGAAAAACAAGATTTCTGACGACGCTCACTACAGATTTGAGTAAGACCAGGATGAAATTCTTGATCTTTAAAACATTTTAAAAACACTATAAGAAGGACTGATACCGGTGTTATATGATTTACAGAATAGAAATATATGCATATCGCATAGACATCACTTAAGAAACAAACAAACAAAAAAACTTGCCGACCAAAAAGATATGTTATTTAAAGGTCTAACAAAAATATTCTTTACGATTACAAGCTACTGTACAGACGTCTGCATAACAGCGTATAAATGTAACTTGATCTCAAGCACACCACTGTAATTACAAAGCAAGCTCAAGGAAAAATTACAGACATTTGTAATTAAGGACCAACTATAAAAGGCAACCAAGGAAAGGGTGAGGTCTGTGACTTGGGCCACAAGGACACCAGAGCAGAGAACACGACATCAAGAATCTCACCCAGAGAAACAGCTGCTTCTGGGGGACATCGCTAACCATGGATTCTCATGGAGGACACTACCTCAACAAAGAAGCTGTGCTGTCACCTTTAGGGGCAGCCCGAATGTGCCAGTTGCTCCTCGGCTGCACCATAATGGCCCTTGTGTCCCACAGTGCAGGCTACAGCGCCACCTATGGGACCTTCTGCATGTTTGTGTGGTGCTTCTGCTTCGCCATCACCTTGGTTGTGTTCACCCTGGACATTACGCGTCTCCATACGTGCATGCCCATTTCCTGGGATAACTTCACTGTGGCCTTTGCCATGCTGGCAACGCTGATGTACATCACTGCCTCCGTGGTCTACCCTGTTTACTTCCTCCAGACAGAGTGCCCTGATGATGGCTGCGAGGTCCAAATATACCGTATTGCTGTCACTGTCTGCTCCTGTGTCTGCTGCTTCCCCTACAGTGTTGAGGTGTTCCTAACTCGAGCCAAGCCAGGGGCTGTGGTGGGTTACATGGCCACTGTGTCCGGCCTACTCAAGGTGGTCCAGGGTTTTGTGGCCTGCATTATTTTTGGGGCACTGGCAAATGACAGTGAGTACAACCTCTACATTGCCACCCAGTACTGTGTGGTGGTGTACAGCCTGTGCTTCTCCATCACTGTGGTAGTGGTCATAGCAACAGTTTCTGGGAGGACCTATGCCCTGCGGTTCCCCTTTGACCGGTTTGTGGTTGTCTACACCTTCTTCGCTGTGATTCTCTACCTCAGTACGGCACTGATCTGGCCCATCTTCAGCTTTGACAAGAAATACGGCACAACTAGCCGTCCTGAGGACTGCCCACGTGGAGCATGTCCCTGGGACAGTAAGCTGGTGGTGGCAGTGTTTACCAACGTCAACCTGATCCTATATTTTGTTGATCTTGTTTACTCCCAGAGGATCCGCTTTGTCTCCAGCTCGGCTGTCTAAAAAGACTGTCTCTCCTCAAGACTGTTTAGCCTCAGAGATATATAAGTAAAGGCCACATCCACCAGTCAGGTCTTTGTGAAGGAATTGTTCCCTTGGATGCATAGATTCATGGTGTTGTATGCATGTGTGATATTTTTTATTATCAGTATTCCTCTAGAATTGAGACTGTAGGAAGCAAAACTGACAGTATTACCCCATGCAACAAGGCCTTTCTTTGCAGTGACCTACCAGGAAGAGCCTGCCAGGTGCGCTGATGAGCTGATCTCAGCAAGTCCACAGACAGCCTTCAGAACGTCCATCTCAGCAACAAATCATCCATCTGCTCCAAATTCCTTTGATGGTCGCATACAGGACTGACCTACAGGAGTAAAAACAGTGTTATGTCTGTCAGACTTACAGAGAGCGGACAGTGTATTTAAGTATTAATGTATATTTATGTAATACATGGACGAAGACTGATCTCATAGAGATGCATAGCATATGTTAAGTCTACAGTTTGCACATAACATAGCTTTTGGTTCTGGCTTTCCAGCCATTTTACTTTTTTTTTTTTCCAGTTTGTAACTTTCAGACGTGTCACATCAAAAGTTCCTTTTGTTTCCTGTCATCTGCTGAATGTTAAATGTATGTGATACATGATTTTTTTTAGGTAAATTTCTGACAACAGTATTACATTGATCATTTGGGATAAACACATTCAAAGTTTTCACTCGTTTGCAATGTTTCTGATATATTCCATGTTTAATAAAATATGAAAGAGTGTCTTTTTTTCTTTTTGATTTCCTTATCATGTGCTTTGTATGAAGTAAGTCTTGATTGTGAGCCTATACTCTAAACATTCAGAAGACTGTATTGCAGATATTGTCACTTGTGTAGTGGAAAAAGCTGAAATAAAAAATGTAATTGAAATATATTGAGTGTTAAAGGTTAGTATATGTTGATTCATGGTTTGATACCATCTAATTAGCGATTATATTTTAAAAAGTTGATCGATTAGAGTCATTTCTAAATTTGTTTTGTGGCATTTCTGGGCTTCCATACAAACCATAAACAACCATAGTAGACATGGAAGTTGGCCTAATTATTAATGTCAGGTGTAATATGTTGACATTAATTAAGAAGACAAACGAATACGAAATGCAAGTTGCTCGATTGAAGCAGTGAAAATTAAAAGTTTAATCTATTATTTAACTTGTTTAACTTACTTCGGGGCGGTAACTAGGCTACAATTCGGCTTTCTGGGTCAGCAACATGCCTGTCTCCATCCCCAGAAAATAGTCTCCACCATGCCTTTCAAGCTTTTCGCCAGCAGATGATAGTATAGCATCAGTGACCCTCCACAACTTTTCTCTTCAACCTGATGCAACTGGCTTTTCCTGCGTTACAGAGCCCGCCCTAAAGTAACTGATTATCCCACTGTGATTGGTCAAACCTGTTACGTGTTGCCTGGACGTGCGAGCTGATTGGCTGCCTCGCTCGTCAGTCCAATTTCCCTCCACAGGTGCAATAGAGAGCGAGACAGCTGGGCAACGTTGACGGTGTTGTAATTTATAGCTTTTTTTTGTCAGAGTCGGTCAACTGTAGGGTTTTCCTGTTGATTTGTAAGTCATTTATTTGTATTTATTTTATTTTAATATCGCTGTCGCCCTTCCGTGTTCATTAATCTCCTGTGCTGCATCGCTTTAAGAGGAAGTAAGAGTTTGTTTACTACAACAGAACTTTAAATGGGCCACAGGGCACACAGCAGATGTTGGACTTAAGAAATAAGCTGTCTTTGTCGAGATAAAGTTGTTTTCTGCCCTGCTAAAGTGGATGTTTTCAACTTTGCACAGGTAGGATGAGTGTGGGTTTCATAGGAGCAGGCCAGCTGGCCCACGCTCTGGTGAGGGGCTTCACAGCTGCAGGTGGGTCTTCAGTCATACTTTTACCATGTATGTATGTATGTATGTGTGTGTACGTGTAATTCAGGTTGTGTCGTTGATAAATGTTGATTGCAATCAGACGCTGAAATGACTCCTGGGCATGTTTCCTCCCTCCCTTTTTAAGGAGTGATTGCCACCCACCCACAGAATCACAGCCAGCTCCCCAGACACAGATCTTCCCACAGTACAGGGACTGCGGGTGGGTAGACAATTCATTATGGGTGTCAATACTGTTTAATTACATTTCTGTTGGTTTTTAAGTTGTAAGCCATTTGCTTTGCTTGCATGTAATGTATTCCTAAAGAGACTAAAGAGATGTCATATGTGCAGAAATTGGGTGTCAATTTCACTACCAGCAACAAAGAGACAGTGAACAAAAGCGATGTTCTCTTCCTGGCTGTGAAGCCGCACATCATCCCTTTCGTACTGGATGAGATTGGACCAGACATCGAAGATCGTCACCTCATTGTGTCCTGTGCTGCGGGTGTCACCATCAGCTCCATAGAGAAGGCAAGTTGTAGCCCCACCCCATCCTCCCACTTTACTGACTGGGCAGAGGCTATTCATAGCACACTAGATTGATAAACACTAATAGTTTTTAAACATTATACAGTACTCTGGGTAAGACCTGAGGTATATAAAGGAGATCCAGTACAGTGTCTGAGGAAAGCAGGAAAGCATCATAAATGTAGATGTGATGCTAGGCAAATGTCAAATAACTCCACAAAAACTGATTCAGTCTACTTTTAATGGTGCCTTTAAAACTATAATGTTGCACAATTTTCTAATAAAAAAACCCCCAGATGATTTGTAGTTTTATGTAACATCATATCTATTCATCAGTATTTTTTTTATCTATCTCTCAGCTCTAGATGAGGGCAAATGCTTTTGAAATTGCAGTGTTATTGTTCATTTTAACACGTGGCTCTTTGTGTATATGCAGGCTCTGATCTCAGCAGACCCTCAGGCATGAAAGTCACATGTTTTAACATGACATTGGTTAGCTGCTTGGACTTGAAACACCCATGCATTTAGTAAAGGCTAAAAAAGGATATATAAAAGGGAATAATATGCCAACTACTTTGTTGACTTAGTGTATAAACTTTGATCCATCTTTTTTTATTAAAGTAAAAAAAAATACAAATGATCCTCTCAGCCTAACTCCCTATAATTTGAGGTGCATTGTTATTCATGACAGAAGCTGCACCAGTATCGCAATGCTCCGAAGGTAATGCGTTGCATGACGAACACTCCAGTGGTGGTACGTGAGGGGGCCACTGTGTACGCCACGGGCACCCATGCAGAAGTGGAGGATGGAAAGCTTCTGGAGCAGCTGATGGCCAGTGTTGGATACTGCACTGAAGTGGAGGAGGACCTGATTGATGCTGTCACGGGCCTCAGCGGCAGCGGCCCTGCTTATGTGAGTCCTTTTTATGATGTTGAATGTGTTTTGCAATTCACAGATCCTAAGTCCCACAGCCTGTAGTTACTGTTGCTAGGTCAGACAAGTTTGACAATAAGAAACATGGCGACGCGGGGTCTGGGTATGTATTTAGTTTTGGGGGTTATGCAATATAGCCTAAAGAAACCAAGAGTAAGGACTACAGTTTGTGATGGGAAGATATAGAGTGACAATGTTAACATATATGAACAGGCAAAACAATGCAAACTGAGGCAGTATCATTCCGCTGGTTTCAATGGAAAAGGTAGAGACTGAGGTTGACAAGACTCTTCTTTTTTCTGTCTTTCTGGGGATCAGTAGATGATCACTTTTACCTGGCATGCTAGACTTCATGTATATCAAAATAAATAGCACCAAAAGCTACCTCTGGGTGGCACAAAGCCTTTCAGAGATAATAAAAACAAAGTAACATTAGCCTTGCTCTTTTTGATGATAATTCATGACCAACCAACCTATTTCCAAATGTTTTTAATGTCACCACACAAACAAAGAACATCAAACATGACTGACGTTGGTGATCTGATATTAGGCTAACTTCTCTTGATGTAACATTAGCTATACATTAGTTGGCAAGTTAGCCAGTGTTTTGCTAAAATAAGCTAACTCAGTATATACAATGTAAAGATGAGATTGTGACACCAGTGTAATGTGACTAGACATAGTAATGTTACCTTTGAATAGATATATGTAAACATGTACTAACACGATAGAGGAAAGTTGACAGTCATCCAGATATTCAGCTTGCTCAACTGTCATTGGAGCACAGAGCGAAAAGGGGCGGGACTTAGGAAGTACTACCTGTAGCAATTGTGAAAAATTAGTTTTCACTCATTATGTCACCTTAACTATTTTTAATTGTGGCCTTGCAGGCGTTTACAGCTGTAGATGCTCTTGCTGATGGTGGAGTGAAAATGGGCCTGCCCAGGAGACTGGCTGTACGCCTCGGAGCCCAGGCCCTGCTGGTATTACTTTTTCTCTTTTAGACAAATTTATGCATTACATGTGCTTTCTTTGATGTTTTTTGTTTTGCTTTTTTATTATATTATTGTGAGCTTGGATTCATAGCCATGCATATACAGCCACTGTAACATTCTCACAAGGAAATGCATATGACACTCAGTCTTGACTCACTCTGGCACATTTTCAGTCTCATGTAAACAGTCTAATATACATCCATATAATGTACGTCCCTATAAACTTGTTAAATTCAGATACAGTTTTGCTGGATTTCAGCTTCAGTCTCCACTGGTTGGTTCTAGACGTAGTCTGAATACGCCGTATCTTGATAAAAGATACAAGTTTTATATGGTGTAACCCATACAGTGTTGGTCTAATGTGGATGTCCCTTTGTGTTTCTTTAAAGGGGGCTGCTCGGATGCTGTTAGACTCAGAGCAGCACCCTGGGCAGCTCAAGGACAATGTGTGTTCACCAGGGGGCGCCACCATCCACGCCCTGCATGTCATGGAGAGCGGTGGCTTCCGCAGCCTCCTGATCAACGCTGTAGAGGCCTCCTGTGTGAGGACTAGGTAAGTTGATAAGAAAAGTGCAAGACAAACAAAGTAATAAATCATATTTCCCATCACAGGGATACACAAGAAATGCTTTTAAGTTAATTGTCATACCTAAATGGCAAAAGGGTGATATATTTCTTTTGAAGTTTATAATTCAGATGGAGCTGTATGCAAATAATGTTATATAATAATAATAATAACGTCCTCCTCTGGTTACTAATTACCCAGTGATATGATTATTGGTATTACCGCATGTTGTGTTAAATGTGTTTATTTATTTAAATGTGTTGTAAATGTCTCTGTGTTCCTGCCCTTCTCTGAAAAAGGGAACTCCAGTCTTTGGCCGACCAAGAGAAAATCTCCCCAGCTGCCATAAAGAAGACGACTCTGGACAAAGTGTTGCAGCAGCCAGGAGTGACTGCAGACGCTGTCGGAGTCAGAGTTCGTGGGATCAGTATGTTCAACAACACTAACCCCAGGACCAAGAAGAAGTGATCTGTTTTTGGCACGTTTGGAAGCGGTGCATGACAGCCAGTGAGGATACAGTATGTACTGTAAGTAAACCACTACTGACAGATGACTGTGGAGACATAAGCTAACATATGGCATATACATTTGGAATGACACTGTAACTGTAAATGCAGTATTTCCTTTTGAAATAAAGAGCCTTTCCTTTGTAGGTTTATTTTTTATATGTCCAGCTGAATTGCTCTCCACTTAATGATTGATTCCTGTGCCGTTCCATCACTTTTATAATAATCTGTGGTTGATATAGCTTTCTGAATCTTCTCTCAGTAAGTCCTTTGTGGTGGTAGCAAAAGTTAGATTTACTAAATAACAATGCAAATCAGTGGTATGCAGTAAAGCTGTAAGCTCTGCACCATGTTTGTTTTGTATTTATGCAGTTTAAACAAAAATGCTGTTTTCTTAAGCAAAATTATGTTATTTGTTATTAAATATATATTTAAAAAAACAAGATTTGTGGATGTGATTTATTTTTGCCAATATACACAGGCCAGCACTTGTATGACCCTAACCCTTGGCATCTATATTTGATTCTTTAGTTGTTGAAATGATGGATAAATGCTAAAAATCCCTTGAACAATCACTTTTTGTGCTGCACACACTTGGAAAATGTTATAATACACATTGAATTGTAATACAATTCTACCTATAAGTAATTTTAAAACCATGATTACAAAGTATTATGCCCTTTGAATATAGTAATTTCAACTGTGGTCTATTGTTGTCTTTTTGTTTTCTTTTGTATATTTTTTCCTGTTTAAAGTTACACTCTCAGCATTGCTGCAAATAAGCACATGCCCTCAGCGATTCTGCAAAATTTAAATAAAGGCTGAATGAACAATAAGTGGTATTATTAAAATGTGTTGGTTTTTTTCTGACGAGGAAAGAGGATCCTTCATGAATGGAGGCACGTGACCAAACACGATGACGTCTGGCTTCGATACAAGAGAAAGGAATCAACAAGGAGAGCACGAGCTGGCGTTTCGGGAGCGCCGCCGCTTCTCTGTGAGCGAAACCCAAATTCAGCCGTGCCTCTGATGTGTTGGCCACCGTCGTGACGGTGTAAGAAGAGGAGCTTGACGGCAACGACTCCGGGGGAGCGTAATTTTTAAGTCAGGTGGGTCCGCAAACCAAACAGAGTCGCTGTTGTTATGCTGAGTGTGCATGCCTTCGCTGACAAGCTGGCCGCGGCTAGCTTCGCGATGCTAGCTCCTCGCGGCAACCCTCGTCGAGCTGGCTGCATTTCCGCGAGGGTGTACTTTTCAAACTAAAGAGCGCCCGCTTTGATTCAACATCTCAACATCTCTTACGCGAGTGCTCGTTTTATTTTGAAAGCGCCCACCGGAAGCGCTCGCCTAGCCCGCCGCGCGCTAACGACGCTCGCGCCTGCTACTATGCTGAGATGGCAGCTAATCTTTTGTACACACTCGCGAGCCGCGGCTGAAACATGTCATTCGGGTGTTTGGGTTGATGCAGCCGGCACTCTCACATGTAAATAAAAACAACAAAATAAAGAAACAACAAAAAAAAAGAAAGGAGTAAAAACAATAGCGGTGATTAGCGGAGTCGCTCGCGCCGCTGTTATGCCACGGTTATAGTAGCACGGGGATTTCCTCGCTGGCTTGTTTTTTGTAGGCGGGGAGTTGTTTGCCACTTTCACGAGCGGGCGCTGAGGGGGTCGGAGACAAGAGTCGAGGAATGTCAGAACTGCCCGCCTCCAGGGTTTTCTCACCTTTCTGTGATTTAAAATAGTTTTTTTTAATTGACATTTTTATACATTACCGAGGCGTCGCGTGCCCCGCCGCAGTCGCAGCGCCTTGTCGGTGGTTTGTCAACTCGTGCGCTTCTTCGCTGCTCAAACCTGCTGCTTCATCAGCTCGCTGAGAGAAAGGGGAGAGAGGAGCGAGCCGAGGCAGCGCTTCAGCGAGAGATCAGGTTGGTCGTGTGTGTGTGTGTGTGTTTTTTTTTTTTTCTGTTTCTTTTTTTTAAAATCTGAAAATAAATCTAAATCACGAGCGATGCTGTGCTGTTGTGAGCGTGCGTGGATTTCATGTAAGGAATTTACCTCCAAACCATCGTTTTTTTATGTGTGTGTGTGTTGAATTGCTTCACCTGAAGAAGTGACATTTCATGTAAGCACCGGTTAAATTGTAACAATGGCAATGCCAAATAAAAGCCTGCCGTCCTTGGGTTTAATGGCACAGCCGGGCAGTGAACCACACAATTGTTTCATTATCACAGCCAGCAAACAAGCAGCGGTATTTTTTTTTATCGTGCTGAATCATCACAATGATGTATTTAGACGCTCTCAGAATCCACCCCGAAATATGGCACCACCGGACAAAGGTCTGCTCGGTGGATGAGGGTCGATGTTTATCGCCGAGCAGCCGCCGTGTTTTTTTTTCCTTTCTTTCTTTTCTCTTTTTATTAATCTGATCCGGATCGAAATGGTGCTGATCGTCACGTCGTGCAAGTCAGTCAACCAAGCCGCGAGCATCAAGTGATGACCACCGTGCATTTTATCAGTCAGCCTCATCTACATTCAGCTGAGCCTGTGTGCCTTTTTTTATTGCCGCGCTGTCATGATGCACATCAGCAAGCGGTGGTGTGAGTACATTTAGACTAAGTGCTTAAGTGTCAACTGCCATGTCAAATCCATTGTAAAAATGCATGATAAGCAATATATTACGCCCGCGTTGTTTATAATGGAGTCCTGCAACGAGTGGCTGTCTTTAAATTGGGTCATGTGTAATTATGGGATGTATGGGAAGTTGAAAGCATCGCCTTGTTTAGTCAGGTGGTGTATTTCAAATAAAATGTTGCTGTAGGAAATAAGCATTTAGGTGTGTGTGGTGTGCTGTAAAGGACATTTTTGTGTATTAAATAATATAGAACCGGCTTCCTTGTGATATTATTATATATAAGCAGTAAAACACTTCATTTCTTTTATTTTTGGTTGCTCTTGTTTTCCCCATGTGTGTGTGTGTGTGTGTGTTACATGATGAAATTTGCTGCCTATTAGAGTGCACGCTTATGGAGGGCAGGTAATGAATTATCCATGGAGAATCTCTGTGCAATTAGAAAAGTCACCTTGGAAACTGTTGAGCACATATAGGCTGAACAGATAGAAGTTGCCCGTTCTTGCTCCGATATCCAACTTATTTCATCATCTCTGTTCATGCGAGCGGGGCATTGAAGTGTGTTTAGCAGACAGGCCAGCCCCACATCAGAGGCTCGGCTTTGCAATAAAGCGTAATGCCCATCTCTTGCCTTTCTCTGCAGGTAACAAAAACAGATGAGGGCCCGTGCGAGAGGCTGATTGGGGCCGGCAGTGTTGTGTGGATGGAGGCAGGGAGTGGTGAAAATCAGCTCCAAGATTTATCGCCTCTTCATTGAGGTAGCGCAGATAAAATAAGGCTGGATACCACGGAGGTGCCTCTCATACCCAGTGGTGTTTCAGAACGGGCAGGCGGCGGAGGGTAGAGGAGGATATTGAGGTAGCGCAGATAAAAGTGGTGTTGCTAAGGCGGAGGGTAGAGGAGGATATTTGGATACCACAGAAAGGAGCCACCAACACTTCTGTGAACCGAGTGCACAACTCAATAGGGAGGGAATGTTGGTGATACCAAGTGTAGTGCGGATTATGATTGCTTAGCAGTGGCTCCACTTCTGTAATACTTTTGCTCAAGTGTGTTTGAGAACGGATTATGATTGGGCTTGAGTTAGAGGCGTTCATTACTGCTCCTTCTCGCATTCATGAGGCCAATGTAGAGGAGGATATTTGAGTTTTTTCCATTCCATGTAACCTATTTTTATCCTTGATGAAACACATTAAAAAAATAAGTGAGGAACCCCTCCAAGACTATTTTTATCCTGGCTGATTAAGCCGTTTGAGCAAACACACACAGCATTAAAAAAATAAGTGATATAACAGGCAGAGGTGGAGGGGTTTGTGTGGCCACCAATGCCCACTGAACAGAAGAACATCAAGGAGGTCCTCGCCCGGCCAGCTCTGGGTATGGAAGGCATGGCAAAGCTCTGGTATAGGGGGCCCATCCAAACACAGCCGTGCCTTGGCCACAGGGGGAGTAGTTACGCCTATTCAGGACAGCTGACCGTCTGGATTAACCTGCGCATAGGCTTGACTGTGCTCTGGGGAAGGAGCCTTGAGTACCGGCTAGTGGGATAGCGGGCTCCTCCAGAAAGGAACACAAATGTGGGATTTGTCCACAAAAGCTTCCCATTGTTGACGAGCGGGTTGAGATAGGCAGCTCCTTGCTGTTGTGCTGCAGTACAGCAGCTGATACCTTTAAGGTGCTTGATAGTGCTCAGGCTGGGGACTCATGTCTGCACGGGGAAATGGGAATGCCTGGAAGGAAGGTAGAACAAAAAGATCTGAGGGGGGTGGGGACATGAGGGCTGATTGTCGGGACTGTTGATTCAATAGTTGTAGTCAGTTTCGCCGATCCGCTGGGGACATTGAGTCCGGCTGAAAGAAGTGACAGACCGGAGGCCCCCCTTCTTTTTCGCAATAGGGAGGGAATGTTGGTGATGAAACCTCTTGGAGGAGCAGGTCTTGCATGTTGCCTGTGGGAGTGTAGTGTCGGATTGGACTCCACATGATTGCTTAGCATTGCGGTGGACATTGTGAGTTGGATATGCCCGCTCCACTTGACACGCCTCAAAGTAATACTTTCATCGAACCTCAGGTCTCTGGATGTTGTGGGGCTGTCTTGGCTGACAGACAGAGAGTGTAGCAAGTGTGTTTGATGAATTTTCTGTTTGGAACCAGTCCTGTGCAGGAAGGCACTGGTTATCCTATACCCTGAGAAGGCTTTGCGTTTGAGTTAGACTTGGCATGTTCATTACTGCAGTAAGTCCTTCTCTGACTACGGCAGCTGTGAGGTCCTGCATTCATGATTTAGAGGGTTGCCCTTTTAGCCAATGTCAGACACAAACGTGGAGATGTTGCATTACACTCAAGTGGAGGGCTGTGCACTAGCCGCTGTTTTTTCCAGGAGTCGGATTCCATGTACCTCAGGCGCAAAATAGGCGGCTCTCGATAGGTTGAGAAAGGTCAACTGGCTTGGAATGGTGAAGCTGGGTTCCCTTTCACCTATGATAAGCCTATTTTTCGCTGCGGGAGGTGGCTGGGCACTCCCTGATCCTGGCTGATTAACGTCAGGGACCTTGAGACACATCAGTGGTGAACTGACTGGAGGAAGTGTCTGGGGTAAAGTCTGGGCATCTCTGCTCAACTGCTGCCTCCGCGATCCCGGACCAAGCGGTGAAGAAGAAAGAAAGAAGATATAACGGAAAACAAGCTTGTGTAAGAAGTCAGAATGAAACTAGCGAGTGACACAGGGAAGAAAATCAACAGTTCCTGTGGATTTTTGAGAGTTTTAGGAGAGAAAATTAGACTGTTCCTTCTGTGTCCTTTATATGTTCTGAGTTGGATATGTATACAACATTTTAAAGAGGTTAAAGATAGTGAGACCTTGTTCTATCTCTGAGATAACCTCCCGGCAGTGTATAACCCTAAGATTAAAAAAGGAGCAGTGTATAACCTTTTAAACATGCCATTAAAAAAGGATTATAGCACTCATTAAACTGCCATTATAGCACTGCCTGTATTGGTTCTTGATAAAATGAACAGATTCGTTGTAAATTACCATAGGTGTTCCCAAATAAAGACCTGCTATTTATATAGCCAGTATCTCTTACTGGCATCAGCAGACAGTATTACCATAATCAAATTTAATAAATGTGAGATTTGTTTATATATATGATATTTATTATTTAGCTGAAGTTCCTGTGGTACTCAAACTTGTGACCTTACCTAACAAAATAATGTTTTTAGAACCATTTAACCATCTTTTGTCCTCTTTTGCCTTCATTTCTTTGTTGAATTTGTACTGTCAGCTTTATTTCAGGCTCAGATATAACGCGACAGACTGTAGAGATCAGTTCAGGTAGACCTAAGTTAAAATTCTTGGTACTGAGCACTTGGTTATTAATTCAGACTGTATTCAGGAGTGACGTAATTGTGTGGGGGGGTTTTTTTGGACAGCCACATCGAGCGTGAGGCTCCATCAAATATCCTGTAGGCAGACATCATCAATCACTTGGCATAATTTGAACTGAGTGGTGGCAGTGTTATTAATAGAAATTAGCATCTTTGTTACTCTCAGGTAATAACTCTGCTAACTGAGTGCTTCTGAATCAAAGCACTCTGCAGGAACAATAAGATGATACATTTGTTTTCTTAATTTTTTTTTTCTCTTTTTTTTTTTTTAATTCACTGATGCCGCCAAGCTCTCTTTATTTGATGGCCTTATCACAGCGTACTGTTTCGATTGAAGAGAATCCACCTCAAATCATGCTGTGTAGCAATACCAATCAAAAATGTGAATTATTGTCTTTTAAATAGAACTAAATTGTGTTAAACTCTTGTAGTTTAGCCTTTTGTGCTGCAAAGGCTGTGTTGTGAATGCTAGGTCAATGCAATATGCATTTAATATGTATGCAACCAGTGTAGTAAAGCTCCTGGATATTTTGCGAGTGTGTGGGTTGCCTGCAACCCTTACTTCCTCTGCCAGTGCAAGGCCGAAGTATCAAGAGCTACTCTCTTCCTGTTTAATCAAGTCCTCCAGGCAGATACTGTGGAAGGCCAATGAAGTCTCTTCTCCTCTGCAGCTCTGAAATTAAACAGCAGCTATTAAGCTTGGAAATGGATTCTGCGTGTATTGAAACATTGGTTAATGCAAACCAATCTTACCCGAGTACATTTAAATCAGCTTCACATTATCAGTGACTTCAGAAAATATGATACCCCTGGAGGGCGGTGATTCATGTTTTCACTTTAAACCACATGAACTGGATACAATATCCCAGACATAAATGTACCACATGCTCTTCTGCATGATATAACCCACTATGTTCCATATGGGACTTTCTCAGAGCTGGCATTTCAGCTTATGACAAATAACCAGTGTTTTAGTTATATATGTAAACCTCCTGTAGGAAAAAACTGTGACCATCAAATGCACAATATTGTGAGCTAGGAAACTGAAGCTCTACAGATATTTAGCTGCCATCGCTTACTGTTTGTCTCCATCTGACATCCTTTGAGGTTGTTAAAATAAATTTACACAAAAGAATAACCACACATTTGACTAGATCTTTTTAACCCTAAAATTGATTCCATTAATCCTTAACACATTTTAGTGCTTTCAATGTAAATATTACTATTATGTTATTTAATATATCCTTACATTGACTTCTCTAAACCAAAGACATCAAAATAAATGCATTACAAAACAGATATTTTAAAAGTTCCAGGTGAGGAACGTCAGTAAATTGTAATTTTTATATTATATTCTAAAAAATATTAGACTGCAAATGTATCCTTGTCTGAGTTAAAATGCAGCGTGCTGTAAAATTAGAAACATGTAGGCTACCAAAGCTACTGGCCCGGGTTTGGGTGCTAATAAATAAGCTGAGAGTCTAATCATGAACACCCATGCGATTTCTTCCTGGTTTTATTAAGCAGCAGGTAGAAATTCAGGACTTTTTCAATACTTCATTCAAGGATTGTTGGAAGAGGGCACTGCAAGAGCAAGAGCCACTAAACCCTTGGATAAAATATCAATCTCAGGTTTCTTTTTTTTTCCCTTCGCTGATTTCTGTTAATGTTTTATTATAGCTTGTTTCTGTAGTCTGTTCTTCTGAGTTTATCAGCAGGTGAGAACAGTGTTATTACTGCAACGCTAACAAGCGTTTGACTCCTCAGTTATTCTCCTGTATTTATTCTATGGGTCAGTCCTTCCAGTAGGCAAGCATAAGATTTTGGTTAACTGCTATTTTAGCCCTGAACTTCCACTGGTCAAAAGTACTGGCTTAGTATTTCCCCTCTACTACAAGCATATCACATTTCCCTCTGAAAGCTGCTGAATGATTTCTCCGCTCCCTCTTTTTGTCACTCTTATTTCACGCTCTGAATACTTAGTAGTTAATAGCTTCCCTCCCCTCTTCCCGTCGTACCTTTTCCCCCGCCGCTGACACACACTCACACACTGTTTTCCCCACACACAAGTTTATACCAGTCCTTCCAGTAACTCCTCCAGAGCTATCAGAGGAGTCTGATTTTTAATTTGCAGTTAAATGGCGCTCAACACGTGCAGCATGCTTGATAATTGACTTCGCTTAGCTGAAGGGAGGAATGATTAGATCTGAATATCTCGGCGATCTTTTCAACTCCGAACTAGCAGGGAGGGAGTAAAAGTAGTGGCTCTGATCAGGCACGAAGTGTTGAGAATGGCTATTTATGGCACACAGGGTGACAGGGTTGGCTGGCTGCGTTAAGCATCTCAATCCTGCTGGTGCAAGTGGACAGGAGAACAAATAAGCACACAATATGAATTAATGAGCCAGAGCATAATGAGAAAGTGCTGACATTTATTCCTCACACTTATCTCATCGTGTGCTTTTTGGTATCTCTGTGGTTATCGTCATTTTGTTTCCTGTGGAAAGTCCATGATAATGGAGCGAGAGGCTACAAGTCTCATACATTATTGATCAGGGAAACTGAATAGGTGATCATACTGACTTCACATCCAGCTCTAATCTTTTGTATTGTGTTAATCGTCTTAAGATGTGCAGGTTTTGCAAAGACAAAGATTTGAAAACGATGCTAAGCGACTCCATCATCCCAGGCCTGATTTACATTTGGGCCACAGCTCGCATGTCTCTTCTCTTGGCTGTACAAACGTTTACAAGTCTGGACTAGACGTGGTGGATGAAGGAAATTTAAACCAGACGTATGAGCGAAATGAGCCACACTGCGCATCTTCTCTTTGTTGGAGTGAAAAAGCATTGTTTGGTGTGAGACGATATTCATTCTGTTGGTTTCTTAGAACTGAGTTGCCATTGTTGGATGCTGCCCATGCTTTCCTGAAAACAGTCTTTCATCAGCATGCACCTCCACTGCCTACTTTTATTCTCTTCATTAGCAAGCTGCCGGTGCCAAGTGCTCGGACGCTTCTTTTCAAGAATTGATCATGACAAGTTAAATTTATATGTGCTCGTGCGGTTTTGGTAATCTGTCTCCGCGCAGACACATGTGCATGCAATTTAGTTACGTGACATGCAATCCACTGTCATGTCTCAGTGAAGCCCGTGCCCCGTTAGTCCTCCCCAGCCACGTTTAGTATTCAGAGAGCAGGCGCTGTCGTAATCTGGATTCTGAGGCAGGTTGCTGGGGTTTTTGTTTGCTCTTATGGCCCTGATAATCTTGTTACACCGTTGTCAAGTGGAGCTGGCTCTCCCTGCAGCCCTGAACCACCATGCGTGCCACCTCGAGTACCACAAAATCCCCCACTCCCCCACCCACTCGCCGCCCCTACCACCCCACCGCCATTTTGAGACAGCCGTTGATGGAAGAGCCTTGGATGTATCCTTGAAGAATCACCTCCTGAGCATCTTTATTCAGCCTTCCACCCCCGCCCCTGTCTCCCACCCCCACCTTCAGCGGTGAACGACAGTGATAAATATTCATCAGGGGGAGGCAGCGCGTGGATGCAGTAGCCTCGGCTCCCCCTCAACAAAGGGTCCCCCAGCTAATGGTGTCCATCCTTGGCAGCCCCCCTGGAGAGATCCTGTGGAGGGGATGAGATCATTAAGGCATGACACGGGCTCAAGGCCGGACCTATCATGTCACATCAGCATTTATCCCACCACAGTTTTTTTTTCTTCTCTCCCACCCCCTCCCTTGAGTCTCAACCTAAGCCGACCCCACCTTCGCCAGCTGCCCTCTATAGATTTAGATGAACACAGACAGCTTTTGAAGGTTGGCTTGGTTGCTTGCGTCGTGTTAGTTCAACTTCTCAACTTCCTAATTGGCACCTTGGTTTTGGTCCTTGCTGAGATCAGTGTTTTTTTTTTTCCTTCAACCTGTTCTTCTCAAGCTCCTCTAAATGTGTCGAGCGTGCATTTTTCACTAGACTGTGTTTGCTCTCTCTCTCTCTGTCTCTCTCTCTCTCCTCTCTCTTTTCTTCTCACCCTCTCTTTCTTTCTTTCTCTCTCCGTCCGTCTCTCTCTCTCTCACCATCCCCTCCTTTGCTTTCTCCGGGTGACCACACTCAGCGATTTCTATTTCCTGTGGGTGTGATGTCTCTCCTCCATAAGCAATCAGCTCTGATTTGTCAGCGTTCTTCCAGGCGATTCATAAAAATTCAGCAAGCACCTACAAAAGACGCCCGTGTCCCCGTGCTCGCTCCCTACCTCTGCTGCCCCTGTGCTCCAACCAAGCTGCAGCTTTTTCGCCTCCTGCTCCTTTTTTTTTTTTTTTTTTTTTGCCAGGCACAGACACAAAGACCTGAAATCATTAGTAGACGGTAATGTCACGTGGTGTGCAAGGAAGACACCGGTGCCTGCTGTCCCCGATTGCGACTGTTTAGAGGGCAAACTTGTCAAATGCAAGGGTGTTCTGTTGCAATCAAATCAGTGCAGCAAGTCTGAAATTTCCCCATCATTTTATTTTGGAAATTACAGGTGTGTTTTTCCCTTATCTTGTCTCTCCTCTGTGTGTGTGTGTGTGTGTGTGTGTGTGTTTGTGAGCATGCCTCTTTGTCTCTGTGAGGTATGACATGCCTGGTAGTGGAAGGGAGCAGCTGTGCATTGGACCTTGTCTGTGTTGTGCTGCCATGCCCTGTCATTGGTAGCCGTCTGTTGGCAGCAGCCTGTGCTGGAGGGTTGCAGCCTGGGCACAATCCTTCCACAATGTCATATGGCGAGCTTTCAGCCATGCCAAGCTGTGCCTACTATGCTACCCTACACAGCTGTGCGACAGGATCCGCCTCCTCAACCTGGACAGTGTGCCACCTCTTTGCATTTTCAAGATTCCAACTGTTTTTTGAACAATGTTGGGCCTAGGCGGCTGAGAGGAAAATGATGGGCTTAATATGAAATTTGGAAGAAGCATCCCTTTTTTCGACTCTCATCCCAGTAGCTATTAGTGGAGTACTTTCCTGTCTATTTGTCCATTATCTGTGCATCATCAGGCAGACCATTATCCCATTATGTTTTGCATCTGTGGTCCAAATGCTTACTGGAAATGAGTCACCACAAAGGCCGGTGAAAGGTAGGTGTTACTATCAGTCAGCTATTCATAGCCAGCCCAACAGGGATGAAAGTATCACATTTAAAAAGTCCTCCACAGAACGTGAAAGGCTTTTTTTATATGGGCGTCTGCAGCGTGGGGAAATGTTTCCGTCTTATGAGGAGCCAAAGGACTTTTTGAAGTGAAAGCATCAAGGATGCAAGTCACAGTCTGACCTCATGTTACGTCCCCAGCCTGTGTGATAGTGTCGTATTCAGGTCATTTTTAACAAGCGTCTGTCTCTCCCTGTTTGGCTCAGGTGACCGGTCCACCTGTAGCACCCTTTTGTTGCCATGGAAATATCCTGGCCATCTTGGTGCACTTCAGAGCCACGACTCATCTTTCTTTCTTTTTTTTTTTCCCTCTCGTTGCTTCTCTGCACACATCATACATAAACATGATGACTAGCTTAGTGGGCGTGTAGGCTATAAACACATGCACACACTTGACAGGTGTTCTTTTTAGGATTCCTTTTTTTTTCTTTGCTTTTGTTTCCTGTTTTTGATGCTAAAAAGTTGTACGAGCCCACATGCATTTGTTTATGTGCTCAGCACAAACACACACTGCTGGGCTGTGTAAATCAGCTTACAGAAGCAATGTGCTGGCTGGGCTGACTGTGGTGGGTGCCGGTGTCGCTGACACAGCATTTACCGTGTGTAGTGTAAAGCACCCAGGGCAACAACTCTGCGTGTGTGTGTGTGCGTGTACTTATCCTGTGACAGAGCTCACACGGTGGAAGGCACCCAACCTTCTGTCTGTCTTAACACCAGTAGGTTAGATTTCTTGCCTGCACAGCTTCTCTCGGTGTTCCCTCAGTACTGACATGACAGAATAAACTGCAGTGCAGCTCCGGTATCCTGTACGGTAGCTGACGCTCTGCAGCAGTTACGGCATATCCCCCTTTTTCATTGATTTATGGGATTATAGTCCAGTCAAATTTTGACAGGTGCGGCTGTCTAGACTGAATAGCTGGTTCTGTAGACGTAAACACGTCCTGTGAGTGTATTTTAGCTGAGGTTGTGTGTACAGTTTAACAGCTCAGTGCTTTGTTTCAGTCCATACACGTCCTCTGCCGCATCTGCTCTGAGAGACTGCACTTAGCGAAAGTGACTTGAGTTTTGTTTTCCAAGAAATCATTCTGAACCGCTGCCAGCCAACTAAATGTCATCCTCCTTGTGACTCGCCACGCTGCAGATTGAATGCAGTTCAGGGTTCAAGAGAGAGGTCTGCATTGGAGAGGGGGAAACGCATACCACCGGGTTATTCGTTCATAGTGACAGGTGCAATAATAGTCCAGGTACCGCTCACCAAATGTGCTTGGCATCACTTACAAGGAAATGTTAAGTCCTTGACCCACTTTGTTCCTTTTGTATTTGAAGGACTTGGTCATGCTGTAGTTTCTTTGTCAGAAAATACTTTCTTGTGTATTTCACAGAAATGTTCTTTCTCCAAGCTAGTGGTATTTTTCTATACACTGATGGTGACTTTTCTTACCCACAGACCAACCAGCAGTACAGGTGGACCCGGCTCTTGTGGCATGACTACCACAAACAAGGGAAACAAGGCCTTGAAGGTATTTGAAATCTTAAATCTGTCATAGGTGCTAAAGTGTAAAGATTTTTTTGAATGTTAAATGCTTAGAAAAAGACCAGCGCTAATTAATCTCCATCCCCAGGTGAAGCGGGAGCCAGGGGAAAATGGCACCAGCCTAACAGACGATGAGCTGGTAACCATGTCGGTGCGGGAGCTGAACCAGCATCTACGGGGCCTGACGAAGGAGGAGATCCTTCAGCTGAAGCAGCGGCGGCGTACCCTGAAGAACCGGGGCTACGCCGCCAGCTGCCGGGTGAAGCGCGTCACCCAGAAAGAAGAGCTGGAGAAGCAGAAGGCTCAGCTGCAGCAGGAAGTGGACAAGCTGGCCACGGAGAATGCCAGCATGAAGGTGGAGCTGGACGCTCTGCGCTCAAAGTACGAGGCCCTCCAGAGCTTTGCCAGGACTGTGGCCCGCAACCCCGTCACCTCAGCCAGGGGACCCATGGCCTCCGTCATAGGGCCCCTCATCCCTGGTAAAGTAGGTGCCACCAGCGTCATCACCATCGTCAAATCCAAAACGGAGGCTAGGTCGTAGTAGCAGAAAGGGCGGGAGGAAGAATTTCAAGACTAAACTAGTCAGTGCATTGTAACATGGTGCAGGACAACCTGTGTAAGTTCTCCATTTTGACCCTTGTCGCTAACACTAACAGTACACCTCCCACATTCACTTTTTAAGTATGACTCAGCAGACTTGTTGTGCTTGAAGGTGAACCAATCAATCGAACTGTATGACTTAGGAGACCACAGGTGGTTATTGAAGACTGGCGACTTATTGGCAATACTGAAACATTTCATTTAAAAAGGGTAACAAATATTCAAAAAGGTAACATTGGGTTGAATTAAATTTAGACTACTAAGAACTTGTTGATTTTCAGTGAGGTACACGATGTGATGTGTTCGTTTCCTTAAGACTGAGCTCTTAAGTTTTTTTCCGTCCTAAAGAATTGGTATTTGTGGAGTCTCAGCACAAACTTTACAATAATAAATTAATAAACATTGCTGATCATCACCCATTACATAATGTACACTCAACCCAGAGCCAGCATGTATCTCACTACGAACCCCTTTGCTTGTTATTATGCACTGACTTAAATTGGGATGAATAACAAACAGTGAAAAACTCTTGGTGTGGATGCTACAGATGTCTTCAAAACAGCCTGACTAACCCAAAACTAGTAAATTAGTCCAATTTGTGATCGTTTTTTTTTTTTTTTTTTTTTTTTGGTCGTCTGTCCAGAATATAAGCACGAAATAATGCTCCCAAATCTAGCATTAATTTCTGTTTATGCGTCTGCGGACAGGCTTTAATGAACTTGTCATTATCAATATGACTGGTAGATGCAATAATATATGTATGCACTGAAAATACAAAGAGGTCTTGCATATTTATGGTTAAGTGGAAACGATAAAAATGATCAGCAGTTATTAATGATATTGTTCCAGAGCTGTGTGCCATTCCAATATGACAAGATTCTTCTACAATATCTGAAAAACCTGAATGTTATAACAGTAATATCCTCGTGTTTTGTGGGGACAGTGAAATCCACAAACATTTTGAAACATAATTTTTGCTCATAGAGAAAATATGTTCGAGTTGTTTTGTTTGAAAGATATATATTGCATTTTTTGTAATTACTTGTCGACAGGGCCGTCAGATATTTCCAAAAGAAAATCTTTACACAAGCTTTACTGTTTGAATTGTTAAGGTGTAGAAAACTTTGTCTAATGTTGAGTTTCTTGGTTTTTATTACTAGGTAGATTACCTTCCATTGTTTATAGAAATACAGATAAAGAAAACATAAAAAAAAATCCTGTGACATCTTTTTTGCAATTGTACCGAAAGTGGCTTACTATTGAAGTCTGATAGCTTTTTTTCTAGTGACTAGGCGCGTACTGTGGGGTAGCGCGTGATGTGATGTGTAAGTGACAAGTTGGCAGTGTCGTTCACTGTATAGATGTCAATGCTGTGCTATTTAAAACAAATCTGTAGAGCTAAACTAGGTGGTGTAAACAAGGTCAATTGTCTTTTGTGCGTATTGGCATCTGTGATATCCTCCGCTTCCTCGGTGTTAGTTACGAATCATATTGTCATAAAGAGTTTACCACGTCGAGCCATGTAAGTCTGAATTGGGTGAAATGGCATTAGAGAACATTGACTCGGAAGACTTTTACCCTGAAGCTTAAAGCGATATAGAATCGGAATAAATGGTGCTGGATGCCCTCTAAACACATCCTCTGTAACCTGAAAGCAAATGACTTCATTGTTGGGGAGATTTCATTATCGTAATTCATTCCAGCCACTTAATTGGTCTGAATTGGATCGCAGGAATAGAAATTAATAACCCTTCAAATTTTGCTTTTGACAGACTAAATCAAATGTGAAGTTGACAAGAACAGTCTGATGTGGGTTTTTTTCCCCTCCAAATATTGTTGAGAAACTTCTATAATGACAAGATCGCCTCAGTGAACTTTAAGGGCAACAGCCAAAACAGTGCAGCATCACTTTTTCTGTAAATTTCTCCGCCGGTCTTCAGATAGTCAGATTAAAAAGCAGTAGGGTTTGTATGCACTAAGCTCCTGCTTGTTTTGCTCAGGACAAAACAGGTCACTCTGCAAATGAACAAACCATTCTAGTCGAGAAGAAGGGAGGCAGGGATGGCAGCTCTGTTCATTTTCTTTTTTTTCCTTTTCTTTTTTGTATAATAAGCATGTCATAAAGGGCTTCAATCCACACTCGGAAAGAGACATGGCACCACCACTTAGAATTACAATCAACAGCGGCTGCCAGCAGCGCTCCCTCTGTGCCAAGTGTCGCATCACTCTCCTGGTCCTCTAAAAGGAATTTAACGGTGAAGGAGCTTCACACCTCAAGGTGAAAAGTAGTTGTGTAATGACATTAACAGAAAAGCACTTCATCCACTTCTCCTGCTGGTCAGAATGTCTCGTGTCAGCGGAGGGGTGTTAATCTCGAAACTGCGCCTCAGCAAAAGCTCCGGCGCCCGGAGACCTGGGGTGCCGGTTTGTACCGTCTCGCGCGCAAGCATCCTATCCTCACTTTCAACATGCTTAGCTATCTCCATTGACTGGTTAACTGTGGGAAAATATATATCTTGACTCTTGACATAGCCCAGTATCGGTGTTGGCGTCCTTATTGCTGTGGCAGTCTTGTGGAGTGAATCTTTTTTCGTGTCAAGTGTCTTTTAAGGTGTTCGAGCGGCACCGTCGACGTCGACCAATCTCTCAATCTCCGCTAGAGATGATGAGTCTCTCTCTCTCTCTCTCTCTCTCTCTCTCTCTCTCTGTCTCTCTCTCACACACACATACAGGTGTATAATATGTAGCTACAGTAGGTATTAATGACCATTGTGAAAAAGTGACCCTTAATATGCAACTCAGTGGAAAGGTGTGAAAGAGTAGATGTAAGAGTAATCAATATCGTCAAAGTGACTATGGTCTGTTATTTAAGAATTCTCGCTGTTTTGTAGTTTTTTTGTAAAATGTGTTTTTTATTTCGCCCTCAGATTTTTGATTCCCTAAGCGGAAGAGCAAATGGCCCTTGTTTATAGTAGCTAACATGTTTGAACTGTAACAGTAGGCAATGTTTTATCGGAATCATGGGACGGGTGCACTCAAGCCTTACTCACTAATTACTCTGGTCTTAAATTAGCTGAATTACCGGATCCATAAATTGGACTTGGATATCCGACTGAAAGATAATGCTATTCTGTAAATGTCTGTGCACTGAGTGAAACGAATGCTTACTGTAAATTCTGTCACCAGGGCCACTTGCAATATTTTATTTTTCTTTGGTATGCGTGTGTGTGTGTGTGATTTTTGTGTGCGCGTATGTGTGTGTTTTTTGTACGTTTGAGGTTCCTCTGCTGCTACACCAGTCATTAATGCTCTTTGTGTGCTGTAGCATCACCCACAGCGTTTCTGTTCTCATTACGTGTCGAGTGTGTATTTGAAATTGATCTTAACACTGTAATTTGTTCTGCAGATTTAATTTTTTAATTGGTTCAGGCCTTTTTTTTCTTGTTTTTGTTTTTACAAGCGACGTGTTAGAGAGGATAAATAACAGCGCTTGTGTGGCAGTTGAATTAAATAGCTCTCAAGACATTGGCTTTTTTTTTTTCATGAAATTATGCTTTATAAACAGTTGACTGTGCAGGGTTTTTTTTTTCTTCATGGAGTGGGTCTGTGTTTCAAAGGTATAAAAATCTGACTAAAGTGAGTAATACAAAGTTAATAATCTGTTTTGTTATTTTTCTGTATGGGTTGTAATAAAATATTGCAGTACTTTGTATGAAAACAGACAATAGTTAATTGTAACTATTTATAAATTAAATTATTGTACTTTTTGCAATCTGTAGATAAGTACTATGTATTCATATATACAGTAACAACTGTGGATTTAAACGTGATTCTCTGAGGTGTCTAAGTTATTGATGTATATATTGTATGTTTGTTGATACAGCTTACTTTATTTTCTATAAGACCAATAAAATGTTTTGAAAAAGGATGTTAAGCACCACTACTGTCTTTTGAGGCTTTTAAACACTGTTGAAATTGGGTTTTGTCATATTCTGTGGCGTCATTGACCCAGTTTGATACTTGTAAAAATAAACTGGCGGGGAAGGCTTTTTTGCCGTCCATGGTGGGTTTTAGAAGACAGCGATCATTTAGATGGCACGATTTCTTTTTCTGTGATCCAAAAAAAGCCGCTGGGCGACCCACTTTGGCTAACCTCGGTGGACATATTTTTGGCCCGACACGAGTAAAACATTAGAGTCATGAAGGATGTCTAGGTGTGCTTGTCCTAGATTAGGAGGAGTAGTGAGTTAGTCATCTGTGCTCCCCGTGGGCCTCCTAAACCCCCCCGCCCCCGACTCTGTCTCGGCGCACCTCATCAAACATCACCCTCCTCAGCAGCGTTTCAACCCCAGCACATTCAAAACGCATCTCGTGAGAGAACGCGTGGAGACAAAGAGACAGATGGCTGAAGACGAGCTACATCTTACCACTCCATCCTGCGGGGCAAGTCTAAGCCCCAGTGCCTCTGTGCCGCCGCAGCGTGGTATTGTTCTTCCCTTTTTAAATGGAGGAGGCTCCTACAGGTCTGCATGACCTGTGCCTCAAAACGGCCTCCTCGGATGCCTGCCCCAGACAAACCGGATGGCCTCTGAAGAGTTGATTAATTTGACGGGTTGGGTTAAGGTGAGCCGGTGGGCAATCTAGGACAGCATTCTTCATCTTCACCCACTTCTGCAGCAGGTGCCTGCCCCAGTTCTCCGACCAGAGCCCTGCTGTACAATTAATGTTGCCATCGCCATCAGCGAGGCCGTTCATTTAGCACGTCTGGCCTGCCAAGAGCTTGGCATGGGGCTCCACTCTGCAAATGTCACCGCGGCAGAGGACGTGCCTGTGTATAAGAGATACTACACTGCACGTTTCTTCTTGTTCACATCAGCAGTTATTTGGATCACTGAAAGCTACTGTGGAGGTGCATGTGAGGTGGTGGGGGCAGAAAATATTATCCTCGTATCAAACAGGTTATTTCTCATTATTGTCAGTGCTATCCCCTCTATTAAGGAGAAGCCAGTGTGCACTCGTGCCAGATAAAAGGTTCCGAATGACTGAAGAGACAGGACTGCGCGTACCAGGGTGTTAAATGTCCCTGCTTGTGATGAGTTAACCTTGTCCCAGCTCAGCAATATGTGGGTCTGGGTTTCCCTCTGCTGGCACGTCTGTGTAAAGACTGTGTGATTTGGCAGGGTTTTTCCACAAGATGACGCCACTTTCTCTTAACAGAAGGATTTCCCCGACCGTGCAAGTTTTTACGCCATCAAACAGAAAAGTTAAACATTTCACCCCAGCTGTTTAAGTTTAAAATATCCCAACTCAAAAAAACCCTCCTACCTAGAATCTGTGTTGTATTTTTCAAACTCAGATAATTTTATAAAGTGCGAAATTACATTATATTGTGTTATAATTCAGGGTGGGTCAATGGTAAATTTCTATTCAACTTATCCAAGAGGTAAAGGAAGTACTCAGGAAATTATACTAAAGTAAACACAGTAATACCAAAGTGTAAAACACCCTATTACAAGTGAAAGTGCTGCATTCAAAAGCTTTCTAAACACAAATATTTACATTAAACTATACTAAAGTTACCAAAATGAAAAGTACTCATCATGCAGAATGGTCCATTTCAGATTAATATACACACAGTGGTCACTTTTTTAGTACAGCTGAATAATTTTACGCAATCCAATACAACAGCTTCGTGATAAATTCCAATTTTAAAAAGTGTTTAATGTTCAGATTTAGTTGATTTTGTCTGAATTGTATACATTTAATTCTACATTTTAACACTGCGATCACAGTTAAAGGTGCTGTTGTACCAGACTATATTATACTGGGAGGTGTTTCTAATATTTTTGCACCCCCTTTTTGCAAACATGAGAGGTTCAGAATAATAGAAACTCCTCCCAATATAATGAAGTCCAGTACAAAAGCACATGTAATTGTGACCTCAGTGCTAAAACTGAATTCATGCAGGTGTCCTTCATAAAGTGTATTATATTTTTGGATATTTTTATGTTGTTGCAGATGATAAAGACTTACTACCTCACATACTGCTGAATAGGATAACCTATAATAGTAGATCATAATTCACTAGTTTATAAAATTTTGTGTGAATAATCTAAATCTGGAACGTGACTAGAAACAAAAGCTTGAATACATAAATGTAGTGAAGAACAGAAATACAGTATTTGCCTCAGCAAATAGCATCAAATGAAAATACTGAGCTAAATTACTTGAGTAAATGGACATAGTTATACCCTGTCCTTATATGCTGTGACACCAGTTTTGCAGGGCATGTTTAGTGGTGCTGTGCCAGACGATTAGATGCACATTTTAAAGTCTATACACAGGAGGACTGGACACAGTGAGCCCTCAAACAGTCCAGTCTTTTCTAAGATAAAAGATTTACTGCAGGGGGGGAAAGAATCAAATCAGCAGGGAGGAGATTTTCTTCTTGTGTGTGATCTCTGCAGTCACCACGAAATTACACTCATATTAATAGATGGACAGAATTTGAGAAGAAATCAGATGAGTGTTTCTGTGTGTGCTCATGGATGTTTCACATTTATTTAACCTGTAACTTGTGTTTTATTTCACGTGATCATCATCATTACTTCTCCGCACGAAGCACAATGGGAAGAATATCTGCAGCACTAATTATCTTGCTTATTTCTCTGAGCACAGGGCGTGTAGGACTCTTTTTTTATCTTCTTATCTTATCTTAATTTTCTTTATCTTACAGGAATCCTTTGCACAGCGCGGTGGACGTACACACACAGGCTGGCGTGTCATCAAAGGCTGTTTTTTGGCAGGTAGCCTGCGATTTCAGTGGGAATCCAGATATTGTCACATGACGGTGGAAAAAAACGCCGCTATTATGTAACAGCACGTCGGCTGCGCGCGCCTCCATCGTACGATCCGGTCTGCGTCGAGCGCGCCGCGGGAAACGCGCACCTCCGCTTCCGGGCTCTTCAAAATAAAAGCGGCGGCCGTGGAGCGCTGCGGCGTCGGGTTTTGCGGACGCTGCTCCCTTCCTCCGCGGTGCAGCTGCTTCCTTTGGCCGACTTGACGGAGCGGGCGTCGTGCGTCGCTGCGTCGCCGGTGGAGGAGGCGTGGCGTGGCGCACCTGGCGCACCGCGCTGCTGCTGCTGCTGCCACACAGACCGGCTGTCCTGCGCTGAGAGGGGGGGGGCACGACCCAACACCGCTCATCATCCCACTCTGCAGGAGGCCCCTCTGAAGCACCTGGTTTTTTTTATCTATTTATTTATTTTTAAATAAAGAAAGCGCTCAGCGGCTCCGGGATGATCAAGAACGGGCATCACCACCACCAACACCACCTCCACCAGCAGGGGGGCACGGCAGCCGGGACGGACGCGGGTACGACCCCCGGCGCGGCGGCATGCAGCCCCGAGAAGAGGAGGAGGAGAGTCCGGGTGTGGTGCGACGGATGGTGAGTAACCTACCGTGATGGAGATGTCACATCGGTCTTTTTTTTATTATTTTTTTTAATTTAATTATTTTTTTTGCGTCGTTTGAATGAGTGGCCGAGCGGGACGGGCCTGCTGCGGGCTGCAGAGCTGTCACAGACAGGACTGCTGCAGAGACATGCACAAAAACGTTTAAATTCAATATCCTCTCATTCATATTCTACCAGGGTGGGTTTGATATCCAGACGCACTCTACCCCCACTTTAATCCAGGACCCGCTGCTTCACGGTACTTTTATTTCCACTTGCACTGAGGTATATCAGCCTCTATGTTCCATCTCAGCGGATTACATAATCACATCTGTGCAGATTTATATTGATCAGTTCATCATAAGTCATGTGGAGGGAGCCTCCTGACTTTGACCGGCCCTGCTCTCGTGATGCTTATTATACTGGCCATGACACATTATTGTAGGTGCTTTGGTCAAATTAGAAGTACAAAATGCAAGGTTTTAGTAAAGTTAGAGGCAACGCAGGAGTTGTGCAGTGATGCTTTTAAATATTGAGCCTCTTTTACTGTTAATGAGCAAAGTTAGCAAAACTATTCAAATTGAAATACCAATATCAAGCAAGGAACAGGATAAATTATTTAATGAAATTATGTACACTACCAGTCAAAAGTTTGGACACACCTTCTCATTCAATGGTTTTTCTTTATTTTCTTTATTATTTTTGACATTGTAGAATTAATACTGAAGACATCAAAACTATAAAAGAACACATATGGAATTATGTAGTAAAGAAAAAAGTGTTAAACCAAACCAGAATATGTTTTATATTTTAGATTTTTCAGAGTAGCCACCTTTTGATTTGACAGTCTTAAACACATTAAGAAGGCAAGAAATTCCACAAATGAAACCTTGGAAAGGTACACCTGTTAATTGAAAACCACTCCAGGCCCCTAAATGTTGCCCAAGTTCTATCTTCTAAACTTTGTCATTAACACCTTGTCTAATTTTCTCACTGGTATCTTGTTTAATGTTCACGTTTAATAGTGAAAATAAAAAAATCCATTCAGGACGTTCAGGTGGCGATGACAGTGATGTTTAAATTTTTTCTGATCTTCACAAACATATCTGTCATAATTATTCAAGTAAATCTGTGTGACCATATAAATCTCATAATTTGTGTTGTTACTAAAATTCTTTTAGACCAAAATGACCTATTATGTCGCGCTATGATCACTAATGGGTGTAAAATAGGTATTTCAGTTACATTTTCATAAAGAGGTATATGAGCTTTCTTTAAAACAATACCTGCTTAGAGAGGGGAGAGGAAGGTCCCTGTTCGAGCCCAGAACATTGCATTTCCACGTGATGCACCTCTTACTTTTCTCGCGATTCCTCTCATGATGCCACAGTGACCTCCACAAACAAGGTGTCCTCTTTCAGCGTGATGTCACGGAACAAAGAACAATCATGTCAGAGTTGAGCAAGGTGCTCGTGTACAGAGGTGCCGGATTAATGAGAACACGTAGCTGTGGGAAGGGCGAGGCTAACCGAGGAGAATGAGCGCCTGCGTGTAAACAAGCAAAACAAACAAGGCTGTTTTTTTTTTAATGGATTGTTTTATAATTGTCTTTAAAAATAACAGGCGAGCCTAATGATGGCGAACACACTGAACAGGTTTCACATACCTGCCCGAGGTGTAGGTTTTAAATGAATCAGAAGAATGAAAATGATCTCCAATGTCATCTCACATACAATGCACGGTGCCCAGTCAGCGCTCTAATATTTCAGTCACCTCACCTTGGCACTCTGAAGGGAGCCGAAAGTACAGCTTTGATCCTTTACCATGTAGAGGATCAGATACGGGATACCTCTTCTCTAAGACCGCAAACAGGCTGTCAAATTCTCAGTTTTCACATGAGGAAACATGTTTGATTCAAGCCAACAAGAGGTTTCACTGGTGCTCAGACTGGAAAACAATGGATCCGAATGGAATTTTGTTTGGAGACCTCAGTGTGAACGTTTTTCATCAGGAAGTATTTTCTGCCCCGAGGGGAAAGAGCAGTGAAAACACAGTGGAGTCTTTAATATTATTAAAAGTAAACGGAACATCGCTGAGAAACAAAAAAAAATCTTTTCACCCCTGTCGCGTTGAGTTGGCTGCAGAGTTTCCTGCAGTAGATATCTCAAAAATGCGGGCCAAACCGACCAGAGCTACAAAGATAGGTCGTTAAATTAGTCAGTCACCAAGTAGTTTGATAATCGATTGATTGTTTGACACACTTTTAAGGCACAAATGGCAAATGTTCACTGGTTCCAGCTTCTTAAATGTGAAGATCCAATGCTTTTCATTGTCATATGTGACAGCGAGCTGACTGTCGTTGAGATTTGGACTGTAAAACAAACCATTTAAAAGCATCACATTTAGCTGTTAGAGATTCCTAATGGCATTTTACACCATTTTTTTACTTTTTATAGACAAAACTATTGATAGAGGAACTAACCAGCACATTAATTGATGAGGAAAAGTGTTAGTCGCAGCTCTAGAACTGTAAGTCGCCTGACTGCCTCTCATGGGGGAAACACCGAGCCTTGGTGGACATGGGGTCTGGCTCCGTGGTGCAGCAGCAAAATGAATGTTTTGAACTTCTGTGTATGAAGGCCAGGATTACGGTGGCTTTCTCTGGCCGAATTCCTGCCATTTAGGTGTGGCTGCCTGTCCGCGGTTTAATGGAATGTTGCAGAATATTTGGGATGCCGAACTATTAACCGGTGGGGTGAGCACGCAAAGAGAGCCAATGTCAACACAGCTCATGTCATTAACCCCTCTAACCCCCCCTCCGGCCCACACCTGCCACGGCCGCCGTGCCCATCACTGAGCACATTGTCTCCCCCGGCCGAGGCCTTGTTGGACATCCAGCGGTGTCAGCAGCGTGAGAGGAAAATTCCAAGGAAAAGAGCGCAGTCACTTCATCCGCTGAGACACTGCCGACCCTGCCCCCTTCTCCTCCGCACAAAGACGCTTTCTTCTCTCATTTGTCAGTGTGCAAAGAGGCCACGAGGGTTAAAGATCCGCTGTCAGGGAAGCATCATCAAGGAAGAGTGCAAAGTCCACCTCCGCTGTGTATCTGCTGAGGTCGAGTGTCCAAACAAGTCTATAAACACGCCATTTAAAGCCTCAGTGAAGTAACTGTGTGTTTCTGAATCTGCACTTATCTGAGACTGCTGGTATTCTCTGAACTAACCATGAAGTATTCAATAAAAACACAAACTTTATGACATTAAATTCAATTGGAAACTCATCAAAATGTCAAGATCATAATTTTTGCTTTGCATAACTTTCTGCTATCTTCTTCACATGTCCCATTGTACTCCAACACTTTGCGCACACACGTCCATTTCCTTTTGCTTTCGAGAAGCTTAGGTGCTTTTTGGGTGTCCGCTAACAAGCTGTGCCAATGAATATTTTATCACCCTGTGCCGATCCTGTCCTGATCCATCTCCTGCTAAAAAATACAACAGTAATACGGTAACATGTGTCGGGGCCTCCAGCTAGTATGGTGCCCCAAAAGCAGCCTCCTGGCCTTATGTAACTCGGCCCGGGTCTCCGAGTTTTCCTCTCCATTCAGTCACCTCCAAACGCTCCCTCCTGGCTGCATTCTTCTGGCCCTGCACCGCCGCCTCACAGCCCGCACATGTGGATCCCATTTCAGCAGACTGACACGGGCAGACAGATCTCCAGGTTTCTGATGCTTTTCCGCGACCAAACAAGCCTCTTTTTTGCGGCCCATCCTCCGGCGCAGAGGATGCATCTGTATCTCACATAGCTGGTTTTGTGTCACAGCAGGGTCCTGCCTGTTTTCAGTCCAGGCTGTGTATAGTGACACCGCAGCAAGGCGCAGATGCTGTCTTTCATTAGCATAGTCTGGGGCCGGGAAACAACATGGGATTCTGTTACTGCTGTTGTGGCTGTGTACATACTGTAGTTCTGGCAGCGCTCATCTGTTTTCTCATTGATTTTTTTTTTTTGGAGGATGCTATTCATAGCGCTGTTCTACACCAGACCCCTGAGAGCGCTGACGTGCAAAATAAAGTAGTAAGGGGGACACGGATGACTATTTTTATGTTTGTCGTTTCCCCTTTGCTGATGGCTGTAGTAGCTGCTAATAAACTCACTGCATCTTCAGTGACACCTGCAGTCACTCTCATCAGTCAGAGCACGTCCTCTCTTCTTTTAAAGCATATTATAGATGTCAGTATCATGTTCAGAGTACAGCAGGAAGACAAATTATCAGACCAATGTCAGCTGTTGGCAGTAATAACAGTGATGGAAGGCTAATGCCCATCTGTTCTCTATTATTTCGTTAGATTACCATGTTACAATCTCAGTCTCCAATCTGTGCTAATCTAATTATCTACAGATGGTATCATAGCCGGGGTGGAGCGAAGAGGGAGGGGATAAACACAGTGTGCTGTTGACTTTTTTATGATGAGACATCTCGCAGATCACACGAAAGCATGCGGATTACACTGGTGGGTCGAGAACGTCAGAAACACCGTGAATATCAAAGGATCTGCTAATTTTGCACATTTTAGCCCATTCTAAATCTCTACATCGCCTATTATTCCCGGTAGTCATAGCTTTTGATTTATTTCAGTGTTTTAACTTTTTTTTCTGTAAGGTTGCCACAAGTTGTGGAAAACACCTTCAAGGTCGCTCAGACAATTCACAGGATTCTTTATTTTTGTTTGATATTTCAACAGAGTTTCAGAAATGATCCTTTCCTACGACGACTCTACCCCTCTCTAGGATAAAGTAACTTTTGTGGATGTTTTTCTTATCTTCTTCTCCTCCCAGCTATGACATGGTCCATTATGGCCACTCCAACCAGCTGCGACAGGCCAAGTCCATGGGAGATTACCTCATCGTTGGAGTGCACACAGACAGTAAGAACCACTGATACTCATCAGCACAAACTTTATCCCCCTCACACTCGCAGTACATCAATGGAAGCCGTCTCTCGGCTGCTCTACCTGTACATGTGCATGACTTATTTTTCACCCCCTTCGGTTCTGATATCCCTTCTCCCTTCACCGTGCACAATTCGGCCTGGACCTGCTGGGTCTGGGGAGCATCTGTTTATCTTCTTTGGAGGGGTTGTGCAGCGACTCAGCGTTTGTGCCCTGCCCTCCTATCGTACATGGGGGCATTCTGACCTTTATGATAACCTGGAATGACATCACAGTCAGGGCGAGCAGAGATACCAGCAACCTTTCCCTCCGCTGAAGCGATGATAAAATACACTGTAGTCACTATACAACTGCTTATCAGAGGGTCTCGCAAGTGGAGATTTCGGTCTCTTTGTTCCAGTGATGTCAGTTTATGTTACATTGGTGTGTCTGCAGTATCGTTTGAGTGTACACGTTTTGTTTTCAAGGCGAGATTGCGAAGCACAAGGGTCCGCCAGTCTTCACTCAGGAGGAAAGATACAAGATGGTGCGGGCCATAAAATGGGTGGATGAGGTCGTGGAAGGGGCGGCGTACGTCACCACGCTCGGGACCCTCGACAAGTACAACTGTGACTTCTGTGTACATGGAGGTGCAGTATATGTCAGCACAAAAGATCACTGATTTTGCATCCGTTATTAGTTGATCCAAGCAGTCATGCCACGTGTGCTGCTGTTTCAGATGATATAACACTAACAGTGGATGGGAAAGACACATACGAAGAGGTGAAGAAGTCAGGGCGGTACAGGTGTGTATCCTTTTCAAACATGCAGCTCATACTAATAACAGCTAGGATGGGGTTTTGCGTGTGCATTTCTTCAGTTGTCACATTGTGCATGATGTTGTTGCAGGGAGTGTAAGAGGACACAGGGAGTTTCAACCACAGATCTCGTTGGCAGGATGCTACTGATGACCAAAGCACACCACAGCAACATTGTGAGTGCGGCCTTAATCTCTCTATATGCCCTCAGCACAAAGTACAAGCCCTAATTCAATCCTCTCATCTCTTTAGGATAGTTCAGACTATCAGCAGCACACGGACAACTTTGGAAAGGTAGGTACCAAACATATTTCCACCTTATTTTGATGTATTAGCATGAATGATTTTAATGTCGTCACCTAGTGAATAAATCCTCAGTTTACTAACTCGTAATTAGCTTTTTTCTGTATGTTTAAAACCAAATTTAGCTTCTCTCTCTTCAGCTGCTTTGTCATTTAAGTTGCACTGTGGGCCAGATGTCAACCATTATCAAGCACAGGCCTTTACTGTGGACCCACTTTATAATCAAGTTGCAGGCCTTGCCAGTACACAGTGAATGCCACTTCTGTTCCCGGATGGGGAAGGTAACTCAGAGTTAACATGCTGGGGTTTTAAAGAGAGTGAAAGAGGGTCTCGTTCAAGACGGGAAGAGTAATGCTGTGAGCTTGGCGCAGGCTGAATAAATGTGGCTGTGGCTTCGAGGGATGGCTTTGAGTAGGCCATTGACTAAAGGAGATATTACCACTTAGGCCACTGGGTGGCGACAATGCAGCGCTGTGGTCTCGTGCTATCACCATACTCAGTGATGATTCTGTATCCACGCTGAAGTGCTTGCCTTTTATTGCTATGCTGTCACTTCGTGCTCATTGTGTCTGTTTCTGGATTACGGGGGTCACATGTTCAGAAGGGCCACAGTCCCTGGACGGGGGTGTCTCAGTTCCTGCAGACTTCACAGAAGATCATCCAGTTTGCTTCAGGCCAGGAGCCTCAACCCGGAGACACTATCATCTATGTGGCAGGAGCCTTTGACCTCTTCCGTATCCTTTTTTAGTTTTTAACCAAACATACAGTTTAGAGGTTTTTGTAAGTGCCTTGTATAAAAGCAGAGCTGTCAGAATGCTGTGAGTAATAGCCTTTTCTAAGATGCACCCTTGACTGGTCTCCTGTCAGACATTGGCCATGTGGACTTCCTGGAAGCAGTGCATAAGCTCGCAGAAAAGCCATACATTATCGTGGGGTTGCACTTTGATCAGGTGAGTCCCCTTGTGCCCTCTGTGAGACGTTTGTTGCCTGTCGAACGTTGGTGTTTCACTATACATTTCTTCTTTGTTGATATTTTCCAGGAGGTGAACCGTTACAAAGGGAAAAACTACCCCATCATGAATGTCCACGAGCGAACGCTCAGCGTCCTGGCTTGTCGAGTACGAAGTTGTTCTTGTTTCTCTTTAGCTGTCAGCACAGCGCACTGCATGTGTATCTATCTGCGGTTAATTTTGTGTGATTGATTTCTGACTTCTGTTGTGTACATTTTTTTCCCACAGTATGTGTCTGAAGTGGTGATTGGTGCCCCTTTTGCAGTCACGAAAGATTTGCTGGACCATTTCAAGGTCAGTCGAGTAATTATAAGTATCTGTCGACACTAGATAATGAGGTTCTCTCCAATTAAAAATGAATAAAATATGACATCTTTTTATCCACAGGTGGATCTTGTATGCCACGGAAAGACGGAAATATATCCTGACAAGGATGGATCCGATCCGTACGCTGTAAGACTCTAAACACTCTCACACACTGTAGAGCTCTCTTAAAACCACCTCTGTGAAATACTGTAATCTGCAAAGATGATTAGTCACATTTAATTGGCAATGTCTTTATATCCAGGAGCCTAGGCGGAAAGGAATCCTGCGTATGGTTGACAGTGGGAACAGCCTAACTACAGATGCCATTGTGCAGAGGATAATCAAAAACCGGTAAATAAAAAAAGAAGGCAGAGCTCCTGTCGGCGTCAAGAAAAATCCACAAAGGCTTGTGGGCAGAAATAGCAACATTTATATTAAATCACCTGAGGAAAATAGTATTTTTTAAGGTAAAATAAATGCGACATAATTTGCTCACTGCTGTAATAAATAATGTATTAAACTGGTACACTATTTTCATTCTCCTTGGCTTGATTCAGGTTGCTGTTTGAAGCAAGGAACCAGAAGAAAGAGGCCAAAGAGATCGCTGTGATCCAGGCCATGAAGCGACAAGAGGAGGAAAAGACTAAAGAAAGATCCCAGGCTGTGCTGTAGAAAGGCCCCAGACAAGCGACAGCAACCAAGTGTCAACATAACACTGACGAGCTCAATTAATCTAAACTCATGTACAGTAAAAATCAGCCCTTTTATACTTGTTATGACACCCTCCACACACGATCCTGGCTAATAGCAACAGTCCTTACAGCAGCCCGTTTATAGCCGGGCAGCATAGTCTGCTGCGGGATCATCAGGTATACAGTGTGTGTGTGTGTGTGTGTGTGAGCATGTGATGCGTGCGTGCGTGCGTATGTGTGTGTGGGTATCTTATGTGTATTAATATATCCTGCATATGCAACTACATGTTCGTGTCAGTCAACAATCACACATACAGACGTCTAATTATCGAGTTATAGGCAGAAGAATTGAAAAAAAGTTGGAGCAAGTTAGATATCACTTAGTGAAATGTCTTTTTTTAATTACTAAAGTACTTTTGTTTTTTTGTTTTTTTCCTTCAAAAAAGAAAAAGAGGAATTTTAAAGCATTAAATGATGAGATTTGGACATATGAAGGGCAAGTGTGGGGACCTGAGATGTTGGTCAGGCATTGAACTGCAACAAGGAAATTGATTTCTGAAGTGAAGTCATTTCTGTGGGAATTTCTTGCTGCTTTCTGCCCAACAACGGGCATGGCCCCACATCGATCTATCTTTGTATATACTGTATGTACTGTATGTATGTATCATAAACTGATTACAGTCTCTCTTGAGGATGCTAAAACCACTAGAGAAGCAGGGGAGAACATTTCCCCCCCTGCTTCTCTGCATCTACCTTGGGTTGTCTGGATGTGAGAAGGTTGTTGAAACTTTGATGGACTCTCCCGCGACCTCATGTACATATCAGACCTTGCTCCTATCAGACTGCACTGACTGCTCAGAAATCATCAGAAGTGCTCTATTTTAACGGTACAGCAGGTTTTTAACTCAAAAATGCACACTGTCGAGACCTGCACGCCTGGCCTTTTTGAGTGCAATTGCATTTATTTATTAAAACCAACACTCCTTAGATTTATCCTAACATAGAGAACACTACAGAGTTTTAACAGGCTGCTTTTAACTTTTAGTTTTCCTAGAGAACTATGACAGATGCTCAGTTGTTGACTTGATCATGAAATAGACCTCTTACTCATGAAATAGACCTCTTACTGTCATTGAGCCCTGAACAATTTAACCTCTGTCTCTATATCAAATGGGATTAAATAATATATTTTTTGTAGATGTATATTTTACTCACCTCCTCTCCATTAACTACTGTATAGATAGTGTTCATATTGTTTAAAGAGCATAATAATAATGTCTGTATGTCAAGTTGGAATGTAATCAGTGTAGGCTATGATCTATATGTTTTTGACAACTCCCAGTTGACATATACTGTAGAAACTGATTGGACTACAGTATACTATTGCTGATAATAATAACATTTTAATCTGAAAGGCTGTTTGTTGTCTTCTTTTCACTAAAACAGAAAATGTTCGGCCATTAAAGGATTGTCATGTCCAATTTATTTCTTCTGTAATTGAGGTAAATGAGCAGGCTGGGCATGAGTCACATTATGAAAGGTTAAGGTCATGTTTTGGGCACAGAAGTGACTTTGATCAGGAAAAAAGTGATTTGAATTTTGTAACATGAATGAGTCACACAGAGAGATCGTTAAATGTCAGGCCATTAAGAGTTGATTATTTTAGCAGCAGGTTGGTACCCAGCAAAGTTCTGTAGGCTTGGTCAGAAAAAAGGGCTGTAGAGGAAAGATTAAAATGTATTGTGGCCTAAATTGGAAGCATGGCTCATGTTAGTGAGTGTAGTTGATTAAACTGATCAACAGTATTTTGCTGACAAATTTAGCAATTTTAGGTCACATGCTGTGCCTTAAGGGAATTTTTAGTGACACTGTACTTAAATTAAAAGTAGAAATACCACAATACTTAATTAAAAGCAAAAGTCCTGTACTCAAAATCATGCTCAAATAAACGTACAGCAACAAAATATTCTGTAAGTATCAAATGTAAAAACAACATTTATGTAAATTGGCTCCAATCTCCAGTACAATAAAAATAATGTGGAGTAAAACGTACAATATTTGCTTGAGACATATTAGAGTGGAAGTATAAAGTAGCATAAAATAGAAATAAAATGTAAAGTACTTCAAAATTGTAATTTAGTACAGTTCTTGAATAAATGTAATTAGTTTTATTCAAAATACCCATCAAGAGGAAAGAAAGATTTTTGCAATTATGTTAAATGTTCAGTTTTGAAGGGTTATTGTTCTGCCAGCTTAATTAGAAAAAAAGACACCTTTAAGTAATTAAATTAAGATACTTTCTCAAAAAGAACAAGTTTGTATCTTAAAATAGTGACTTTGTATTTCAAAGTTAAGTTAGTATTTAAAAATAATGAGTTAGTATCTTAAAGTAATAAATTAGTATGTCAAAAATAACGAGTTTGTATTTTTTTAAAGTGACTTAGTATTTAGAAATAATGAAAGACTATCTCAAAACAATGACTTTGCATTTCAAATAATGAGAGAAATTCTCAAAATAATGTATTATGTTATAATCATTACTTTGGGATTTTCATACACCATCATATTGGCAGATTTAGGCTTCCATACACCGGACCTTGGTGTTTATAGACGGGCAGCGCGCACGTGTTCTTAATGAAGCAAACGAGCGCTTAAACTTGTGCTGAGAGTCCAAACACACCGACGACAAGAGCCAAAGCAGAGTGATGTTTTGCTGTCTTTAACACACTGCCGGTCCCACTGCAGGTAGTGAATTCATTCAGGTGTTCAGCACATTTATAAAAAAAAAAAAAAGTTAGTGTTGTATCTGCTTCAGGTGTGACACCACAAACAGTGTGAGAGCTGAATCCTCATTACGAGGTTTGGTCGCTCAAGTTTCACCTCTAAACGTCTAAATGGGTTTGTGGAGTAATACCTCAGGTTGTTATTCAGTCAGCTGGCGTTATGTTAAAAAGGAAAACGAGCAAAACACTTTTAATTCAATGCAACACTGAGTTTTGCGACTGTTTACAATTCATTTTATGCAACAATTAGCAAGCTAATTAATCCTCCAAAAAAAAAAAACGTCAATTGGCAGGTTTTAAGCTACTGAATAATATCAGAATATTAAAAAGAAATTTAAATGTTAAATTAAAAACGACATTCTTCCTCCTAAAGTCCTAAATTACACTCCTGTGATACATTTACAAACAAATTCACTCAGTGCAGGAAAATGTGCTTATCTGTTAATGTTTAAAAAGAGACTGATTTATATTTTAAGACATCAAAATTTACTCTAAATCTTATATGAAATGGTATTATTGGCCATAATTATTAAGCAGACAGTGCGTTATTATAGCCAGAAAGCGCACACAGGGATGCATTTGAAAAGTGTGACTTCCTCCTTTAGATCTGCATGGGAACGTGCCTCCACCAGGACATCACAGAGGAAGGTAAAAAGGCCAAACTCCAGAGCTCTAAAATAGAGAGAGACCTTTGTGAACATGCCCGGACTGAGATGAATGTTGTTAAAGTCCTCATGCTTGGTAAGTCCAACCACAGCAGTGTACATGCCTTTTTTTTTTTTAATGAGGTTTTACTGGAGTGTTACCACATTGAGGCTTTTATTTTTTCCCCCCTCTGGTGTCAGGAACTGCAGAGAGTGGAAAAAGCACCCTCATCAAACAGATTAAGATAATCCACAGTCACGGCTTCTCCAAACAGGAGCTCATCAGTTTCAAGGTATTGGACAGCCACAAAGCAAATGTGGAGTGTTTTTCTTTTTCTCCTCTGAAATATTAAAGCCACCAGGGCAGCGTCACTGACACGGCGTCCAGTTAAATGACCGAATGTCCACTCTGCAGTCCGCTGTACTAGACAACCTGCTGACCTCTATGAAGTTTGTCCTTCGAGGAATGGGCATGCTGAGGATAAACCTCGCTAACAAGAAGAACAAGGTGAGGGGAGGTGATGCAGATTCTTCTGAAAAGACTAAAATCAGCTTCTCTCCCACTTTTCATCGCAGCCCCACTTTATCACACTAGATGTCAGCCTTTACCTGTATACAACACACACATGACATGACTGAAATGAAACGGAGTGTCCTGTTCTGGTGATATTTTATCCCATTTGCTGTAGATGCACGCCCGCTCCATCCTGTCCTGCAGTCAGTGTTTGGGGGATGACCAGGAGCTGCTGCCTTTCGTGGCTCACGCCTTCTGCGCGCTCTGGGCTGACCAAGGGGTGCGAGCAGCCGCGGCCAGAGGTTACGAGTTTGAGCTGAATGATTCTGCACTGTAGTGAGTAGAGTGACCTTAAGTGATCTGCATTGCACAACATCGCCCAATTATGACTGACGGTGGAAATGTCAGGGGGGAAATTGCTCAGGAAGATGTGCAGCGTCACATCTTATTGATACAGAGCAACAGTGTACCAAAAAAAAGCACTGAGAATAACCCATCCCCAGGAAATTATTCCTGTGACATTTGTGGGATGGGGAGGCTTAATTGGGACCAAAAGGAAAAAAAAAACAGTTTGCAGATATCCAGGAAGGTAGGAACTGGGGTGGAGCAGATGAAACATACATGATTAAAGAACCAGTTTCCTTGTTTAGAGTGACAAGTTAAACAGCAAAAGCTGCAAATTACAGCAGAGATTTTTTTTGTCTGTAGCATTGGATTTTAACACATTAACTGTATTTTACTACTGAAAATTATGCCAATTTATTATGAGACAGAAGTTCAGAATACAGCCAGTCTGTTTTTATATTTAATCGGGCAGAACAGATTTATCCCTCCCCCGCCCCCAAATCACTGTTTCAGCAAATGTGCCCTTTCAATTGTTTATAAAAAAGAATCAGCCTGTACAGTATCATGAAATCCTAATGCACTAATCTGCATAGATCATTTTGTTGTGTGTGTTGTATCATCAGCTGAAGTGGGTATCATTAGCTGAAGAGTGGAATACATTTTGCTAAATGGCATTATTGTTTTGCACTCAGGTTCATGCCAACTATGATGAGTATTAGGGGAAAAAGACACACCCAGACATGTTACAGTACTTGTCAAAGCTGAAACAGTACCCCTTTTTAAATTAGTGCAGTTTTAAACTGTCTAGATTGTGTGCAACAGGAGGTTTGGCTCCCAGTTTTTCTCAGACAGAACACACAAAAGATAATCCATAGGTTGTTTTCTGTGACAGACATTCTGGAAAATGTAAGAAATTACATGAGAGACTTTGACCAGGACGTATGTGTCAGAAAATAACACATGGGATATTCACCAGTGTTTATATTATTGATGAACTACCCCTGAAAAAAGCGATCATCAGACCTTTTTTAAAGCTGCTGTAAATATGGTTTATTGGATGACCTACGTGTATTGGTTGTATTATGCCTGTGCTGGTACATGCATACAGTCTTTAACATGAAAGTGAAGGTTTTTTTTTTTTTTTTTTTTCTCCAGCAAGTTTTATCTTTAATTGTACTATGAATGAATGGACTGAGTGGCTGCCCTTATCTGAGGCAACAGGGAGGAGGTCTGCCAAGTTTAAAAACGTACTCCAGCTGGCCAGGCTGGAAAAAGACTAAGATATGACAGCTTCATTATCAGAACTCGATAAGGTCGGAGCTGGAGGATGATATGAAACTCAGCTAGCTCTCTTTCAGCGTTCTCACTCTGCTGGACTCCACATTGATTTCTCCCTCCAGAAATATTGGATTAGACTGTCGTGACACACTTGACTTTCCCCTGGAACCCGAAGGGACCGCAACGTGTAAAATGACTTCTCGGACATTAGATCCAACATGAACTGAAGTGTTACTGTTGCTAAAAAGAAATGTGCACTTATCAGAAGTTCAGTATAGAAGTAACCTGTGTTTTATACTTTATTCTAATCAACACTGGCTCAATTGACTTGAAGTCCCTGCTGCTCAGATGGAAACATTTCAAATGGAAATCAGCTGGTAGGATTTAATCTAAATGCTATGTTGTGAGGTGTTTTTTAAAATAAATGAGTAGACATTGTACCCTTGATGAACCCTTTGTTGTAGGACTGTTGTATTAAAATGCATTCGTTTTTCAACTGGGTGTAGACATCGTAGTGGAGTAATTGCCTTAATGAAACAAATGTTGTCTTGCCCATAAAAAATCAACCACATCACAGCCTAGCTTATTTTAAAACTAAAAACATTGTCTGTCTCGGCCTGATATTAAGAACTAGAGTCTAAAGCGGAGATGGATGTGTATCTGCTAACAACTGAGTCTCATCGGTTACTTGATATCTTGTGCGTCTTGTTCTCTTCTTATTCCCCCTCCAGTTTCTTCGAGAACATGAATCGAATCATCGCTCCCAAATACGTTCGTTCCCACTGAGACAGATGTTCTGAGAGTGAGAGTGAGGACCTGTGGAATTGTTGAGACGCAGTTTCAAGTTAATGAAATTATCTTTCGGTAAGACTTATTAAAATGGCAGTGCAAATTCAGGAGTGGTTGTTGCAACATGATATAGTGCCATGTGTGGATACTTAATGCTGTACGTGGGGTTCATAAAGGTAAAGCGTTTGATGACTCACTGAGAGCTCCCTGGAAATCATAAGATACATTTATTGGCAGGGGGACAATTGAGTTTGTGAATATGCATGGTTTTAATATTAAAACAATATTTCACCTTTCTTCAATTTGAGCTGAACTTTTGGCATCTTCTACCTTTTACACGAACAGTCGAGCTGTTGTTGATGTTACAGCACATTCAACTGTCATTTTCCCCTGAGACACTTTACCACTTATAATGAAGAAATCATGATTATAAGCTGGATATTAAAACTGAAAGCAACATTCAGTTCTTCACCAGGGATGATAGACTTCCCTGCACACACACTCTCTGCAATACATAAATAGAGACTTCACACACTCATCATGTAGGCTTTTCCTTATGTGCCTATAGATGCATAAAGATTAACTGTGTAATGTGTACATGCACAACTGCTAAGAGTTGTTTGTTCAGCAGACATCTGTATGGATCTGGAATGTGTTTTTGACATTCAGCTGAACTTTAGAGCAATGGTTTAATGAGGGTTTACAAGATTGCTATTGTTCCATGCTCTCCCAGTTTGTCCACAAAGATGCATTATGGAGATTGGATGTGTTGACCATTGGCTTGCTGGGCAGCAAAGCACAGCATGTAAATAAGTAAGCTTTAGAGTTGTTAAATGGTGAAGTTTTTTTTTTTTTTAAGGATCATTGTTCAAATTTTTTTTTTGTCATTTCTTGTTTGCTATCAACACTCCAATAGTTTACAATAGATGATGATGATGATAATAATAATAATTTCATTATGTGAAAACATAATGACAAAGATTCTTGATCTTGATAGACCGTCATGAGGAAATGGGAGAGAGGGGATATAACATGAAACATAGCTCCTCGACCATATAATTAAACCAGAGGTCTCTGCTGACATATGGCTCATTTCTAAACCAGCACAGAACCTCTATTTTACATTACAACTCTACAGTTCACCTCACTAAATGTTTGGCTGTGGTGGAGCACGTTCCAGTTGATTTTCACTGAAAATAGTGGTAGCGAATAGGGTATGGAAATAATTACCACTAAGTATTTAACTGTGGATAATGGGTGACAATAATACCAGCTTGCTCAAATGTGCAATCACAGGGTTAAACAAACAAAACCTTATATGTGGTTCATTAAGGACTTTTGGATTCAGTTTTATTTTCCTCCATTGTTACTGTTAATGGAGTTGTCCACTTAATGGTTAACATGTTGCTGTCCTAGAAAGCAGCTTGAAGGCTCTGGAGTTACATCAGTCTTAACTTGTCCTAGAGCTCTAGCTGAAGAGCAGCTTGAGGCTCTGGAGACTCAGTCTTAACACCAGCTCTTGAAGGGTCCCTAACGAAAGCTGAACTCTGCTGAGCTGAAGGAGGCAGCTGCATGACTCCGACATGAAATATTGATGGTTTCACTGTGCCTGTTTATTCCAGGAATAATAACACAAATGTGGAGGCAGCATAGCAATGAAACGCTGAAACCCCTTTCCCCTTTTGAACCGTTGAGTAAGCCACCATTCATAATGCTCCCTGTCTCTGTGCTATGACGGCATTCAGTGTGTGGGTCATTATACTAAGGCAAGGCAAATTTATTTATATAGCTCATTTCAGCAACAAGGCAATTCTAAGTGCTTCTCACAAGACGCCAAAAACACTAAGGCAAAGTGGAAAAGAAACACACCACAGGAAAGGACATTCAAATACTATTTAAAATCAATAATTAGAAAATCATGAACTGAAATACCAGAATAAAAGTACCACTGTAAAATAAGAAATTAATAATTAGATTTGAAAGGCAGTGGCAAACAGAAAAATCTTCAGTCTTGACTTGTAGCGGACAAGCAGTTGAACACCTGTGGGAGAAAGACAATCCATATAGTCCAGGGCTTCATGTATATTGCAGCATTTATTTCCTTTGAGGTTTTTTTTTTTTTTTTCCTTTAAGAAATATCTTCCACATATAAATCATACAAATCATAGAATTCTGGAGGCTCAGAAAGGTATTAAAAATAAGTAGTGCATGTTAGAATTTGAGGTCCAGAGCTGACATTTAAACATTAAACATTACAGAAGTATTTGATACATGATGATCTGCTAAGGTATTCATAGTAGAAATGTTGCTAGTCCTTGGTTGCTGCTAGTCTTTTTTATACTCTTACCACAGTGATGGTTCAAGTGTGACTCAAGGTCGCAGTGGTTAACTTTATTTTTTTTTTTTTCCTGCTTTACATGTAATGTCAGATGTACAGATTATCTGTCCTTGATTTCTATCACCATATTAGATTCTGTGTTTAAGATTGGAACACTCTTAAACTTACATAACTTATAAGCGTGACTAAAACTGCTTCAGTGTGAGTCAGTCTTCTATCTCAATTTACACTAAACGGTAACATTTGAAAATGTTATTTCCACAGGTCCTAATAGTAGAAGTCTTCTTGCGGACATGAGTAATCTTTTTTTCCCCTGCGGCACAGAATCTACTGCTGTCAAATGCCACAGTTAACACTTATTGTTCCCCCGCTTGTTAAAACTGACTCTTGACCCAGGGGATAAACGCTTCATCGCCTCTGACATGAGTACCGCAATCATGCACCTGGAGACTGTCTGGGCCAAATGGGAACTCATTACCTATGTCACCAAGACCCTCGGCTTCACTTAGTGCCAGATCATGTATTGAAATAGCTTGCCCCAGTGTTTTGAAATTGGTTTGAGCGTTTCAGTGTAATGCTATTTCTTAATATCAAGTATTTTTGCCGTGATGCCCACAAAAAAGATTTTAGTTTATTTTACACAAAATCCTCAACTGTAGCTGTAGATTGGAGTAAGACTAATGGCATCAATAAAGTTATGTTTTGATGTATTTCGCATGTAATACTTTTACTGAAACGGCCTGTTAAGTTACTCCAGTTTTTACAACTACTTACAAAAGTCCTGTAACCAGTTTCTGGACAGTTTCTATACATGAGCTCTCCAGTGGAAGAACATCATGTCTTCATATCCATGATAGTGATTTAAGTTATAAAACATTAAGATCATGCATAATCTTTTTTTTTTTTTTTTTTTTTCCCTCTCCTTACACTTACTGTCTCTGATCACTGGTAAGCAGAGTAAAGCATGAAAGGATGTTTTGCTCATTGACAGGTTGTATGATGTCGGGGGTCAGCGGAGTGAGAGGAGGAAGTGGCTCAGCTGCTTTGACTGCATCCAGGCCGTGTTGTTTGTCGTAGCCCTTAGCAGCTATGATATGACACTTGTGGAGGATCTTTCAGGGGTATGTAATGAAAATGATTGACTGGTTGCTATCACATGATGCGACTTTTTAATAGATTTACAATTATGATTGATTTAGTGAAATTTACCTTGGTTTCTTTTAGCCCTTCTCTTTGCTTTTCTATTGTTTCCCATATTAGAATCGGCTGCAAGAAAGTCTTGAACTTTTCAAATCCATCTGCACCAACTCAGTTTTCAGGAGCATCTCACTGGTAAGTTTATTTGCTCATACTTTAGATAGCTTTTTTTTTTTTTAAAGATTAAAGATGAATGAGTGTGCTTGGAATAAAATAAGTTTTAAAATAAAATAAGTTTTAAGTTTTTTTTTTATTGCCTCTGTGTTATGCACACAGTGTCTGCCATGTCTGTTTTTAAAGCTCATCTAAATGTGTGGAGGCACCCAAAGCACTGAGTGGCTTTTGGTAATCGTTCATGCCGAGCAGACAGCGTAAACTGTCGATGATTGCGTCTGACATACATAATTAGCATACAAAGTCTAAATGAGATGCAGGGCAGATGATTTCTGTTTTCTGAGTTGGCCACGAGCACTGCTAACACTCAGTGTAATTAGTTTGTTTGATTTCTTTCATATTGTGAGTTTGTTTGTGGGCCCACTGATGAGCAGGAATGGCTCACTTGTTGGTCAGTAGGTTTTCTACTCACCTGATTTAACTCAAGGCATTTAGGGTGAGTGATTTCCTCTGGCATAATTTTTTTTACTTTTTTTTTTTTTATTATTTTTGATTGTTTTAAATACTGGGCTTATTTTTCTATTAGCATTACGAAGGTATTCAAAAGAAGTGGTGTGAATGTCAATCAGTTACTACAATCGTGAAAAAGTCAACAGGAATTTCCTGTTTGTTTCCTTAGTTGACAGACTTCACCAAACTATATTTGTAGTATTTTACAGGTTGTGATTCTGTCCTCCAAATTTTGTTTTGAAGGACTTGGGGGAATTTTTAACACACTGACTCTACTTTTCTTTCCTTTAGTAGTATGTGTTTTTATGGACTTGAACCACGGACAAGTCTGACGCATATGCAGTGCATCAGTGTGTATTGGCTCTTCATCCATCTGCGTGGTGCCCCGTATGCATGGAGAGATGCTCAATGTCTTTATTACAGATGATAAGATTCTCAGTCTTTATATACAGAGGCGTGTGCATGAGGCTGATGCTGTCATTTATACATTCAAATGTATGTGAAGCGCTATGTTACAAAACTGCTGATGTAAAGTCTATGGATGATTTAAAACACATTAGCCCTCAGGTAGATAGTGTAATACGTGTGTATCTGATGCATTTTAGTCACAGCTAAGAGAGAAACTGCACTGAAAGACATCCACTTGGGCATTATTTGAATATCATCACTGTTGATTCTTTTAATTCACAATGCTAGTACCACCTTTCTCTTCCTCTCTCCACCAACAGATTCTGCTTATGAACAAAACAGATCTTTTCCGGGAGAAGATCCTAAATTCTGGAAGGCACTTGAGATTTTACCTTCCTAGTTATAAAGGTACGTTAGAGGATTGTGCTTTTGTTTTGGTCCGAAACATAAGAAAGTGGTGAGAAGTGAAAGTATATTCTGCTGACGTGAGATACTCCAGTTCTTGCTTTATTCTTATTTGTCATGGGTTTACAACTTGGAACTCTGAGGTGCTTTTTTCAATCTGCAATTCCTAAAGGAATTGCATGTGTATCTCTAGATTGATTGTTTGTTTTTCTGGATGGCTCACTGCATCCCTCCTGTCCACTGGGTAATCAGACTTTCTTCAGGCCAGAGTTGTCACAGTATTACAATATTCACACAGTCTTGTTTGTGTGTATATTATTCATTCTGGCCAGATCATGGTCATACATATTTCAGACTCATTCACAGGAACTGAGATGCAAACGGTCATGTTTTATTTGTGTATGGGGAACGAAAACATGCATATTCTCACCGGAAGCCTTGTCTTGCTTGATCAATATTTAATGACTTCGGCAGACTGCGTGTAGTTTGGACTGTAGTTAAACCAGCTGACTGAATCCTTCGTCCCCATCCAGGAGCAGATGGTGATGTGGATGCTGCAGCCCACCATATCACTGCCGTGTTTTCATCGAGCAACGGCAATCCTGACAAGCCGGTGTACCACCACTTCACCACTGCTACAGATACCTCCAACGTTCAGGTTGTCTTCCACATGGTGATAGATCAGATCATCAAGGAGAACCTGGCCGCTGTCCAGCTGCTGTAAAATTCTCCTGAAGGCTCTTTAGATTGTGTTTGTAGATATTCAGCACTGGAATTTTAAGCAGTTGTTTCCTGTGGGCATTTTTTCCCCAACTTTAAAATAACTTCTTTAAACGGTTAATAAGATTGGGATAATGAGGTTCTTTAAGCTGCACCTTACCCAATTTATTTTAAAACATTTTAAATAAAATATTTATTGAAAAACATGTTTAGTCCATTTTTATGCTTATTTATAACACCTCTTCCACTTTAAAGAACAGTCACTCACGCTTTCCCCAGTTAGAGTAATTTGCAAATGAATTCTTGTATCATTAAGCTGCTTTTAATACATGCACGTTAACTATCTTAGAAAAATGCACACATTTCTAAGTTGTTTTTCCTGGCTTAAATATTGTTTTGCCATATTCAATGCCTCAAAATCACCCATTACAGAATTAATTACCAAAATTGAATGTGCAAATTGTGTTTATGAGTCATTCATGTTTGCATAAATTGCAGTAAGTGATTAGTTGGTTATCTGCTGTGTAGATGAGAAGAGAGGCCTTCCATTGTGATGGGTTTTATCTTCAGTAATTTCAATATGCAATATGATTTTATTAATGAAAACTCAGATCAAATATGTACAGTAATACATTTACAGCCTAAAGGTTTAAGACCAGTTCATCATAAAATCAATAAATACATACATATATAAATACAATAAATAATCCAGAGAAATGGTAAATGAAAAGTAGCATATCTTCTACCAGTGATAGACTTGAAGTTAGAAAGATGTACAGTTTTTAAATGTCATGCCTTCAAGAAGCAGGCTTCATCATTCAGCCCAGCTGTCGGCGTTGCTGCTCAGTCTCCTGCACAGTCTGAGGAATCCAGAGAGAGGAAGACCTCTGCTTTGCACTTAAACGAGCCCTTGAGTTCCTGGAAGAGTTCGCAGCTCTGCAGGTTTGGTTTAATGTCCTTGATACAAATGGGCTGTTCAGAGAGAAGCAGACAAATTATACATTAGAGGGTAACTGAACCTTTAAATGCTGTGCACCTTAACCATGTTTATATGCCAACTAATGTTCCTGCAGAGAAATACACTAATCAATACATTTTATGGGTCTCATATTAGTAAATCTTATGTGACAACTGATTTACACTGTATGTATGTATGATTTTGAGACATTCCAATTGTAAACTACTTTATTCTGTTACTATGTTTTAGAGAGAAATACTGCACATTGTACTTGACTACATTTCTGACAGCTGCACCTAGTAACATGGAGATTTTACATATACAGAATATGAAGTCAGTTTATAAAACAGGATGCATTATTGCAGTTGAAAGTGTCCAAAGGTATTAAGGATTAGTTCAACCTCCACCAATGGATGAATAAGAGAGAAAAGAGAAGATGTCAGGCTGTTCTGATGCGTACTGAGCACTTTAACTTTAAAATTGAAAATAACCAAATTCCTTGTAGTGAAGCTGATTTATACGTTAGCTGCTTAAGCAAAGGATCTGACTACTTTATCCTTTGAACATGACTGCTGTGAAAAATTCACCCTTCTTTTGGCGCTTCTTTTTACTTTAAAAGAAAAAAAAAACAACTGGAAAAAAACAAAGCATTTTTGCACTACAGTATTATAAAATGGGCTTTCCACTATCAAAATGTAACCAAACCGACTATAGCTGTCACTCTAAACTCTCATTTATAAAATCAAAGTTTAAAATCTGATATCTGTTGATGTTATTTCACTTATTTTCTATGGTTTACACCTTAAAGATGAACAATAAACACTTTTTAAACACGGATAATTCGCTTTTGCCCAGTCGCCAGTCGTGCGTAATGCGTAAAGACAACCCTCTCCAAACCTCTCCAGCCACTCCTGCGCTGACAGCGGATCAACACTGACCATCGTCTTCAGGATGAAATGCTGCGGAGCTGATTCAGGGAACAGGCTTTTGCTCGCTGCCTCTCCGCTGTCCGTCGGGTCCGCCTCGGCCGTCCTGACGTACGGTGACCTCCGGATACCGGACAGCAAGCCGGACGCTCTTCCCACCGAGTAGTAGCTGGGACCGGCCACCTGCTTGTACCACGCCTCCGTGGGACTGCAGGCGACCAGCACGGAGATGATCACGATGGGGAGCACGAGTTTAGCGGGCATCTCCATGTCGAGAGCTGTGGGGGATGTGTGGGGGTCTTGGTCCTGCGACTGGTCCTCCTGGTTGCTACCGCTGGCTGCGCGCATCCTCCTTTTTTAGAGTCTACTTATATGGACCCCCGTCATCAGCCCCGCTATTCCGTCAACGAAAACTACCCCGGAGTGGGCGACACACACACACACACACCTTAGAGAAACCCACTCCTCCTGGCGAGCTTTGTTTGAAATATCTGTTCATCCCACAACAACTGAGATGAAATGTTTAACTCAAAAGCATCAGATTCTGTCATAAAATCTTATTTTTCTAAAAGCAATTGAGCAATATTCCACTGAAGCTCTGCTTAATATTCATGCACTGATTGTCCTGAAAGCAATTAAGGCAAAATGAGATGAGGTAGCTGGAAAAAAAGCAATGTTTGAGATTCGATGAATAAATCTGTGTGTTACAGGGTACAGAGTGAGTACAGAGGTGACTCATAGAAAAACGTGAGTGGCGTGTCATGTTGCAGTGTTGATGAGAGGGCAGTAACATGGAAGGAAAGTAAGATGGCATCAGCTTTTTCTAATATAGGCCAAAAAAAAAAAATTCTCGTTCACCAGTTAAACTTTCTTTTCCCTCTCTGCCCCATCAACTGTCAAAAGTGCACAGTTAAACACAGGTGGTTATACAAACCGCCCTCTAACTGCACAGTAATAGTAACACTTGGTTGGTATATCTTGTCATGATAAACAGCGACCACAAAAAGTCAGCGTGGCAGCTCTGGTGTGACTGTGCTCACGGCCACAACAAAGCCGCATCGGGTAGACAGTGACATGCACAGGACACACACTTTCTCAGCACAGGGACTGGTTTTCCTACAAGCTGAAGCTCTGCACGGTCTGTGGTGACCTGGTTTTGCAGGGTTAGAGCTGTCAGAGCGACCTGAAACATTTTTTGTTGTATAATAACAGGAAGCTGTACTTATGGTAGATATGTAGATGAAGAGGCAGATAAAGAAAAGAAAAACTTGTTCACCGTGTTTTGTAGGATAGAAAACCATCACCATTTCCTGCACAGCTTTTTATGAGAATTAAACGAAAATCTTGGTGTTTTGACTCGACTGCAACATGCCTGTTGAACAAAGACACTTGAAACTGGCTCTGATGCTTCTGTTTCTGCTTGGTGAGTGTAACACTTACGTGATTTTGGGGTAAAACTGCTAAAATCTAACATGAATCCATCTCTTTCAGGTGCTCTCTGCGGTACGTGGAGAGTGGAGCATCACCAGCAGAGAATCTGTGCGGTGAAAGGCTCGTCTGTTGTCCTTCTTTGTTCATTTTACCCTCCTGGCAACCTCACAGCGAGGACAGTCCTGTGGGGTCACGTAAAGCCTAATCGTTCCAAGGGTCTTTTAATTTCTAGCACCTATTTTAAAAAAGCCAACACAAGATTTCTGTATATTGGTGACAAGCAGCGTAATTGCTCTTTAAAAATACGCCAAGTGGAGCACAGTGATGCAGGAAAATACACGGTCATGTTAAACAGCATAAATAGAAGAGAGTCTGGTAATGTTAGCCCAACATTAATTGTTGCTGGTAAGTTTTTATTTCTATTTTGTTTTTTAAGAAACATATAGCAAACTGCAGAGTTAGAACCTGAAGCATTACATTGCTCCTCTAGATTTGAACATTTCTTTGACAAAACTGAATGGGAACACAACCGTGAGAGAAGGCGACTCTGTGAATCTGACCTGCACAAACGACTGTGATGACGGTAACCTGACGTCTGCTTTCACCTGGCTTATGAACGGAGAGCCCATAAATGAAGGACCTGTACTTTATTTAAGCAGCCTGTCCTCCACAAACTCTGGAAACTACACTTGTTCTCTAAAGACACACACGGGAACTACTTCAGGAGTCATAAACATCGATGTTGAATGTGAGTAGAGGACACAAGACCAACACTTCACAGAATGAGAAATAAGTAAAATGATTTAGATAACAGATATGAAATCCACCATATGGTGTCTCTTTCAGACGGCCCTAAAAACACATCAGTGTCTGTCACGCCGTCGACGGAGGTGGATGCCGGCAGCAACATCACCCTGATCTGCAGCAGCCACGCAAACCCCCCCGTGGAGAATTACACTTGGTTTAAAATTAACAATGATGATATTGTGGATGTTGAGCACCAATCTGTGTTCCTCTGTCGTGATGGTGGTCAGTATTTCTGCAGCGCCGCCAACAAACACAGCAGTCAAAACTCTTCTGTCGTGACTTTACAGATTAAACGTAAGTGATTCTTGATTTCCTCTCACCTTATTGAAACCCAACATATAGACTAGTATTAAAGTGGTGAGCAGTCCCTTTGTCACAAAATGGACTTTTGATTGAGGAAATACAGCTTTATGTGTTATAAAGAACAAGCATGAACATATATATATATGTCTACCAAGAGGTCACATGAAGAAAAAGAAATGTACAATCTGTTGTAGTTTGACTGGGAGACATTAAAACTGTTTCTTTGTTTCACAGAATATTGGGCAACATTTAAAAGAGACGCACTTATTATTCCTACTGCTGCAGTGCTTCTTATTGTGACCACAGCCATTGTCATTGGGTAAGCCCCTTTCAGACGCGACCCCCATCCACACTGATCTGACGGCAATCTAACACGTCGGCCTCGTGTCTCAATAAGCACCCCAGTGAGGAGCCAATTCCTTAATCTAAAAACACTCTATTACCAGTAGAAGTCATGCATTCAAAATCCTACTTAAGTAAAAGTACTGTATCATCAGCGAAATGTACTTAAGGAAGTAAAAGTACTTGTCAGTACCTATACATCACCCCATTAGTAGCATTTTAATGTTGTAATAGTACAAGGTGGGGGTACTTTTTACTGCTTTGATGATTAATGAAAGGGGAAGTTTTTAGATCTTGAACTTTTCATTTATTTTTTGTTAAATATTGCAAACGGTTACTTCTCTGGGCCACAGCTGCTTAGAGATCTGCTGATGTATTTCCATTGTGTAACACAATGATCGAGGCATGATTGTTTATTTGTTTCAGACTCAACAGAAAGAGCAAGTGGTCACCAAGGACAGACTGTGAGGAGGACTTTCAGGTGGCTCTATTATTACTGCAGGTTTAGCGTTCACAGACTAATGTAGTCTGACTTCTGATCTTGTCACATTTGGTGCAGTCAGTTTCACAGAGCTTGTCTGCAGCTGAGTTAAGCGGGTGAAAGGCAAATCAAAGCCACATCCTAACTCTCTGGTGGGCATCAGATAAGAGAAAACATATTTTGTTTTTGTCGTGTGGGTTGACAAGCCGCTCAGAAGCTCATGGCAGGAATGCAAAGGCAGATGTAGGAGGAGAACATTGTGCTTACTGTGCTAACTCATTTTTCTTTATGATTGTAAGCAGAATACAGAGTACATCAACTGGCTCGTCTGTGACAACAACCAATCACAAGAGGGAGAGCAGTGTGAGGGAAGAACGACAGAACTTGTCTATGCAACCGTTCACTTCAACAACAAAAGAAAGTCAAACATGTGAGAGGTTTTAACCATTTGGATCCATTTTTTTTGTCACATCTGTTGCATTGGAAGCACTGGTTCTGATCGACTATCAATTGCAGGGAGCAGCAGATGGACTCCTCTGACGATGACCGATGTGTGATGTACAGCACAGTATGCAGGTAACGCACAGGAAACACTTGCACAATTAAAGAATTATTTGCACGAGACAGCTTAAGTGCAAACATTTCTGTTCTCTTTTTCAGGACCCAAATGTGGAACCCTCCGTATATTGAGCCTCTTTGATCTGACAGCACACAGTTTTGCAGGAGTATGTGTACAGACATTATGTTTTGAGTGGATTTTGTTTGATTTTATTTTTCTTCTTTTATACAGATTTGTAAGATGTAATGCAAATGCACTGCAGTGACAATAAATACTGTAAAGTGTACACCAAGAAAATGTGAAAATATCAAAAACAACACACTGAAACATGTCTTCCCTTTGCAGCACAGACACCGGCAATTCAAAAGAAAAGTCAAGAACAACCAAATCAGAGTTAAAGAGAATCTCATTGAATGTTCACCTAAAGTTCCCTTTTTTTTAAGAAAAGGTACAAATCATGGGAAACCTCAGCAGAATGAAGAAAATAAGAGGTATGACACTGACTTTTTGAAACGTGAAATAAAGTGCACCATCGGCCTCATAATCTCTCATAATCTGTTATGTTAGCTGACGCTGTAAAAGTGATGCACATCTTGGCATCAAAACATAATCTAATGGGAAATTTAGCTGAACACACTGATCAGGGAATAGATGTTTTCTGCGTAATTTTCTCACCATTCTGTTTTTTTTGCGTGTATATGAGACATCGTAAAACTTCTTCAGTGCAGAGTGTGCCATTTAATTGTTCTCCTTATGCTAGGTTCAGTTCAATTGAACAACTGTGAGTCTGAGACCCAGCTGACACATTTTCATATGATCAAACATGTCTAAAGGTTTCATCAAAGAGATTTGATTTGATTTGTGTGTTTTTTTTGCATGCTATTGTATTCCCTTCACTACACTTCTGGGCCAAGTGTGTGTGAATGTGCTGATGTGGTGCTCAGTGTTTCTGATGCTCAGTGTTTCCTGGTCAAATACGCTCCCTGTTTGTGTTTCTGGTGCTGTGAAAGGTGAATACTCCAGAGTTTTTTTGTTGCTTTGCCTCTCAAGAGAGTCATTAAAGTTATGTTCCCAGCTGCGAATTTACACCATGTATGATTGACACTGGTTCAACAGGTTGTAAATACTGTAAATATGTTGAATAAAATGACAAAAAAAGAGTAAAAAAAAAATTGTGAAACAGTAAAAACAAATGTTCTTCCAGCTTATCTTTACTGATGCAACAAAGTGTCAAAATACCAAAGAAAAAAACCCCTCACCAGATCTACCCACTATCTTGATCAGTAAGAGAGATCTGCCCCAATTTACCATTGCATTCTTTTGACGGACTGATGGTAGATAAAAAAATATCAAAACTGATGAAGCAGAAGCAGGGATACCCTCTTTTTCTCAATCCACACACCTTCTTCCTTGTCAAAACCCCAACACAGATGTGTTATGCCAGCAGCAGCTAATGTAGCGTCAAGCCGCTAGCCTAAATGAAGAGCCGTTTCAGAGCTGAAAGAGCTGGATCCTGGTTTCCCATCACGACCACACCAATATATATCCAATATATATTTTTTTACATATCCAAATTTGGGGTCTTCAGCCCACACTGACGCCGACTCAAGTGACATCACTTGAGGCAAAGTATCAGATTTCACAAAGTTCCCTCTGGAGCTTAATGCAGCTTTTGGGTGGCAGAAGCCCAGTCCGTGGGCACTTGACTTGGAAACCAGAGGGTCACCGGTTCAAGTCCCCACATGGACCAGTCTACATGGAGGTGGACTGGTAACTGGAGAGGATGCCAGTTCACCTTCCTGAGCACTGCCGAGGTGCCCTTGAGCAAGGCACTGAACCCCAAAACCTGCTCGGGGTGCGCTTCAAGCTCACGGTGCAGCCCCTTCACTCTGGCATCTCTCTGCCAGTTTGCATGTGCATGTGTGTGTTTCCTACGTATATGTATATGTAAAAATGTGTGTGTGTAAACAAAACAGAGTGAAAATGTTAATTTCTTTCCCTAGTGGGATTAATAAAGGATTCTTCTTTTTTCACATCAATGGCATGTGACATGTTTCCTCTATGCAGGTGGTTTCACATTTATATATACTGCTCACATTCAAAAATAAGCCATTGGGTGAACATTGAGTCTGTGGTGTCCTGACCTCATTTCGGGGGCTTTTTCAAGGCAACTTAAAACATCTTTACATCACAGGAAACTTTGCTTAGTAGTGGGAGAACAGACACACCAACTCTGTATTTTGAGCAGAAGACAATCAATGTTGCCTGCAAACATTTTTGGAAACCTTTTACAATAATAGGAAAAAGGAGCTTTGTGAGTCCTTGATTACAACTGGAAAGAGTTTCAACGTGTGGGCTGAGCAAATGAAGCTGACATGGGCTCTGACGCTACTTTTTCTGTCTGGTAAGTGCAACATTTAAATCTCATTTTAAGGTAACACCGACCAGCTGAAATAATGTGATCAACAATACATTTGTTTCAGGTGCTCTCTGCAGTGAATGGAAAGTGGACTATAACCAGCGGCATATCTGTGCAGTGAAAGGCTCATCTGTTGTCATTCATTGTTCATTTTCCTATCCTGACAAGCAGGTAGTACAACATGTCAAATGGGGTCATGAAAAGTATAATATTTTTGATGGCCCTTTCATATTTGACAGCAACTTCGCTAATAATTCATTAAGATTCCAGTATATTGGTGACAAACGGTACAATTGTTCTTTAAAAGTAAAACAAGTAGAGCACAATGATACAGGGAAATACACCTTCAGATTTACAACTGACTCCAAAGAGGGCAAATGGACTGGAAAAGAGGGCTCAACATTAAAAATTGTTGGTAAGTTTTTTTTAATCTTTTAAATCTAAATATAGTTGTGATTCTTCTCCGCACTTCAGTCTGTATGGTTTAAAACTGAAGTATTACATTGCTCCTCTAGATTTGAACATTTCTTTGACAAAACTGAATGGGAACACAACCATGAGAGAAGGCGACTCTGTGAATCTGACCTGCACAAACGACTGTGATGACGGTAACCTGACGTCTGCTTTTACCTGGCTTATGAACGGAGAGCCCATAAATGAAGGACCTGTACTTTATTTAAGCAGCCTGTCCTCCACAAACTCTGGAAACTACACTTGTTCTCTAAAGACACACACGGGAACTACTTCAGGAGTCATAAACATCGATGTTGAATGTGAGTAGAGAAGTGTGAGAAGACCAACACTTCACAGAATGAGAAATAAGTAAAATGATTTAGATAACGGATATGAAATCCACCATATGGTGTCTCTTTCAGACGGCCCTAAAAACACATCAGTGTCTGTCACGCCGTCGACGGAGGTGGACGCCAGCAGCAACATCACCCTGATCTGCAGCAGCCACGCAAACCCCCCCGTGGAGAATTACACTTGGTTTAAAATTAACAACGATGATATTGTGGATGTTGAGCACCAATCTGTGTTCCTCTGTCGTGATGGTGGTCAGTATTTCTGCAGCGCCACCAACAAACACGGCAGTCAAAACTCCTCTGTTGTGACTTTACAGATGAGAGTTGAAGGTGAGTTGATTTACACACCCTTACATACATTTCTCTGATTAAATTATGATCACAGGTGATTTGAAAAGTTGTTTTTATTGCATTAATTGTGTCTGAGTCATATAAGTTGAACTGAAACAATCACTTCTGAAACATAAATAAATATAAATATATTCTTTTTTGTCACATCTTTTGGTTTGATTTGATTTGACCCCTTCATTCACACACTGCCTTTGTTTAACAGCACATCCGGCAGCATTTAACAGATATGAACTACTTATCATTCCTGCCGTTGCTGTGCTTCTGATTGTGACCTCTGTAATTGTTGTCAGAAGGTAAGCTCTATTTACATTGTCTCACTATTAAATCTCATCAACAACGATCATGCGATGATGTTCCAAAGTCTATCTGTGTTTCAGACTCAACAAAAAAAGGACAAAAGCAGCGGAGACCGACTGTGAGGAGGACATACAGGTGACACTATCATTATATTGACTATGTATATAAAGTTTATCACGGTTCTAATGTGTTTCTGATGTTACAGGTCAAGCTATTAGTTGTCTGCAAACACATAACATATATATAAAACACAGGTTTTAGAAGCAAGTTGAAACCACGTCTTAATCTGAAGAACACCACTGTGTGGGTCACAGTGGTTTAGAATAGAAACGTAGAAAGAGAGTTAAATGTAAGTGGAGGCCATTGCAGTGCACTAATTCATCATGTGTTGTTTTCAGAATATTCAGAACAATGATACATATGCCAACTGGCCCGTTTTTAACAATAACCAATCACAAGAGGGAGATCTGTGCGACGGAGCAATGACAGAAATCATCTACACAACTGTTAACTTTCACAACAAGAGACAGTCAAGCATGTGAGACATTTATTTATTTTTTTTTACCATTATTTATTTTTCAAACAATTATTTCTGTTGGATCAGAGGCACATGTATTCATCAGCTGTATCACCTGCAGGCAGCAGCAGATGGACCCCCATAATGATGACGAAAGTGTGATTTACAGCACAGTGTGCAGGTGAAGCTCGACAGGAACTGGTTTGCTTAAGACAAGTGTACACGTTTTTGTTTCTCTCTTTTTTAGGATCCTACTGTTTACAACTTTTATCTAGTTTTGTCACATGTGTTGCATCTTATGCAATGTTACTGACTGACTGTATCACCTGCAGGCAGCAGCAGATGGACCTCCATAATGATTATGAAAGTGTGATTTACAGCACAGTGTGCAGGTGAAGCTCGACAGGAACTGGTTTGCTTAAGACAAGTGTACACATGTTTTTGTTTCTCTCTTTTTTTAGGATCCTACTGTTTACAATTTTTATCTAGTTTTGTCATGTGTTGCATCTTATGCAATGTTACTAACTGACTGTATCACCCACAGGCAGCGGCAGATGGACCCCCATAATGATGACGAAAGTGTGATTTACAGCACAGTGCACAGGTAAAGCTCAGGAAACACTTACACATTTTATTTGCATGAGACAGCTTAAGTGTAAACATTTCTGTTCTCTTTTTCAGGACGCAACAGTTGGACCCTTCATATACTGAACTGTCTTGATTTGACAGCATGCAGTTTTGCAGCAATATGTGCACAGACATTATGTGTTGACAGTATATTTGGTTTCTGAAGTTTTGTTTTTATTTACTTCTGTTTTACAGATCTGTAAGATGCACTGTAAATGCATTGCAGTGATGATAAATACTATAATCCAGATGACAAAATAAACAACAAAAACAAACAAAAAAACAACACATTCTGCCCTTAGTAACACTAATACTGGTAACTCAAAAGAAAAGCCAACAACAACCAGATCAGAGTTTATAAAACTGAATGTTTACCCAAGGTTGCAGTTTTCTGAAGGTAAAAATATACAGAAGGTTTAATAAGACGTAAGAAATTGACTTCTAATGGGAAAGTTAGTTAAATGTCACTTTTCAGGGAATAGATGTTTTCATTTCCACAGCTCCGATGATAACAGAAGTCTGCTGGCAGGCAAAGTCGTTATCAAAATGATCAAAAATATGTCAGTGTCACATCAAAGAGAATATGTGTTTTATAAAGAAAGTTATTATCATTCTGTCACCTCGCCTTTGAGTCAAAGGTACATTGTAAGTGCATACACCAACTGGCTGTTTAGGTGCTGTCTGGTGCTCGGCGTTTTACAAATCCTAGATGTTTTGTGCTTTTGGCACTGTGGAAGTTAATTTGCTTTCTGTTGTCTTTAGTTCCCGAGATTCTCAAGAGTAGCTCACTAACGTGATAAACACAAAATACGCTGCAGGTAATTTGAACATGTGCAACAGGCTGTTAAAAATTTGAAACTAGGTAAAACAAATTAGACACAGACAATTATGTGAGGCAAAAAACTAGTATGTTAGAATGAGAAGCAAGATAAAAACGCTGTACAGGGAAACAAACAGAAGCACGTCCCGACTTTTTCAGGGGAAAAGTGAACTCAGAATGAAAGTGAAACAGCTCTCATTAACGTTTACTGGTTTTTCTTTGAATCTGTGTAACACCCTGTCTTTTCAACAACATCCACCTAGTTGGCCTCCATGGCTTTAGTGAGGAGTATACTGAATGTCTAATATGCATCTAATTATGTAAGCTAAAAGCCATCAAACTTAAGTTTTTATTTCTTATTCTTATTTGCAGTCCAGTGGGCAAAATGTCTTTGCCATGCTTCTTGTATTCTGTACCTGAGACAATAAACAACACTGTAAACAGCTCCCCTGACTGTTTCTTATATATATAGTTTTATGTTTGACTTCACTCATGCTTTCAGGCTTTTCAAGGCCACAGGTCTAATTTTTGCGTTTCTACTTTATTATTTTTACACAAGTTGCCTGGTGAAGACAGGGTTCAATACCTTTGGATCTGACAGTCTGAATGTAACACACTCCTAACCCGAGAGTTCAGTCCAAGTTACCATGGTAATGCATCTGCTCAAAAATGACAACGGACGAGCCAAAGTAGAGTCTGAAGTTATCTTGCTGCAACACCAATCTCGGGTGTTTCAGCGAGATAGCTTTGGTGAAATATTTTTTTCCCCTCTGATGAACACGACGTCCACGTGCGAAACCATTTGGTGCAGACGTCTACTTGAAATAATAATAATTAAAAAAAAAAGTGCATGAAGTGCAGACTGCCTGCTGCAGACTGCCTGCACTTCATGGCTCACTATTCCCCAAAGTTGTTCAAATTCGAGGTTATTCTGCCCTCTGTTGACGATTCAAGAGCACAGCATCCTAAAACGAGCTGAGTGCTGAGCCGCCGTCGCTCTGGCTCGATGGATGTGTGGGTGTTGTGTGAGAGCTGTAGAGAGGCGCAGCACACAACAAGATAAAAGGTCATGTGGCAGCCATCACAGGATGCTTCGTATAACTATAAACACATACGGGTTGAGCGTGCTTCCCTTTACTGACATTTCACAGGATCAGGACAGTGTGGATCTCATTTGAGTGGAGATTTTCTCTCTTCTGAAATTGATTAAGTGCTGCTACTTGGACTTTGGACATTTTGCTGTGGTTGTTTGTTTACTGTAAGAAGCAGACACACCTCCTTCACTGTGGCCTCAGCTATTTCCTTTCTTCACTCAGTTTAACCTCATTGTATTCTGATCCAGGGAAAAGTTCAGTCCTCTTGCTTCACATTCAAACACATAAACACACCACGGGGGAATTTGGAAGTGGGGAAGTTGAATGTGAGCGTGTCCTCGCTCAGAGACAAAGCGAATAAAATGCAGCTACAAGCACGCATGTGTCTCCGAGGGCCCGACTGCTCTGTGACAACATATCTTACCAGTCACTGCCCTGAACCACATACATCTTCATAAAATCTTTATCATGGCAATTGCTATCTTTTTGTCAGCATAACATAACCTATATGACCTAACAGTTTTTTTTCAGTTTGACAGACTGGACTGGAACAACTCATTTGATCAAGCCAGCATGACAAGAGACCTGTTTGCCTAAGGGAAAGAGAAAAAAGGTTTCAGCATATATTAAAAAAATACTTTTGGGAAATCCCACAATCCATAAATGTGAGACTAAAATGTGAACCAAGACTCTCCATGTCTACTAGTGATGTTTTCCATTCATTATAAGACAGGATACTTTCCCTTTTTGAATTTGCAATAACATAAAGCCGATGTGTTAAAGAGTGCTCATACTTTACTTTGGAGTGACAGAGTGCCATTACAGGAGGTGTCTGGTTACAGTACTCAGTGTCCTTATTATAATCACCTCTCCGTACCTGTGCACCTGCCTGATTTGCACGCTCCAAGGCCGAGAAAACACCAAGATGACTCATGAGGAAAGTAAATGTTACGAGTTAACGCCCATTTCTGACAAAACGAAACTTTCCAAGACATGCGGAAATGAGGCGAGAGCGCGTCTCTTAATGTGACCGTCCGCCGGTCTCACCGCAGCTCCGGCAGGGATGACAGCCGGGCTTTTTTTCCTTTTGTGACGCCGGAAGAAAGAAAGGTCGGTCAGCTCAGGTAGGACTGCTAAAAGCGACTCTTATTGCTCTGCAGGCAGAAAGCTGGAGGTGATAGTCAGACTTATAAGGGGTAAATTAACCCTGTTAGCCGGTTTAGCTAGCTGCTGTCAACTTCTGAGCGAGTCTGCCAAACTGGGCTTAAATGCCATTTTGGTTGACACCTGCGCATTTTCTTTCTTTTCTTTATTGCCGCTGTTTTATTCTGCAAGGTGAGTGAGTCAGGGGCTAATGTTAGCCGAGGTGCGCAGCTCAGTGGGGAGCGACTTAGTGAGCTAGTTAGCTTCAGCGAGGCAGACAACGAGCAGGCTGACTCGCCCCACGCCGCACTTCTTTAGTGTGATACAGAGCTGCCAGTGCGATTTATTAACTTGTGGTGTTACTTTGATAGCGACGAAAACTGTTGGGATGTTTGTTTTATGCCATTTTCAGCAGACACCGCGGGCTGGAAGCGAAACAGGAAGTGACGTACCGCACAAAACAGGCAAAGCTAATACGTGATTGGCTGAACCTGTGCAGCCAAAGATCGTTTCATTGAGTGGAGGAATCACTCCATACTTGAAAAATTGTCCCACACAGACTCTCCTGCATTTCTTTGCAGTTTTCCTTGCGCGCTTATATTACTACATAAGTATGATTTATATTGTGTTTTTCTTACAGTGTTTTTTTTTTTTGCAAGTGATGTTTAACAGTTTGGACCAAAAATAAAATAAAAATAAATATCAACATTAATAATTAAGTACACTGACAAGTCAATCTAATGCAATTTCCTTTGCTTTTTGCTCACAACATTACAACAGTAACCATTTGATGAAAGTAAACTATTATTTGTGATTTTTAATTTGAGATAAAGTTCAGAGTCAAACTTTGAATATGTCAAGGATGCACAAAATGAAAGTGGCTGTCTGTTTATAGCACGGGCCAGTAATTTTAGACAAAAGTGTGTGTGTGTGGGACGGTGGAAACCACAGCTGTGCTCTCTGTGGTTTTGAACAGTTTCTTCAGGATCCTGAGCGGTTTCTTACAAAGACAGAGCAGAGCTTTGATCACCAGTCGAATTATCCTAAAAAGAAAGTGAATCTTCATCCAGTAATAGGCCACTGCAAGCATTGTCACTGAATCTCACTTTGTAATTTTCACATGTGATTTTTGGGATATAACAAAATAATCAGCAGTGTTCAATTTTATGCACTAACTCCTTCATCATAAAACAATCACACAAATGAAGACTGGTAGAGGTCATTATTTTAACTCAGGTTTTAAAAGGGAATGATTTTGCTTTTTTATTGCAAGAATGATTTACATATTGTTTCTTTTACAACTGTGTTTTACTAGCATTTACACCTTTTCAACTCCAGACTTTGGAGTGTCTAAGATCTATAAGGACAAGGGGCAATCATAAAATCCTGTCTTATGAAATATGCTACCTGACCTTTTGCAACCTGAGAGAGGTCATTTGGTGTGTTCTAATATTTTTTGAATAGGCAAGTTCATAAAAAGATTTTCATTTTTTATTTTGCTACAGAAGAGTAATTGTTTTATTTTCTTTAAGCTAGTTTTGATCAGTGTTGTATTTTTTTGAGGAAGTTTGTATAATTTGTGTGCAGTGAGACTTCTCAGTTTTTCTTATCTTCAGCCTGCAGTGGACCACTGACTGTGTAATTTCCATTTCAGTCACTAAAGGGCATGTTCATTTGTCAGTTTGCCGGGTTAGACTGTTCAAATTCCAAATGAAAGAAACAGCTTTGCTCCAGGTGGTTGCTTTGCAGAGCTGAACACAGTCTCATGAGGCCTCTACTTGAAAAATTGAAAGTGAAAGGAATCTACCACGTGGTGGGCCTTTTTTTAAGCTATACTCCATTTACAGAGATCACTGAAATCTGAAGATGAAGTGCCCAGGCCCAGATTGTGGCCATATTATCGTGGAGAAAAACGCCAGGTTCTGCAGTAACTGTGGCCAGAAGCTGCATGTCCAATCTGCAAACACACAGGGTAAGTAGTTTAGTAATCTGTAAGTAATTTAGTAATAGACATAAATATATATTAAGAGTGTTGAGATGTTGTAATACTTTTTAAATAGCATCCTGAGTAGACCACATATGAGGTTTACTGTGCATCAACATTGAGTAACAGTGTGCCACAGAGGCCTGAGTTGTTGATTAGAACATCAGACTGCCCAGACATGATCAAATCACTTTCATCTTAAATGTTAAATATAACAACTTGTTTGAAAGGTAAGTAAAATTGATAGAGAGTGTTCAAAACCTTCATTCTGTACGCCGTCGTGACACGGCATCATTATACAGCAACTATAGATGCAAAATTACAAAGTACTCAACAGTAAAATGCAAACTTGAGCCCTATGACATAAAGATCAAGCTTAGGTGCTTAGGTGTAACTGATAATTTAAAGAGAAATAAAAATGAAAGCCCAAGGTAGGTCCATAGAAAAGCATATGAGTGTCTGTCTTTCTATGTTATTTTTGTATTCTTTCATTTGGATTTGACTGAAATGATCTGTGGATGCAGTCTGATTAGTATACCACATATTTTATTTCAGATAAAGGAGACCAGCCCAAATCCTTGGTAGCAGACTCAGAGGGTAATGATGAAAGATCGGCATCACTGGTGGACAGCAAAGAATCCAATAAATCCCCCAAACGGCCGAATGATGAGTCACTCAAAAGCCCAAAGAAAAAGGTGAGTGAACTGTCTTTGTGTTGCCTCACTTCTCAATTTGGAGAGCTTTCTATGAGTCTAAGTCCAATTACTTTTGTCTGTCGTCTCTATCTTATTTTATATTATTTTTAAAATATTTTATTGTCTAGTTACTATTTAATTTAAGCTTGTGTCTTACAGTACTTGATTTCATCTTTTCATGTGTATTGTTGTTCACCAACACACCAAGTCAAATTCCTTGTATGTGAAAACCTACAAGCAATAAAAATGATTTTGATTCTGGTCATACAATGATTTTATGATCTCCCAGTTGCTTCAGCAAAAAACGTTTCGCAAAAAGTTAATCTAAGAAATTTAAGAAATTCTTTGTGCAAGTCAGAATGCCGTCATCCCTTGCTATTATTTACTATATACAGAGAATTAGCTCAAGTTTTGTTTTACCTTTAGTTTACAATAATTACATGCTTATTATCATGTAGAGGAAATAATTGGACTAGCTTTTAGTAGAAGAACTTTAGATATTTAGGAAGCTAATTGTTAATCAGCATATGTGGACTTTATATTTAGAGTTAAGATTGTGGCATGGTTTCACATGAGCAGTAAAGGGGTTTGTAGAATTAATCTCCAACTATCTGGTATTTATAGAAAAAAAAGAGGAAGAGGAATAAGAAGAAGAAAGATGGCTCCTTGTCATCAAACCAAGATAAAAACCTCTCTGATTTGTCCCATGTCTCTCTGGGAGACAACCAGGGGAAGACGATGCAGGGCGGAAGAGACTCCTCTGACTGTGATAGCTCAGATAATGCAATGGATGAAACACCAGACTCACTCCAAGATGAACCCTCCTCCCTAGAGAGCCAGCCTAGTTCCTTAGCAGCTAACAGCACTACTACAGCACCTGAAAACACACAAATCATTCAGAGTGAAAATGCTGTTGCCACAGCAGAGGCAGGAACTGAGAGGCAATCTGAGGAACCTCCAGGTCAGCCTGATGAGGGCAAGAGCAATGCACAGAAATCAACTCAGGATCAGACACTCAAGGCAGCGCCGTCAGACACTCCGAGTCAACGTCCCACCTCAGATGACAGCAAGAGTACGACTTCTCAGCCAGGATCAGGCAAAGGCGCAAAGGCCGCTAACCTTAAAGATCAGGCTGACAGAAAAAACACAAAGACCAAGAAAGAGACGACCGAAAACAAACAACCTACACTGGACCAGAATGCCAACGTGGAGCCGAATGTGAAACAGACGGGAGAGACCAAACAGAAGGGAAAGAGTCAGCAAGGCCAGAAGCAGACTCCGGCAGCTGAACCAAAGATGGTTTTTGGTTCTCAAACATCATTACAGGTAATGCCGACTAAAATTTATTTAAAGTAATTTAAGTAATTGACTTTACTTCCAACTAATTGAATTGATTAAAACAGAGGCTTTCTACTATTCTTGTCATGGAGGAGTTTGAGGTCTATCTTTAACTCTATTGTCACTTATTACAGGCCGACAGCACAGGCTCCAGTGTGGAACAAAAGATGGTTTTTGGCCCTCAGACATTACCAAAGGTAATGCAGACTAAAGTGGATGAAAAGTTATTATTATTGACAAAGAGAGGCCTAAAACTACTTTATTTTAAGAGAAAGACTTTAGGGTTCTATATTTAAGCATATTTAATGGCACTTATTACAGGTTGACAGCACAGGCTCCAGTATGGAACAAAAGATGGTTTTTGGCCCTCAAACATAATCAAAGATAATGCAGACTAAAGTGCACCAGTCATTATCATTGACACACAGAAGCCTACATTTTATTCTTTTAGCAGAGAAAGAGTTCAAAGTCTGGATTTAAAGGCGCTGTAGAAAACAATTGACATTTATTAATTGTTTTTTTTAACTGATCTTTTAAAATATTGTTGCCAGTGTGTGAACAGATAATAACCTAGCTTAAAAAAAAGAGATCTCTCTGGACTTTCTCAGTTACCTAATTACCTACTAATTTCTGGCATAGCCCTAATTGAACCAAATTCCATTCAGAAAACAGTTAGCAGTTAGCAGTTAGTTATTTGATTGTCATCTTGCAGACAGACCTGACAGAGACATTTGGGCTTTTTCCAAAACTGCATTGTACCGTGGTTGTGTCAGCATCCTTTTAATCCAGTTTCATTTAAATCACTGTCCACAGCACAGACTCAAAACTTGACAGAGGCAACATACCTAATTTATAATATTCATCTAGTTCATTCACCATTTGTGGTTTCATCCAGCTAATATAGCTCTGCTGATGTTGCTGAGCCTCTCGGTGAAAGGTAGACTAAAGCTGCCCAGTGAGTTCTCAACATCTATTTAACAGCTTTACTGAAATGCAAGCTATCAAGATGATGTATATCAATCTCATTCAGTGTTGTGTGTAATGTCACTGTTTTGGCTGATAATGACTCACGCCTATAGAATGCGAGCACCTGAATACTTACTGCAATTGATTTAATGGTCACAGGTGTCATTGTAAACAAGCATTTCCTGAATGTTACACACAGCCCCTTTAACGTACGTATTTAATGCCACTTGTGCAGGCTGCCAGCACAGGCTCCAGTGTGGACCCAGAGGGAACAGAAGTGCCCATGGTGGTTCAGCAGTCTGAGAGTGGGCAGGACTCGACTGCAGCACAGACCTCAGATGCTTACAAGGAAAGCAAAGATGACAATAGAGATAAAACAGGATCCAGCACTCCCGCTCAACCCAAAAGGTGATTGAGTTTTCTCAGATGGTTGTATTTGCTTTTGCTCACCACATGGCTGTACATTGTATTTGCTATATGTGTATTTATTTGTTTTTTTTTGTTTTAGGTTAACCAAGAACAAGACCATCCCTGCACATGACAGACTCACAATTTACTTCCACGCAGTTCTCTCAAAGGACTTCAAATTTGATCCAAAAGAAGATCACGTGTTCATCAGGGCTGGGTCTCGTATTGGGAAATGGGAAGAAGATGCCGTTGAGCTTTTTGTGACCAGGTACTTTTTTCTTAAATGAATTGTCAGTGAAGCTCAGATTGTGGCATTACATATGGGCACGTCAAAAAGTTATTTAGTTTGAATTTGGAATAAATCTTCCGGAAAATTGTGTTTGCTTGATTGCTAAAATGGCTTTGGAAGCTGGTAACTACTAGTTTAAACATAAAACAGGACAGGACTGATAAATTGTCACAGAACTGTCACATGTTGTGTGCCAACTGCTATCATTTCAGTGCCCAACCTGTGCCCATCCCCATTGCTGCACAGGCAGCCACAGCACCAGGCATGTCTACTCACCTGGTGGTCTTAGAAGTCCTAGAATGCTTATTTCTTTTCCTTTTGACGCAGGGATCTTGGAGAGCACGGATTTCTGGTAGAGGGCAGTCTGACGACAATCAAAACTAAGGCTGTGTCTGTCTCGATCCCGTACAAATATATTGTCTATAAAAAAGGTGACTATGAGTATGAGTTTATATACAAACTGGATTCTGCACAGGAAAAGACCAACAGATGTCTGTTTGTGAAGTCCCACCTCCTCAATCATGAAGGTAAATGCGACTTTCAGTTCGTTTGTAATTAAATCTATCTGCATTGTAACAGCATTTGAATTGTATTCTGATTATTATTCTGAATTCTGAAATCTTTTTTTCAACAGGTGACTGGCATCAATATGATGACATCGTCTGTGCCGCACCATCAAAAAACATAATGAAACGCTTTAAAAACACAGTCAAAGAAACTTTCTGGCCTGAACAAAAAAAGAATCTGATTCGGGGCCGAGAGATTGCTGGGAATATAATGCTGGAGACGATATTTGATCTTCTGAGGAGCTGGACTGGCATCAATTTGAGAAATTTTCTAATCCAGCTGCATCAGTTCTTTGAGGTTTATGGGGAACCTTTTGTATATGAAGGGGAACAAAAGAAATGGCAGTCCTTAGAATATGGAAAAGATAATGTAAGTTTGTAAATTCATAACACAGTAGCATTGATTGTCTAGTAACACCCAGGAAAGGTAATTTCAAAGTACTTTGATTTCTTAGGTAAGGAGTATGCTGAAGGATTTCATGCTGACAAACGTGATTCCTCAGTTGCTGAAGGACGGAGACGGGAAGAGCCTCTACATTGAGGATTCCATGAGAGCAGGTGTGATCATGCTCTGTACATGTAAACAGTATGACATCAGACTGACTGATGCTGAACTTCATCGGCTCTGCACTGCACTGCGCCTGCCCAAACTAAACAAAGAGGATTTCCTTCAGTTCTGGGCAGATTTTTCACAGGATGTCTCTATGCTCAAGTAGGTACCTCATCTTTTCAACAGCCCAGTAACAGTGACAATCATGTTTCACCCACTTAAGATAAATAACTTACTATTTATATTTGCTCTAATTAATGTTATGTTCAGATGCTCTTAAAATGATCTTTGTTCTAGTCTGCCAGAAAAGTTGGTGCATCTGATAAACACTGTGAAAAGAGTGGGAATGCCACGATGGATTCTGGTTCTTCCACTCCTCCACTTGCTCAAAGGCACCACAAAGCCCTTTGAAGTACCAACTTCTGTAAACTGGAAGAGCAACTTGTCCTGGGCAGGTTTGCAAGGCCTTGACATGCAAAACTCAGCATACATGAGCAGTCAAGACAGGAAGTAAGTCCACCTATTTTTGCTGAAGTATAGCTAGCTATAATATGGAGATAGATGGATAATATTGTTCATATGATAACTTAGATTTACTTTTTTAGGGCACTGGTTAATTTGATGAAAAGCAACAGTCACCTGATGGAAGTGGATGCACTTTTAGTGCGATCCTGCTTGTACTTAATGTCACTTGATGATCTGACGGAGTGTGTCACCAACATTGACATTGAGCTTTTGGACATTCTTCATCTTTTTACCATGAAGGCTCCTCAGGATATTACCCAAATTTCAGTGAGAGTAAGTGAAAGCACTAGTTTGAAATAATACATTTGATGGTTATGGTTTTATTAAATGTATTAATGTTTTTGGATGTCCTTTATACAGACAGTATCTGACATTCTCTCACATATCCAAGAGCATCTCATTGAAGAAAAATACAGGTGATTAATCCATGCAAATTTCCCATGTTTTTCCCAGGGTTGAAGTCATAGACCCAGACATATCATTTGTACTTGTTACTTAAATTGCTATTGTACAGACAGTTGACATGTTAAGACTTTTTTTCTGTCCATACTGTTTTGTAACTATTTTGTTGTTAAATCAAATGTATACATGGAGGGTAACATATTTATAAAAAATGATTCTTTCCTCTCCTATTTTTATTTTGTTTTGTTCATAGACATTTCACAGAGGGGTATAGGAGAGAGTGCCTAGCAACAGCAGTGAAACTGCTGGAGAAGCTCTGCAAAGGAGTCAAACCGTCGTCATATACCCAGAACTACCCTGAGATTCCTGTAGCTTGTATGAACCTGGTTGCATCAGTGTCAGACTTTGTTTACGGCAGCAAGCAGCAGGTACGTGAAGTGAATTTTGAGGCAAGCTGTGAGCATTTCAGTCACAATGACGTTTTGCTAATATCAAATACTGTGCTAATAATTCTCTTTTAGGAGACTCAAGAAGTGGAAAGAGAGCAAAAATATGCAAAAGACTTGATCTGTCAGGCGATGGTCATCATGAGAGACTGGATTAGTCAGTCCTTCAGAAGGAGTTTGCTCAATAAGGGTCTGTCATCCCTTTACAAAGCTGAGGCCACAGAGGAGATTGAAGTGAGCAGTTTTGTTATATTTTGTAAATACAAAGCAAAACTCATGGACACTCATAACCCATCATTACCAGAGAAAGATGGAAAATGATTCCTTTGTTTGTTGTGTATTATAGACGTGGAACAACATAATCTCAATCTGCTTCAAAGATGAAGATCTCACAGAACAATGGAGACAGACTTTCATAAAAGATTTTGAGGGCAAGTACAAGCAGGTACGTTATTCATCTTTTTCAGATTCCTGTAAATTATTTTTGGTTAAACTGTGGAGCATTTTATATACATTTTAAGTGTCTGTCTGGTTTTAGGAAACTGCTTTGGATCAAATCGAATTCTACTGTGAAAAGACAGAGGAACTCAGTAAAACCCATCCACACATCTCTGTTAGTATTGAGAAGTGTGCTCTTGAGGCTGTCACATCTTTGTGCCAGGTATGAAAACGTCGCATTGACTTTTAAAATGTACATATGTTAATAGCCATGGTTCTAGCCATATTTATGAACAATAACAACTTTATCCTACAGACAATAATGAATGAATTACAAATGAAATCTTCAAGGAGACTTGTCTTTTATAGAAATAAAGGGAACTGCATCAGTCACAGATTCACTGCTTTTTAAAAGTAATTTATTTTTTCATCATATACAGACCAAGTCTGAGGGAAAACTGTTTGAGAGGTTGAAGATAAACTGGAAGTTCGGGAAACTCATCTCAACCATTATCCAGAAATCCTGGCCGAAGGATCATCGAGGAAATGATCAGAAAGATGAGGAAGTGGTCCTTCAACACATCCTCTCCTGGACTGCTGCCAAAAACATTTTCCAACTACACGGTATCTTCTCAGGAAATAATAAAACATTCAACCATACGTACAGCAATTAGAAAAATCTCGTGGGGTAGGGAGGTGGTAGACATTAGTAAAATAAAGAGTGACACCCTGTCATGATATTTATGAGAGCAAACACACCCTCCAACAGTCAGAAACCAGCTTTATGAAAGCATGGGAGAAGTTAAGCATTGTAATCACACAATGTGGTTCTAGACAAAAGACTGACCTTTAATTTCTGTCATTACAGGCGCAGAAGAAAAGCTGATTGAGAAGCTTTCTCAAGATGCCATGGACAAAATTGCTATAGCCATATCATCGTTCACAGCCATCAAAAACCAACTGATCCATGGAGACATTAAGATCAACATCCTGAATATTATTTTGGAGAGAAAAAATGCCTACTTAGAGCTGCTGAAGATCGGTAATGAGAGTGTGCTTGTCATGTGTTGACAAGAAATGTGTTCAACATTTGATAATAAATGCTTATTTTATATGTCAGCGTGCGCAGGCTTAATAGAAATACTGAGATGTGAGTGTGTTCATTTGTGATTTGACATAAACAGATTGCCTCTCTGAAAATGAACAATACAAGGATGATGCCAAAATGAGGAGGCTGTTGCAGTGCAGACAGGACGAAGTGGAAGCTGTGCGCTATGAGAAGAAGCTTGTGGAAGTCCTCTTAACAATGAGCCACAAACTTGAGGAACATATGACAGGTATGTTGGTATTGACTGGAGAATGGCTTAGTTTGCTTTGATCATGCAGTTGCAGCAAATTAAATGCATTTATTTCATCTCCACGATAGTTGATGTTGCCGACATTGAAGAGAGACAGCAGGTCAACATTGATGTCATGCCCCTGAACCGTTTCATGGAGGTTCATCAGTTTGGCCAAATGTCCTCTACCATGGCGGGTGTTGTCACCTACTTCAATCTGGATGAAGATATCAGGCACATGGCAGAGGTCCTGTACACCTTCAGAGACAGTTACATATTCAAAGAGTGTTGGGAGAAACAAGCCAGACTCCTGGTTGCTAAAGAAATGGAAGATGACGATCCTGATGAAGAGGAAGTAGAGGACAGTACGGCAACACCAGAAATTATTCACGACGACATTTTCAAGCCTTGCTTTGCTAATTACAAAGACATCTACACTTGTCTGAAGAATGGTAGTATATGCCTTGCGGAGGTAAACCAGCTCTTCAGTGCTTACAAGGGCAAGTATGAAGAGCTTGCAAACGACCTCGATATCATGTGTGGAATTGATAAATCGACAGACAAGAACTGGATCCACAGCAGGGTTCAACAAATCGAACAGTATCATGAGCTCCACCTTGCTGTGGCTTCAGCTGTAATAATCATGACAGTGAAAGACACGCTGTGTCTTCAAGGGGACTTCAGAGTTTTGAAGACACTCACAGAAGTTGTAAGTGTACAGTTCTTGTCTTGAGTTATATTGGACCCAGAAAAATGACACATGAAAATTTAGCGGGCCAAAAACTCTCTCTGCATACAACATGTTTATTAAGTTGCTGAACTTTAAGTGTTGAATTCCCTCTCCCTTCAGGGTCATGCAGACTTTCAAAACGAGCAGCTCAATCGAATTGACAACGACTTGATGCAGGCAAAGATGGTTCTGGTAGACATCACTGAGCCTCGCAGACTGTGCCTACAAGAGCTGGGACTCCGAGGACTCTTTGTGAAATGGGTGAAAGATGCACTAGAAGGTAAGAATAGTTACTTTAGTCTTTAGTCAAAATGTAAATTTAATTTACTGTTCACTGAGGCAAATTGCTTTAATTTTTTCAGATATAAATGAGTTGAAGGTGTTCGTTGACCTGGCCTCCATCTCTGCGGGAGAGAATGACATGGACGTGGATCGTGTTGCTTGCTTCCATGATGCTGTTCTCGGCTACTCATCAATGCTCTATGAGCTTAAACCAGCCTCTGGTTTTCACGAATTCAAAGAGGTGCTGAAGAAGCTCTGGAGAGCTTTGGAGAATGACAGCAACCTTCCAAACAAACTGGTAAGAGGACACCTTACTGATATGGCTACTAAAAATATTCATCACAATAAATTTTCAAATTTTAGCCTTTGGTCTGAAAGTAACCCTAAATTCTTTACTAAACAACTTGATGTGCCTCCAGTTGGTTGATTGATACCAATATGATTTGATAGACATTTGGGAGTGGTTTATGGACATTAAATCACTTAGAGGTCGATGGTGTTGGGCCCTCTACTTCTTCTTTCTTATTCTTTCTTTTTTTTTTTTTTTAAACCTTTGTTTATTAGATTTTCTGCATGACAAATCAGTAACAACAGTGTAGAGAACATCAAACTCAGATAAATTGTCACAGTAAAAAAAAAAAAGGTTGTAAGGTTGTAAATGAAAATCAAGGATAAAAGGCCACAAGTTAAACAAAAAAACAACAACAAAAAAACAAAAAAAAAACAAATAGTAAATAGTAAAGTACATACACATCAGACCAATTAAGTTAGAGATTGCAGGACCAAACACCCCCATCACTTAAATGCATAGTAAAGAAAGGAAGAGAAAATAAAGTTCCAGCCTATGTTACATCAGCCAACCAACTCACTATGAGAGAGTTTAATCTTTTTAAAAAATTGAAAGAAGGGGCCCCAAATTTCATAAAAATTGGAGGACAAACTGCTACGAGAAAGTCGGATCTTTTCCAATTTTGAAAAGTAGAGAACATCCCTCAACCGGCGAGTATGTGAGGGAGGTGTCCTGGATTTCCAATTTATTAGAATTAAGCGTCTGGCCAAAAGAGTAGTAAAAGCTATCATGTCTTTTCTGGATTTATGGAGATATGGAAGTGATGGAGTAATACCAAATAAGGCACTTAGACCATTCATTTCAATTCTTTCCCCTAGTAACCTCAGACAGGGTGTTAAAGACACCTGTCCAAAATTTACATAGCCGAGGGCAGAGCCAAAATGAGTGAATAAGGTTAGCTGTCGCCTGTTGACATCTGTCACAGATCGGGGAAATATTTTCATACATTTTTGCCAGACGGGCCTTAGTGAAGTAGGTCCGGTGTATAATCTTACACTGAATAAGAGCATGTTTTACACAGATCGAGGATTTGTGGACCCTCTTTAAAATCTCTGACCAAAGCTCATCTGTGATCTCAACACCTACATCCTCTGCCCAAAGATCCTTTAAGGGGTTTACTGGTTCCCAGCGCAGGGAGTGAATTTGTTTATATAACAACGACATGGAACCTTTCAAGGTCGGCAAAGGTTTGAGGAAAATATCCAAGGGTGTTTCATTGGGCAGGTTGGGGAACCCAGGAAAATTAGCGTGGACAAAACTACGAACTTGTAAATACCGGAAAGAAGTGATTTTTAGGAAGTGAAAACGACACTAAAAGCTGCTGAAAGGATGCAAAGACATTATTAATATAAAGATCTTTAAAGGTTTTGATGCCAAGATTAGACCAGGCTACAAAAGCTTCTATCCACTAAAGACGGCTGAAATATATGATTAGACACCAGTGGAGCATTAACCGAAAGATTCTGAAACCCAAAGTGCCTCTTAAATTGAAACCAAATCCTACATAGGGCCCTAACCAACACATTTTTTGTAAAGGGAGATATGGATGAGGCAATAGGAGCATGTGCCAGAGCTTTAAGAGAAATTTGGGCTTACAGAGTTAGCTTCTAGGATCAGCCATAAAGGAGGGAAATCTAAGGTGTCGTACCTCTACTTCTCTTCTAAATTCTTCTGGGCATTTTTTTGTTTTTAAGTTAATTTTAATTTTAAGTCAAATTTGAGTTAAACTCTTATTAACACACAAATTAGTACAACACAATTAAGAGTGTTATCTTATTTTGTAGCGGGACAGTGCACGCCATTTGGAATGGCTGAGGACTGTGAAGGACAGCCATGGGTCAGTGGAGCTGTCGTCTCTCTCTTTAGCAACAGCCATCAACAACAAGGGTATCTACCTGATCAGTGCACAAAATGCAAAAAAGGTAAAGAACAAAGTCAAAGATAAAGTCATCCATATATCCATGTTGCACAGAGGTTGTCTCTGAGAACAAAGTGCTTTCAAAATTATGTATATGTATTTTTGTTTTTTAAATCCAGCTGAATCTTGACACCGCTCTGAGGCTGCAGATTCCAGAGGAGCATGATGATGGCCAGCAGATGCGCTACTATTCTCTCGAGGATTTGCGGGAGTTGCAGAACAAACTCATGCTCATGTCTGGAAAAGGAGATCAAGGCCAGAATGAAGTTGATCACTTTGCAGAGGTATATTGAAATATTTTCTTTATATATAATTAACATAGGTAATTTTGTTACCAGCATAAAGTTAAAATTCTACTACTAATATATCAATCCTTCAACTACTACTTTAAAATGTACTAATGATAATAATTATAATTAATATTATATAAGATGCACAAACTTGTTAAAAAAAAAAACACATACATCCGCTTAAAGTGATAAATCAAATATTAAATAAAATTAATAATACATTGTTTTATTTAAAAAGTTATTTTATCAAATTTTAAAGCAACAGATCTAATTATATCTATTGACATCAATAGCGATTACTTTGTTGTACTTAACAATATGGACTCATTCTTGTTATGTCTGACAACTACAACACATGGGTGAACTAAGAGATTAAACAATGTCAAATTTATTAATCATCATTTTAGTTGTCATACTGTATATGAAATTGTTCTCTGCTTGTGCTGGAGGAAGGTTTTATTCCTTCTGAGTATACTTTACATACAAAACAGACAAAAAGTTGCATATAACTATAGGGGTGTTTTTATTTTTCAGGTTTTCGCCAATGTTCAAAGACTAGCTGAAGCATTCATTGCTCTCTACACTGCTGGGAACCCTCTGTTCAGACGCTGGAAAGCGCAAATCAACTGCTCTTTAGGTAGCAAGGAACCCAGCATTATGATGGACTTCAACCTTGACAGTGTTGTCAGTGTTGTCATTGTGGAGGGCAGTATAGAGGAGCAGCTTCCTGAATTTTGCAGGAAAATGGAGAAATGCCTGGACTATTGGAGGGATTTTGTGGACAAACAAAGATCCCAGCATTACTATCTGAACTACTATACAGCCGAACAGATTGTCTACCTGTGCAGCAAGCTGAGTCAACAAAATGTGTCCAACGTGGAGGACCAAGTTCTCATGATGCTCTCCTTCGTCAAGCCAAATTGCACAGCCTCAGACTTGAGGCAGGTCTGGCATTCACTCCAGTATGAAATCCTCACCAAACCAGAAGAGCAAAATCAGGACATCGAGTTCCAGACTTTTGTTATGGTGCCAAGAACTGAGCTTGGAGACCCAGACTTCCCCAGTGATTTGGATCATCTGCCAAGTCTTGTTGAACAAGCAAAAGGTTCGCAAAAATGTGATCTCATATGGAATGCTTACATGAAAGACATGAAGAATTTTCTTCCGCACACTCTTGATATAAAAAATCTTGGAAGACTGTTGGAAATACTGGCCAACAAAGAAGATGAAAGTGAAGAAGGTGAAAGTGAAGAGGACATTTCTGATTATAACACTGGAAGTCTTATAATGAGGCAGCTACCTCAAGGCCTGGCCACTGGAAATCCAAACCTCATTGTTTGCCCGCACGATGAGGTCTTGACATCTTGTATCTTCATTTACATGAGTAGTGAAAACGAGATACTTCCTACTTATGATGAGGTCCTCCTGTGCAACTCCTCAACACCATACGAACAGGTGGAGCTATTCCTCAGACGCTGTCTCAGCACAGGCTACAGGGGACAGAAGATATACTCTCTACTGTATGGAGATCTGCTCTCTTACGATGTGAGCTCTAAAGTTGAGAGTTTTTTTCAGCGAATGAAAATGCAGAGCAGAAAAGACTACAGACTTGTTATTATCTGCAGCTCGGAAAGAGAACATGCTTACCTTCCCTCAGCCTTCAGCCAGTACAGATTGCACATGATTCCCCAGGAGCCATTGACAAAGATCCAGTGGTACCTTCACAAACACTTTGTTGTCCCAGCAGATCAATGCAGTGCTGCTGCTGCATTCAAAGACCGACTGTGTGTTGGTGTCATCTCATCCAAAAGGGCTGGTGTTGGTATGTATATATTTATAGTACTCAGCTATTTTATATTTTTATTTAACTGATGGTGCTTACCTCACTGCTAAGATTTTTTATAACTGCCATAATGACCTGTTTTGAAAAATGCAGGTAAATCTCTTTACATCAAGAGGCTGTATGAAAAGCTGAAGCGCTCAACGAAAAAGTCGTCGATGATGAAATGCATTCGCTTGATTGAACCAAGTGTTGATGAGAATGTCATCCTTCAATCTCTGTTGAACACCCCCAAGAGTAAAGAACTCATGATCTTCCATTTTGACATCACATCATCGGTAATAATGAGTCTCAAGTTAATGTTTAGTTTTGTGTAGTGGAGCCATATTAATAGGCAACTTACATACAGTGCTGATGGACTTTGTTTTATGTGACTGAAAAGGTGCAGAAAGGCCTCCATGAGTTTCTTTTCAAACTGTTGATTCTACGCTATTTGATGGACTCGGAAGGGAAGATGTGGAAGTGTAATGACAAGCAGCTCTATCTCATAGAGATTTTAGAGCCAACTGTCAGGTCAACCAGAAATGCCCCACGGCAGGTAAGAGATTTTACAAGTATAGTACAAACACTAGTCATTATCATCTGAATTTCAACTGCTTACCCTCTGTTGTATTTTCATCTTTAATTTCTCTGTAGGATCAAATTGTGAAGAGCACATTCACAGATGTGTTTCCAAATATTTTCTGCCGACCACCCAAAGAAGTGCTAATGCTAGAGATGCAGAAGCAGGAAGATCCCACCATTGTGAGCACAGACGATCCACTGATGGATGATGAAGAATTTAGGAGCGCAGCCTTTCAACGGCCATACCAATATCTCACGCGGTTTCATAACCACAGTGATCTTGATGCATTCACATATCGGGGTGTTGAAGGGTCACACATGGAATGCCTTCAGATGCTTCTCATGCACTGTGGAATCATGGACCCGTCTTGGGCAGAACTGAGAAATTTTGCATGGTTTCTTAACCTTCAGTTGCAAGACTGTGAGACATCAGTTTTTTGTGATCCCACTTTCACTGGAGACACATTAACTGGATTCAAAACTTTTGTGGTGGACTTTATGATTCTGATGGCAAAGGACTTTGCCACTCCATCACTCAGCATCTCTGACCAGAGTCCTGGCAGGCTGCAGATGGACCTTACTGGTGTCCGAGATGAAGACTTGGCTCCCTTTCTGATCAGAAAGAGATGGGAAACAGAACCACATCCATACATCTTCTTTAATGATGACCATGTTTCAATGACCTTCATTGGTTTCCATCTTCAGCCCAATGAACATAACTCTGTTGATGCTATTGAGCCCACCTCTGGAAAGGTGATAAAAAAGAATGTCATGACAAGGGCACTGTATGAAGGCCTACAGCTACAGAGAGTCCCTTTCAACGTCAACTTTGATAGCCTTCCAAGGGGGGAGAAAATAGAGCGAATATGCAATGTTCTTGGTATCCAGTGGCCTCTTGACCCTGATGAAACATATGAGCTTACAACTGACAACATACTGAAGATGCTGGCAATCCATATGCGTTTCAGGTGTGGCATCCCTGTCATTATCATGGGAGAGACTGGTTGTGGTAAGACAAGACTCATCAAATTCCTTTGTGAGTTGCGGAGGAGTGGAGTGGCCACAGAGAACATGAAACTGGTCAAGGTGCATGGAGGAACAACTTCAGAGATGATTTACACCAAAGTCAGAGAAGCAGAAAACATTGCTTTTGTTAACAAGCAAGACTATGGATTTGACTCTGTCCTCTTCTTTGATGAAGCCAACACTACCGAGGCCATTAGCAGTATTAAGGAGGTCCTCTGTGACAAGACAGTCAAGGGAGACAGTTTGACACGCAACTGCGGATTGCAGATCATTGCAGCATGCAACCCTTACCGAAAGCACACAGATGAGATGATTCAGAGGTTAGAATCTGCTGGCCTTGGGTACAGAGTTCGAGCTGAAGAGACCGATGAAAAGCTTGGGTCTATCCCCCTCCGCCAGTTAGTCTACAGAGTTCAAGCATTGCCACCAAGCATGATCCCCCTGGTGTGGGACTTTGGACAGTTAAACGATCACACAGAGAAAATATACATCCAACAGATTGTGCAAAGAGTGGCTGAAAACAAAGCAATAGATCAAAGTTACATCAAGTGCATCACTGATGTCCTTTCAGCTTCACAGAAGTATATGCGGACAAGAAAGGATGAATGCAGCTTTGTCAGCCTGAGAGATGTAGAACGCTGCATGCAAGCTTTCGTTTGGTTCTATGAAAATCACGTCATGTTTTTTACAGAGCTTGAAGAATTTGAGAGTAAACAAAAAACTGAGAAGAATGAAAGGCATCAGAGACCGCTTGATGTCAGAGACCCTGTGCTCTGGTCTCTAATCATGGCCATAGGAGTGTGCTACCATGCCTGCCTAGAAAATAAGGATAAATACAGACAGAAAATCAGCAAAAGCCTACCACCAGCCTACAGCCCAGCAAGGGTATCGCAGGAAATCTCTCTCATGCAGGATCTTCTTTTGGGAGGTGTCCCAATGGGAGATACTATTGCAAGAAACAGTGCCCTCAAAGAGAATGTCTTCATGATGGTTCTCTGCATTGAGTTAAGAATCCCTCTCTTCTTAGTGGGAAAACCTGGAAGTTCAAAATCTCTGTCAAAAACTCTGGTGGCAGATGCAATGCAGGGCCAAGCTGCTCATTCTGACCTCTACAAAATGCTTAAACAGGTCCATTTGGTTTCCTTCCAGTGTAGCCCTCACTCAACACCAGAAGGCATTATTAATACATTTAAACAATGTGGACGCTTCCAGGAAGGAAAGAACCTGGATGAGTACATTTCAGTTGTAGTTCTTGATGAGATTGGGCTGGCTGAGGACTCTCCAAAGATGCCACTGAAAACCCTTCATCCACTGCTAGAGGAGGGATGCATTGATGATGAGCCATTACCACACAAAAAGGTTGGATTTATTGGTATCTCTAACTGGGCTTTAGACCCTGCAAAGATGAACAGAGGCATTTTTGTCTCTCGTGGTGACCCTGATGAGAAGGAACTCATTGAGAGTGCTAAAGGGATATGCAGATCTGATGCAATGGTTTTGGAGAAGGTCAGGGATTTCTTCCAACCCTTTGCAAGAGCCTACTTGAAAATCTGCCACAAACAAGGCAAAGGATTTTTTGGCCTACGTGACTATTACAGCTTGATCAAGATGATTTTTACAGTGGCCAAGGCTTCGCAACGCAAACCCACTGCTCAGGAAACTGTGAAGGCAGTGCTGAGAAATTTCAGTGGTAGGGATGATGTTAATGCAGTTGCTGTCTTTACCCAAAGACTGCAGATTGCACCCAACCTGGAGAACATCAGTGCCATTGAGTTTGTGAGAGAAAACATTCAGGCAGTTGGACAGGAAGAAGAATGCCGGTACCTGCTGGTGTTAACAAAAAACTATGCAGCCCTACAGATCCTGCAACAAACCTTCTTTTCAGAGAGTGGCCAGCCAGAGATAATCTTTGGATCCAGTTTCCCAAAAGACCAAGAGTATACCCAAATCTGCCGCAACATCAACAGAGTAAAGATCTGCATGGAGACAGGACAAACAGTTGTGCTCCTAAACTTGCAGAACCTCTATGAAAGTCTCTATGATGCTCTCAACCAATACTATGTCTGCTTGGGAGGACAGAAGTACGTGGACCTTGGACTGGGAACCCACCGTGTGAAATGCAGGGTGCACAAGGACTTCCGGCTAATTGTCATTGAGGAAAGAGAGGTGGTCTACAAACAGTTCCCAATACCTCTCATCAACAGGCTGGAGAAACACTACCTGGACATCCACACTGTCCTTAAAACTGAGCAGAAGAGGATTGTGGATGAATTGGAGAAATGGGTGAAACTTTTTGTGTCTCTCAGTAGTCAACACACTGCAGTAGTTTCGGCCTACAAGTACCAACCACCAGACGTTTTCATTGGCTATCACTCAGACACTTGTGCTTCTGTGGTACTTCAAGTAATAGAGAAGCAGAAGGACAGTTTGGAGATCTCAGATCCTGAGAGGAGAGTTCTGGATGAGGCTAAACTCATACTGCTCAGATGTGCCACACCAGACTCAGTGGTGCGGTTGGACTGCACAGGCCTTCCGAAAGTGGAGAGTGAATCTCTGGCCAAGATCTACTTTGAAGAGCAGAATAGCAGCTGTTTAGCTGACTTTATTCTTGCTCACACAAGCCAGGAAGTACATTGCTATTCCTCCTTCACAGAGGTAACGTTAAAGTTGTCATTCAATACCAGTTTCAAATATTGTATAACCTGAAGTTGAAAGTCCTTATAAGACCTAAATAATCGTAATTTGAAACCACCAGGTTACAACATTCTCCAGACTTCTGACAGCATCTGACTTGGAACCACTGGAGCAAAAGCTGCATAATGTTGAACTTCTCTCACTTCAGCAGTTTGACACTGAGCATTCCTTCTTGAAGAAGATAAGGTTTGTTGAAATATTGGGGAATGTATTACTTTACGTTTTATAACAGGCATGGTCCACTTAATGACATTTGTTGGTATTGTCAAAGCTAACAAAGCTAAGGTAGTCACTTTTCTAGTATGTTTTGTTATGTTGTAAAGAAACCTACACAAACTAGTCAGAGGGCAGATATACTGTTTGAATTTACAAATTTACAGTTTAATGTGATTTTAAAACCTATTTTGACACTTGTATTGTTACAGTATGTTTGTGAGGATATACTGTGTGTCCAGAAAAGCACTGAATCATTTTCAGCAAGAATATACTTAACAACAACAATCTTAAGGTGTGATCTTAGTCTTAAGATCATATCCCTGTTTTCTTGTAGGAACTTTGTCACAGCTGGAAGCAGTAACACTGGACCCTGCAACAAGATCCTCATCATTCAGTGTGATTTTGATGAAGCCTCTCATAGCGCCAACCTCATTGCGTCTGCAAAGTAGGTCTAACATTTGCTCTCTGATGAGTATGCACCGCTGTTTAGTTTTGCCATATTGACTTTTGCTGTTCATTTTTAGGTATTCATCCATAAATGTAATCAACAAGATAACTCAAGAGAGCATGGGAAGCAAGGTATTTGTCTACTTTATCACCAGACTGCCACGAATGGAAGGTGGGACTTCCTATGTCGGCTTTCACGGGGGTAAGGTTATGACAATTTGTGAATTACAATTTTGAAGTCACATGGTTTGAAGAATAGAGAATAATCTAAGACTTGTTGATGTTTACAGGCCCCTGGAGATCAGTTCACATTGATGACCTCAGACGGTCAAAAGACATTGTTTCAGACATCAAAACCTTGCAAAACATGACAATCAGTCAAATGTTTGAAACAAAGATGAGTCAGCCTGAAGGTAACAGATTGATAATCAATTGTTAGCCACAGGTTCCTTTATATAAAATGTATTCATAATATAATATTTATGGCATTAAATTACAAAATATTTTTCTACAGCCATGGAGGTGGATGACATGTATACTGAGAATGAGCAGGAGGAAGCTGAGTTAGAGGAAAATGTAAGTACAGACATATATTTCAAAGACTTGCTATCGTAGAAAAAACACATAGTTACAATGCATTTATTCCGCTTTAAACTGAAAATCAACACCGGTAATGCTGACAGCAATAACATGTCAAAAAATAGTGTAAAAGTTACCCAAAACAAAATGACTTAGGTGTATCATCCTGCTGCAGGTTTGTGATGATGTTGTGGACACTACAGCCCTAGTGCGGAGCTGTGTACAAAGTGCAGTGGGCATGCTTAGGGACCAGGTGGAAAGCGGATCCCGTAGTACTCAGAGAGTTGAGATCCTGCTGACACTCCTCAGTGAGGATAACCAAATGAAAGGTACTAACAGAAACTTCTATTTTACTTTTATATAGTTTTTTTGATACAGCAGTTGCAGTGCTCAACATGTTATCTATCTATCTTATCAGGTGAATTTGTGCAAATGGTGAAGAGACATCTTCACTCATTGCTGGCAACTCATGATGACACCCTCTCATCCATCAAAAGCAACTGGGTCATTAAAGAGGCCTCAAACATTGATGCCTTGCAAGAAGGAGGCACCTTTAGGTTAGTGCTTCAGCCTCTGAATACAAAAGTTCCTCGTTTTCCTATATATTCATATTTTTAAACAGCACTGTTAATTTGGCTTGTCATGACAGGCACACCTTATGGAAACGTGTTCAGGCTGTGGTCATCCCCCTTTTGGCCCAACTGGTTTCAGTCATTGACCGTGACCAAAACTTGGACATCCTGCTAGACGGAAAGTGTAGTGACTCTGTTAAGAGGCTGTGGTTAGATATCTTTGGCAATGATAAGCTGCTGGAAATCCAGCACCTAACACTCGACCACAAGTAAGTGGTGGCAATATTCCATTAAGCATACAATTCCTATAACTAATCATATTTATAACATTGTTTACTTTGTATATTACAACGTTTTGTTATTTTCTCTGTTCACAGCTCTGACACAAGAACAATCCTTGTGCAGAACTATATTTCCCAAGATAGGAACATGAGGTGCAGTATGCCTTTTAGCTGGAGGATCAAGAACTACCTGGAGGAACTCTGGGTTCATGCACTTCAACATGAAGGTAATGGCCTGTTTTAAGGTACTCCCCATAAATGGCATGTCACTGCTGGGGTGTTGCTGTGACCTTTTGCTTTAACAATAAATATATCCTTTATGTCCATTAGGCCAAACTCAGCATGAGTTTGATGAGTTCTTTTGGAAGACACCACTGGGACGATACATTGGGAAAGCAGACCCAGAGATGCAGACAGAGTTTTTTCAGCGCTACCTTCAGGATTTCATTTCCATGACAATGAACGTGACTTGCCAGGAAGATCTGCAGGTTATTTTTAATTGAAGCCCTTACATTTAAGCTTACATCAATATGATGGTGCATGTGCGCTTGCATATCCTAATGCACATTATTTGCTTTTCTAGCTCCTGTGTGGTGCCTTGAATTGTTGTGTCAGTGAGCTGCGATTGCGGCTCAATGCCACAGATACTGTGACATCTCTTCCATGGGTCCATGCTGCTTATCATGATTTCAAGAACCGACTGCAGAACCTCTCCAGAATGATCTGCATTGAACCACAGGTGACCCAGCAGCTCTTGAGGAATCATCATGCAAGAGACAGGGATGAGCTGGTGAGCCTTACACTGACTTTAACATTTAGATTATTTTTGGTAATATTTAATACTATTTCAGTTTTAATGCAGTGATCATCTTATGTCCCCCTCCCCCAAGGTACTTGATGTCTATGCTGCTTTTGCGTGTGTGGAGTATCTTGAGCCCGCAGTCCTGGTCAGAGATGACCAAAGACAAGCCTGGCTCAGACAGGTCAAAAAACTTCAGGTTCCCATTGAGTTGATCTGCTCAGAACACAGTGTGAGAAACTACGGAGAGAGGAGCAAAGCCATCGTTTGCAGAGTCCAGTAAGTTTTTTAAAATATGCTCTATGTATATAATGATTTTCAATGAATAATTGAAAATATTCCAGTTGTCCAACTAGGAAAGTTCTATAGGCTTTTAGATTGTCTTAATACTGGATACTACGTCACCTGAATTGGATGGTTATTTGTTTGTGTTTCTTTGTTTTTAGAGCTGGATGGAATCGGATATTTTCTCTCTCTCTGTTTGTGGAGCACATTTTGTTGGGCATTGAGGAGGTAGAGGGGAAGCTGACACCTTTAGTTCTGGAACATACAAAAGGGCTTGGCCAGGTTTGTCTTAATTTCTACTAACCTGAATTTTCATTAAAAAAATTCAGTGAATTACCATAAAACTGCAGCCACAACAACCACAATAATTCATTCAGCCTTAATAAAATCTATTACATCTGCTGTCTCATCAAGGTACTGGAAAAAAATTCAGACCTGAAAACTCGGCAGTGCTTTGAGGCAGTAATTGGTTTGCTCAAAACCTGCAAAGATGCAGCTGTTGAACGTATCTTCAGGTGGAATTATCGTTTCCTTTCTTTTACATTTGCATCAGAACTTGCCCTACCATACGTTGCCTCAACTCTTTGTGCTTACCTGTTGTTTATGGTTTATCCAGGTTTGGTCTCACGCTGTGCCCAGTGTGTATGGGTGACCCCCAAGATCCACTCTGCCTGCCGTGTGAACACATCTACTGTGTGGCCTGTATCAGACGGTGGTTGGGCCCCGGTCAGATGTACTGTCCCCTCTGCATGAATCCAGTTGATGACAACTTCCTCATGGTCCCTTCAGATGCCATAAGGTTGGTAACTGCTTGTGGATTAAGACCACAGCAATGTTTTTTTTAGATTGGTATGTTCCTCATAAAAAGCAGAGTTTTCGTGTAGTTCTCTGCACACACACAAAAACCTTGGATGTACCCTGTACTGTTCTTACATTTGTTCCTTGATAGTATCTAACACCATTCTGTGTGAATCTTGCATGTGGTTAATTGAAACCAAAACCAAAACTCTTTTGTCCCTTATTTTGTGTAGGATTCAAGTCAACCACCACGCGCAGTTCAGGAAGCGGTGCAATGCTTTCTTCATCGATCTGGTGTCCACTGTGTGCTTCAAGGACAACTGTCCCCCCTGTTCAGATATCATTCTCCATTTGCTGTCCTTTATCATGGTGGAGGCCAACACTGTTCCATTTCTCAGGGGTATAGCACTGTACTAATGCTTATCACTTCTTCACTTCTCTGTGTGCACAACCATGTCTATCTTGTCAGCTCTGACTATCCTTTTTTTTTCCAGCTAATCGACAAGTCTTGACAAAGGTGCTCTCTCCGTTTGATGACTCTGTGGATAAAAATCCAGTGGTTCGGTCAGTAGTGCTCAAACTCCTTCTCAAGTACAGGTAAGGTGCTATGTTTGCACATTGCATAAGGCCCGCTTATGTACACTTTGGGATTGTTTCTAATTTTTTAAAAATAAATGTTGCTGTTTCTGAAGCTTCGATGAAGTCAAAGGTTACCTGCAGCAGCATCTGGTGGCAGTTGAGCAGAGCAACATCTTGGAGGAGACAGACAAAACTGAACTCTACTTGCTGTACATTAACTGCCTGGAGGTACATACGAATTTATGCTCTGCTGGATATTTAAAATAAAGCCTTTCATTTGTTCAGCAACACAGTTAAGATAAATAAAATGCAAACATGGACTGTAGTATCCTGCATTGTGATACGACCTGTTTTAATTAGTTTTTCATTCGATATATTAATTTTTGTTTTTTTGTTATATATTTTTATTTCTCTAGGATTCCATGTTTGAAAGGTCACAGTTCAGGTCCATTGCAGACAAGCAGGTGTGTCTGCAAGATGAAAGTGCCTTTCTGACTGACTACCTGCAGTCACATGCAGTCACAGTCACAACCACTGTGGAGTATCTGCAGCAGGTAGCCAGAGTGCGTATGGATCTGGACATGGCTGCTAGCCTCATCGTGGAAAAACTGAGAGCCTCAGGTGTGTAATTTTGATGAAATACATTATGAGTTTCTCACATATTGTACACTTAGCAGTAACTGAAAAATGTGAAGGTGTTTGCGATTGGTGTGTGTTTTAGAATGTGTTCATCTTACCAAAATGTCATTCTTCTTTGTCCTTTTCAGTCACACCAGAAGCTCAAGAAAGTGGTCAGAGTGGAATCTCAGCTTTCTTGACCAGTGTGGTGAACTTGTGCAGGAAAAGTGGAAACAACTGGTATCGCGTCTACTTGATCCGTAAGATCTGCAGCCAACATGGAGTGGAGTTTGTCCTGAAACTCCTCAAAGGGGATCACATGCGCTGGCTCTTCCCTGAAGAAGTTCTGCAAAAGGTTCAACTAGCCACATTATGATTTTCTGTGTTAGTGCCCGAATGAAGGCATGTTTGTATTTTACATGTAATGGCAGCAGTAATGAAATAGTGTGGTTCAACTTTCATTATACCCAGAGTGAAGAAGCCGCCCAAATAGACCAGTATCTTGTGTGTGGGGAGCACTACAAGACTATCAGAGATGCTGTTGCAAAGGGAGTGATGGAGGGCAAAGTGGATGGACTGGACGAGGCTTGTGAGGTAATGTCAAATCACTTTCTTGTGGCAACTCAGCATCGGGTCAGGAATTTGTGTTTTCATGGGTATCTTGTCCTTTTGCTTCTTCTTCACAGAGGTGCAGATGCCCACCACAGTGGACAACAGTTTATCTTCTCCTGGCGCTGTACAGAGAAGTCACCACCCTCTACAGGGAAGCCAATGCTAGCTTCCATCCCAAGCCTGAGGTACATTAAGACCTACTGAGCTGCTCTTATGTACTCTTTCGTGTTTGTTTAGTCCTAGTTGACCTTGTGTGTGCAAATGCCCACAATGAAACAGTTTATATCTTCAGCAAACTCTGGTGTGGTTTGTTGAGTGAGAACACAAACTAGGCCATCTGACACAAGCATAAATTGTGTTTTCCTGAGATAAAGAGACAGACATTACCATCTGCCAACTAGCACTTACATATGCTCAGAAGTTTTAAACAACACATTCAACCAGAGAATAATTGCAGTGGACACTGATGCTCAAACTCAGCTATTATTTTCATCACAGGAAATTGTTAACCACTGCAAACAGTGCCACATGCTTTGTTAAAATTACAGGAAATTCAAATTTGTTTGCGAATGGGCCACATGCTCTTTTTACTGAACAGACTAGTCTTGGAATTATATTTAGCTAGTAACTGGGACAGGTAGATTAAATCTGCCAAAGAAATCTAGAGAAACATATCAAATGCAGATGCTTCCTAAGTGAAAAGCATTTTCTGGCTTTGGTTTGCATCTGCTTGTCCCATAAGGGGGAATGACTGATGCAAATCATTAGAAAATTATTCCTTGTGATCGCCTTTATCATATCATGAAACATTTCTGTACTGATGGGAAAGGTCTCTTTCAGGTGGACCATGCTTGCATCCATAGGGCATGAGGGGTCACTGAATGGTTTGATGAGTATGAAAATGGTGTGAATCATATGTTATGGCCTTCGTAGTCACCAGATTTCAACCCAGTTCCTCCACTACAATCATCAGCACACCAAATGAGGGAATACCTTGTAGAAGAATGGTGTTCATCCCTGTAGTGGAGTTCTTGTAGAACCAATGCTAAGGTGCATTTAAGCTGTTCTGGCAGGTCACCTGACAAGGACACTTGATGTTGGATTTTCCTTTAATTTGTCACTGGTCTGTATATATTTATGTATCTTTGTACCCACAGCAATTAGAAGCCCTGGTGGCATACATCCAGACCTCCAAATTCCTTGCAAGCCAAGAAGTGAAAGCGTTTGCCCGAGCTCTGGTGAACAACCAACTTGGGCCATTGGGTGTTCGTCCTGGGACCTCTGGCACCCAGCGTGTGTTGGTGGACATAACTATTCACCTGGCTGCTGTCTTGCTGTGCGGAAACCAGGCGATCTTAGCCCCCCTGCAACAGCTGGCAACAACACCTGCCAACATGCAGGTATGTATATATGACAGCTGCTTTCAGTTTTAGCAACTAAGCCTCCTCTTCATTGAAGTGGATGTAATGTTTTTATCTGTTGATACAGGCAGCCTTCTTGCCTACTATGCCAGAGGACATGTTAGCAGCGGCTCAACAAGCTCTGGGAGGGCTGCGGTGGTACAGTAAGTCAAAGTCAGAAAACAATTACGCTCTCAGATTTGAAATCTTGTTGAAGGACACTTTTATAATAACTTTTTATTTACTCTTACCACAGATTGTCCAAATGGTCACCCGTGCACTATTGGAGAGGTATGTTATGTTCAGTCTGATGTAAAATAAGACTCTTTTTTTGTTGTATTGTTTTCATACATAAGAAGGAATTTGTCTCATCCTTTTTCTTTTTCTCTAGTGTGGCCAGCCCATGCAAACAAGTCGTTGTGTGGACTGTGGTGCTGTTATTGGAGGAAACAATCACGTGGCTGTGCAGGGATTTCGAGTTGTTCCGTTGCAGTAAGTGTTCTATAAGTGAATTTCTTGAATAATATATAATACAAAAGGAAATTCATTCTTTCAATTTCTACTTATTTATTTATTGTCCTCCAACAGAGGTGACCGCACTCAGAAAGGCCACATCCTGGGCGACCCCAGCCGGAGGGACACTCCGGACATGCTGGACACAAAGAACATTTCCCCTGTTCCCTTCACGGTTGTCCGTATGCTCACTCACATGGCCATGCTGCTCGGTGCCTGCAGCCAACCACAGGTAGTGTGGACAAAATAACGAGTACAGTTCTGGAGATCATCTCTCTCAACAATGTATTCTTTCACGTTTAAAATAAACAACGAAATGCTTACAAACAACCAAACTCCATCATTTTAGTGTTACAGCACTGTTGATATCCTGCTGTTTGCGTTTAAGAGGGGAGAGGACTCTGATCAGTCATCCAGTTTATTTGTCTTTCTAGTTTATATCTGCCATCATCAGGCCTCCAGTCCATGACCTGGGTACATTTCTACTTGCTCACCTGCGAAAGGACTTGGAACATCTGATCAGATCCCTGGGTAAGGGGACAGACGACACAGTCAGCGCAGTTCACCTGCTCATCAGCAGCCTCCTGGAAGCCCCCCAGCAACAACAATGTAAGGAACAACCCACAGTAAAACCCACTGTAAAACTGTTTTGTGTTGTATCAATATTATCAAAAAAAGTTATTGGAGTCTGAATACCAACCTGAGTGCCCACCAATGTAATGCAGCTATGTGACTGTTTTCACCTCTATACTAAAGTTAGTGAAAGGTGAAAGCATATCTCTAAAGTTTGTTGCTCCTGAATCTTTTCTTACCTTGTTACTGTAAATCTGGAGGGTGACAGAAAATTGGAAAGAGAGGAGGCGGTGTCCTCTAGTGGTCAGTAATTGTATGGCGTTCATTTTGCAATCTGTGTATACACATACATACTACATGTTATGTAGGTGTTAAGTTATATGGAGGATTATGTGTAAATGTACGTATGGTGGTAACTTCAGACAGCTGTAAATTATGTACAACACTTTTTATTTCCTCTGAGACCTGCCTACAAAGTTGCATTTTGGCTCTTCAAAACTATATTACTTTCTACGATCAAACACAGCTGGTCTTTCCTTTCAGGGCCTGTTCCTTATAACAATGTACTCTCCACCAAAGAAGCCAGAAACGGATGGGAGATGGAAGTGAGCAATGCCATCATCACACCTCAGCTGAAGGTACAAATACTTTCTGACTTTGTATTTGTTCTAAAGGTAAACAAACAAAGCTCATGATGTAATTTCAGCAAATGATTCTGCCCCTTTGTAAGAGTTTCACATTCTTCTTCTGTCATCCCCTCTGCAGCACCTGGATAGACAGCTGAAGGAAGTGAACACATTCATCCGGACTGACTCTCGCGTCTCTGCCAATCCAGTCATGAAGCTCGTGTTTGGCGACCCTCGTCTCTTCTTGACCTCACTCCCCCAAAACTCTCTGATCCACACTTCTGCTGTGTGGAACTGCAGGGAGAAAGTGTCTCTGCTGATCCTCACCCACATTGTAGAGCAGCATGATGGCAAAGACACAATGCCTGTGCTCTGGAGATTTCTGCAAAGGGTAAGAAAACAAGAGTTGAACATGCATGTCCACATTTTTAAAAAAAGCAAAAGAATCCAGTGTTCTACTTTTAGCAGGTTTTGGAGAAGCTACTCCTAAACTGATGTCACATTTCCCTTAAGATCACATTATAATGCCAGTCGATTGCAGCATTGCAACATCTGAAAAAAACATTTACAGTTTCAGTTTGATTCATTCATTAAAAGCATGCTAAATTGTGTCCTTTTAGCATTCAACTGCCAAACTCCCCTGATTTTTCCTCCCAGGCAACATTAAAGTTGCACTACCTTCTTGCAGGTGGAGGTTGTTATATGCAGATTATTATAGATGATTCTCCTCGCAGGACACTGAAACTGATGATCAATCTAAATAATGCAGACAGAGTTTATAATGAAGAGAGAAATTATGTAAATGAAACATTATTTATTGAGTTTAAAGGTTCGTCGTTGACATTGGAAATGGTAATTCAAATTTTTTATCAAACACACGATTATCTGAATAAATCACTGAAACAAGACTTGTTTCCTAGGAAGCAGAGCTCCGACTGGTGAGGCACCTTCCTGATATCCTCACACTCCAGAGAAATCTGGTCAAGAAGTTTCAAAACACCAGTGAGCTGACATGTGGCACCATTGCCGAATTCCTCCATGGTCAGAAAGCAGGTACTGAAACTAACTGTCTACACCAGTGGTTCTTAACTTTTTCAACTGTATGACTCATTTACACAAGAGATAGAAAGTTCCTAATTGCCGCTTTCTCGGAAATGTCTTGGTGAAATAGCTGGCAACGTGTCGTTTCAAAACCTGCCTGCCAAGGAATGAGTTGTTTTAACCTGGAAGGAGACAATGATTGAGTATTCTTGAAAGAGCAAAATATCTTCCAAACGTGAGAGCCACTGATGTGAACAAAAATGTCTTATTATGCAGATTCACTGAAAGCCTGGTATGAAAAACACATCAAAATCTTCCTGACAACCTGGAATCAGCTGAGAGTGTCTTTGGCAACTAACGGTAAATACAAATTCTACCTACACACAGTCACACATGCACACTTTGTTACACTAACACTGGCAGGTCCAACATTGTGATCTGACTTGAACTGAAATTCATTCAGGTGAGATTAAGATCCCAGCTGAGTTCTGCCAGAAAGACTTGGACCATAGAAGTGACTTCAAGGTGCTGTTACCACGGCGACAAGGCCCAGGCCTGTGCTCCACAGCCCTCGTCAGCTACCTCATCGCCCTGCACAACGACCTGGTGTACTGTGTGGATAAGCACACTGGAGAGGAGACCAGGTGGGGGCGCTCATGCCACATTTTCCTCACTTGCACGTGTTTGGCTGTGAGAATGCAGTGTGTCAGCTTCTTCCCGCAGTGCATACAGCATTTGCCAGTTATTAGTTTTACAGAGAGATTGTTAAAAGCGTAGAAATATAACCTTTTAATTACCAAAACAAAGCCAGAAAAGGGATTAAAATTGACAAAAAGCATGTAATGTCTCATAATACCGAGTTTCTTGGCTAACTGCTCTGTTAATCCCTCGCACAGCTACAAAGTGAGCCCTGCAGATCTGACCGACCTGCATGTGATTCGTTACGAGCTGGAGAGGGACCTGATGCCCCTGGTTCTGTCCAACACCCAGTACAGCATCGAGAGAGGCCAGGAGACGCTTCACGAGTATGACTTGCCCAAGATCCAGCAGCAGATCATCTCCCGCTTCTTACTGGGCAAACCCCTCATCACTCTCAATGTGAGCAAATGAAAAGCACAAAAAATTACCCCTGTGTGTTGTCATAATGTAATTGTTAAAATACCATATTCCTCGTGCCCCTGTCTCTTTTCCATAGGGTATTCCAACACTAGTGAACAGACATGAGCGCAACTATGAAATTATCCTGAGGGATGTAAAAGAAAAGGTCAAGCAAGTAAGTTTTGAAATGTAGTACAGCAGGTAGCCCACTAACTAAACTATATATAGTATATTAAGCATGTTGCCCTTGTGAGATTATATGTTGCCTTTCTGTGTGCCATCAGGAGCCTCTTCAGACTCTCACCCTGCTGACTATAGCTGGGGAGCTGCACTCCTACAGTGAGGTGTGCGAGGCCTTGTCCACGCTGGAAGTGGCTCTTGGTTTCCTTGCCATGACTGGGGGAGAGCCTCACATGCAGCTGTCCGGCTATCTGGAGGAGGTGCTGCAGATGGAAAACCAGATGGCTACGCATATCCTCAAGGTCAGCCTATCTGAGACACCGGTTATTTTATCCTGTTGCTCCCTCTCTCTCTCTCTACCATTGAAAGTTTAATTATTTTGCATCATACAAACAATTTGCCAAATATGGCCCCAGAGAGCAACTTTTTCTTATCTGACTTGATGTGACGTGAATCGGTGTGGTGTTTTTTTTTTTTGCGTGCCAGACACAAGATAGGACTAAATGTTCTTCCTGTTTTGCCCATAGGCCCTGAGCATGTGCTGTCTGAAGCACTGCGTGGCTCTGTGGCAGCTGCTGGCCTCACTCAAATCAGAAAATATGCTCCGGCTCAAGAGGGTAAGGCATCAATGCTACCAGTATACAGATGCAGAGGTGGAAATGCCAGTATTTTTATTTGTGCTAGCAGTAATAGTGATGCATGACCTAATTTTACCATTACAGATAACTAAATAAATACATGCGATATGAAATTGTGATGTGATTATAATTTCGCCCATTCCTGTGTTCTTCAGGATCCATTTGTGGGAGTCTCAAAGAAGTACAAAGAGGCCCTGGGTGAGGACAAACAGAGGCTGCTGACTGGCTTCTTTTCCAAGAACAGCGCTGACACTTTCCTGCTGGAGATGCACGAGTTCCTGGTGCTGGTCCTTAAAAACCCTGATGCACCTGAAACCTACAGACCTGACTGGGGGTAAACCAAAATATATATTTTTTTATTACATTATTCGTGATCTTTAAACTCTTACAATTGAGTCCAAAATAATGTCTAAGATGTCATTCCTCATGTCTGTTCTAAAATGCAGAAATCATTTAAAAACTGTGATTAAAGACCTAAGCACATTTTGTTAGTTGAAATAAAGTGGAGGTTGTTTTATTCCCACTGGAAAGACCACAGACAAAAGATTATTTTGTTGAACTGGAAGAAATTTCTTTGATTTGATTGGGCTCGTGTACAAAGAAAGTTTCTATGCCTATGAACCTATCAAGCTGAAACACAATGCCTCAGTAAATACCGTGCTATTAAGTGACATTAGCTTTTCCTTTATTGGTAGTTCTTTGAACTCTGAATGCTGGCAATGGCAGTATTCAGGGTGTCTATGTGTGTGTGTTTGTGTTAGTGTGATGATTTGCAATAACAATGCAGGATCATGTGTATAAAGTATGTTTTTTGTCTCTTAAAAGCCTGAAAGACACACTGGTGTCTTACATGGAGCGCAAAGACCTCGACATTCCCCCTGAGGTGGAGGAGCTCTTCCCAGAGAAGATCTGCCTGTCCCACTATGTCGAAGCCTGGAAGTTCATTGTGGCCTTCAAGCAAGAGCGTCAGAGACAATGAAGACAAGGTGAAAGTTTTTTTTTTTTTTTTTTTTGGCCTTCTTTATTGATATCAAATCCTGCTGATTAAGTTTACAATCATGATAAATGTACAGTATTGAAGCGGTATGCATGTGTGATATAATCTGTATTTTACACATATTTTTGCGGAGATTAGCCTTTTCAAGAGCACTAACATTAAGCTTCACAGTGCCACAATAAGTGTACAGTTCACATTTACAGATCACCTGTATGAAAATGTGAACTTTGAAGATTTTTCTTTGATTATCTGTTCTTGTTTTGTATTATTTTCCATTTTCATGAGCACCGACACGTACAGTTGAAAGTCTCCTTGCTGACACTCGACTTATAATGTGAACTTATCTGTCCCACAGAGGCAGAAAAAAAATCACAGTTTTACTCAGGTAAACAATGTGAAATAACTCTGGGGACTTCAAACTGATCTAAGTCACTTTATCAAGTATAATGTGTCATTCTGTGTTTTGTATTACTGTCTAGTCTTGTTATGTTATGTAAGATTTGCACTTCTCTGTCTTCCAATTTTTAAATCCATTGTCTTGAACAACTATAAAGTTTATTTACATTCCAGTTCAGACTTTTTTTTTTTTCATTTAGTTAACTCTTAAATGTTCAGCATATTTACTCAGAAAAAAAACATACTTTTCTGTCACTTTTCTGTTTAGTTATATTTATGTGTGTTTGGTAAAGTATACTCATTTCAACATAAATGTCACTTTTGTGTACTTTTTGTGTTGTTGTGAATCATGAGATAATAATACATAATAAATACATAATAAAAAATGTTCCATATGTGGCTGAATTACCTTATACTGGTGTATCACTGGTCTGGTGTCAGAATAATTAGGTAGATCTCCCCAAAGTTGTATTTGTTATCTTTGTACAGTTGTAAAGAGAGTGTTACACAGAATATTCTCAACTGCCTCACTACTGTATGTCAAAAGCAAATGACTCCTTATTTGCATGTTACATCATTGCTAAAAGCCAACAGAGGCTCTCCGTGATGGAGTGCTCAGGAAATGGCTCCCTGCCTAAGGTTACGTGACTTTCTGACCCTCCGTTGGTGGGAGCTCAATGTGTTTCTGATCAGGCTGATGGAAATGATAAGGACAAGACAGCCGCAAGACTGCTGCTGAACGGCTCCTTAATTCAATTTCCCCTATACCAAAGTAGTGTTTAGCATAACAATGACAAATGGAAGCATGCGCCTGTGAAAGTAAACCACGGCAGCGACCACCCTCTGGGAGTCTGCAGTCAAATGATATCCATGAGAGTAGCCATGGACTGAAGGGTTTCCAGATTCCCCCCAAACACCATTATTTCTTTACTTGATCTCAGCGCTATAGTGATGCATCCATTAAGACAAGACTCTAATCTATATATCATGATGAAATAGATACAGTAAGGCTCAAGTTGTAGGTGTGATTCATCTCAGGTTGAGGGGCTGAAAAGCGGAGCTGCCAGCCCGCAGATCCCACCAGGCGATGGTGATGCTGACGTGCTATCTGCGGCAGCCATGGCCTCGCTGCTCATTAGCGAACCCGAATGTGGAACCAGTGCTGTACATGGGGTTGATAAACACACCCACAAATGGGTCAGGAGGCATGATTTGCGCAACTCAGTCCTGTAGAACAAGCCTCAGTAAGCAAGCTCAATCACTTTCACTTCCACTTCTGTAGGCTTCAAAACCACCGTGCCAGTGGTACAAAGGGAAGGACACAAAGGGGCCAAATTCTTTCTGTTTGTTTCTTGTCTTTGTCTCTTGATGATGAGGAGGAATTGAGGGCAAAATTACTGTGCATCGTGGCTCACATGTAATGATATTCATGGCTGATGGACAGTTTGGATCAGGTCACATGCATGAGGGTATTTTGATTAACAGAACTGGATAGTGATGTGCAGGAATCACCTCTTTTGGTTTGTGTCGGAGGCCTTGACTGTCACGGCCAGTGTCTTTTCAAAAAATTTCACTGCTTTATTAAATAGCATAGGGGCTTGCAGCATAGAGTTTCTGAGAAGAATTGGTTGGTAGGGAGATTACAGGCTCTACCTCTAAAACCTGTAATACACGAGTCAGAGAGTTGGATCATTTTGTCTCCAAATAAGTAGCTCTGCTTGGTCATTAATGAACCGATAATCAGGACTTCAGTCAGAGATGTCCATTTTTGAAAACTTTATTAAATGAGCAATCAGTCTACCTCAAAACCCATATTAAAGACTGCCTCAAATTTGACCTCTCATTTTGATTTATTCTGTTTCAAACCATATTTTAAACAAAGCCATTTTTCCTGGCAGCCCGATGGTTGAAGACATGTTTGGTTTGAACGTGTCCCCTGTGTGGTTCCTGTCGCTCTCTGTTCTGTAAACTGTTAAATCATGTCATAACATAATATTGACAAAAAAAAAAAATCAGCAATGTTAAATCTATATCAGCAATCTTAATCAATCCCACCCTTTATACTTGTCTTCAGTCACCCCCAGTGTGTCTACTAACCCTTCAGAGATGCCCTATGAACTTTGCAATCCAGTTAAAATAATACAAAGTTCAGATTTGATTCGTCACCGCTCCTTGATCTGTGGAGGAGCTTCAAACTTAACCCACTGCAAAACAGCCTCAGATATTCATCAAGTTTGCACCTTGGAGATCCAATATCGTTTGCAGGCGCCGTCGCCAGTCAGGCGCTCTCAGCCAAAAGGGAGCAGAGATTTTAATGATTGTGGTATGAAATCAGCACCATGAAATACCCCCGAGACCTCAGAACGCACACCAACAGGCTACTGTATTTTCTATGGGGCATTACATTTGCTTTACTGGCGGTCTGGGAAAATGTTTTCTTTAAATTAGCCCTTCAGGGCGCTGCTGTTATTGCATTATTATCAAATTAGTGTATTTTAATTACTACGTCATCTGAAATGTATGTGCCAGTAGGTCATGGTGGGGTGAGAGCAGAGACCATGTCCAAACTCTCACACGTCACCCAGCCTGCTGTGCAATAATCCTGAGATTTTGGGGGAGGGAAAGAGAGAGAGAGAGAGAGAGAGAGAGAGAGAGAGAGAGAAAATACCTCAGTGAGCACATCTGTGAATTATATTAGCTAATTTTGTGCACTTCTCCTTGCACTCAACACTTGGGTTGTCCTCCAAGCACAAGGAAGAAATTAAGTGCACGGCTGCCATGTTGTTCTATTAAATACGTGAAGAGAAAATACAATTACTAGTTAAGTGGGAACATACCACATGGGATTATGAGAGGCACAGCATTTCAAGACTTCAGAGTGGGTTAATTTTTTGCCATGAGCACGAACAGGTTCCCCAGCAACACCAGTGTGAGATGGAAATGCATGCACAGGCCAGAAAACAGACAACAGCATTGCAGGGATCATTTGATAAAGAGCTCCTTGCATTTAGAATTTAGTAAAAGAGTGTTTTGAAGCATATGATCTTTGGTTGCTCACTCTGAACTCATCTCTTTCTATTGATTCTTGCTGGAAAAGAACAGATAAAACAATTAAAAGTCAAAAATGGAAGTTACCTGCTAAACTGTTGACTTTCCTCAATGGAAAATGGCTGTTTCTTGTGTAACACTGAGTCCCCGGTCCAGGTGGAGCCTACTGCAAAACTCACCTTGGGCAGAGAAATCCAAACTGTGCCCGATTCATGACTACAGCTTGAATTTCAATACCAAACTGTCTGCTACAGGCAGACAGCTCGGTCTTTGCGTTCCATAACAATAAAACCACATATTGAATCAGATTGTTATGGTAAGGATGAGAGTGTGTTTGAGAAGCCCAGAAATATGTCTCGCATTCCTCGAATAATAAGAAGCAAAGGCAAGACAGGGTTATGTGTCAGGCACTGAGTTACATTTATATTGTTAGAAGCTCCTGCTGCTCTCACAGACTTTTGTTTTGGGAAAGAGGCACTACCACAAAAAAAGTTAAAGCGCTGGATGGAAGCCAGAACTGCTCATCTGTGCATTTTGTTTGTGGGTGCGCTGTTTCGAATACTCTAATGTTACAGAATGGTTTCTGCCATGCTCTGATACCCATGTCTTGCTCCCCAGGTGGTCATGTTTGACCTCCTAAGATGGCAAATGAAGCCATCTGTATCTGAACTGTATGGCCGAGATTACAAATACACATACCCCAAGGTACATCTATACCTAGTTACATACCTGGTTACATACCTAGTTACACCATCTATACCTAGTTAAACCACCAAGTAGCACCGAGTGCTACTTGGTGGTTTTGCCCCTCCACTGTGATTGTGCATTTGTCCCTGAAAGCCCTGACTCTGTTTCTTTTTTCTGCCTGGCGATGGCTTGGCTGTTCTTTAAAAAGACTGAAGTACTTGCCATCTTTATACTTCTACATATTAGTCATAAATGTCACTAAATTGTTATTATGTAAGATTTCCAGCAACCCGACAGTGTAGAGTTTTCATTCTTAGAGGGGTTTGGATCGTGTAACAGAAATCAGACAGCAGAGTATCAGTTTACATCAAGCCTGAGAAATGCCTGGACAACTTACAACAGAAAACTCTCCTTTGAAAGAGAGAAAACAGTTGCTGCCTGGCACACAGCAAAGAGTGTTATATAATACAATTAAATACTGTTCTCTCTCTCTCTCTCTCTCTCTCTCCGCTTTGTGCCCTTGTCTTTTCCCTGCTTTGCTTTCTCTCACACTCTCCTATCTCTCTCTCTCTCTAGCTTTCTTGCATCTCCCTTCATTCATTCTCTTCTCCCTGATGTGCTTTGTTATCTGACGGCCTTTGGCTGTGAATAGATAATGACTGTGCAAGAGGTTTTGTTTACCATGGATACCGAAGGATTAGAGCGATTACTACTGGTGCCAGTGTTGTAACAAGCGGGGGGAAGCCTTCCACAGTGTATGGAAGTGCTGACAGTTATCCTGTACAAGATTAGAGAACTTGGATTATGGGTTGTTTTTCCCCACCTGGCGATGAGAGACCAGAAGAAAAAGCTGAACGTCACAATGCTAGGACCCTAGAGGAACAGCGGTGAAAGTAACCCACAGCCTCCATATCTGTTTTGAACATTTGGCTTCGTTCATCTCCAGAGCTGTGTTAGCTGTAGCCCGTGATACGCTGTCTTAGTTGTAGCAATGACGTCACTCTCTACCTTGACCTTTCACCTTGGTATTCCCCGGTGCCAGCGGCGGCCCATGGAGCAAGATGGTTCCTCTACCTCCGACTAAGCTCTTCTGTGGTTCAGTTTCACAGCGCCTCTCTTCTTGGCCCCAGCACAAATACACAACACCCTCTCCGATTACACTTGATAATATTTACCCTCAATTATAATTCCGCAGATATGGATTCTTGAGTGGAGTACAGTGGCAGCAGACAAAGCAGAGCGGCCTTGAGCCCCTGACTAAGCCTTGCTGAGGTGGGTTCTTGCATGAACCCCAGACAATTAATGTTCTCTTCAGCAGTGGGGCAAAATAAGCAATGTAGCCATTAACAGCTCCAGTGCAATGGGGAAACACTTGGCTGTATATTTGTCCTTGTGATGAGTGCATGCACTGCTAAAGTGACACGTGAAACCAGCTAGAATACACGCTTAAGTGTTGCATGTGAGGGGTGGTCACAGTTTAAATAAATGAATCCAGCTTCTCCTGAGCTGCAGCCTTGTCTGCTTCAAGCCGCAAAACTAGGCAATGTCAAAGATAAGTGTATTAATGACCTTAGTTGAACAGCACGCCATAAACCGTGAAGCTATATATCGGTCAAACACACAGGTATGAGAAACACCCATGAATGGGGAGACTCTCATCAGTCTTGGCCATTGTACAGGAGGATAATTAATGATAACCAGATGACTGATCATTTGCTGAATGGAAATGACACTGTTAGATTGTCCATTTGATGACTGATTATTCTGCATGTGGATGAGTTTGAAGTACTTTGAAGAATCTCAGAGTTGGGAAAATGAAGCATTTGTTTTATGGATGAAGTGAAGAGGGGATTAATTTGAGCTGGGAGTCATTAGGTGTCTTCCAAGAATATCTGGCTAAAATGTCTAAAAAGTAAATAGTCATTTTACAATAATGTTTTCATCTATTTACACATCGAGCAGATACAGAGGAACAGTATGTTCTTTTGGATTCGCATTTGTGACCTCCTGGCAAAAGTCCAGCATTCACTCTTTTTAGCTCTGTTTTTGGTCTCCCCCAACTACTGAGGGAAAATAGATGCTGCTAAATAGAAAGATTATTGATATGATTATTGAGGGAAATTGTCAAAAATACTCAATTATGTTCCAAAACAACAAGGATGAGGGCTGCAAAATAAACACAGTGAGCTATAAGCCGCTACATTGTTCCCTACGTGGTGATAGTGATAGTGAGTTGTTGCTACGAATGACTCCATTCACATAGTTTCACATGTTAGTGAGCAGTTACATGACGTCAGGCTAACCTGTGCTGTACATATGGAGCCATATTTAACTTGGCCTATCAGGGAGTTTATGCATCCCCATTACCTATGGACCTCAATGCCTCAAACTGTAGCACCCCATTTGTTTTGAGATTGTCCGTCTCATTTCTGGACAGCGAGCATCCAGCATAAGCCGGAGCTCTTATTGAGGATCAGCCTGTGATTTGTTGATTGTCTTGGCTATTAGAGATGGCATCAGAGGATTGAGGATTTTCTAGCAGGGGAAGTAGATGGAAATAATGAGGGGAAGGAACGGCTGCCAGCCTCTGCTTTTTAAACCTGCACTCACATAGAGAGATCTGTGTGTAATATTGTTGTTTCTGGCAGGGCCTATTTTGGGCAAGTCAGCACTACCCTGTGATGCCCAGGAACGACATGCGTGTAATTTCCTGCCAGGGGCAGTCATTTGGTTATTACTGCTGCTCACTGGCAGCCCGCTCATGTTCTGTCTCTGATTTCCAAAATGAAACATGTATATTTTTCTTTTGTCGACAGCAGCAATATTTCCAGGCAAATCAAGATTGTAGATCGAGAAAGTTTGAGGTCTTAGAAAACTTCAGTTTATAATGAAAAGTATGAAATGTCTGAATCTGACCATTTATACATATGCTCCAGAAGTGCTCTTGGCTTTGAAAAATAGCCTGTTTACTCTACCTTGAAATGTCCCATAGGATGGATTTCCAAACTGTATACATAAAGCTTGCACAAACAATACAGACTAATTACAATGTATCTTGAATTACATGATGTTTAGCTGGTGATAACAGGAAGGTCACATGTAATTAAATGTTATTAATGAGCACACTGACTAAAATGAATGTTGTTTGAATGTTCAGTATCTAAAGTGAATCAACTCCACTTTTTTCTCCAAATGTAATTTGTAGAATTTGGTGGTTTGATGGGGCCACTGTCTGCTTAGATTACATTCATTCATTTATTGAGACAGAAGTATGATTTATGTGAAGTCTGAGGCTCATTCGAAGAGAGATCAGTTCCTAACGAGTGCAACCAACAGTGACACATTGTTGGATTATAACTAACTTTAACCACTTTGATGTTCTTTGCAAATCTAGATTTTAACTCGGCTATGCATTTGTGTAAAATAATACACTAATGTTATTAGACGTAATAAAGATATTTAAAACACCTCTATTCCCCTAACAATGTGTCAGCCTCAACTCATTCCACCCTGTTTACAGGCAATTTATTTCACTTTGGCCTCCATTATTAAGGGGAAAAACAAAACAAAACAAAAGGGACTGGCACAAAAAAGAGCCTTGAAGTTTGTAAGAAGCAAGAGGTTCACCCTCACAGAGCCCCACAGCTGAGCATCAGTATTCCACAACCATCAGATGGTTGGCTTGGTTGATAGCACAGCCGGTGGTGTGGGCTGTTAGCCAACAAAGAACTAATGGCTGAATTACTGGCCACAAGCAGCTGGGTCCATCAAGCAATGGCCTTACACACGAGGGTATATGTGTTTGCACTCGATGAACTTTTAAAGTCATGATGGTGGCAGAAGTGGTGAAAATCGTGGGGCATCTCTCTGTGCCCCAACATTACGATTAGTTGGTGTGAAGGGAGGCAATCGGAGACTCTCCCAACACTGTGATAGAGGGGGGAACGGCCCTGAGATGTCAGAATACACTCCAACTGTTCATTCAGGGGAGGAAGGATCATGCTAGCCTCTTGACCTCATGAGTCTCAAGCTGCAGCAACAGCGATGAGCTCATGAAAACAGGAGATACCATATGTAAAGTTAACTAAGCTAACACAGCGCTATTACAGTGTTTTTATCATGAATTCTGCAACTTCTGCACGTTACAATCGGACAGCAACTACATATTGTGTATTTCACCAAGTTTGCAGGAGATTCACAAATTCAAACAAACATACCCAATTAAAACATTGGGTACATGTCAGAGCTGTGAATTATCACAAAGGAGACGGAAACACAGGTCGTATTCTAATCAGTGGCTTTTCCCCCACTGACTAATAAAATGGACTTTATCAGTCATGCCGGGGATCCATGCAAACTGTTAAACTTCTGGAGGAGGAGAGTATGAGGATCTTTGAGGAGGCACAGGTGATAACCTAGGACGGCCTTCCACCCACACAGATATCACATAACTGTCTCCGAAAAAGAGATAACTAAGGCCAGCTCAGCACGAAGATGACAATTTGTTGTTCAAGCAATATGAGGACTTTCAAATGTGGATTGATTGTTGTGTAATGTGAGTCATTCAAGCCTGTGCCCACAAGTTCAAACCTGCTTTTGAATTAGCAGGAATTTCTGAAACGACTCTTCTGACTCATCATAGCCAGTAATTAGTCTCTCGTTGTGGCCACTGCTAATATCGATAATTGGTTTAGAACAGTATGCTATTTATCACTACAATCTGCAGTTCATGAACAAGGTGTAAACACGCAATAATTTTTTCCACTTCACAACATCCACATGTGCGCACCTCATCAGACTGGAGGAGATCGGAAGTCATTTATTCCGATGGAGTGCAAATGACAGACAAAACTAGTGCCCCCTTGTGGCCATCAGACTTGTTTGTCGATGGACTGCAAAGGTTAAAAATATGTGCGTAAACTAAAAAAAAAAATTGTTAAAAGCTTAAATTTTGGTTTATGTTAAGGGGGTGTGATAATCTCAATCATATACACTGTATAAATAAATATTGATCTGATTTCATGGAATGTTTCAAAAGGTCGGGGAAATACAGTTTATGGGTGGTCTGAGAAACGTGCATGCATCATTTAGTGAAATGCACTTGAATAATCACATTTTGTTATATATATGTAAAAAATATCTATACCAGATACTATATTTGTATCGCAATAAGGTTCCATTTTATTGGCTGCAATTATCAGAGGATATTTCAGTTTATCAGTGTATAATATATTAGCCGCCAATGTTTCATGCACCACTTTGAAAACAGCTTTAAGGTTCCACAGGGAGGACACGAGCAGTTTGTCATTTTAAGGACATTTAGACACATCAGTAGATCCTTTTCAATCCTCTGGGTCAAACTAAGGACTCAGCAGCTCTCTGAGTCAGGTTTACTATGTCAGACCTTGACACCGGACCAAAATCTGGTCAACCATGTAAATCTCTGACATACATTAAGCAGACAATCGCAAGAATAACATTAATAAATCTGGTAAGGGGCAGGATGGAAGGGATGGAGGCTTCTTGGGGAAAAAAAAGGGGGAAACAAAAATCATATAAGTATTTCATTTCCTTTTGAACCTCAGCGTGCGCCTGCTTCACATCACCGCGTGATGACTTTACCACACAGTCCTCGTACCCCCATTGGAATCCATCTGTAGGTCTTTAGTGCAGATAAGCAGACAATGAGGGATCAGAGTTCACGCCACAAAAGTGTTTAACATACTGTCTCCCTGACTGCAGAGTGAGCGCTGCCATTTAATAACCCACCATGAGCAGAGATAGATAGGGGAAGTGTCATTCAGTTTGGCTTTTTCTCATGGTTATTGGACTTACGTCCGCTGAGCGCTGAAAAATGATCTTCTGTTGATCTGTTTCTACCTTGCAAGCATGTAAATCTGTCATTTGAAAGAGCCATGAGTTCTTAATATTTCAACAGAATGTTCAGAGTTCAGAGGAGCTATCAGAGATTTAAATCTCTCCTTACCTATACATCTCCTCTCTGCACTCTTTCTGATCTTCATCTATGATAACAGACAATTTATCTCTCCATTTCTCATGGCTGACAGGACCCATTCCTCCCAACACATTAAACAAACCTTCAGCTCTGTTAAGTCTCTGCAACGCATATGAAAACAAACACAGGCTGTATGTATGGCTTTGTTTTGAACGGCAGAAAATGGATTCTTTGGCTGTTTTTGAAACCAAATTGGAAAACACACTTTTTGACAGTGACAGTGATTGAATTGTAATTTTATTTAATACCAACCCTGAGAATCTTTAGAATCTTTAGAATTTGTAGAACACACACCAAAAATATTTGAAAAATTCTCAATTGTAAAATCCTCCAACTTAGTGCTTTTAACTCTCCTGTTATAGTCATTAGACAGAAGCAACAGTAATGCACCTGGGTCAAACCTGCTTGTTTAAGCATACAAACGTGATAATGAGATGAGACACCTCTTCTTCTGTTCAGGGTCAAATTGACCTGCTTATTAAAAATCATAGTCAGTCATAAGGGTTTGTATTGGATAATGTTAATGATGATGTTACATCATTTAAGGCCAGCAGAAGAAGTTTCATACTGAAAAAAAAAAAAAACTTTTTTCGAACTTGAAAAGGATCAATTTGATCCGCAACATAAAAGGAGCCTCTCATACATCAAGTAATATTAGATACAGTTTTGTGTTTCTGCTTTTAACTGTTAAGTTAAACTGGAAAACTGAAGACAACTGAAAGCCTCTGTTTAGTGCTCAAGGCCACAAAGCAGACAATAATAACTTACAGTTTCTTTCCCACATGCACACAATCTAACAGTTTAAACACATTAACTACAAATACAAAACAGCAGCAATCTATGTCCAATCACTCGTGTATGCGTGCACACACATACACACACGCATACACAAATTTATCCCCAACCGGTGGCTCATATTCCAGTAAACGAGCTTCTATTAACAAACAAAAAAAGCACATTTTCTCTTGTTTTTTCAGACCCTTTGTCCAGTAATCAGCAGAGATGTGGAAAGGTTGTTGATACTAATGCTGTGCAGCAGAGCCTTCCGACGCCCTGCTGATGGACTGTTTGCTTGGACAGTTCTCCTGCGATTGAGAGGTGATGATGGCCAGAGGGAAGTTGTCAGTCAGAGTTGGCCGGTGCTGCCGGTGCTAACAGGTGTGAATGTGTCACCATCTCCGTGTCTTTAGCTAGAGCTGTGCTATGGAAATGCACATGTTCAACAGCTGCAGGGAGTATGTGTGTATATGTGTATCCTAATGGTAGGGGCGGTGGAATTATTCTCTGAGGGAGGAAGCCCTGTACCCCACCCCCGACCCTCTATTTTCTGTGAGTCTGTCAGCGCTGCAGCTCCTCTGGGTCTCAGTTTTCCAATATAGTGACTCAATATGTCAGCTAAATTCTGCTCCTAAAGGTGAAAATATTATGGTCCAGAGAGCAGGAAGTTATTGCGATGCTCCTGAACTCTTGTGTCACCCTGTATGTCCCCCATTAAAGCTACCTCAGAAAGCCACTAAGCTGTGACGGAGGCCGTGTTTCTGGCTTTTGGGAAAGCCAGCATGACTTCCTCTGTGTCGGCCGCTAGGAGATCGAGGTTTTCAGCGCATTTTTGTAATATGGCTAAAACCTGTGGTTTTGGAATGGCCAGCGATATTATCTACTTCACTGGCTGAGCTCACAGAAAAAGCAACTTGAGCTTTATTTTGCGCAGATTGTGGTCCGTGGTCCTTAGCTTGTTAGTCTAACATCCAGTGGAGTTCTATTTATGACCATGGCTTTGCTTTATACAGGCTGGTGGTCTGAATATATATATATGTATATATATATATATACAACAGAGAAACGTTTGAGAAGTAATATTAAATAGATTTAAGACACATTTTTAGCGCACGTTGAATGAATTATTCATAATCTAATGACACAGAGACATCTTTCCTGCCTATAATCCAAAATGTGTAGGGTTATACAGTACTATATCTTTGCCAAGTACACTATTGCATAACACTGCATACTGCAGTCAGGAGGTGATTTCAGGCCACTGGATCTCGCCCAGACACAGTAACACTTAAAGTAATAGCTTTCGCACTGGTAACTGCCAGTGGTGTATTGACACCGCATCTCATATACCCAGCAGTCTACAGCATGACTCTAGATGCTGGTCTGATCCCAGAGACGTCAGCCCTCAAAATCATCACATCCTGAGGAAGATGGGGGATGCCAGGGGATGATGGCATGCCCGCTGTCACAGCATGGGGACAGCATGAGGTAATCTGTGCTCTGGGGACCTCCTCCCTGTGCTCTGCCCTATTGGGCTTGGCAGGAACCAGTAATAGGCAGTGTTGTTGGATGACTGAGGTCTATTTTTTTTCTTTACTGCTCATGTGTAAACCACAATCATTTCTGCCCAGGCGTTACCTTTGGCATCTGCCAACTTTTGCATCTTTGACGTCAGTATTTGATTTTCTTTTCGATACTATAAATGGCCCATTTGATTTTTGCCAAGATGTTGAAATTCATGCACTACGCTCTGTCACAGCCAAGCTGAGACACACAAACTATATTGTTTAAATTGCTTAGAATAAGTGTGTGTGACAGAAGAAGACATTTGTCTCGTTTTATAACCGTGGTTTTCAAAACCCGATCAGTAAATTGCATGGTGGATAGATCTCCCTAAAGGCTGTATCCTCCAATCCATTCCCCACAGCATTACCCATTGTTTTCCAGCTATTGAATACTCAAAAGAAAAGATCAATTTGTGCATCTGATGTTTTAATCTTAATTTTCCATGGGCCTTGAAATTCCAAATGCTTTCGCTGACAGAAACTATTCCACTTTGTCCCACAAAACATCTGTTAAAATTAACCTCGGTGAAAGCATTGGCTGCACATTCAGCCATTGTTATTTCTCTTAGCTTTTCTATGGAGGATATACTAAACAGTACAAAAAAACGCAATCTACCGAGCAAAAATGAATGACATTATCATCAATTAAATGCCTACAATTGCAGAGAACATGTCCATCATGACTGGGAATTAACCTTATTGTATTGGTCTTGATACAGGAATGTGTGAGGCAGGCAGAAAGAATGCAGCAGACACAGCCTTGGGGCCAAACTGTTACACCACAACTCGTCTTTACGAAAAAAAAAAGGCCTCACCTTTATCATGCCTTCAAATCAAAGAGACTGAAGAGATAATGCCTACTTTTGAAAGTGGCAACACTTGGAGGCTTTTCTGGAAAGCACACACACACAAAAGCAATTCAGCATCCTGAAGCATAATATACAGTGAAACAACGTTTAAAGTATGAGAAATCACATATATTAAGGCTGTGCATATAATTACATCGCATTTCCATTTCATTTTCCAGGCTTTGTGCACAGGTTTCCCTCCCAGTTTTTATGGGTGAGTTTAAAAACTTTATTATTTGACTTAACAAGACAGAACACACACATGCTCAGCAGTTCACGATTAATGGGCTTGTTTTGGACCTTTAATCAGGATCCCCATTATAGTAACAGTATAGTGACAGTATCTTGTGTATAAAACTCCGATGGGTCAACAAGTATCCAAATGCATGAAACACTTTCTGATTGAACTTGTTTCGCTAATTATGCAATTGAAATGTCTCTCTTTCCTCCCACAAAAATAACTATGATTAAAAAAAAAAGTAAATATCCCCTCCTGCAGTACCTTTGCTGATCTAGTGATGGCAATCTGGCTCCATTCAAACGTTTAGCCTTTTGACACGTTTTTAAATGGGCCTCTGTCCCAGCATGTTCAGTCCAGGAAAGGGAGAATTACAATAAGTTATTAAGATGTATTGACACCAGATGTGCCCTGCCCCTATTCTCAACATAGAGCAGAAAGGTTCAATCACTAATTGGCCATCTGACCAGCCAACATGGTTCACGAGCAGTCAATTAACACGTGCACATATGAACTGCATACACATATGCACACACACATTTTTGTAGCTTTGCAAGTTTTCACAGAGTACAAACCAAAGATAATAACCCATGATATAATTTCACTCTGTATTCTGGATGTGAAAACAGAGTAAGTCCAAGGTACATTTACTAATACAAACATGAAAGAAAAATCCGATAATAAACACACAATCTTGTTATTATGATTTTGTTCCAGTATTTCTCATAGAATAACAGTATAAATTGTGTGCTCACTATTTCAACACAACACTACTGCAAACTACAAATGCAAAAAATACCATAATACCATAAACTTTATAAAGTTTTTAGGTAGTACTCTTTGTAGAGCTTTAAACTAGATGGCATTAGATGTAATAAGTTACTATACTTCTGCTTACTGAGGTCAGTGAGGTAACACAAACAATGTTTTTCACACGTGTGGTACATGTTCGACAATGTTACCTGCCCCCCCCCCCCGCACACTCAGTTGTAAACCATGGTTGTTTCTATAACTGACAGCACAGCATCAGAGGTTATCAGTGAGAGTCTTTCCTCCCCCTCCTCTTTCACACAAGCTGAAGACAAGAGTCCCTGCCATGACTTGCATTTAAATGAACCCCCAGGCTGTTCATGTAGATCTTCGCTGTGTGTTTGTGTTGTGTTCATTTTGCATAATTGTTACTGAGGTCGATCCTCAAACTACAAGGTGCGGCTGTGATCACCACCGAGGATACACCTGTCAAAAGCATCCTTTCACAGGACAGTTAACCTTTAGCGCTCAATTGCCTCTCCAAACTGTCCAAATCAAAACCCTTTGTTGTCTGCGACCTTAACTTGCGACAGTTGCTAACTGCCAGAATACTGCCTGGAAACACACAGATAAACAGTGACTATTGTTAACTGACTGGACATCTTTACCATGATGTATATACATTGTGTGTAGAGCTGTGCACATTTTTAGAACATTTTATAAAACTAAACTGAACATGCTCTTACTTTAGCTCCTCTCTGCAGCTGAGGACACACAAATCAACACCTATACAAAGATGTCTATTGTGCTTTTTGATTTGTCCACTGTCTCTATATTTGGTTTTGTGTACATCTATTATAATGTAGTCCTTTGGGCATTAGAATAAAGAAGGCTGAATCATATCTTCCTGTAGATGGAGATTTAGTAAGCTATTAAACTAAGTGTTACATATTTACATGATTTCTGAAAGTATCACCAAAGGCTTTCATTTTATTATTGAATGTCTTCGTGGATTTCCTTAAACCCATCGAAGCGGCAAAATTTGAAAAGAAACATTTAAACTGCTGTTGACATACTGTAGGATCTGCTCGTGTGCATGAACACAACATTCAGGACACTCAGCAGGGCGTCTTTTTATTGCTCGTAATATGGGCTAAAATCATTTGTTCAACAGTAGTTGAAAACCTCCTTAGCTTCTAGCAGGCAGGAGGGGGCTGAGACTTGGCCAGTGTTAAGACAGCAATGTGGGCCCAAGGTGCCATTAGTGGCTGTGGAGCAGCTGGAAGTGATTCCAAAAACATGGCGAGAAGGAGGCAGCTTAAAACCACATGGTTTCAACTGGGTTTTCACACTGTTCTTGGCAATTTACAGCTAATGGCTTCACGCAGCCTCAATGTGACTTTGTTTGTTTTCAACAAGAAAGACAACACTGGTGAACGAATTAAAGATGTGCAACCGTGGTTTAATGCTCAGCACAGCAGCATGGCTACTGTATCGTAGGTGTTAATGGGCTTATGGAGGGTATATGATCCCACATGGAGAGTGAAGGAAGGCCATCTGCTTCCTGTCTTTGACCCAGAGAGAGTTTGTTTTGGGTGTCCAAAAGTGGTGCCTTGGTTTTGTTGTGTATTTAGCTCAAGCCAAATGTTTGTTTTTTATCTTTTGGATGTCATATTTGTATGAAATTCTCACAAAAACTGAAAGCTTCAAAAGCATTAGTTAGTCACTAATAAAGGAAATATCTTCAAAAACCTCATCATATAAACATATCTACACACACACACAAGTGACAAAATAAGATAAAAAAAAACAACATAAAATATCAAAGTAATTATTTTCATACTCATCATTCATTTAGTGACCCCTCATGTCCTCTGGATGGGGGGCATTGCTTTCCTAGAAGAGACCAATCCCATCAGGAGACAGAAATGTTTAATCCTAGGATAAAAGTGATAACTTTGTACAAACATTTTTGTATGTACATGTATACATGTATATATACACACACACAAATATGTGTAACGTCTAATGAAATCAACAGATTTCCAGAGGCCATTATCAAATACTTAAATCCTGACAGCTGGTTTCAGTGATGCATAATTACACCTCAAACATTTGTGGCCTAATGCAACCAGACAGCCGTATTTCAACCAGCAGAAACACGGTGTCTCTGATAAGATTCTTGTGCATAATCTTACAGTCTTGTACGAGTGGAAAGCACCTAAACGGTCTCTCATTTCGAGGCTTTTGTGCTTGGCTGTCTCTCAGTAGAGAGTACAGTAGAGCAGGTAGACAGGCCTGTTTAAAAAGCCCACCTGAATAAACTTCCTGCACTATCTGCTCTAATTATGGGATTATCCCTCAGGAATTCTTATGAACACAGCAACACACAAAGATACACGCATATGCACAAAGAAAGACACACACAGCACACACACACACAGACACACACACACACGCACTTTTACACACACACACACACACACACACACACACACACACACACAGTTAGATTTGTTTGGAATTTTCCAACGTGTTGTAACAATAAGTAGGTAGTATAATGAATATATTTAATACAACAGAGTACATAGACGTACAGTGAAAGTGTTTTAAATTAGAAGGCATTTGTTTATTTTCTTGTAATGCCTTATTCAAAAGAGCAACAAGTCTGTGTAATGGAAAATAACTCTGGACTCATCCTTTAAACTACTATGTACAACCTCTAAATGCACCCCAATCTGCTGGTCAAACCTAAATGACCATTATTCAGTGTTAAATTCACCAGATCTAATAGGCTATAAGTAAGATTGAATTTATCAGATTTGCAATGTTATTATCCAATCTAAGGCAAGAATATTTTCCCCTCAGCCTGGCCTGACGCACAAACAGGCTCTCACTGTGGAACGAAATGAAATGAGGGCGGCGCGATGTCAACCTAATCAGCTTGTTGTTTCCATCTCTTTGAAAATAAATGGTCCTAATAGCACATAAATGTAGCCCGTTTTGTTAATGGCTGAACTGGCCATTTCATCCACAGGATCAGAGAATTTGTTCGGTATCTCCATGATGTCTATCTCGCATGTTTGCAGTCCATTTGCACAAGGTTACGGTGGTTAAAGATTCGGAGCTGTACATTTTAAATATTGTTCTCTGGAACTCAGTCAAACCAGCAACTGTGTCCCTAACTATAACTATCAGATCTTAGATTCCAAATACTTCAGTGATTTCATATCAGGCCATTATCGACTATGGAATTATTTCAACATATAAAAAAATATATAAGATCTATTGTTTTCTGGTCACAAGTAGCAATTTTAAAGTTAGCTTGTGGACAATAAAAAGTAATATATGTATTTATTTTCCAAATGTCACAATTCTCTTGATGGAAAAGCACACACACACACACACACACAGGTTTCTGGTTCATTTATTTCAGCCCTGTGAACAGTTTTTTTCTTTTCCTCTGAGTCTTTAAAATGGCTGTGATGCATTACTTCAGGGGTGTCTCTTAGGACGGCCAGGAACCAATGAGCTTCTGCAAAAAAAAAAAAAAAAAAAAAAGCTCTTTACAATCAGTACCAAACAGCAGAAAAGATCCTTGAAGTGATTAAAAACATTTTCCTTTCAATTCATGTCAGGCCTATATCTTTTAAAAAGAAGTGGACCACCAGAAGTGTTTGACCACTGGCCTGTTGCATCATCTTAAGGGGTGCTTCTAGTGTAAGGGCGAATCCTCAGAGGCCTCTGCTATAACCAGACCATATATTTCTTTCTCAGAGAAGCCATGCTGATTTACATTTATGGAGCATGGCAGCCTTACTGTAGACAGTCCCACTGCATCAGTAAAAAAAACTCTAAATGTGCAAATGTTTGTATCTCTGGCCTCAACTCTTTTATTGTATCCTTGTCAGCACATATGAAACATAAAAGCACAAAAGATCTTATATGTAAAATATAAAGGTTTTTTTAAACCTAAATATTTTCTAATTAAAATAATCCTATTTGATACTTTTTCTCCATTGTTTTTTCTTTTTCTTTCTTTTTTTCTCTCAAAAATAGCCATTTATTGTGTTTACTCTCTGTATATGCTTACAAGAAAAACCTTTAATCAGTCCCTCCAGAAAAACATGATTATGCGATCGCATAATTCAACGCATAATCAGCCAAGGCCACACATTCATGTGGGGGCCGCACTTTCTCCGCATAAATCGCAAAGTGCGCGAAATATGTGGGGCTTGCATGATTTCATAATCCCTGCATTTTCGTTGCAAAAAAGTCACATATATCTTCGCAGAAAGTTGAAAAATGTTGCGTTTACTTCACACAAGAGCAGCCATTTTCCTCCTGTTGCCTTGGGAAACGTTATGAAGTGAGTGACGTCATCGGAAAGCTGCAAACCCCGCGAAGAAGACATGATGACGTCAGCAAATCAGTCTCATTTGCCAACAAAAATAATAATAATAAATAATTATTTTTGTAAAGCTACGGAACTTGTTTGACTCATCAACGTTTTGTAAAGTTTGAGGAATGTGTTTATTGAGGTCTGAAATAAAACAAGATGAGAACGTTAATTAATTCCAGCACTTCCTGTGAACACTTCACATCACTTTTTTTTCCTTATTCATCAAACCGCAGTTTTTGCAAGTTCCCGCAATTTCATCATGCATAAAATTGCATAAATATCCCGCATATTCCATTGCATTTTTTAAGAAAACGTGCCGCATAATCAAGGATTTTTGCCCGCAACAATCACAAAAAGTTTCCAGTTTTCTGGAAGGACTGTTTAACTCTTAACTAACAGATGTGACCCAGCAGATCCCTTTTAGTGATGTGAATGTATTGCCCTCATTTTTGTATGAAATTATGAATAAAATGCCTTCATGACTTTCCAGGTTAAATACTATTTTGAATCCAGTAAGTGTTCACTTACAATTTCATGTTTCAAGTGAGTACTTTCTTGAATCTTATACAGTTTCAAAATGACTACATGCTCCGTCTTCTTGATACATTATAAATGTTGTCCTTGTGGTAATGATTGAGGGAATAGTAATTATTATTGAGGGTTGGTAAAATTGAGGGTTAGAATTACTTTGTTCTACATTAATGTACTTTATACTGTCTGCCAGTAAATGAACCCCTTCACATTTAAACTGCTTGCAGAAATTGTGAACTTATGAACCCATTTTGTTTGCGCAGCAGCAATGATGCAGCCCAGTTTAAAGTTAACCAACATGGCTGTTCTGGGGGCACTTTCAGTGTTAACTTTCAGTCTCACTCAGAAATTAGAATTTGAACTGACTCATGTAAAAATGATGTTTTTATATGTTAGCATGACCCACAGACTCATAATAGCGACTTTTATGCAACATACACCAGGTTAGGATATACCAGAATTTCTCTTTTATTCTCCTCCGATGAATCGATACCAACCAAGGACTTGATTGCATCGTAGATTGTGGTAGAGGGAGGTGGAGGAGGGGGGGGGGAGACAGAGTAGCAGTGTAAGACATGTGTCTGTCATGTTGGCAGTTTCCTGGCCTTGTCTAGTGTCTCCACCACCTGGGGATGATGGGATATTTACAGAGCGTGTGGGGCGGACGGAGTGAGACTAGAGGGTGGCCACGCGCTCTGGGTCCTGCGTCTCACACGCATGTGCGGGACCTTCTGTATTTTTAACATGTGATGTGTTTGGGGGAGCGTATGGCCGTCTAAATATTTTCCTAGCTGATTTTCTGTCAGCAGCTTACTCCAAATTGTGCATCAGATTCATTCTGTCATGGATGAAAAGATCCTTTCAGAGCGGCGCGGGTAAGTCCTGGCCAAACTGAGCTTCAGACACAAACATTAAAGAGCTCTTACTAAAGTTTTACTGATTCTTATGTACAGTACTACTACAAACTTTCAGAAGCTGATTATCTTTTCAGCCCTGGTTAGTTTATGCGCAGCAGTTCAGTTGCATTTAGTGCCCAGTAAATATACTTTAAACAGTAAACCGAAGTCCTTGACCCCACTTTTTCTGGCACTTATGTGGATTGCTGATTGTTGAACACACACCAAGCCCTGTTCATTTACTGCCAGCAACGCTCCCCGAGTTTGATTATTGTTGCTAGGCAGATCTCAAACATTTAAACACTGATTTATTCAGCCACATGAAAAATCTCCTTAAACGATGTGTAGGCTGTAAAGACGACAATCGCAGAGGAGTGCTTTATGGGCGTGTGAGGTGCAAGAGCCAGGCAGGGAGATGTATTTCACTTTAATTTCCTCCACAGACGGCTGCTGCTGCCATGGCAAGGCACACTCAAGGATGTTATTGCTCCACTTTCACAGTCTGATACTGTACAAGATAAGAAAAATAGCAGGAGTCTCTTGGCAGACAGCGTATACTGTATATATACATCGCAGGAAATTTATGAGCTGCTGAAAGTGGCACTTTAACAGATATTTTAACTTGTAATATTATACCTCAGAAAGTGCTGGTGTTTATCATATGCTATAAAACCCAAACTGCCAGTACACTAGTTATAACTATTAAAGTATTAGAATTTTCCCTAAAAGACAAAAGGGTTTTTTAAGGATAACATTTGATTATTAGATTAAAAAAAGTAATTTTTTAAAATATTTGACTTAACATGCACTCAATACACAGGGTTCCTCATGGGATGTCCTTGCAGGCCACTGATATTTAGGGTCTCTGTGCGACAATTTGACAATTAATGATGCTTTCAGCAGACTACATTCCTCTGTTAGAGGAGAATATGAGGGGTCACAGCTTAATGCCTCCTCCATGGATGACTGAACCTTCGATTTACACAACAAGCCAAGCTTTCAGGCTGCAGGAAGACATGCTGGGATTTTTTTTCTGTAGTTGTCATGATAATGCGAATGCATCAATAAAAATGCAATATTATGATGTTTTCAAGTAAAATGCATAATTTTTCCAAACAATTTTCAGTTTTGCCATTACAAATTTTTCTTTTTTTGTTTGTACAAATAAGCCAGTCTAAGTGAAGTGAAATTTACAAACTTTACAAGCTCTTCTGATATTGGCACAATGGCTGCATTCAGGCTTGAATTTTCCACCGAGTTGTTCCCAAGCAAAAGGAAACTAACAATATATTGTGTTTTCCCCTGAGAAAAAATTTACAAGCGTTAGTAGCTGATTTTGTTGAGCTAACCTGGAAATCTGTTTTCTTTTTTTCAATAGAAAAAAGGTGTTTAGAAAATAGCTGCTGGGAAAATGATCACATCTGCTGTTGTTAACCTCGGCACAGAGATACTAGTTGTGCCACTGGTTTAATGCGAGGGCACACATGTTGCCAGTTGCTGGGATTATTAGCCGGGACACTGACTAGTGAATGCAGCAATTAACGCCCGGTGGCGGGGTGTTGTCAATGTTACGAGGTGAGTGACAAGAGGCAGACCATGACTATAACAGGTGGAAGCAAAGGTCAAGAGGGAGCAGGTTTCTGGAAGAGGCCATTATCAAACATGTAGGGTGGGATAGGAAATTTAATTTCCTTACTGGCCACTGTTAAACTCATACTGGCTACTTGCACAGTAGTCAGAAATTACTGGGACTATCAGGGCAGATTTGGGGTGACGGAGCTTCACTTCCATATAATGTGGCACTCTTGAAATCACTAATTTGTATATTTTCTGTTGCTGTTTCTCCATTACAAAGATGTTTAACCACTCTTTACTCCCATAATAATTATCAAGTGGTAAACATACTAAATGGTTTCTTTCACTTTTTAACCCTGGTCGGAGAAATCTAAAAATGTTGGATTGGTCTTCACAGTTCTCTAGAGACCTGTATGGCTCTTTTGTCCAGTATGTACGCTGCGGTCCTGCCCTGCGTGTCTAGACAGAGGAAAAGGGAGAAATATCCGCCAGCATGTACTGTAAAAGGACTCATTCTGAGGGGAGGGAGTTTAATTACTTTTCCCTTCCCGATAACCTCTTATTAACTCTGACATTTGCTCTCTCTTGCCAAAAATTAAAACAGAACGCATACAGTAAATACTTCATTTTGGCAGAAAATAAAACAATTGCAGGCACAATTTGATTAATGTGCTAGACATTTGTCGAACATGCCGCAGCAACACTGGTCACCAAAAGTGACTAAGCTCACATGTTTGGATTGGGAGACAGCAAATGTGTCATCTAAACATGGTGGCTTACAAAATGACATGAAATAAAGAGCCTTGTTGAAATGTGACTTCTTGCTCTCTGGCTAATAAAAGCACGAGACGTTACTACTTTAGGCGATTGAACATTTCCAATGTTTTCAGGAGCTGACAGTCAATGCAGCTCTTCTTTTCCATTAGAGAGGACATCAAATCAGCGGTGGAGCCCAACTCATGAAGTCCTCTCACTGTGTGGCCTGAATGTTATCAAAGGCCTGCAAAACGAACCTGAAAATAAGAAACACTAATCATAGCTGATACAGTAAATTAGTTCAGAATAAAAGTGATCTGAATGTGTCAGTGTTTTCTTCAGCCCCTGTCAGTAATGTACAGCTCACTCAGCCAACCTAGACAGATCAACTTTCAGTCATTACAGCATTTTAAATGACTGACAGACTGAGCAGACCTTGTCCAGCCTCCTCCCTCCGTCTCTCTGGCTACTGAGCATCTCCTGTCACCAGGCCTCGCGGTGTTAAACCACCGGCTCAGCCGACGCGCCGTGACTGGCAGTGGAGAATAAATAAACAGCCCTGGATTATGATAATTGGTTGGTCAGCTCCAGCTCGAGTGCAGCACCGAAGACGTGCTCAATTAATCAAGTGTTCTGCTGAAACGTTTTACAACGGGCACAACAATAACCTTTTAACACATGGGAATCATTTTCCTTAATTAAACACAGAAATAAATACAGCCTTATGACAACAAAGCCACTCTGGTTGTTATACACACTTCAGGCACCCCCTCAAGATTTTTCTAGCTTAGCCAGAGGTAATCAAGTCAATTGCAGTGTCCTTTTTTATGACCTTAATTGGAGCTTGAATTTCATATGGCTAAAAAAACAAAACAAAATATAGACAAACTGTACATGTGACATAGAAGTTATGAAAAAAGAATCACAATTAAGAAAGAGTGATTAGGGCTATACACTACACTATGATATTAGAATTTTTTTAGAGATACAAAAGATGTCCATCCATTATATAAACCGGTTATCCTTAAAGGATCGCAGGGGGCTGGAGATGATCCCAGTTGGCATTGAGGGTGAGGCTTGATACAACCTGGATAAGCTGCCAGTCACAGGACTGACCGATAGAGACAGACAACCATTCATACACACGTTCACGCATACAGGCAATTTAGAGTCACCGGTTAACATAAACTGCATGTTTTAGGATTGTGGGAGGAGTCCAGTGTACCTGAAGAAAACCCACCCAGGCACAGGGAGAATGCATGCATAGTCCACACAGAAAGCCCTGGTGGGTTCAAACTCAGGGAGACAACAGTGTTAGCCACTGCACCACCATAATTAAATTATCTGTGTGGCAGACAATTTAATTACAGTTTCACTTACACTTCTCTTGAACTGTAGCACCTAAAAGCACTCTCTATAATTATATATAACGTCTCATCTGATAATGTCTTTAGCACAGTGAGGAGAATCCTCAAAATGTCATGTTTAATGAAGCAGGCCAAGTCAATGTTTTTTTTATTTATGTCGCCCAATATCACAAATCACAGTTTCCCTCATGAGGGACTTTACAATCTGTACACCCTCTGTCCTTTGACCCTGGGTGAAGATCTAAGAAATTAAATGTTATTTCTTTAGTACCAGCATAATAACATGCAGTTTACTATTTAGACAAGTAGTACAAGCAGTATCAAAAGTACATATAAACATAATAAAACGCAGTTTACCAAATAGACAAGTAGTTCAGGCAGTATCAAAAGTACATATAAATATACACAGTATATATATTTAAAGGTAAACACATATACAGAATGAATGAAACATCAATGGGCCAGTGATGGTGAGAAGCATGTAACTGTGATATTTACAAAATAAACAAAAGAGGGTGGCGGTTAATACATGAATTACCATCAATGAAATTAGGGTTGCATCATTGAGAAAAAACCCTCTCAGCTCTCAGGGAAAGCTATGTCTTAAAAATACAATACCAGGCAGGATGAATTGCGTGCAGCATTTTTTAGCCCAGTTTGTTTGTATGACAAAACCTTTAATCTCACTCTCAGGGTGGAGCTGTTGGCAATGAACAGTACTGTACATACCAGTGCATCAAAACAATGATCTGACTATGTCTAAAAGCTGCACAAAGCTTAAGAGTGGGATTAGTACTACATAGCAACTCTTTCCTATTTACCTGTCACAAGTCACATTTGGCAGAGCTTCAGTTTGTGGCCTTGAATTAATTTTTTTTTTTGGGGGGAGGAAGCGGATGGTATTGTTGGTCTGTTGGTTGGTCAATCCATCACTTTGTTCTAGACTCAATGATCTCATTAGCTATTGGATGGATGGTCCTTAAAATTAGTACAGACATTCGTAGTTCTCTGAGAGTTCATCCTAAAGACTTTGGTGATCCCCTGACTTTTCATTTAGTGCCATCATTGGGCGAAGATTTCTATTTGCTCAGTACTTTCATGTATGACCAGATTCCTGCAAGAATAATGGCATTTCCAGTAACCTCAGCTGTGTGTTGTGTGGAAGTGCTAATTAGCAAATGTAGCAAATAATTTTGTTCCTTTTTAGCATGCTGACGTCCAAGCCTCACTGTGCCCGGATACGTCCTGACACCACCAGCATGGCTGTAGACTCTTAATCCTGTCATAGTTAATGTTTGTTCATGTCTTCATGAACGACTATCATGGAGCTTTTATTCAGTAACAGAGCCCCTTCATCAATGCAACAGTTGTTTTTCGGCTGTGTGTGCAACAACTTGTGTTCCAGCAGAGATGTGAAAACAGTCTTTCCAGGTCTGCTGGACTGGTCACCGCAGCCACAGTCCACAAACTCACTGCCCACCAGCACACAGGACTGGTCAGTCTGCAGAGTTCCCAGGCCCACATTGATAGCTGTTGCTCCCACTGTCTGGGTGTCATATATCACTGTACTTTTCTGTCTCACCCCCATCCTCTCTCTCTCTATCTTTTTTTATTATTTTTGTTTCCCCCCATCTCTCTCAATCAACCCCTCTCCCTCCTGTGGTCCAATAAAAAAGAAAAAGCCACTGTGTCACTGAAACCACACTCAGCCAGATAGACTGTAGAGCTCGTTTGAAAGAGCCTCTCTCACTGAGTCTATTTCTCTTCAGAGTGACCTGGGCTGCTGGCGCTGGGCGAGTTTAGCGTGGACTTTGGGAGGAGACAGACTGTAATCTCACCCTTAATCCATTTTAATCAACAATAACACACTACCTCCAGTCCCAGGGCGAGGCCGCAGAGCCTTTCTGAGCCCCAGATTTACATCTCAGTGAGGCAACGCTGAAATATGGCTTTGATTTATTCAGGTTTTATTTGGCACAAATTGTCTGAGTTACAGATCACATAGCTCAGCCCTTTTCCCCCAGGCGTTAATAGAAAGTGCTTTGAGCTGTGCTTAATTGCAAAAGAAGGTTGATGTCACAGGAGCATTTCAGCTATTATAGTCGGCTGGTTTCTCAGGGGGGTACTTCACTTCTTCTAAAATGACATTCAAAAAATAAATTACTTTTGAGAACTTCAACAGAATAACTCTGGACTTCTACTAACATATCAAGGAAACTTGCAGATCTGAGTGATAAGTCATGGAAATTCTTTATTGCTGAACCAAGAAGTACAGACTGATGCTCAATAAATACAAGTCATCCAGGCAAATAGTTGCATATCAGTGGATTGCACAGCACAAAATTTAAATAGGCACAGAAAAGAAGTCTAGATGAGATATAGCACAAATATTTAAAAGAAGTCAGTGGCTCACCTGTTTACTTCTAACAAGGGCTATCATACCTGACCTCACCTTGTGTGTGAGTATATTTCCTCAGTATTGGCACAGTGTACAGAACTGAAATGATTGAAAATGAAATGATCTAATAGATTGACATTTGATTGAAGGATGAAAATGTTGATCGCTTTTTAGCAATTTTTAAATTAGTTTCTTTTGAAGCAAAGAACCAAATAATTTGTTTCCAGTTTCTGAAATGCATGTTAACTATGTTAACTACTTTAGTTTATTTTTTGTTTATAAGCAAACAAAGATAACCTACTTTACCCACTTTAAGTAACCCGCTTACAATTTAACAAAATTTGGATGATCATGGCGATGATGTCAACCAAATTCCTCTTTTTTTTGTTTTATTATTTTACAGCTTTGTATCAAGTCTTTGAATCACTCAGCTGTTTTTGCATTATTAAACCTAAAATGAGTGAATGCCAAAGTGAAAACGAATGAGATGTGGTTGTACAGCTAGTTAGTGGACCTTTTAGCTGAGGTTATTCTGTCACACGAATCTCTATAAATTGAAACAAAATAAAAGATAACAAGAGTTCATTGGCAGTGCCACTGTATTTTTAGACCAGACACAGCATGTCTCTCTCATCAGTACACAGAGTTAATTACACTTGCTGAAGTTGTATCCTCCCCCATTACACCCATATTACTGGTCCCATCCAACTTTGACAAGCACATTCTTTGTTCAGCAAGCCTGCTCCAAGTGACAGGATGTGTTAATATCACTTGGTTGATTGGATGCGATAAGTTTGCACGCTGCTTTTTTTTTTTTTTTCTTGTGTGTTCAGGCCCAGTGTCCAGCAGAAAGCTCTGCCTGCATCCAAATCTCTCGGCCGGCTCTGAATTGGCCTCTTTGTCCGTCCCTGCAGATCCAAATCATCAAGGCCAACGCTGTGCCCTTGTGCACTGTCGCCATGGGAACGGGGACTGTGGCTGCCAGCAGGTTTTGCTGTTTGCTTTGGCTGAGAATCAAAGCGCGAGTGGAGGTGGGGATGCATGGGGTAGAGTGGGAGGCGACGAGTCTTGACGTGGGATGGCTGAGGTGATACAGCGTCTCGAGGTACACCGTGGCTTTGTCCCCCTAAACAGGAAGCCACAGTGCGCCGCTTCTCCCTAAGGGAAGGGATCAGATTTTCCTGACCACCTCTGCCTTGTCATCAACCCAACGTGCTCCTCCTGATCCTGACAAGATCTGCGTGTGTCACAACCTACAACTTGACCCCACCCCCTGCAAACCCCACCGAAACCTCATTCAATTTGTTTGCTTTGGCGCACATGGCTGGGGTCCTTGAAAACAGATACGACGTGCTGTTCTAAATGTGACAATATCAACCGCCTCCCAGAAATCAATAACGCTGCTGTTCACAGCCCATGGGCTCGGCATATCGTGTTTCAGGACTGTAGCACGATTCTGTTGCGAGTGACAGGTACGCTTTTGTTATCGTAGAGTGGGCTAATCACTCTTGAAGCAACTGAAAGCAAAATACCAGAAAACCACAGTGTTGCTTTTTTATCCCCCACAGGATCACAAGTAGATTTTTTTTTTTTCTTTTTTTTTTTACAGATCACTTTTGTGCCAATTCTTCACGTGCTGAATTAGAATTTGTATTTATCGTCAGCTCCGTTGTACAAATAGAAGTTATCTTGGTTTGTAATTTTTGTGGGTGCAAATTCATATTGGATGGACAAGGCCATTTATCACTGTCAGAGCCACGACTCACCTAAAGCCCCTTCACCAAAAAAAAAACCCTGTTTTGACAGGCGTTCTGGAGGCAGGCACAGTTGAGGCTAGGACGGGCACTGTAGGGGGTCTTCTGGCTTACAAAGTTCTGACGTCCCCAGGCCCTCTCACATTCAGGTGTAAAACCCCTCGAGCAGTGCAGCCAGGCTAACATTGCTTGGAACTCGCAGCGCCACGGTGTCTGCTGCAGCCCCCTAGCCTCCCTGCCTGTGACTAAAATAGACGCAACCTCACACCAAGACATGGCTTCACATCTAGCATATAAAAATCTGAATATTCAAAGGATTTGCAGTTCATCCATCATTTTTCATACTGAAATGAACCTGATTTGGCTCTTTTTTTCTTTCTTTTTTTAAAATTTTTGCAGTAGTTCCACTCATGATTTTGATATTTTCATTTAAATAAAATCACAAATTAAGTAAATTGGGTAAACACAATCATAGATTATTTACATTCTAAACATTCATACATTTCTTTTGATGGATTCATTCTGTTGCTGTCTGAGGCTCACATAGATGTCACAGTCGTAAACTTACAGTAAGTTAAGACAGTTGTAGCTCTGTGTTGACAGTGTTTAAGTCTTCTGTAGCAAAAACACATAAATTCAATGTTCTTTTTATTCACACGTTGTAAAACTGTTGTGTCAAAGTTTTCTATGGGGTACAGGTGGCGCCGTTTTGGGCCCAATATCCCAGATGATCAACAGATGATTCCTCACGCCACTCACCTCTGTTTCCTGTTCAGCAGCACAGCGGATATCAAAACCACACATGTTCCTTCAGTGCTCTAGATTCCCTCTCTGGGAATGGCCCCCCGAGGGTCAAACTTCAGCTTCTTCCTCCTCTTCCTGCTATTTGGAGGTCAAAGGCGACGGCCTGCTGGCAAGGCGTTTCCCACTACAACTCTGCTGGATTCACACCAAAACCTACATGGAGGAAGAGCAGTGGCAACTTTTGTGCATCAGAAGACACCAGAATCTTGTGATGGCGAGTTAATACAAAGACTGTGTTTCTAAAACACGCCGAGACACAAGCGAGGAATTTATCACCATCAACTGACCCCAGGAGGAAGTGAGCAGATGTAAAGGAGAAAGAAGCCAGATGGGAGGGAAGGCAGCGAGATCTGTCTCACTGGGTCTTATGAGAAGTTACATTATGCAGTAAAAAGGATACGCCGCATGATTGCTGTCTTGACAATATCCTGTATGTTACAGTATAACAAGCACTCTGAAAACGATTATTTGACAGATTAAATCAATCTGAAAATCAACCACCACCCCAGAATATTATGAATAAGGAGAATTTGACTGGATCTCAGAAAATGTTTCTTGGGCCTCATTAGTGTCATGACTGATTTCCCCTCCGATATTGAGCTCGGGTCTCCTTGAGGGACGCTCTGTACCATGGAAGCGGATCTGTCGAGTGGAGTGATGATGATGGGAGCCTTCTGACACATGTGTACTTTTACAGTGAGAGGGCATGCATAATGCATGTGGCTTTAACCAAACATCCAGCGCCCCGACTCTTCTGGGGTGTTATCTGGTGTGCGACTTGTGCTCTCTTCCTGAGTGGGATGGTGTATCAAATTCCTCGAGGCCCTGCTTCCTCCAGTGTACACATGTAAATACTCGCAGTCTGCAAACACACCACGCGCACACTCATGCGGGGAAGCATGCACATACCTTGGTACATCTCCCAGCTGATTAAGAGCCAGATGTTGTGTTGCTTCATCCACTTTCTGAGTTTAATTGGTGGGCGAAATTATCTTGGATTCACAAAGGACTAATACAGGATAAGTTGTTTTCTTCATGAGCAAAAGTGGCAAAGGTCACTAATAAGCTATTTTCCATTGCATAATAGCACCTTGGCAAGCTAACCGACTACTGACAGATATCAGCTGGTACGCTCTAGCTCTCCTTAGATGCTAAATAGGAAGATGACGGAAGGAAGGATGGATTTAGAGCCTTACAAGCTTCCTCCTTTGGGCCATCACACAGCCATGTCTGGCCTCTCCCCTGAGCCCCAGTAGAGGCTGCGTGGGCTAACTCCAAGACATCTGGCATGATAGAATAAGTCTGCACTGGCCAGGTCAAGTCTGCGGAAGCATACACACAAAGATGCAGGCTAATTGTTGGATCAGTGTTTACAGTGAAATATGGTTGTCTTCTAGTGTGAAAACAGTTAAAATACAAGGGTCCCCTAAATGGAGGAGAAGATGGAATTTGCATATTATGTAATAACTGAGGCAGCTGGGGGCATTTGATTCATGCAGCAACAAGCATCAATGTTTTAACGATGATTACCAAGCCCAGTGTTTGCTTTACATTTCACATTCACACAGCATGCCAGAGAATGTGTGTATGTGAGGGTGAGTGGGTAGTTTCTGAAAGGAATTTTTGGCAGTTTTTTTCTTCAAACTATGGACTTTATACATTAAATGGCCATGTATACCTCTGTCCTATAAATATGTGTGCAACGTTGAGGGCTATCGTGTGGAGAAGTGAAATGAAAGAATGACATTGACACAGCAGTGATGGCCATCAGTTCCCACACAGACAGACATATTTTAGAGTTTCCTTCATCTCTACCTTCATCATGCAAGTTAATGTCAACATAACCATCAACTTAGTCATGATGAAATCTAATCGAAGTGTTGATTACCAAGGTTTTGAATAGCATGAACGCACTAGACTGAAGTAGACTGAGGAGCCGACTTATATCTGTGTGTTGTCAGAAATCTGTCAGAAAAAGGCCAGACTCAGCACCGTGACTGAGGCTCCTCTGCTGATATAAAAGTTTTGATACCTCTCTGATGCATGGAAGTACCCTCCAGCTAGCCAGGTCTCATAGTGTCCAGGGGAATACGGATCTGAGGGTTGTGCGAGTGTACCTATGGTGTCAAACATAAGCTTTTTGACAAATGAAATTTCTGTAGCTTAATGATCTCTAAAAAAAAGTGTTAAAACCGCAGTATATGCTGCAGTGATGTGTAAATGGGTCCACAAGGCAGAGTTTTCTCATGCTGTTATTCTTTGGTCAGAGGTTGTTACGTCTAACTATATTCTGCTTGAGTCAGGGCTCTTTTCACTGGCCCTTTTCAATCAAAGGAACTTTTCCAGAAACTGTTTTTGGAGGTTGGAAACTTAACCAGCATTTTCACTTTAGACACTTCATTCCACTTTTGGTTCCCGGTTGGTAATTTCTGACCCAGCATCCACTGTTTCTAATAGGCCCCTTTCATTTAATATCCCCGGGCAAATGATATCATAACCGAAGAGAATCATAATTGCCTGCCTTGGTTTAATTTACTAGATGTTTATTCAGCAGTTTGCCAATCGCTCATCAGACTTTGGTTAAAAATGGTGAGCAGGGGTATGCTGTGAATAATGACTCTTTTGGCTGATAGCCAATAGCTAATCTTCTACTAAAATGATGCAGTGACCAATGGTAACCTAACCTAATCGTAACATAAGGTTATTTTCTACAGCAAATCAGCAAGTTAATGGTAAGGCAAGGCAGAGATCATTAAACAGTCATTATTTTTCATTGAGTAGCTAGTCAGTTACTCAAATTAGAAGTAGCATGTAGTAAACATAAAGATGTGGACAGGAAAGACTGAATTGAGGACCATTGGCCCTATGTTCAGTATATGATTCACATATATAGTAGCAGGCCTAATGCTGGCCTCATCCAGTGTTGTGTAACACAGTAAGTGTGGCAGGCTGTAAGTGTATAAAGTGGCGGGGCTGGGGCAGCCTCCCCTCTCATTTACAGTTGGTTTTGTGAGAACATGCAGAGCACAGGTCCAGGCCTACAGCTGCTTATTTACTATGGAGCAGCCACGGCAAGCAGACAGGAGCGAGATCGGCAGCCAGGAGGGGTTCTCCAGGGGCCTGGCCCGGGGGCCAACACAGTGTCTGACAAAAGCATAAACATGGGGGACCTCCAAACCCACAGGGTTGCACCGCTGCCAAACACCGCCCACCGCACTCAGTGCCACCATCACACCCGTTACATTCACCACCATTTCAAAAGCCTCACCTTCCGAGCAACAGTTTGTTTTAGAAACGAGCATTTTGGGCAGCAGGAACCCGACACTGCTTATGTAACGATTTTGTAGTCATGCACTAATTAAGCATAACAGGAACTGTGCAGCATTGGCCCTGATGAAACACTGAGGACGATGGACAGAGAAGTGGTCTAGCTATTCTGGTTAAGACTTAATGTGTTCATTCAGGCCTAACTTTTCAGCAACAGACTTGGTTTAGACATTCACACTCATTCACACAAAATCATGCCAAAGTACACCAAAAACTCCATATATATACTGTACTGTACTTCTGAGATTCATGTTTTGACTCTGGACAGTGACCTTTCCCCATCTGGAAAACATCTGACATCACTGAATTCACTGACATTGAATGGAGTCAAGAATCTGAAAAGGTCTTTAGAGCTGTTTATACTGATGTGATAGTAACCTTATTGAGGAAGACTGTGGGGACGTTGGGCGTCTTATCACTCTAAACTGTTCCTGTGACTGTCATTGGTGCTGCCTGTGCCAAGGTGTGTGGGTGGACAGCCAGGGGCCTGCAACTTCTCTTAATTTAGTACACTTGGTGTTTCCAGAGTTGAGCCCTGCACTTGCTCAGACAGCATTTCAACACCGCAGAGCCCTGTCTCTGGAAGCTGGCCTGACCTTCCACCCCCTCATTCCCCTATCGCTTCCAGAGAGAGAGAGAGAGAGAGAGATGTCTCAGCCGGACCAACATCAAAGAAAAAGGAAAAGAGAAGCGGAAGAGCTTTGACGGATCTCGAACTGCTCTTGTGGAGTCATTTCAAAGACAGAAAGAAAGATAACTGCAAAGGGCATCCCCCTTTGGTAAAGTCAGTGTAATTCTGTGCCTCTACGTGTATCGGAAAGAAATTTTTTGACAGAGCATCTTCAAGCAATTTCCCTTCATCTGCTTTTTACCAGTGTGTAACCACAGCACTGTGCTTTGGGTCTTTCTTCACAAACATGACCAGACTTCACTGGATCTGGTTTTTAGCCTTTCGATGTTAAGTCATTGCCCACTTTAAAAACAATAAATGAATGTTTAGTCTGCAATGCCCAGATGCATTGTTAAAATTCAGTCCAGCATTGAAAAAAGCCACATTACAGTCAAGCAGGTACTGTATCCCATTGGTTCTTTGTTGTCAGCCAGGTCCAGTAAGAAAATAGTTTTGTGTCAGTGTCAGGCTTTTCTATTCTTGTTACAATATTACATACTTCTGCCAGTACTTGTGAGTCAGACAACGTGGTGGCACATTTTTCTGTACTACCTATTAATTCGCATAACTAGAAGCCAATGCACACCAATACAGTGAACACCGCACTGAGAGAAGATCCAGTCAAAATAAATGTGGCATCGCTCCTCTCTACGAGCCACCACAGTTTGCAGGAGAATCCCTCTTGTCAGTCACGTCATGTGACGTTTGTATTATTCCTCCCCTACTCTGGTGGCCTGGTCACGCTTTAACAATGGCTGAGGGCTGACTGACTCCAAGACATACAAACATATGTGTTATGTATGTGGGGTTTTTGGACTACTTTGTGTGCTTGTGGTGTGTTTCCTTCTGCCTCCTGTGGGAGGTTCCTTCTTTTTAGAGTGAAGAGGCGTGGCTACCTGCTGACTGGAGGCTGACACACCTGCACCATATTTCTCATCATCACTCCTTTTTAAGCCGGAGCAGGGCTTCTCTTCGACGCTGGATTGTTCCACTATCTGTGGTAACGCTCTCGCTGCTGTGTTCACAGTTTCTGTGTTTAAACTCTTGCTTATCTTGTGTGCTTTTCTAGTGACCCTTGTGCTCCGTTGTTTTCTGCCCCAGATACTCACCCGTGTTCCGGATTTCTCTCCAGCCAGTAACCTGCCAGCCACGCCGCTCTGCCTCCACTCCTCAACTTACCGGACCGCCTTTTGACTTACCTTTTGTTTAATTCTGATTAAATCAACTTTAAACCGCCCTCCGCTTCGGGTCTGCTTCTGGGTTCTCTTTTTTCAAACAGACTTAACAGAACAATCCAGCCAGCATGGACCCAGCCGACCCAGGTGCCATTACTAAAGCTCTCAGTGCCCAGGGGATCATCGTGGGGAAGCATGACTCGCAAATTCAGGAGATGGTGGACACCCTTCGCGACCTATCTAACAGCATGGCCAGGATGCAGACTCAACTTAGTCTACTCACTCCTGGCTCAGCAGGCTCAGAAGGAACTCCACCAGGCCTTAGCTCTTCCCTGGCTGCCGGATCAACTGTTTCAACCCCACGTGAGCCTTTTGTTCCTACCCCTGAGTCTTATGCTGGTGATTTAGGTTCGTGCAGTCGTTTCCTTTTTCAGTGTTCTATTGTGTTTGTACAGCAGCCCTCCTCGTACTCATCTGATAACGCCAAGATTGGTTATGTGGTAAATCTTCTTCGTGGCAAAGCTAGTGATTGGGCTACTGCGCTTTGGCAAGCTAATTCACCGGTTCTCCAGTCTTTTGATTCTTTCATAGCTGAAATGAAGAAAGTTTTTGATCATCCTGTTCAGGGCCAGGAAGCGGTTAAACGCCTTTTAGACCTTCGCCAGGGCTCACAGTCAGTGGCGGCCTACTCTGTCGACTTCCAGCATCTTGGCTGCAGCATCAGGTTGGGATAGCCTAGCCCTTAAGGGGATTTTTTACAAGGGTCTAGCTGAGAAAATTAAGGACGAACTCTCTCCCTTAGGGATGAACCAGATTCGCTAGACTCCTTAATCTCCTTGGCCATAAGAATAGACAACAGACCTTTTCAGAGAACGACAAAGGGAAAGAGGGACTTTGATGCCTAAGTTAGCCCAACCAGCTAGTGCTAGTCCTCCTCTACCCCCTGTCTTTTGCTCCCACCCCACATTCACCTCCTGCCAGTAGCTCTGCCTTCGGTTTCTGAGGAGCCCATGCAGCTTGGCCGGGCTAAGCTCTCCCCAGCCGAGAGGCTTCGGAGAATGCAGGGTAGTAAATTGTGTTTGTACTGTGGATGTTCAGGCCACCTTTTGGCATCCTGCCCAAAAGCCTCGGCTCACCAATAAAGCGAGGGGGTTTTGGTGAGCCGAACCCCTTCCCTCTCCACTTCACTTGATACCTCCAAGCAGCTAACTGTCCCTGGAATTTTGTTACTGCGTCAGTCATCTCTGCCTCTCTCGGCCCTTATAGACTCTGGAGCTGATGATAATTTTATTGATGCAGAATTGGCCTCCCAAGCTAACCTAACTTTCGAGCCCCTAGTAACCCCTAAGATTGTAAACGCTTTGGACGGTAGATTACTAGCTTCGGTAACACACCAAACCGCTCCAGTAACCTTGTTGTTGTCAGGAAACCATCGCGAAACACTCTCTCTGCTAGTTATCTCCTCTCCTTCCTATCCCCTGGTGCTTGGTCTCCCCTGGTTGAAGGCTCACAACCCCAACATAGACTGGTCTACCTGTACTATAACCAGTTGGAGCCCCTTCTGTCTCGCTAACTGCCTCCATTCAGCCAGCCCTTCACCTCCACCCTTGGAACCTACCATCTCAGAAGTTTCAGATCTCTCTTCTGTTCCCTCAGTCTACCACGACCTGGCTCCTGTCTTCAGCAAAGCAAAGGCCACCTCCCTTCCCCCTCACAGGCCCTACGACTGCCCCATTGACCTGCTCCCTGGTGCTTCTCTCCCTACCAGCAGACTTTACAATCTCTCTCGGCCTGAAAGAGAGGCCATGGAAAAATATATTAGTGAATCTCTGGCCGCAGGCCTGATCAGACCCTCCTCATCTCCACTCGGCGCTGGATTCTTTTTTTGTTGAGAAGAAGGACAAGACCCTTCGACAGTGCATCGACTTCCGTGGGTTAAATGACATCACCATTAAAAATAAGTACCCTCTGCCTCTCATTGATCCCGCCTTCGAGCCCTTTCATCAAGCAACCATTTTTAGCAAACTGGACTTGAGAAATGCCTACCACCTTGTCCGCATCAGAGAGGTGAGATGAGTGGAAGACCGCCTTCAACACCCCCACTTGGACACTTTGAATACCAGGTAATGCCCTTTGGCTTAACCAATGCCCCGGCTGTTTTTCAAGCCATGATAAATGACGTCCTCCGGGACATGCTCAACCGTTTCATCTTTGTATATCTCGACGACATCCTCATCTTCTCTCGTTCTCTCCCTGAACACACCCAACACGTCCATGCCAGGTCCTCCAACGCCTACTGGAAAACCAACTCTTCGTGAAGGCAGAAAAATGTGAATTCCATGTCTCCAAGGTCAGTTTTCTTGGCTTCATTATCGCTCCTGGGCAACTTCATCCAGACCCCTCCAAAATAAAAGCAGTAGAAAACTGGCCCACTCCCTCCACTCGTAAAAAACTGCAACAGTTCCTAGGCTTTGCCAACTTTTATCGCAGGTTCATTCGCAACTACAGTAAGGTAGCGGCACCCCTCACCTGTTTAACTCCACTCCACTCCACCACCAAGCCATTCCTCTGGACCCCTGAGGCTGAGAGGGCATTCACCCTGTTAAAGTCACTGTTCACCAGTGCTCCCATCCTCTCTCACCCTGATCCCTCACTCCAGTTCATTGTTGAGGTTGACGCTTCAGAGACAGGTCATTGGAGCGGTTCTATCCCAACGCTGCCCTGTGGATCAAAAGGTTCATCCCTGTGCTTTAATCTCGTCGCTTAACTCCTGCTGAAAGGAATTATGATGTGGGGAACTGAGCTTTTGGCAGTAGTCCTGGTCCTACATTGCAAGAATGGCGGCACTGGCTGGAGGGAGCTGAGCAACCCTTTCTGGTTTGGACTGATCCAAGAACTAGCCTACCTGCGCCCCGCAAAGCGCCTCAACCCTCGCCAAGCCCGTTGGAGCCCTGCTGAGCACCGCCCCGGGGCATTCAGCTCCTAACACCAAGCCTGATGCGCTCTCCCCGACAGTTAAGTTCTCTCTAGACACCTCACCACCATCTGAGCCAGCCAGTATCCTTCCTCCCTCGTGCATAGTTGGAGCTGCATCGTGGGATATTGAAACCCGGGTCCAAGAAGCCCTGAAGGATCACCCAGCACCCAACAACTGTCCCAAAGACCGACTGTTTGTCCCCAGTAACCTTCGCTCTCTTGTGCTCCAGTGGATCCACACCTCTAAATTCAGTTGTCACCCTGGCATTCGTTCGCCGGACCCTCTTCCTTCCTTCAGCAACGCTTCTGGTGGCCCAGGATGGCCCAGGATGGCCCAAGACACCCAGGAATACATCAATGCCTGCCTCTGTCTGTGCCCGTGGCAAATCCTCTCACCGTGCTCCAGCTGGGTTCCTCAAACCCCTTCCTATTCCTCACCGCCCTTGGTCTTGGTCTCATATTGCTGTGGACTCGTCTCTGGTCTCCCACCATCCCAAGGTAACACAGTCATTCTAACTGTAGTTGATCGTTTTTCAAAAGTGTCCATTTCAGGTCCCCTCCCCAGCTCCTCAGCAGCCTGCTGCAGATCACGTGACAGATACCGCCTTGGTTACCTACTGACATTGTTTCTGACTGACAGAGGTTTCCCCTGTTTCTCAGGTGGACAGCTTTTTGCAAAGCACTTGCAACTCAGCTGTCCTCTTTTTGCAAAGCACTTGGCCAGCAACAGCGGGCAGACATTAGCCTGCCTGATGCCATGGGCCTCAGATCCTGGCCAACCAGACCGCCTCCGGCTAGCCAGTTATGGTGCTAAGCTCTCTCTAACTCCTCCTACAGGTATGTCCCCACGCATTTATGGGCAGTGGCTTTCAAGCCTTCAACCTCCCCTTTTCCCCAGTCAGGAGGAGGACACGGCTGTTCCCTCCATCGTCAAGCCCACCTCCGCAGAGAATGGCGGCACTGGCTGGAGTCGGCCAGAATCCTAAACTACGCCGCCGGACAGCTGAGTCAAAACTCGCGGTGTGGCTCTCCTCCCTGTGATCTTCCCCTGCAGGTTCCTTCCCGCAAGCTGGCACCTCGATACATCGGACCATATGTTGTGGAGAAGATCATCAACCCCTCCTCCGTCTCAATCCTGCCTAAGCTGCCTCTTCTACGGATCCACCCACCTTCCGCGTCTCCCTCCTCAAGCTCAGCATCTCACCTAGTGAGCTTTGCCCGCCCTCCGACTCCCCTCCTCCCCCAGCTCATCGATGGACACCCAGCATACCCGGTTAAGGCCACTGGACGTTCGGCGCCGGGGTCGTGGCTACCAATATCTGGTTGATTGGGAGGGGTACGGTCTCCGGAGGAGCGCTCTTGGATCTCTCGCAAACTCATTTTGGATAATGTACTGTTGAGAGACTTTTATTCTAAGCATCCTGATAAGCCTGGTCGGCCGCCAGGGGGCGTCCGTTAGAGGGGGGGTACTGTTATGTATGTGGGGTTTTTGGACTACTTTGTGTGCTTGTGGTGTGTTTCCTTCTGCCTCCTGTGGGAGGTTCCTTCTTTTTAGAGTGAAGAGGCGTGGCTACCTGCTGACTGGAGGCTGACACACCTGCACCATATTTCTCATCATCACTCCTTTTTAAGCCGGAGCAGGGCTTCTCTTCGACGCTGGATTGTTCCACTATCTGTGGTAATGCTCTCGCTGCTGTGTTCACAGTTTCTGTGTTTAAACTCTTGCTTATCTTGTGTGCTTTTCTAGTGACCCTTGTGCTCCGTTGTTTTCTGCCCCAGATACTCACCCTTGTTCCGGATTTCTCTCCAGCCAGTAACCTGCCAGCCACGCCGCTCTGCCTCCACTCCTCAACTTACCGGACCGCCTTTTGACTTACCTTTTGTTTAATTCTGATTAAATCAACTTTAAACCGCCCTCCGCTTCGGGTCTGCTTCTGGGTTCTCTTTTTTTCAAACAGACTTAACAATATGTGCTGGAATGTGACTCATGTTGTGGAGGGTTTCCTACGGTGAGTTAGCAGGCTGAGAGGTGTCACGTTATTTAATTACATACAGCTTACAACTCCTGTCTGCCTGCAGGGCCACCCCGCACCTTCATCTAGTTTAATATGGTTGCCTCTGCAGAGAAAATATGAATGTGAGCTTTTGTTTGCACAACTTTAATTAACCCTTAATTAATATTGTCATCTCAAGAACAGGCCTCAAATCAGGCTGGCAAATTAAGGAGACAGTGTGTGTGTGTGGAATGCGGCTCCATTTCAAGACAAACTGCAGTGAGAGACAGCGGATGGAGAGGGAGAAGTCCTCTCATTATGAAAACAGAATGAAATAGATCCCGGCCTCATGTGCGGTATTGCTAACATGACAAGACAACATCTGTTTTCACAGGGCCTCCAGGCTCAGCCTCCAGACAGAATTGTGTTTTATTAAGGAACTAATATTTCCTCTTCAGTGGTGTTCGAGATGGAGAGAGGTTTTGTGTATCAGAAATTGAAACCGTTACTTGTTGAAATTTAGAGTTACCTTGGTGATGGCCTTGTCTTTGTCATTATAGAATTTACTGAAAACTGAAACCGCATCCCACTGAGGGAAATCAGCGTTTGCTCTTTGGAGAAATCACACTGTATTATCCCATCCAAAAATTGAAAGGATGGGAAATGTATACATGCACAGTATGCTGGAGCAGCAGTAGGAAAGAAAGACAGTGTAAACTCCAGTAAATGTCAAGTGTGTAAGAAAAACAACAACTCTTGTGCTTGATTTTGGGTTGATGGAGTCTCACTGCCACCTCACATTCTCATTTCCAGACACACAAAACCAGAAGTAGTCTCCAGGGCTGAGTGAACACCACATGAAGGCCGTCTTTGTCCTCTGTGGCTGCGGTGCCGTAGCTCGCTAACACTGCTGCCCTGGCCTGCAAACAGCAGTGTGTCACCCAGGAGGTGTCGGCCCGAACGTGACTCTGACATCAGCCATTTTTTTTACACCACAATGTTTGTATGTTTGTATTTTGTGTTCTTGCGAGTACATGCAGCTTTGTTTGTGTTCACTGATGTGATGTGGATGTTTGTCTTGTTTGGCTTTGGTTCTGTGTGTGTGTGTGCTTCTGTGGAAGAATGGGAGTCACTTATAGCTTCGCCCCGCTCTTAGCTTCACTTCAGAAAGGCAAGGTGGTATTGTATTTATGAAGCAAGCATGACATTTTCTGCCACTGACACTCGCTCTTATTAGAGTTATAAACAGACTCCAGAGAAGGCCACCTCCTATAATTATTCGTTCACTTGACCCTGAGTGAACAGAGAAGTAGCTTTCTCTACGCCAAGTGGTTTGCATTCACATGAACACAAGCATGTAGACATGGAGATTTGCGGATTTGTACGCCAAATTGTGGCTCTCACACACACATATGCATAGAGTAACACACACAAACAAATTTACAGTGCTTGCGGGTGGAATCATTATTTCCTGAGGTGTATGTTGTCTTAGTGCTTTTACTGTTTCAGTCCTGCCAGTGTCATGCCTCTATAAAGCTGTCAGTGTCAGTGTAGGCCCCCGCAAGTCTGCTGGTTTAAATCCCTCTAAAGGCAACAGACTTGTGTTTCTGTGGACCTGTTTATCAGCTCAGGTGAACTGCCACCTTGCTGGGTCACCTCATTGCTGTTGGCCTGTTAGCGCCATGCTTCTCTGCAGCGATAACCTACTTTGACTGATGCAAGTTGCAGCTCTAACACGTGATGATAATTGCTTATTGTCAAAATCCAGACAGAAAAAAAGTTTGAGTGAAACTTACTGAAAACCATTATGTATACTCTGATACTTTGCTTAAAGTACAAATTGCCTTTCCTTGTTTTGGAGCTTGTAATAGATGCAGACTGTGCTGCATTCTATCGCCCATGTCTCAGTTTGGCACTGAGACATAAGGGTGGTGGGAACCACTTTTTCCAGAAGTCACATGACATGTTTCCAGTCTATTGGCAATGCCAAACCAAACGGCCAACCTGCATACAGTCTACACAGTACATGCAGCTGGTTTTGTTCCAAAATATTCTGGGAATGGTTCCACCAGAGGTGGTGTGTGTGTGTGTGTGTGTGTGTGTCTGACTGTCTGTGTGTGGTGAAGCCTGTGTGTGGACATGTGCGTGTGCTTGTCATAATGAGTATGTATGCACCATGCCAACTTCCAGCGCCCACATCCACCTATCCAGCGAGCTGTGGAGCAGTACACATGACCCAACTGAGCCAAGCCAAATAGCTGCCTACCCTCCTATTCTCCCACAGCCTCAGAGCTGGACCAGCAGACAGCAGACAGGCACGCTCCACCTCTTAGAAAAACCAGAGGCCAGATACCACAGCACACCTTGCTCAAAGTACATTACAGTGTACTACAATGTACCGCAGTGTGCTGGAAGCCTCACTGGACAGCCATTTGGTGGAAGGTTTTGTTTGAAAAAAAGGTAACACAAGTGCATTTTGTGTTTCTTTTTTCAGAATGGGCAATCCAAATGAGAATTAAAGTATAAACAACAAATTTAACAAGGACCATTTTGTTTTTGAGAGTGATAAATATCAACTTTATATTGTCAGTTTACCTGCTGGTTACTTTTAGCCATGAACACTGTCTAAGTAAAGTCCAAAAGACCCACCTTGATTTGATGACCCTTTAACACATTGTGGAGCCAAATAGCATGTTAAGCACACAATGAAAGCCTACAGCATATAAGAGCAATCAGTAGCACAAATCTCCCCAACAATAGCTCTCCAGACAGGGTCTTTTTTAAAAAATCAGTGTTTCTTCTCTTTCCATCGGCATAAGTGGAAATTTGGTCATGTTTTCAACTAAAGTGTTTTAACTGAAACAGGAACAATCTCTGGGGCTTTGAGTATCAAATGAAACCAGTAGCCTGCAGTTGAAGAGGTCGAGAGTTTGAAGGGTCTTTCTGCAGTAATGGGAGTGCGCAGGACAAGTCTGGCCTCTGCCAAGAGAGCACCAAACACCTGACCTTCCCACAACAGTCAGTGGGAGTTCAGATTGTAAGGATTTATGAGAGAAGGTGAGAGGCTCTGGCATAGGCTCTGCCCCATGACCGACCCTCAGGGGTCCTGCTCTCCCTTGTGTGTTGACAGCGTTACTGCGCATGTGGACCCCTGAAAGATTGGGTGTGCTTTTCTCCCAATTGTTCTGACCCCTATAAACTGTGGCCTGGCTACCAATAGGCTTTTCCGCTTGGAATATCTCACCCTTAAATGGATCTCTCAGGTATTGGGGCCTCTCAACGTGTGCCTCCAGTGGGCTACAGGAGCCCCAGGACTGGGTTCATTAACTCTGCATTGATTGCCCAAGCTTTGAAAACGTCCGGCAACGGCAGGGATAATATGACTCTATGAAAAGGTATTGGGAGTCCCTGAAGACTAATTATGGTACAGACAAGTAGATTTGTAAAGGTTTAAAGGTGTGCCCTGTATAAAATCCACATTTCTCCAATTTGAATCATGAGAAGTCTTGTTTGAGTAACGATTGCTATTAACCTACATATTATCATAACAACGAGGTGTTTATTTTGCATTACTAGCAACTCTCCGTCATTGTAAAAAGAAGGCAGTTCCCTTGCTTTTGCAGCTTTTTAAGTTAATATGCTTATCTACAGAGCAGTGATACTAATACTTTCCCAGCCATTTACCACCACTGGACCTCGGTCAGAACATAAGGGTTGCCAGTTATATTTTGGGAGCAGCCTTCTGTTTAATGCTGTGTCAGGCCTGCCCATGCCGCTGCCTGTGGAAACTGGCCCGGGTGTGATTGATGAAGGCCCTAATGTGCAGGGCCCTCCCAGGTGAGCGGGCCCTCAGAAGTGTAGTGCTTCCAGGCGCTGTGCGATAACACCGGAGCTGTCCTCCTTGCCACCGTCCTGCTAGGAGCCTCATTCATCATGAGCATGGGATACTGCTCACTTCACAGCGGGGCTCAAATATGATTCAGCCCTCTTTTCCGAAGGGTGTTGCGAAGGAAACGCAGGGAACGGTGCTCCCAACGTGACTCAGCTTTCAAAAGAGCATTCATGTTTCCATATAGTCCGTATTCAGTGTGTCTTAAGTCATTAGAATTATGAGTTAGGGGAGTTACAGGCGTGCATCACACAGGTATCCCAGGCTAACTTTGCTGAGGTGAGCCGGGCCCCGCCGCAACCTCCCAGCAGTCATCCCACTCCCCATTCCTCCCCACTTTTTGCAAGAGAAAGCAGTCTGGTTTCCAGGACCTGATGGGCTTGCTGGCAGATAGGACTGAAGCTCTCACTGAGCACCTCTGTTCCCAGTTGCTCGTGGAGAGGCAGGAATTTACTGCGACCACCCGATTGTTTTTGATATGTCTTGACTAGTTTGCACAAGGTATTCCCATGCAGCAATTATTGCGTGAATAGACTTATTATACATGTAGGTCGACCGCTACTCAAAGGAGGTCAAGGGAACGCCAAGTAACACCACATACAGCATTCCCTGTTGCCTCAGAAATTGACCTTTTGGCTGCAATATAATTACATTAGCAAATTATCGCTTTGATTAGTTAAGATGTGTTTAACAGTTGGGACTTGTGTACCACCCATTATATTCACACTGATTCAACATACTGCAACATTTTCAAATTCTTCATGTTTGTAGATATTGTCAGTGACATTAAACACAACAGATGAAGGGAAATGAAAAATAGACAAACAGTATAATACACAACTACTAAATAATCAATGTGAGTGTTTGTGTGCATAGTATACTCTTTCTTCATTATAATACATGAGTCTCTGTAAACAATGACATGGCTGTTGGTTGTTGAAGTGTGTGTTGATCTTGGTGATGCATTTGGTTGCCACAGCCCTTTGTAAGCACAGGACACATGTTTCATATTCCTCCCCTTTAATTAGGACTGGAAAGACTGACCACACTCCTTGTTTTTTTGGTGCAGGCCTGTGGAAAGGTGTGCGGTGGGCCCGAAGAATTAATGCATGCATGGCATCTCTCTCCAGTACCTGCAAGATTTATAACCAAGTATGTTGGACACACCGCAGTAAAACAAGACTCAATTTCAACATCTGACAGTTGGTTACCAAGCCAGTTACCACCAATAAACAAACACACTCCTTTTCTTTAACTATTTGAACAGTCTTGAAAATGAAACCAAAATATTCTCTGTGGTGACTGCCCTGCCTAAGTTTGAATAAGCCAGTTTATGTTTAACCACCATTTACATTTCACCAGAACTATGACTAAATTTGTACTGCATTTATTAACAGAAACGATATTCACAGAGCATATCCATGCCAGTGGGTGGCTGTGTCACACTGATTTGGTACCTGAAACAGGTACAGTAAATCAGTACAGCGGGCGTTTGTTGGTACTGTCACTTAATATTTCTAAATATGCACTTAATCAGGAAAAGGACAACATGCTTGAACTCAGCATATATTAGATGTATTACCTAATCTTTGTGGATGTACTTACCTCAGAGGGGCACATATGTCTGTCAGAAACACGCAGAGTCGGCATCATTGGACCTTTAGGGAGAAGGGCAGTAATATTGTCAAACGAGTCAACATTTACAACGAAACACCTGAACAGAGTTCCAGTAAAAACAGAGATGGGCAGAGTTTCCTGTCTTGGAGGAAAATACACAAAAATGACCCGTGATTTTTTTTTTTCTGTTAAGAGAAATGTTAAGAATAAGTCCCTTTTATGAAGCTCTTTCACCTTGTTTGTTTTCCCTAGAAATAGAGGTCAACTTGGTTTAGAAAAAAACAAAAAAAAAGGGCTGTAGAAGTGGAAAACATCAGGCTTTGGAAAACAAAAAGAAACAGGACAGCAAGGGAGATGTCACCCTGAGTCATTCTGTCTATACAGTAAGGATCCCTGTTTTCACTTTCTCACTTTCTCCAGGTTGTTAGGAATCATCTGCTGATGGAAATTCACTACACATACACAATATAAAACATTGTTAGCTTGCCAATTTAATTTTGGGCTAACTGTTAGCTGTATATTGAATACATTTTACTTACATGTGGACTATATGTTTACCATTACTACTTACTTAACTATTACTACTGTGGTCTTTCTTCATCTTCTCCTGTTGTGCGGGACAATGTAACTAAACTTGAATTTTGACACTTGAATTTTGTCTCCTTGTTAATCTTAAAAATTTATAATTAATTCAACACCTTTGGTCTAACATTAAAAGACAGATTGAATGCATTATATGATAAAGCTGCATATAACAAACTGGCCAAGTATATATATATATATATATATATATATATATATATATATATATATATATATATATATATATATACATACATACACACACACACACAAACGTGTAAACGTATCATGCAAGATATTTTTGTTTTTTTTTAGAAGTAGTGAAGATATTTTGGGAACAAGCTAAAATAAGCAACTATACTTTACAAAGAAGCCCAGAAAATGCAACCCACAACTACCAATATTTGTCAATATTGTCAGAGACTTTACAGATAAACATGCACAAAGTCACTTATAGTAAGTGGACTTGGTACCTGTGCTGGGTACCTAATGACTTGAATAGTGACGGAAGGAGATTATGATTTTAAAAAATGTTTGGTAGGTTGTTTTTGATTTTGCAGTAAATAGAAACGATTGTTTCATAGGTCATATGACATGATGATTTGATGTCGCATAGCCATCATTATAATCCATGAAAATATGAAGAGACATATGTATTGGATTTCCTTAAATAGAGACAGTGTACAGGAGCTTTTGCCAGCCATGTCGACCAAGTACAAATGTTTATTTTAAAAGTGATGCTTGAATATTGTTTTATTTCCATATGCTTCTAGGCTTGGCTCAGCAGGTCAGTCTGTCTCTGAGACATGTTTGAATTGAGAGCCTGGATTCAATTCATGTACCGTAGGACTCTGCACTGGGACAATGTGAGTAAAAGGAAAGCCGTGATAAGGGAATCTGTGTCACCTGTATCCAAGTAAAATAAGCAAAAGACTGGCATACTTTATTTTTGAACATGGTCATGGAATATCAGGCCCGCTCAGTGGAAAAATACCACAGGTCAAATCAGATCCAGGGTGTCATTCCTTAAGTCTTTCTAGCAGTTTTGGGAAATTTGAATTTACATTTCATTATGTTTTTACAGGATTGCGTTTCACGTGCAATAAAACACCTTTCGGGTTTTTCCAGTAAAATATGAAATTCTCAAATGTCCATCGCAAAGTCTGCTGGCTCAACTAAAAATCTGTCTAAATAGAAGACTGCACAACTCAACGACAACTTATAACGATATGTGGGTAAAGTCCTGGCATTATTATTTCAAGGTTAGGGTCATGAAAGTAAAAATAAGCAATTTTGTTGGAGACAATACTGTAATTAATGAAATTTTATCTAATGTCAGTTGCCGCTTTAGGGGCTCCAAGCTATCTTTTTTAATTACTTTGCAATCTAACAGTGAAATCATTGTCAACCCAGCGACGATGATGATGATAAATCAAAAATATTCAACTTCGCTGTAGAGGGGGAAACCCTTTCCTAGTGAAATCAATCAGTCAATCAGCCTGGTAAAAGCCAGCGAGTGTGACTAAGTTGAGTTATAAAAGTAGTCTAGTGTCTGGACGCTATGGGAGGGACAATTTTCTATTCCTCCTTAAGTAAATACTACATATGCAGTGGGTATTAGGCTCCATCACAATCCCTGGTTATTTGGCAGGCTGTTGCTAATGGAAGCATGGTCTTGAGTGGACGTCACATGCACGAGGCTGAACAAAGAGGCCCTTTCTGTGGGCCAAAAGGTGCTGAAAGGCAGGGTGAGGGTGGCGGGCCTGCACGGAGCACCACTATCATGCTGGGCGTCATATACCAAAAGCTCATAGACAAAGGTGAGGCATGTTGTCCCCACTCTATTGCCCGGGACCTCTGCTATGTGGTAAGATCAGCTAGAAAATACTGTTGCGTGACATTCTTAGATGATGAGGTGAAGTAAATGCGAAATTTCTCTGGCTCTGTGTGCCAAACACTGATGTCATCCCCTTTAAAGGACAACAGTCACCCCTGATAATAATTTGCAGTGATTATATGCATCTAACATCTCATTAAGCGTTTACAGTCAAACACAGGAAGTGGTGTGTGCTGAGGAAGGCACAGAAAAGCTGCATTCTGCCCAGTTTCCTGGACTGAATGATGGGATCCGAAAGTAGACATGGCAAAGCTTCATACCTCATTGATTCTCTGTGCCACAGTGTTTTTGCATCATATAACATCATAATTTAAACCACATGTGCCCACACATGCCCTCTTGAATAGGAAGAGGTGAATGTCTGAGACAGTTAGCAGGGGATGTAAACCATAGTCCCTCAAAACACTTATGCTGGGTTTCTCCTGTTTAACAATGAAAAGAAAAAAATATTTAGCAGGTCCCTTATTGTCAAAGTTTTTGCAAAAGAGAATGTGTCCTTAACCCTTTAATTTCAAGTGTATCATATTTGATTTTTATTTGATGAGTTTTTGAGACCTCTACATGATCAGTGTGATATTTTTTTCCAGAAAAACCTGATGTATACAAACAAAATGCAACATAACCAATAAATAAATAAAAATGCAAAATGTAGCAAAAATTATATAAATTAAAAATCATATTCACTACAGGCCAAAAGTTTGGAAGCAAGGCCAATACAAGCCAAACTTTTGAAGCAACTTCAAGTTTCCTTGCCTTTCTTAAAAACCAGCATGAGTTATATGTATTTTGGGATGTATTTACTGCATGATCAGACTTTGCTTTCATTGATATGCACCATTTTCCTCAATTTACCTTTAGGTATACATTGATGTTACCATAGACAAAAAAGAAGAGGAGGGTGTTCTTCAAAAGATGGTTTGGCCCCCTCAGTCTCCAGAGCTCACTCAATTGAGCATGTGTGGGATGAACTGGATCGTTCAGACAGAAAAGCGTGTCCCACAAATCAGCAGTCTCTTATTGATGAACTGAAGAAAGCTTGGAAAGCAATTCCTGGCACATACCTTAAAAAACTTGTGGAACGAATGCCTCGTATATGCCATGCTGTTGTTAAAGCCAGAGGAGGTTACTTTGAAGAAAGCAAAGTCTAAGCAAGAAAAACTCAAATACCTGATAATTATAGTTAAAATGTCTTCTGATAAGTTACTCTTTATATAATAATCATGTTTATTTTGTTGCAAAGTATATCAATGAAACTATGATCTTTTTTTGTACAAATTTGATCTTGCTTCCAAAGTTTTGGCCTGTAGTGTATGCAAATTAATTTTTTTAATTGTCAGAAGGTTCACTCTAGTTTTAAAAAAATAGAATTTTCTGGCAATTATTTTATGGTTCACTTTTTGCAGGGTTAAATGCATGTTCTGCATTTTTTTTAATGCACAAATTAAATCCATCCATCCTATAGGGTCACTGAGGTGCTGGAGCCAATCCCTGCAAGACCCTGGACTCATTACCAGTCAGTCACAGAGCTGACATATAGTGAATCACACCATTCAAATGTATGTACAATATTACAGTCACCAATTAACTTGCATGTCTTTGGATTGTGGGAGAGCAAAGTACCTGGAAAAAAACCCACGCAGGCACAGGGAGAACATGCAGTCTCCACACAGAAAGGCCATAATCCACCGGTGGGTTCAGACCCAGAACCCTCTTGCTGTGAGGTGACAGTTTTTGGCCCTGCACCACAGATTGAATAATACTCCTAATTAAAAGGATTCATTTAATGAAATAGTTACACTGAGAAACACATTATAGTTAGAAATTTAGTAGAAATATAGTTAAAATATTTTGCCCATAACTTAGCTCCTTGGCATCTGTTGCTTTTATTGCTAAACAAATTTAAAAAGAAGAAAATGATTTAAGAAAGTTCTGCTACAAATGTAAGGACAACACTAAATGTGTTTTATATATATTATATTATATTTATTATTGCATTACCATTATACTTATGTGTGAAACACATAAATCATCATGGGCCATGACCTTACCATGACCCTTCACACAACCCGATTAACCCAGTAACTGGAGTAAAATGTGCACATGAAGTAAAGTTGCCAACTTTCAGAATTACTGTTATTCAACAATAGCTGGTATTTCTATTTCTAATTGCTCCTTATAGCAGTACTACGTGTGCCAGTAAGCAGCGGAGCCATGGGTGGCCACACAGTAAGGCACATTTCTGGAGCTGTGAACAAGGAGGGCTGAGCGTGCTAACCAAAGGAAAGCCTCAGGGCCACGCGACAGGACCCGTGGAGCCACTCGAGTGATCCCCTAGCCACCACATACAGTCTGCCTTTTTACCTCCTTGTGTGTACACAAAGGGGAATTTATCCGAGTCCCCCCACCCTCTCCCTTTCACCCCCCCGCATTCCACCCCACCTCCCCCACCCCACACCCTGCCCTTCATAATGAGATGAAGTCAGGTCCTGCCACTGCATAATAAAAACCCGCCTCCGTTGCCAAACAATCGCAGCAAGCAGAGAAGGAGAGATCACCTAAAATCAATCCAGCAGAATATGGCTGACCTGCTACTGCCGTTTGAAAGAGAGCAAACTGAAGTACAACTTCCTTCTACCTCTCATGTACTTTAGGGCATTATACAGTGTACTTTTGTATGCCATGGGTATGATTGATAAGTGATAATGGTTAAAAATACTAATCAAATGTCATTTATGAAAATCTTCTTTATGAGACATTAGTGGTTAGTAGTCAAGTCATACCATCGGTAAACACACATTATGGTTAAGAGAGAATGCATTCATAAGTTGACACATGCCCCTGACCTCTGGATACCTCTCTCATTTCAGTCACAGCTGAAGTCTGAAATCCATCCCTCTCATTGTGTCTGAGCTCCACCAGCCACGTGTGCTGGATCTGTCACCAGCAGAGAGTACTGTAAAATTTACGTTTCCTCTGGCAGTGCCTTTACAACACAAAAGCCTGGAGGCCACACACAGCTCCCAGAGATCCCCGAGATGAGAGTAAATAAACCAGGGGAGCCATCGCTGACACCATGTGTGGCTGGGTACAGTGCAGACTGGTGGGAAAACAAAGTTGGGTCAGGCATGATTAACACCTCACCTTTTCTCAGGATCCTCTGTTACGGTTGTGTTCGGCAGATCGCAAAGCCTCATCTAATGCCTTACCTGTGAGCTCATAATTGATCAAGAGGAAAATAATATTAGAAAGCTTAAAAATTTGAATATTCATGTGCAGAGGCCTGTAAAAAAAATATTTGTCGATCGACAATTTTGCAGCAGCTGGTACTTTACGTACTTTACTGTTTGTCTTGTCTCCAACAAAGAATACATTGTCCAAGATTATGATTTGCAATGCATAATATGGGCATATGCATACACATATTCTATTTCAGCATGAACTGGCAAGTTAGTCGTGTACCTGTCAAAAACTGCCTACAAATCAGAAGACAACTTACGTGCCATGTCCAAGCCCTTTAGAACAACACACCAGGCGTTCCCTGATCTGAGGCCTGTTTTGGCAGGGCGAGATTTGTCTGCACTTTCCAGAAATGCTACAAGCATCACTGTTGAAAAATAAAACAGTTTAATGATGTAACAATGCTATGGTCGAGGTTAGGTTTAGGCACGAAAAATACTTAGATTACGTAAACACCATGATTTGGGTTAAAAGTGACTTTGCATTTGTTCTCATAGTCACAATAATAATCATGCATAATGCGTGGCTGAAAACAGGAAACAAACATCTCCTATCCTATATTTTGTTGACCCTACCATACAACCCCACTTCTTTCTGAGTGCTCTATACTACTGTCATAATTACTATGGCCACTAGAGGGCTTTGTCACTTGGATGTAGACGTATGTCACTTTGGGGCATACAACTGATGCCATTTTTCTTGGGCGGAGAGTCTTGAGAAATCTGTCTTTTTACTTCTTTGGCACCTTGGTTATTAGTTCAATAAATTAATGAGGAATGGCTGGAGCGAGGCCTTCTAGCACCATGGTATTTATGACAAGGCTAATGTTAGTATTACAAGTGTTTCCATAATCTTTTGCTGCGGGGTTAAAGGTGTAACAAGTGAGAGGGAGTGCTAGATTTATCTAGCAAACTGTGCAATGTCAGGAATCTAGTCGGACAGCTCTGGACTCTCAGTTTGACAGTTAATTCTAGCTGTAAATGTATTGCCAGTGGTTGACTATCCAGGTTTAAATGAACGCCTGTGGATCAGATCTAAGTCCGATACTTAGGGGGTTCTCAAGTAAGTGCCAATCAAGACAGTCTGTTTATCCAAGAAAATCCTGTAAACATGCACATGAGTTCAGTCCCTCTGCAGGTTCTCTGTGAATGTCACAAGGTGCCGAGCAGCATTCACCTTACAGTATTCCAGAGCAAAGCAAGCCATCGTCACTGCGATTGAGAGTGACAATACTGACATTTCAGCAGCTATACACTCTGAAACACACATGCCTAATCTGTATTCCTAAAGCAGGATTTGCCTCCAAATTGCTCCATTGCCTGTGGTCCTTCTGTTTGTTGTCGTCCATTGCTGCACATAGACTTTAAATAAACACAGCTTTGATAAGCTAGGGGCCAGAGAGTAACCTCTGACCTGTAGCAGTTCCGATCGGGGTCCCGGGGCATGAGGTTCACCAGGTGACACCGGCATAGCTCTAAATTAGCTGCCCTTTTCTACAGAGGGAGATACATAAACACGGTGAGTGGATGAGGGAGTGTTGGTAGGAAATTGACTTTGTCCAGAGTGTGGTGACCGGGAGGAGAGCAGAGGTTAAGAGGTACGGGGCCTGAAGGAGGCTTGGGATGTTAGTTTCCCATCCAATGGATGTAATTTATGAATCGGATTAATTTACAGCCAATCATTATAACATTTTAAAATAGTTTATTTTGGCAAAAAAACAAAACAAATCAAATCTGTTTGCAGGTTTTTCAGGTATGCTCTGCTGTATTTATGAACAGCAGTGGTGATCTTTTCACTTAATTTCAACAAAATGTAAACTTAACTTGGTTTCCGACTTTCATTTACTACCTTCCAACTCTCACTGAACTTATTCTTCCTCTCCCTCAAAGTGTGTATATATACTTTTTAAATTAAAACAGTTTCCCAACAAGTCCGAAGGTAAATTCAGGAAAATAACTTTAATATTTCCTTCTGCAGAATAAGGGTCCTTGGCTTATTTGTAGTGGACGTGGCCATAGGTGCAGCCAGCCAGTGGCAGTCTGAGGCCTCTTTGTAGGCTGTCGAACATGCAACAAACCACAAATTATCATTGGAGCAGGACAGGCCTCCTGCACCATAACCAGGCCCACCCCTGCCTCCTCCAAAGCTTGGGATTTATGGCATGTGTCCAAATAAACATGTCTGAATGTTGTGGCAGAGAAGAGCAGTGGGTGAGCATGTGTCTGCAAGAATCAGGTCTCACAGTGAGTGATGTAGCCTGCTGTCAGGGAATACGACCGCACACTTTCTTAGATAAAACTTAAAAGATTCATTCATGTGTGCATGCGTGATATTCAGTATCTCTCCCTCGCCCTATGTTTTCAGCCTTCCTTTCCTTTTGGCACTTCCTGTTCTCACCAGGTCTTTGCTTAATTCAGTAAACTTTTTTTTCATGGTAAATGAGGTGTGCTGTAAAATAAACATTGCTTAGAACTGTTTACTTTTGTCTCTGTATAATTTCTGGTCAGTACAGTAGTCACACTTATGCAGGTAGAGTGCTGAGTAGAAATCTTTCCAGTGGTTGTTCGTCATTTGTAACCATCTACCAGGGTGGGATTGCTCATTTTAATATTCCCTCGCCCGATGAAGAAATTAGACGCATTTCTGCTTCTACTTGTGGTTTTGCAAGTTTTTACAGACTATTAATCACAAGATGTCAGAGGGTACTCTGTTTATTAATTACTGTACATATATTTATGCAGTTAATGCTCTACAGCGCAGTAATTTTGGATGCTCTTGTGAGTGTTTAAAAAACTACAATAAAATAACACTATAATGAACTTTATTTATATGAAACATTGAAAAATACACACAGTAGACAAAAACTAAAGGGAGAGATTCGACAACGAAACAAAAACCAGAACAGATTTTAATAACTAGAGGAAAATATTATAGGGTTGCATGTAAAACCAAATTTTTACTATGAAAATCTGAGTCATCTTTCAATATGTAGGTATTCAACAACATGGTTACCAGGATGAAGATGTTCAGCAAAGGCATAACTGTAAATCTGTGAATCATCTGCATAAAATAACAGAAAAATGTTGAAGGTGTGCTCTGAACTTTGTGAACATCACAAGACACAATGTCAGTTATCAGACTGTGATACTAAATCAAAACCAGGACCAAAGCCAATAAGTACCAAAAAAATCTATCTACCATCCAAGTCTTAAACCATGTCTTCTATTTGTTAGTTACGAATTCTCTACTTTCACTGAACTTACTCTCAGCTCCCAGTAAAAGCTGTTGTGTTAACAAAACTGTGGCCATCATTGTGGAACAATAGGAGCATCTCATATAGAATATGCATGTGCATATGTTTGGAGTCTGCCTTTGGACCTTTTCCCTTTCAACACCATAAAATAGCCAAACCTCAATACAAACATATGAAAAACCTTTTATAGAGTCTGCTTCAAACTGTGGGAATTGTTGTCCACACGTAAATTGGCAGCCATGCTTTTAAGCTCTTTTCGTACCACAGTCTTACCAGCATGCTGTAGGCAGTCTCACCCTATACGTCAGTGTTCACCAGCCAACGCTAAGATTTTGCTTTTAGCATGCCATCTTGATGTACATCAGTAATTTGTCACTCTGCAGACACACTGTGATTTATGACTTTTCCCATGCAGCAAAACGCACCCTTGGTGTTTCTTTATTACATTTAAAACCTATTACTGTAAAATAGGGAGATTACTGCATAATACATGCTTGGAAAAGAGCTGCAGGTTGAGCAAATGTGGTGTGTTTTATACTAATAAAGTAGCTGGGTTATGGGAAAATGTTTACATTATTTTACAGCTTGCCTTGAGGAGGGAAAAGATTTCCATTCATAACCAGAGTGATGAATGTGAGTAATTACCTTGTATTGTAAGCAATATACTTCGCCCCCTAAAGCTTCACACTGTTTTATAATTGGGATTTCACACTCATAGATTAATGTAAAAAAAATGTCTCTATTTTTAATGGATTTCACTAACTCTTTTTTTGTGTTCCAGTCGATGTTCTCACTATGTATCTGAGGATGGATATTAATTGTAGTTTTCAGCTTGCCTCTTTCCTCCCAGCATTGATGCTACTGTGTAATGAGAAATGCACAAAAACAGGAGGTAGACTGAGGTAGGATGTCTCTTTGATATTAAATGGACCTTTTAACTTTAGTAATTACCCAAACTGGCACCAAGGGACTCTGAGCACTGACGGACAACCTGCTTGCCAGGCAATGGGCAGCTTTTGTATATTTGCCCATTGAGTGATCTGCAGAAAGACATCCTTGTAAAGGCCACTGCCATCGTTCTCTGAGGGCACTCTGGGTGCTGACACTTCATGTCTATCAACTCTAACGTGGCTGTCAGCACAGAGCACACCATCCCTGCCAGCCAGGTCTCCCCTGCGGCCTGCCCATGTTGTACAGTATCAGCAGAGAGGACCAACAGTCTAAAGCACAGACAAAGATGTCTTTTAGCCGGTATTGACACACACTCAGTTTGATTGCGTTTAAGTAAAGTGCTGAAGGATCATCACCACCAGGGATATAAATCAAATAAATGCTGTGCGTTGGTGCACGTGGATCCTGCTTGAGGATGTTTATATGTCGGTGCTGATTATTTATGTGTTAGCGTGTTCCAGTGTTGAGGTAAGGATACCCTGTCAGATACGAACAAAACGAAAAAAAATTATTTGGTTGGTGCAGGTCGTATTAATATCATCCTTTCAAGAGGATGTGAACCAAATAAATAAAATTATTTTCAGAAGGCATACCGAGACAGAACCCTGTTCACTTTTATTTTTTTGAAAGAAAATTCAGTAACGTGTTTGGCCTTACAGCAGACAGGCACCCTGGAAGTGGAGGCCTATAAAGTGCTGATGGGGAGAATGAGCGGTACAGTTGTCGGCGCTCGATTGATGGGAGTCGAGGGAGCATCGGTGTTGATGCTGAAGGGGTTAACGTCAGCTCTGAGGGCAGGAGGCAGTCTTTACTGGGAGTCCCATCACCGTGGTCAGTCTGGGAGTTGTTAGAAGTGTTCATTAATCATTGTCCTAATTTGTTTTCACACTGGTTTGCTGACACATTCTGAATATTATTACAGTGGCAGTAAGGTGGGAATCTCAATGGTTAGAGGTGTCATTGTACTGCATGCTAAAGGACCCAGTGAGGCTGTCCCACTGTAACATGTGTTGGCAGGTAAAGGCAGGTCTTGGGGACTTAAGTATTAAGTGCTGTCATTTCTCAAAACAGTTGCAGTTAAATAGCACATTATTTAAAATTATAAAGCACTAAAGGATAGTCAGGGATATTTTAGTTTTACAGAACAAATTTAGGGAAGTGTATGTAATTTAATTTAACAAAAGTAACGCATTAATTAGCATAAGAAAGAATATCTGTGAGAAAACTTACGAAATTAATGAAAAGAGCTTCCCCTAGCCTGTCTTTTGAGTGTGTAAGCCACATGTTAAAAAACACATGTGTATGTAGACAAGTGTGTTACCTGTTTAACCAAATTTATGTGCTATGTGTTATTTGGATGATTCCCAAGAGGACCTGAGCTGTAGACTTCATGAAGTCAAAAGGGCAGTTCAGCTTAAAAGCTCCCATCTTTAATGACAAACCACTTATTTTAATGTTACATTCTAGCTAAAATTAAGTCTTTCTTGCCATTTTTTTTTACTCGCTCTGGGCAGCAATCCTGGTTTGATACAATGACATGAATATCTGTAAAACTGTGAACATTTTTAAATGTTCACAGTTTTACATGTCATTGCTATCATGGTAAGCGAACACCAGTAAGGCTCATGTACAATACTAAAACCTTTACCACTCAGATTTCAGATACAGTATCAGGAGCCTTATTGCAGATTTTGCTTTGGAATGGCTTCATAACTTGACAGGGGATCGTCTGGGCTGGTTTCTTTCCTGTTATGTTAACAATAACTTTTCGCATTGAAGAAATGTACTGACTTAGGAGTGAAACCAAGGAAAACACTCCTCATCTCTTACCCTATGTGTTTTAGGAGTTGGCTTAGCTAAGTGAGGTAGAGCCACGGCCTCATCCATCAGAGAGGCTGTACATTAAGTCAGTTGATCATACAGCATCTGAGGAAATGTCTCGACCAAGCTCAATTAGGAGGGTTAGCCCACTGGAGAGAAAAAGCAATATATTGTTTAAAGGTTGTCTTTTTTTGTATTTTGAAAATGCAGCATTGCAAGAGACAGTTGCAGCATGCTCACAGTGACTATTACTGTAGGTTCAGAATTACATCTGCCACCAAGACAATGAAAGTAATCTTTATCTATTATTTTGTCGGATTTTATATATAGAAATGTTTTATGTGCAGTACAAATTGATAAAATAAATGGAAGCAATTCTGAGTTTTATACAGCCTTTAATGAAAAATCAAACATCTTTCTGGAACAAATTCTTTCTGGGGTAAATCATCAGAATTCAAATAAGATATTTATAATTTATTGAGTGCACACTAATATTGTTCATGTACTGTATATGTTTATGTTCAGACAAGGCCTTGCAAATTATTACTATAAATATTGTTTTTATATGAAACTCTTAATAATGAAATAAGGAATTTATAAAATAAAAAATGCAAGTCTTTTAGAAACAGCAGTAGTTCATGTAAGAATCCAGAGTTATGGGATATTATAAATGCCATACTCAACTTAAAAACCAAATTCCATATTTACACCATATGTGAGATGTCGACTATTTGCAATGAATTTAATACTGTTTGCACATTTTCAAATATAGCTCATATTCACATAAATAGCCTTTTCACCTAAAGTTGTGGAAAAGGAAAGAGAGTCGAGAAAGTGAAAGACCTCATTGTTTGTCCTCACCAGTAGCAGATAAGGCTAAAGGTTGCTATGGAAACTCAGCCAACTGGAGCCAGAGTCCAATTTAGGAAAACCACAAAGTCAACATGAGCGCGTGCTACGGTTGGGAGAGAATGAAAAAAAGTTGTGATTATACAGGCCATAATCAGAAGTCAAAATATATAAACGAAAAGGCCCTTGGATACAGTGACACATCACCATTAATTTCCATCAGCTCAGGTAAACTATCATCCCGGGGCACAGGCGGAGGCACGATGACACATTTACAGTACACATAATGTGGGACTGTCACTACTGCAGAAACCATATCCTTCTATTTATCCAAGGAAAGGCCAAACACTGCACTGGTTACGTGCTTCCTCTAAATGTTTTAAATCAACCACATCTTTTGGAGTTGAGACATTAAGCTAATATCTTCACAGTCCCACCAACGTCTGACAGGAGACACTGAAAAGCAGTGTTAAGACTGGCAGGATAGAAGACTGTGGAAACACCTTAGACGGAGGCGGTTTTTAGTTTTGTTTTGATAAACAGTAGCCAACGTATTACCTTATACAATGTGCAAAATTAAGTTTCATTCATATTCACCAAGCTAACATTTCACAAATGTTAAATACTGTAGTGTGTACTGTGTAGGGTAGACTGCTGCAGGATTTTTCCTTCAGCAGTTATGTTCAGTATATGAACTCTAATCTAATATATGTAATCTAATACATATAAGACATAACATGAGACCTGTGGTGGCCACATCAGGTTTCATGTACAGTATATATAGCGTATATTTTTCTAACCCTTACCAGATTTAAATATGAAAGCTGCTTTATCAGTGCTTGATATTAATCTCACAAAACTTATGTTTTATATTTATATTAATGAATATTCAGCACATAATATTTTACAGTACATGTGAAAATATATTCCAATGAGGGCAGCTCAGTGTGAGACCTTCTGTTTTTCTTATCTGGCTGTGATTAGGATGCAGCAGGCTGACATTGATCAGGCTGCCGTGGCCAAATTATGCCAAAAAATAGTCTGAAGAGCAGTTAGACCCCAATTAACACAGGCCAGAGTGATTTCCTTTGTTGAATTGCACATTGCATGCAATGGTAATTGCGATGGAAATATTCAGCGCACACCCCGCAAGAACATGGCTTTTTCAGTTATAAATATGAGCAGGATCGTCGTAATAAACTGGACTGTTTGCAGGCAAAAAATTATAGAACAAGGAGGTTTGACTGCTGTTCTCTCAGGCAACAGGACAAGAATCCTGGATAAAAACTGGTGGATAAGAAGGAATGACCTGAAAACACAAGAAGATAAGAACAATGTAAAAAGACAGGTGATGAGTCCTGCATCTGACTAAGACCAGTTCTCAAATAGGAAATATTCATTTGGCTTCAAAACCTTTGCAAATGTAGCCATGACGAATGTTAAATGCATGACTTTCTAACATCTAATCCTTGGTAAATTCCTTTTAAACACATTTATCAACTTAGGTACGTTATACACAAAATATTATACACATAAACATAACTTTCTGATGCATTCTGTTCAATCTTTATTAATCTTCTACTGAAACTGAAATTATGAGTCCATAGCATTGCAATGACTGCTTGATAACTATTATATACATGATAACAAAGTCTAAAACCTCAGCAAGGCCATTGACCACAAAATGTAATACATTCTTAGCTATGATCTTCATTTATAGGAGAACTGACAAGCGTATAAAATATTTTACCGTCTCACTCCTCTCTCCATCATGCCTGTCCCGAAGCACAAGTTCAAACAAACAATCGTAGTCATGAAGCATACCACAATAGCCATGGTAATGTCATTATCAGCACACACTGGCTAGGAATCAAGGTCAAAAAAATAACTCAATATAATAAAAGTCAGGTCATTCCAGGTCTTCATCACACCGTACATGAAAACTACTGCTATCTAGTTAACTTATCATTTTCCAACTTAGGTCAACTGAACAGAGGAAACCTGACAAATGGAGCACACGTCAGAGACCAAACCAGTCATTATATCTTGTTTGAACTGATAGTGTGGGCTTTTTTTTCTTACATCAGTCTGGAGAAAAGTCCTTTACGCTGCCAGTTTTAGCACGGGCGACTCCTGCCACTGGTGTGGTACCTGTCCAAGAACAACTTGTCTGAGGTCGCTGCAGAGCCGGAGTCTGACACAGTGATTATAGGTGGTGCTCGGGGTGAGGAAAGCTGCGGTTTTGTGCTGAATATCTGAGAAATCCATTGTGAGCTTCACCTTTTTCTGAGGTAGCGCTTGACTGAATTATTTGCAGTGGGGAGGAAGCAGGCGAGTCCCTGGACTGTTTACCAGGAGCCATATCTCAGCAGTGTGGATAGACCTGGGTGTTAAGGGTATACATTCACATGTGTGTTATGCATTTTCAAAGTGTGTTAATTTGTTTGGACAGTAGATGTTGGAATAAGAGTAGAAAAAGCTGATTTTATTTGTTAAAATTTTATTAAAGAATAGTGAGAGGATGGGAAAATTTGAGGTGATCGACAATCTCGATGTCACTCACTTTGCTTCACTCCTGAGGGACCTTTGAGGGGAAATAAACCATAATCCACACTCCAATGGAGCCATTGTGTATGGCAGCACTTACCTCATGTGTACTAGCAGAGACCCTCCACGCAAATCTCCATGATGGAGGGATTGAGATGTGGGGAGCGCCTGTGGCTTTGGAAAAACTATACCTTTCTATCTGAAGAGCCATAATGTCAAGCACGTTACAGTCCATCAGCTGGATACCTGCCACAAATAACTTCTACCAAGAGGGCACAGGGGAGCCATATCACAGACTTTAAGTTTCTTTTTTTCCTCTCTTTTCAGACAGAACCGCCTTATGACATGCTACAGCGGGCTCACGCAAAAAGGAATACACTTGACATGTCACATTGTGTGTGTGTGTGTGTGTGTGTGTGTGTGAGGGTAGACTGACATACGTGTGGCATGTTTTGGGTAAGAGAAACGGTAAGCGCGATGCGTGCATGGATTGTCATGACGTGTTTCATGCTGCTCAAGACACATTGTAAACTCTATCAGTCACCCAATAAATCCTGCTGGGGGGAAAACACAACACAAGATATATGGCTGTTTAATGATCGTGAGCTGAGGTGGAGGTGTAGTGGACTGGACTGAGCCTGAATGGGGTGTATGGGTTCAGCGGGGGAGGGAGGTGCTCCACTGGGGCTACGTTCAGCTTGGAGAGCCTACATGGGGGTAGACACAAGGCCCTAGTCACAAGGGGTTAATTGTAGGTGTTTAAAGAGCACATGTCGTTAAAGAGCTGGTGGGTGGAAAGAGTTCTATTTATACATGGCAGAGGTAATGAGGTGAAATTATTCTGTCCGACAGAGATGGGATGTGACCACAGCAGGCTGGTGGAGACTCTCCTGCCCAGGCTTGGACTCCTGAGAATGTTTTCAGTCCAAATACGGCCGCTGAAACGTAAGCTTGTTAATTAATTCCCATTTACATACGTCCAGCTGTGGTTTCCATTGCGCCCTACAGCCCAGACGCCCTGTCACTGCAGCGGGCGATTGATTGGCTAATTAATGATTCCCCAGATGCAACAATTAAATTGAAATTAACTTAATAGGCCTCAGACGGTATTATACCAAGGTAATGTTTTCATTACTCATGTTTACATGATAACACATATAAACACAGGCACACATGGCAGGGAAATCACACCAGCAACTCAAAGGCTTTGGAAAGGCTTTTATTCTGAAGCCCTGTTCAGTTTTAAAGCTGGTGTTTCACTGAGGATGTTATACTTGTGTAGCTCTCTGCTTTACACAAATCTGTGTGTTTGCAATATTGTAGCTGCACTGTGTAAAAGTAATTTGAGATTGATTAAGTGCAAATATCCCCAGAGTGATTAAACAACCATGCCTGGCTCCACTAGAGGGAGCAACTCCATGGGGATTAGACACAGAAGACATGAATACATGATACTGTTTGATACATCAGTCATGTGCCGGTGTTATCACATGCTTCAGAATATGTAGTTTTTCGTTAAATTCCCGGGGCTGGCCACTCATCAGGTTAAGTTTAATGAGGTTAAAGTGAATGTCAAAGCGATAATTAGTATAAATGAGCATGGTGGAGTGAAATACAAGTTAAAAGAACAAATAAGTGTCAAAGCCAATCAGCTTCTGCAGCATTGCGAGCTGCTCAGTAAAGGAGCAGTTCTCATAATCCTAAATGAAATGTTTTAATGCCTGAGAGATCTACCTGATTTAGTCTTATGACTTATTCATACTCAGAGATTTGTCTAATTTTGTGACCACATGCCCTAACTATATTAAGAAGGTGTATTTGATTCATTATCTTTTTATACATACACTACCAGTCAAAAGTTTGGACACACTCTTCTCATTCAATGGTTTTTCTTTATGGTTTTCTTTATTTTCTTTATTTTTATTTTTGACATTGTAGATTAATACTGAAGACATCAAAACTATAAAAGAACACATATGGAATTATGTAGTAAAAAAAAAGTGTTAAACAAACCAGAATATGTTTTATATTTTAGATTTTTCAGAGTAGCCACCTTTTGATTTGACAGTCTCAAACTCCACAAATGAACCCTTAACAGGTGTGCCTTACCTGTTAATTGAAAACCACTCCAGGTGACCACCTCATGAAGCTGACTGAGAGAAAGCCAAGAGTGTGCAAAGCTGTCATCAAATCAAAAGGTGGCTACTTTGAATAATCTAAAATATAAAACATATTCTGGTTTGTTTAACACTTAGTTTTGATGTCTTCAGTATTAATCTACAATGTAGAAAATAATAAAAAAAATAAAGAAAAATCATTAAATGAGAAGGTGTGTCCAAACTTTTGACTGGTAGTGTATGTATCTATATATTTCATTTTTAGTGTTGGTGTTGGTTGCTTTGATAACTTCTTCTTTCCTGTTTTCCCAACTATAAATCTGAAAATGTTACACACATAATAAAGAAGGAAAAGTGATGTAATTCTAGATCAAGTGGTTGTTTTAGGGATGCATTTAAAATGTTGCTGTTTCCTCAATTAACAGAAGAAACAACACGCATGTTGTGTACTTTATTGGTCTGCAAGGTGTGGTCCCCAGCCAGATCCTGTGGCTCGCTCAGCTCTGAGCTTAGATGGACATTGGATGGAATACAGCCTGAGGATGTCCGCAGGGAAGAGTTTGTGGTTGCCAGGATCTGATCATTGGGAAGGCGCATGTAACCCAAGAAAAAAGAAAACAGCAAACCGAACAACCTGCCAAAATCATCAGGCAATTTCTGGAGTACTCCGAAATGCCAAGGGAAGCCGGATCTCCGTCCCTTGCTTGATAGTTTACTGAAATTACTGCTCAGCTCCCTTTAAATCCCTGCTAAGCAGCATTTCTTTCCAACTGATTTTTTAAAATATATTTGAAGTCTAGACAAAAAGAGAAATAGCAGAACACAAGAGAGAGTGAGTGAGAGTTTGCTAAGGTTGTGATTAATAGACGCACACAGCAATGAAACAACTGTCATTCATACAGCGTTTTCCCCCGGTGCTCAAGTTACACGGTCTGAAACAGCGTTTGTCCATATTTGCGAGGGCCCAGTTTTACCCTTCCTGTCTGCCTGCTGGTAAAGGAGAGAGGCCAGAGCGCTATGGCATGACGGTCAGTGGCAACCACCCTGCATTTCCATCGGCGCCTGCAGTCCGTGCCAAGGCTGAAAAAGGTGAGATGGCTGATATACACACTCTCACACATACAAGGCCATCAAAAATAAGGAAGAGGCCACCTCAGTTTGGACTGATGTTCTTTCGGAAAGCAGAAATGTGGATTAAATCTTCTGGACAAGCAGCACAGATCCATCCTGAACTCTCAGTCGATGGTGACGGCTAATACAGTCCCCTCCACTGTGAAAAACTTTGGGCGCTTTGGCCAGTGCACCCAAAGCTTAAAGTGCTTACTTGCATGACGCATTATCTGCCTTTGCAACACCGTAGCAGTGGCGAATAAATAAAACTCATCAGCGCTGGTGACATGTTGGCTCGGCTGGCTCGCTCACTGTTGATAGTTAAAACGTCATGAGCTGGATACGTATTTCATTACGTGTGCATTTGATTTAAGCACAAGAAGAGTGGCCTGCCTCAGGCAAACCCACACAAAAACGGTGATTCACTGCCTTTGTGTAAATATTCTTTTTGGCTCTTGTCTTCTGGTTGTGTCTCAGTATGACTTTTCCAGAGTGAGGGTGACCTGCCGTGGTCATATAGGGTCCGTCTTGGCCTTCCTCGCTTCATTAATTCATTTCAACTTCACAGAAAAAAGAAAAACGTCTCTCTCTTAAAACTTGTTGAGAGAGGTAACTAGTTATATGTTATAATTAGACAGCTTATACACTTATTGTCGATCTAACACCTTAATCTAAAAGGTTAACACTAAAGGTTAACTAATAGGAGCCTGACTACAGTCCTCAAATATTTTATGAATGTTCGAGCTTGCCTTAAAGCTGCGCAGTCTTATGTAAATTAATATGTCACTCTCTGGAATCACCATAAACTGAAGCATTCGCTTGTGACAGCAGTCTCAGTTCAGAATTCTTGCTTGCTTTGAAGTAAAGCGCGGCAGACAAAATGAGCCATCAGTCATGATTAGAAGATCAAAAACGCAAGTACATCAGTCACCTTTGTCTTGATGCACGATAAGATGCTCGGTAAAGGTAACCTGATATAGTATCGACACACTTTAATACTTTTAATAACTATGTACAGGTTCTTAGTCTGGGTCACATCCTGAAAATTGTGAAGTCACTCAGATTTGATTCAGATGGCTGTATCTGTCTGTCTTGGAAAGCAGAGTAAATTTTTTTTCTTTTTTTTCAATTCTGTGAGGATTTTCTGATTGTTGAAATAAATATTTAAAGTTCATGGAATGTGTGCATAGTTATGGATTAAGATTTAAACAATGAAAGTGAAAATACAATAAAAAAAGATAAAAGAAAAAACAAAAAGTTGGGTGTTAAGGTTGTGTGGCTCAAATTTGATGATTTGCAGCACATGCAAGCACTTGAATGTGTCACCACTTTTTAGAGAGCAATTTTAACCTTAAAAAAGACACCTCTGCTAATTTGCTTATAAATGAGAAGCCTGCAAATTTATAATTGACAAATCCTGATCTTCAATGACTTGTCAGGCTTTGTAAAGGAGCATCCTGAGGTCATTGCATCCTGTGATGGTTGAAAGCAATCATAAGCCATTGTTCTGCAGCTGTGCTGCATTTGTTTGGAGAGTAAAGAACTACAACAAGTAAAGAATACTTAAATATGCTGAAATAAAGGCCTGGGTTTAGTCACATGAACTCCAAAGTAAAACGTCTGATACACAGCCCTTGCCCCTCTTTCAACCTTGAAGCGCCTATAGCTGCTGCTGCAGAGGAAAAACTCATCAACAAATCCCACAATTACACAACATTTCATCAACACCAATCCCAACAGGAGTGATAGAAGTATGTTTGCTGTGTTTTGTTTTGGAAACCCTTCAGTGGCCTTTGGATGGGAATCGCAGGTCTGCCCTGGTGAGGCAGCTGCTGGAGAAATCATCGTCTGCGTTTGCATGGCACCCGCTGAGAGGCCCGAGCACCATAGGAGAGCTCTCCCAGATAATTTCCATAAATATGAGTAATGTGGCCCTTTTCCACTTTGGTGAAAGTCCCTCAGGGAGGACGTGGGGATAAATGCGTATGCTGTGACATCCGCAGACCAATAAGTTATCCCCAAATGTGTTTCCGGATTTACCCAGATTTGTTTAGTGCAGTTTAGTTGTGAAGACCAACATTTTAATGAGGAAAGGATCTGACCCCCTGGCTGGTAACGGCTTCCTTATGAGAAAAAGACATGGCTGGATGTGTTAAAGAGATAATAAGTCATGCTTGAAAAGTGCCATGTTTAAGTCAACACCTTTAGCACACGGTGTGCTGCATAAAGGCACAAACAGGTGAGAATCTGGAGACTGTGTGTGGCATCATTCTGTAACAGTAACTAACAGCATTTTAAATTTAAAGTTATGTGGAAAGCCATGTTGTATTACCAAAGAGAAGAAAAGCAAAAAAAAAAAAAAAAAACTGGATGAAAATAATGACTGCAAATGTATCAAGTACTGAGGAAAACAATTCAACGACTCAATTTTTAAAACCAATGAGCCAATTTCCCAAAACTCTGGAAGCCCGCAGGTATATTTTCATATTTGTAACCCTTTCTTTCTAGTTTTATTTTCTCTAAACAGTAATAAAATAGATACTTTATATCCTGGCGTCACGGTCCATTTCGTTTAAGACTGTCATCCACGTCATCTTTCCTGTTTTGGCTGAGGTTGCATAGTAAACCCTCCATACCTGCTTTAGGCACAATTAAATTCATACAGAAAGGTCGGCATGGGTCACGGGACAGCTCGTCCAAAATCAAAAGAGGCTCCATAAAAACCAATCCTTCTGCCAGTGTTGTCGAGAGGCAGTCAAAGAGAGGGATGGTAATAACTTTTTAAAATTGTATGGACAGACAGGACAGGAAAGAGCATAAAAACAGTAAAAACATCCAAGGCTTAGCCTCCCTATAATAAACCAGTGTTTTTCTTACTATTTCACGTAAAGCATGTATTAGTTAATGCACACAAACACTGAATATTTATGTAAAGAAAACCTTTACTCTTTAATGCTGTTTGTTGATAGAAAAGAGGCTAAAGAAATGTGAAAATTTATGTATTCGAAACCAAAAATCAGGACTTTTCCACTAAGTTTTGGGATGGATTTGGAAGCCTTAGCTCTTGTTGTGGTTAGATAATATTCAGTGAGAGAAAGCGGGAGAAATAATGACAATATTACACTTACATATAAAAGCTGACCGCTGAAATATGAATACTATATTTTAGAATCATGAAATTAAAGGAGAGCAATTACTTCTGCAGCTGTCACGGTTTAAATAAATAAAAAACTAAAAGCTTTCAAGAAGCTCCTCAGCTCCCAAAATTCATGTCACCCCATTCCCATCGCGGCCGTTACAGAAGTTTTTCCCAGTTGGACCAGTGAGGCCAAAGGGCAAGACCTCCAGTGCTTATGATGGTTTATACTGACTAAACACAGCATAAATCGATTCCTCGGGCGTGAAAATATTTGAATTGATTTTGGGTTATTGTTCTTTTTTTTTTTTGTAGTATGTAATTTGTAGTTCTCTGCTCACCCAGCTCCTCAAGCCCCCCACTATACCTCCCCTTCATTGCCTCTACACACACACCATAAGTTCAACTGTGCTCGGGACAGTAAATCAAACTCCTCCAAGGAAACCATTTATAAAAGCCTGACGTCCGGCTTCCTTTTTCTGATTGCTGATTACACCTCAGAGTTTTTGAATGCAGCTTTCCTAGGCACCTCAGGACCAGCTCAGGACAAGATCCTCCAAGCCGTAAATTAACCACATACATTATCTGCGGCCCCAAATTTGATCCGCTGATCACCATCCCCTCTCTGCGGCAGGCGATGTGAGGCCTCCTATCCTGGACATGATGAAAGAGACGAGAGCTCTTAATGGGTTTACCAGCGTGCTGAATCCCTGCCTTGTCTAATATTAAATCACTGCTTATATTTCTTGCAGCTGGCTGAGCCTTGAATGGCAACTCAGACAGAAGTCACAAACCAGCGCCTAACAAAAACCTGGATCATACCTCGAAATGAGCCAACATTAGGGCATTAGTGTGCATTGGTGTGTGTGCCTGAACGGACACGCAAAGCCCTCAGTTTGAGTAACGCCAAGGACATAACTGCATTTTTTTTTTTTTTTTACTTTAATGCAGTGGTCTTTCAGAGGTCAGCTTCTTAGCGTGGCATGCAAAGAACAAAAAACAATAGTCCCATGGCTGTTTTAGGACTTAGGATCTGCAAATGAAGTGTATCGATGGCGACATAAATCAGATTGATTGAATTTTAATAGCGGCATCTCCTCCTCTCACAAAGTTAAAGATGAATCCACATGCTGGCAGTGTCCTTCGTGAAGGTAGGTCAGAGAACGTACCTGAGACAAGGTAAAGTATTGTAAAAAGAGGACAGCTGAAGTATCACATTATTTAAAAATGTCTGAAAGAGCTGCTTCATCATATTTTTAATAAATCTTTTTTGTTATTTATTTCGCTGTAATTGAATAGAAACTAATACAGTTTGTCCTTAAATATGTTAAATGGTTATTGTATTTGAGAAGTAAAGAAAATTGTATCTTATCTAAAATGTACAAACTAATAGTGTATAATACTTTTGTTATTTTAAACTAACTGAAAGCAATCATGTTACACTTATGTTGCTTGTACACAAGCAGAGAAACTATCAAAGTACACCTTGTGTCAGTGTCTGCGCTCATACAGGGTCCAAAACAGTCCAACTGAATTCAGCAAAATGAGCACAAACTGATGGGCAGAATATTTACTGGGAAAACAAATGTGTTTCCTCTGGCATAAATTTCATTAAGAGACCTAATAAGGATCAGAGGTGAAAACTTTGACACTTCATTTTGACCTATATGTCATGTAAAGTTTTAAACAGTTTGGTTTAGGAACACAAAACTTCTAATTCAGTATTTCCCACTTCTAGTTATAACTATTCCTAAAACCTTTTTTGTGTTAACCACAACCATATTTATTAGGAGGTTCGCATTGCGGCCTTACAACTCCAAAGCACTTTCTCCTTCAGTTTGGACTTTGCTTTGAGTCCCATCCATGCCCAACTCTGAACGTGTTGTAAAAAATGGGAAAAAGGCCTCTTTCATCAGTAATTGATAGGTGCTTGTTTTGGTTCAGTGGCCTTATGTCACTCTTGCCACTATGCGTTAGGAATATATCAGAGCTGGGGCGGTGTGTGAAGGTGGGGAGATGGTGGAAACAAGTGTGTCATGACCAGAGAGAGTGGCACATACGCCATGCTTGTCAGGATGACTAATAGCCCAGGGCAACAGGTCTCACTGTGGGGTGTTAACAATCAGCCGGGCCTCAGGTTGTGTAGCCTGACAGCCTGCCACATGACTTGGACACAAGTTGGTCACCTGCACCTTGTATATCTTAACCTTTGTCTAAGGAAGCTTTGACCACCCAGTTTCATCTTTTACACCGAGAAAGATAACACTGTTCCCAGGTGTTAAACATTCTTCACACTACACACAAGTTTCTTTAACATTAATAAAAACTCTTGGCTAAATTAAGAACGGTTATAACTGAAAATGGCCTTAACGCTTCAGATCAAATCATACGGATCATTTAGTCTTTTTGCTTCGACTGAGAATCTTTATTTGACAATGTCGGCTCAAGAGGCAGTTCATCAATTCAGAGTGACATTTACACTCCCACTCACCCATAGGGGGTACAAAGAGAAACCTGCCTGCTCAACACAGGGTGCAACAGTATCCCTTTTACATCTTTAGGAAACTCATGGTAGTGCCCTGCATACAGAAGCCAGCACAGTCATATGTATTACATTATTTTGTATTATAATCTTGAAAAATTATTACTTTTGGGCCATTACACAAAGTGTTATGTGATATATTGTGTAACATAGTTAGATAATTAAGCAATATATTTAATCCAGAAAAAAAAAGACTTGGCCAGTAATTACTGTGTAATACTAGAATGGGTGAAACAATATGTGAACTGTAGGCAGCCACCGGTTGGACCGCTTTGTCAGACGCCTCAGTGAAAACTAAGACGCTTGTCTGTTGGCCAGCTTCCTGTACAGGGTGAATTGCCTTTCAGTGAATGTGGCTTACACTCTTTCTTCCAAGAACTTGTTTTGTCACTGGGTATGCGTTGACATCTTGACAGAAAAATACCTTTACGACCTGATGTGCGTCACGATCTAAAATTAAACCTCGGAAAATAAACATGACTTTGCTTTCTGATTGGATTTCTTTTTTAACTCTCAATATTGGAATTGTTTTGGTGAAAGCGACCAAGTGGAGTTGTTGCACGTACAGCGTTTAGGCCCAGCACTATGCTGAGCAGCACTCGTGAGACCGGTTTTCCCCCAGACTTAGCAGTACATGCTGCCATTACACACTACATTGGATATTATATACAGCAGTCGATGCCCCACATGTTGACAGTGAGAGATTCATGTCGACACAGAAATAGTTGCTTAAAGGCTGCTCTTTTTTTAAAAATTCAGAGTAAATGTGATCTCTAAAGCAAACTTCACCTTTAATCACTCTTTAATTACTCTTTATCTACCTTTACTGACCAAATTTACTGCGCCTAATAAGTAGTACTGGCTGCACAACACCTGAAACATGATAGCTGAACACGCTGTACAGCTAGAAGTTGGTGTACATGTTGTAAAGATAACTATCTATAAAAAAATTACTAGAGAAGGAGAAGTCCAGAGTGCTAACCATAGTGACGTCATCTACATAAAATAAATACAGCACGGCTCCACACCCACACTCAACAGACTACTGGTTTCCATTTTGCCAACACTGGTTGACGTCTCTTCCAATTATGCCTGTTCATTTGCACATCAGTGTAACACTGGAGCTCAGGTTGGTTAAAGCAGTGTTAACAGCCAATTAGTCATGAGTAGAAGTGGCGGATTTTATGTTGCCCTGGAAGACAAGCGTTTTCCAACGGCATTTTATTTTCCAGGTGTGTTAAGCCGTTTTTATATGGTGTGGGCAGACCGCCTTGCCCACCCTGTAAACAGCTATGTAGAATGTGTCAGGACAATAAAAAAGGACCACCAGAAATTTGTTGTGAGATTTAATTGACTTCTATTCATAAGAAAATCAGCTTGGTAAGTTCTGATCAGCCAGTTAATGTAGGAAGTGTTGTAGTTTTAAAAATGTGAACATGTAACATATCATACCACAGTATTAATGCACCAGTTCCAGTTTTGTCAGCTTGTTCTCCTTGTTTTTTTGGCTCTTAATTTAATGATTGTTTATGAGTAATTTGGTTTGATGAGTATTCTTTGCTTTGGTATCTGACTGGACCAGAACCAAACATGAATTTCTTTTTTCAAGATTCATTTTAAATTTGCACTGAATTGGAAAGTTGGCTATTGTCATGGAGGACTTTAACATTAATAGAACAAATTAACTGCCAAGCATTAATGTCAGAGTCTGAGATCCAAATGTACCGAAATTCAAAACACATGATTGGAAGCTCTTGAAAGCGAATGAATGATTTGTGTTTCCATATAATCAATAATGCCATTAATAACATCATATCATTAATCATATACTAGGCTTGTAGGAAACACTGGACAACATGCTACACAGAGATAGTTCTTATTGAGGAACGAATGAGAAACAAATCAGGAATGACCCGAAAATTAACGGATTACCTGAATCATTGTGACTCAAGGGTTCAATAGCAGATAATGATGAGTTATGAATGAACAGACTGGGAGATACAATATTAATAATTCATTTGGTAATAATAGTTCATAAATATCTGTGAATTAGAATAACAAGCAATATCTTCATCACTAGCAGCACAAATATAGTAACGACTCATTAATTACTCTTTACTCAATCATTAGTTACTCTTTTTGTTCACCTTCAAGTAAAGCAGTGCTTTTTACTAACTAGTATGTAGTCCTTCATTTTTACCTCACCTACTCACAATTTGTTTATCGTATTGAAAGGTAATGTTTCAATAATGTTTGCAAATACTTGAGTATATTTTTAGGTGACGTATGTTCTGTATAGATTAAACTCTTTAGTTGTGTATATGAATATACCTGTATTTTAAATGGGCGTAAAATTCCCGATTGTGCCTTTAACATATGTGGAAATGTGACTCGTGCTTGACTAAAATCTGGCATAAACGCCATGTTATGTTAAAATCTAAATGATATGTGTATCATATTTCTCTCAAGGCAGTTGTTTTTGTGAGTCATGCAGTAATCTGAGGGGAATATTTTTCCCCCAATCCAGGGATGTGACTGCCTGAGGTCTTGGCGAAGTCCTGCACAGTCCGGGAAAAACTCCACTGAGCACTTGTGATTAAGTGTCTTTATTTAAGCCCATGAACTCAAACGAGCAATCAGAGCCAAACCAAGGCTCCAAACTTCCTCAAAATCATGTTGCTGGAAGCCCTGAGAAGTGTTACTGACCGACTATCATCATTTCTCTCCTGCCAGCTGGTACCGCACATTTAACTTTAGTTGTTAGATTCATGAAAGTTACAAACGTTACAATTAAACAAGAGACATTAAAGATTTTTCTTTGATGCCATGATTTTTTTCCCTGTACAAGGCAATACTTTGACATTTCTGCCAAAACCTAAAATACATCCCTCTTTAAAGGACTAAATACTGTCATACTATTACTGTAGCACATATTGACAAAGGAATTATGCGTAATTATGGCAGTGTCTTGTCCTGGTATACGGTATTTTCCTCTAAACCGACAGATCTGGGACATTCTGTCTCTTGGCCTCAATCCAGACGTCTGCAGTGGCCTCATTTCATTGTTCTACTGCGCTATTGTGGCTGTAGCTCTGTGTATACATGTAATATTTTATGCATGTATGCAGTATAACATAACCATCTAATCCATCCCGACACTCTGCAGATTTGAAGAAATCTGCACTACTTTAAGACTTTTAGAAGCTGCTGCACAAAGACAATAAAGAAGTGCAGAGACAAAGCCATCAGAACAGGTTGAGAGATGCAACGTGTCTGGATGATTAATGATGAAGCCCGTTTTGTTTTCTGTGGCTTTTGTGAATGAATTTATCTTCCTGTGTGCTGGAAGCCTCGTCTTGTCTCTACCTGTTTGACGGTGAAATTCCCACATTCTCTCTGTCTTGCTCACATCACTTGCCCTGATGAGCAGATAATGCCAAGGAAGTTGGGTCATAAATGCATTTTTATTTAGTCTTCCCAACAAGATCTTATGATATGCTTTGTGATAAAAAAAAAAATACAGCACTTGGACCCCATGATTTGACAGCCAAATACTTTCATTTGTTGTATTATTCTACATAAACTACTAAACGCTCCATTAAACTGTGTAAATTATGATAAGCTCCTAACAAACAGTGTTTAAGCTGGACTTAAGGGATGTGATCCTATCTGCATATGTGTGAAACACAGGTATGATAACCAGCTGGGTGTGGGGGGGGGGGCTAAGTGGGTGTGGATGTGCAGGCATGCTAAAACACTATTTTTAGAACCATTTAAAGGGTGGATGAGGTCAGATCTCACTGGGTTAAACTCAACAAACACCTCAAAGTGATTCAGTGGCACTAACTTGAGAGGTCTGAAGAGAGACTGCATCACTGGTATGATTTTCCCTTTAAAGGTGTGCTGTTTAAACAGAGCAGTTTTATTTTTATTTTGTGTAATGTGTTCCTACAGACACTCGTGGACACAAAAGCATGCCACAAACGTGGCAATGTTACGCACATTTCTCCTGTTATGCACATTTATGCTGACAGTAAGATTTTAAACCAAATGAAATATTAATAAAAAAAAAACAGATGTTAAAATAGGTAGGATAAGATATAAAGATTACAACCAAACTAGACTATTCTTATAGAAGAAGAAGAGTCTTTAAAAAAAACATTATATGGTTAGCTATTCCAGTGTTTAGAGAGTTTAGAGCCAGACATTATCATTTAAATAATACCTGTCTACAGAAATGTGTTAGAGGAATGTGTTTTCTAAGGCTGAATTCCTTTTGTGATAAGCTCGGCCATCACATGTGTCATTCATACTGTACATGAGAGCACAACCAGGCATCTTAATCTTTTTGTTGATGACAGACATAATTTTACAGTCAACAGCTGGGAGCTCTGGGAATGCTGCATTTGTTTCTGTGTTTTCCTTGTATCTGCATGTGCATGTATTTCTATGCGTGTGTGTGTCCTGCCAGTATCCCGCTTCTGCAAGCGCGCATGTGTCACAGCAGGTTCAGACGGCCAACACACTAACCTGTTTAACTCACTCGGCGCCTGAGCCGCTGATGGGGCCCTTTACTGCTCCTGGCCGGTCCAGCCCCTAAAACAAGCTCCTGGGCTGCGGCAGCGGTTAGGACCCAAACTAAGCCTCCATTCACCTCATCAGCCCAGCTGTTTATTTTCAGAGGCATTAGAAGAAACACTCGACAGGGCTTATCAGATCCAAACAGTCGCACGTCTTTGTTATTTTACACACAGACCTCCTCTCAACTCAGCCTCATTTTCAGTAATTGTTTTCTTTCTTGCTTGGTAGAATAACACGGAGGGCTACATTTAACACAAGTGGTAAGGGAATCCGTCAGTGTAAACATGGCAGATACAATGCACACTGGGATTTTATCTGAGCTTTTTCTGTTATTCTGTGTTTTTTAAGGGCAGGGCTGGAGCAAATATTGGAGTGTACATGTGTTAAAGTGAAATTGGTGAAATGAAATACACGCCACAGACACGGGGTCCTCAATCTCCCATACAGACTTCTGTTTTTCTCAATAACTGCCTCACTAAACATCAGACCCACTGATAGGGATTGGGGTGAAAAGTTTAGTTAACTGCTTTAAATTTTAAATCTAATTCTTAAAAAATATATATATATTGCCTGATTTTCTCACCACAGAACAGATATGCTTTGCCTCTTAAAATGTGGTGCAAAAAGTTTGTTGTGATGTCGAAGAAAGGGGAATTTGTTGTGACACTGTAGTACATGTATTCAACATGGTGGCAGTGTTGCACTGTCTTTGGGACACCTGAAGCCCTCTGTGCCACTCAGTACCAAGCAGCTGGAGACAGTGCTGAGGAATATGAAGCCGCCATGAGGATCAACAGGCTGATTTGACCAAATAGTGACGGACAGTGTGCTACATGTGTCACCTTTGGAGTGCTGCAGGTTGTGATGTGCAGGCTGCACACAATGCATGATTGTCCGAGTTCAGAAAATAATGAATTATGTGAGATCTAATCATCTCTCCGCATCAAAGGAGACAGCCTCGGCGGAGAAATCAGTGGGTTTTCGGCGAGCAGGAAATGTTTGCAGTCATTCATGACCGAAAACACAACCTCTGTTCAGCCGCGAGGTCCTCAGACAAGCCAGCGTTACAGCCGAGTATCAAGGCAAACATCGTCCAAATCCCCCAGTCCACCTTCTCATGCTGCCAGCAGGAGCTCTCGTAGAAGGGGCCTAGCTTCACTCTGCCAACTGCGCCATAAAATAAACACACAGTAAATCCAGCCTGATTAACATTAATCATGATCACGTCACTGCTAATACACTGACTGAGGGCCATACAGTGAAATCACACTGACCTAGACGCTTTTCTGCTCGTCGGGCGGGGGTCAGCGCAGACAGGGGGCACTTTCGAGAACTGCGCGGTGATAACGAATAAAAACGTTCAGCAAACTTGAAATGAAACAGCGGTGCAGTGAATGCGTTTTCAGGCAAATGACGTGATCTAAAATGCACAAATCAACATAGGTGTTAGACACGGTAAACTTCACTTTATTTGTGTGACCGCTGTATCTGGAGCGAGCGCTGCTTTGAAAACATGCAACTTTTGGGAAAGACGTTTATTTTAAAAGGCTCTTTTCAACTGTGGCAGTGCCAGACACAGTTTGACTAAAAGGTCCCGCAAGGCTTGTAACTTATTGTCGAGGATTGGATTTCAGCTAAAATTAGCCATCAGACCCAATTTATTACTCTGATTGAGGACTCTGAAAATGCCAGTAACGGGCTCCCCATTATATAAGCTAATCCCTGAGTCGAAGATATAATGTTGCAATTTAATTCAACCCACATCACTTGCGAGGCAAATGTGTAAAAGTGGTAGTAATAGTAGCTTAGATTTCCCCAAAGTATTGAACTGGCCTGAGAGGCTTGGAAAAACAGCAAAATCCCCTACCAGTTTTATGGAGGTGGCAAAACGAGTGTCTTTCCTTAGGTGACTTGACTTATTAAACCCACTGGAGACTGTGAGTTATGAAACGATAGACCAGACTCAAACTGCCACAGTATAGCTGCGTTTCAGAACAAAATGCACTTCAGTCCTGGGGGCTGCAAACAAGATCTGCTCACAATTAAACAAGTGTAGCGCTCCTGTCATTTCATTCGTGATCCTAATTCTAAATAATTGAGCCCTGACAGGATGACTTAACTAACTGTAATATGTTTAAGTTGTAATCATTGCAGAAAAAGAGATATTTAATGCAGCACAGCAGTCATTCATAACCAAATGTGTCTGTTTATGAGGCCCATCACATCAGTTTACCATCAAAAATCATTTGTTTGCGTGTTGAATAGAGCGCACAGTCGCCTGTGTTGTAAAAGACCTCTTTTACATGTGTAAATTAGCCTGTTTTATTATAAAATCCTCTATCATTGTACTGATCTGTCTTTGAACAGTGGCCACAGTGTTTCTCCGCAGGTCTGCACACAGGCTCACCTGAAGACAAATGCCCTTTTGATGGAAAAGTCGTTTCCTCCTCGCTGTTTAAACAAAGGTGTTGATTCTGGTGTAAATGACTGCTGCTGCCGCTACTGCCCCCCTCCCAGGATTTGCTCTTTTAAATATAAAACAAGCCGAATGGGGCCTCTGCTGAGTAAACTGAGGCAGGACCTGTGGACAATTATCAGAGAGTATTTGAATACTGCAACCCCCTGCACCCCACCCAAACAAACACGTACACTCCCTTTCTTGTTTTTCCACCTTCTAAACTCGAGCAGCAGAGGATCATAAGAGGCTGCAGTTCGAACAGGTCTCCAGCTTGAAAGCGTGCACTGGATGCTGCTGCCAGGAAACAGTCTGTCCTGCCATACTGCTGCAGCGCAAGAAGACAGGCACTGCGCTGGCTCTGGACACGAACAGGACTGTGGGCCAAGCGCCCCTTTCCCCCCTCTCCTAATGTCACGTAGTCTCCTAAACGGGGTGTGTCTCGCTGTGCTGTGTCTGCATGGTTAAGAGAGAGAGGGAAAGACCAGTTTTAAGCTTCCTGAATCTGCGCAATCCGTGCAGACAGCGACAAGGAAGCGGAGAAACATTGTATTAGCAGCAGGCGCCGAAGTGTGTTAGCGGCTTTCTCTCTCTTCCTTTCTGCTTCGATTATCTGAAAAGGTTTGGCTTCCCATGGTGCACTATGGATTCCTGCGTGTCTGTGGCTGGCAACCATGCATGTCTCGTGGCACAGATCCTGGCCCGTGGCGCTGGCATCCTCCGAGCCCACACCCAGTGCCATGCTGCACACTCTTCACCGCTGACATCCTCCACTCTGACCAGAGACTGTAAACACCAGTGGAATGGACCACACACACACACAATTCTGGAGCGAGCTGCACGGTGCACGAGGAACACACACACATGCACACAGCTTTAGGGTCCCTGGACTTTAAGGACCAGTAATCAGTGATTTTGTCTTTTTTTTTATTTTTTATGACAGATTCAGTTCACAAATCTTGAAGAGTTAAGTTGCATTTTGTGTGTTTCAAAGTGTATACATCCATTTGGACCCTCATATTTACAATCATCACATTTTCATCAGATAGAAAATGTTTAAAATTAACTACTTAAAAATTTTACATTCAGAAAGATCTGTTGCCAGTTACATTTTCTTCTTCTTCTTCTTCTTCTTACAGGATAAGTTTTACCTCTGGAGTCCCATTTGAAGCTGACATGTCCGGTCATTTTTAACTAATTGAAAAGCTCCCTATGTAGTACTAATTTTGTGTAAATACATAGGTAATTCAATCATAACATACAACAAGACTGTTGTCAACCATGAATGATGAAATGCCATCAGACAGGTTACTTCACTAAAGTTTCTCAAAATACAATCAGCAGAATATGAAACATTCTTCTTGCTTTATTAAAATGTTATTTAAAGCACATGATTATTTCCTCAAAATGCATGATATTGAATTATTTTGGTTGAACGCCAAATGAAAAAGGGTAAAATGACAGGTGACAAGTGTCCTCTTGCAGCAGGACACTGAACAACTTTTTGATGCATAGGAACTGTAGCTCTGGCAAAAAAATAAAAAATCTGAGGCTTAACAAACAGACCGCTGAATAAACAAACAACCAAAAGAACCAAATTTCAATATCAGAGATAAAAATAAATGTGTCCAGTAGCAGTCGGATCATTTCCTAAATGACACTGGTATAAATCAGAGTAGATGGCATAGTAAAGCAGTAGGTGAGGGGCTGTAGGAAGTGGTCTGTTTGTACTGCACGACAATGTGTACTTTGCAGGCCTCTGCGGGTTAGAGCCGCGTGTATATAATGGCCAAGCTGTACAGTAGCTGACCACTCGGTGACAGATGCCAGCTGACAGGTGGGACCACAACACTTCTTCTAAATGTTGATGCCCAGAAGCCAGAGACGCATTTTTCATGCCTCTGCAGCTATGTGATTATCAATTCCTGTGGAAAAAAGGAAGCAAATATCTCAATTAAATGTAAAAATTAAATCACCAAAATTATAGTACCAAAAAGATTTTTGTGGCTCTGTGAAAATGTAGAAGCTCCACACTGTCATTTCTCGATCATTATAGCAGCTTTTGACAGGAACAAACTTCTCTGCCTGGAGTGTTTTAAGCACATAATTAGTTGAAAGCCCAAGGCACCAATCAGTCACCGAAACCGAGTTCATCCTGCTACAAGCTTTGCAGACTCTCGGAGCACCATGTCATCCTGTCTTCTGTTCCAGGTAGTCTCACTTGTCGGGATTTACAACCCCTGGCAGGGTAGGCGGATAGGAACCTACACAGGAGGGTGTCGCGCTATCTCCAAAGTAGGTCCTCTGACCTGGCAAAAACATTGCTGCTTTTTTCACTATCAGCAAGCAGGTGAGCGCTTTAAAAACAGGGTCAAGTAGTTCCCTTAAACTTGATTCGAGGATAAGGCAGACGGGGGACAGAGCTCAGTGTAAGGGAGCACAAGCATCCCTGTCAGCTGACATTCACTGGACCCAGGTCTGCCATCATGCCCTCCAAGTGACTTCATTGGTTTATATTAGACCTCTGTGGCAACACTGGTTTTACTGGCGTGGCCGGAGCGCTGCCCTTTGCACTCAAGCTTACGTCAAACACGCAGCATACAGTAAACAGCTTTGCCAATCCATCTAAATATTAGGAGAAGGAATGAAAGAGGGACGGGATCAGCACGGTTTCGCAGCTCAAAAGACCTTTCACATGGGTCACGATGGACTGCATCCCGCTCTCGTAGCTGGGAGGGAGTTGCTGAACCGCGTGTGTTTTCTCACCAGTTTTAAATAAACAAGCCCAACTCCAGATTTAATGAGCAGGAAAAGCAGGCTGATGAGAGAAATCAATTTATTTGAGGACTAATGCCGCATGATGAACGGCGGGCTCTTAGTGTTACTTGCTTATGCATTTTTGGAAGTGCAAATGACTGCACGGCTGTCGAGGATTACAGAGCCACACATTTGTAGTAGCTGGTGGATTTTACGGTGCAAATGTAATTTGAAGAAGTGATTTTATCATACAACCGTAGCCCAGCTGTGACATGGAAGCGAACATAATTCAAAAGATTACAACACGCCTATCAATGCAGCTATTTTTAAGGTTATGAAAGGACCTCTGTTTGTTTGGTTTGAGGTCCCATAGCTGCACCGAGGTGAATCCCCCTCTGGTGTCAAAGTAACATTTGCATGATGGCTGCAGAATGACAGAGGCCAACATTAATACACAACTGTCTAACCCAGATGAAAACTGCTATCTTCATGATCTGTTGACTTTGCGAGCAAATGAGATGAGCAAATGTTAAAATGTTTAAAGCATAAAAACGGAGCAGTTGGAGTGTAAACATGACCGTGTCAGAACAGCTGTGAACACATGTTCTTTAGATGAGCCGAAAAAAAAAGATCTTTGTGCAAGAGTTGAAATACAAGTCACACTGGGCAACGGCAGTGAATCCCCAAACCCTGAGAGCCTTTGTCTTGGAGCTGCTGTATAGCTTTATGTCAGTGTAACACCAAGGTCCTCTGTGTGTGTGTGTGAGTGTTTTTGTTTTAGAGCCAGGCCAATAAATCGGCTTGGCCGACGTTAGCTGATTGCAGATATGTTGGCATCATATAAGTTAGTGAGAAACTGCAGAACAGAAATGCCAAAATAGATGTGAGGTAATTTAGAAACACTGTCACCTTAAATAGTTTGAGAGCACTAACAAGTTGATCAGTTTTAAATGTGAATTATGAATCTCTAAAAAAAGCATCCTAATTGCAATTCTTAAAAAAAACAAAACAAAACAAAATGAAAACATGGGATCAAGACTGTTAAATTGAAAAAAAAGTACTATTGCCTGATATATTATTTATTACTCTTATTTGATTATTTTTTATATTCATTATTTGATTATTATTATTTTTATTGTATTTATTAATTCTTTGTTCATTTAATTTTATATTCTTCTGTCTTCTGTATCAAAATTGGCCTCAGGGTTAGGGTTTGTTCAGTATCAGCTGCACAGTTGACAGTTGAAGGCTGTTGAAGATATTTATAATACCAAGTCAGACCAGTTTTAAATGTGTGTGAGACCCATGTTTCTTCTTCAAGAAAGACCTTAGAACAAAAAGACATCCATAGTCAGTCAAACAGCAGACACGAGCAACACAAATAAGGCCAAACAATCATAAAAGAATAGCTAAAAACAAATTAGAGTGATAAAAAAAAGCAACCCAAAGACCACGAACATGGCTGCAAATCGTATTTAACCTTTATTTAATGAGTAAAATGTCATTGTGATTGAAATGTCTGTTCAAAAGATTTGATCTCATGTGACATAAAACTTTATTCTATCTATCCACTCTAGAAGACAAGTTATGACAGATCATAATGGGGAATATAATAAACAACTCCCTGTAAACATATTTATTGTCAGGTAAATCTCCCATAAAAAGGAGCCTCACTCACCAACACCAAGTGCTCAGACAGAAGTGCATTTTACGCCACATTAGGGAAAAGAGAAATGTGCAAGAAAAGCAACTGGTGTCACTGATGATTTTTCAGGAGACGAAAAGGAAGAGATATTATGAAGTGAAAAAAAAAAAAGGATGAGTCCATGACAGTATCCAGGGCTGGCTTTCAGATCAGATATTGCAAAGCATTAGAGCCTCAAGGCTTTTATCATCCCCAGCGAGGGCAGCCGGGTCGGAAGGATAAATGAGGAGGTGCACTCCACTTTGGTGTCGGGTGGGTTTCAGGTTCCCGCTCCCCAAAATGTTTTTAGTGTTGACTTTCACCTTGTAGCCTGCCTTCACCTCTCCTGGGCCTACTTATCATGTACAACAAGAGTGATTGATGACCTGGGGGAGTGATCATCAGCTTTGAGAGCCAACGCAGCAGCCAGCTCATAATTCTCTGACTGTGTAGAGATTAAATTAAACTGGAAACCAGTCGCAGCATTAAAGGTTATTACTTTTCCTGATTTTCTCGGAGAGTTGGTGGGACAGTGTAGAAACAGGTGCATGATTTGTTTGCTACCCATGTTTGTCTATGTAAATATGTCTGTTTGACATGTTTTTTTTGCCTGTTTTTTTTTCTGTTTGGGAAAGCGTAAAGGCTTTGTAAGCGTTTAAACTCGCAGGTGTCATAATTTATACACATCTTTAAACATTTATTGATTATTATTATTTTCTCGAGGAATTTTATTGAAAAGAGATACAATATGTTTGTGTTTGTATGGTCTACATATTACAGTTATCAGGACCGATTTACATGATGACTGAGAAACAACAGTGAATTTGAATGTTTTATTGGAAAGAAAAGGCTTTGCGAAATGGAAACACGGGGTGTGAAAAAAAATAGAACTACAGTGCAAACATAGATAACATCCCTATTTAACTCATAGCTATGCAAATATATAGTTAACGCTGAACTACAGTCCAGGGGACGAATATGCGGATTTGTTTTTTATGGTTTACTGAAACCAAGATACACAGAGTCAAAAGGCATTTCTCTGTAACCGTGTTTTTGTGTGCATGTGTACATCTATTTGTCAATTATCATGGATTTTTCGGATTTAAATAAACATTTACTTACTTAAATAACATTTATTTACTTAAATAAATGTATTAAATAACTGTATTCTTTATTTCTTTGTGGTTTTCAGCTATAAAACATGACTCTTTTTGTCAAAGTTCTTTATCATCATCATGCCTTCAATTTCTTGTTAGTGTTTGTGAAACAGTGATCATATCTTTCTGTTAGTGGTAGATTTTTATTGGTTTACAGCACAGGCACATCTCTGTTTGAAGGATTCATCAGAGGGAGATCGATTACATGCAGCTAATGCTCTGGGTCTCATTCAAATCTCCAAAACATGACATGTGATCAAGCCAGTGCAGCCACCAGGCTTTCCCTGCTAAGCACAAAATGAAATATTTACCACACAGAGTTTGATACAGTACCATGGATATTGTTGTGGCCTTTGTTTCATGCATGTTTAAAGTGAATTAATCCTCTACATCCCACAAAGTGGTGACATGTAAGGGGCAAGCAGGTGGATGGACTTCTTTGAGAGAAGATGGTCAGACAGCGTGTCTGTAGGCAGGTCTGGCTGTCCTGGTATGCGAGTCTTTGATCCCTGGATTATGGTTTCAGCATTTGGGCCGGGCTCATCTGCTCTTCTCTGATCCAGGAGGCCCCTCAGATCCTATTGATATATTACTTGTCTGTCATGATGTGCAGATCGTATCACCTTCATGGATCTTCGGTTAGGATTAAACATGTCCAAACTTGTAATATTATACCAGCCATGAATTAGTAAAAATATCCATGAAGAAATTGTCTTAATACCATAGCAAAAAGTTGGTTTTTATAATTGAAAACAATAAATACGTTTAGCACTTTTGTGTAGTAATTTTGTACGAATTAAATGAATAATTATAATGTATGATTAAATATTTTATTTTCTGCTGGATATCCATAATAAGACGACTTTTAAATAACACTCCAGTTATGCCCAAACAAAATAAATCTTTTCAAAGGTCATGGAAAGGTTTAGATGTTTCTGAAGACATTAAATGTAAAATCAAAGAATGAACACATTAAAATATATAATAAAAGAACTGAAAATCAAAAATCATATAGCAATTTTTATGGTCTCTTCCTAAATAAATAAACACACCGCTACAAACACACCAGATCAAACAGAATAACCATCCAACTAATTGCCAGCATCAAAGGATTACAACTATTTTACAAGTGCCATTTTACAAGAGTATTGCTACAGTAAAGTGAATGTCCTGTGACAAAGTTAAGCAATCAGTAATGTTTTTTTATGAAGCGCATTCCTTTGCAGCAGGAATGCCAACCGGGTGACCTCAATAAGAGCGAACTGTGCTGCAGTCTGTCTGTGGGCTGAACTCTGCACTGAAGTAACCCAGCGGGTCTTAAATCCCCTCCATCGGTTGGTTCTACTTCGCTGGGCCCTCCTGTAAGACCGTGCTGTCATGACTGTTCTCTTTACCTCATTTTATTTGCAGCAGTGTTGATCAGCAGAGAGGAGTGTAGCACCGCTGATAGCACGCTGAATAATTCTGGCTAGACCAATAAAAGGTCCATTATGATAAAGACGAGGTGAAAAAAATGGACATATCACTTATCTTTACAGGACTGCAAAATAAATAGCAATAATATTGTTATAAAGAATTGCACAAGCAATATACTGTATAAATACTATGTGCAATGCATTGCTAGAATTATGCAAAAACCTCTATGCTGTGTGGCATTGAAAATGTTGTTTTGTTGCTGTTTTTTTTTCTTTTTTTTTCTTTTTCTTTTTTTTTTTTTTGTCGTCATCCGCATAAGAACAAGTTTCCTCATGGTTTATTTGAAGTGGCCACACTTTGCATTCTGCAGGAAAACAAATAAACTATTTTCCTGTCTGACACCACTGCAGAGCTCTGTCAAACAACCTTTGGTGCACAGATTCTGACTAACAGAGAGCCTTCACATGAACTTCAGACAGCTTTTGGTCTCCACCGCCACTGATGAAATGGCTGTTGCATTCCTGGCGAGGGTGAGTCAGATAAAGAGACAGTATGGAAAAACATGCAGGTTTCGGCTCAGTCGACTCTCTCGTACTGTAGATTTAAATCAGGAGAGACGCATCAGGAGTGTAGATTTGTAGTTTGATTTCAGAGGATTTACTTTTTTTACTTCCGATCAGCAGGAGTAGGTATGTTTCATTCATTTGTAGCCTAGAACAACTGTGAATGTACACTATTATCTCCTCATTAAAGATTCTTATTTCATTAAGGCTGTCATTCATAGATCCTTTATTTTGCCCAAAAAATTACATGGGGATCTTTATTTAAAATACAACATAAAAAATACAAAACATATAAATATAATACACATGGTTTCCAAATTTGACTACATAATTAATTTCACTGCTATCATGCCTAAGGTCATTCAGCAAGAACAAATGTTGATCTAGGAAGTCCATTAATTGACTTTCCTGCTGAGCATCACTCACAGCTTTCTCCACCCTTGGTGCAAACACAACTTGTGTTTTCCTTTTAGTATAATTAACATGTCAGCACAGGGACGAAGTCATTAATCTGTTCTGTTGGGTGAGCCACTTGAAGAAAATAATAATAATGTGAATTACACAAATTATATATATAGATATATGACATTGACTGTGCGTGTAATGTTTGATATAAACATCATAAGTCCTAAAGATTATGTACAACAATCTTTTGTGTCTGAATATTACAGGAGAAAGAAGAGGTATCTGTTTGCAAGAGGAAAGTATAACTAAAATGATTCAATGTAATTATATCATTGCTGTAAATATTAATACCCTTATTGAACCAGTGAAGTTATTTTACATCCCCACAGAGAGTTCAGGGGCAGATCCTAAAGTAAATGAAACATCCCTCACCATGAGCACACAGTATACCTTCCTCGACCTCAGAACAGCTCTCAGACAATAATTACAGCCTTTTCATGTTTCATGTGTTTTACATTTCCTCTTTCGGATGACAGTGCAATGAAGCATTCCTCCACAAGTCCCACAAAGTTTACCCAAGTGTGGTTTGGAGGCTAAACCTATTATCTGAGCATCTGCTGATTAGACAATAGAAAAACTACAAAGTGCTCGGTGAAAGGCTGCAAGAGTGACTCAAAAGCACAGCAAGTCGAGCCAAACTAAATGTGTCATTAGTGATAAACTTGTATTTAACATTTATTGTGGGAAAATAAACACATGCAACGGTAAGTCAAATATTTGCCATTCTCAGCTGATGGATTGTTGGTCTCATGACTCAGTTGGTCATGTATGCAGGTTTATGTCAGTGGCTTTTAACCGAGCCTCAGCTGAGACCTTCAGTCTGAGCCAGCGTTGAGTTACAAGGTGGGTGTGCTGAGGATATACTGTGGCTTCCTTTGTGGCAACAGTCTCATTTTGACCCGTGTTTAAGGGGAAAATAAAAATTTACCCAGTATTTTTACCCGGAGCACATTTAATCCACTGACAGTTTCCTGCCGCAAATCCTTCCTGTCACACATCACACATCATGTCGAAAAAATAGCTAATTTCCTCACAGACCAGTCATTGCATTTACACTGCAAGTGACTCAATAGATATACGATTACTCAGACACTATAATTAAACCTGTGTTATGAATGTACACACCTTTCCACATACCTTTGTCTTTATAGTAAGCGGGTGTAATTCCCTCGTCTGTCAACTTTGATAATCAGGGAAAGCACCGTTCTTGGTAGAGGTTTATCATTTTGAAATCTACTCAAACATTTTTTGTTAATGGACAGCAGAAATAAATAACTACATTTCAAATGCTTTCAAACAAGGTGGTTAGATGTCTTTTTTTTATCTTTTTATACACTGAACTGTGTGAAAAAAATGATTACATTGTTTTGTGCTCTCTTTTAATAAACATATGCAAACCAAATTTAGTATAAAACAACTAAAGTGAAGAAAAAGATGTTATTTTGTTGTGCTTGATGGGACATACTTGGGATTTTTTTTTCACACGCAGACGCAGACAGATGCACGCAGACACAAATGTGCACCTTTTTCCCTTCTGATATTTGTCCTCCAGACAGCAGAGCGGTGGGCAGGAGGCCAAGAATCTCAGACACAGACAGTATTCGGCTGCTGTCTCAGCTAATACTCAGACGATACATCCTCCAGACCACGGGTGATTCATTACGGGGCTGTCTCATGGACCCTTTCGAGTAGGAAGCATCTTTTGACATAACTGAACCACATAACTACCATTTATCAGACCGTGCAAACCTAATACTGACTTTTTAACCTTCTACAAACTTAATGAGACCTTTTTTTGAAGATGCTCACTTTTTATAGCGTGCACTACCCCTCCAATTTCGGTTTGTCATTGGGAGCACAATGGAAAAAAAAAAAAAGACACAAAATACCCATGCTGACTGCGAGATTTTACGAATACTGTAACAAGTGAGTGAGACTGATAGAAAACACCTCTCCAGACAGAGTCAAGTCAGCACACGATATCAGAGGGAACATTTGCTGCACAATATAATCGGTGCAGAGAGGGCCATGAAAAGTTAAAACTGGGAGTAAGAAAGGAAGAAACAATGCCAAAAAAAAAACATAAAGGGAATGCCACTGTGTCATTTTTTTATGTTAAATAATGTTAATGAAGGGTATACTTTTATGCGTAAAATATGAAAAAAAATATGTAAGGTTGGTGTGTTTTTCCAACTCATGGTTTGTCTTCATGGCGGAACTGCACCTGATTGTGCTAATTATTTGGCTTTTGAAGCTAACTGAACCCCTGTCAAAACTGAGTATGGTCACAGGCTTATTTCACGATTGGGGGTGGGGGTGGGTGGTCAAAGGTCAGATAAAATTTACAGCGTTCTCCTGCTTTGTGGTGTTCCTGCTTTTTTCAGAAGGAAATATCTCTGTCTGACCTTAAAACACATCTACTTCCCATTGCCCCCCCCCTCACACCCGACGCACCCTCCCACTCATTTGACCTCTGACAACCGGGGCCCCTGTGCCACAGCCTATTGATTCCTTGGCATTGAACTTGAATCTTGGGGCCACAGAGACTACAATCAAAGAGGCATTGTCTCTCTCGAAAGACAGATTGCAGACCAAACAATACTTGTTCACTTTCCCTCATTTCTCCATTCATAGAACGAACCACTTATCCTCAGCTGCCCTCGGCTTTTTGACCATTCAGTTCATGTGGAATGCATGCATTTCCTGTGTATAGAAGATGTCCTATTTACTCTGACGGATCACCGGATGATAACAATCTTCATACGCCCCTTGGTGTAACCCGACCAGTGTTGGTGGCAGGAAGTCGGAGAGGTCCCTCAAATCTCCTTACAACCTCTAAATTATCACATATATTTCACATCTGGATTCATACTTTATATGTATTTAAATTGAAAAGAATACAAATTTAAAATGTTGCCTTGTATTTGTGTACTTATTTGTGCATAAGGCCATACTAAGTACATTGTCAGGTCATTAACTGCTATTAATTACAAGTAGTCATCACTGTCATCACCCCTGGTAGCGAGGTGGCGAGCAGAGTAGCATTTTCTGTATATCAAGAGGACATGGCATAATTACAAATCTTTCAGCATAATTACAGGAAAAAGTCTTAACGATTCCTGTGGAACAACCTGTATGAAAATGTGTGGTTTACTTTACCTTGAGCTCCGTTGAAGCAAATTAGAAATACATTCGCTGACTTCGGCTGGTGTAAACAGGAGGCATCTGAGTTTCATTACAATGAAGAAATCAAATAAACAGTAGCCTGAAGAACACTGGTGGATGCATGCTTCATTAAAAAGCCATGTTGTTGTAAGTGGCTAATTAACATGGGGCACCCGTTTGGTTTGCCCACTGTAAATATACAAATTAATGAATATGTTCCCTGATTGGTGTGAGAGCGGACGCACAAATCACTCTGTACACAGTCTGTATTAAAGCCCTGTACTGAGAGGGACTAGAAAAAATACTTTCACTCGACTTGTACCTTCAACATCTGAAACTGAACTGAATCTGTTCAATCCTGTTCGCTCACAGATATATCAGTGACATGTAGAACTAGATCCTATGCTACAAATTTGCTAGAAACATTTTGCAAAATAGAGGATTCTCTCTTTATCTTTTTTCTTAACAACTAGAAAAGATTGTTTCATTTTGACACTGCTCCTGTTCCACTCCCTTGACCTTGCCTATGTTCACCGTTGAAAAGGCAACTTTTTAATAAGGACACTACTCGTCTAAGAAGCTCAAGAAATGATAAGCTGGTTATGACATTTAAAAACAGAAACAGTGGAAATATGCATTGATTGAACGGCGTGTACTTTCACACCAAGCTTCTTATGACATGTGAATAAATTGCAGAAATCAGTGAAGTAGATTTACTTGATAAACATGGGGAATATGGGATGCATGAACAAAGCGACAACAGTGAAGCAGGTCACAAACCCTGAATGGGGATATGACCTCTGCAAGTTAGTATCAGGACCCTGTTAACCCCGTTGGTTGGGCGACTGTGTACAGACAGCAGAGGAAGCTGGTTGAACTGGAGAAAACTCATGAGAAACAGCTGACAGAATACACTTACCATCATTTTCTTCACATGGATTGTACGCCAACGAGTGTTGTGAACCTGCTGGCGTCTCACCCAAAACTGGCAGCTGTGTTAGGAAGCCAGAGGTACTGTCACAGTGAGTCAAGCCTAAGGCTTTTGCGGTGGTGTGAGTGAATGCTACCCTGCATGTGCCACCCATGAGTCCCCTCTCTCTCGCTCGTCTGACTCACCATGCTCAGCTGGCATGCAGTGGCAGAAGTGACAAGCTAAGTTTTTTTTGTCCTCCACAGCTTGCCATCACTGGCCACCCACTTTCTGTGCCAATGCAATTAAAGAGGGCTGTCTCTCTGCCCCGGGAAAGTGATTTGAGTCTCACTTACTGTAAGTGATTTAAGCAATGTCAAGTCTTTTTTCTGCTTTACTCCTTCTCTCCAGCTTTTGTTGACCTCCTTGCCGCAGAGATCCTGGGACTGGTTTCATAATATTCATCAAGACAAGTGAGGCGATATGTGGTTTTCGGAGGAAGGGCACCCTTCCTGGGATTCATGCTCAGGACACACACTATCTCTCACGCAGAGCATGCACCTGACTCTTGACGGTTCATGTTGCACACTCAGGTCTTGGAGACTGAATCAAATTCAAAGGCATCAGACATGTATTTCTGCATTCCCTGCCTTGCAACAGGAAATACCAGCCAAGATGTCGCAGTACCATCGTCTCCTCTCTGGCTCCTGTAAACATGATCAGACACACTACCTGAGACTGTGGAAAGACGTGAAGAATGACAAGCACGCTGATCCAAACGACAACTGCACACAAGACGGGAGGAGATGCAACAAGGTTGTTTTTTGCATCACACAGATGGCATTGCTGCTGATAAGAACTGTCTTTCTCTCTGAGGAGAAAAGTGTAATGTTACCTGTGGCTGTCCCTGCAAAAAACAAACACTGGGTGTGGACGATTTTGTTCGCGCTTTGTGGCGTCAGGGTCTGCAGCTCGCTTCCTCCCCAGTGAGTGATGAGACAGTTGTCAGTCATTTCACTAGCTCTGCATTTTCAGAGCCAGTGGCTAGCTCATTGCACGGGTGATGCCATTTAGAAGGCATATGAGGCGGTGGGTCATGCTTTTCTCAAAAATGCTTTAAATCTGTAGAGTGGTTGGTGCTAATAATGACTGTAACAAAACATTGTGACAATTAAAGACTGAGCAACTCAGTCAGGGCCTTTCACAGCCACCTAGCATCAAAGATTCAAGGTTGCCTGTCATTTAAAAATTTCCATTATATAGCTGGGGTTAACATTTTCAGATTGCTATTTGAGAATTGCTCCTAAATGCATGTGGTTTGATGACTGTTCTATGTCATGTATTCAGGGTGCCAGGTAGACAAAACTCTGGGAGGGTTGAGGTGGTGAAGTCGTTATGTCATAGCTCATCCATCATGCGCCGAACAAACAGAAAAAAAAAACATTCAGACAAAACAGCCCAATTTTCCGGCCCTCAGTAGCACTGATCATATCAAAATTCAATAATAAGCAATACAAGGAATGGAGATTAACAGCCTCATTTAAGAGTACTGATTAAACGTGAAGAAAAAGGGCAACTCCGGCGTATTGGATTTCATGCAGATTACATGGATAGCATTTTTTTCTTTAAAGTTTCTCTCTACAGTGTGAAATAGGGGAGCGACGGTGATTCAACCTTTCATATGTCAACCTTTTGCACACTTCCCTGTCCAAATAGCCAATCAGGATCCATTTAGGTAGCAATGGCCTGGAACAGGAACTGACAGGCCTGGCAGAGGTGTTCTGCGCCACATGTGAGCAATGGAAGTCCTCAGCAGGCCGGGGATGAAATCCATACTGTGGTTTGCACAGACACTGCTGATTACCACACTGCTGGTGCAGACGTGCAGGACAAGGTTGTCACGTCTAATCGTCTCATGGGCAGGGAGTGAAGTCACCCCAATAATGAAGAATTCCTATAAAGTTTTATTTATTTTAGCCCTTAATTAATTTGCAACCGTTGGTATGCAGGAAAAAATCTCTTTTCAATTTTAAGAATGCCTACTATGGCTATATTTGAAACTTCAAATTGAATTATTCTTCCCTTTCTCATCTTTATTTCAAACACATCAATCAAACATTTTAAATAAGTAAAATTTTGTGTATTTAAAATGCTAATTCACAAGCAGAGTATGACCAACAGCACAGATAAAAGCACGATAACAAAAAACAGTTCCTTCTGCACAAGATAAATGCACGGCTACCTGGCAACCAGCACTGTTATTTTGTTCTTCATTATTTTTATTTATCCTACGTAAACTTCAGCCCTTAGACGGTGGTTCTGCTGCCAGATCACCTTTCAGGAGGCCTGCAATTTCAGTGTCCTGCCTCCACGCTTGGATTAGTTTGGTTTAAACAAACTGGCTCTGGGCTTTGTGAGGCCATTCAGACCACAATCATTGTTGAGGGCCCAATCAGACACTTCGAGCCACAAGCTCTCTTGCCTCCCTGTCTTTTACACTTATTGAGGGTAAAGAGATTATTTTTTTATATAAAAATATGATCCATAAAGTCATATTTGTCATACTTAAACACACTTTGAGATCAGAAATTGCCATTGTTTTAAGCTCAAAATTACATTTTTATGTACATGAATTTATATGTTTGAACACCTGTCCTTTGTAGCAAATTTTAAAATATCCTTCCTCATATACAGTTATGATCACTGATGATACTGTAATAGTAAGTGATAACTGTGCTACTGCCTGTTATGATTTGCTAATACTACTCAAGAATATATAAAGTTTAAAAAAACAGTTCAGTCAAAAGTTACAACATGCATAAAGCTAAATAAAGTGCTGAATGAGTAGCTTGAAATGACCTGCAGTGCACTAAGCACTAAGGCACCATGCTGGCTAGCTTCACTGTTAAAACTCAATAAAAATCGATCTCTCACGTGAAATGCTTTTTTTTTTCTTTTTTTTTTCTACAGAAAATACATGTCAAGCTGCTGGGCAATGCACAGATTTAAAAACAAAAACAACCGAGAATGTCCTGAGACTCTCTCATGTTTACTTTGTGAACTTTGCTCAATTTGTCTCAATTGCTCAGTCACGTCACTGAAACTGTATATGTCCTGTCAAAACCAGGCAATACATGACAGATCACCCCGACCTGATTCATCTAGAATTTGGCATGTTTTAAGGTTGTATACTCCTTCCATGGCGCCACACTAAACGGCCTAACATTTAATTAATTTCCCTTTATTTACACTCGGTCTTTGCTTCTCTCTAAAAGACAAAGTAAGCCTATGCATAAAGCAGGGGTTTTAATTATCATTGAATACCAATAAAAGGTTCCTGCCAGGAAAGCTTGGCCAGTATTTGGTTTGCTCTGCGTCCAACGCAACTACAGTCCCATAAAAACATTATCCATTTACATTCCATTCATTACCACCTCAGGACATCTTTGAGTGTTGCTCCAAATGTTTGGAAAGGCACATTTTGAGTTTGAGAGCATATTATGCCTTGCAAGGGCTTACTTTATGATGCAGAATCTCGGACCAAGCAAACCTTTAATTTTACACCGATAGTTTGAAAATGTGTTTATTAAAAACCTAAAGCATGACAGCTTTTGCAAACTAACCACAATCCATCCATCATCCTATAGAAAGTCACCAAATTACGCCTCTTCCACCCAGGGACTTGAAGACAGAGTGTACTGCTTCCTGCATGCTCAGAGGGGATAAAGGTGTCCGGAGAGCCCATTTTTGATGTTGCACAGACACCGTGTAAACATCATCATCATCACATACAGGGCACGTACAGTCCAACTTACTTAACTTCAAATGTGGAAACAGAAGTACGAAAACACCTCTTGACATCTTTTTTTAAAAAGCTAATCAAATATCCGGCAAGGAGAACGTGTAGCTGTGTATTTCAGCTGTCACCAAACAGAAATGCATTTAATTTAACCTACATGATTTTCAGCTGAGTTGTAAACATCTTTGGCTTCAGTTCTCATAAAGTAAGAGTAAATAATAAGGTGCTATTAAGCTCCCCTTGTGCTAACACGCTCCTCCTATGCTCAACATAGAAAGTTTACGCACAACATTGTGCTGCATCATAAGGTACGTGTTAGAAGAACAGGCAGGAAGTCTTACCAAGAAAAGGGTGATGCAACAGAGAATCATAATACTTGATATGAGACAGGACAAAAACTAAACATGAAGTCTGAATTTTCACACCGTACATTCTATATAGAACTGTGAAAATGTTTGTCTTTTTTTCTTTTCTTGCCCAAGCGTCCTGCATACTTTACAAATTAAACCATCAGTGTGAGGACAGGTTGATGACGTCATTCACGGTCGATTTCCAGCAGCCGGCAGGGCTTTGATTAGAGCAGTAAATCTCCTCCTGTTTGTCTGTCCTCCCGAGTGAAAGGGCAGCTCAATGGTCAGCCCTCCATATGTTGCTGAATATTGTCTGTCTTTAACTGGAGAGGAGAGGCATATATTTGCCGACCCTGGAGTATTTTAAGTGCTGGAAGCATTACGTCCTGCGGTTGACATTTACAAAATGTGAATGATTAAAACAATTTAAATTTAAAGGAATCCTCCCGTAACTGTGCTATTTAGTTGGACAGTTTAAAATGCCATGAAAACTATACCAGTATCTGATGATGATCACTACTCATTTTTATGGGATGGAAATTTCATTCCATGCTAAACTATAACATTAATTTGTGTTCTAGCACACCAGAAGAATATATATCTTTATGGAAGTCAGTTTTAATGGACTGACAACCACATTACTTTAAAACACATTACTATATATGCAATAAAACTTTCCTAAAAATTGTGCCAAACTACAAGATTAAACAGAAAAAAGTGCTGTTTTTTAAATGAAAAAAAAAAAGCCAGCAAGGTACCATTGCTATATAGGCAATAAGCAATATCCAATTGGTGTGGCAGAGAAGAAATCAGAGCTGGGACACTGCTCTGGCATTTTCTCTTATCAGTGCTTGTACCACCTAAGGAGATCTCTGCTATGGCCTGAGAGTCTAAAGAACAGCAGGAGAGCGAGAACAAAGTTCACAGTCAGAGCTGTGTCACAGTGCAACAAAGGAGAGGGGAAGAGGCCGCGAATATGAAACCGACCTTGCAACTTCTAGAGCTACACCATAAATCCTAGGGGTTGAATCAGCTCCGAATGATTGCTGAGGCACCACGGGAGTCGTGTTCGCCCCCATGTCCCAAACCTGCACAGAATATAATGAACGTTCAGGACCATTACTCCAATGTACACACGGAATAGTAACATTGCATCCCAACATGCATTTGACTGTTGTCCAAGCTGTCATTGCTCGGGGAGCCTATGGTCTTAAGTGCTCAGCCGGTAAACAAATCAGGGTTTATTAAATACACACTTGTCACTCTCCACTAGCCATGCATGGGAAAATTTATTTTGACAAACGTTGCCCCACAAGACTTAAGTGTCCCCGGCTGACGCCAACAGATAAATACTTCTGAATTAGGAAATGGATTGAGTTTAGCCAAGGTATGCTTTTAAAACATGGATTTCTCCATATCCCTGTGGCCTATCTAAGGTCAATAAACAGTCAATGAGTGACACATCTAATTGCTTAATCTAATTGTGTTGCTTAAGTTTAAATGTCTGACTACTGTACGTTTAGGCTAAGCGGTTAGCAAAATTTGAAAAAAAGTGTCAGAATGTGTTTATTTACGAAAGTGCAAATTAATGTAGGAAAGTGCTTGAGAGTTACCAAAGAAAAAGAAAGAAAGAAAGAAAGAAAGAAAGAAAGAAAGAAAGAAAGAAAGAAAACAAGTAGAGACTGGATGAAGAGAGAAAAAAATTAAAGGTCCTTACTGAATAAACATATGCTGTCAAAACACTTAAGTCACTGAAACATTACGGGAAAGCATACTCTTATGTACATACAGCATGCATGCAACTGTGTATGAGTGTGTTTATGTGCCGGTGCCACATGCAATATAACATGCTCATGTGAGAATATGTCTTCAGGACTGTGAATATGCATTCAAATGCACTCATTCTGGTGAAAAGGTCAGACTGAACAAATGGGAAATCTTTACTCATGTCTGGGCAAAGGTGCATATACATCAAATCCATGTGACACTTTGCATACATTTACTATAAGTGAGGTCAGGAGACTGAAAATAGTCCCCTCACCATCGTGGCATCTAGGAGCCATCAGTTGCCAGGATTTTTAGGCCACACAGAGGGAGTCCCCTTTCATAGAGCCATCTGTCTGATCGTTATACAGCAGGGCTGCAGTGGCACAAGTGAGTTGTCCAACCTGCCAACCAGCAGCGGGTGATTGGGCAGTGGAAAAAGCAGTAACTCTGTGTGTTTGGGCGTGTGTGGTGAAAGAGTCAAGCTTCAACCCACTCTTGGTTCGTGCTGGTAGAACTATGTTGCTCGTGCTGCCAGGAGAGAGCATTACAAGAGCCTGAAGTTACAATATAAGAGATTGAGAGGAATTGTGTTATTCTTTACTCGACTATTTAAGATCTTAGCCTGTTCCCTGCTCTCCAGCAAAGCAGAACATTATGTGTTAGACCGCAAAGTGTGGGGAACTGCAGTGAGAGCTTCCAGACCAGAAGGAGACCCTCTCTGTTAGCCTCAAACATGTACACACAACTCACACACACACACACACACACACACACACACATAAGCCAAGTCTGTGGCAGGTCTCACTGTATAAGGTGCCAGTGGAATCGTGGTCTTTGAGGCTAGACAAAAACACAGTAAAAAGGTGGGAATGATAATAATAGCGGGAGTGTATTTCATTTACTTTGCACTACTTTGGCAGTTTTGCTAAATTGATACTAAACTTCTCTGCTCTCGTTACAGATTCTGTGTTTTGGTGGTACATGCTGGACTTTGTCACAGCTGACACAGAAAGCTCTGGAAAAAAAAAGAAAAGAAAAGAAAACGTAATACATACATTTTTGTTTGGGTTCTCTTTACTTTTTCTCTGGTAACCAATCCCATATGGTCAGTGTCACTTGTAATCTTTGTTGTAGGTCCGCAGAACACAGCCAGGTAGGTGGACAGGAGCTTTGCAGAGAAAAAAAAAAAGAACGTCCCAGCACAATCACATAACGTATTCACATTTAAAACTATTTACATTTAAAACAGGTCCAGCCAGTCCTCATGTAAGTCATACAGCAAGAAATGGTTGTTTGCATTTTATGTGGGGCTCTGTGTGTGTATGTGTGTGTGTGTGTGTGTGTGTTATGTGCTAAAGTGTGCTACTGCTTTTGTTTGGCGACACTGACTTGACTTTCTAAGCGGAACTCAATAATTAATTAAGAATTCTTTTATATTTTGCCCCCCTTTGTTTCCTATTGGTTTTCCCTCTTTCAATTTTGTCTGCAATCAACTTTTAACATCTCTCCTTTTTCTTCTCTCTTGTGGGCTGAGACATTACCATAACAACAGAGTGAGGCACAAAAGCCCCATGGACATGTGACAGAGTTGTGGGATGGGGGCACATGGACAGGGAGAGGAGAGGAGAGAGAGCAGAGAGAGAGACAGAGAGAGAGAGAGAGAGAGAGAGAGAGAGAGAGAGAGCCTGCCCATGCTAATATCTGCAGCTGGGCTTTTGGTTTTGTTCTCTATGCAGCTGGGCTGGATGAGAGAGCCTGGATTCCAACACACCCCCATCGGCATAAATCTAGCCATGCTTGAGGCTGCAAACACTGCAACAATGCCACTGGGTCATTCTATGCCAAGTCGGCTGGGTCTGCACACACACACACACACACACACACACGCACGCACATGCACATGCTCACAAATAAATTGTTGTTGTGTGGGGTTGTTTGTAGCTACCAGGGCGTTTTTTGTTTTTTGTCTTGTGGGATGAATATATTAATCATTTATCATCTGCTCAGTCTGAGGCTAAATGAAAGCCCAGACGATGCTAATTATTCCTTTTAGTCTCTTTGCATTGTCCACGGAACAGGACCAGACAAGATTGTGTCATGTGCAGGGGTCAACTCCGAGATTTATTTTGATGATCACTTGTCACTAAAGGTCTGGAGCCGTCCAGAATAATCACAAGTTATTCCTTGTCCTTGCAACTCTGCAGTTGTTGAGATAAGGCTGTTGCAGCGATGACTGTTGAAATAGAGACAAACAGACACTGGACATACTGCAACACTGTGACAGTTGCATGTGCGTCCTAACCTCTGACATATTCAGCGCCCACAGACAGTTCCGCCATAGCAGCAGAATGCACCCCGACTGAAGCAGCATGGATTGAAACAAAGCGACGCTCAGCCACAATAACAAACTTGTTCTCAAAACATTTGTCCACAGCTTTCAGCCTATCATTAATAACCCCATAAAGAGCTCTTTATGTCTGAGTGGACAGTGTCACTTTTTGGAGTCAACTTTGATGAGATGAATGTGCGTGGTGAGCTTGAATGCTTCGCAGCTGGGTGTGAGCCGGGCGCTGGTGACAGCGGGTACCAGGGCACAAATCCCATGGCAGAAAGGGCATCTTTGTTTGGCCCAGGTGCTCTCTGGATGCACTGCCCTCACATCCTGTGCAGTCTCATTCATTATGCATGAGCCGTACATTTAAAATCATGAGCTTCCTGTCAAAAGGCAGAAAGGGCAGGCCTGGCCAAGTGCGCTTTCTGTGGCTTCAGAGGGAGAATAGAAGCGTAACATTTTCAAGGCATTGAAAAGGCCTAAAACGAAGGCCATTGTGACATGGGCAAGCATTATAAAAACACATTATAGCCCCAACTTTCGGAGATACAACAAGGCCTCATAAAGCAGTCAGTGCTTTCAGCTCCATTGATACAGACTTTCACAGTTGCCTACCTTCTCAGCAGGCTCTGTATGGACCACATACATATGCATTGTCTGAGTGACGCGTCATGTGTTTAGTGCAGCTTTTTGGGAAGATTTTGGGTTGTAGCAGTTTGTCATCAGTGGCCGCCATAATGAATAAGAATGCATAGTCCACTCCTCTCATGTGCCCCACTGCTCCCATGAGAAGATGTGGCTCAGTAATTACTGGAGGATTACAATAATCTACGTTTGGAAGCGTAACCTCCCCCTAGCCTTTGTGGCTCAGCACGAGATAAATCCAGTACAATTAAGCCATTTTGTTTCACTGCATGACTGTTCATTAGCATTATCTACACCAGTGGCTTCAGCTCTCAGACTGGGTGCCCCTCAGGTTCTCATCATTGCATCTGTTCCCTTGGTTACAGCTCAGTCTCCCAGAGTCTGGGGTCAGGAGGGTCAACACCTAATGATGTGATCAGACTACTAGAGTTACTACTGCAAGTATCAGAACTGTCTCAACAGAGGTCTCTCTTACACAGTCCAAGTCATAATCCGTTATCCTCATTCTGTAGCACCAAGAGGCATGAATCACTCGTGTTGCTGACTTTCATGTGATGCATATTCAATCCATTAGAGTCTGTGCTTTATAGTTTAAAGCCAGTTAGCCATGGGCCAGTGGGGTGCCACACCTCTGGTAAAAGAGATCACAACCCTGTGCAACAGCCATAGCCTGGGGCATATCTTCCTACCAGCCAGAGAGTCAGTGTGACCAGGACCTGAGCAATGTGGCTCATGCAGGGGCACCACAGGTGGGGACATTAACCATTAAAGAGACACTTCTGCTAGCCGTCTGGGGATGGAGGAGACCCCTTGGCTTCCTCGGGGCATGAAATGATCATCTGGGGCAACTCAGCACAGCTTGGCTTAAACAGGATTTGGGGAGTGAAGCCCCTTTATCAGGGCTTACAAGGATGAGACCATATAGCTGCTTAAGCAGATCCCTGAGTTGTGATCCTGCTGGGAGGAATTCTCATAAAAGTAAAGACGTTAGGAAATAATAGGCGGCCAGTTTAGTGCTGCATTATATAATAAATTTCATTGTACCATAAAAGTTAATCCTGTTTGGTACAAAGATTTACAGAACTAGAGCACACTAGTTTAGTCACATTGAGATATAAATAAATTCATGCTAACACTTTTCAAAATAACAGCTATAGTTTGATTTGTTTGTTTTTGTTTTATTTCCAACAACTTAGCATAAATCATTAAATTTAAAAACCTTTTCTCAAGGAGATAGCCAGGTTGTTGGTCCAACAGGTCTTTGAGCTTTACAAGACCTTGTCCTCAGTATAGTGGTCAGCAAGTCTTATCCTGATTCCTGTCACCCCTCATCTTAGGCCAAATCTCGGGCATAGAATATTGGCCGGTGATGAAAGGTGGGATATACCACCCACTGTTAGTTGCAGATTTAATCATGAGCTGTTCATACCACAAGCAGCAGCTCGAGCAAATCCTGTTTGTTTACGCTATTAAAATAAATTGCATGTTGTAATGCTCTACATGGTACTTAGGAACAGTTAATTCCAGATAACTTATTGAGGAATGCAGGACACACACACACACACACACACACACACACACACACACACACACACACACACACACAAAATACACACACAAAATAAACTCATAACAAATACCTTTCAGCTCACAGCAGGGTGTGTCGATATTTGATCGAGCGTCCAAGTTTGACTTTCATTTGCTATCCTGACAAGCTGTCATATAAAATATGTTATTGGTACACACTGAGATCACACATTAGTAAAATGGAAAAATTAATTTGGCAGCAGAGTAGATTCCACTGTGAGGTCAGTGTCTGAGGGCCAGGATATGGACCGCTAGCAGCCTGCTGTGGGTCTGTCTGTCCCACATTATAAGCCATCTATCCCCAGACCGCCATAGGCAAGATATCCAGTCATAAGACCCAAAATGAATGGCATCAGTCACACTTAAATGGATCCTGGATTATTGTGCCCTCGTCCCTCCACCCCACAGAGCCCATGGGTGGGTGGCTGGCTCCGCTACATTCCCCAGGAGCTGCCTACGTCTTCCCTTGTGACCCTTACTGTTGCCTGTGGGCGGACTCAGCATGGTAGCTACAAACCACAGGACCAGACCCTGCTGTGTCATGCTACCCATTGGCCTCAATTTTGTCAAATTAGTAACCAATCTTAACTCCTGTACTTTGAGAGTACCTATAATCAGTCAGAGAGCACCGAGGGACCTGTTTTGCCGACTGCAGGTGGACAGACAGGAAGAAAAGCACTCCCCCTCTTTCCACTGATAACATTCTTTCAGCTAAAAACTTGGAAGGAAGTCGCTCAGGATGTTTTTTACATCCATGTCAAGATAATCATATTGTTGAAATTCTCAGTTTCAGGCAGAAAGGAACAATACTGTATACAATGATGATAATGGGCGGTCTCAAAATAAATACTTTTTAACTGATGTGAAAATGATAAAAGAAGGAAAGAGTAAAAAAGTTTAATTTGGGGTACAGACATATTAGACAGCATTTGTATACCACATCTGAGAAATCTTAATATTTGAAAATACTTTGATAATGCTGTATCATATCAGTGTCATTAATTCTAAAGACTAAATGACAAATAATGACAAATTATAAAATAGCATATTTGTGTATGTGTGTGTGTGTGTGTGTGTGTATACTCACACACACATTATTTTATATCCTCACTGACACTGACCCACATTCAAATGTAAAAAATAAATGGAATTAACTGTGATAAAGAAAAAATCATTTATCATAAAATGAGTTTTTCAAAACTGACATTGCAGTGGTCAGAATAAATAACACTGCAATGTTATCAAAGTGGCTCAATGAAGTAAGAACAATTAACTTCTGTAAAGGACTCTCAGACCAAGAGGCTGCTATCTGATCATTGGTACCACTTAGTGGGGACCTGCTGAGACCTCTGTTTATGCATTAACTGGGCAGCAATAATGAGCACTGGCCTCTCACAGTGCATGAGTCAAATCAAATTCCCTTGCCAATTAGAAGGAGATTTACACGAGGCCCTGTAGCACAGAGGCTAATCTTCTTGGGCGATCTACGGTGTTCCTGCACTAAAACAGCCTCTTATATTCTCATGGACCACTGGTGCTAGCCCTCGTGGTGGGAATTTGTTTCTGTTTTCATATGTTTCAGCAGGACTGGGAGGCTGGAGCCAGTCTGTGTGTGAACATCCTGCTTGTGGAACAGACCTGGCAAATGGCCCACTCAGGACATTTGACCCTGTGGATTTTTCGTTCTTGTGTGTGGTTTTTTTGGAGCTAGCACTTTTCCTTTAGCAAGGGCTAAAAGGCTCAAAAGGGTGGAAAGCAAAATATTTTTATAAATCTCCTGGACGCCAGGTTGCATAAAAGGTTCCACAGGCGTTTGCATCAAACCTGGACTGTTGAGACCACAGATTCTGTTTTTGTTGCCATAAAACTGCCCCTTTCCAAAAAAGCACATATATGTATATTCCATTTGCTTGACTCTTATAAATTTAAATGAACTGAAAAATCAAGTTTGCTCCCCAAAGAAAAACAGGAGGTTAAATATATTAGGCGGCACATGAATGTAAAGATCTATCCATGGATTAATACTCTGGGTGTGTTTCGCACACCCAGGGTATTAATCCATGGATGGGTGGTGTTCTGTGAATGTACAAAAAGGATCTTATCTAAAACATCTCATGCACCAAGTACAGTGCACTCGAGTTTTATTTTTACGATTTAAGTATTTAGAAGAGGCTGATCTTGCGTCATGGTTTCAGTGCGGAATAGTGGATGTGACCCCAGGTTAAAAGGTTGTATTGGGCTCAGTGTCACAGGTGGTTTGAGAAAGTATCTCCTTTTCTGTCATAACAGCCATGGGCAGAGCACGCGTGAGCTCCTAACATAATTTGATGCTATGGAAAACAGAGGGAAGCCCCCTAAAGACTTGAAGACCTCCCTTGTTTACTGATGCAGGACACCTTTCGCAGTTCTCCTTTGGTCTTAGGGGGTAGTGGCCAAAGAGGAGGAAGGCAGAGGAGGGGGAGGGCTGCAGACCAGATTCCTCTCAGTGCTCTTTTCTCTTTTCCCTCTTCCCACTTTGGTTGATAGTGGTGATTATAGGCTAGTTTGTTGGGGTTGTCTGGTCACAGTAATTGCAGGTTAGTTGTCCATCACCCCGTGGTCTGCCAGCAGCGAAGGGAAAGGAGAACACAGAGCTCTAAAAAGAAAGGATCCATTCAATCATCTGGGTGAAAAGGTGAATTGTATGAATGGGCTCCTTACCTTGCCGTGAAAGCCAAGAAATAGGTGTTGCTCTTAGATAATACAAACTAACCCCTACCCCACAACAGTGCCTTGGCAGTGCCACTCATTGTAAAATAACTTCTTACAGGACACACATTATGTGCGTTGTGTATCCTTATATTTTTTCTATATGGGCAGAATCACTGGGACTTTACTCCCTGTCTAAAAAAAAGTATCCTTGAGAGAACAGTTTAGCCATCAATCATTGCATTAATGAGGCTCACTGGTTACCTAAAGGTAAAAAAAATGTTCCAAAGATATTTGAGGGTGTGAAGTTATATAAGGCTGTTTATAACTTATAGCTTTATTCACTGCTGGGGCTTTCAGAGGTGGCTATACTGCCACTGGGGAGCTGCTTGAGTTGGAAAAGCTATGAATACGCTTTTACCACATTCTCTGCCTTATAAAGAAAACCCACATGGATACAAACTTGTCAGCATGAGTTCTGGGAGCAAACTGCAAAACCTACAGGTATGGACCCAAGCTATACTTGAACACAGGGAGAAAATATTTTAGAAATAAGCAAGCTGCATCAGGAGTGTATATCAGATTATCAAGTCTTCACCTTCCTGATTTATTGGTTGTTCAATACAGCATTAATTTAACCTAGCCGACAGTGTTTTCCTGGTATGATTTGCCTTCATGACTTTATCAGTGTGCAGGATTAGTCTGTTTGCTTATGTACAAGAATGCAATTAGCAGAGTCACACTCACTGATCAATGCTGGCATATCACTCGCAGTCACCCATGAGCAAACATGTTTTTCTTTTGAGAAGATAGGAGAGGAATGTCAAATATGACCTGAAGTCCAAACAGTTGGCTGCATATGTTGCACTGATGTTATGTAAGAGGAAAATGTCCATTATTTTTCGCAAAATGCTGAAAAACCTCCATGAAGTCACCTGTCTAACTCATGTTCACACAGCCTCGGAGCCTATTTGTCCCCCCGCCCCAGTTCTCATCCCTCTGTTTCAGGTAACCAATAGATATGGGACCCCCTGCTGCTCTGCCAGGTGACCTCATCACAGTGCCGCCAATCGGCCCTTGCTCACGCAAACAAAGGTCGGCCCGGTGAAAATGCCAGCGCCGGTTCTCACAGTCACCCCGATAATATCTCTGTCCCCCCAGCCCCACACGCATTGACATGGAGCAACCACACAGATAGAGTTGCAAATGGGCACTTCTATGAGTCAAAGCAGGGGAGGGTGGGACACTGGACATCCCCCCAGCGGACGCCTTGTTCTCCCATTAATTGATCGCTACTTGATCTTGGATGGTGATTCAGGGGTACTCTCTAGGGCAGGCCACCAGTCTCGGTGATATGTGTGGGAACTGTGTGGAGGCCACGAAGGTGCACCTGCTAAATGGCTGTTTCGGCCTATTCCCCCAGCACCTTGCCCATTGTTAGGGATTTATATTCAGTTTCCTTCTCAGATGGCCACACAGTGGAGGACTACTGAAGTGGGCTACTCTCTTTTCAGAAAAGGGGTCGCTTAAAAGACAGACCTGCTAAGGTGAGGAGTATTGAAAGAGTGACACGGGAAGAACTGGGATAGATGCGGAGCACAACGGGGTCTCATGTCACACAGCAGTTATGTCAGATGTTTTGGACTTTCCACTTCACGAAGCAGACCTTATCTCTCCAAGCATTCTTGTGACAACAATTTTCAGTTACTGGTGTTGAATATGTCATGAAAAAATACAAAAACAAAAAAGGATATGGGGAATGAAATCCTGAACAGTGCTTTTTCAGAGGAAGGGGGATGATCACAAGCCAACAATTAGCCTTAATGATAGCCTGATGTCCTCTGGCCTGCTGGTTGACCCATGACCCTCATTTTAATGAGAGCTGTAATAAGGGACATTACTCTGTCAGTGTGGGGTCTCGGTCCAGAGAGGATGGTTAAGATGAAAGGTACCCACTGAGGTGCGGGCTGCAGGTGGGATGACAGTTTAAATAGACAATGAGAGACAGGTGCAATGATGATGTGTAACAGACACAGTAGCACAGTAGCCAAGGATGGTTAAAACAGTTGATTTGTTTACATCATATTATATATACATTTTGTCCCTGTTTCAGATGTTTTGCACAGTTTCAAATATGCTGTTTTCATCTTAACACTGAAAAAATGTAATCATCATCTTAGTTAAAACTCAACAGAGAGACTATCAGGAGCTAAATGTATAAATTTGAATCCTCATGCAGTATCATTATTAAAAAATAATCATTAAATCATCATTAAAAAAAAAAGATGTCTTCATTACTCTGCTCTGAGTAAATGAATTGTTGTTTTCAGCGTTTCACTTCTTTCACGCTCTCTGTGAGTGTCAGACTCTCTAATCCCTTCCGCAGGAGCATGTCATCACTGTGTCATTCTCACATGTCCACTCTAAGCTGAGGCTGTTACCCGCTGGCACACTACCGCTATGATCTTCAGAGGAAAGATAGAGAGGCGGAGGAGTGGTGGTGGGGTGGGAGCGGGGCGCTGTGGGGGGAGTGGATAGGAAAAGAGCCGGAATTACCAGATTTAAATAAAGTCAACTTTCCGGCCATCTGGCCAGTGTTTGGGATAGAAGGGGAAGCCTTGAAGGCTGGTAGAACCGGAGTGAGAAAGCTTTATTTTTAATGCTCTGCATCCAAAACCTCTTAGCAATACAAATCCCATGAAGATCCCTTTTAAGACCACAAGACCAGTATCATTACAAACAATTTACCAAACTTCTAAAATATCCATTACATTATCCATTTTCTTCTCAGCTGCCAAAATATTTGCACAGACTACAGGCAGTGTGACTCACCGTGGGTTTTGTTTGTTAAAATTGAATCAATTAACAAACAAATGCAAATGACCTTTAGCTATCTGTATCCACTCAGCACACTCCAGATTGATGAGTTGATCGCAGTACACCCTGGAGTCGATGTAAGTGGATCTAGAGACATGCATCGTGGCTCAGGAAAAGTGGCACATGGGCCGCTCAGAGGAAATCACATCATTTGTGCTCGGAATAAGGGGACCACGAGGACATATCCCCAAACCAAGCACTCTAGAATTAGGGACAAAACAATGTGTCAGGCAATGATTGATCAGTCTGGGGTGTTTTGTCAAAATTCAGTCGTCTCTGCAGCCCCACCTCCAGGCACTTCCTATAATCAAAGGCCATGCCCACCCATGGCTAATTAGACATTAAGCAAATGTCAGGAGGGCCTGATTTAAAGCAGCCACCCTAGACCTGAGCAAAACAAAGGGGGCAGAGTGGGGAAATGGGAGAGATCCAGATCAATATTGAGCGGTACTTTTGTTTGCTAAAATGCCATAGAGGCTGAAATAAATCAGATAGAGGAGGGAGGGAAGGGCCAGCGATTGCGTTCTCACGGCTCCCCGGGCACTGCGCTGAGAATAGGCACACCTGGCCTAACAAAGCCCAGGAAGAGGGGAGGGATGAGCATGCACGCAGGCACACAGAACCACACACACACACACCATCTAACTAGCGCTGGTATAAGATCATATAAACAAGAGAGGATTTATAAGCGTTTTCTCTTAAGGCCATCTGCAGGCTCATCTTAAGCATTGGTAGACGCAATGCTAAAAATAAGAAGACAGTGAAAGTGCACTGGGGAAGATCACTAAGGATTTATATGTTTTGAGACTCTCTTGAGAAACCCGGGTCAGGAACAATAAAAAGAAAAAGTATTGCCAGCCAGTGAAACTTTATGTGTCAGTTGAGGGAATGTGCCTCCACTCGCAAAAGCATCTGCAATAGAAAGGAACACACAAACACACTTTGTTTTTTATGGTAAGGCTAAAGGAAAAAAATAATATTATTCTAGTTCCCTCATTCAATGTAGGGCAGAAAATGTGTCCATGATGTTTCATCTAAGATTTATAAGAAAGTGTTTTTGCGAGTTTTGAAGGCCACTGTGTGTGATCATTAGTCAAGATCTGGTATATGCTCACACAGAACAGTAGTAGTGCTTATCTTCTTTTCTTCAGTGTCCGAGGGTCAGTTGACTTTATTGCAGCTGCTGAGCGGAATCAGGAAATGTTGGAAAAAAATAACTTTTGTGGCTACCCAAACTAATATTTGCTCAGTAAAACAAGGTGAGACGCATTTATAAATTACAATGAATAATCAATACAGCACGTTATCTATCTCTATCCATAAGTTGAATCTGCTTTCCAACCAACTTAGCTTTTTCTGCGTGCTGAGCTTGGCGCCGATGCATGACGCCGATAGTGATGTTCTCCTCATTGGCTGACTGTCCTGTAGGTTTTCTGTCACCTCAAGACCAGCGGAGCGATCACTCTCCAGAGTTACAGGGTTTCCTGTCTGGTGAAAACGCTCCACTTCACCCCTCCCTCCCTCCAAACCGGCCCTCGCTCGGCAGCATCTGCGGCATGGTTCCCCCTGTAAATCATACTGTCACTTCTCACACTCAGCACCTCTGGAGCGTGAGCACCCGAGCTGGTTTCAATTTGAGCCCTGAGCAAAGTTAATAAGTTTGAGATAAATTCAGCTGGCCTGGCTGGAGCTGATTTGGAGCGGTGTACGCTTTCGCCCCCCTGATTAGCCCTGCTCCTAAACTTCATTGGCAAAGCACAAAGAGAGAGTCTGTCTCACCCTGACCCCTAATGCAGTGTGACCCCATGCAGAGAAGCCTGTTATCATTGCTATTTAGAGAGTTCAGGTTACAGGTGAGTCAGGTACTAAAAAGATAATACTGACACTGCATAGGCTGACCGCTGGACATGGGGGTTCACTTAGGAATAAATATGGAGAACATCCAGTTCAGTGAATCCTCAATTGCAAAGCAGAAATCAAGCTGGATCCCAAACAACACAATGCTTGGTTTTGTTCACAAAGGTAAGTTGTCGTACAAAAGAGGTTGACGAGTCAGACAAGTCAGCATTGTACCAGAAGTGAAATTATTCATAGTAATTGAGAGTGGCTTGCCACACATAAGTGCCTGTGCCATTTAGTAAAATAAACCTCACATCGCGCTAATATTCATCCGTGGTAACCTTTGGCAACTGGTGTGATGTTGGTAAGCACCCGTTTGGCCATCATTAACCAGCTGGAAGTGAGTAGAGCCCTTTCTGCTTCCCACCACATGATTGGAGGCAACCCCCAGTAACCTAACGCAGGGGCCAATTATAGATAATTTAAGACTTAAGCAATTTGGACAGATTTCTGGAAATTACTGTAGAGGTCTTGTTGCTGTCGGCGAACAGAAATGGGAGTGGGATATTTTGACAGGTTTTTACCACAAACCAGTTCTCAGATACACAAAGGCAGAGGTTACATGGTGCCTAATATCCATGTGTTGATTGGGGCTAAAGTCAGGGGGTTAAGCAAGGTCTAGTTAGCCGGGTTCTGAATTACCACAGAGAAGGTTAAGCAAAACAACAGGCCTCCATCCCACCTGTCCACCAATTACCGCTACATAAACATGATTGCCGGTCGGCTGCATGCACACGCATAAGATAAATTTACGTAGGTGGTCGGACTTCCCCAAGACACAGACTGAAAAATGCTCAGTTTGAGCCAAATACTATAAAACCCACGAGCAGTGACCAGTCTGGCTCTGCTTTTGAGAGTCCACTGCTCATACCCTCATTCATTACAACTGTATTTCAAGGTCAAATGGTTAAATAAATAACATGTTGACACAAAGCAGTGAGAAAGCCAAAGCTGGAACAAAGAACAAAAAGATCAAGGTGCCATTTTCAGGTTACTGTTAGCATTTTCTTTAGGATTTTCTCCCATGCTGTGAAATACAATTCAACTGTGGCCCAATAACACACACATCTGTCCCTCTGGAGCTGAGCCTTTCCCCTGCTGTCTTTGGCCCCGTGACCTGGCTGTGTTAACAGGTGGATGCACCCGTGTTTGCTGCCCGTCTCTCCGTGTTTGCCCACGATGGTCAGACAGGAAGCTGGCCAGACTGCGGTCAGCCTGAGCCAGCACCAAATCCTTTCGGCTAGGTGTGAGGAAGACTTGGTGACATCACTGTTATGGGATAGTCTTCTGACGGAGGCGAGAGGGAGGAGGAGATGTGCTGTGCATCTATTTCTGGCTCTGCTTATATACACACCATTCTAAATAGGAGACACCGCTGTTCAGATGAAGTCTTCTTAAAATATGGCAAAGAAAGGAGAAAAAAACACTGGTATATACAGGGACTTATAAGTATTCTATAAATATGCATCAGATAACTCAAAAACTTTATACAGGTCATTTGAACATAAGAAATCTTGGTTGATATAAACCTGAACTTCACTTTTCAATTGAGTTGAGTCATGTTATAAAGGTATTTGTCTCTGGTTTTAGTAAAACCATCCAATCATTAGCCAAACCAGGACTAATCATCCAGTCATCCTGCTCTTAGGCCCTTGTGTGTATCAGGGATTTGCTGTTCTGAGGACCACAAATATCCAAAAATAGTCACATCTAATTACAACTGTGATGGCCATTTATTCAGGCCATGGGATTACAGTATTTGTGTGAATGTGCATGTGTGCGGCCACATGTGATTGTGCGTGTGGTCTTATTCACATCACACATATGTGCCCCCCTCCCCACTCCTGGGCCGCTACCGCTTCACCCAGAGACACAATTAAGAGCTCTGGCCGGAAAGCAGGCCTGAGCGGGTGGACGCTGAGACGAGACAGGCTCGCCGGGCAGTTCCTTTCCCTCCTCGTCTCCGAAGGCTCCTTGGCAAGACGCAGGCGGCCCGAAGTGTCAGGGCCAAGCAAAAGCGCAATCTGTCTCAACACAGTTGGCTGACTGCGGGACCTGAAGCAGTCCCAACACGTAGCATCTCTCTGCTTGCTTTGCACTGAGCCATGCATACTCACACAGGAGGGAAACAGGAAGGCCTGATCAGGCCAGCGTTTCACAGCAGTTAAGGTGGTCTGCGTGTAGGGCCACTGTGAACTCACGGGACGTGGCCACTGATAATTTTCTCCACTGTAGGCCAGAGTTTCTTGAGAGCTAGTGAGAAAGGTGTTGTTCCTCTTAAAGCCAGCGACGGGCTGCGAGCTACTTGGTCAGTAATTACCAACAGATGCTTCTTCTTCATCTTTATTTCTAGCTCTAATTGGGAACATTAGTTCACTGTTAGCCTTAATAACTGAGAGAATATTTAGTCATGAAATATTCACCGAAGAAATGTCGAGACATGGAGTGCTTATGTATGAACTGAGCCATCAGTAAGCGTGACATCCATCTTACTCGATTGTAAGATCTGAAGAAAATAACTTAAATGACAAAATGATCACCGCTGTCAACAAACTGAGACAAATCACCTCTTAAATGTCTAGTCCCTGGTGTCAAATGACAGTCTTGGCTACATATAAAGGGCTATATTTAGGATAGTGTCTTGTATTGCCTCTAGCCCTACATTAACCTCTGACCTCTAACTAGGCACTAAGCTCCTGGTGGTTTACAACTGGGACAACTACTCTGTGGACCGAGACTGTTCATTTATCTGTTGCACAGTCCTGATATATGCTACTTTAACAGAGCTCATGAAAGAGATACTCTACAGACAGATGAAACAGATATAAAATAATAAAGTTGAAACATTATAGTTATCGTTGGCTCTTTATCGCAAAGACATACGAAACAGGTGCTGTGTATCCATCACCTGCTTTCAGAAGGTTGATGAGGGCATTTCAGCACCACCTCTACCATCATATAGAGAGGACAGTGTGTGTCTGTCTTTGGGTGTCTTTGGTGACGTGACGTGTACTCAGAACAAACAAACAGATTTACTGCTTAGAGATGCAAGTGCTAAGTGAGAGTGATGCGTCTTGTTTGGGTTTCAAGGTGACTATCATCAAGCCCTTGAACCTCTTTGATATTTGTCTAGCCTCAACCTTTGATGTAATGAGGGACTCACAGTGCCATTTTACTTCTAATTTATTTCACCTGACACCTAAGGTCATCTACATTATGAATGTCTAGAAAAATAACATTATAGGATAAAATGCTGTGAATAAGATTCTGATTAAACAAAATTGCATACCAGAAAAAAAAACAGCTAATTATAAATAGTTGTAAAAATGTAATTTCCTTATTTCCACGAGCGTCTAATTGGTTGCTGGTGTTTGACACCCAGGCGACATGTGTTTGTATTTCCCTTCCTTAAACCTACACTAGGTTTATTTAGGTTTTCACACGCAGACTACATCCACCGCCCAATTCCCGCTCTGTCCTATACAACAGGAGGAAGGCATCATCTGTGTGACTCACATTTCTATGTGGGCAGCCCCGCCAGCCCTGAAGCACAGCTGAGGTCCTGGATGTAACTTTGCCCCGCGCCTCTATAACCCCAGCTGTAAAATGACACAAATCCTCAAGTAGCTCCTCAGCAGCCATCAAACCCCAAGTGCCTGTTAAAGCTCACTGACTCCCCCTCACCTCCACCATCCCACCCTTGTCTTATAAAACCAGCAGCCATAAAACCACCACTGGGCTCATTCTTACTCTCCATGTGTCCTCTGTGTCGAGGCAAATGGACAATTCATGCATAAAGATGTCATGATGAATATTTTGAATGTGATCACTTCGATTGGGGATTCATATTAGGCCATTTATTTGCTGAGGATCAGAGGTCAGAACACAGATGCTGCAAACCTCCTAAGTAGATGCGTGGTCCGTGTGTGCATGATTTCCAATGCAAAGTGGAGAAGCTGCGCTTGTTTAAAGTTAAGTGATATCATATATATGAGACACTTTTTTAATTACGTGCCACTTATGTAGTCACCTGAGCTGAGTGTGCACTGTGCAGAATGTCCCAGTAATGAAGCATACTTAGAGTGACTGGAAAGTTTTATGACCAGCTTCCAGGCCGACACGGGGAAAACATCACCAGCCTGAGTAAGTGTGCTGAGGAGTTGGATGTCAGACCAAACCGGCCCCTCCCGTTCATCACACCACCACTTCTCCTCTGTGTTCTCACTCCACCCTTTTCCTCTGCCACTCGCTCCAACTCCTCTCCACGGCTTGGTCCAAGAAAAGTAAGATAGAAATCTTGGCCGCTGCCGACAGACTTTCTTCAGTATTTAAAAGGTCAAAATAGAAAACTATTGACAGGATCAAACTTCCCTAAGTGACTGTGAAGACATGAACGTGACATTATTCTGAGACAAATCATTTCAGAGACCCAGGTGCAGAATCTCCCCAGTGAGGCCCCATATTAAAATATTACATAAGAATATAGAATAATAAATGGCCAGCAAATGGCCATGGCTTTGATTAATTATTGGATGCAACAACGTCATCCCTCCAGGTCTCATGCAGTGTAACTTATGCATTCATCCTATATTTGAATAGATTTGTAAGCTGCTTAGTGAAGAAAAAGCTGTTGAGTTTTGCATCTTATGGAGCTACATGGAAACAATTACTTCCTGGCAAATGCAGATTTGTTGGCAGATCTCCTCCTGTGCGTGTGTGTCTGCGCGCATTCACATGTGTGTAGTTACACTTGAGCACAAAGAGAATAATTGCCACTGAAACGTCACTAGGTTTCATTTGACAAGTGTGCTGTGCATCAGCCAAGCAACATCTGGATGCAAACGGAGAAATGGCTGCCAAGCACATGCGTTACAGCTCAAACCTCTCTGCATGAGGATGCCTGCGAGGCTGAAAATTAGCTGAGAAAGTAGTGCAGAAGTTGCAAAGCAGGAGCGTCGCTTTGTCTGCCACTCCGCGCTGATTCTACAAAAACACAGCGCAATAATTCAAATTAAGAAAGCAGCTCCACACATAATGGTATGCGATGTTTGAGGGAAGAGAAGGGATAGTTGGTGGTAAAAGCTGCGCAAATACAAATAAAAAACTACCCTAAAAATAAAGCTAAAGGTTATAGTCACCCCAAGGAAGCATAAAATCCTCATAAAATAAAGTCCTCTAATGCATAAAGAAGTAATAAATATCCCTTTCAGTGTTTTTACAGGACATATTAACTTCACAAGTGGCTGCTATGACCACATCCATACACAACTCCTATGCAGTGGCCCTTCTTTGTACTTTTAAGAATTCAAGCATGCACGTTAAGGTCAATACTTGGAATATGTGTCAATAATAAAATGCAATTAGCAATTGTGGAAAGGTTAAAAAAAGTAGAGGAGGACTTTGCTGCGAAAACAGAGATGAAATAAATAAAACTGAACATTCTAATGACTATGTAACGTCAGACAAATCTGGTCCCAGTGAAATGATTTCAAGGATTCTTATGTTTAAATGTCAAACTTAACAAGAGTACCTAAGTAGACAGCCTAGGCGTGCACTCAAATCCAAGGCTGATGATGTGAAATGCAATTAGAGACTGAGATGCCTAGCGAGTGGAGAAATAAAACATCATTAAATTCTTTTTTTGGATCGGATCGCAGATCTTGGAAAAAGTGTGTAGCATCCCCTCTCTTTCAGGTCAGAATCTACGCTGGTGGTTTTCAGCTTTGACACACACCTGGCGGAGCAGAATATTCCCTCTGTTTTCTATAGTCAGCACCATACCGTCTGCAAACAAGGGAGGAATACTAAAAGCCGTCCTCAGATGAACTCTGACCTGGTTAGCTGTGCCACTGAAACATAGAGTGGAGGGCCTCTCTATTCTGCATGTTTAATGTTTAATGAGAGTGGCTGACAAATTGAATATAAGTGCCCGCTGAGGGAAAGGGAGGGGAGGCTGGTGGAGGGGTGCCGGTGGGTTAGACGAAGAAATTAGCTACTGGGGCCTGTTCTCTGTTGGCTTTAAGTGAATCTGATTGACTGTAGGGGAGTGTAATTGAGGTAAATCATGTCAACAGCAATGGTTAGCATTTCCTTTCCTCAAGTGCTATCACTGTCAAAAAATATTTTAAAAATTGTTTAAAAATATAGTGTTTTATGTGTGAGGGAACCATAACCTTTCTTAATGCTGCAGTGATGATAACAGAGCTGACAGGCTATCCGTAAGAATCATGTTGATATTGGACGATTTCGCACCTCCCGATGTGCTAAAGTTTAGTGCCAGTGTAGGAGGTAGAGTGCCCTTTAGGTAGTGTGGGGTCAGGGTGGTGGAAGGGTGTGTAGCACGTTGACCTGTCACCTCACTTCACTGTACCTTAAAGCAGCTCTGTGGAACTTTTCATTTTCACTTGTGTTGATTTTGGCGGTCCCTGTGGACAAAGGTGGTAGTGTTTCACCTAATGTTATGTTACGTGTTCTCTCCGCTGCACTCCCTCACTGCAAGGACACTACTTCACCGGAAGGAGACAGACCATCAGCAGCCAAGGCAACTTGAATTCAACAAGAGCAAAACCTCATGAAACGTTTTAATCTAATAATGTACCGCAGAAATTGGGCATTAAGGATAACTATCAGAAATGAACACTGTTGGTCTCCTTTGCACTGAGACAGTTTCACAACCAGCTAAAAACTCCATAGAGCTGGTTTAACCTCAAAGGAAAAAGGATTTGTTATATTTTGGTTTTTATTTTAGCTCTTCCAGCAATGGTGTCTATTAGTTGCAATAACATTGTAATATCATACTCAATAAAGCAATTATGGCAACATGTCTAAGGGTAGGTCCCACATGGCAAGAAGCAAGAGTAGTCATGGGCTATACAGATTAAAAACAATCTCCCAGGTTGGTTAAATTTATTCTGAAGTGAGAACCCAACTTTCTGGTTCAACTGTGACCTACAGTAGCACGCTTGGCATAATTGTGCAAAATTATTGTTTTTCATTCATCCAAATCATTAGCAACATTACAGGTGCGCTCACTTTTGGTTATAGCTTCAACTATAATATTTGCTAATCAATAAACTATAATCGTCTGACTGCTCTTGTTTCTTGACCTGTTGGACATTTTCTAGCGACGTCGTTGTGCTTCAAGATTTCAGCAAGTTATTTTGATCAGTACAATATTACTAGAATGGCAAAAGCTACAACAATGAAATAGAAGTTATAATAAACTGTAATTCTCTTTTCACTTTATTTGGGTGACATTAACAATACTTTAACTTTTATTTGCTATAACTATAGCTTTTCGGTAACTTTAAGCATTCTGTTGCTGCCTTGTGCAGATGTTGTAGAGGAAATGAGAAAACTTAAAGAATGTTGGCATTTAATTTTTAACATAAATCAGGGTTTTGCAGAATTTCAGCATTGCTTAATAAGCTAACTGATACAAGTCTCACAAGTGCAGTAGTAATTTCACTGACCCGTCCGAGCCAGTCAGCCTGTGCACAAACATCTGCTACTGGTTTTAGAGCATTGTACTCTTTCATATGCAATCCCTCACATTTTGCAAAGGATAAGCAATAATTGGTGAGACAACTGTAAAATGGTGATCAGTTGAGTGTTAAAGAAACCTTATGACAGCGTGATAGACCGCGAGGGCTGTCCAGCCTGCAGTTGTTTGGCTGAGTGACTGGTTGCGAGGTTTCATAGGCTGGATTTTCCCTTGAGGGAACCGCGACTGAGGCTAACAGCTTTAGGGCGGCGGGGGTGGAGGGAGAACAGGAAAGAGGTGGTGCGGAGCATTGGGGGCAAGGCTGTTTTTTATGAGTTTGATTTGGGAAGGACACTACATCATTTGTATAGTGAAGAGTAGTAGGCTGAATGAAAAAAAGTAATGGAACTCGGTGGTAATGACAGGGAGGTAAAATGAAGAGTCCAGCAGTGATGATGATGATGATTAGGCTTCCTTTGGCTAATGTGACTGCTTCAGGCTGCCCCCGCTAATCAAACGCTGGATTTTATGTTCGGATCAGTTAAGTAAGCTTCATCTGGCTGCTGTCTGCTTTCGCCTAGTGCACCTCATCATTGTTCTGTACCCTGCTTTCTTTCCCCTCCTTTTGGCTCAGAAAAGCTGGCACGAACAGAGGACTGAGATGTTAGTCTGCGTCTGTATTTCTCTATTCCTCTTGATTATAGACATCTGTAGATCTAGCCCCTTCTGTGAAAGTCAACACATGCAGACAAATATAGAGTTTCATAATTTTACAGGCCATTTGTAGGCAATAGATAGCATGACATTTTGGTTAAAAGTCAAAGCATATAGGAACAAAAATCTTCTTTAAAAAAAATTACTCTTATGTAAACACGACCCCTTTCTTATATAATACACTGACATAATTATTTTTAGGCTGTTTTTATTTTTTCTGGATATATGCCATAAGTTGCAAGCCCAATTTAATCTATTTCAAATGTAATACTCAAATATCAACTTTGGTTATATCATAAAACTTGATATACGCCCAAGCCAAACAAAACCGAGGTATTCTAATTTTAATGCAAGTGACAAAAGAAGGGTGCCACACATCTACCCTGAAAATGAATGCAGTTCTAGTAAGTGTTACACTGAGAAAGACATTGATGAACAAGAAATCAGTATTTCATTCCTTCATAATAAAGTGCTAACTCCTGAAAGAGTCCTTGTGCAGCTTCACACGAGACACTTGACAAATCTCTGCATAAACGTGTGTCCCCATTTATGCAGTTTACAGTATAATAATGCCAACTCGCTCCATGACTCCCAAGGTGATAGTAACAGAGAAATAGACTGGCTGTCATGCGGGATGGCTACAGAGAGATGAGATCATTATTATGTAATTGGCTCTGCTATTGCAGTCGCTCCCAATGTGTGAAAGCAGGCATCACCCGCACTGGCACCCTGTTGATCAGCCAAACCTCAGTGTTTGGAGAAAGGCCCTGAGATCCACTGTATCTGTTACAGCCAAGCTGAGCCTGCGGGCCAATAACTGGCCTGAAACGACCAGCCTCCGATTGTATAGCCTCTCATTGGCCAATTAACACTGCGGACTCCTCCAAAAGGATACAAGCCTGTTATTTTTGAATGCAATGGAGGTCTGATTTCATAAAACTCACTTAGAAAAGAAAAAGAAAAACAGTTGAGCAGAGTGGATTTTCTTCAGTGCACTACACAGGACTTGATGCAAACCAGATTTCACTCAGCACTCTACAGGATGCCAGGCAAATACAGTAAAAGGATTACATTAAGCTCCAGCTGCTAAATATTCATAAGCAGCCCATTTTAACTCTTGCAAAATTTACCATTCATCAGGCTCGTAATATTGTGTCAACACTCGACTCATTATTCAAATAGTGAATGCCAATAAAGTAAGAAACAACACAAACTTTAAAATGTTGACCAGATAACATCAGTGTCCCCAGGTTAGATCAAACTGAATAACCTAGATTTGATTTTTTTTTTTACAAGCTTATAAAGTAAAATATTCATTTTCTTAAAAACAACACGGTGGTATTAAAGTTGAGGTATTAACTTCATAACCGAGACTGTTGACAGTAGGTTTAGAGCCAATATGGATTTGCCTGTTATCATTCGTATCAATAAGAAATTTATGCAGAACCCCAGAGAGCAGAGAGGCTGGGGAAGGACGATAAAGATCAGCTGGCGCCTGTTGAGGAGGTGCCTGTGTATGTCCTGACCCTATGCCTAAAAACAGTGAATTCCACATACTGTAGCAGTATAAAAGTGGTCAAATGTGCAATACTGAGATATATTGACTTAAATCTTTGTTCTGCAGACCTGTTCTAGTTACCTCAAAGAAATGAGGGACTCTAAAACACTTCAAACCAAATGCCATCTCAAGGTCAAATGGCCTGATACGATACTTAAATTGTCTCTCATGCTCTCCTGTCCCTTCCGGTTCATAGTCATTTTTCCAAGTTGTTGTTTTTCCTCGCCATTAGCCTTCACCTTTCACTGTAAATTCTAGCCCCCCGGTGGGACTGCACATGCCTTGTGTCGCACCCTCTCCCTCCCCGGGCTTGTGATCTTTAGGCTGGTGAGAAACATACAGAGGTGTTCCTTTTCCTTCCTGCTCCTTGCACAACTTTAAGTCGTGGCCCAGGAGACTTGGATTGGGCTTACTGACAAAACTTTCCACTCACGCTCTCACCCTCCCGGGTTTATCCATCGAACTTCATCCCCCTTTTCTCAGGGCTCGGCCATCTGCACGTCCCTCTGAATAGACACCCATTATTAAAGAGTTAGGCCTCAGTGAGCAACTTCAACCGCGCTGAAGTGCGCTGAAGCCACAGTTTCAGGTCACAGGAGTGCGCTGAGGTGTAGGTGCTGGGTAACTCTAGATTTTTAATTACAGAGCGTGCATGGCGGCGCGATAAGAGGGTCGTGGCTTCTTGATAACCTGTTTGGTGAGTCAGAGGCTGTTTGTCGCCCAGACGGAGCGCGAGCTGTGAGAGCCGGACAAAACCTCATCTTTGTGTCAATACGTCTCTCGAACTTCCTAGAGACTCAAGGTAAGAGCCGCCACCTGCTCTCTCCTCCGCCTGTCGAAACCACACGCCTGACTCACTATTCAAAGTCTACTTCAGGAGTGACAAATCCAGAGGAAACAATGGGAACATGGTTGGTTTGACAGTCACAAAGCCTATGTTGTATGGTGCCAAAATCATTTTGACCTTAATTTAAGGGCATCAGGACCAAAAATAGCAGCCCATTAGAGTGGATGTGTTTCTGCCGCCATCATGGAGAAAGTTGAGGAACACGCCCACGAGTTTTTAAGTTTATCAGATACCAAAAGACTACCTACCAAGCCGTTTACGATACAATGAGAGAGGATTTTACAAGACCGGAAAATTATTACCTCATCCTTTCTGACAGTGATTATGAGATAAAAAGCTGAATTTCCCGTTCATGTTACAAAGTAATCCACCAAGAATGAACACCTGCATGTATTTGTTTGGCCAACACGGTACGCTGCCACATTGATTGATGACATTGATTGTGTTGTGGCAAACACTGACTCTGATTCAGCTTTTTGCTGCATGACACAGCATTTTTTCTGGGCTGGGCTCATGAATTTTTTTTTACTCAGTCTAATAGTTGAACATGGCCTTATGGCTTGGTTGCAGAAGGTGTTCATTTTGGCTCGTTTAATGTAACTATATAGTATTCTGTATCTTATCTTCTATAGAAACTCGATCTAGATTTATGCTTATCAACACGTCTCCAAGCATTCCTTCATTTATCATGACAACAGGCCAATAACCAGGCGGTATGCCAGCAAGCTAACCTGCGGTGAACTTGCCGGTCTTGTGCCAGGACGCAGCAAGCTACAGCAGACAGGACAGCACGGGGCTCTGCAGCAAATCTAATAAACCAGTTCCAGTTTTCTTACTCCCACCAAGAATGGTAACCTAGCTGCTCAAATATTACATCTCAGGAAACGGTGGAGAACAATTTCCTTTGAGCGTAACATTAGAATGCACAAGCCTGGCTCCTGGAGGTTCGGGGCCACCACCGCTGGGCCGCTCCAATTAGACTGAGCCTCCCCGCTGTGGCCGAGCCAGCCTGAACATGGGAGCACCCGAAAAGGAGCTGGAGGAAGAAATGGAGGAAGGAGAGAGGGGAGACACACGCATGAGATTGAGAGCTGTGTTATGTTTGGCACACGTTTCGCCCAACGTCGCTCCCTGTCTACACCTCGGGCCCCTGATCATGCTGCAAAGTGATCATTAGACAGCATAAAGTGACAGGGAGAGTAAAGACAAAGCTTCTGTGGTCAACTGTTTGCTTAATGATGTTAATATTTGAAAAAAACCTGTACATTTTGGTCAAAAACATATACACTTCCTAAAATATAACATCTTTTTTTTATTATTAAAATCTAAGATAACAGTTGCCCACAGTAGCAGCTTTGTGTATTATTCAGTGAAAAGGAAAATAAAAAATTAAAACTGACTCAACTGGAAAATTCTTCAAATGTTTGATTCCAAATTATATTTACTCATGCTTGACTCCATATTTTATAAAAAAAAATCATTCTGGAGGTAGTAGAAGTCAATAAACAGCATTTTTAGTATTTCACTTAACTTGACTAATTACATTCACTGTGGCAGTAAAGATGATTCTGTACTAAGGATTTATCGTTCTTCCTAAACTTTTGACGCTGTGACTTTGCAGCTGGATGATATAAGTTGAGCCAAGTTTCACTTAATTAATATTAGTAACAATTCCATTTTATTAATTAATTTTTGTATTTATTAATTTGTTTATAGATTATTTATAATGATATAATAATACAAATAATAATAATTTAGAGGTAAAATGATGTGGCAGACTTCCTTCTGTGTTTCATGAATGCTCATTGATATTTGTGTACACTGTGTACGGTCACTTTATGCACTTTGTTGACCTTCTCTTATTCCTTTGCCCTGAAATGGGATTCATCAAGAATAGACTTGGCTCTCCCCATTGTAATAAGACACTGTTTTAAAGCTCTTGAAGTATGCCATTGTTCATTTCACCCCTGCCCTTTCTAAATGTATTAATCCCATTGCCACGGTCTAATGCTGAAATCCACAGTGGAAACACCTAAGAGGACTGGATCTGCTCGACCACACAAGATATCCCCATTTCCCCTGCAACAAGTGATATCAAATGTATAACCATGGTCACTGCTGCATAGCTAAGAGGAAGTACATCTGTAGGCCGTCCATTTGTGAGTATCCAGCAGTGGTTTGGGTATTGGCTCTGATGCAGGTGCTATCCTCTGGAAGGTGATTAGATATCATCACTCTTTCATTAACTCAGTATTTCTAGTATCACGGTGACCGTGTAAAAAGAATGGGCCTTTTCATCGGTCATCCCAACTAATGAGCCCTGCTGAAAGGAGCAGGTTAAGGTGGAGGGATAATGAAACAAGAGAAAAGGGAAGGGGGGAGAAATGTGACAAAAAACATGACACCAGGGATTTCTGAAATTGAGCAATGTGGGTGTTTTCTAGATGTATATATGTAAATTGTTCTACAAAATGTAGGATAGTTAGTGGACATAGTCATAAGTGGAGATAGTATGGGCCTGCTGTAGTAAAAGCTTTGTAGTGAGAAATCAACAAACAAGGATGTAAACAAGCACAGGTGACAGAAATAAGAAGGGGAAGTGGGGAAACACATTAGTTTATTTTTAGGCTGTGACGCGACAGACGACAACTGTCTCATTTTCAACTGGTCATCGAAGCAGGTAGGAGGGCCAGATATTCCATTACGCAGACGAGACCCGAGCACATACAGGTTCTTTGTGAAAGGTGTCTCTGTGTGCAGGCAGAGGTGCCGCGCTGACATCATCAGGAGCTGTGGATGGGACTTTTCATGTGCCAGCACTGTCAGGCAGCCTGAGTCAGCACTACGCTCCGTGCAAGAAGGAAGTTGTGCCAGAATTTCCTGCTCTGATTTAATGGGTTATGAATGAAATCTTAAAAAACGACCATAGAGCAGCTAAAACAGAGTTCCAGCCTGAGTTTGAGGTATTCCATTAATTTTCTTGCGATTTTATTGGTAAACAGGTTCCTCGTATTAACAACTGAGTAACATTTCAAAGTGAGACAGAGTAACTTTTGCAGAACAGCAGCCTCTATCCAGAAGTGCCATCTGTTGTATAATGGCACATTGATTTAAATTAAATTTTCCAACATTTTCTGAAGTAAGCTGATTCTCGACCTTGCAAACTATATGGCAAAAAACTAAATCTAAACTAAATCAAACACACTTATGATGTTTGTAACCCAGTGTAAAATTATGCATGCCAAAGAGTGTGCTGCTATCCACTGTACATGTGTTGCATTAAATGGTAACAACTATAGAAGGTCAGAAAAATGACACAGGATGGCTAAAGTTTGCTAACCTCAGCTACAAGCTTCTGATCACGCCAGATCACACTAGAGAGGTTTTCATTTGCAACAGGATGAGAGTGACATTGTATCTTTCTACAAACAAAAGTTTTTCAAATAATACAGCACAAGATATGTGTTATTTTAATTCATCCTTTTAACCTGTCACCTGTTCTCCATTGAGGGGAGCCCTGTTAAAGGATGCCAGCCCATTATCAGCCTCAAGACCCAGGTAAAGTCATAACATTTTGTCAGCGCTTTGAGAATGAGCCATTGTCATTCAGACATAATTATAGGTCGTGCCCTATTATTGGAAAAGGCAGGAGAGTGACCTGCGGAGATCACACTCTGCTTTTGCAGCGTTTCATTGTCATTTAAAAAGACTCAGAGGTCACTTCACCTGAAGGCATGGAGGGTCGCTTGTAGTCACTCAGCAGAGTTCAATATTGCATGTGCTTTTCAGGTGTGCTGTCAGAAAGGTTGGAGGGTGAATATTAGGAGCTCATGCAAGCAGATTCTGAAGATTTTACAAAGACAAAAAACCCCATTAGAAGAAACCAAAATATTTTAACAAGTTTAATTATGAGCCATTGTTGTTGTGAATCTATTTGTTTTATTGTTTTTTTGTTTGTTTTTTGCTTGGTGATAACCATAAAACTATGGTAGAACCTATCCAGCACTGTTTATCAAGAACTATTGGTTCCACTGTTTTCCCAGATCAGCCTGTATTTCCTTCCCCGCAGATACACTATCAAAGAGTGCTCAAGGTGTTTCAGTTTACTAAAAGCCAGGAGCAGATAAGGCTGAGATTACAGTGGCACTATCTCCAGAGGAGGCCGGTGAAAGGAGAAGATATACAAGAAAGCGTGCGGCAGCAATTACTACACACTACTGGTCACAGGGGTGAAGGCCAGAATACATTTGTTTCCCATTTGAGCTAGTGAGCACGAATTGAAACTAATACTTGAAACTAATTGTTTTGTTGCATTGTAATTATGCAGGCTACAGTATATATCCGTGTTTTCCAGAAATGTTGAATTCATCTCAAAATGTGCCATCTGAAAGTGTATCTTGTGTTCATTTACAGGAAAGTTTCCAAATGTCTGCATGCTTTCACCACTCATTCTTACTGGTGGAGCTCCTCTGTGTGGGATATCACAGAGGCGCGAGAGAGTCAGAGCAGGGAATATAGGCCCATCCTTCTGAGGGTGTCAGGGCCTTGATAAGTCCTGTTTAAACGTTACCCTTTGCAAAATGCCATGTGTCAACAGCCGCCCGTGGCCGGAGCGCTCTGATCTGGTTCGGCAAACATCGGGCCCATCCATCCCCACGAGACCCTGGTTGACGGGGTGGGCGAAGGTGCGGCTCTGCAGCCAAAGTGGCCTGAAATTCTCAAGAACGGACAAACAAACAAACTGCCATTTCGCCGAGGCTCCAACAGAGGAAGCAGCCGGAAGGAGAGTTCAGTTGGTTCCTCCGATCTGGATTTTCTCAGTTCTGCCTCTTGCAGTCTTCTGCCATGTCTCGCACAGTTGGCACTGGTTGCGGAAAGTCTCAGACAGGTGTTATGTCGGTTGTGAGTGGTTGAAGCCACCTCTGCCTCCTCTACCTCTGCCGCACAATTTGTCACTCAAAAGTCTTCTCATTCTTCATGGCAGATCACTTCAAGACAGCAAAGGTTTAAATGCACTTCTTGCTAATATGTAGTAGTATGTGTGTAATGGATCTCTGAATTTAAGCAGCTTAATGATGTTATGAACATTTTAACTAATTATTATTATTTTAAAAATAAATTCTTTGCAGCGTGGATAAAATCAAACCACTCCTTTCATAAAGAATAATACATTTACAAAAATATAACACATGCTGTTTTCCTCTTTTGATTCATGTGTTTTGACAAACACTTCAAAGGGAACGACGTTAAGACTCATACTGTACTAACGCACCCACACACACATGACGCTAAAGGTTTTTAAAAAGAGGGGCGGCCTGCTCAAACATTTGCAGTGGAATCTGAGAGAGCGAGGAGAGGTGGAAGACATGATTTGGCAGTTTACCCCCAGTGTTTGCCTCGAAATTTTGACGCCATGGCTCGAAGTCAAGCTGAGAAGTTTCCCAAGACCTGCCCGGGTGCTCCATGTAAGCCGTGAGCCTGGCCCCTGAGGATCTGTGTCCCCCTGACGCCCTCCCCACCTCTGATGCCTTTGTGTTAGCCATCACTGGGTTTCCTCTTCTGCATGTAGAGAACGGTCACCTCACAAGCTCAGAAATCCCAAAAGGTGGCGTCACTCCTCCCACAGCAAACCATATCTCCCTGAAAAATTATAGTGACAACAAATATTCCGCTTCTAACGAGATGTACTACATTGCTGTGTGCTATCAAAAGGTGCACTCAAGGCAGGCTAAGTGAAAAAGTGTAATTTGACTGTCGTGACGTGAGCCGCAACTCTCAGCAGCCCCTCAGAAGTTACACTTTATGGAGAGAAATGGATCAAGGATTTCAGCAAAAGTACAGGGAATCAGGTTACTTTGAAGTGTTATAAAATCAGCGTAATCATACCTGTTAACTGGCAATGAAACAAAAACACATTCATTTTTCCAATCCCCCTCTGTTCCTCACTAACGTGACCTTTGGAAGAACAGCATTTCTGAATTGTATGTCATCTAGTCGTGTGCAGGGGTGCTGACAGGGCAGTCTGCCACAGCCTGTAGTCAACCAGTAAGACAAGGAGCAGAAATAGCAGGTACATCTGACAGGCATATTAGACTGTTTTTAATGAAAATGTCAGGGTCAAGACAGACTGAAAGGCTTTAACAGGAAACCTTGAACCGCTGTGCTCCTTACAGACAAAGATGATATTCATGGCACAGAGACCTGACAAAGACAATTACAGAGCAAACTTATTCTAACATTATAAAACGGGATCAAGAAAATCAAACACTAATTTAACAATATTTAAAATCTTTATTCATGAAACCCCTGCAGCTCCTTATGAACAATCTCTATCTGAGTTTACAGTTTTAAAATGTTTCATTTTAACAACTGTTTTTTAATGATTGCAGATTTATGTAACGTATAAAATGTAAATAATAAATAAAAGGCTGATTCATTAATTCCTAACCAAATCATAAAGTGATGATAAAAATACCCAAACCTGCAATCTTCTCATGACTATAGGTGGACTCATAACTTAGCGTCGGATTTGGTGTCTAAAAATGAAAGCACGGATTATTGTGAGTGAACTCTCTCAACAAAGTGTCCTTTGTCCAGTGAAAACAAGTGTTGGAGCAAATCCAGAGAAGCAGATTTTAGTGTTGCGACACGTTTGTTTTTCTCCAGTTTTTCCACAGACTTTATATTTAAAATGGTTTGCCTTCACGTCACGGAGGAAGAGTTCCTATTTATTAGACATAATATCAAATTTAATATCTTAATGCATCTGTATATTGTTGATTAGAACAGAAATTTGAGTAAAAACATAATAATAATAATAATATACTCGTTATTATATTCATCAAAATTATTGTTATTTTTATTTTATTATTACTCTTGTTAGAGTAGATTTATATATTAATGGAAAGATATTTTAAAATTGAATCCTCCATATGTAGCTGCTGTTTAGAAATCACCATCATGACATCATCGATCAATTAAAACGAGAGATCTTTCTCGTTCATTAAACAAACAAAAAACAAACAAACAAACACCTTGTTAAGGTAAAGACATTATGGATGAAGTGTGAGAGACATTTGTTGAATACTTTCGATAGAAACAGCTTCATTAAGAAATTATTTATTTTGTAATCTTCCCCATCATCCCCAATAAAAAAGAGGAAGGCCTAAAGCAGCATTTGAACTTCATTTTTAGAAATATGTTTTGGATCACACTCTCACTTTGTTTTAATCCCCTCAGCAGTCCCCGCAGTGTCGCGCAGCTCCCCTCCGAGTTTCTGGGCGGCTGTCTCCCCCTGTCGGTCGGCGCGCTCACTGCGCGGCGCTGCAGCTCCGTGTCAGCCTGACTCACGGACGCTCAGACACACGGACACACCGTGTCTGTGCAGAAAACAGTTTACACCGCAGCAGGCCGAGTTTGTTCAGGCACAAATAAACAGCGTTTATTTTGCCAAAATCAGAGTTATCTAAGTTTGAAAACATTTTTTTTTCAGGTGGGAGCTGCTCTTATTTCAAAATCAACCGAACAGTTCATCCAGTAAATATCTCACACAAACAGCTACTTCTACTACTACTGCCCTCAGAAAAAGTAACTTAAACACAAGGATACATGCCGATGGTAAAGCAAGGAGGTTAAACAAAATAGGTATTTTTACATATAAACATTTTGTTGTATAAATGTGGTTTCTGTAAAATAAGAGTAAAAAAAATACATTCCAAGTATAATAAACTATAAGAACTGCAGCTCTTTTCAAATTATACCAGGTCTGATCAGGATTATTATAATGCTGATGACAAAAACTTTTTGTCTGTAAAAAAAAAGAAAACTCACATTTTTATCTCCCTGATATGGCTATAATATTTAAAAATTTCACATTAAAGTGTCATTTTGTAGTAAATATTACTGATTACAGCCTCACTTCTATCATTTTGGCCCCTGGTTGCAATATTTGACTTTTTTTTAACTTCTCGCCCTTCGAGTTCTGTTTTAAATCGAAATGAAACGAAAGATTGGGCAGAGGGGGGGGAGACACCTTTTTTTCTTACACGAGATGGGTTTTCACTGTTGTTGACTGCAAGAGCTCCTCGGCTCAGAGTCATATTACGTCTCCGCCTCCGAAAAAGTTTCCCCCAATCACTTCCTTGCCGTCAAAACATAAATCCAGGCATCGCCTCCTGCGTCCCTAGACTCTCCAGCAAACCCACCAAGAGCAGACCTCTCAGTCACATCTCTCTCTAAAGTCACTCTTTCACAGTAAAGCATTGGAAAGCGACCACCTGCAAGCTGCCTGCTTTTGTGAAAAAGTCGAAGGAGCGTGAAAGACTTTTCATTTTTTTTGGCATTTTTTGTGCTTTTTTTATTTTTTCCTTTAAAGGATTGAAGTGTGCCAGTCAAGCTGTGCGCCCTCACAGACTGTCACTGCAGTCTTTGGGCACAGCGCTTGGATTTGGAGAGAAGGATTTTCTCCCCTTATACTTTTATTTTTTTTATTCCCAGAAGCTGTTCTTTAATTTTTTCGCATGAATCTCCTCGACCCTTACCTGAAGATGACAGAAGAACAGGAGAAGTGTCACTCCGACGCTCCCAGCCCCAGCATGTCTGAGGACTCTGCGGGCTCGCCGTGCCCGTCCGGGTCCGGTTCGGACACCGAGAACACCCGGCCGGTCGACAACCACCTCCTGCTGGGCCAAGACTACAAGAAGGAGGGCGAAGAAGAGAAGTTCCCCGTGTGTATCAGAGACGCGGTGTCCCAGGTGCTCAAGGGCTACGACTGGACGCTGGTGCCCATGCCGGTGCGCGTCAACGGCTCGAGTAAAAGTAAACCTCACGTCAAGAGACCCATGAACGCGTTCATGGTCTGGGCTCAGGCTGCACGGAGGAAGCTGGCCGACCAGTACCCGCATCTGCACAACGCGGAACTCAGTAAAACCCTGGGCAAACTTTGGAGGTAGGCTCGCTTTTGCGCTCGCAGTCACGCCTCTGTGCCGAGCGCACTATTTCTTCTGTGAAATGCACCACCTGCCTGCAGCCTCAAGTAGAACTATACAGTCTGCATGTAACAATGCTTTTCTAATTCAAATCACCCTCTGTTGATGTTTTTTTCATGTGTGATTTTGTTTGCGCTTCTTATTTCCGCGCATGCACATAAGATCGATTTACGCAAACTTTTTTGGTCCGCAACTTGTTGATTAGTAGTATTACTAAAAACAACGAGTGCAATAATTCAGTAAATTGTACATCTCTTGAGCTAATTCGTCAACCGCGTCTTGTGCTTATTAGATCCCTTTTAATGTGAATGTGCAATTCTCTGTGATATTTTCAGACTGCTCAACGAAGTAGAGAAGCGCCCGTTTGTGGAGGAGGCTGAGCGTTTGAGGGTGCAGCACAAGAAGGACCACCCGGACTACAAATATCAGCCGAGGCGGAGAAAATCTGTCAAGAACGGGCAGACCGATACCGAGGACGGCGAGCAAACCCACATCTCTCCAAATGCGATCTTCAAGGCGCTGCAGCAGGCCGATTCTCCAGCGTCCAGCCTGGGCGAGGTGCATTCTCCTGGAGGTAAGAAATAAAGAAAAAAAAAGAAAATATATTTTTTTGGTATTTTATTTGAAGTGACTCAGTTTTTTGTAGAAATCAAATGTTTTGGCGCCTGCAGGGCCTTGAACAGACAACTGTTAATGATTAATGATTAATGGGTTAATGGGTTTTACAAGCCTTCATGCAAATACACCTGTCAGCATAGTGCCAGTAAACACTTCCTCCTGAAAACATTTACATTTGTACTGGTGTTTTACTTTATCACAACTCAGATAACTGTCAGATAAAACACTGTCTTCCTCAGATGCATTATTTTATAAGTGTGATTTTAAATGTGAGGCTAACTCTGCTTTTTCTCTCACCAGCTCAGTCCCAGGGCCCTCCAACTCCCCCAACCACCCCCAAGACAGACCTCCCCTCCAGCAAAGCTGACCTGAAGCGCGAGGGCCGCCCCATGCAGGAGGGCACCAGTCGCCAGCTCAACATCGACTTTGGGGCCGTAGACATCGGCGAGCTGAGCAGCGAAGTCATCTCCAACATGGGGAGCTTTGATGTCGACGAATTTGATCAGTACCTGCCGCCTCACAGCCACGCCGGAGTGGCCGGAGCAGCCCAGGCTGGCTACACCGGCAGCTACGGCATCAGCAGCTCCTCGGTCAGCCAGGCAGCCAACGTCGGGGCCCACGCCTGGATGTCCAAGCAGCAGCAGCAGCAGCAGCAGCAGCACTCCCTGACCACCCTGGGCGGAGGAGGAGAACAAGGCCAGCAGGGTCAGCAGAGAACCACCCAGATCAAGACAGAGCAGCTGAGCCCCAGCCACTACAACGAGCAGCAGGGCTCCCCGCAGCACGTCACCTACGGGTCCTTCAACCTGCAGCACTACAGCACCTCCTCTTACCCCTCCATCACAAGAGCACAGTATGACTATTCAGACCACCAAGGGGGTGCCAACTCCTACTACAGCCATGCGGCCGGCCAGGGCTCCGGCCTGTACTCCACCTTCAGCTACATGAGCCCCAGCCAGAGGCCGATGTACACCCCGATCGCCGACACCACCGGGGTGCCCTCCGTGCCCCAGACCCACAGTCCGCAGCACTGGGAGCAACAGCCCATTTACACACAGCTCTCCAGGCCATGAGGAGGCGGCCTTAGCACTGACTGTAAAACACCCATCTCATGCATAGACTTCTTTCTGCCCAGTGGCCTTGGCGCCACCATGCCACACACCATTCATTGCCAACAGAAAAACATAACCAGGACTTTTTTATAGTACTGAAAATATATCTTTGGATTGGCTCACAACAGTGCCTTTTGTATTGGTTGGAATTGTGATTATATTTTTTTAGATATAATGTTTAAAAAAAAAAGATAAATCCTCTGTGAGGACATACCGGTTATAAATATCTTAGTATGTACTGTGTATGTGTTCTGCTCTTGTCATCGCCATCGTAATCAGTGTCATCAGCATCCTCATCGTCACGATTTGAAGGTTTAACACATCTAAAGGAGCAGGAATGCCGGGTAAAAAAAACACCCTCAGTGGCCTTACTTCTCACTAATGTATTTTTTGTACAGAAGTAAGAAACATCTGTTTACTGACACTGCCGTCTTATAATAGCCTACATTCTGCTTTGGACTTTTGTACTGTACATACTTTATTGTGATTCCCATGAGATGCAAGAATTGAGCAATGCAGGTTTGAAAGAGATTTGAATTTTTGGCCATGAAATGACCGTGTCATCAGTGAATTAGTCAAATATTCTACTTCTTGTTCTTTGCTTTAGCTCAAATGATTGTGTTGGAAACGCTGTAGCAGGTGCCATGTAATTCTACTAGGGGCCTTACTGTGTTGGTAGATGTAACTGAGCAATGCTTGCTTTTATCTGGGTACTGCCTTGATACCATTGGTGCCTCTGGAGCCGCAGTAGGGAGGCTTCTGCCACTGGCATTGCAGTGTCGAAATCACAGCATAGTTCTGACTTCCTGCTTGAGGAAGTAACCTTTGACCTGACTCTCCTCAGCAGCCAGCAGGTCTGAGTCTGGCATGCTTCTATCATTCCTACAGCCTCATCCTCTTTCCTAACCTTTTTCTTAATTTATTCTTTAGCATTAATTTTATTTGAAAATAACTATTTGCAATTATCTTTTAAATTCCGCAGCGGCTAACTGAGATGAAAAACTTTTCAGTGGAATAGTTTGCTGTCATGTGGTACAAATTTGTTTATTTATCATTTGTAAATGTTTCCGTATAAAAAAAGTTTCTTTTATTCATGATCTAGTTATGTACAGATTACTTATAATTACACGATGAGTCTTTCTCTAAAAAAGCAGACAAACTGGACAAACTTTTTTTCTTTTTTTCATGCTAACAAATGAATAAATGGATATGGAATCTGCGCCTGTTCTTTGTAAAGAATTTGCTGGAATCAACAGGATGCTTTTTGTTATTGTGTTCCTCATTTTATATTCTGTATCATTAGTTCTCATTTCATCATCTTCTTAATGCAGTTTCCGTAGGTAAACATGGCGTTGTCTTAAAAGCTTATCTTTTGTATTATATTGTTTGCAATAAAAACAAAACACTGAGAAATATTTCATCATCTCTTGCCATTAATTTGAAGTTTGTTTCACACAGTAGGTCCGCTGTGTCTGACAGTATTTGTCAGGCAAAGTGAATTAAACCAGTGAATTATTATTTTTTTTACCAGTTACAACAAGATACCCTCCACTGGCAGAAAACCAGTTAAATTAAGATTGTGTTTACTGAGTCTGAATCACTTTGGAACAGTCTTCATCCAACTGGTATACTCAAGAAACAACGGAAATCAAGCAGATTGTTTTAACGTGACACAGGTAATTTAATTTCTGCATTAATCAGAGCCAGCTTGTCAGCGACCCACAGCAGCAGTTTGGTGTAGTTATCGTTAGACCAATGTGAAGCGAAGAAAAAAAAAAAAAGAGAGAAAATGTTATATTAAAGTTGCGGCACTGGGAACGGTGGTTTGGCTCCTGGCTTCTCAGACCATGAGGTCACAGGTCCATTATTACCACGGCCTATTGAGAAGACGTATGTCCACACCCCTCCCCCCTGCCTGTAAACACGACAGCTTAAAGAAACAAACTAGACACTGAATATTGTTTATTCCTTACAGGCCAAGTAATATAGGAATAGAGCTGACCTTAATAAATCAGTGACAGTGTAAACACAATCAGGTACTATAGCTTTGTGTTGAAACTTGAGGCACATTCACAGATGACGTCTCTTTCCTCACATCAACTGGACTGAACCTTTCTTTGCCACCCACCGCTGCACCTCATCTGACTGCGATGACTGGACAGTTTTTTTTTTTTTTTAAGCTTGACTCCATTACCACTCATTAGACATTATACAAGGCTACATGAGGCTCAATCTGCAATGCATAACACTGTTTACCATAAGCCTTGTTTTGATGAGTTAAATGGAATCGCTGGCCACTTCATCATCTCATAGTGAAATTTTAGTATTTGCTGGCATCAGTCTGTATGACTTCCCCTCAGAATTTCTTGACTAGTTCTCCTTAAAAAGAAGCTGACATATTATTTCACTTTGTATGTTGCTTCTACATAAACAGGGAAAGAAAGAAAAGAGAGGTTCTTGAAAAGTTGTTAAACATGCAACTGTATTTATTGTCTGATATCAACAGACTACTTAGGGCAGAATAGTGCACATTTACATTTTGATACGACTTTTTAACAATAGCATTTGTACAGGTTTAAGTTTAGAACAAGCTTTTTTTTAATATATTTTCAGGATCACAAATTGCTCAAAGTAATGCCATCTAATGTTGCTTCATATTAATATGATACTACGACTTTAAGATGCCAATTTGTAGTACACTCACATGATCTGAGGTTTGTTGAACAATAACTATACTGTGGGGATGTGGGTACAGCTAAAGGGGAAATTACACTATTTCAAAACAACAATACCTCATAGAATTCAATGACGATCATAGAGCGATGACATGCATGAGTAAGGGTATATCTGCATTTAGAGCTGTGATTCAAAGTTGGTGTCCACAATGTAACTTCATTGTTTTAATAAAGTTAACTTAGCCAAAGGTAAGTTCAGCTGCGGTGCAGCTAAAAAAGAAAAAGGTCTTTTCACTGTATTTTTCCATGCATTGTACAGTCTGAAGTTGTTTATTATCCTCTGTCTTGTTTGTTATCTAACTTTGCTTCAAACTGCTGCCTCTTCTGGTAATGCTACTCTCAGGAACTAGCTGCTGATTAAAACAGCATTGCGTTATATAAACTGGCAGAAAATAGAAAAATAAAGCATAACAATATGCAATGACTTAAGCCTTGTTGTGTTGATGGTAAGACAGGGATCCTACTGCAGGCTTATTCTCTGCTGTCTCTGGTTAAACATGAAGGTCGACGTCCTCCCCTCTAAAAGTGAAGAACAGACAGGGTGTGTGAAGCCCTGAGCACACCTCCCACAGAGAGCCCCCCTCCAAGGCACATCCATCACTGGATCTCCAGTGCCTCAGACCTGGAGAGAGGCAGCAGGGCCTCAGGGCCTAACAGGCAAAGGGAAGCCAGTTAGTGATGGCCCAGGGGAGAGCTGAAAGGTGCAGCAGGGGGATCACAAGGAGAGGAAACTTAAAAATGCACTTTTTTTGTCTTCAAATCACCTGAGTTAATTAATAACTGACATGGGAGAAATATTAAGCCAGGAATTCAAAATAACCCTCATTGTCCAAAACTGAAACACAGCAGGAAAATAATTACAAGAGAATTCAAGAGAAATTGTCACAGTTTAATCACAATATCCAGATGCTGTCTGAGCTGGCAACCAACAGGCATATTGTACCACAGCACTCAGGAAATGATTGGCTCCTGATGGAAGATGTTGTCTGAAAGTTAGAGCAGAGCCAACATTTCTGTTCAGCAAACAAGGAAAAAAAAGTCCACTTTGGTAAACACAGGTCCGTGTTCCTCCAGTTTCAGAGAATGAGCAGAACATTTTTGCTGAATTGTTTCATTCTCAGGTCGTTGGCAGTGTGTTTTCATGGGAAAATGCGAAACGTTTACATTTGCGAGTCCAGCTCCTCAGAAACAAATCATGAGTTCAGAGAAACTGAAATCAGGTGATCATATTATCACATTTGGGAAACAATCATTCTTTTACAATTAAAGCTGATGAGTGATAAGAACTAATTTAGTCGAGGGCCGTTTCTCCATACCCCCTTTTTTCAAAGTAATTTGACTGATGTAAACAACAAAGTCCCCTGAAGAACCAGCTCTCGCATTCAGCAAAACCTTTACAGGTTATAAAGTACGTCATCAACAACCTAGTTCCTCTTTCATACTTTTGTGTATTTTAAACAGAAAATGAATGTGTTAACACATTTACTTCCCATAACAAGGATGACAGAAGTGTGTGGGTAGGATAAAGGTTAACAGTAACAGTGAAGGTAAAAACTAAAAAGTAAGATAAGAAATTTGCAGTTGTCTTCGTGTCTTTGAATATAGTTAGATTAGCTGGACTGACCTTGCTACTCTGCCCCTCAATGAAAAACGTGGAGCGATGTTGGCCACTTTCATCGTATTTCATCAGAACATTGTGTCATGTGGTGTCTCAGAGTAGCACAGCATCAGGAAATGACATCAGGATTGAGGCTTTCCCTGTGTAAGACCATGGTGACTCATTCCCTGGACCTGACACACACAGCCGTACGCAGTAGCAGCCTACACATAATGATAATATTTCATATGTTCCATACAGCGACTTGCCAAGAGAAGTGTTAGGTGGGGTTGATGATTACAGCAACCACTGAGCAAGATATTAAACTTAGAAATTAACTAGATATTATCAATGCAACTGTCCCACATCAGATATTCAGGCTATAAGAAATACACACTACCAGCCATTACTGTGAACCTGTATAAAAAAAAAAAAAGAATCAGGGATAGGCTAATTAAAAGCGTCTTTTGAAAACCATGCGCCCCAGCCTCCTGACCTCGGCTCAGAAAGTCTTGGCAGTGGCAGGGTGACCCAGGCGGTGAGTGGATTGGGGCTGCGATGGGATGGCTCCCCTCTCAAACAGCAGGAGCGCCCTGATGAATGTTTCCGAGAAGGATCGGAAACAAGACCAAAATTTCTTTTTTTCTTTTCTTTCTTTTTTTTTTTTTTCAGAGACAGGCCTTTCCATGGGCAATTTTCCCAGGACGACCCCATTATTATTCCACAGAGACGTCTGCCCCCTCCAAACCCTATGGGTGGTCTTTTTGAAGGCAAAAGGAAGAGGAAAAGAAAAGGAAAAGAGTAAAAAAAAAAAAAATCTGCTGCTGCTACACCCGTGGAGACTGGACAACAATAAAATACACAACAAAGTAAAGTGAGACAAATCAAGACGGCGAGTCACTCCAGCACTCCAACATATTGCAAGCTTACGCCGTTTATACTGAACGACTGTCTGGTGTGCATGCGCATGTGTGTGTGCCAATTGCTTCTTACAGTATTTCAAGAAAAAGGGTCTCATCAAGGCAAAACATAAACATAAAATCATATCCAGATTTACATTTGTATTTCAAACATTATGTTATGTATCTTTTGAGTAGTTTATCGTGTGTTCTTTGAGTGTTTGTGCCAGTGGTAACCATTCCCCTGTTTAGATTACGTACAGAGGATGGTTTGAATTGACCCCCACACTGAGTTGCTTTTAAATTGTCCAGTCCATAAAATTCTTTCTTAAACCAATAAGAAACATCCAGTGGAGGAAACCTCTGCTAAATCACAGAGAAAGACAAGCTGACCACAAGGCCGTTTCCATGGGAGCTACACCCTCAGCTGAAAAACTACTATGTGCTGATTCAAGTTGGGAGCAAAGGGAGGGCACATTTCCTACACCCTGAGCCGTATTGATCGTCGTACACATTAAATCAGAAGAGTTTCGTGAACAACAGCTGCCGGAGTCAACGCGCTCCTGGGAAATTATATTTATTAAAGTTTACAAGCCCCTCTTGTCACCGTTTTTAGCTCACTGTTTGAGTAGACTTAGGAAGTGAGACTTTGCCCCACAGCCATCCATCTTGTGCTGCCCCATGCCCCATGAGGACGTCGGCCTGTGCCAAGAGGCCGAGCAGGGCCAGCCTGCTGGAACCCTTGGTGAGCTCCCTGCCTTTGTCTGAGGATGTGGAAGAAACCTGGCACCGGCCCGAGGTCAGCGTCACAAAATTATATTACCATAATCCCATTAAGTGTGTCTGAGGCCTCATGAGCTCCATCTCAGTCTGGGAGGAAGGCAGTGGGTGGTTTTGTGGCTGACGAACACAGATGGATGATATGAGCTGAAAGCTTACCTGCTTTTCATGTGTGCATATTTCTTGCTTTTGTGCCAAATGCAAAGATGTATCATAAACTAGTGTATTAGTGTAGACTTAAGTTGAAAAATCCCAAAGCATGTGTTTCATTCCGGTATGTGGTTAACTGTTTTCTATGGCAGAAATTGGCTGTATGAACAAAAAAAAAAGCATATAAATGTTCCTAAGAGCAAGAAAACTCTCCATAATTGAAGCCAGGAGCCTTAATGAGATGATGGATCAAATGGGTTTGTCTATAAGCTTTATATAATCAAGGTTTCTCATCCTTATCTCTATTATCCCTCCTCTAGAAAAGTATTCTCTCCAATAAAAACAAAATTTTCCATTCATCTTTACATGTGTTTCCAATCAAGACACTCAGAGAAGAGTTTGGGCGTCCAACCAACCGCGGATACAGTAGTTTGTCTTTGCTAATTCCTTCGTCTGTACCTGGTAAATCTCCACAGAACATATCGTTTTACAGTGCACATGCCCATTAGGCACAGGTTGTTTGAGGGGATGCAAATGGACATGTCAGCAAAACTGATACTATTCCTACAGGGCATAAGAGCTGAATATAAGCCAAGCTCTGGCAGTTGATCCTTGAGGCATAACTGGCTGTAACATATATAGAGAGATTACCTGACGTGTAACATCGGAATGCAGCCTGGTTTCTGTGATGTTTTGTTGTCGTTTAAATTGTGACCACAGCCATGTATAAAATAACCAAACATCAGTCTTAGCGTCCCCTTTTTTCTGCCACGCAGTCTTAACTATTTATAGATTTATTCAGCTACTGAATTTGCAAACCGGAGAAGTGTTCTGAGGTTTCTGTTCGCTTGCTTTCTAGGGTCATAATTATCTTTCATGTTTGTCCTGAACTGGATAACAGCATGAAAAACAATGTAAAGTAAAGGCTAAAACTGTCGCCTAAACTAACATATTCTCAGATTAGAGCGAGAGTGGGAGGAGTTGCACATGGGGTGGGAGTGTGTGTATGTGTGCGTCTTTTCTGGGGAGCCGAGGTATTATTTGCTCGTTCTCACTGTGACTACAGTGAGGCAAGCTGCAGAGGATTGTCGGGAGGCATTTCTTTACTTACAGGGCCCAGTATCTCAAACATACCTCCCCTATGTTTGTCCATTCCTTCTACGGGACAACCAGTAAGACTTAATCCCTTGTCCAAATAAGTCAATACCTCAACTAACGTGTAAAAGTAAAGTTCAGGGCCAAATGCAGATTCCTGAGAGACTGACAGCGCCTAACCTGGCAGTAAACCAATTAATTACACAGAGAGTGACTCATTTTTGTCATGGGGACACGAAGTGACACAGAAGCAGACCTGCAGACCTGCAGACTCTCTCTCACACGCACACACACACTAAAAGAGGAAATGAAAAACAGTTTTTCATTTGCTTTCAAAATAAGATGTCTCTTTTTCACATTCAAAATTCCACAATCCTCCACTTTTGTTATGCCGATGTGTGTGTGTTTGTGTGTGTGTGTGTGTGTTCCTGCAGATTTCTTTTTTCCCCTGCCTCTCACTCTCTTTCTTTTGCTGACCCCCAGCCTCAGCATGTGCTCCGATATGGTTCGTCTCTGTGGCCTTTTCCTTTGGGAGAGGAGCTTAGTGAAATATGGGCAGAATGCCTTACGGTCAATGGGGTCTTCACCAGCCTCATTTCCTCCATGCAGAGCTCTGTCAGAGAGCGCTAAGCAGAACCCCTAGGCCTGATTCTGACAGCACAGGAGGAAGCAGACAGTATTAAGTTCCCTTAAAATTAAACCAAATATCACTTCACTGTAATAAATAGGAGCAGTAACTCAATTTGAGTAAAAGGGCTAATAAGACACAAGTGTCTTGTGATTCCTATGGTTTGCAGGGTAGAGACAGCAGACTGCTCACAAAACTGGATGAAAATAAGCCTCAAGTTAAATCTGCATTAGCTTTGTGAGGTGGAGGATATTGGTAAATGGTTTCTGCTCCCTGAGGGTTTAAGAAAGAAGAAGAAGAGGGCTTGCAACAAAAGTTCATATCTTAATGATAATTATAATCATTTTTAAACCTAATTTAATGCATCTGCCAAAAACAAAAAGTGCTCATGTTTCCATCCTGCAACTTTCACAAAGCTTTGTGTGCAGCCTCTTTAGTGCATTAATTAGTAGCAGTTCTGGGATGGGGGTTGGGCAGGGCCTGGGTTTGTTCTGCTGTGTGCCCCTATTATTTTCTCCACAGGCAGTTTAGTGCTTTCCAACTACATCTGAGGCATCAGCAGTTTTGCCCCTATCGTGTGCAAAGGGGAATATTTAGAAACGAGGTGCGTGGGGACTCTCTGCAGGAAGCTTTTATGCAACTTTAATTTTGGAGAAAAGTTGATTTTACAGTCGGCCTTTCCTCTCAGACAGTTTTATCTGTTGGTTGGTCATGCCTCTTTCATGGCAGGCTATCGTTTAATACATTCCCAGCACACATAAGTTAAGATTTAAAACTCTTTCTAATGCCGCAGCTGTATATTCTAAGAAAAATCTCAAACCTCCTGAGAACCTTTTCCAGTACCCTTTCTTGTCTGCCAGAGGCTTAGAAAACATGGAATTAGCATCATGTCCCAGAGTGCCTTGCAGCAGCAGCTGGGGGGAACAGGTGTGTGTGGTGAGCACATGGTGTGGGGTGACGAGGTCTACCACATGTTAAAGGCATAAAACACAACATTGCTGCTTAACTAGTGCAGAAAAGGCAGACAAATATGCTTACCTCGAGTGGACCTATGTTTTTTGTGCCTCTGTCAGATTATGAGAGTAGAGGAAACTGGCCAATACATCTGGAGAAAGAGACAGTGGGAGGAAAAAAAAATGTAGAAAAAGGTGCCAGTTAAGTGTCTTTTTGACGTGGGCTAGATGAAGGAGAAACTTGAATCTCTCACTTTAGAGCAGGATCACACAGTGGGATTTCAATAAATGAGTGAGTGCTGTGCCCAAGTACAGAGCCAAAGCTGCCAGACAGTACATCCAGCCCTCTCTCTCTCTCTCTCTCTCTCTCTCTCTCTCTCTCTCTCCCCTTTCTCTCTCAGCCCTTTTCTCAAGTCACTTTCTGTAACTTGCTGTGAAATTCCAAGGAGACGTCAGGAAGAGAAGAATCAGGAGGCAGACATAGTTTTTTTCTGTGCATTAAAGCCAACTTTCTGAATGCAAGACTGCAAGATGTGTTTTAATGATTATTTTTTCTTACAGGAGAAATGCGTCTTTTGACACTCCAAGTTCTCGCCTGGCAAATGTCACCATTGTTAAATTCAACCCCGCGCAGATGAGAGAGAGAGAGAGAAGAGCCTTGCAATCAAACTGCAGAAGAGCAGGTTTCCCTCAACTCTATTACCACTGGTTGCTATGGTAATAAAGCTTGCTGGCGTTTGTGGGCCTCGATGGCCTGTTGGCATTGGCCAATAGCAAGTGCGATGAGGCTCCTAACCCTGGGAAAAATCATGCCCTCTCCTGATTTATGATATCTGTGAAAACTTCAAAATTCTCTCCCAGACGTGTCAACAAACATCACAGCGCAGGTTCAGCTATGCGTGCGCTCATGTGCAAAGATCCAACGGGCCTGTTTGACACCTTGTTAAGGTTTTCCTCTCTTTCCTCCTGCCCTCTCCAGCCTTGCAGAGCCATAACTCTGTGGCTCTTTGGGCTTTGGGCACTGACCCCAAAACTCCAAGACAATCATTTAACCACCACAACAATCTGGCAACATTTGGCCTCCAGATTGTTTATTTTTCCTGAGGTTTCCCCATGAACTTCCTTGTGCAGCAAATTGATATGTTACTGGTATTTCAGCTTTCTTTACCAACATTACTGACTCAAAAAAAGATAGATAACCACCACCACAGAATCACAAACTCATAAGACTGGCTAAGAAGTGAGAAACACTTCTGACACTTACATTTACATTTACACAATTAGCCTTAAATGAAAATAATGACATAAACTGAGCAATTATAATTTCAGTCAGTATCCATTCAGTAATACATTTGATAAATTTGGGGTTTGTTCACCTTTGCATTAGAGGTATTATGTCCTGCCGACCATAACAAAAGTCCAAGGACCTGTGTCCCTGTGTCTAGTCTGCCAAAGTACTCCACAATAGCCATGAGAACAGACTCTCCTGTAAGATCCAGGAATGCACTGTTGCATATCAATGACCCACATCAACAGAGAAAGACAGAGAGGGAGAGAGAGAGACAGAGAGAGAGAGAGACAACAAAAAGAGAGGATAAAAGGGCCCCTTCCCAACACAGGCACACACACACACACACACACACACACACAAATACACTACAAACACACAGAGGCAGGCAAGTCCGTGAAATATGACAGCCCCACGGTGAAGAAGGTGGGGGTGAGGGAAGCCATATTGTAACAATCTTATTCTGTGGTCATTAATCGTATCCTGCTGTTCCAGCCTCCCCGACCGTGTGCGCTGAGCGTATGTCAAACACATTTCCCCTCTCTCGGTGGGCGCACTCCCAGCCAGCTCTAATGCCGCACAAAGACACAAACCCTGAGAGATCCTGAAGGCAGACAGGCCAGATAATCTCCCCCTCGGACTCCAGCGCCAAGTCCAGAGCCAGCCATAAAGACACAGAGACACAGGCCCACTGGGAACATCCCCTGGCCCCGGCTGCTGTCGATGCTACCGTGCTACATTCACAACAAACGCTGCGACAAATCACATATATTGTGAATGAAAAGGAAATATTTATCTCCGTCCCTGCAGGCTTAATGACTAGATGTTGTGAAATGCCACTGTTTAAATGTATGTTGCCTCACTGTTGCTTTTCACCACATGGCTTTCCATAAGCGGGTTCCAAATAACAGTACAGATGGCTTAGCTCAAATGTCTGTCCTAGGTAGGCTTATATGATCCGGAAAAAGGGGACACGTTAATGTGACACTGGGCTGGAATCAAGAACAAAAGTAATCATCTGAGATACACTTTGGTTAGAAAACTGATTACAGATCCAGTACTCCACGGCAATCCTAAAATCGGTTCATTGACAAACATAGACAATTTCTGGGCAGCCATGGGCATTTGGCAACAGTGAAGTGGTCTTCCCTTTCTTCATTTCTATCCATTTCTCCCTCTGTGCTGCCCGTCTTGCTCCCTCTGTGCTGCCCGTCTTGCTCCCCTCTGCGCCTTCCCCCCCCTGCTGTGAACTGCCTCATTAGGGGAGTGATAATGTAACCCCTCTGTTTCATCAAGCGCTGCCATTTGTCATTATGACTGACAAGTGCAGAGGCGGGCCAACTGAGTGACAGGAAGAAAGGCCTCCCAATCATGATCCTGCAATTGGTTTTATCTATCGTTACACCTTTCTCAAAGTTTTTCTTTTTGACCATGCCTCAGTGCATAAAGAAACGCATATGGAAAAAAAGAAACCCACAGTATACCACTGTTTTGCTCTGTGACAACCAATGCTATCAAAAATATAAATGCAAAAAAAAAAATGTTGTGATCATCAATCACTCGCTATGTTTCCATATTTTAAGTGGGTCTACATATGTCTCAAAAATGGCAACTGAGGACTATTGCCAGAAACCTGAGAAGTCTCTTGACAAGCGGAGTCTCCTGAGCAATGGAAAATCAGTCTGAAACCCCATCAATCACGGCACAGGAGATTGGTTGAAAGACCTGCTTTTCACTGACACTCTGGTCTGAGATCCTGACAAGATAATAGATTGTGAAGCTGTCAAAATGGCTTGAGTTGTGAGATGTATTGATCGTAAATCAAAGACTTTCCAGAGGGTGCAGCTACTGTAAGTATGTACTGGCATCACAACTGTTGCTATGCCAAGGAAACTGATTTTAATGGCTTCAAGTTACAGATGCAGAAATTGATCATTATGCAGGCTGATGCACAGGATGTTTTATCCTGTCAGACAACCTTCCCAGCTTGCACTCACACCTCTTTGTGTCAGTTACTTCTCTTTTCTCAGGAACTACCGCAGTAAACTGATACAGAAACTGATGGGAAGGACAGCAGTGCACAAGGAATTCAAAGCAGCTAGAAAAGGCAAACAGTACAACTACGGCAAAGATACAATGGTAATCAGAATGTGACAACAACAAGTACATGCGTAATGAACACTCATAGCATAAAGACACACTTAAACTATACGTTTGTCTGTGGTCAAGGGAAGAGTGTAAGGAGCTGGAGATGCCTTGACAGAACCCTTGACCTGTGGGTCTTAGCTGGGACGAGTGCCCGTCAGCGGGGGCAGGAGGAGAGTGATTGATTGGGTTCCTGTCGGCAGGCTCAGCTGGACACCCCCAGAAAGATCTCCCCATCCATCAGATCATCCAGATGAAGGAGGAGCTGATTCCAGATGGGCAGCATTGTTCCTGGGCCACCCTGGCAGGCGTCTGCAAGGCTCCCCAAGACCCAAAATGTTACTGACAGCAGCCACAGACAACCCACAACCTCTGCATCTGTGCCTGTCTGTCTATGTGCCTCGGGAGTCGTAGTGCACACCCAAAACCTAATCAATACCATACACCGGATAGGACTTGCAGAAACAATAGCTGTCATTACAATCACTTGCCATAGCTCAGTGACTGTCCGCAGAGAGGAGATAAGAGGTAGCAGCGATGGTGCGCTGGCAGCGATCACTGTGTCTAGCGCCTAGTGAGGCGTAACACGGAGACTTAATTGTGGCGCAGGCCTAATTGGTCAGGACAGGGGGTAATGAGTTAATCCCAAGCTAGTCATCCATGATGAGAAGAAGCAAGTCCCCAACACAGTAATTACACTGCTGCTCATTAACCTCTAAGCCTCAGGACACGGGAGAGCGGGATGTGTTGTAATTTTTCTTTTATATCTTTTGATCTAGATAAGTAGGTTTGGTAACAGGTTGAGAATTTGTTAGTGGTAGTCTTGGAAATAAAAAAAAAACTGTCCTCACAGGCATTCACCAGCCAACCCAGGGAGGCCAGAAGTTCAGTCAGTGATTTGGCGGACCAGGAGTGCTTGCCAGGTTACAAGCCCTGTTGACAGATTTGAATGTGTTTGCTAGGAGGGGCTTTGCAGGAGATGAGGACCAGGGAGATATTTAGGGGAATGGGTGGGGATATATGTGATCCCATGGCCCCACAATGACAGGCGTCACGCCGCCCTCTATGTAATGATCTCTTCCATATGGACCCAGGAATGGTCAGTCTGTTTTTACATGAGCTGATCCCCAAAACGTGTCCCGAAACTCGTTCTCTGGCACCGTAGGCCGGCAGGAGAGCAGACAAAAGGCACTTGGGCAATCAGGACACCCCCCACTGAAGATCCATTAACGCAGCCTGCACAGTGGCACCAAGCATAGCAACAGCCTGCCAAAAGCACCCGCAGAGTCACATGCACATACACTCAAACACACACCAAGCCTGGTTAAAGATTACACCCATCATATTTTCATAATTGTTGGAGGCACCTGAAGTCAAGGCCAAGTCAACACATTTTGCCTGGCAGCCTATGAAGAGGGCCATTTACGAGGAATGTATATCAAAAGCTTTTCATTTTGTTTCTGTGTTTGCTTCAGAAAATTGAAGAAAATATCAGGGTGTCACATTCGGATGGCGTCCTTAGAGAATCTGAGCTTCTTTGTCAGCCTTGGACCGAAAGAAGGTGTCAAATAATTTTAACAAGGTGGAAGTCTAAAGTCTCTAAAGTTTCACTGCCAAACCAAATCCTGGTAGCTGGACGTAAGACTGGTACTGGTCAGTCCAGCGGTACTTAACAACCTCCTGCTTTGAGAGGAACTGTGAAATGCTAAACAGTTAGGACTTTTTGATCCTTTGCAGCCAATATACTTAGAAAGTTGCATTAAGCAGTGCAGGAGATTTGTCATAGTGATATAAGGTGATCTCACTGTGACAGAGTAGCCTGAAAACTAAATATACAAATGAGAGTGTGATCATTTCTCAGGTGTACCTCCTACAGGTTTTGACTCCTTCAGCAGAGCTTTTACACAGACCTGGTATAGTTCCTCTCCTCTGTCTCCCTGATAGCCTCTCCTCTATTCAAAACATAAATTCATCCTCAGAGCATAAACACCTCTGTGGATGTTTGGAGAAGGGGGCTCTCCCTATAGTCTACTTAAATAACCACTTCCCCTGGAATGAAAACAGATCCATTATAGGACACTGGTATCTCCTCTCCTACTGGGGCACCTCTCTCAATCCTGACTGAGTACAGGGTCTGGGCTTAGCGATGGGCGCTGTGATGGCGGAAAACTGCCCCTTCTCTGTTGACTCAGAGCTGGAAGTAAGTAAGCTGAACTCAGGCCTTGTCTCGCTAGGGACCAGCCGCGCCCCGCTAATGACATCCAGCCCCTGACATTCTCTAAAAGTCTCTGGTTATTAAGGAAAACAAACAAGGACATCAGACTCACTCACTCTCTGTGCTAACAAACACCGTCCCCAAGCAATCTAGTGGATTGGTGGTGCAACTCAATAGTCCCCTGATGAAAATCAAATCAGGTTACAGTGATTGGGAATGTACAGCGAGTGTAGCCCAGCATTCATCCCGTGAAGTGAATGAAGGAGACAGCTGTAGAGTTGATAACACAGGAAGGGAGTGTGCCTACCTGACTTAGAGACTCAAGTTTTCCAGCTACTATACTGGGAGGTGCAAAGGAGAAAATGCACATACACACACATAAATGCAGTCCGGAGTCTTGTGTCCTCATTGCAAAGGGTTTTCGTGGTGGGATGTAGTTCTCATCCCATTGGAGGGAGTTCATCCACCCCTCCCTCCACCTACCCCCACGTCCTGAGCTCCTATTCCCCTTCCTCCCCTCCCTCCCTCCCCGTGTTGCCACACTTCATTGCCCTGCTAAACGCTGACAATTGGTGACAAATGGACTGCACTGCACACTGTGCGTCAGTTGCCCTGGGAGACGGTGGTGCACTTGGGGCAGGGAAGGAGAGCAGAGGAGGAAGGGAGCAGGGAGTCCCCGCAGCAGCAAGGCGCCTGGCACAGGTGGCTGAAAATCAATACAGATCCGGCCTCTGATTGGGCCTGACAGCACAAGAGCAGTGGAGTGTGGGAATCCACTGAGTGCCACACACAGCTAAATCGGATGATGGAGTGATAGAGGGTAAGAGAGCAGAGGAAGAGCAGAAGGGAGAGGGAGGGGTGAAGACACGTTATTCCACATTATCACAATGACATTTTGACAAGGGTGACAAGGACACGCTCCAAATGCATGCACACATAATACAGGATAAATGAGAAAGACACTTTAACAGATGGCATTGGAACACCTGTGCACAATTCATATTTTGCATGTTTCTGTAGCTTGTTTAATTAAACTACAGTCCAGAGGGAATTACGCTGTTTGGGGTTAACCAGCCATCTGCTGACAGTGGCATGCTGAGCAATTAGAAAAGTAAGTTCTTCGGTTTAGCACAAATAACAGCGACTCATGCATGCATATACACACGCACTTGCAGGCGTGCTTTCTGTCATGCACAAACATGCACTTGCTGAGCTTGCAGTCACCCTATTTCACCCAAGGCTGAGTGCACGCAAAAGTGCGGCACTATGTGCTTGGCCTAAACATGTGACCAGCCATTCCTGCAGGCCCAGAGAGGCGCAGCTAAATGAAAGAAGGAAACAAAACAAATCAATCAATAAGAACAAGAACCAGAGAAACTCTTTAAATTTGATAATCAAAGCTTTTACAAGGTTGTCATCACCTCTGTCATGTCTTGGACGAAATGCATTGGCAAGTACACACAAACAATTGACAAAATTGTTTCAACATCATAAAGCATAAAAGATGTTTCTGCATTTTTCAGTGTTTACTTCCTTGATCATAATTCATCAGCACATGTGTGTGTGGAATAATTCTAATTTCCTCCAGGTGACAGATATACCTATCATGTCGATGTCAGTGATATCATAATATATAGCAGTGAACAAACAGGAGAAGTCCTACAGAGAATAAAAGATAAATGACACAAGGAAGGGAGTTTAATCTAAGTTTTATGGGAGAGAATTGCCTTAAGTGGTTCTTGGCCTGCACTCAAACTGTGATGTTTGTTCACCGTGACTAAATGCACCATTTTACACAAATCTACATAGAGCTCTTTCTGGCTGTGGATAAGTTGTCTGTGCAGATTTTAATCAGTGCTGATTAACTGAGGCTTGAGCCAAAGGTTTTTTAATCAGATAGTTGGAACCCGCTCATGGAGACCCCAGTTCACTGTCAGTCCGTTTGACAAGGAGGAACCCAGAAAAAGTGACATTCCCACCCTGCACCCCCTAGTGAAAGACCCCTCCCACATATGACAGTACAAATTAATCAAGCTCCCAGACAAACCCTCACCCTTCATGCAACAAAAGGATTTTCCCCGGCCCTCTATGGCCTCACCAGGCAATTAAACTACATGTGCAAGTGTATGTGTATGTGCATGTGCGCCAGTTTATACACAGCTATATCAACAACTGCATCACATGTCATAAATTTTTATTCATGTATTAAACATGAGCAAATATCTGTGTCGAAGCAGCACTGTATATTTACGCGCGCGTTTGCTTTGTGAGTGTTTGTACATGCATGCGGAGGGAAGTGTGTTTTGTGTGAAAGGGGGGCACAGAGGGGCGCCACGATCAGCTGTGTGCAGGTTGTCGTCTTTGAGGGGTGGCTGGGTGGGGGTGTGAGGACATGTCGGCCCTGTGTGTGGGAACCCCGCGCTCCTCACTTCTCATACATTGTTCTCCTGCTCCTACAAACCGTTAATGCCACAAAAGATGCTCAGCCTATTGTGGCCCGGGACAGCTGAGGGGGGAGGGCAATGGGGCGGAGGCAGGCAAGGGAGGAGGGGTCTGGGCTGAGCCTGGTATGGATGCCTTGGCTACCTCCTCTCCTCTCCTCTCTTCTTCTCTCCTCTCCTCTTTACTTTGCTCCCGTCCTCTCTCCTCCCTGCTCCCCTGTCCTCTCCTCTTCTCGTCTTTCCTCTTCTCTCTTCACTCAGCTTTGCCACTTAGCCCCTCTCAAGAGGATTTGGCCGGGCCGGATTTAGGGGGCCGATGCTTATCATACAAAAGAATTAAACCAACTCAAGGTCCGAGCTTTCTCTTCCAGTCCGCTATGGCTAATCTGAGAATCTGTGAAGGAGGGCTTAGGTGATGTTACATTTTCATTAGACTTCTGATGGCAAACGGGCCACTAATGGTAAGAGCCCTGGGTGCCATTGTGATGCAAATCCTGATTATTTCTTTAATTAAAGCATCAGAGGGGGGCAAGAGGGGAGAAGGGGTGGAGTTGACACTGACAGAACTGCATGTTCTTACCCCTACTAGACAAGGATTCTCACGTCTGTCCCAGACTGGAGATCTGGGGCTCTGGGGGATTTGGCTGGTTTGTGAAAGACTGGTTGGGTTAGGGGATTGAGGCTGAGCCTTTGAATCCATGACACAGGTCACTATTGCCTGAGAGAATATAATTTCATCTAAACCCCAAACAACTTGCAAGGTCTTTGTTTCAGTCAGTGGAAAGAAACGTGGGGTACAGCATCTCCATCCGAAGTGTGTGTTTATATTAAACTAGCACCCTGCAACAATTAGTGCCCATCAGAGGCTCTTGCATTTGTGCTCTTTCTATGATAATTTAATGGGTGAGGTCACACTACCTCACAAGGACAAAATGTTCCCCACCACATATCTTATCATGTAAATCACTGCAATGTTAATCCATGAAAAAAAAGATGAACTGAAATGGTTCACAACAAACTGGCAAAACGATTGATAGCTGTGATGACCGTCTGTTACTGCAGGGCAAAAAGTAAGGAGGTTGCTGCCGGTTTCTTTCCTATTCCCTTGAGATGGCGTGCACCACAAAAGAGGAAGGCAGAAAAACATGGAATGTTGGGTAGATGAGCGATCCACCCTCAGGATCTGTATTGTTTGTCCTTGCCACGGTTCTGGCATTCGTAGGAAGACTCTGTGTACCCTGTGCGGCTGTGGACCAGATGTGGTCCCGAGCTGACTGTGGAGCAGGACAGGGACCATTGTAGGCACTGGAGACAGAGGGGGGGAGAGAGAGAGAGAGAGAGAGAGAGAAACAGTCAAATGTGTGCAAGACACCTCCCAAAACACCTCTGATCACCCTTCAGTGGCGGGTGAGAACTGTGTGTGTGTGTGCCCACGTGTGTCCTGGTGCGCGCTGCTGGTGATGACTGTTGGAGGTGGATGGATGTAGGTGGGGAGGGGAGGGCGGGAGAGGAAGGGGTGTGTGTGTATGTGTGTGTGCGTGGAAACCCTGAGAACTTTTTTTTTTTCTTCTGCCGTAGCTGCGCTGCTCTCCAGGACCACGGAGTGTTGCCCCCCTGCAGCTTAAGCCTCTGTCTCTTTTTGTCCCCAGCACAACAGCCTGTGGCATTCCATGGCAGCAAATCTGGCTGTGCTGTCACATGGGGGAGATTAGCCAAACTAAGACCTCAATAGAATGCTCACTTTACTCACCCATTCCAGCAGTGGCCGCCCCCCGCGCCCAAACACCCTCGCACACCCAATTTAACCATTCCTTGTCTAGACAGAGTGCAAAGCGATTATTATTGGCATTATTAAGACTTATATGCAGTGCTCTTTTTGTCATTGTCACATTCCCAGCGGTACACATGAGCTGCCAAGCAATGAGCCCGATTTCCCACTGTGAGGGACACTTTCTCGCTGGTTGGGCCTGTGTGGCGCTCCACCTGGCCCCGCCGTAGCTGCCAGGATTAGACGCAAACTATCTTGCAGTGGATTTACATCTATTTCCTATCCATTTTCTTCACTAACTGTGGTTTCTCCTGCCTTCTGGCTCCTCCGGTCCGCCTCCCCTTCATAATGCAGTTATTCTGAGCTTGGTCACAGATATTTAGAGTTATTCTAGCCACACCGCCACTACCCGCACACACACATATGCACTCACACACACACCATCCTTATCTGGCTGGGGACACTCGGAGGAGGATCTTCCAGGAAACGAAGCTCCAGCAGGCTGAAGAGGTCTGTGGCTGCCTGAAGGGACCTAGAATAAACCGGGACAGGGGAAAGAGTGGAGATCTGGGTTGAACAGAACCTACTCCTAGGGGGTACTACAAGAACAAAGCCATCTGAGTGCATTTATAGACAAAGAGGGAAACACATATGGTTCATGTTTGTAGCAAGTCAGACTTACACCATTTGCCCCTTTTACGCAACCCCTCCAGTCTCATTTACATATGTATTCATGCCCAAATGGGAATTATTAGATTAAGATTTACCAGATATATTCCTTGGTTACCTTTTTTTTTTAACCCTCTTACATCAGGTTGGAGTTAATGCACTGAAAGAGGACACTTCACAGATTATTATAGTAGACAGAATCTGATGATGGTTATGATTTTAGAGTTAAGACCATTGTTCCACTTATTGGTTAAGTGAATCAATCTTATTCTTTGGGTTAGCTCTACAGAGATGGGGAAGGCTGAGCTTCATGAGGCCCAGGAGCTGAGGCCAGAGCATTAGTCTGAGTTTGCAGCTGGAGACTGGGGGCCACAGTTGCAGCGGCACAGTGAATAATTAGGTTTATTTTCACGTAATGGTCTACTGCCCAGAGCAGCACCGTTGCTAAGCATAGGCAAAAAGCTATTTTATCGCTGCCACATAAAAGGACCCCTCTTACCGCCTCCCAAAATGGATATCATTAATGGAACAGGTCTGGTTAAAAAGGGGTGAGGGTAGGGACATTGCAGGCAGGGGGAGGGTTGATACATCAAGGAAGGATATATGGGCAAGAGCTGCCCAATCCAAACTGGCGAGCCACTCAGTGCCTCAGTGCCACTGCCTCCCTCACCTGTTTTGCATTACAGGCAGAGCAAAAGCAACAGTAAACCATGAACCATGAAGTTTAACCATTAAGCATTGCAATATAATTGCCGTCCATGGTACGCTCTGCGTACTTGACACACATATTGCTGAACAGGAACATACAAAATCTGAGCTGCATATAGACCACAAGGGAGGCTACTCAAAAATGTCTGGATAGTCTGGCTAGCTACGAGCATATAATTAACTGAAATTACATCTCAAATAACAATATATTTTTTACATATAACAATTCACATAATTCTGATATCAACATATGCTCGATTCTGCCTCTAAACACATCAGGCCGTTTTTGTTTATCCTCATCACTCAGCCTGTTGCTTGCTTCTGACGTAGCTATCTGGCAGCCGCAGCCATCTGCAGCCAACCCAGAGCACCACAGCCCAGCACAGTCCCAGCCAAGCTTAGCCAGGCCTGCCGCAGCAGTGCGCCTGCTGGCTTTTACTGGACAGATTAAGTCATGCTTTTGCGTCTGGGAGACATTGTGAGACCCAGCGATCATCTAAGCCATCAGTGATCCAATACACAGAGTAAAGGGGGAGCACCAGTGACGTCCATAAATCACATCATTCCCCATCTAGTACAAACCCCTGTATCTCCAACCCATGGAGAACTACAGAGTGCCCGGCTCACCTTGCACCCCTGGCTCCAGAGTTGGACTTCACTCTACATACAAGTCATGTTTGTGAGCAATTTTTGCAATAAAATCCTTATAGCCAAGAGGTAGTAATAATAAAGTAAAATAGGTCCAAGATAAAAGTAATAGTTTTGGATCACTCCAGAGCTGGAGGTCATGGGTGTGTAAGCGATCAGAGAGACGGGTGCTCCACCCTGTAGGTCTATGTGTTCTGGACGGGTGCCTTCATCTTTCACCTCCATGAGAAATAAGGCGCCTGAGTTAAGTTTACCTCTCTTTGTCAGGCTTTGGGTGCCTGTCAAACAGACAAACCTTAATCACCTCTTCTTGGCAGTTGACCCAGTTCTTATAGGCTGGCTTTGCAACATGGAAGCTGCGGACATATCCAACATATCCATTAAGTATGGATTAATCCCAAGTCGTTGCATCCCCCAGGGAAAGGGATTACCAAATAATCTAGGAAAATAAGGACCAGATTATTTATGAGGAGACTAGGGAATGTTTTTGTCACAGATGACCTCTTGCCACTCTTGTGACGCACAAGCACAGAAACACACACACAGTCAGGCGCAGGAGTGAGGTCAGTGCTTGGCACAGCGAGCTAGTATGGGTACCTGAGATGTCAGCCTCCTGGCTCCACTGATCAGGCTGTTATTGCCCCTTCCTATTTCTTCCATCCTTCCCACTTTCCACTCACAACAGCAGTGCTTTGCCAGTGGGGTCACCATCTCACACAACACTCTCACAGTGCTGTATTGTCCTTGATATGCTAATATTGTTAATAAAAACCAGTGATTTTATACAGAAAGTTGACCAAATGTCTGTGATCTTGCTTAAACAGTGCCCACCCCCTGCCCCTTTTCAACAGATTCTGCTATCAACCATTTTCCAGCTGTCTTGTACGGTAGCCTTCTTGGCTAACAGCACCAAAATTAGTATTCATGAAGCATCCCACACTTCCCTGCTTGTTTGCTCTCTGCTGTTTTTCTCACCATAAATTTGGCTACCAGAACAGAAAATTCACAGGTTTAAAAACTTCTTGTTTTGTGACTACATGCACGCTTGTGTGCATGTGTGCACATATGTTGGATGTAACCGTGAGATTATACGTGTTTGTTTGCATTTGAGTAACCTATTGGTAGACATTGCCCACAAAAACTTGCAAGTGAATCTGGAATTTCCATAACAACTTGTGACCTTTTGATGTTTAATTGTTTATGCCGCTTACTGGAAGGCTTTTGGAACTGTCTTTCAGTTCTGTTCTTGTCAAATTTGTGACCTTTTTAATGCAGACACACAAAGTTTTACTGCAACTTTGAGAAGCACATTTACTGCAAGGCGAATGGGAATTTTTAACCTGTGCTAATGTGTGGAGAACATACAACCACAAGGGCAGGTTGGACATGGAAACAAGGGAGTAAGCACACTGAGACAGAAGCTGTGAATCCCCATTTCCAGAAGCCTATAGCTGTGAACGAGTAAAGTTTGTACTCCCCATGGCAAAGGGGATGCACCCCTGGAAGCCACAACACACTCCCAGCCATCTCTGGAGAAAAGAGAAGCACAAACCTATGATGTTATAACAGAATACCACTCAGAAAGAAATTGCCACATTCATCATGTCACTACACAGTGGGAATGACCAACAGGGCTATGTATTTAGATGCAGTAACAGACTCAGAACTTCCCCTTTAGTGGCTGGTTAAAAATGTGTGGGTATGATATCATCCATTTCAGACAGACGTGACAAAGTAGAGAGAAGTGAAAGTGCATGTCTGTGTTCAGCCCACAGCGATGATGTCAAAGCGCCTCATGAAAATCACACATTTGTTCTTGCTGAGAATGTCTCTAACATGTCAAACGTAACTTGGAATTGACATGGAAAAAAAAAAATCTCAGCTTGAATATGATACAGTAATTAAATTATAGATAGATAGATAGATAGATAGATAGATAGATAGATAGATAGATAGATAGATAGATAGATAGATAGATAGATGAGTATTTTTATACTTTTTTTTAAGATTTAAACTCTAGTAGGTACATTTAGATGATTCTCCTAATCTTACTGACTAAAAAAAATTCTTATTTTGAAAATTAGAGTGAGTATAAGTTCCAGCTCCATGCTCCTCTTACTATGGTGCACACGGGCTCGTTGCTTGGTTGTTCAGTTGTTGTCTGTCCATGACTACTTCCACTCTGAGTTAGCACATGTGCGATGGGTTTTTGCGGCAGATTATTGTCAAAGGCCTTAGTGGAAATAAGTCAAAAGCTATATATGTGTATATATATATATATATATATATATATATATATATATATATATATATATATATATATATACATAAAGAATCAGACACAGTGCAGATGGAAAAGTGCTTTTCTTAGCCCGACTCTCAGATTGAGCCATAATTGGTATTCTGGGAAGATGTTTGTACAGTATGTGTGAACATTATACTTCTCCCTGAGCCTGTCTTGGTTACTGACAGTAACAGTAACCGTGGCACGGCCTATACTTGCTCCTGTCCCAGACTCACTCCATACACCTCCACCAGTGTCACAGACTCAATCTGACAAATTTCACAGCAAGTGTGTCACAAAGCCCTCAAGCAAGCATGCACATGCTTGCTTGCATGCATAAGAGAAATGCAGCAGTCATGTCCTTAGTACACAGATTTTTTCCAGCACCCTTTCCTGAATGCAGTGGAACTAAAGTCTCATACCGGGTATCAGTTTCCACTTTCCAGCTCCCTATAATTGAACAAATTGCTTTGAATCAGATTTACTTGCACGGTCTGTTCTTTGTTATATGGGTTCAGAGTGATTACAGGATCATGACTGAGCTTTGCCTCAAATGATGACAAACTACATGGATTCACCTCGTAATGTGCTCTCCTTTGGCTAGCCTTATGTTGCTATGTTGCCATCTTGCTGCTCTGCGTAGAGCTGTGCTGACTGGTTCAGATCATAAAGGGAAGATGAGGAAGTTTACATTGTTACACATAAACTTAATAATTGAAAGCATCAACCCACTTAGGACAAATGTTTGAGAAAAAAGGCCTTTCAATATTCCTTGAGCTGTTCCTTGGCTCCAAAAAGCTGCACTTGAACTGAGAACAAATGTTTTTCATTGTAAAATGATTTGGAAAGTATTTTTTAGCCAAGCTGCTAAGTTATTAATTGGCCACTTGCTGCTAGTTAATAATCAGGTTACTATATATTTCCTCTAAAAAATGCCTTTATGTGGATTATTTGCATATGACCCTCCATCTGAACTCACACTTAACATTTACTATAATCTATCTCAGATACTTGTACAGGAGTGCACATTTACGCACATTCATGTGCTGATACATGAAAACAGACGCACTCCCACGTAAACAGACTGCAACAACCGCAGCTCGACGAACACGTCACCCCAGAAAAGCTTTCCACCTTTTAATTTAACTTCAGAGGAACACACATTTCAAGAAGCTCTATCTTATATAATCTTGCATTATCTAAAAAGAATCATATCTTCCAGCATGTAGCCAAACATGATACAAGTTCAAAGATGATACTATAAAAAAAATACACTAAAGTGTCTGAAATATTTCTGCTCTTATGGGTTTAAATTCTTTCAGTTTCACTGTTTCTTCTTTCTTTCATTCATTCTTTTCTGTCTTTCTTTTCTCTCGCTCTCTTTCTTTCTTTTGTTCACTCACTCTCTCTTTCTTTCTTGCCCTCATAGATTTTGGCACAAAACCTGATGGTTATTGAGGCGCAGCAGTAAATGCAGCATGAAGTTTCTGGCTTTATCAATGCATGTCATTTGAGGAACAGTGTGGTTTACATGTTGGATCATCAGCGGCACCGTCCAACAGCAAATCTGCTGGCATGTTCGTGTGAAGTGATTCGGTCAGTGCACGACCTGTGGAAGAGCACATGACGCAAGCGAAAAATAGCAATGCGCACAATCCAGAAATCCTGCAAGCAATCTTGATCGCTTCATTACATAAGAAAAACTCCAACAGGTCCCCCTTTTCCCATAAGAAAACCTCCTCAACAATGTATACACAGTAATACTGTACAATGCAATAATAGAAGCGCGATAGTTTGTGTTCGATAGACATTCCCATGGTTTCAGCTGTCTTAGGTGCCTGCCAGGATGTTGCTGGCCCATGCAAAGGCAGCCATTTCCTCCCAGGGCCAGGTGATTGACAAAGACACAACAGGCCACAGAGCCAAAACAACCCACCGCTCTACTGCCAAGCACTCCGGGTTATAGTGCCATTCCCCTCCAAAACAAAAGCATCAAGCAACTGGAGATAGAGAGCCATATCAATTTCAGTTTTAATGAGCACCCTCTGTACTCAAGGTTAATAAGTAGACTCATCCGAGCGCCTACCTTACAGGAACATGAAAAAATGCATTTTATGATTGCGGTTGTTATTCTAAGACCAACGTGAAGTCAGACGGTGGCAGATTTATACTTGGATAATGACAGCATAGTTTATGTGGAAGCGAGTAAATCACGTCTTTCAGCTATCGTATTTATCTCAACACAGTACAAAACATGATTGTGAAGTGACATGCGTCGGAAGTGAGGGAACTTCATCACAATAAAAAGGGAAAAGAAAATAAATAAAAAAGCTGAGCAGACGCGACACAGGACCCGACCCTGGGAGTTCGTGCTGCTTGATGTGATGAGACGCAATGAGACGTGACCAAGCCTCCCCTCCCTGGCACATCTTCTATCTAGGATCACTTCAAGGTGAGATACCATCAGACGGTAGCGATAGCATCAGATGCAGGGCCCCAAACATCCCTCTGCAAACAATATCTCTAATTTGTTCCTCTCTCTCACTTCCCCAGCGCTCCACTTAGTGTACGTAAGCTTTTGTTTTGTCAAGCAGAGACAGCGAGACAGATTCCTTGTCAAAACTCTTTTTACCTCCAGGCCTCTTTCACAAAGAGTTAGACTTCCAATCTGTTGACTGCAATGACGACTCCACTCATCTGTGAGGATCTGCGTGGGTGTGCGCGTGGCCAAGCATAAGCCTGCGCATTTCCTTGCAGTAGCTGTTGAGCTCATCGGGTTTGGAGGAGACGGCTTCTCTGACAGGTGTCGTTAAAGTATGAGTAAGTGTATCTGTGTGCGTGCCTATTATTAAAGAAAACATTCGGCAGTCACCATAGCGATGGCAGCGCTCTGAGATGGCTGCTGGGAGTGCTGACAGGCCTGTGTCAGAGCGGAGTTTCCACCCCAGATCACTCCGTCTCTCCACCCCTCTTCACATTTCTTTTCTCAAACCACTGAAGTGTTCTCTAATGCTGCTTCTCCTTCCCCCTACATATATTGTCATTTTTGTTCTTTTTACCATCCTCCATATGGGCTCATTTTGGCAGCCTCTAACACACATACACACTTCAACACACACCTCTATTAGCACTTGAGAGACAGGCAGCAGCAGGTAGAGCTGCCTCAGTTTTCACACTCTACCCCGGGCAACTTTCATGTCTTCTCGTGGTAGGCCTTCTTATTTACCATACAGTCCCATTATTTCACACTAAAACAAAGCTGTCATCTCCCTCTCTATCCATAAATTCTAAACAAGGGGGACAAGCTTGCGCCTGAAAGTAACACAAATGAACTCATACGAATACACTTATTGGAAATAAAAATAAATAAAATAATAAGCAAATTTAAAGCAACTATATAACCATTTATCCATAGTTCTTCAAAATGTGTGATGAAATGGAAGCACTGAATAAAAGAGGGTCAGAGTTCAACAAACAATGAGATGGTAAAGCGCGTATGTTGCATTCTCACATTACAGAGCTTAGCTGGCAGGTACTGTGTGGCCCCGTGTTCACACCATCAGTCACTGCAGTGTTTATTAAGTAGGCAAATAATGGTGGCTAAAGATACTTGTGTGAGTGTGGCATAAAGTAGCACATACCGGTTCATGTGTCTCACCCACCCAGCACAGTTTACTGGGCACAAGGTGTCAGCTTATGTGTTCTGCATGACTCAGATTTTCTGATTAGTGGCCTGTTTGCATAGATACAGCGGAGCAAGAAACAAATGGGGCCGAAAAATAACTAATGGCATGCTCAAATGAAAGGAATGACTAAATGAAAATGAGGGTTCAAAGTACGGTCAGTGACAAGTGCCTTTAGCTCCTGACATCAAAACTGACTGTAATGTATCTGTAATGTAGGAGGTTTGTGCGTCTGCGTGTCTGTGAATGGGACTGATGAGCATGCATTGGCCGGCCAGACATTCACTCCAGCACCAACATGTCATCATCTAATAGATTTTATACTTTTTTCCTACATCGCACACGTTTACTCATATGTTAAGGACAATTAATAATCACTTTTATCACTCAAACACAGGAAAAAAAGAAACCCAGACAAACCTACTTACATGATGTGCCGACTCAATGGAAATGGAGCAATTTAGACATTAACAGCTTCACCTCACAGCAGGATTGGCCTAATGCACATCTGTCTACATATGAGCCCTGTAATATATTTGCATGTGGTGATTTACCTGCATGCATGAGTAGTGCTGCAATTGCCAGATCTTTGTAAAGCAATATGCAGTATGATAAAATACTTAAATGAGGCATGTATGTCTATTGTGCTATATGTTTAATTTACCATCAAATTGTTTGCCCAGTGCTCCCTCTTGCATGATATTTTTTGATTCAGCACAGCAGCGATTGCTTAAATGTGTTTTTCATTGTAACTATTGAAATTAAAGACACACTAATTCTCATCTCATGCGTGGCAAAAAAAGTAAGCCGAAGGTAAACTCAAGTTCTGTTGTAATAATGTCAATGCAAAAGAAAACACTGGTGATGTATTGCACCTGTAGATGTGTTGACATGTCACCTCACTGAGAGATGACGAGTCCCCACCCCTTTTCAGTGGGAAAGCCTGTCAAACTCCCCAGTTTGGTAACGTCAGCGAGGTTGGCAGAAAAGCAAAGCGGGCTCAGTATGGATTATATATGATGCTTCCAACATCCATCCAGACATCTTTCCTTTCAATCAGACAGCATTATATTTGTATGGGACCTGATAAATGTGTTGGGATTAAGAGCAAAGCTGTCCCTCACTATAAACAAAAACAGTGAAAACAATGCATGTCCATAAGCTGCTTATGTATCTTTGATCTGATGTGACTGGAGGAAGTTAGTGTCATAGCTGCCTCTATTGAATATGTGTCATGGTAGTAACCTCAGCATCACTTAGATACAATGACTTCTTTTTTTTTATCTATCAGTATTTGAATTTTCACACACATCACTTTCATTTTTACCATGGACATAATACTTCTATTATGTATATAGTTTTCTCAACACCTGATTGTATATTATTTACTTATATATTATTTAGTGTATATTATTTATTTGCATTTTTGTATTTATATTTTTCTATTTATCTGGCATTGAAGACGGAAGAGCAAATGTAAGAATTTCATTGTACAGTGAAACCTGTTTTTATCTGTGCAAATGACAATAAATGAATCTTGAATCTTGAATCTTATGGATCCAGAGAAGAGACTGGCACTCAGCTTAAAATATCCACTTGTCTTCCTCAGTATCTTTTAAAATGTTCTCACATCCTGGTCTGTTTGCAAGTCATGGTCATGAAAAAAGGAGCCTCTGAGAGATTTGTCATAGTGCAGCTACGTGATTTATGAATAATTTTCCACCGGTGTGAAATCATCACCAGCATGATTTTACAAGCAGGATAATATCATAAAATTTTGGCACCCCCACCCAAGTTCTTTCATCTCATTCTCTTTCCCCCCCTTAATTTTCCTCTTAATTTCTACGGCGCGTGGTAATAAAGTAGCTAGTAAGAATTGGAATGGCTGCAATCTGATGACAGATTCATGGTGAATTTAGGAAGAGGCTTTTCAAGTGACGCACAATGAAATTGTTACATTTCAAGGCATGAATGGAGTTTGGAAACCTTGCTGGATCCAATCTGTTAATGAGCCACGACTGTCAAAATACTTATGGATGAGGAGCAGCATGTGTTGTGCTGTGCCAGCATATAAATGTACAGCACACACACACTTTATTTCTCTCAGATGCTCACCTTTGCTCTCTTGCCCTGCTCACACACACGCTTGCCAAAACATGCAAGTGCACAAACATGCACGCTCACACACCATGCACAGAGCCATCAGATACAGAGCTGCTGACAGTTACTTTGGACTGATACTCTCTGGCTACAGTGACAGGCCAAACAAGTCTGAGCAGCGTATATTCGTACACTTTTCATTACCCTTGGCCTGAGGCCTTCGACACAGTAAGCAGTCGCAGCAGGGTGGGGTTCACATACCTTTTACTGTGGCACCAAAGCTGGCAAGGCAGCACAATGCTAACGCTGCTGGGCGGCAAATAGTGGAGTCATTTAAAGAGAGCACAGATATGAGTACTTTCATCCAAGCCAAGCTTAACCATGATTATTTTGACAGGTCTGTGCTGTTTTATGTATTGAGGTAAAGGTTCAGTTGCTTCATGCTCCATGACAAAAAATACCTGAATCTCAAGTCCTTGAAAAGCTTTGTAGAACTTAAGACACTGGAGAAGCTCAATCTCAAAAAACTGCTAAATTCCCTCTTACCAACTACAGCCATAGACGACATCCCATAATTTGAATCCTGCCTCACTCCCAAGCGGTTGTGTATCACCAAGACAACATCTATATAAGCCTGTCCTTCCAGTGAACTGTGCTCTGTGCCCTGACGAAGCGAAGGGGAACAACAGCCCTCATGGCTATGGGACAGGTAAATTGCACAGTGAGACAAGGGGCTGTTTGTGTGAGACAGAAACATGACACGTTCTGATGCAGGAAGTGAGTTTTTTTTTTTCTCCCACTGTAAAATAAAGAATTAAACCCTGGGAAGAGGGAGCATTATAGAAACAATACTGGCACCTTTGTGTCTGTGGAGGTGTTAGAACAAGGTAATGTATGACTGACAAGCAATATGTTCCCAAGCCGTGCATGTCTCGTCATGAATAAAAGTGCAGCACAGTTTGTACAACAGAGAGATATTACCGTTCAGCACTGTATGGTACAACAAAATTGCCCTTGGTGCTTGCCCAGGCAGTAACCGAGCTGTGGAAGTGTAACCTTCTTCTGTGTGCAAGTCACTGCAGAGCAGACATTGAAGGAAATCTGAAGTTCTCCTCTTTCCTATTTACAATTGCTTGGCACATGTTGTGCTGGGCAACACTGTCGGACCAAATACTAGAAAGCAGGATCCAGCATGCGTAATGTCTAATTTGCAGGATTCAGCCTATTTTATTTTACCCCGTTGCCACTTATCAGCTTCCCCATATCCACTGAGAGAAGTCCTTGTCTCTCTGAACATGTAAACCAACACCCTAACCATCCACAGTAAATCTCTGTGTCTTCATGGCTGCCTCACCGTAATGCAGAAAATGCTTTATGTCCACTTTAACAAGACAGCAATTAAGAAACGTAAGGGATATGTTTCCTTCTGAGAAAGCTGAGAAAGGTTTGGCTCAAATCTTGATACCCTTCTGTGACGTGTAACAGTATCTGAATATAAAATCCCGTCAGCCTTACCATATAGTCCTGTTTGGCAGCACTGCTTTTATGCTAACATATCACGTCATAGCACCATGCTGTAATGCCAAGATGCAGAGACACTAATGATTTGTGCTGTGTGGGAAAGCTGGTGCAGCATTCACGGATGGGATCTTGAGAGATTCAAAGATGAGTAATATATGACCATGATATGGATACCATATGTTCCTCTGCCTCTCTGCAAGACCAGGAGGTTGGAGGATGATGAGGTGCTAGGACGTCAGATCCTTAACACTCAGAAAGCTGGGTGATAGAGGGGAGGAAAGGAAAGAGGTGGAGAAGAAAACAAAGAGGGTATGGGAGGTACGGGTGCTGAGAGAGATTCAAAGACAGTTCCCATGAATCATGCCAAGTATTAGACTGGGGCATACAGTCTATGACCTCACTGCTCTGTGGCTGGGTAGAGCTGCTCGGCAACCTCACTGCATTAGGCCCTCCACTTTTGTGGTTTTGTTTGGGACGGATCAAGAAAGCCCAAATGGAGCACAGAACATGGAGGTGGGCTGGCAGCCCAAAAATGAGCTGGAGCCGGCCAAGTGCTTGTGGTCGTCTAGTCAGGTCAACCCTGGTCAGGGCAGAACATCGCCCCATCCATCCAGCAAAGCAGGCTTACCCTGGCCTCTGTAACGACTGCGTCACAGGAGAGGAGCCCATCTCTGTGACCCAGGCCCTTAGTCTGTGCAATCCCTTTGGACTAAGCTGCCATGCTGCTGTACTGGGGCAGATGCTGGAGCCGGAACAAGGATCACAGCCAACTGGCAGTGGAGGTGGAACCACTGCTCTAACCCTGCACTAATGTGAAAAGTAAGGCTGCATGTGAGAGCAAGAGGAAGGACCATTTTGGGATTAGGGCACAGTACCCTTAGTGGATATATTGAAGTGATGATAGAATACATCCTGCTGAGACACAAATGGAAAAAAAGAAAAATGATCAGGGATGCATTTTTGAGAAATGAGTGGATCGAAAAAGAAAAAAAGAGCTTCTATCTGAAATCCTGCCCTACGCACAGTGGGGGTGTTCAACTCTTTAGTAACCCTGAATGACTGCATACACCTCTAAGAATTACATGTGACCATCTTATTCAGTAGTTTTTGCCACATCTGAGTTGTAATCGCCAGGTAGTGGACCTGCCAGATGACCCTTACAAAAGTGGTTTTGAGGAGACGTCTGATGCACTGCATACTGTAAAAAAAAGAGAAACAGAGATTAGGCTGTGCATGTGTGAACTGATTTGTAGGTTTAAAAATGTTCAGGGGACGTGTGGCATCGTTCACGTCATGCTTACATTAGAAAGCTCCTTCTCCCTTTGTAACTTTTATTCCTCTCCCACAGAGCTGAACTTTGTCCAGCAGCTCTATTCAGCTCTAGCAAGGATGCTAACCATTCCCAGGTGCTGTCAGAGCTAGGCTAACACAGTGGGCCCACCTAGACAGCGAGGCCTTGGGTTTCACCTCAAACCGCAGGCAACCCTCACTCAAGGATCCAAACTGTACCATAAAAGTACTGCAGCTAAATCGGACTAGCCCTTGTGAAAGCACGTCCCGTCATGCATTATAAATCTATCAACATTTCCAACGTGCACTATGACTCTCAATCACTTTTTTGAGTTGTATGGACTCAGGTTGTTTTCTCTTGTTAAGTCGTCTGTAAGCTATGAACAAAAAGGATTGCTCAATTGCTCCCTGCCAAACAGTGGGGCAGTAAGTAAAAGATTAAGGGCCAAACCTGAAACCAAGAATGCTCTTTCAAACTTAGATACATTTGTTGTCTTTCGTAAATCCTCATCTTGACAAACCAGCACAGAGTTAAGTTCTGATTTTCCTGTATAAACCACATTACTTCCTGTTCCTGTTTGAGGGGGACTGTATGTGTCTGGTTGATAAAAACTAAGAGGCAGAAGTCATTTGACTTTTCATTTCATTTGGTCTGAATGCTGTCTGCATATTTTTACTGTTCAAAACTTCAGAAACTTGTAACACTGATCAACAGATGAACATGCTGTTTGCTATTAGAAATGTGTGTCAGTGTAGCCACTACTTTGACGCTTATAATTCTCGACTGCTATTATGCCTTAACAGTTTGTCAGGTGTGGGTTATTCAGCTATGCAGGCAAATGTGGTCTGCACATTGCCTATATGGCCTTTTGCCAGTAGTGTGAGAGGGCAATGTGGCTGCAGATACAGGCAGGTGAAGGAGGGGCGCAGTGGCTACGTGCCTGCAAAATGGTTTTACAGGGGCCAGGGTAAGGGAAAGGGGAGAGAGGAGGATGATAGGGGGGAAAGGATGCCCTGCCACCATGCTCTGCATATAGATATGCTATACGCATTATACACAAGTGCATACCAAGAACAAGCTAAATAACACGTAATCCCTTCCATATCAGATCCATCACAGTCTTTCCTGAGAGCATACACTCGTATAAACTCCCCCTCTCCCCACCTACCAACCTCCTTGAGACCCTCTGACCCTTATCTCCCATTCCATTCTCCACAAGTTAAAGCTGCCACCTTCCATGAGACCAGTGGCTCCATAGACCCTCTCAGCCCACACAGTTAAAGCGATGACATAATTTTTTTTCAGACACAGTGGCTACTAGATAGCAGCCAAAATCCTGTTGACATAATTTTTTTTCCCACCCGTCTGACCCTTATCTCCCATTCCATTCTCCACAAGTTAAAGCTGGCCACCTTCGGGCCCATGAGATTTGTTGCCCGTGGCTCCCTTCCCTAGCAGCCAAAACAGTCCCATGCCCTGACATAATTTTTTTTCACACAGCATAGTATACACACAAACACACACACACACACAAAATCCTGTTCGCCAGCGTCATTATGCTCACCTCTATCGGGCCCTGGATTTGTCCATGCTCCCTTCCACTCCTCAGCCCAAAATGCACACACAAACACACACACATAGTAGTGCACACAAACACACACACACACACACACGTTCTACCTCTACCCTGGAGTCAGAGCCAAAGTCTGCAGCAGGCAGCGCTGTGAGAACATGTCCCTGCACATCCACTTACATGGAGGCCATGTTTAGCCATTATGTGCTAAAATGAACCCTGCACATACAAACACACACACACACACAGCACACCCACTAAAGTTACATGGAGGCCATTTTAGCTTGTTTAACCCTAGAACACTAACGTATCAGTTAGTGACCATCTCTAACGTTGGGTATATTTACTAATGTTGGGTATATTTTACCCGATATAAGAAATACTTCTCATCAAAATATATTCAACAAGTACATACATTGTTTTCCCCTATGCAACATCTGATAAAAAAAAAGGTATCATGGGGGACCCTATAAAAACTATAAAGACTACAATCGCGTGGGTGAAAATCACCCAATGTTAGTGTTCTAGGGTTAAGCCTGAGCGGAGGAAACAGTACAAAGCTGTAAGACATTTGTCTCCCAGTATGACAGAAATCTTTTTGATTTCCCTTTACATCAGCAACACCATGCAGTGAAGTGCCCTGGGAATGGTATACATCTGCCTGACTTCAGCTTTAGCGCAAAAAATTATGTCACTGTGCCAAGCAGATCCCACCCCACAGCTGCAACGCTACAGCATTTGGCCCATTTTGGAGGCACATACGCACATCAGTGGTGGAAACCTGAAATATATCCCCACACCCATCTCCCCAAAAAGAATATAATTTAATCATTGCAAGAGACACATCTCTATTCCAACATAATGAGGTAATTCCCTTCATCTTTTCATGGCTTGCTCTCCTAACCAGAGAAGTATCACTTCATCTTAAAAAGTTTGATGAATCCGCTGGGTTTTTATCTGTTCGTGTCTTTTGTTGCCGCATTGCAGGGTCAGCCACAGGCTAACTGATGTCATCTGATTGTGAGGGCTGATAATTTTTTTTCTTGTAGAGTTTCTATCAGTGTTCATCTTATTCAGCTACTGTTTGCTCTTCAACCCACACAGAGACAAGAGTCATGTCACCACTCACACATGACATCATGAGTGAGAGGCAGCTCATTATGGTGTTACTTGTTGGGGAGGTGGGGCTGTTATTTGTGTGCAGGACAGAAAGAGAAGCCGAGGTACAGAGCGAGAGAATCGGGGGAGAGGTAGGGCCCACTGTAGGCCGTGAGTTATGGAGAAATGAAACATAAGATCTCTTTTAAAGCCATGTCATGTGGAGAGGAGCCCTGCAGAGAGCAAGGTGGAGGCCTCTGTCATCTCTTTCCCAACAAGGATCCATCCTTAACCCTGAACAAACAGAGGGATCTGCCTAATCATGCAAATCACATTAAAAGGCTGCACCGCTAATCTCAAAATAATAATAAGAGTTATTTCAAGGCAACATCAACATTGAAGAAGCATTTGTACATGCAGGTACATATGGAATTTGTTTCAGCAATTATTGCAATCAAATGTGGAATTTACCACAGGATCTGTGTTGTTGAGTTATATTTATATTATTAAAAAAACATCTAAAAGTGAAGAAAAAGACATAAATTGTCTTAAATCAGACTTTCTACATGGCCGTAATGAGGCCTTCTAATTTTGACATGTCAATCTCATGTTATATGTCTCATTGCAAATGCTGTCTGAGTTGATTAGTGAGTGATGACTGATGGTGTGGATGAGTAACCAGGAAGGAGAGAGAACATGAAAAACAGGTATCGTTATCTGTCTGTCGCAGAAAAAGAACACTAAAGCACTTCCATCCATGTGCCTTTGGCAAGCATCCATTCATTTCACCGAAAGTGTCTGGCTATGGAGGCTGCCTGGTGATTGGGTGATCAGTGTCTGGAAGATAAATGTGTATGTGTGTGTGTCCTGTTTCATGTCATGGAAGTGCAGAGTAGGGAGGGAGGAAGTGAAGTTGCGTGGTTGTGTTGCGAAGAGGCAGTGGGTGGTAGGGGTGGAAGTGCAGTGGAGATAATCCCCGGCTTTTGCCCTAAGTCCTGTGCACGCTGGGCAGATCAGGGACTGAGGGAGGAGTGGTGCTACCCCGTGGCAGTCACCCAGCCCCGAGCCTTCCACCTGACCAGCCTGGCAGCCTCGCAGCCTGCAGGCCTGGAGACTCAGCCTTCAAGTTCGATCAAGAGCTGCTGAACAGTTACGGCTAAGTCTGGCTCAACGGGCTTTGAGCTTGCCATTGGCGTGACTGTGTCCTTAACTGCCCCTGTCCACTCAGCAGCATGGAAAGCATGCTCATATGCAGAGCCTCCATTTCCTGCTCATCTCAAACACTTCATACATCACATTTGAAGTTTCATATTATTTGCAAATGAGTGTCTTAAGGCATTTAATAATAGCTATTGTTACTTCTGAGTGAGGATGAAGTGTCTTGTGTATCAATAAGCAGGACAGAGGAGGGTCAGTGGGTTAATGCGTTCAGTATGGCTATGCACTCGGCCCTGGGGAGAGATGAAGTCGAGAGGTTAACCCAGAGGTCAAAAGTTCAGGTAACCCCGGAGCAGAGCTCCAGGCCGAGCCCAACCTCAGCTGGACACCCTGAGGAGAGACCCCCTTCAACCCACACATCACCCAGCATGCAGTTGGGAGCACCAGCTGTTAAGAAGAGCAACGCTGGGGGAAGGAGGGAGGGAGAAATGGAGAGGAAGCTCAGCTGACAGGATGTGCTCCAGTCCCAAGACACTCTTTCTTCCCATCCATCCATCCCACACTGTGTTTGTTATCAATCATACTAAGCATGTTCTATGTTCATTTAAAACTATTTCCTCCCACAACAGTAAAGTTTTAACATTTTTATACAGTCTAAAACAGCTATAAATAATGCATTTAAATGGCTTTAAATTGCACCAATTTCTGAATAAGCTCTGGATATGAAACCGAAAAAAACATTGTGGTGTCACAGTTAATCGGTCACCCCAGTGGCGATAAACTGTGGCTCTTCCTCCGCCGGTCTTAACCTCTCGGTAACCCCACCGCCACCGCTATCATTATGGCCGTCACAAGAGCTCTAACCATGTGATATGTGAATCTTGGCTCCAGCTGTGAAGCCGCACATTCACACCCATTGTCCATCAGCTGGCTAAGTGACTCCAACGTGCCCTGGTTGTAAACACATAAACAAGAGTCTAGTGCATTGCTTTGCCGGAGGGATTCTTCAGATAGCTGAGCTGAATGTTTCCTCATTTCACACCACAATCACTGTCACTTCCCTTTGTCTTTGACAAGGGAATAAGTCCCTCTCTTGCCTTCCCTCTCTCAGGGGAGTTCCCGAGAGTTTTAAATGAATTCTAGGGGCGAAATATGAGACGAGTGTATTAAAACAGGAACAACAGCTTGACTTTGACGAAGGGGCATTTAGTGATATTTCTCAGTGTATGTCAAGAGCATGGCAGCGTTAAACAAAGTAGGTCTCTTAGGTGTATTCTTCAAGAGGTGAACAAAGGTTGTGTGACTGCGTGAAAGTAGGATAATTTGATGATATGTACTGCTTTTTCACAGTATGGAGAAGCAGAAAATTATAGGACTTCTTAAAGAGCACCTTCATGCAGTAATTGTGATTTCAAATTAGAAGATTTTTGCATCCCATGAGAAACTGGGCCTTATCCCAACAGGTGTCAAATTACACTCACCTGCAAAGACGACAATGTCATTCAAACTGCATCAGTTGTAGATGGGACTATATGCTAATGGCCATTCCCAGGAGGATTCAGTGTGGGAATACTTTCCATCCGCAAGTGAGCACAATGAAACTTTTCACATTTGAATCCACGGAAAGAGCTGAATCATGCCATGCAGGCTAAGAAGTTATAATAAAACACACCTGACAGAAGCACACAAACAAAGAAACAAATGAACAATTAGACGCTACTGCATTTTCTCAAGCTGAACAATATATATAATCAACGGGCAGGGGATGGCAGCATTTTGGCACAAGAGTCTTGCAGCCAGAAGAGGCTGGGAGGCACACGGCTCCTGGTCCTGCTCTCTCACACAAACATGTCCCCAGAGAGAGGACACATGGAGCCAACTGCTGGAAAATGTTGCACAGTCTTTACTTTGTCACATCAGGCACCCACCCTGAAACACCACTCACTGTCAGCGATTGATGTGCGTTCATGCAGGCCGCAGAAAATCAAAACGTGCCTCAGCATATGACCCTGTCACACAAAACATCCATATTCAGAGGGTCTGGCCTTTTGGACTGAAAGGGGTTGGGGGGCCGGGTTTAGTGCTCCACTTTGGCTAATCAAGTTGTATTATGTGTCATATGCTGCCACTGACAAATGCTACTGCTGCACTTTACTCCAAAACTCTCACTGACTGGACAAAGGCCAGGGCAAAGCATTTCTCTGTCCAAATAAAATTCCCTTAAATGAGTGAATTCGTGTTTGTTTCTGAACACAGTGAAAGTAAACTCTAGGGAGCAGCTCAGCTCAATTACTGTGTTGTTTTAGCAAATGGACTTGCTGAGTCGTGTCCAGGCACTCATGAACTTCTACAAGTCACAGAGTTTAAATTCTAGAAATACTCTGCAAAGATCTGAAAATGTTCATTAAATTATTTATTATTTGATTGGCTTGGAAATTAGCATCATCATTTGGAGGACATTAAAGTGTCACTGCTGAAGAAATGACTAATATAAAATCTTTACAGCTTACACACTCTTCCACTGTGGTGGAGAAAATGCACCAATAAATGCAACAATTTTGGAATTTTTTCCCAAACATTAACTTTACAAATGCTTTTTGAGGAAGGAAAAGCATTAATTCTGTTTGTTAGGCCTTAAGGGCGCAATCAATAACAATAACAGGGCACCCTTAACAATAAAAAGACACACATTGTAGTTGCCATTTGTGCTGCTGCTGATGTTCATGTATATTGTGCCACTATGAAGAACTACAACTAAACTTAACTTAATCTACCAGCTTTTGGTAGTTTTTAACCAGCTATAATCTGATATTATATAGGACACATCTTCAACAACATCTTGTGTAAATAAGAGACTGTGAAAATGGGTCAATTACTGTTTATTGAAAAATTGTGGCATAGTGAACATGATAATTATGTAACGTGTTACTCATCTTACTCACAATGCACCCCAAGTGGATTAAACATGATATACTCTAAAGAATTGTGAATGGTGTTGACCCCAGAGCTTTCGAAGAAATAGGAAGAGTTTTGGGTTTCTGGCGAGGACAAGAACATTCTGGGGCTCACCGATAAGATCACACAACGTCAACTTTCTGGGCTACATTTCAAGCAGGATGAACAGGAAGACAAAGCAGCCTTTGAAATATAAACACAAGTAAAGAAAAACCCTGAGTCTGCAGTATTTTGATCATCCTCTGTTTCAAGATAAAAAAAACAGGCCTAATTTTGTCTTGGATTCCTCAGATTTCTGCCTGCAGGATGCGTGCTGGATTTAACCTTTACCCTCTTTGCTATCATTATCAGCAATTAACAGCCTTAATATAAACATAATAAAATTCAAGCAGAGTCATAACAGCAGTTTGTGGGGCAGTTAGAGTATTTAATTTGGCCTGAAGCTTATTCACTTTTCTGCACGTTGAATGAACTGCAGTTTGAAAGTGTGCCATGGTCCCCAACAGAAGGTGGGAAAGGAGTAGATGGTGTCGATTTTTTTTCCATATCTTTCTTTATGTCCTTGGCTGTGAGCAAATATGGGTGACCAGCAGTTATCTTGGTGTGGATACATGGGCAACGGGGGTGAAGCAGCTCAATCAGATGTACGTGCTGGTGCTGAGGACCTGACTGGCTGTGTAAACAGGGCCTGACTACCCTGAGAGCTGTTGGCTATCGACCATCCCAGACCCAGGATAACAGGTCTTATCTGGAGCTGGGATGGGCTCTGTGAGATTCATGTCTATGTGTGTGTGCGCAATGCCTACAGTGTGTTTTCGGCGCTGTCTGCTCACATCTCTGGGGCAAAGGGTTCAGACTTTAATGCAAGCAGACATGGGAGAAACATCCACATTGCACACAATGCCGCCGCATCGGTGACACACCACCACCATCTTGTTCGTCCTATCATTGTGATAGATGGCCATGTGAGTTTTTGTTGTTCCTCACCCTTCTGCCAGCTCTACACATCAGGAAACGAAATTCATGTGCTGCATGCAAAAAGGAACTTTGTGTGTGTGGGTCAAGGGGTCGCTACTTTCTCTGACCAGTGCATTCCTGCAGCGTGGGAGGCAACAAACTGTCAGCTCTGTCAAGACAATATAATGAGATCCTAATATACAGTGTAGTCACTTCTTGCAGCTCCCATACAAAAGGCACATACAATCACTGGAAATGGGCTCCACTACCAGCAGAGATCATCAGAAACTGCTGGTACAGGAGGCAGAAGTAATACACTGGCTTTTATCTGCCATTGTACAGCACTGTTTATGGGATTTCTTTGGATATGCATGGTGAGTCTGTGCTATGGGTATTTTCAAAAACAGGCAAGGGGTTTTACCTGCTTTTTCAACAGAAAAGGGAAGGATTTTTTTCTGCTGTGTTCAAGAAGGTGGGTGTAACTACGAAGAGACAAAGAAGTTGCTTTTATGAAAAATAAACAAAGGCAAGTAAAGATGACTGAGCATGTGCAGAAAGTGTGACACACTTTTGAGGAAAACACGTGAAACAGAAAGTTTTTTTTTTGTCTGTGTCATACATTTAGACATCAGTATGCTGTTTTAATGTCACTTGTGTCAGCATAGGATTTTCATATCTGCTTTTTTATGTGAGTTGTTCTTATAAACAACTTAAATATGCTGCCTGGGATTTTTTTCATTTTCACAAGACGCTGTTTGAAGTTTCAGTATGTAGTAAATGTTAGTATATGATTTGATGTGTTTTTCAGAGCCTATGGTGCTGCATGTGTACACAAATAGTGTGGACAAATCATTGTGACATTTTTTTCTGGCAGCCTCACATTTATCCCTGCGGTTGACAGGTTGACACTCTGTGTCTAAATTCACCAGAGGCATAATGAGACATCTCTGACTGTGTTTACCAAGGTAAACTCCAGAATAACACCTAACTTTCTAACGAAGTGGACAAGTACTGACCCGACCTTTGACTTGAAAAACTTTGGTGTCTTCCATTTAAATCTGATCCTTCCTCTTTGCCCATCATTAAAGGTCAAGCCACTAAAGCTGTGGTGCTGAATCACCCTCTGCTGGAAAATTTTCAGATTTTCTAGTGAAAAAAAAAAGGGGGGGAGAAAATAAAAATCATTTGCCATAATTTCCCCCGTCGGACAGACTTGGCTCTGCGGCCTGTCGGCAAAAGTTCAAACGTGGTGTTCGGCGGGCTGGGAGTGACGTTCTCACCAAGCAGGGACAACCCAAAGTGTTTGAGGTGGTCTCTCAGCCGGAATTCTGAATCCAGGAGTGAAATGGCCTGTCAGTGTGATGTATGATGTAGAGGGGCTGGCATCCTGGACTTGAGAACGTCTCCCTTGCTCCCTTCATTCCATGCAGACAGGCAGGAAGCACATATGCACATTCAATTTTTTTTCTCACTCATCTATATGAACAATTATGTTGTACTTGCATCAAGAGGTGACAAACAATTCAACAACAGACCTTGAAATCCTGAAATATGAGGAAGTGGGCTTGCTGTTAATCAGCAGTGACGTTAATTCATCAGAAAACACTCACCCTCATATGTGACTTAAGAACATACAAAACCAAATGGCAAATGACTTATTCAGAGACGCAACATTCAAAATCACTTGCTTCATTTGTTGTACCGTATAGTTCCTCTGTCTATAAATATTTCTTTTCTTGGAATCACTTCTCCAGAGACCAGACACGGAGGAAAGGGAAATGTGCTTGCTCATAAGGTCAAGTTCACATCATCTTTGCCATAATTGAGAGTAAGCCCTCTCCACCTCACCACCTCTCTCGCTTTCAGTACAAAACCACCCCCCTCCTCCTCCCCCATCCTCCCCATCAGCCCCACCCCCAAAACTCTCCACACCCCCCTTGCCCCCGCCCCTCGCCTTGCCACTGCCTCTCTGCATTGATGCTAATAATTACCACTGAATGGATCTGCAGATTCCCATGGATGTCAGTAGAGCCTTTGGCCTGTTCTGTTGCTCCCCTCCTCCTCCCCCTCCTCCTCCTCCTCATCCTCTCCTGCTTCCCGAGTCTCCCCTTCCCCTTCTCAATGGGGATTAAGAGAGAGAGAGCGAGGCGAGGGATGGAGAGGGTGAGAGAGGGTGCTTTGCCAGACTGAGGAATGGTTTCCCATGCAACTGCCTCATCTATGTCACCTTGCCAATCAAAGCTGTCACCATGAATAAACCAGGAACACCGCTGTGTGTTTTATGATTTTTGGGAAGTACATGACCGTAATGTCACTGTCAATTTGCAGTTGATGTATTGATAAAGTTCTTACTTGGGTAACCGCCGTCATGACAAACTCAAGGTAAATCCCATGACACATTAGAAAGTGAAAACCTGTTAGAAAATGGGTTACCTCTATAAAGAACAGTTGTGGAAAATACAGAAAAAGGGAAAGTAGTGGATTCCCACCACTTCTCCAGTGCAAGCAGAGTTGAGCGAATCGACGTCATGGCCACTGGAGCCCACGCACCCTCAGCATGCCAGAGGTAACTGATACCCAGTCAGCGCTCATCCAAGCTCGAAAACCCACTAAAGCTATGCTTTCTTCCAAGGAAGTCGAAGTCGAAGGAGGGGCCAACCCGGCACACCACAGTTAATCACATCACACCACAAGGAACAGCAAGAAAAGCACGAAAATTGTAAAGAGGTGCAATTTAAAGTGGGCAATAAGCATGATGGATAAGATAAAGACAGAAACCTGCATGAGAAGAGCAAACAGAGAAAGTTATCTTATATTTTCCATAAAGATCAGCTCTCCCACTCATCATGCACGATTCTTTAATGTAATATGTAACACTGTAACATGAAATGTGGATCTTTTCCAAGACCAAGTGGTAACTGTGTCATTTTTTCTTCAGATGCAGCTCCAATTTGAGGAAATGGTTTGGAGTGTCCTTAAAGGCGTCTGTGCTGCAGGAGTGTTTGGAACCAACAAGGTTTGGCTCCAGGCTGCATGTCAACCTCACTTCAAATTATCCTCATTAACAGCAATTCCAAGGGGAAACGACCATTTGTATGTGTGTGATGCTCTGGTGAGTGGGGCCTGTAATAGTCCTGGATGCACACCAGCATGAAAAGTGGCATTTATTAGTCAGGGTCACAGGTTGTACCGAGCTGAGCCAGGCAGCCAATAGCAGCTCATCTGGCTCGGATACTGTGGGAGAACCCAGGATATGTTGCTTGATGTCATAGACCGATGAATGGAGGAACACCCCAATTACTGGCCTTTTTCAAATTGTGCGTTCATAGAAAATGAACCCACAAGTTTAGAAACTTAAAAAATAATTAAAAATAATCAAAGTAGATAAACAGAATACAGTGAAAGAGAAACTGTGTGGATACGGATGAGAATAAATCTTAATTTAGGCAGATTGAATCCTCTGCCCTGCAACAATGTCTTCATTAATTAAAGAAAATGAATCATGGCTTGTGAGCTGTGCATGAGCCTACATCTCTCTTCAAATGCCCCCACCCCCTTCCATCTCACACACACACACACACACACACACACACACTCCCTCCTTGAACCTCATGAGAGAGAAAGTGAGACACAATGAAACTTGCACCAAAACTTGGCAGAGCTTCAAGTGAGAGCTCGCTGACTGACACAAAGCTCATGCTTGACATTAAAAGTTTGTGGCTTGACACTTCTTGCTGGAATACTTTTCTTATTGCAGAAAGTTACATCAACGCTCCCTATAGAGGAGAAGTGGAATGAGGGGGGAGGCCGCCATTATAGCCAAGACAGTGTTCTTCATCCCTCCCCTTCTCCTAGTCTGCTTCTATCATTTCCCAAGACTGTTTACCGCAAACACAAGAGCAACGCTGCCTGAGCTCATTATGGACAGCCAAGCCGCAATATACTGCCAAGTCCTGCCCCACAGCCTGGGCCTAGCTCTGTTGTCTTGGCAACCCAGCATCCAAGAGCATTGAGGGGAGGGCTGGATGTGTGCTGGTGCTGGTTGTGATGTGTTGAGGTGGGGGTTGCATGATGTCATCCTGTGGCATGGAGGGGGCCAATCAAACCCTGAGAAAATTATGTCACCTTTTGTTGAGCCGGTCCATTCAGGGCTATAGAAGTGCAGTGAATTGAGAGCTGCAGAGAGGTCATTTTTCCCCAGAGCTGTGTATGTGTGTGAGAAAAAGCGGGGGAGAAAAAAAAGGGGGTTGAAGGGGAGGGGGGCAGGCCTGGAAGTCTATTGTGAACATGCTAATGTTGTTGACCATAAGCAGGGCCATAAAGATGTCATGAAGCTCAACTTCCAAAACATCAGCGCCAGGGCCTTCACACCCCTTTTCGTTTTCTGATGGCGATGACCTCACCCCCCCCTCCAACACCACCACCAAATTTGATTCTTAATATGATCCCTCTGATGCTTTGAACAACTCGTCAGGAGATTGTCAAGAGCCAGAATAAAGGCCTGAGCACTGCAACAGAGCCTAACCCGGATCGCTTTGTTTTATCGCAGAGAGAGGGAGACAACAATAAGCAACCCCTTGAGGAATAATTACCCCTTTAGCAATTACCCCGTACTCTCACCCATGTCCCATCCCCCACAAGGCCTGTAGGCCCCCCCATCCCCGAGCCAATCCTTATTGAATCACAGTAGAAAATGACAGTGAAAGACAGTTGAATGGAAAGTCACTGCTGAATTGTTGTACTTACTTAAACTAACTGGACACAATAAACACATTTGTTGTGTATGCTGGAATGTCTTCTTCTTCGTCAGAGGATGAGAGGCTGTGGGGATTTTCTTCCACAAAGTGGTGAAAACTCCCTTGACCCAGGCTGACAGTAAGTGCTTCTGATTCTTACAAGGTTCAAAGAAACTAACCTAAGAAATCATTTTCCATGATGTCATGTTTTTCAGGAAAACTGCTGATAAAAGCAAATGATGCTTTTGCACAGTAAATTTTTATATCACCATAAAATTGACCTATTAATCACACTGGTATGAGTGAAGTAGAACCGTGTGATCTCCTATAATGATTCAATGTATCAACTCTTAAATGTCACATCCATTTTAAACTAAACAGTTTTTATCTGAAGACTTTTACTCTGAATGAGGAAAGAAAAGAAAAGAGTGATGCAACTCCTGATAGTTCCCCAGACTGGTACATACTGGTCTTACTAGTAATGAAGCCAGCATGACTAACACTAAGAACAGACACATAATAAACATCATATCAGTTATTAATCCTATAGATCTGCAGCTGCAATGACAAAACAAACAGATAGCAGCTTGGATACAGTTTTTATTATTTATGCAAACAGGGTTTCACAGACACAACAGAAGTTATAAAGGAGCTATAAATCTTCATAAGAATAAACACCTTGACAGGATTATTAATCAATATTAACACAGGCTGCCAATGTGTCACAATGAAATGCAGTGTCAATAGAGGAGGTTTTGGTTTGGATTCATCAGCACGTTGATTACAATGGCCTCTTTGTGATCGCATTTAGAAGATGTCAAATGATAACAGTACAGTTACAATAACTGTAATCCCTCTGAGGAATCCTGATCACATGTGTACTAATTAGTTTTACATTCTATGCTGCACAAGATAAACTTTGCGTGCAACTGTGCTGGTGTAAACGCTGCCTTCAGTCTGCACAAAAAACAACTACAAATGAAAAAACACATTGATCGTTTTCCATTTACACTTCCAGCACTTGTTGACACTATATCCAGAATAACACAGTATGTCACAACTGCAGTCTATGAGCAACAGTGTGAATAAACAGTGAATATCAAAAGCAGATGTGTATACGGGGAAATATTAACCCAGGTTCAATTTAGAAAAAGCCAAACAATGTGTAGATCCATTGTGGTAACTACGGTAAATGTACATTCATCGCACTGACTTTCCTATCCAACACCTCTCCAGACAGGGTTGACTGATCTGTTCCATAATATCTGAGCAGCAGAATACACTCCACTGTCCTGCTGAGTTTATGTCACAGCCTCTCCAAGTCCAGGCTGCTGGCGCTGGATCCTGAGAGCGGGATTGTCAGTGATGGAGCTCATGCTGTTTGCAGCCATGCCAGGAGCGAACATCTGCTTCAGGGGATGCTGGTCCACAGTCCAAACCAGGATTTAGTATGATCCTAGAAACATAATACAGAAACTAATGATTGACTGAGGCCAAAACCCACTTGAAGCTTGAACATTGACACATGTTTTTCATACCCGTACTAAAGAAAATTAGAGGTACATAATCTTTTCTGGCAGCATTTTTCTTTTTAAATGTTAAAAGTGACTGTTTGGTGATGTTACTTCAAACAACCAGAGATGTATAAAACACCCAAAATCGATCAACATGAGCATCTGCTCTGCTGATTCCTTTCGCAGATAGGATCTGGCGGCTTTCACAAACTTTCCACACAAAAAAAAAACTGGCTTGAGGATTCAAACTGGCATGAAGAAGTTACAGATGAACCACCCAGAGACTCACCCACAGCTGAAATTATCACATTATGAGTGGTGGCAAAATCCAAAGTCTTTTGCTTCCAGCAGTCAGCGAATCACCGGGCCTACTCATGGTGTAGCTAGAACGCTGTGCTTTTGAGCCCAGTACCAGAATTAAGACGTCAACTGACTGCTGCGTCAGGCCAGAAAAAGTCCTGATTAGAAAGATGTGTCACATTTCAGTGATCGAAGAAAGGAACTATCACTTTTATCTAGAATATAAGCATGTGAACAGTTGATGAAGAAGATGAGAAAATTGTTTTATCTCTGGAACAACAGCTGGATGAGTGTGTTGTTGCCTTGTGAGAGCAGTGTTAATCAATGTAAGACATCTGCTTTTCACAACATCAGAACATCCCGGGTGAGGTAATGCAGGTAGGTGGCCTCTTGACAACCTGCACTCTGCTTTACCTGTGCTTGCGCATGCAGCCGCCCACAAAATGACATTACGCCATCTGCCCTCACACACCAGCCACTCAGCCCTGTGGTTCTTGTCATGGCAGCGGAGTGGCGGGACCGGCCTGTCCCGCCTGTTCTTTGCCCGGGGAAGGAACAACATGTCAGAGGATAAGTAGTCATCCATCAGTATTTCTCATCTTCTTTCTGCCTGTCTGCACTTCTGAGATGGTTTACCTGCGAGAAGTCACGTTCCACCAGCGTACAGGATGTGGCCTCATTCTCATACTCTTTCTTCATCTCCTTCTGCCTTCACTTCTCCCACCTTCCCTTGGGCCTCGCACATGATAATCTCTTTCCAGTTCACTTCTGGCCCGACCTACCACCAATCTATTGAGCTTTGTTAACATTTTATTATCTAGCCTCATTTTGCGCCGTGCTGTTTCAGCTTCACCACTCAACAATCATTCGTTTACCTGATTTTCTCTATCTTTCCCTTTGCTCTCTGTTTGTTTCTCTTTTTTTTCCTTCCCACATTTCTCTTGTACGCCTCACCTTGGAGCAGAGCCAGTAGAGCAGCAGTGTACAGAACCAGGTTTCAACCTGCCTCTTAGTCTCAGTCTGCCCGTGTACGCCTGTCTGTGCCTGGGGCTGCGACTAAGGCCGGCCCCTATCGCCCTCCTTCATCAGCACATCTACTGTACCTGTCTGCTGGCATCCTGCCATCCACACACACAGTTCCCCTTCATTTACCCAGAGAACCTGGTAGAGGGGAAAAAAAGAAGATAATGCAAGCCTACAATCCATAGAAAAAGACTACTCATGTTGGGGTCAAGCATGTTTGACCTCCAATGAGAACACCCACGGATACCCTGAGAGGCGCACATATACAGTGCCACTCATTCAGCCTGCTGGCTGCCCCGCACAAGCCCATCAACAGGTTTCTTTGAAAGCCACCGACTCTGTGGTGGGTCATCAAAGCATATCTTCATTCAGTTCCACTGAAAGGATCTGAGGCTCCTGAGAGACGCCGTGTTTGAAGTGATATCTCTGTGCCACTGCATTCTTTACCGTGCTATCATGACTTGAGTTACACAATAAAAAAAAAAGCAAGAACATTGGCTTAAAGCCAGTGCCACCACCCTGTTCATGTCTCAAATAAATGTGAACTACCACTGCTTCCTGTTTGATCAGTGAATCTGCCATACTCTGGTTGTTTATAGCAACTGTCAGTTCATAATAAGACTGCACCATGTGTGATCACATATTCCACTGAATGAAGATCAAAGTAGAGGCACAGTCACCCTACCTGCTGAATCCCTTGAGATCACGTTTCCATTACTCAGCCTCTTCTTGGTGTTCACCTGAGATCATCTGAAAAAGATAAAGGATGGGAAATGAAATGATTCAGAGAGGCGCTCATTCAAGAGGAGACAGAAAATTCGACAAAAAATGGGGAATCAGATCAGTAATTTAGCCCAGCTCTGTCCAAACTTGCATTAACACTCAGGTATGGTGAGGTTATAGTGCTGTGGTTTCCAGACTGTGAGTGGGGCTGGGGCTCAAACTAAATTATAGGAACACACGAGGACATTTATGTTACAAAGAAGTCTACAAAGACAGCTGAGAATCGCTGGTATAGAGGACCAGCAGCTGAAAATGCATATAGCCACATGTCTATAAAGGCCCTTTTACTCAGGCTATCGCTCAACTCAGCTACCTTCTTGTTGCATTATTTTTAGAGCTCTTGGTCAACCAAAGCTGGTTTTATAATGACCAAATGACTCAGAGCTTCTCCAGTATCTTCACAGAACATTTAAAAAGTCAAACCTGGAGTAGCGACATAGATCACCGCCCTCTGTTTTATGTAAATCTAAGGTTTCAGTGGAGCTCTGCAGTAGCTGGCAGGCCAGGAGAACGGAGGCAGTCAAAGTGGCTTTTCCATTGTACCATTTAAAATTATGCGGCGTGCTGGTTGTATTTTATAAGGTTAACAGGTTCAGGTAGATATTGGATCAAGAGACCTCTTTTTTTGATCATGGGTTACTTGATAGACTCGTTTAAGACTGAAGCTGTGCCCTCTGGACCAATGACAGCTCCGGTCCCTCTTCATCCATTCACAGACAAAGGTGCTCTCTCCTTCTGAGTTTCACTGTCCCAGACCTGTTACCTTGGCAACAAATGCACTGTTTCCGAGTGACACAAAGGCTGAACTCAAGAACCTCCTTTCAGGTTGAAGGCTCCAAGAGTTGAAGGGAAAACAGCAATAACAGGACGACGGGGAGAGAAACTGAATACCAGCAAATTGCTTCCCAGAGTTTCTGGAGGACATGGTAAAATGATTCTTTCTTTCCTCTCCCTTTTAAAATACCTTTCCCTGGCACCAGGCACCATAGGTAGTTGTGTGCTGGTCCCATTTCTCTTTATATCCCTTCTTATATTTCTGTTTTTTTTCTAGCTATCGTACTGACCTAAGTGAGTTATCATGTACACCGGCAGGCCGGAGCTGCATGTGGCTAGGCTAAGCCTCCAGATGAGGTAATGTTTAGAGGGCGGCCGGGCCAGGAGAAGGTTTGGTCAGGTCTTGATTAGCTCAGGGGTAGGGGCTCTCTCTAATATTGGACACCCCTTTGTGTGGTGAGATTACTACCTTATGAAAAACTGCCCCTGCTGACACGCCTGATGGGATCAGAGCTTCCTGCCCGCCGCATCGTCCTGCTTATGAGCTCTCCACGCACGGCAGAGAAAACACACAACCAAGCACACGCAATTGAACAATCTCAGAAAAGACTGGCATGAACACTTGCAGACTGTGCACACAGGCGTACGTGTGAAGCGCACACACAGCCACGAATGTGACCTCCTGTGGCCCCCTCACTTCCACTTGTGTATGTGATGACCAGAGCTGATGACCCCCAGATGGAAAACAACCTGTATTTATTAACGAGGCCAGATGACACACAAACACGCACTCATGCATGCTCACTTGCGTTTACTGTGGTCGTCTCCCCCGGCCACTCTCCAATGAAAATCACATGATGGACCACATCCAGCTCTGAAAAAACAACTGAGAATCTCCACCCCGAAAAAAAACATCAACAAACAATGCTACAAAAAACACAGAGAGGATTCGGAGGCAAAGCTTTCAGGGCATTTGATCCCAGCAGTCTTCTAAAGAAGGCTGAGGCTATAGGATGATTTCAATTATTTGATATAATTTCTGATGGTCCATTAGTTCAAAATAAAGCTCTCATTATACAAGATGTGTAAACAGAAAGTTGCAAACAAAACCTGAGTCTGAAGCAGGGCTGTACTTTTTTCCAGATGTGTAATCGGCTGTTAATTAGCAGTGGCCTTTCTTTCATGTAACCTTTCCCAAATAAATCTCATTTAAAACCAAGAACAACGGAATAAATGCGGCATTCTGGTTTGTTCAGCCGCATAGCAAACTTTAACACCTTTCTACTTCTACTGTTCAGGAGGCTGTGCTAACATACGTGCATATTCCTGCAGTGCACTTTGTAAAAACAATTCAATACTTGTAGGTGTGTATACAATCAGGTATGCAGGCATACATGCATGTATCCGCACACAGACACACACACACCCAAACCAGTCAGGGACACTGGCACAACCTTGCGCCAGTGGTCCTTTAAACCAGTCATGTGAAACGACCCGTTCATTTCTGCAAATCAGATTACATCTCCGAGCTGAGGTCTGCAAGTCCACACACACATTTAAAGCTCAGGGCTCAGGTCCACACAACACACATCCATGAACACACACACACACACACACACACACACACACACACACACACACACAGCTTAATCAGATTTCACCCCACAAACCCTCTCGTCTTTGTGAATACTCAAACTAGCAGTATCAGCCAGGCCTAGAAATACTGGCTAAAATGTGCATATAAACATACAGCATGTATGTACTATGTACTGTATAATAAAATGAGGGTAGCTAAGACCACAGATTCCCTTGAATAAGAACAAAACAAAACAATTTCTTTGTCAAGGAAAATCATAGAGGGCTGTGATAAGCCTCCTTTCAGCAGCGCTTGACTGCTGTTTGGCAGCTCTGCTATGGAATGAGCACATGTGGAAACATGTTTATAGTGTGTTTGGCAGGAACGCAAATGATAGCTGATTCACAAATGATTCAAGTCCCATTCAGGTTACCAAGCACTGATGTGTTAAAGTAGGAAAATCAAAGTAGTTTCTTCAACCTAAATTAATGTCAAATGTGCCTGGCTCAGTGTATTTTCTGTTTTTTTTTCTTCAACAACCTTAAGCATACTACTGAGTGATTGAGTTAGCAGATAAATGAGGACATGGGTAGTAGAATAAGCTCAATAAGAGTGATAAAACATGGTGGCTATGCACAACTTTCATACTATTAGCTTCTATGGTCCTGAACAATTTTGATGTCTCTGCGTATTTTAATCTCAGTGATCAGATTAGAAACTATCCAAGTTCCAAGAGTCTTTCAATCTAAGTTGCAATATAAAAGAAGCTGGCTGGTTGGCTGGCTGCTGGTGGACTGGTGGGCTTAATTAAACCCAGACAGTTGGAGAAAGTACAAGTCTCTGTCCCTACAGGATCTACATTAAGTCTCCACTCTGCTAATCAGAAAGCCCTTCAACTACATCAGCATGTCCCTTTGGCCCAACCAACAACAAATTCTCATTTGCTTTACAACTTTTTAAGGAAACTTCTGCTTCTCTCTGGAGCCTGGAAAATGAATCACTACTGTCTTGGTGTTCATCGATATAAACAAAATTCCTAATAGATCTGCTGTGCTCCCCATTGCTCCTGTGCTCCTTTTGCCCTTGGTGCAAGGGTGCAGAGGGTGGGAAGCTGTGGGTGGCAGGAAGCTGAGGCAGTTGTGCCTACAATGGGGTGTCAGGACTCTGTCAGTCAGCCCAACTCAAGTTCAACTCAAGCGGGTCATTCTCTCTTCACAGTGACATCTGAGAACTTCAGCGATGGAGACCGGCAGCGAGGGGAACGGAGGAGCAGAGGGACTGCACCCTGGGTTAGATTGCACTGGAAGCTCAGATAAGACGACAGGAAAGGGCAGACTCAGGCAAGGGGAACTGGCTGGCTGGGGCTACTGTTACCCCAGGAAGAGCTCACTCATCCCTTAGATCACCTGCCACACCTGTGGAGGCCAGGATCTGATTCAGTCATGCAGTGCCACCAGCCAGGAGTTGGGAATCGGTCACCAGAGCCTCAAATTGTACTCTATGTGAACTGATAGAGACTAACTTCTGCAGGAACAGCATACACAAAGTCACTGCACTGGTGGTTTTACATGTTTTGGCCAAAGAAATACAAATATGTGTCTACTTAACATTACTGGAAATCATTTTCCAAAGCATATCAAAAACTTTCCAGGCAGTTATTGGTTTCTATAAATTTCAGTGGAGAAACAAAACTTGCAGAGATGCTTCAAAACAGGCTTGATATAGTTATTTGTCAAAGTAATATCAGTGACCAACAACTTTTTAATGCAAGAAATGACCAGATGTGTATAATTTTTCATGTTCATGCTTGTCTTGGTCAGATTTTGCGTAAGCATAGCAAATGAATGCAGCACTGCTATGTAAAATCGTTTGTCTTCACACAGTTGCAGTAAAGTGTGATGAGGTAGAATTAGAATAGCAAGGTTTCAAGTCTCTGCAGGTTGGTTTTACATCTCACTGAAATAAGTGAGGACCACTAGCATTTGCTGATTAAAGTCTATAAAATATTAGAATATACTATTTCCAATTACCATTTCCAGTTGTTCTGTTTTAAATGTTAATTTGATATCTTATCACTACACAATACTCAACCAAAAGGAGCAATGTTGACTCTGGTAATGATGGTATTTGTCATTGTGTTTGACTTTTTTTATAAGCTAAACAATTTCTAGGAAGTGGACATGGAAAAGTTGTGATGCAACTCAAGAGACATATGGTCAGTCTTAAAGCTAACATTCCTGACAACATGCAAGCACACACACACATACACACACACACACACACACACTGGTAAAATAAACCACAATGTAGTATCTTCATCTGGAGTGCATTTCCTTTCCCCCAGGTTGGCATATGGCCGTTGGTTCCTGTTTTACACCAAGGCATCTCTCTTTTGTAGTTCCCTGCCTGCACAGAAACAATTGTCTTACCGCTGGAAATGGGATTGATCTATAGGGACAAGGACCTTAGGCTTGCTTTCTGGGTGTTGAAAATCTAAAGCAATAAGATGTACTAATAATCTCCACATCTGGAAAAATCCTACATGGTGGATTATGTTGGTTTAGGATATAGTTTTGACAAGCACAGTTCCTAGTTTTTCTTAATTCTCTCACCAAAAAGCAGAGAGGTGCAATCATCAGGGTCACACACTGACTCTAAACACAATCCAGAATGGAAATTTAAGAGGATAATAAAGTTACATCAAGCGGCTGTTTAATGAGACAAATTAGACAGCTCAACCCTCCTGCCTCCGTGAACACACTGTGGAAAAAAAAACTTAATTTGTGTGTCCAGTTTTATAAGGTGAGAAGTGAGGAGACAGTTGTGTTCAGCAGCAGCGGTGGTGATTAATTGTTTTGTGTGAAATAAACATGTCACCAAATGATCTTCTATCACCTTTTTAACCCAGCAGAGGTGGTGACCAGGAGTGGTCACAGGAGCTGTGAAATGTTGTGAAAGTTTTAGAGTGAAGGTAAACAGCCTCTCCCATGGTGGGCCTGTACCCTACACAGAGAAAGCACATGTTTCCCATTGTGGTTAAAAGGGAAGGGGATTAAAGTGTAGTGCAGCCGGAGCCACAGTCATACACCCCATGGTGGGATCACAGTCCTCTTAGGTCTTTCAGTACTGCTGATGCAGCCCGGTTGGAAGAGGCTGGTGCGTAGGGAGAAGACCTGGCCAGATCTATCAGATGGACTAGTCAGTCCTCTAGAGCCCAAATTTGAGGCCTTTTTTGGGGGGCCGAGGAGGCAGGCAAGTTACCATGTTGACAGAAATGCCTGCCTGAGTTTGGCAGACACTCGCGCAAACACAGGCTGGGTAAGGATTATGAAAAGGTGTTGAAACTGAACGGATTTTGCTTTTCAGAGGCCCAGTAGTGTCCCTATGAAAAAGAGATCACCTTCAAAACTCAAATTAAAGACAGAAACAGAAGTGAAGAAAAAAAAAGAGATGAAAGGTGGAGTTAGACTGGAAAAAAAAGACCTGAAAAAATCAAGTTAATGGTCATTGATTGTGGCTGCCAAATATAATGTATTAACCACAGGTCCTCAGGGTCAAATAGGCCACATACAGGTGGGGACAGTTAAAGCAGGAGACTGTGACTGTGCAGCCAATTAAAGGACACTTTAAAAAGGCAAATAGTGCAGGGGACATTGAGGAAGATATGCATAGTGGAGCATATCTGCACTTACCAAAAACTGCCAATTAACTAACACCCCATGAAGCTCAGCTGTGACCACTTCAGCTGGACAGCTTCCATGTGCAGTGAGTAAAAACCCCTTCTGTGCAGGGTTAGAAAGGATGTAGAGGGAAGGTCCAACACTGTTTGCGTGTTAACTGAGCTTCATTCAAGCAGATTTTCAAAATTTGGACCCAAGTCATAAAAATTATGACTTGAGATTTGCCTTCAAGACTTGACTTGACTGGTCTACTGGTATGGGATTCTCACCCAAAAAAGTTTAAGTCAAGTATTCCAAAAAGCTAAAAAGCGTCATTCTTAACCTTTTGGCCTCAAAGCCTACACACATAAACGTAGATAATTACATGTCTACGTCGTGTCTATGTCTGTCAGTCTGGCGATGCTGGTGGATCTGCTTCTGTGGATGTTTGTGGGTGGAGGGATTTTGTGCAGGGCCCGAATGTTTGTGCAGATTTGCAGGACTTTCTCATCCACAGAAACACGCCTGGTGAAAGAGTACGGCATGTTAATGAGCATCTGCGTGGCTGTGTTTTGAAACTGGAAACAGATTTATGTAGTGTTCAGCTCTTTAAAGGTCACACTGAACAAGTTAGCTCTGCTCAGTAAACCCTGTTCCCTCTCTGATCCAGGTGATGCTCGGCCAATAGTTTCACAACACATGGGATGGAGATGTAAGCACCTCTCTGGCCACTCTCTCCTCCTTTGTGACATCAGTAGTTTCCAATTCTGATGACGCCACAGATTCACACATTCAGCATCGTTGATTAATTGGTTACTATAAGGCTGTTTCCGTTTAAAAAAAAAAAAAAAACACTTTGTGGAGGCTTGAATTGTTTAATCCAAACATGCCTCCAGGCGCAAGGACGGCCACAGAGCAAGATGCCCTGGCATGGGATAAAATATCAGCCCCATGGTAGCAGAATTTTTCTAATGACACTGATCACAACGTTACATGGGATAAAGTTAGAGGAAATATCTGTCAAACTCCCTTGATTACAAACATCCTTCAGCAACTCATGTGAAACGGCACACACACTTAAATACACATTCATGCATTCAAGGCGTAGAAGCACGCCATTGCATGCGGATCTGTGTGTGTGTGTATATACAGTCTATGCACACATCAACAAAACATGCAGGACTCCAAATGTGAATGTCAGGGATTGCAACGGTGAAAAAAGGTGGGATGAGGAACGTATCAAGGCTAATCCAGGCAGGGATTAGGAGAAGGCATATATCACCAATAATAAACAAATGACTAACTAACATTCCCGGTCTGTGTGGTTACAAGCCCCGGGGCTCCAGCTAGAACCCAGCAGGGTCTGGATCCAATCCCTGCTGTTTATCAGTGCGAGTGGAAGCGGCCACTTGTGAAACCTCCATGACAAACACTCAGGGGACAAACCCTGAATGGCAAACAGAGGAGTCCGACTATTGATTTACAGCTCAGACCTCGAAGTCCTTAGCCTGACATTCAGACTTACCACGACATTATTCACTCTGACACTGCCTTCTTGTCAGCCTTATTCTGTGGGGTGACGGTTGGATTTTATAGTGCAGTGATTAAACCAGCATATAGCTTATATTACCTAACTGTTTTGGATTATTGACAATGAGTCGCAAAAGTCCTTCACTTAGCCCTGCTTCATAGATAAAACAATTTGCTTGAAATTGTAATAGATACAATTTATAAAACACATTTTATAGACTAAACAGATTAATAACCAAATCAAAGCAGTGGCCTTTACTAACATGTTTCAGTCAACGCAACCTGTTAATACAACCAACTCATGTTACAAAACACAGCATCCTCTTTTTTTGGATCACTTGCTCAGCATGTGAGTGGCAGTACAGGGGTCCAGGATCATGCCACAAAGTCCTCCAGGTTAGGGGCAGAGGGACTTTTATAGCACAAGAAGTGAACATGAGAAGCACACCTGTTTATCATTATTGACAAAATATTGACTGCTTTTCTAGGTGTTGCTATGGAGATTATTGCAGAGGAATGTGGGACAGATAAAGTAATGGGCCATAAATTCCCTTAAGTAGTTACAGGGTTGGTTAATTAGCAGTGTGTGATGAAACTGAGATCAAAGGTAAAGCAGTGAAAGCAAGTTGTAATTTGGTCAGGGCAGTTTTTTTTCTGCAGCCAGGAAATAGTGCATGAGGAGAGAAAGGGCTTCCACTGGAAATGCAGACATGGCATGTTTTCCTCAATCTCCTCTACCAGCTCTTTTGTCTTATGTGAGTAACATCAGATGAGATGCTCCGCCAAGTCTTAACTTGGGTGGATGTTTGGAAGCCTTAATCTCACCCTGTACATGGGTGTGTGTGCTTGTGGGTGTGCTGAGAAGTAAAGTCTTCCCTTTGCTCTAATCCACCTATTTTGTTTCGGTCCACTGTTCAGATTCAAGGTGGAAAAGTGCCGAGACGGCAACGTTTTGCCCTCTCAGTCTGTCTGGGCCACAGTGCTTTACCTGCTGAGCCCAGAGACTCACCAAGCCTGAAGGACCGTGTTTCTTTAACCCTGTCCCCAAGCATGTCCCTGGCCCACACAAAAGCTATCTGGGGCGCGGCTGAGAGCTTTAGCAACAAAATAACTCTTTCAGTCTACACTCTGCATGGTTCTGACTGCAGGGCAGTGAGGTCGCCAATACCAAGACTCTTACTGGACCTCCTCCTCCTCCACCCTTCTAATCTTGGCCTACATGACTGACTCCAACTGAAAGCACCACACGCCAGAGGTGGGAGCCAAAGGCACAGTGAGACTCAACAAAAAAAGACCACCTGCTCATCAAACTAAATTGCACTCACTGAAGGCAATGGGGAATAGAGAGAATGAAAAGGAGGGGAGGAAAAAAAAGTAAGAATAAAAGAAAGACAAGTCACTGCTCTCCCTCTGTGATCTTGGCAGACAAAGGAACAAATTACATTTCTGCGTCATGGCACCCGAGGGTCAAAATCGGCATAGGGTCCCTCTCAGTGCTGTTTGTGTGCGAGCATGTTGATATAGGTTCCCACAAGAGAGCCGGAGAGGTACACAGGCCTACCTTTCAGCCTTTCATCTTGGCTTCTTTTGTATTCTGCTACACTTGTGTCTGTTGTCTCTCCCCTCCATTGGGCAGAATTGGCTCTTATTATTCCAAACAGCATTATCTTTATTAATGCCACAGGTCTCAGGACTATGCACTCCCTGGGAGCTGGGTCTGGAGAGAGCTGCAACCAATCTCCCTAGATAAAAGCTCAGCGGAGAGCTGTATGCAAGCCAGACAGCTCGGACAGGCCTTCATCCTCCCTCCTCATTGTCAGAGAGAGGTATAGGCGATGGCTTTAATCTTAGCACTTTCAGTCAGACAGAAACATTTGAACTGAGGAGCAGCTCTAGAAGGCTATCAGAAGTCAGTTCGGGTTGTTAGCCACTAGCCAGAACAAACAAATTGTATTATTAGTGACTGTATTTAGATAAAATTCAATAAAAAGAAAAAAAAATACTCCTAATGAAAAAGTTTTAAAACCTGGAAATTGAGGGAGAGGTTTTGGAGTCACAAACTGTTCAGGTTGTAAGTCATGAAACTATATCTCCCGGTGCTGCAGTTTATGAGTGTGCCCTCCGGTTCTACTGTGGCTTATATTGTTGGACCTGAGGCCGTTTCCCAAAGTCAGCCATGCATGACGAGTTATTTTAAAGGTGGTGTGGAGAGCTGACGTGTGGCCAGGCCAGGGCAGGGCAGCGGCTGGGGTCTCGGCTTAGTGCCTCAAGCCCCTCGCTCCAGTGGTCACACAGCATCAGCTCCCGGCCCGAGCCCGGACACTGATTTATGGGACAGGGGGATTACCATCAAACCAGCCGTGAGGACCACCCAGATGGTGGCACAGGACGACAGCCGCACAAACACACACAGGCACACATGCACGCAAAATTCAAATATACTTGTGCGTTCACACAAGTGCCTATTTGTAACTTTTCACACAGATTTCCACAGAAATCCACACGCTTAAACAAACACTGACTAAAACGCAAACAAAAATCTTGCTATTTAAGATGTTAAATATTAAAACATGAAAGCTTTCTGGGAATAAGCAAACATGAAAAGCTGCATATGCCATTTGTAATGACCCTGTTAACCACTCAAGTGCAGTGGGAGGGATTAGTTTGCTGAGGCTCCCTCATCACCACAAAGCGAAGGAGCCAACTCTGCTCATCAGGGTTCAAATGTATCTACAGGATGTCCCTAGTTAGAAGTAATTCCACTTAGTCGCGTCATACTATTTTTTTTTTCTCACTTAAGTTTGCATAATGCACAATTGAAGAGTGGCGACTTGTGTAATTTTCTATCTCGACCGAGCCAGGTCCAAAACAAGAGGCTTGCATGTACTTACAGATGGTGGAGCAGAAGCCAAGCTCAGACTCTGGCTTTCATCAAAACTTTTCGTAAATTCTCTGAAACTGGTGACATTCAACTTGATCATGACGTTTAATAACTTCACTTTCCGTCTCGCTTTCATTCTGAATGCATTCACCATCCTTAATACTTTTCCACTGAGCCACATTTTCGTCCAAGAACATGTGCAATTACACTGAGAGAAAGAGGAAAAAAGGAAGAAAAGCACATATTTCTCACTTGCCAGGGCACAGCACAACCCAACCTCAAGGCACCAGTTGGATGAGCAGAACAATAAGAGTCAATGACAAATCGGACGTGGTGCTTTCCTTGGGCAAACACTCACCTCATAAAGGGAGACAGGTAGGCAAACACTCACCTGCCCTAAGCTAATAACACATGTGGAGGCAAACACACAAACACACACACATGCGCATACTTGAGCTTGTCGATATGTTGAGACAATGATGGGAATTAGACAAAACTGTGTTATTGTAAAGATGGGATTAGATTTGCCTATAAAAACTACAGTACAAAAAAAAGGACTCTACAAAGAGGAATGCAAGATATTTTTGACTCTTTGTGCTGCATTACATTGCTATGCGAAACATGGAAATAGGCTGGTACACGACTATAATGTATATGATAGGCTCTCTCTGTTTAGGGTTTCTCTTAATCACTGCACTGCAAAAATAAACAGAAAATGCATTATTTTAACTAAGGCCATAACAATGACTGCAGGAGGAGGATTTAAGAAGCTTTTATAATTAGTTGCACATTATAAACCATGTCTGAACCTACCCTCCTCAAAACATGTGCATATGTGTGCATGTGCATTTCTGACTGTGCGCGAGAATGTTTAATAAAAAATGTCTGCACGCTCACTGATGACTGTGCTCACTTTCCTACCAAAGAAATCACACACATTTTCCCCTAAGGCCTTCTTTCCCAGCAAAGCAGAGCAAGCCTCCGGTGACAGCACCGCTCCGCTCAGTGAGATGCACCCTCAACGCTTCCTGACCATGTGACTCCCTCCGGCCTTCCGATTGGACACTCCGAGGCGGAGAGGATGAGGAGAAGAGGGGGCGGCGGCGGCGGGGAGCGGGCTGGCAGCGGACACATGAGAGAAAACAAATTCCTGCCCCATTGCCATGGAGATGAGTCAACAGCAGGTCGGGGGTGGGGAGGGGGGGCAGAGAGGGCCGGGGGTTGTGGGGCACAGGCTGACCTGCTCTAGTTAACAATTCATGCCCGTATCCGGCTCCCAAATGATTGGGCAAACACGGAGTGCTGCAGAGTCAAAAGGGCCCCAAGGGGCTGAGAGAGGGGCATCACCCTGGGGTGACACGCTGACAGGCACACACTGGTTGGTAGAGGGTGGACCAGCTGAGGGAGTTAGGGATAGGGGGCACCAGTAGAGAGGGGGAGGGGGGCTGATGGGATGTGGGAGAGGAGCTAAGTACACTGAGTACCGCAGGCTACAGCACAGTTACAAAATAGTATTGATGGCTGTGGCTTTGGAAAGCAGTGTAATTAAATGATTTGTGTAAAAATGCCATTTTGAGGATGAGAACAATCTCTTCAGTAAACCACAGCAAATATCACCCCGCAAATGCTGTCTAAATTCTTCATGTTAAGCTAAATAATTAGCAACATTTGGCTCCCAGTTGTGCCAACAGTCAAAGTGGGATTTGTGTCAGTTTTATAAGCCTAAACCGCAGTAACACTATAAGTCTGTGGAATACATCTGCTCTGTTACAGATAGTGAGAACATTTTGCACATGTGGGTGAGCCACTGGAGCTGCAAAGCAAAGTACGGCGCTAGTGGACAAAAAAAAAAAAAAAAAAAAGATGGAGATGAGGACATACATAACATCATCTTTTGACAACTGAGCTTCCCAAAAGGGACTCAGGGTTACGCATTCAGACAAAGAGGAGATTTGCAGGAGAGAACTTTAGCACCGAAACACCACAAACACACTGTGACTATTTGCAGCGTCTTTAAGAACTTCCATACTCACCACAAGATCCTGGGAAGCAATTAAAGGTTGACATCTCATTCCAAGATTTCGGAATCCTTTACTGTGAAAAGAAAAAAAGGAGGACACACGTCACTTCACACACCAACTATATAGTATTACATTGCTATATCTGCTTAACTCTTCGCTCTCCATTTGTTCAGCTGGGTTCAGCTGGGTTTCATTTAGGTAAAACAGTGTTAGAGCATGTAATATGAGGTACAAATGGAAAATGGTTCAAAGCCTCAACCCACAGGACCAGGTTCCAAAACACTGACCACTTTACGGCGGAGCACAGCGCCGCTTGACAATAATGGGTCAGAGACTGAAATAACAGACGGGCAACGGGTGGATATCATCAGTGTCACATCATACAGAAGACGAACCACAAGGCTTCAGTACTGTACTTATATTAGGCTAGACTTTTGGTAATGAAAGCGTTTGTGTCAGTCAGCAGAAGCTGTCATATGTGACTCTATGCGCTGTCACGGCTTGGTTTCCTCCCCAGACTGGCAAACCAAATCCCATTATCCAATTGGCCATCTTACTTTGATGTGCTGAAATGCCACTATTACAATAGACCTTTCACTGGGCAGCGGTCTAAGGAGGGTGTGTTTAGCAGAGACGACCGGTTACTGGTTCTCCACTGCCACTCGCGTCAGAGCAGAGTGTTTTTATAAACGCTGCTGAAGCATGTCCTTCCTTTAGTGGGAATTAGGATCCTCTCTATAATAATACACCCAACAAATCTTACAAATGAAAAACAGGACTGCATTATTCGCAGTGTGCCTGTCAGAGAAAGAGAGGAGAAAAAGGAACAAAAACAAGGGGAAAAAAGTAAGACGATGATAAAAATAGCAGATGTTGAGAGTCACTTCTCGAAAGGTGTGTCATTCAGGGAGCTTGGGACGAACTTTTGGCCACGCCTGAGGTCTAAATTTAGCATATTTACTAAAATAAAAAGTGAGTTCAGTAACTGGCGCTGGAACGTTCTCCTCCCCATTCATGACCTCAGTGGTGCAGCCGCGTCACTCATGACGAAATACAAACCATATAAAACAACAAAAAAAGACCTCCTCAAATACTCTCAGTACATAAGGAAACAACCGCGATTTAATGTTCCCTGTAAATGATCCTATTAAGGCAATCCAAGTCCAAATCAACAGAAAAATATGGCCTTGCACATTCTAAATTTAGAACAGACTTTGAGCATAAATTACCTTTTACATAACAACTTTAAACAGCACACAGTCTCTAGTTTGATACTAAGAGATGTAGAACTAAAGCCTTGTTTCTAGGCATGTATACCTGACTGTGTGTACATAGGCTATATAAGGGATGTATGCCACATGCAGAAAGCTACTGTTTGTTTACTGTATCCATACATGCCGGGGATGAGCCTGTGTGTGGCGCGCTGGCGAGGATGCCCCTGGGGCCAGGCTGAGGAGTAAGTGAAGCAGAAGTCCCATCTAAGCTCTAAAGCATGCGAGTATCAGGCCTGTAACTAAAACACAAGCATAAACACAGGCGATGTTAGGGATTACACCCCGCAATACCGCCGCAGGAAACCGCAGGCTGCACAGGTGTAACCATCGCGGCGGACACGACTGACAGCTCATCATCTGCTTTTGTTGGCTGTGTGAAACTTGTGTAAACATCTGCGGGCATTTGTATGTCTCTCCCTCTGTGTGTGTGTGGAGTGGGAGCCACAGGTGAGCAGGACACACACACACACACACACACACAGAGGGATTACAATGGCCTAATTTCATGTCAGAGAGGCCTTGCGGCACAATACCACACATACTTTGATTGTAAAATCTGTCTTTTGAGAAATTACTGTTTCACCTACTGTATTTCATATTATTCGTCTCACTTTCTCCCCGGAGTTGATCTGTTACGTACACATATTAAAAAATGTCCACGAGCAGCAATAAATCAAAGAGCCGCAAGAGACATTTTAAACATCCTTTACACTGATTGGATGTTTTTTTTAAAACATTACGTTTTCTACAAAGCAAAAAGGACATGATTTAGTGAGAGCAGCAGGGATGAAGGGAGAGGAAAGCTCATTTCCTCAGTGAACAGCACCCTCTAGAGCAACACCCTACATTGTTAGTGTCTCTCATCACACATACATACACATACACAGCAGAAAATCATACTCATGTGTAAAATGCCAAAATCCTGTCTTTTCCTTTAGCTGCGAAAATGAGGAAATCAGGGAAGCTCTCAGGCTTATTGTCATTATTATTTTTTTTCTGTTGAAGATACCAAATAAGCGGCTTGTCTTGCTGTCAGGCTTAATGCTGAGCCACATACGTACGATTACAGAGGTGAGGCTGAAGCACTCATTTTCCCAGTGTGAGTTGATAATGAGGCAGGCCGTTATTAAGATGTTTGCTTTAATCGTGTTCAGTGTTATTAGGGGCGGGTTACTGTACACAGGAGAGATTAATGGAGGCCACGCATGACGGAAAGAGCTGCGGAGGCCAACGATAAGCCAGCTACCCACAACTGTGAAGCGGGCTGAGAAATATGAGCGCACAGTAGGACATGAAACCCAGCAAGACAAACCTTTCCCTCTCTCTCTCTCTTGCTCTCCCTCTCTCTTTCTTCCTCTCTCTGTCTCATTCGCCCTCTCTCTCTCTCTCTGTTCGCCTCAAATCATGTTACACAACCACAAAGGAATGCCTCGTATATCGGAGACAGATTTAAAACAAGCGGAAAAGAAAGGAACAGTAAAGAGAGGATCGCAGAGGGATCCATAGAAGCAGTCGCCGTTGTTCGGCTCACTCGTGTTTGCGTAAAAAGGGCGACATGGCAGGGAGCTTGGCAGTGCTGTAAAGGCGCTCTGCAGTGACACACAAGCCCAGACACATACGCACCTAACTGCTTCACACATGCTTACATAAACTAAATCAGCCCGAGACACACGGTCGCGCTCACCAACCAGGGAGCACTACACGCTTCCTCTATATTTTTCCATGCCATTAATAAAAATGGACAATGTACTGTTTTAATACAGTTTGTTGGAATGTGTGGAGCACTTGAAAATCCATCATTTTATGAGCTTTTAAACTTTCCCACAGAATTCCCACCGTTTTTCCGTGCATTTGACCCACATGCATTAAAGTAGCACCCAATTAGGACAGCACACCGAGCCTGGAGTGGGGCACTCATATGCTGCTCAAACATGACATATAGCCCACATATATCCCACCACCCATGTTTATGAGACCTTTGTTGCATTCGAAACAATGCCATTTCCTGACAGGCAGACAATGGAAAATCATTCATTAACTACAATTATACGAGATCTCTATTTTCTCTATTTTTTAGTATTTTGAAAAATGTCAAAGTTGCAAACTAAGGTAAAAACTGAGCTGAACTGTGTCTTTATTATTTCCCCTTCATGGCTAAAGCACTTTGACAGGGAAACAAAAGTTGGATTTGGTTTACGTCAACATTATCCGTGTCTTTGTTGCTATATTTCATTTCATTTCAACAACCACAGAAATCTAAGATTAAAATAAACGTTATACGCATCCTCTTGCACTCAACAGTTGGACTGCATTAGTAAAAGGTGTGTGTGTGTTTGTCTATGTGTGTATCAAGTTAGCAGAAGGTCAGAGCGGTGAAGTATTGGAGCAGTGTTTGCTCTCTTCCATGTACTCTTGGGGACCAGCCTGTTTGAGAATTTGAACAGTGACGTGTGAAACCCGTAAAAACAGGGCACAGTGCTCCTCTATTTGCTTAAGAACACTGCCATTACAAAACAAATCCCTCAGCCTGCATTCCTCCTGTCCATCAAACCCTACCTGTTACACAAGGTATGACACAGAGAGGAAAAGGTAGTTACCAGAAGAGCTACGTGATGGTGAGATGACTTGCAGTTTGTTCAAGGTTTGTCAGCTCCCTGACCTTCATATCTGACCTGTGGAAAGAGGCATGCATCCACAAGTTTGCATGAGTGTAAATTCTCCCTCTGAACATGTGCAAACCAATACAGTCTCACACTCAGTCAAGAAACTTCATGGATAGGCATCTGATTTCCCTAGTTGAGCTCTTTTTTTAATACATAAATCAATAAAAAGGATAATGGGAAATAATGGAAATATGGTCAATACATGACACACTGCAAACAGTATAGCTAAAAAAATGTAATCTACTTTCGTTATCTGCCAAATGCAAAGGCGATGATGTAGTTGTCACTCATGACTAAACCACTTTTGCTATGTGCTGCCGTTGGCTGAAAGCTGCATTTGACCTACACAGTGTGTTGTTAATGCTACAGAGGTGAAATGATTATTTGATCAAGAAGACAAATTAGCATCTACTCTTAATAATAGATTAATTGTTTAAGTTTTTTTTTGACCAACATTACAACCTCTATAATGTGAACATATGGTGCTTTTCTCGGGTTTATATATTCAGAAAATTAATAACTTTTAGATTTTGGATGTCAATCAGAAATTGTAATTGGCATTTTTCACTAAATTCTGACATTTTCTAAATGAAACTGATTAAAATATTAGCGCAGAAAATACTTATTATCTTCATTGTTGTTGAATCTGCTGAGCTTCTTTGATTAAATAAATTGTCTATAAAACATGAAGAAGCTTGACAATTCCTAATCAAAGTGATGGCTCATCAAATGCCTTGTTTTGTCCAACTAACAGCTCTTAATACAAACATATTTCATTTACTATGATATAAGGTAAGTGAAATCAGCATATTTGAGGAGCCAGAACCATAAGGAATGTGGCATTTTTGCTTGAAAATTGATTTGAACAATTATTAAAATAGCTGCCAATTAGTTTATACTAAACCGCATACTTAATGATTTATACCTTTGATGTAAACTGTCATGAGAGTCACTGTGCTGCAGTGTGTCATGACAGATGATTTTCCCCATAAATTTTATCTTACATTTTAAAACGCCAAAGGCAACAGACAGTTTGATAGCGGAGCCTTGTCTATGTTATCCTCCTTAGAGTTATCCTCAAACATTTTAATGCTGTTTTCAGCAGATGATGCCCAACTCACTCTTATGTAACATGTGATTCAGCCCCATGAAAACACACTGACGGATCTGATAGTAAAGCTGGGGTGGCACTGGGTGGAAATCCATCAATTGGAACATATGAAAAGGGAGAGAGAGGCACCACAAGATTCCAGCCCCCTGCCCTTCCCTCCCCTCCCTGCTATCATCCTCGTATCAGAGGAGCCATTGGGAGAACTGGATGTGATTTGTATGTGTGTTTTTGAAGAGGGGTGCTCATAAACAGCCATGAAAGGGGCCCCTCTATTCAGCCCGCCAGCAGAGATGCGCTTCACTGGGCCGGCCTTTTGTTTTCCCCTGTTCACAAAACCGTAAGCACAGAAAAAAAAGGGGTTGATTCTCTCGATGTGTGCAGGCCCAAATGATGCCATTAGATTGGGTGCCCGCTTTGGGTGAAAAAGGCTTCAGTAGCGTTTGAAGTGATTTAAAAGATGCATGAGAGAGCTGCCTGCAAATCCTATTTGGGACCAACACTGGAGGAGAATAGGGAGGTAAAATGCCAGGCTAGTGATCATTCTATAGTATGCAAAATTGCTCTCAACTCGATGAGTGCCGTGGATGTTAAAACAAAAGCGGCGGAACATTCCTTTGTCACGTGATGAGGGTCGATGTGCTGCAGTGGTGCAGGGGGTCAGGAAGTTCACCAAGCTTCCCACGCTGCCTCACACCATAAGATCATGCTTATAGCCTGTAACGCTCTTCATTATTGGCAGGGGAACTTTGTTTCCACAAGGGCCAGTGCCCAAGTGCCCACACAGGGATGAGCCGTCAGAAAAACAAACGCACCGGACTTCCTCATCAGCATGACAAGGCTGACTCACCAATAACACCCAGGAAATGAGAAATTCATTCTTACAGAAACTGGATGTTTTTCCACTGAGGTTTGTGATGTCACAGCAATACACTGACTAAACGGTACAGGTATGTCATCTACTGATACTGTAACACTATACTGCAAAAAGACAAAGTGCCTGTACCTCTCAACTGAAACGGTCGAGGACCACTCAAGTCAAGCTAGCAGGTGTCGACAATGACACTCTGCCAGCCGGTGGCATTGTGCGGGGCATGTCATCGCGGTGCCCGTTTGTCGACAGCAACCTAATAGGCATGAGAACCTGACGGCATCAACAAAGGGACAGTGCCAAACAAAACCATTTGTTGTGAGCGAGAGGGCTCCTGAACAGGCTAGGTCCGGTTCCACTGCACTCCGCTCAGCCTTCATTTCCAGTTACATTATGTCTCCTTGATGTCTTAACTTACAGGAAGAACATTTCATTTTTGTTTTTTTTTTCATAAATTATGCGCTATTTTCAGCAGCCGCCTACACTTTCTCTCAGACAACCTTTTCAGTGCTTGAATTCATTGGATGATGCACTTTGTGCGTGTTTGTGTGTGTGGCTAGAATTTCTTCTACTGTTGCTGCTGAACCGACAGACTGACTGACAAGACCAGTCCTTTTTTTTTTTTTAAACATTTCCCTGTTTTCATCTAATAACATTTAGGATCAATAAGCTGGAAGATAAGATCTATGAAAGAATGACTTTTTGTTACTGGCTATTATTATTGGCGTGCAATTAGTTATGTAATTACTTGAGGTTTTGACTGTGTATAACTTTCCTCATTCCAGGAGCTGCACACGACTGTGCACATGGGAAACATTATGGGAAACATTTTTTGGAAAAGTTCCTCCTTCAGCAACGCTTCTCAGCCTTGTAGAAAAAGGTAGCAAATGAGGTTGAAAGGTAAACGCAAAAGTACAGGTAAAATGTAATCTGTAAAAACATCATTATAAATCATTATTTATACAAAGCAGGTGAGCTAACAGTGAGTTGGTTTAGAAACATTCACTCACTCAAATGGACTCCAAACTCATGGGTTTTCCTCCCAGTTGGCATATTTGTCAGCTGTCTGGCCTGCCAAGCAATATCACCTCTGATTGCACATGACAGGGCAGTCAAATGCCCTAAATACCTCACTTATCAGCGCTTGTTAGTAACACAGTTGGAGAAGTTTGAGATAAAGTTTCTGCTGCAGACTACAGTCACCTCTGGGATGTATGGACAGTAGCTTTATGTGGACGCGCTGTTCTCCTCTCGACGGGCAGTCATAGCTACAGTATCGGCTTGTTCTCGAGGTCTGTCCTCCGCTCAGGGAAGGGCTCAGAAGCTATGTGGGGAAATTTTTCAATTCTAGTACCAGTAATTGACTAAAGATAAGCCCTGTGAGGAAGCATAAATGCTGAGCAGAAAAAATGCTACAAGAGGAAATGTGAACATGACGCTGCATCTGCCCGTCAAGAGCTTCAAAGCGATATGTTTCACAGGTACTTTACTATGTGGTATGCAAAAGATCATAAAATGTATAAACACAAAACCAAAACCCATGTTAATGAGAATGACATGGTGATATTCTATTCCTCCGGTATGCAACCACACTCGACAGGCTGCAGTAATCAATCATACTCGGGAGTTCCTCTAAAAAATACTCCTGAAAAAAAGGACTGAACTTATTCTTTACAAACCAAATGAAAAAATGATTTGTTTCAATGAACACTGAATTGTTCCGACAATGAGATGAGCCCAGGTTGATTCATTCGTACATTCCTTAAGGGGACACATTCACATGGAGTGTGTGCAAGACAATACAGGGTTTCATATTCTAAACGCTTCCCTGTGAAAGTAAGCAGCAGGTTCTCCAGGATGAAAATACAACTGGGGTAGACCTCAGAGGCCATGATGTCAGTGGAAGTCTTTACCAGGGTGCCTGATATGGGTCCTGTGGGCTCCTGCTGATAAGATTAAGGAGCAAGTCATTAGGAGACCCTCAGCAAACTGCTTGTCGGTTAACAATGCCGCCTCAGTCCCAGCTATCGGGCCATCTCACCGCAAACCGCATGTGGGCCCGCCGGACACAGGTAATCAGGGCTGCCAGAATGGGACCAGCTCCTCTTGCAGAAACCATAAACCACCACCTCCACCCTATAAAACTATTTCTACTAAACATATGGGATAGAAACTTGTGCACAAACACTTTCTATTACTGTATGAAGAGTGGGAAAAAACTGAATTCCAGTGGAATTGCTGGGCACTTTTGCGAGGACTCACTGTGTGCTGCATTTAGCGATGTCAAGCAAACACTTTCCACTTCTCCTCTGTCCTGTGTGACCCTCCTTGCACAAGTGTCGCCGCAGACTCTCTGTCAAACCGGTTGGTGGCGAAATCACTGTTCATTGTCATGCCTGTTGTCATGGATACACCCAGGTGTTGCTCACGAGCCAAGGGCAGGAGAATCACAAAGCTAAGGCGCTCGCTAATCCTTCTCCATACCACAGTGTGTCAATAATCAGGAATGCACTGCCTTAACTAAAGCATTGTTTCTCTGCCAACAAAAATCACAAATATAAGCACTGACACTGCCTCCGGGCACGGCCGTCTCTGGGACTGGAAAAGAAACGAACTAAAGAGAAACAACAAGAGTCAAAGATGGAAGAGGGAGGCTTTGATATCTCTCCAGACAGCTTAATACTGTCTAAATCATAAAGCCTTCTACTTCAGTTCATGGGGGGATGTATAGTGTTGTACTGTTGGGGATTGACTAAAGCAGTTGAGTAGTAGCTTTTTGATACAGTAGGACAAAGTCAGAGCTCCTGAGAAGACCAGCTGCTGTCAACAGTTGGAAGGCTTTGAACTAGCATTAAGCCCTGAGACAGCAGGAAATATCCTCTTCACTTCTTTGAACTCGGCCCCATTAGAGTTCAATTCAGAAAATAAAATGCAATGGAAAAATAATCTCACAAGGATTTAGACGGACGCACCTGACAATAGCGTCTGATCTTTGTGGACAAAAGCGTCCAAACCAAACTAGCGGTTGCCCACTGTTCATCTGTCACCGAGAAAATTTTTATTACTCCGCTCCAGAGCATGGTATGTGGCAAGTTGCCATTTTCACAGAGTGGAGACTCTTGAAAATTCATTTGTCTCCTGAGCCGGTGCTCTCGTATGTCTTGCTCTTAAGCAGCTGAATGGTAGTTGGCATGTTAAAGAGTCATCTCGACATAAAGCAGGAGCAACTCAGCGGCCTTACACACAAAAAAAACCCACAGCTCATACTTTAAGATCAGACATGCAGACATGAGTAGTTCTGAGTCCATCCTATGTGAGACAAGACAATAGCTCGCCTGTTGTCTCTCCTCCTCTCTGTCTTATTTTCTGTGTGTGTGTGTGTTTTTTTTTAAATGCTGCGGTATCGCAGAACAGAGGAGCGCAGAACTGGGCGAACGGATGCGGCCGGAGTGGTGAGACCATTGTGGAACGCCCCGCCACTGACAAGGTCCTCCTGAAAGCTTTATTGTGTGGGGCGGCTAGCCACAGCAAGTCCCGTTTCCCCGAGATGCAAGGCCTCGCTGCAAGCCACAACAATGAGCATCTTTGTCGGGCAACATTATTATCTTCGCACATTACTGTAAATGACAGGAGAGGGTAGTGTGTCGAAGAGCCCCTTTAATGAGCTCCAGGTATGTGCTCGTCATAAAACGAGAAACTAATTTAAACATTTGCCTTCGGTGTTTAAGAGCATGTAAGTGCTGATCTGAAAGCTGCTTCTACAGGAAGTAATTTTAAAAGTCTTAGCTCTGAGCAAATCTGATCATCTCTATAAAGACACCTCAGGATATGAAACAGAATTCTTTGGAGGCAATGTAAATTTAAAACCATTTATCTTAGCACCCATAGGTGAAGCTTTTACTTATATGGACACACAAGCTACTTGTTTTTTGGACAAAACTTTGATAGCCTTTCTGGTAGTTTGGTGACTTGAATTAGGTTTCAACCAAGATAACCAAGAGCCAAGATACGTCTATAGATAAACAACAAAAACTGCCTTCAGCCTAATGTTTTTGATTTGTTTTCTGCAGCTGGTGTGTTTTAAGTGCCAATCCAACTAGGACTGCACACATGACAAATTGCTTTGAAAAAGACAGAAAAGCACTTTTTTTAAGGAAGTATTGGTGCACAAGCTGACATAAAGAAATCGTCCTCATCTGCACAACAGGTAAACGCTGCAGAGACTGACTGATTTGTCCGTTCTTGGTGTGAAAGCACCCCGGAGAGCTAAAAACACAGATCATCTTGTTAAGTCAAAAGGTCAAAGGCAATCAGACAGTCGGAGGCACTTGACCCTTTCTGCTGGATTACAGCTCAACCTGAACTTGACCCCTCTGTCACCTGATTTAAGAGCCTGCATTTTAGATGGAGCTGGTTGGTTGAGGATTATCTGACCCCAGACTTGCAGAACTTGGCCCTCCTCACTTGGCAAGTGCTCACTCGTCCTGATGTCATGTGTCTAATTGCTCTCGCTGCGTGGGATGTGAAGTCTGATATAAGGTACATTGTTGACTGTGCACACGGGGCTGTGTGTGTGCGTGTGTGTGTGTGTGTGTGTATGTCATCAGGAGCCAAGCTAACACTTGCCTGCAGCTACACACACACACACACACACACACACACACTACACACACATACACACACACACACACACTCTCATGTCTTCACCATCACCCGCCACAACCTATCATTACCGCTGTCACGTAGCCAGCCACCTCGCAGCGGGCTCTCACAAGCCCTCGACAACCACCGGCACACACACACACCTGGAGGGCCAAACACTTAGTTCCCAGCTCTAGTGTGTGTAAACTTCGTAAACACAGCATTTTAAGACACACACACACACACACACCTATTCATATCCCGCAGCCTCAGCTTCTACCTCGCCCCTCCCATTCTCTGTAAAATATGTCTCACTTTTCTATCTCCCCGACCGCAAATGTTTTAGTGCTATTTAATTTATTTCCTTTGTTATCAAGTGCCACGCCAGCTGAGAGAAACGGCACACAAACTGTAGAGCCAGGTTGGCAGCCGCTTCCAGGCTGCTCCTGTGACTAGACAAACAACAGGGCACAGTTTGTATTCCAGTGCAAACACAGTGCGGAGAAACGGATTCTGAGAAGTCGAATGGCACAGCTCAACAAAAAGAAAAGGAACTTTCTAATCCAGCTCCAGGTTAGAACAGATTACGGTTCTACGAGCTTGATATTCGACCGCAATGTCTACCGCTTGCGCGCTCTCTTCATCTGTGTTTGCCTGAGCGGGGGCAACTCAAGAGTGCACACGGTTGAAGGAACGCGCAAGACCACTGAGCAAACACGCAGAAGACGTTGCGCACCTGAGCTCAGCCTGCCTGCCTAGCCTGCCACACGGGTGTGACCTTTACAAAAGCTGTCACTGTGATAAATCAGACACAAGGAAGAAAAACAAACAAAAAAAAAACTTCTGAAGATCCCTGCCTGCCGGTTTAGGGCTGCTCAGTACAAACAGACACTTCAGTCAGAGTTAATCGAGGGAACAATGGAGGACCACTGGAACGTGCTGCCCAACAGAAGCCCTTGAGAAAGACAAGAATCACTGCGGTGTTTGCCCTCCTTTGTCATGTTACAAGGTTGTCTCGGGCCTGTGCCTGCTCTGCACCAAGCCCCGTTCAGAGAGAGCTTAGCGTGTAGCAGGTTACTCTGATAGGTGTGCGAAACCTGAGACTTGTAAGCTTTGGAGGCAAACTGTGCAAACGGAGAATCCAGAAAAACAGCATGTCGCACCTTACTCAACCACTAAAAGCAGATTATCTAGAAGATCAATGCACTCTCTTACGACGAATTAGAGCATGAAAGACTTTGTGAAAAGTACAAATTGCGGCACACTGTTTAATGAAATTCAATTCAGCCTTTATAATGGATCTCGGCCTTCCTCGCTTTCTCCCTTGAAGTTTCACAGTTTGTCAAGTCTGTTTTAAAGGAGAGCTCCACCAACAGCAAAACACTAGAATTACAGTTACTAATAAACATGTGTAGAGTGGACATATAATTAGCAATCAATCAAATATTATGCCTAATAAATGTAGAGTGAGAATATACAGTATATGTAGTGCTAGCCTAAAACCTAGCCACGTCCAAAGCAAGGCTTACTTACTTCTCCCTAACTTGTTCCTGTACCTACAATTGTGCTGGTGTGTGCTGTGTGTTATGAATGACCTCATCAAGCCCTAGAATATACATCGGAGGGGTCTGGGCAACATCAGGGGCGAGTTACGCCACAGGGCCCCGATGGTGTCGCCCCGCTAACTTCATTTACATACAACAATATACAGGCCCACGGCCCACTCCCAAACACACACACACAAAAACACACATCATTCACGCAATGCTAAACTCAATCTCGCTCAGAGCGCGTCTGTGCACGAGCGCATCTGTCTGTTTGTTTGGAAGCGGGCTGAAGAGAGGGCAAGGGTCCCAAAAAACATGACATCTTTCCTTCAGCCCAGCGAGCAGGGTGTTTTCAAGGAGCACAGTGAGATGGTACAATGGGTCTGTTGCTCAAAATCAATTAAGCACTGATATATATTTTTTTTTTTTTCATCTTGTCTGACTGCACCGGTGTAAACGTATTCCTTCGCCTCGCTGCTGTTAGGGGCACAGTATGTGATTGCTGTGAGAAAAATGCAGAGCTGTCTCCAGTGAGAGAACTTGGGGAAAGATCCAGCCTCGGGATATGAGCGTGTGTGTGTCTGTGTTGTGTGTGTACATGCAGAGGGCTCAGGCATGATCAAACAAAGCACATCCAGGTACAGTATGCCATCTGTACTCCCCCCTCCAGCCCCCTAAAAATTTACTCTCCCCCGCCCTCTCCATCTCCAACGCAGGGTCTTTGCGGTGTATGGAGTGTCAGAATGAAAGAGGCCTTGTCTAAGAGGCTAATCCTTGAGCGATTAGTCAACGCGTCTCGATTAAAAGCTGGCAATGCCGCCACGCCCCCCCCACCCCCCCTCCTCCATCCTTCAAGCCTCCTCCACTGGAAATGGCAGCCCACAGGTGTCCATACAATGTGTCTCATTAGGAAAAAATGGGAGGCGGGAGGTGGGTCGAGGGTGACTTTCATATGAGACAGAGTAGAGGAACGAGGCAGGAGAAGGGCTGAACAATCGCTGACAAAAAAGTTTGACAAAGTCTGCAGGAATGCCAACACAGCAGCTCTGTAAGAAAAAAAAAAATTTTATTTAGCTTTTCTTAAATTCAGTTTTATATGCACGCTCTCTCCCTTGTTGCAGTTAAATGAGTTTTTTTCTTTCATGAAAATGTAAGAACCAAAAAAGACTGAAAGAGAGAGAGAGAGACTGAGGGAGAAAGAGAGAAGTGGCACATGTATTTTTGACAGATTATCCCTTCATCAGTCGGTGTTTTCTGTAAACAGCCATTTTGAAGTGGAAGGATTGAGAGCAGAGACAGGTATTTCAGCTAATCAGCCTCATACACCCTTGATTTCCATCAACATAAATACCTCATCTTAAGGGTATTCCCATGTCAGAACATGTCACCAATGACTAAAATATTCTGACTTTGATGGCAGTGTACACAATCAGGCATACATACAATTTAAATCGCAGTACTCAAAGGGAGCCACACTGACACACAAATGGTCACCGACTGACAAAGATAGTGTGTTTGTGTTGAAACAGTTGACTGTGGTTAAGTCTGTGAGGTGTTTTATGCCATATTCTTTGTGATAGGCAGTTACATTGGTGTGTACTAAGGGGGGTGATGTGTTTTAAGGGGGATGTGAGAGCTAAAGGCCCATTTTCTATCAACATGACAGAAAATGTGGAGGCATCAAAAAGCTTCTTTCTCTCATAGAAGAATACTTCCCCAATCACATCCATCGTGTGCCTAATCTTGAATGAAAGCTCCATGAGGGGGAGGGCCATGTCTTTGGAGACCGGACACGGAGAGGAATCACTTACCACTTTCCCCAAGAGACCCCAGCGAAGAAAAAACAAAAATAATAAATAATAAATAAAAATAGAAGAATAAAAAATATTACAGTAATCAGTTTTTTGTGATGATAACAGTTTAACATGAGTCACAAATAGTGAACATTTTATGTAATTACTGTGTACCCACGTAACTATCAGTGGCTAAATTCTTCCATTGTCATTGTGAGTTTAAGCCATTTTTCTTAATCTGCTCCTAGTTAACCCATGGCAGCTTGAGTATCAGGAAATGACCTTTGGCCCTGGGTAGAGACTACTGTACTTCCCCAATCACATCCATCGTGTGCCTAATCTTGAATGAAAGCTCCATGAGGGGGAGGGCCGTGTCTTTGGAGACCGGACACAGAGAGGAATCACTTACCACTTTCCCCGAGGGACCCCAGCGAAGTTATACAGAGGGGGGATTCAAATAACAATGGCAAGAGGGAGGGGCTGAATGTTTCCTGAGATCACATTTTGTTAAGAAGACCACAACACTTGCCAACCAGCCAGCCGGGCCGGCTGTACGCGGAGGTCCACGGGGTGAGAACACACATGGTTTGAGTTTGGCTCCATGTAGGACCGGGAGGAAAGAAGGGGCCTGGTAACAGGAACCCTCCAATTCTCACTTCCTGCTTCTGCTGGAAATGTGATCTGAGTGGCCGTCGTGCCCATCAACACAGAGCGCAGTGTTCGCCCGGCAGCAGAGGGGATAGCATGTTCCTGCACAGGGTACCCCATCACGGCGAATCAGGCTGTCAGCACCCTGAAACCGAGGCCGGTGTTTCCCTAGCGTGCTGGTGGGAGCAAAGACAATCCCATTCAATCACACTGTCAATCCTCCTGTGCCACAGCGGCAGGTTAGGTGACATTTCTTCATTTCCACAGGAAGCATTTGCAAGCAGGAGGGCTGACATCCGTGTGAGTTGAATGAGCAAGATGTGATGGGTGTTTCTCTCTGTTTTTTTTTTTTTTTGTTTGAGAGGAACTAGAAGCAACAATATCTTAAGTGCCATTAGGGAAGCAGCGACCTGGCTTTCAACTACATACAGTGGATAGATATTTACAGCTGATAATTACAGTAGAAAAAGAGGATATAGATGGGTGACGCATGGGGAGAGGCCATAATTAAAGGCTTGTGCAACCGTCTTGATTACCTTTGCTACCTGAAAGCCAAATCAATGTCTGCTCCTGGAGGAGAGAACTCCAGTTGACCTCACCGTCCCTCCTTGACAGCGGAAGATGACTCAACTCGGAACACCACAGGTTACATTTGGTCAAGTAAACACACCACGCTCATAAAACCGCTCGAAAAGGCCCACATGTACGCATCAGTGACCCACCTTTTTTAACCTATTACTAAAAAACCAGGGTTACTCTGGACAGTTTTGCAGGAAATTAACCAGCTTCTGGGTCGCGACAAAAGTTGCGTGGTTCTAAGTGTGTGCGCTGTTGTGTGTCCATGTGCACTGTGTGTGTTGCCAAGGCCTGAGCTCCATTGTTTATGCTCTGCTGTGTCTGGGTCAGCAGGGCTCTTGACTGAATTCTTGCCCCAGCATGCAGAAAGTTTTAACAGTGTTGTTGCAGGAGGAGGAATGATTACATTATAAAAATACACCACACCATATGTCGTAGTGAGAGCCCAAAACCACACAATGACATACAGTAGAATCCAGCGGGCCTTTAACCCCTGCGTCTGCGCCTCGCGAGCTGATACAGCCTCATAGCGGCTTTGGACACCACACTCACCTGAAGTGAGTTATTTTCAGAAAAAAGAACAGGAAGGGGTGTCTTCCAAGAGAGCAAGTGCTTATTCAGCGAGCCCCTGGCTGATGAAAAAATGGGACCAAAAAGATACACAAGGGAGAATTTATGCTTAAAAAGCGTTTGGCTCGCTTAACGTCTGGCTTTCAATCATCCTCTGTCGTGACCCCGGAGCTGGCAAGTTTAAAGTCTGACCAAACACATTAGCAGCTGATGTAAATGATGTCCACACTCCCTAAAACGTCTCCTTACTTCTCTTGAAGATGTGCCAGTGAGTGCAATTAGCCGGTGTAGTGTGTTTGGTTAGGGTGAGAACACGCTCCTGGGTCTCGACAACACTATTCAGCTATAGAGCGAGGCACAGTGGGAAAGGTACCGTCAGAGAAGAGCAAATGCAAATGTGGCTTTGGCAGCAAAGGTCATCAGTGCTGCTTCGCAGAAGTTCAGCTAACTTAGACACGGATGCACGGCTTTTACATACAAAGTTGCCCCTGATGCTTGAACCTTCCCACACAGGTTCATCCTGGTTGGAAGCCAGTCGGTTACCTCGATCAGAACCTCGCCCTCTTTCTTCCCGTCTCCATTTCACTCTCTCTGTGCTCTCCTTGTGTCTCATAACAAGACGGAGCATGCTCACTGTAAACCTCTTGGGGGGGGTGAAAGGGATTGGGAGATTAAATTTATTTTGAATTCCTTCCCCTTAATGTGGCAATTACCTCCCTCCCCTCCCTCTCCCTCACCTCTTCTCTCCTCTCCCAGCAGCACAGCGCGGAATCTGTTCCAAAGCACATCTCGCTTATGTTTTGTATACAGAGAGCATTTCTTTCACCCCCAGTCGAATCTCAAACTTCACAGCAGAAGTGGACTGCCACTCACTCAACAAGGATGGATTAGATGTGGGTGCAGGGTACGAATTTCTTTATCGGAGAAGGAACCAAAACCACTGCAAGTCATCACTTTTTATTCTTGTGTGATAGTGAAAGCAAAAGCACAGAGCTATTGACTCAAAAATGAAAAAAGGTTCCAAGGCTCCAGGGGTTGAGGAAATGTGCAAAAATACATAATTCTCTTATTTGTTGTGTGGTGGGTTTCTCCGCTTGAGAGCAAAACGTTAAACTAAACAAAAGTTAAACTAGTCTTGTGAAAGTTTCCTGAATGAGACAGAAGTAGATGGCTAAAGGCTTTAAAACCATAATTCTATGGATCTTAATCACACTCGTTTGCCACGTCATAAGCCAGGTCATTTGTGTTTAATCTTAGTAAGCAGATCAGAAACCGTGTGTGTGTGTGTGAGAGAGAGAGTGAGAGAGAGAGAGAGAGAGAGAGAGAGAGAGTGTGTGTGTTTGCTGAGCAAGATGCTGCTGTGCCATTTTTTCCCTGCTTCCAAGACAAAGGTCAGGATTGCTAAGGTCAGCTATGCTAGGGTTACAAAAGTGTCTGATGGTGACGTCCAAAATCCCTGATCTAAACCGCTTGTGTAACGAAACCAGCCGGTGATGTGAGATTTCTCGACTCAATTTTTTGGGCCTCTTTCCAATGCTCTGTGTCTACCCTCTCAGAGGAAACACAGGCTCCCCTTTGGTAAATGAATCCCACCAAAAGGCTCCATTTCCCTCTTTTCTTTGGTTGGAGGGCCAGTCGCAACCCCCCTCTTTTCACTGCATTTTCACACATTCAGTACATGCAAAATGGTCTTGTTTTCTATCAGCTAAGCTTCTTAATTGACCGATCTATGCAAGGCAGGATTAACTGATAAGAGGGGGTAAAGAAAGAGAGGGAAAGCAAAACAAAAAGAGGAAGTAAACGGTCAGCCGGGGGGATGGCGGGACACCAAAGGATTATCCCTGTCATGTGTTCTGTGATAAAAATACATCTTCAGATGTGTGGGGAGAAGGAGGAAAGACTTTGTGAGGCATCCAAGAAAAACATGCGCTATCAGGCACTTCGGAGGCACCCTCTCTCCAGGAGAGAACAGAGGAAGGCCCCTGCAGTGAGAATTCAGTATTTCCTCCACCAGTAGCTACAGTTAAGACACTCCGAGGACCTGAACTCTTTCCATGGGCCTGTCTCCGATGTTCTCTCGCAACACTTGGCTCACGTCCCTCCTCCTTTCTGTTTCTTTATGTTGCTTTACACAGCTGCCCAGGGCCCATTCGCGCACTAAATATTTTGTCGTCAAGTCATGCCGTAATGTTCTAATCTGTTCTTTCCATTGTTTGCTGAGTTGCCAGTATATTCTATGATTTTCAGTACAAACAAGGAAAGCAGGGTTGTAAAAGGAGGTTTCGTGCTGTTGCGAGATCTCCAAACTCTTTAGAGCAAAGCTGTCGAATGACTAAGTACAACAGGGACTGATATAGTCCATAACCTGTGAGTACACACACACACACACAGTCGCAGAATGCCAGCTGTGCCACTGACGTAGGTGGAGTCCGAGTATCAAGCCAACACAGGCCTTTATAATCGTGCTAGATTTATAGGTGTGGTGTCTTGTGTTCTATATCTAATTACAGATTTTTACAATGATAGCATGTTAAATGAAATGTAATACAAGAGCGTTCGAACCAGGACTTTCACCTAGACACAGCAGCCCTACCTTTTAATTTCACCATATAGGGTTTCAGCAAAAAAAGGGCTGATAGGCTTCCTCCTCAGGGGGGGTGCAGAGGTAATGTCGAAAAGCAGACGGGAATTTTTTTTTTCAGTCTGTCTCTCAATCTGAATCTCATTTTCAGCCTTATCACTCTTACCGGTCTATCTAAGCTCCCCCTCTCCTTCTCTCTATTTCTATGCCCCTTTCTCTTAATAGGGCACATTTCTTTAATCCCGCATTGGAAACAAACAAAAGGTGCCATTAAGTGGCATGCCCTCTGACTATATTTAATTAGGTTAAAACATGTCAAAATGGACAACTCTGACTCTAGGGAAATTCCAGCCGGGGATGACAGGGGTTGCTGGGTAGTGGGAGGGATTTGGTGGGGGTGAGGCAAGAGAGAGAAGGGGGAAGAGGGGGTTGGTGAAAGTCAAGCTCCATCTCGCTTTGATGGATTGGTACAGACACGGGGAAACTTTACACGCTGTTTATTTGACCATGCTTTCCGTACGCACGTATCATATTAGAAACCACAAGTGTCGGGAGAGGAGTCAGAAGAAAGGGCTCCTTCCTTCCCTCAACAATACCCGAGCTGTTCGGGCTGATTTATGCGGCGCAAAGGTCTCGGCGAGGGGAGAGAAACATACACTTTCATGTGTCACTCACTAGCACCCAGTGACACATCAAAGCTGTCATGTACACAAACACGCATAGGCATGAGTACACTAGTGCATCTGTCACTTGCCTTGATAATCTTCAATCTGACATCTGGTGATCGGCAAACAATTATAAAGCCATCAAGCAAGCAAATCCTGGTGATGTTGAAACCGTGATAAAAAGGCCATAAGGTGAAGCTGATGGCAGATTTTACCTTGCAAACTAGAAGCACCGCATATCCTCAGAAATATGAACTTAAATGTAATGTAGGAGGCACATTTAGTGCTTTTGTAAATGGAGGACACTTTCAAAATCACTCATCTGCTGTGAAATCCTCACAAACAAAAACACGCCATTATATTTGTCAGCAGTATTAAACATCACGATGCATCAAACTGCATTTCGGCTGAGTTCTGAGGGATCCCACTCTCCATGTGCCTTCACATTTGCAAAGCAGATGTCTCGATTAGCAAGAAAATCTGTCATTCCCCGACAACAAGACGAGGGACATAAAACACTTTGGTTTAAAAAAAAAAAAACTGCAATGTGTTCAACACTAAAACAATTTTGTTTTTCTAATATTGAGATGATTCAACACACACAGGGCATCAGATTGTACAGTAAATGTGCTAAAAACTACTGGAGTCAGTCCACGATGATTAGCGAAGGAAGGTAAAGACCACCCGTGTTTGCTGTAAAAACTAGAAAGCTGTATAAAAAAAACTGTGGCTCTCATGTCCAATCACATATCATACATCAGACTGTTTATGAGACAACCTGTAAAGACCAGAGGCAAAGGCTCGGCCACATGTTTTACTGCTCTGTTTGAATAATCAGGTACAAGTAAAACAAACAGCTACAGAAGGGATGTTTAGGAAGGAGCTCAGGATCCAACTTGGGGTAATAAGTGTTCATTAGTTTTAATAGCCTGGCTCCTGGACCAAATGAAATGAAGACCGGGGGACCACATCCAGCTAATGTAAATAAACCAAAAATCTCCTCCACTGTCTGTCTTGAAAAAATTTTCTCCCACTTTCTTTACAGATTGGTTAAAAGTAGAGGAGGAACTGGGAGATTATGCTGTCCTGACCAAAGGGTACAGTTTGTATTTGGAGAAATTTCAAATGAAAAGACATTTAGTTACCACATGCTTGTATTCATCTAAGAAAGAGATGCAAAACAGATGCGAAACATCTTCAAATTATAGCACAGACATAATTTAATGGCCTCTGAGTTCAGATACAAAGTAAATAACTACAGCGTCTCTAACAGCACGCCTGGATCGGGATCAGATTTTTTTCCTTCTGGACGGTTTTGTTTTTAAGTGCTATGCTAAGACCGCAAAGTGTTAAAGCAAAAAATGTGTGGCACACGAGTGAAGGATTGTTTAATCTTCAATAAAAGTTTAAGAAAATATATTTCCAACGACCCGGTGGCTGTGTTTTAAGCCCATGCTAGGTCCATTAAGCAGATGCTGGTCTTTGGTGGCACATCTTGAATCCACCTGAGCCCGGAGAGAGGCGGCGAGGCGGACCCAGTGGTCCAGATGGCCCCCCCAACGCAGGCCTGAACATAAACATGGCTTGGGTCTGGTTGAGGAGAGGGAGACCCCGTTTATTTATGGACATGTCTGGGTCTGGGACACAATTATAGAAAGATAGATAGAGGAGCTGAGGGACAAAGGAAAAGGGCAGGAGAGCGCTGCGTCCAAACTTGCACATGTGGACGGCTTCCAGTACGGTCAGACAGTCATGAGATCTGGCCCACCTACACGGCACTAGCTGAATGTCCACATACTTCCTTATCTACAGACTCAGTCCAATGTACAAACTATAAAGTGAAATATCTTTTTAAAGTGGAGCGGGGAAGGCAACAGCTCCCTCGTTCAAGAAACTAATCGATCTCCCTATGACGTCAAACGCGCCACAAACAAGTCTGCGAAGCCAGAGGTATTGGCTGCAGGGCGGCAAAAGTAGAGTGAGGGTGTGAGGCCGGGGAATTCAAAGAATTTTCCCGTGTGCTTACCGGTAAGAAACCAAGCCCACTGTGGGTTTATGAAAGTATGGCTGAGCGAGGCCCTTTTCATCTTTGCTGCACTCTCCTCAACTATATCGGTTCAATCTAGGATTTTTACAATAGGGCTTTAAAGCTTAATAGCCTGGCTACAGAAACCCAGACATCGTAAGGTGTTTTTATGGCTCTTGTAGATCCTTTATGACTGGGCCAAATGTCATTGCTGTACTGTACAGCACAAGGGCAGGTAGGACTGCAGAAGAGGAGCGGGACGGTTGTTTCGCCATGACAGTCGAGGCAGGATCCCAGATGAAGAGCCTGAGAATCTGTGGTAAGGATGCGGGAGCCTCGACGAGTACATCACTGGCGCTGGCACACACATACGCTTTTGCACACAGTTTGCACTCAAAGACCGCAGCTTAAACTGCACTGCAGCACACTGCCTCACAAACTCTGCCAGCTCATGTGTTTTCTGTTGCTTTTCACAAAACAACTATCCAACATGAAAAACCAAGTTGCACACTGAGTCAACCCTTTTGGGAGACTGTGCAAGTCTGCAAGATGTTTGTGAGGAAAGACAAATCGGCGTCATTTAACATTTTGCGATGTTGGGGTAAGCATAATTCTGCAGAAAGTCGACGTACACTGGGCGCTCCAAAAGCTGCACTTCACTTTTTATTAATGACATTAGTAGTTATCGGTCATTAATGCCACTGTGACAGGCGTCTGCTTGTCCTCTGCCTCAGTGTGAACGTTTGCAGCTCGTCTCACTTTTAGCGTCGTTACAACATTGCAAAAGGCAATAAAACCTGGGCTAGGTGATTAGCACGGTGGCCTGACACAGCATGCACACACTCGCTCGCACACACACACACTGAAGTATAAACATTACAAAATTGCACCAAACATATGAGCAGCTTCAGCTAATTAAGACCACGCTGCCTTTTAATGCCTGTTTATATCTGACTCTTAAATGAATGCTGCCCCTGGAGCTCCTTCCAAAACAGCTCAGTCAAAGAGTGGAGGGGAGGGGAGGATGGGGTGGGGGGAGTTGATAGGGAAGTTGGGATGAAAATTACAGTAAGGGGGGTGGGGGCTGGCAAATAACTTTTCCTTGCAGTGCAAAACAAGGCAAAAAAAATTTAAGCAAAGCTCATTGCTGAATTAAAAAAAAGTAATTTAGCCAACAAGTTGGTGGTTTACATGATTTTAGCAAACATATTCATTAGCTGATTGAAGAAATTTACACCAAAGTAATCTGAATAAAGTTAGGAATATAGATTATCAAATGTGTTGGGCTGTTTCAATTTCTTTGATCTTCATGATTCAGTGAATGATTGAACATGAGCGAGGGAAAGGGACCTTTAATACCGCTCAATCAGTACCATGTGGGGCTTTATTGGTGTGCTGCTGCCGCTCCTGCTGCCTTGGCGGGCATGAAGGACATGGAGACCCAGGGGGCAGAGGGACTGGCCATCGCTCGCTCACATCGTTAAAGTCGATAAGCTGGCAGCTGGCGGGAGGGAAACTTGCCATCAGAAATCCACCAGGTCCCTGACCACTTCACTCACTTTTTCCAAAAACCCTCTCTCAATCTGCTCCCCGCTGCCGCTTCTCCGTGGTTTTGACCGGACTGGTCTGCTGTGTGGCGCCGCCATCCTGGAAAAGTCCAGCCTCACCTGAGTGACCTTTGCCCTGTCCTCAAGGCCACAGGGCTCTCCGTCAAGCCTCTGAGTAACAGTGAACACGTGCGTCTTTGACATCAATACTTCCATACTGCCCTGCCTTTAAAAGCCACACTGTGCACATAACCCACAATTACCACAGAATATCCTGATTTTACAAAATGTCACAGGTGTAATTATATTGGGAGGTGAGTTGCCCATTTTAATATGCACAGATTTTAGGACACGAGGTTCAGGTTTCAAGTTGGGGCTTGTATGGACTTGGGGATTAACTGAGAAAGTGGTGTAGGAATATGTGTGTGAGCACGTGTGTGTGTGTGTGAGGCAGAGACAGATGTCTGGAAGAGGCGAGGTTGGCAAAGTTTACAGTGGAGGAGTGCAGGCTTTGTAAACGAACAGAGGAACACACACAAACATAGGTGCCCACCTCACACAAACTCCCCTCCTTACGCCACGCTGAAACCCAAGCTTACAACAGCCGCGCGCCACCGTTAATGGCCTCCCCATGTGCGCGCAAGTCGGTGTCTGTGTGCTGTGCGTCTACTCCTGCCACGAGTTGAGCTCCCTCTCCACAGCTGTCCACGCCCAGACACACGTGCACCCCATTTCGGCCGCCGCTGATTGAGGGCTGCAGCAGCGACTGGGGGTAGCGCCGTAAGGGGACGACGCAGTTATTCATTTTCATTGCTCTAGGGTTTCCCCCGGTTTTCTAATTGGGGTGCTGCCAACGTTACCCGAGTAGGCCCAGCGTTGCAGTGGAGGTTACCCTGTGGAAGGGTGAAATGGCGTTGAGCGGAGGGAGGGGGGCGGGCGGGGCGGGCTACCTACATCGAGAAGACCCGTAAAGGAGCTGCTGCCACTAACAACACCCCATTAACATCAACCACAGGGAGCAAAGACGCAGAGGCATAAGAAACTGTTACCGAGACCCATGTAATGCTTTATTGCACCGCCGCAAAATGTGGTTAACACAACAGCCAGCATATGCATCCTGATGTTAAAAAAAAGAAAAAAAAATGCAGCTAACGAACAAATGTTTTCCTAAAGCCTCGCTTGCCTGCAAAGTACTGAAAAGCAGAGAGGCCGGAGTCAATGATTAACGTGAACAGTAGACAGAGGTTCACCTGAGCCATCAACTAGACAGATATACACCCAGACTTCCTCCTCTGTATCTCTACCAAAGCTCCACCTTGGCTTGCTCACTCTGCCCTGCCTCAGCATAGTATCTGCAATAAACAACAGCCTGGGAAAAACAATGATCTCTTCCTTAAAGGCAAGCGAGCACCTACAGTACCCGCCTGCCTCGGACACGTCTGGTCAGGTACTCGGCTCGGCTAGCCCCGCGGTAGCTGCTATCAAAAGCCGCTGAAGGATTTAGATGATCGATTGTTATGAAGAGATGAGTAATTTCGGAGAGCTTAGACGAGATGGGGGAGATAAGCAGCTGGGAGCGGTGTCGCAAGCGCTGACTTCTGTTGTGGGCTGGCATTTGCCAATGTATGAAAACGAATTTGACGCAGGTGCTAATGTCAACAGGCTCTCCACAAAGACCAGAGAGTAAATTGCGGCCAGTGCAAGCCTGCACTTTCACTGAGAATAAATAGAAAAAAAAAAGAAAGGAGCCGGAGCAGAAGCAAATAGTGCACAACAGCTCTGATAAGCCAACTGTTTGGAATTTGATTTTGGTTTTGGTAAGAAGGCAGGGAGCAGATAAGAGGGATCCGGAGGAACTGCACACGGCGTATGAAATATCACAAAGGTTATGCAGAAGGCTGTGTGTGTGTGCTTGCCTTTATGCATGTGTGTATGTGCACAGCTCCTAAGCACAGCTCTTCAAGGTGGCTAAAGTCCCCTTAGTGACAAACCCAAAAGGAGAAATCTGATTAGCTGAAGATTATGGAGAACTTGACATACACTTGTACCAGTGCGACAGGTGTGGCCATGTGTTTAAAGTACACACACACACACACACACACTCTACTGATACACACATGCACTTAATCTATACCTGTAGCAGCCTTACTGCACATGTGCACACATGACATACAGTGTAAATGGATTACTTGTGTGTGCAGTGAAACAATTTACATTAAAACACGCTGCATGTGCCCGCGATTGCACAATACACAGATTAATGATTCACTTATGATTACAGTTTCTTCCCATGGCGTTGTCTCCCATGATCTGCCACTGACAGGAACCTGAATGACTGCATACTCTGAAATCTGATTCGTTGAGAGCAAATTGGTCAACGTTCAACAATGTAGTGTACACACTGAGAGGAAACGGAAGACTGGGGCGTCCAAAATGAGCAACGGAGCCCTTGAAAGAAACTGTGATACTTAATAGTCAAAAGGAAATTCATTCGAAAGAGCTGAATCAGGAGGAGATCAAATAAAACTCACATTTCAGGGGTGGTTATAAGGAGTTGTATTTGCGAGGGCCAAATGCAGATGTAGAAGTTTTTTTTTTTCTTTTTGTAAATTTTATAAGCTGTATGCATGAAATGATAAACATAATGTGGCCAACATATCTGAGTACTAGAGTAGTACTAAGACACCCACATACAGGACACCTGTGGGAACTAAACTCCAAGAGGCACTATAATCGCGCTATTACTGTCACCCAATCATAAGCCGCCCCACCTGTTCCTTAACCATGTCACCTGTATCTTTCTTTCATTCATTCACTGTGTACTGTAATGTCTGAAGTTCACACAGGAGGACTGAAGCCAACGAAGGACCTGCCAAGTTTCCATATCAAGATTCAAACAGCCAGCGACCAGACAGGTTGCTGACGGTTTCATGGCATGAGCACTACACTACCGAACACTTAAAGCTACCCCCCCCCCCCCACCCCCGCCTCTTTGCTGAAATCATACTGAAACCTCTTACTTTGAGCAATCCACATAAAACACGGCGCAACAGTTGACTCTGTCAGTTCAACAGCTTCGCAACTTGTAAGGCCGGAAAGGGTTTAGGACCGACAGATGTACAAAGTGAACAGTTGGCTTTATTGAAGTTCACTCGGGGTTTATCAGTGTCGGTACACACAGAGGCCCACGGACACTTTGATCTTCAAAGGGAGATGAGCAAGAATGAGGGGCAATAAGAAGATAATAATGCCAATCTACATCCATTACTCCACAGATCACAGGGTTACTTCGACATGCTAAGTAGCTTTTACTTTCCAGACGGGGGACCGTATTTCATGTTACCACATTGCCATCTAGTGACTGAACTTGAGACCAACTTTGTGCACCAGAGTGACAGAAATGTGCAAAGTGCACTATGTCTGTAATGGCAGCTTAGCCATACTTATTTAAAAATGAAAAATAAGGCTATAAAGCAATAAAGCAACCTATAAAGCAAATGTGAAGTAACTTTTCGAAAAGCAACATAAATATGTGGAGTGATTTAATGTAGTAGAATTTACCAATTTCTTTCACTTATGGATTTTAAACAGTTACAAGTTAAAGACAAACGTTAAGTAAAAAAAAATCATAAATCTCATCACTGTGGATATCAAAGAAAAGAAATGTAGAAACCTGCTCTATGTACTGTTGATAGTGTCTACCTACTCAGTCTTGTGCAAGAGCGACACCTTGTGGGTAATGTAGTCAACTGAAGTGCATTGCCGTCATACACATTGAGAACATAGTGAAAAACCAGCAGGAGGGTAAAGTCAGTATCGTACATGAAAAAGAGCTGACCTTATTATGTTGCACTCAATAAAGAGCTCCAACTTTGAGTCCACTGTGATGTGAAACAGAAAAAAACATTTATTTCATGCCACTGAGGAAACAGCATAATATCCAACGTGAAACCCCTATATAGTATTGTATTGTGCTGTACTGTTTGTCACTGGAAGGAAGCAAGGACAAGTGTCAAATTCTGACCTCTAGTGGTGACTTTTTTTTACTGGAAACTATGCACAACTTTGACATTGTTGTCCTTCACCTATTTGTATGTAGAGACATAACTAAAAGTGTATCTGTCTATCTATCTATCTTTCTGTCTGTCTGTCTAAACACTAAAACATTTTCCAGGTATCTTATACACTAATCTAATAACATACTGTTTTTGGAGGAAAAAGTTAAAAGACGTTACCCACATTACAGTGGTGTAAATATTTGGAAATTTTGTATTTGTATTTCTAAACTTGTTTTAACCTTTCTGCTTGTTTAAATCAACCTGCTTACTTTGAATTTGCAGTATATTTGGAAATGCATTCATTATTCGTCCTGCCTGACTCATTCTCTTTCTCCTCTCTTTGCATTGAAGATGCTGGAAACCAAAGTCTCATTAGTTCTGCAATCTGTTTATAATAAATAAACAAGGTGGGTGGCTTTAAAACAACTAATGGGCTCAACTAATACCTGCCCTGATTAGTTTTTGTAAGACTTTTCAAAAATTTTGTAAGACACACATGTATCATTTGTTTTTCAGTATGAAATGTAGGATAGTTCATATTTCAAGGTTTGAGAGATACAATCCGGACACACATCTGATATTCAAGTTCTGGTCAAGTGACCAAAATGCATAACTGAGCAGTGTAAACTGTTTAAGGAAATTCTTACAGCGGTGTGAGAAGTTGCATATGTTGTAGATCCATACTGTATAGTGTCCTGATGAATCTTATTACTGGCGCTAGTTATAGAATAAGTCAAGGAGTCATATAGAGATGGCAATGATAGGTTAATTACCATTCTTTTTAAATGTTTTCAAATGTAATCGACACTTAGAAATATATAGGTGCTTTGTGAGGGATTACATCCATACCTTTAAAAAAAAAAAACAATGATAAGATTAATTTTTCAAATTTTATTTTAGTCATTGTTCAGTCAGGGTTTTTTGAAAAAAAAAAATTTAATAGTTGCAGTAAGTATTTAATTTACGTTATCACTGAGACTGAAATGTACATTTTGATTGTAACTAATTTAGGTAAGTCTATTATTAAATATCTATTTAGAACTTTCATTTTTACATATAACTATGGATGATGTAATGTGAGCATAACTGATAATGCAAACAGTTACACTGTTATTTTTATTTTTGTATAGAAAGAAAGAAAGAAAGAAAGAAAGAAAGAAAGAAAGAAAGAAAGAAAGAAAGAAAGACTAAGGTCTCCCATTAGCACTACAGATCTTTAGTGGCCAACAGAGGAAATACATCCCAGTAAACTATTTTTTTGTTATTACCTACATTGTCCACAAGGGCGCAGCAGAGTCTAACAAATGCACACAACTCCATCACTTGACCACAGACTGCACGTTTTTCAATGTCATTTTTTTTTCTTTTTACAAAATAAAGGTTGTATACAGAAAAAATCTAACTCAATGTCAGTGTTTTTTTTGTTGTTTTTTTCAGCCAGAAACAGCCCGCAGAGGAACACAAAAGTCTGTCTCTTTTCCAGCCCGCTGAGCGAGTGATGCCCTGTGATGACAGCCTGATGTCTGGACAGCCTCCAGTCGATTGAGCTGTCACTACAACACTTTGGCACTGTATGCTTATCTGTGCTTCTGGTCAGGGACACTGACAGCTACTTGCACAGCGTGTGTGTCAGAGGCTCGTCGGCAGCGTGATCACTCAGCAAACAGGCCCACTTGGAGAGCCCTGAACATAAGCAGCATCTGCCCACCCACCACCAACCCCTACCACCACCCGGACCACAGCATTTATGTTACATGATAATTTGTGTGCACCTTCTAAATGTCAGGACACTTAACAGTCCTCCTTAATTGCACTTCTTTGTGTGGAAACAGGTGTAACTGCACCCCCTTTCAATCCTCCTTTAAACACAGCAAATAAAAACATACATGCACTAAAAGCTGTCAGCGTCACACGACTCTCCTACACAAGTACAGGATTTAACACACACACACACAGTCGTCTGAGGAGCCTGGTGGTCTGCTGTGTCCCGGGGAGGTCACACAGGAAATTTCACGCTCCTCTTCACACTGAAAATGTCTCCTTTATCCTCCCCACCGAGAACGAAATAAAAAGAGACGAGTGGTGAAAGAATGGCTCGAATGAGACAAAAAAAAAAAAGAAAAGGACCCAACCGCTGAATGAGGATGGCTTGTGTAGGTGTGACTCGTTGAAATGCAGTGGCGTTGCCTTGGAGACCCACACCCAGCAAAGTAAGTGAAGGCCGAAAAAAATGTGGTCACAGGTTCGGAGGAATGTGACATTTTGCGCGAGCGGACACAACACAAAGGGAGGAAATTTTCCCTCCAAAACAGGAGAACAGAAAAAAAAAAAAGAACAGGCGAGGTCAGTTTGAGAGAGAACAAGAGAAGGAATGTCTGGTATTCAAAGCATCGCAAAACTGAGACCATTTTGATTTGTTTTTTGTTGATTTTATTTTTTTTTTTGTCACGTGCAAGGCAGGTCAAGAAGATACCTGAGGGTCCATCACCATGCATCTGTGGAGTTTATAGGGACACACATCTCTAGAAAGAAAACACATTGCTAGTGAGTGAAATTGCAGCTTCACAGTTGGGGGGAATGGCAAAAATTGCAACTAATTTCTTGCACTTCTTCTGTACTGTGCATGTTAAATCGACCCTGCGAATACACTTGTACGCTGCTTGCCCTCACAGTGGCTTCCTCGCCTGCCTGAGTCCCGGCCTGTTCTTAGCATCTCTCATTCACCACTCCTCTGCAGATCCATAGTGTCCTTGTAGTGAGGTGGGCGGTGGGCCCGGCCTTCCTGTGGCCGAGCTTGAATGAATCTGTCTGTTTGTGCGTGTCCGGCCCGACAGAGATGCCCCTGTGCTACGCTGTGTGTCTTTGCTGTTTGCTCTGTGCTCGTTGAGGGCACGCTGGGGGAGGGGGGGAGCAGAGGGAACCTCTCCTCCGCCCACCTTTCTTTCACCTTCCCAGGCTCCTCCATCTCTCCTGCACTCTTCTTCGACGCTGTCCTGCTATACTCGGGAGGTCAAGGGCAAGAAGGGGCGGCGGGATTCAAACAGCAGATTTTATTACCTAATGGTCAAACGCGGTGCACAGAGTAGGGAGTTCGGTTTAACAAAAAAGGTCTAAACGTGCAAAATGTGCAGGGGGAGGTTTATCAAAGAGGACAAGCTTTAAGTGTCGGACCCAGAGGCATCGTATTGAAGAATCCCCCACTCATGTTCACCACTTCCTCTAAAGCAGCCCACCGCACTCTCACTCAAGCAGGAGCTGTCTGTCTCTCCCTCAGCCTCCCGCTTCCTGATAACTCCCAAAGCAGACACACACACAAACACACACATCACCCTCTAAGTTGTGGTTTCCCTGTAGGAAATCAGCAATCTACTGCCATTACCCACCAGCACTTACTCCTCCTCTCTCCTCCCTCCTCCATTCTACTTCTTCACCCACCCCTCCGTTTGAACAAAGCATCTGTCCCTCACGAGCGTCATTAGAGGGAGAGGAGACAACGCGACGCACTGCGCAGCCGGTGGCAACGGGCCAGAGGACAACACAAAATAGCTAATTAGTCTGAAGCGGTGGCCTGGTGTCACAGCGTCACAGAGGTCTAGCTTTGTGTGGTGCGTTGCTGAAGGCGCTTGGACTATCGGACGCCTCTGTTTGGCGTTTTGAAAGTGAAAGGCCTCAAAGAGTGCCTCCTCCCAGTGCTGACATCCAAAATGTTGGTACATCACTAGAGAGCTTCTGTGCCGGACGACGGATTAATTCGCCCTCATTTTTACGCATTTTCCTTAAAGCAGAGAGCTTAACTCAAAACTAAGAGGAAAAAAACAAATGGAGGGAAAACCACGAGAGCTGAGAAAAGAAACAAACACACACAAAAACACTTTACACAGTGCTCCCAGCTTTTCAAAACTCTCTCCTTCTCCTCTCTCTCTCTCACACACACACACACATAACACACATAAACAACACAAGGCACAAACACATACACCTCGAAACAAAGGTGCCATTTTACTCAGGAAGGGTCAGCAGTTCTCTCCATCAGACAGGGGCTTGTTCTTGGTCAGAGGCTGCTGCCCAATCTCAGGCCACCCTCCCTGGCTGGCTCCACTGGCCCCCCTCTGGCCCCCTCTGGCCCCCTTGGCCTCAAGCCCCCACCCCGGAGACAAGCTCCCCATTGTTCCTGCACTACTAATAAATGACAGTTCTCCTGTTCAGACAAACTTTAGAGCCCATTCTGCACACACACACTGAGTGTAAATGGTGCTTTATATGAAAGGGTACACAACAGCTTTTTTTTTTTTTACTGCCTGATTTTTCTCATGGAGCTCATTAAAAGGTTATCTGACACTAATGATGGAAGGATGTTTTCCTGCGATTTGAGCGTCATGCCCCGCAGACCTGATGAGGTAATGCTGAGGGGTAATGCTGCAGAAACAGGGTGTAATTAATGCATAATACAAAAAATGTAAAAAAAACGCTCCTGTTGCTTTCCATTTCCATTCGGTGGTCAAAAAACGGCCCTGACACAGTTCACGGAGGGGTCGCTCACTCAGTCACTCAGCGGCGTTGTCACCTGTGTGCAATGTCATACACACACACACACACCAAGGGGCCACGGAGGTGAGCCCTAGAGTTTAGACATGATAAATCACCACTCAACTTAAGCTCATAAACACACCATTAACACGCACGACCGCAGCAACTCGATCTGTTTACCTTCACCACTGTGCTGGGGACTATCGCTCTCTCCGGCAGGCCTGTATTAGCATGCCTGGGGGCCTGATGCACATGTCTATCACTGGGGCCAGCCCGGTCCGGCTCTGGGCCCCCAAAGCTGCTCGGCGGTGCTGCTTCAGCGCCATCCCCAACACTGTTATGAGGTCATTTTTCCAGCACTTTGGGCTCGCCTCCATGCAGACAAGAAGCAGCAAGAACTTAAAGAAGCAGATTATATAGAATCACTGCATAATGTCTCTAGTGTGGAAAGAGAGTGTGTCTGTTTAGTCTGGGGTGTGCGTGTTAGCTAATTTGCCCAGGTGACACTTTCTGGTAATGGAAACTGGTGTTAATCATCTGCTGAACATCATCTACCAACATCTTGAGAGAAGACGCCAAAACCGAAGGCATTCAGCTAAGAAGTCAGCGCCTTATTTAACGAGCGTAAAACCGATGACTCGGTTCGAAGAAGCTGCTCGAAGAAGTGATGAGAAGGTTCCTAGGAAATGTCGAGCGGAGTAAATACAGGGTTGTTAAGTGAGTCCGACCTCGGTGTGTGTATGGCCTTCCACTGCGGTTCACCACAAGCGTATCATATGACAGCTCAGCCAGCACACTCAGCCCTGTGAGAAAGCCAAGTCCTGCTCTGCTATTCTCAGCCACGGATAAAGACATAAACAAAAGAAAAAGTATCCAAAAAAAGAAAGTAGCACATCTACTGAAACACTCGGGTGCGGACAGTTGGAGGACTAGTTGGAGGTGGCGCGCGTGGGCTGCACCCCAGCACCAGGGGTGATGTGGGCAGTGCACGGCACAGATGCTGGGCGAACCGGGGGGTCACGTCAAACGACAAAACAACACTCCCAAACAACAAAGGGAGGAGGAGGAGGAAGAAGAAGAGGCAGAAGTTGTGAGAAGAGGAGTTAAAAAAAAAAAAGCCCCAGTGTTTAGTCAAGGCCTGCTCACTGACACAAAGTCTGTCATTGTCTGCCTCCCAGGGTGCCAGATAAAGGAATTCTTGTGTGTCGGGGGCTCTGACCGAGTTTATTTGACACTTCAGCTCCTTTTGTGAAGCAAGTGTCCCACCGTCAATGCTGGCCATGAGAGTCACTTGGCATTAGACAGAGGGTCCCTCTTCAGTGGAGAAAGGGGGTCTTGTTTGGAGAAGATTTTTAATGGAGGGGGTGTGTGGTGGTGGTGTGTGTGTGTGGGGGGGTCGGTTGTGGAGTTGGAGCAGGGGTGAGAAGGGGTGCTCGGTCTGTGCTCTGCGCTGTATACAGACATATAGTGGGGCTCTGTCCCCTGCCCCAACAATAGGTGGAATTCTTCGCTGCTGAGGAAGTGGACTAAGGAGCGGGGGGCGGGTGGTAGGGGGGCTGAAGGGTGCAGCGAGAAGAAGGTGCCCTGAGAAGGTGGGAGCTTCATCAGATAGCTCGCATTAACACACACACGCCCACCATGAATGCGATTCCTTTATGTCACAGTCCTCAAAGATGGAGACACCAACAGCCAGAGCAGGTACAAACCCTTATCTTATGGGTTCCTCCTGACCATGTAAGGTTCTCTGATGATCACATGCACCTGTAGGCTCTACTCAAGCTGAGCATCTAAACACCATCCAGCTATTACTTTATACTGACACCGCATAGACTTGGTCTGCTCTCAGCTACATTGGCGTGCGTCAGGTGGCACCAGTGACAGGGCTCCACATGGCAGGAGACAGATGTGCTCTCACCTGAATGGAGTCGCTGTGAGAGAGGTCGGGTGGACCACATGTTGCCTCCTGTGGCCACACTGTGTCCACACCGGTCATTTTCTTATTTATCCGCACCTGGTTGTGGCTCTGTGAATGGACACCTGGCAACTGCAGGTGTATGGCGAGGACAGGTCATAAAAAGGTTGGGAATGTAGGTGTTTGCACTGCGGCGACAGTGCTCCAGTCATGTCTCTTAAGTACAACTAAATCATCGTGAATCGGTGTTGAGGGCGAGAGATGCGCGCGTAATGAGCCCACAGAGAATAACGGAGAAAATGCCTCCCCTCCCCCAACACAGAACAGGTGAACCTAAAGGTGCGCAGCAGATCGGTTGGTTTGACGTGGCTATTTTATCACCCCCCCCACACACACACAGAGACACAGAGAATGCTCAGACACAGACCCTGACTTGATAAAGAGTTGTCCCGGGGAGTCCCACAGGAGAGGAGTCTGATTGTTGAGTGTAAATTGGTGGTGCTATTCTTACAACACACAAGCAGTGGACACAGCCAAATGGGTGTGTAGGGAGATAACGACTTGATAAAGAGTTGTCCTGGGAGTCCCACAGGAGAGGAGTCTTTGGTCTGATCTGGTGGTGAGGTGTAAATTGGTGGGTGAACGTGAACCTTGGTCACTGATGAAGAGTTGTGTGTGTGTGTATGTGTGTGTATGTGTGTGTGAATTTCCTAATTTGGGACCCCTTTGGACCCCCTCCCCCTCCTCCCCGCAATTCACAAAGCTTACAGCTAAATAAATATTTTAGAAATGGACTCAACTCCCAACCTTTCACTGCCCAAAGTCTTATGTGATTGATTTATTTCCTCACATACCTGCTGGGTTAGGAGATGCGTCCTGTCACTGTCCAAACTGCCGGATGTGTGCTGAGCATCGCTTTCAAAATATATATCCCAGGGTATTCCTTATCCTGCGCCAAAATCCACTGCACCAAATACACCCCCCCCCCCAAAAAAAAGAAAAAAACACAGTGGCCATCTGTGACAATGGCCGCACTTGCGTGAAGTATCCCGAGAGACTTGCTTGTCCAGCAGACGCGCTTTGGGCAGCAGGAGTCACGGACACCACTCATCCCGCGTCACACACAGTATTCCCCAAAAATCCTCCAGGAGGCTTCACGGCTGGAGCGTTAAATCCATCAGCTGCTGCCATCATTAAGGTTCACCCAAAAAAAAGTATAATAATATAAATAATAATAACAATAACTCCTCCACGTGTGTCAGCGCTGTAACGGCAGCATATAATCTCCCCTTTTTTTTAAACGCGTCCAAAGAATCCGTGCGTAAAAGGATCGGCGCCTCGGCAAATCAAGGCGATCGATCAGAGTGATTATTTCCAATGAGGCATAAAAGGGAGCCCGATCATCCCCCCGGGGTCCAGAGGTGCGCTGATGGTCTCCGCTGGCTGCTCCCTGCCGCTGGTACGATGCGCTCCCGTGGAGAGCCTGAGCCGCACTGAGCCATAGTTGGAGCGGAGCAGCGCAGCACATGCTTATACGGCTCGCAGCCAACGTCAGCGCGCAAGGCATGATGGTACATTGAGTACGTTGCTGCTGCTGCCAGACACTTGAGAGCAGGACACTGATATCAGGTTGAAAGCTTTAAAAGTTGCAAAAGAGAGAGGGAAAAAAAAACACTGTACATGATTATACAGCTGCAGTGAAATGTGACTGAATAATGTATGATTCATTTTAGATTGGAAGGTAAAACCATTCACTTACATTAAATTAAATCAACCATACAAACATATAAAAAAGTGCTACTGACATTATCAATCATCTGAGTTTTGATGATAATGCCTTTTATTATTATTATTATCCTCAGTATTATTGGTATTGTCATTATCTGTAACAGCTAAGTAAGTTATTATGTCACGAACAGGCTGTTATAATCTTGTTGCAATCACTCATCATCTGTCAGTTTGATCTCAGGTTGCGTGTGAGCCCTGTGTGAGCACCGTGAGTGAGTAATAATGATCATCTGTCGCTGCGCAGAGATACAGGGATGTCGGTGCCTTGAATCACCTTCCCATGAATGAATCTCTTGTCTTTCTTTACTTCACTTTCATGTCCTAACCACCTCCAGGCTTGCTTGTATTTCTGGGATCATAGCGTCCCTTACACGTCAAAACAAGGAGTGGAGTTGGTGGAGCGGAGTGCACTTACACAACCCTTAAAGTTTTACTCATTAAATGAGGGTTGTTTATGGGTCTGTCATGTGTTTTAAGAGATCCTTTTAAATCCATGTAATTAAAATCAAGAGACAGAAATACTCTGATTATGTATGTGATTTTAAATGCCACTATGATGAAACCACTGTGAATATACTGTATTTGAATATGTGAATTATGGCTGAGAGTGATCAATACATAGACATACCATATGTCTGTAAGAAGGCTTAACTTAGACTTAAACCAAGTGATCCTCATCTTAGAAATCTGGCATGTTTTTAGAAAAACTTATTTCCCCCATAGACTTTAAAACAAATGACATTTTATCCTATAATTCATACATATGTGGGCATTTAGCTCTTTGCATTTCTGTCATTAAAGATTATTTGTAAAGTGATAAATAAACTGAAGTGAACTGCGTTTACCCAACGCTACAGCACCATTACTGATCTCCCATCTTAAAGCTTTGAGCAGGTGAAGCTCCTCCACTCCACCTTTTCCTTTACTCCCCATTTGGCCATGGTCCAGTGCAATCCTGGAGTACCTGAATTGCACGCGATTCTGTCAAATTGCAGGTACTTGATGGCTTTCTTGTGTGCCGGGGTTGAAAAGTTGGTAGAGGTTTGCGCACACAGCATTGCGTGACTAGAGCTGGGGATGAAAACACAAAGACATTGTTTTCAGTGATCAAACCCCCTTTATAGTAACTCAACAGCATTCCTGTCTCGCATTCCTAAGCCACCGCTGCTGTGTGAAGGTTTTTTTTTTCCTTTTGAGAGGAAAAAAAAACAAAAAGAAAGAAAAGAAAGGTTACACATCTTTAATCTGGTTCATTGTGTCGACCCCACTTCTCACTCAAAAGTCACTGTGCTGCTCCCTTGGCTCATTAATCTTTAATCAAGGCTGAATTAAAGTATTAGAGGCAATTACCTTGTAGGGGTAATTAAGAGATAATTATCTCTTATCTGAAACAATGTGATGAATGTAAACAATAGAGCCAGCAGTACCTCCTGTTTTCTTGCTCAAGGATGAGACAGCACAACAACAGAAACCAAATGAAAATGTATTACATCTCAACAAGCGTATGTGCATAATGCATGCATGTCTGCAGGCTTGCCTATGTGTGTGCCCACGTTGTGCACCCTCCTCCTCCGTGTCTCCACTCACGTCAGTGTGCGTACGCTAATGTGCGCACAGATGTTTTCCAGATTGGTGTGACAAGGATAATCATATCCAGAGAGCACAAAACCATTCTGAGTTCTTCTCACACAGATGGGAGGAACAGGAGGAATGCATCAGAGAGTCCAGGGGAAACAAGGCTGACCGAGCGGAGAGAAGATTCACATATTTATAAATAAATTTCTGAAGATGTACAACTGTAAAAAAAAAAAAAGTGCGATGTAGAAAGACAAAAATGCACATGTGGGAACCTGCTTTGTTCAAAGAGCCCAAACAGGCAGCACAGCGATCACCTGGTGGTGGTGAAAACAAATCTAATATTTACTGGAAGCAATGACCTCTACGACTTCTGCTTTCAACATACAAAACATAGAGAGGCGGACAATGGAGTCAGTCATATCTCCAGTGTGTGCTCTGAGAGTGATTAAGACTAGAGGACATTCATTACCGGCCCGGCTCAGACAGAGAGGGGCTTCAGAGCAGAGCTCTTGTGTTGGACTGTTTGGATGTCCTATCCCCTTGTATCTCTTTGACTACCTCAAACACAAGGCTCTATTCAACCAGACTGGGAACAAATGTTTCCTTATGTGGCTCTGAGTGCCCAAGCTCCAGCGACAGGATAAAGAGCAAGAGCCTATGAGCCTGAAAGACAGGGAAGGTTACAATATTGCAGGCCGTACCGTGGCTATATAACCACTTAGCACATCCTATAGTATGATGTGAGCTGCGTTATTAGGTGGGGGCAATGATGTCATGGAAACCAAGGGGTAGATGAGAAATGGCAAGTATTTCCCAATAACAGCGTGCCCTTTCAGTGGCATGGCCCCCACTGCAGGCTCACTCTCCTGACACACTTGGTTTCCCCTCCTTATTTTCCCACTTTTCATGGGTGTTATTATTTCTGCATCCGCCTGGGAATTAATTCGGTAAATATCGGCCAGGAAACTTGAGGTTGGACTCCGTGTTGGCAGCTCGTGTGACTTCATGCGCGGCCAATACGCGGACATCCGTCAGGTTTTTGGCCTCTCCGTGGGAACGGGCAGAGTGAAGCTGAACAGAGGTCACCGCGAGGTTCCAGAGTGACGTGGGTGATGATTACTCATGTGAAAACTGGTGGAAAAAAAATGTCTGGTGCCTGCGCTATATAATAAGACATAATGTGGCGTGTACCTCTTTTCTATAGAATCGCCCAGGATAAAGAGCTAATCCTCTTGTGCTATGAGACTGATAGGGCTGGACTCCTTCCAGCACCTCAGGGAGTCAGATCTGTGGAGGGGAGGCTCTTTCAAAGGAATCCATGTAATCAATGACCCCCCCCACCCCCCTCGAACTATGTTATTCTTAACATTCGATTGGTGCTAACTGCAAAGATTTCGATTAAATCCCCTCTTTTGTTCCGAGCGCCCGTCATCCACCTTTATGCCTCGCTCCCTTCAGGCCTTTCCCCTCTCGCCCCACATTAAGATGTCAGAACGCAACAGGGTTTGTGATGTTTACTTAAACATGTTTTCCCACTTTAGGAGAAATTAAATGAACTTTTGACCTGGGCTGGATGTACAATACCACTGACATGTGCATGACTCATTCCTCCTTCCCCTTCTTGACACACATACGGTCTTGCACTGGGAGAAGGGGGAATTTCTCTGGACAAACACACCCTTGGAGCATTGCTGCAGTGTGACCATGAGAATTTTTTTAACCTGCAGGTGCCTCAGTTTATTGGGTTTCTGTGTTAAAGAGCACAGCTTGTAAACACTGAATGTAAACTACTAATCATCAACAGAACTCACCTTAATTTCCTGCAGGAAATGACCACGCAGGGAGTGCTCACTTGTGTTAGCATGCAAATCTTACTCATGGACGTGAGTGTAATTTTTTTGAAGATGCACGTGTTTGGCTATATATTTCCAAAAAGCACCAATAATAAAGTTGGGCTAAGGTTAAAATCTTAATAAGGAAGAGGTGAACGGAAGGGTAAGCATTCAAGTGAGTGAAGGACCTACTGTGAAAAATGAAAATCTGCAGTCAGCACACAGGACAAATGTTTGCATTTGTCTGTAGATGCTCTTCTAGGTGTGTGTGTGTGTGTGTGAGAGATCTCAGTGGCAGGCTGTGTGTAGGCAGCTGGGGAGTGTGGCAGGGCTATGCGTGACTAGGAGAAATACACCTGTCTCTGTGCTCAGGTACGGAGGGGGAGCCGGCACGCAGGGGCCTGCCAGCCAGAACAATGCTCCCTATTGTACCTGCGCTCTGACTGCAGACGCTCACAGGGGAGGAAGCCCTGAGCCCAGTGTGTGTGTAGCTCTCTCTCTCTCTCTCTCTCTCTCACTGCTCTCACAATCGCACGACATACAGAGTCAAATTATTTATAGTACACATATCGTGCTGACCGCAGGCGCCCCGGGCTAAATCCCAATAACTCTGCCTTTTACACGCAAATCAGAGCTGTGACTGACAGATTTTACTTCCAATCGAAGAGAGGTGACGGGGGACTAGTAAAAGGGACAAATGTTGTGTTTGGTTAAATGCATATCTCTCTCGAGAGCATTTTGCATGCACCTCATTATTAAGTCCAACACAACATCTAATATTTCACATTCTTCATTAAGCAGGCGGTAAAACAAATGCAGAAACGTGGAAATGATCTTCTACATCAACTCCAGTGTTTGCATTTAAAAACTTATCATGATGGATAATATTACTCTACAGCTAAACACACCTACGCAGAGATAATCCAGAGGTGTTACTGTAAAGGTCTACAATAAGGGAAAGCACGTTACTTTCAATATAAATCCACGATGTGACTATTGTTAAGTCGTCTATTATCAGTCCCACACCAGCCCAGGTTTTTCCAGGCTTTTTGTTCTCGGGTACAGATAAGGCAACCTTGAGATGGAGAGCCAAGATACTGTAGATTTAGAGACAGCTGGAGACAGACAGGCAGACAGAAACTGAGAGAGAGAGAGAGAGAGAGAGACTGCCTGACGGTAAATCACCGGGGCTCTCTGTGGTTTCCACAACAAAGGCTGACTCTCATTCTGTCTTGATTTGTTGGCCAATTATGATGAAAAATGAACACGGCGACCGCAGAGAGGGCCGCGGACGGGAGGGAATGCTGAACATCTGCTTTCAGAAGTTTTGGTGCTGGGTTGAGCTTGGATGGACACAAGTACCCCTTCTGTCAAACAGGAACTCCAGCTGTTCCCCAGATGGGGCCGGCTATTTGGTCCCGTTTGGTGTATAAGAATGTGTGGCCTCAAAAGAGTCCGAGTCCCCTTTGATCCCATTACCTGGAAGTCACGAAGGCTTTCTACACCTCTTTTTACGCGGTTTTACATGGATAGCTGCTGTGTAAATGCCATCATTTAGTCATCTATTTCTGTTAAATTCCTTGACGCGTGTGTGTGTGTAACACCAGGGATATCTTCCGTGAATATGAGTGTGTGTGTGTGTGTGCTCACTGACTAACGCATAATACAGTCTTCATAAAGGTAGTATTGTTGTTAAGTTGCGTGCGAAGCTCATGCTTTGAAAGGCTTTGGGTCCCCGCCCACCCCTGTAAACCACGGCCTTTTTTTCCTCTCCTTTTTTTCCCTTCTACACCTTCCCCTTTCTTTTTGTTACAGGTAAACATTTGATGTCCGCACGCAATCCCCAGAGAGTCTCCTCCCCTTGTTCTCTCCTCGGCTCCCTGGCTTCCACTCAGCGTTACTCACACTCACTCTTTCACACACGCTCACCGCAAACACCTCTCTCTCTCTCTCTCTCTCTCTCTCTCTGGCCCGCCCATGCACACACAGACACGCTACCCTTCCCTCCCCATTCTTCTGACATTCCTCTCCTCACTGACTCAGCACCTGTTTCCTATGTAGGTTATTAGGGTTGACTCTCCTTCTCTCTGCTGCTGGGTGACTGATCGAATTTTTTGATCAACTGGAAACACTTGTCCACCACCCTTAATAGCACCTTGAACCCTTTGTGCTTTTTTTCTGACTTGGTGAATAATTTTTTGGCACCTCTTGGATCTCTGTGCAACTGCATGAAAAACAAAGTCCATGATTTTGTCATGTTTTATTTAATTAAACATGGTTAACCCATGACCAAAACCGTAACGTAATAGTAACAATTGAAGCATTGAGCCGCTCATCCTTGACCTCTGTTTTGGGATCAATGGCCTCCAGATCTCCTGTCAGCATCAGAGCTCCTGAAGGGCTGAAAGGACTGAGAAATAAAATAAAATAGTAAAAAAAAAAAAAAAAAACTTTCAAGTAGACACCTCAAGTGTACACACGTGCACAGGCAGAACATGCTTGTTCTTTTAATAGTTTTTTTTATTATTTTTTTTATAGGTCATAAATTTTATTTCCACTCCCCACACTTGCTCTATGTGCTCATAATGAAAATGTAAAACGGCAGCCTTGAGAGATAATGCTTGTCTCAGGAAAGAAAGAAAGATTTATGTAAAAAGAATGCAAGGGGGGAATTGCGTCTCTCACAGATACAAAATGGAAAAAATCAGTTCTGTGAACTTTCAACTTAAAATTCCAATTAACAGTATTTTTGGAGGTTTTGCACCAAATCTCATGTTCCCATCAGCTCCAGGAAAACTTCAAAAACGCTTGTGGTGTGGAAGTCAAGCCAAAATAAAGTAACCTCCCTCTCTAAAAAAAAAAAAAGAGAAAAAAAAAGTGTGACAAACCATAACAAAACAGGTCTGGTATTTGATAACAGTGGAAAATTATAGAGCTGTTACAAATACTACAATTATTTACAGTTAGATATGATCACCAAATATGCCATCGTTCAATAGTTTAGCAACGCCTGTAATATAATGTTTTTCTTGTTTCCTTCAATAATAAAATAGCAATTCTAACAAACACCATAATTGGGACACTTAATATACACTTAATATAAGTATAATAAATACTTCATATATACTTAAATATAATAGATAAATAGTTTTGGCCTCAATAGAAGAAGTAGTAAATGATTAAAATTTCCATTTTGTTAATGTCCCCACAGTGTTGTATTACAGGAGGAGACTATAACCATTTTTTCCCTAAATACACTTTGATTTTGAATTTGTTTTCTGGTCCAAAAGGTGTGGGAGACCCAAGATCATGATTGCACAATGGTGCAGCTGGGCTCTGAATATTTTGGGAACCTTTTTTCCTTTGAGCCCCCTGCAGTCTACTCAGTGTTCAGACTTAACATATTTAAAGTGTGATGTGTCAGTCCATAGTATGTTCAACTGATGACTAACCATCTTTTTCTATACTGAAGTCTTAAGAAGAGCTTTGCTAAAGCAACAGGCCTGTTACCTCCAGCTTCTTATAGGCATTACTGTGCACTTGACACTGAAAAAAACACCTGTGCATCCAAAAATGACTGTACCTAATTAAGATTTTGTGGCAGGTGATTATGATCTTCTCAACGGTAGCCTACAATATCTCTGTTGACGAATCTTACTTTATGATCAGGGGAACATCTTGGCATCATTTCAGCTTTTTTTCACTGATTCATATCACACAACAATAACGTGTTTAATCACTTCACACATCTGTAGCCTTCTGTGTGCTGCCGCATGTGCTGTTGCTACATGGTGCCGTGCACAGCTTATACTAAGACAATATGTGTGAATAACATCCAAAATATTTATTGGTGCGTGTGAATGATTGTGATCTAACAGATGTTGAACAATGAAGGAAGGTAATAAAACAAGTCCAAATCTGGTGTGCGAACTTCAGCTCTGTTACCAATGCCAATCTCAGTCACGCACATCCCTCAAGCTGCACTGCACAAACTCCGGGACTGAGCGAAGGTCTGACTGGTTCTGACACATCGTGGGCGACCACTATGCCGAAGCGGGGAAAAACGCCGTCCTCTCTGCCAATGTTACCAGCAGCACACATGACTTCAATCAGTGCTAATGAATGTATGGGCAAGGGGGAATCTTTTTTAGCTTGTTAGCAATATCGAATGCAAAACCACACGTGGATGCGTGTCTGCACAAATGTCCACGTGCTGCCTATTGACAAACCCAGACATGAGAGTTAAGTTAGTGCATGGAGATTTCACATAGATTCCGATTGCAAATTTCCTGTACGTGATTTATTAAGATTCAGTCATGCACAACACAGATTAGGAGACTCCTCTAGTTTAAGATTACTCTCTAAGCTTTGAAGCTTAGATGAGTCCTGCTGGTTCTTTTGATTTGGAAAAGTCAGACTATCAGAGAGGAGAAGACAGTCCCATGCAGGCATAAAAGAAATTATTTCAATCCCTATATTGTTGTGTCTCCTATGATAATTGTGGCCGCTGCTCTCTTTCATCAGAGGCTTTTGGCTCCCTCCAACCAGCCCAATTAGCAGCCCTGCTGAGGTGGAGTGCATTATGCAAATACAAACAGTTACTGTACCCGCATGAGCAGCCCCCATGGGTAGGCTGCAACAAGGCTATGTTAAATGAATATTAGATTTGTTGTGCCTACAACAAGTTACCTATTGTTGTGCTGGCCTTTCTGCCGCTCTGGAAAAGCCATTCAAACAAGATAATCTGTCTGCGTCTCGTCGTTGCAGCGCACTGTTTCCCCGTGCGCGGACAAAACAAAGAGACAAAGGGCCCGTTTGATTGGGAATATGAAGCAATTGGTGTGGGAGAATAAAGGGATACTTTCTTACGGTCTCCGCTGTTTGTCACTGGACCCCGTGACGAAAGGCACAAACGGTGATCCAAATGAAGACAACAGAAACTCAATTTCTCAATCTCAATCATATTTTTCATCTTTTCTCACTTATTCTAAGCTTTTAACTCAGTCTTGCTGTGTGCTGTCGCTCTCTGCCCTCACTGAGAATAATTGCTTTTGTCCATAGAGCCAAAGGGATGTCCTGGATATAAGGTGTGACAGATGGGTCGTGGCTGTGAAAGAGCTGTATTGTCCTTCCTCGCACCACAAGGTGTGCTGGGAGACAAACCAACGGCATGGCAACGTGATGATGAAATACATTTTCTCTGTAAATTTATACCACATGGCTGCTAAAGGAGCCATTGTTCTTTTTTTATTACGCGCATTAAGTGGCTCACAAATATTTCAGCATGTATCCATAAAATACAGATGATGTCTTTTAAGGTTGGAGGGGTGATGTAATGGTGTCTTCATGCTTTATAACATGGAGTCATGCAAATCATTATGACTATTGCAGATGGTAACATTTTAACTACAGTGGCGACCGTTATTTTTTTGGTTATAAGCAGACATTACTCGTTCGCGCCAGCACTCCGACACAAGTGCTTTGTTTTGATGCCTCAACTGTAATCTTTGATCCGGGGAAAAATGTCATTCAGTCACAGAGGCAGGCACAGAGGCAGAGAAGCTCGGGTGTGTTGTCGTACATCGCGTGTGTGTCACTTTCTCTCTAGTCATGTCAGACAGCTGTTTGTAAACAGTGCTCCCCACACCCCAGCCAGCTAATGACAGGGTTGAGCTGGAATACAATGGCTGTTTCCTGGCACGCTCTCGGCGAGAAAAGAACAGCACTGTCAAAGAAACGAATGTAAAAGGTTCATCGGCAACAAGAGTGTAGAAACGTACAACTGACTTTTGCTTTTTTTTTTTTTGGGGGGGGGTGGGGTTGTTTGATGTTTTGCATGAATTTGCATATTGATTTAAAATCATGGACAACAAGTCATGCAGTTCTTTATGACGTGTGTATGTCATGTGTTGATTTGCTTTACTTGGTAAATTTCTTCTTCATGAATTCAACACTAATGATTACGCTAAACTCCCCTTCACATTGTGTTCACCCCTGCAATCCGCTCAAGGGTACATTGCTATTAACATAACACACACCTGAATCTGAAGCTGTCTGCAGTCGAGTTGCATTGTGGGTATGAAGGCACCAGACATTAGAAGACTGTTTGGAATACAAGAGCTTTCGTGCAGCGCGAAAAGTAGAGCAGAAATGTCAGATTGTACAGGCCCAGATGAAAAACAACTCTGTCTTTTCAGATTTTTCCAAAAGAGAAGGAAGGTTTGTGGCTCTGAAATGACACACTCGCTCATTTGACATTTATAGTAGCTCTCACAGTTGAGCGTGACGCTTAAAATCCATGAACTAAGAGGTATTTCTGAAGAGACAAGTGTCATGACAGTCAGCAGGAACTGTCACTCCCCAAAAAGTACAGAGCTCTGCCACACAAGTCATTATTTAGCCTCACATCTGTGCTGTGTTATCTCTATCAGAAATCAGAAAGATGCTCCACCCACCCACCAGGTCTGAGTGTTGGTATTTGGTTTGCAGTTTGTTTGTGCGGCACGTACCGCACAGTCATCACTTCTTGCCTGCATCAAACGCGAGATTCTTACTGAACTGAGGATTACCATTTGTGTTGCCATGTCTGCTTCCCAGCTATGAGGGAACACCCACGGGTAACACATCCAACAACCACTTCAAAGACACAATAAAGATGTTCTCCGACAGGCAAATCCAGTATGATTAGCATGAACTCTTATATCGTCAGTATTGCCCTTTTTTTTGAGGGGGAGGGGGGGCGTGTGACCAAGTGAGGTCACACAAAGAACTGGTCAGCGTCGAGTATGTGAACGCCACGCCACGGTGGAGCTCAGCGTATGGAGTCACTTTAGCCTGCCTTTGATGTGTGAGAGTGGTATGCTAAGGGCCAACTTCTCTGGCTGACGCTGACTCACTCAACTGGGAGCTAGCGTGACAGCCGAGGCAGATTAATGTGCCCCCCCCCCCCTTCCAGACAAACACAATGAAATACGACTGACGCTGTGTGATTGACTGTTGCCTTCAGGGAGAGGACATGAAGCGCAGAGGGAATAAAACTTCTCTGTTTTAACATTTTTTGGAGTCCTTTGCTACAAAAAAAGTAATTACATGGGGTTCATCTTGTCTTTGTATTTAAGAAGTCAGAGCAATTAGTGTGATATAACACGCATACAGTGTGCACATCAGGGCACACATTAGGAGAGAAGAGTAACAATCCTATTTGAATCATCGTGTGAATGTAAATCCATCCTGCCCCCGAGGCTGAGCTCCGTCCAAAAGCCTTATGAGTGTCTACCATTTATATCACTCTGCATGATATGAGTGTTCATCTCCTCGACTGACACAGCGCAAGCTCTTTCAAACGAGTTAACGCCAACTTTTAACGTGCCTAATGTTGATTTTGCGCCGCACGGTTGTTCGCGAAAACAATAGCTCTGAGCCGAGTTAAACAACATACAAAGATAAAGCTGAAGGGTACAAGTGATTCTATTGTTAATTGATGACTGATTGTAAAAACAATAACCAAACAGCACGTAACATGTCTGGCTCTTAAGCAGCAGCTGTCTGAATAAACATTAATGGCGCCGTGGATCTGTACACACATATACACACTGACTCAAAATTTGTGTGTGTCCATAAACAGGTCTATTCTGTCTCGCAGATGGCTGTCAAAGCTATGGAAACTAACACACCTTTAGATAAATAAGCTTACAGCTTATTTAAAACTCAAATGTGCAACATTTACAGCAACACTGTGTTTGCACCACATTTCACATCATCTGAAATACATACACAGCACATTACTGTGCGCCCATATAGAAAGAGAATGGGGGCCTGAGCAAAAGCAAAATGGAAAGCTACTCAGAGCCATATCAACATTATAATCACTTTATGTTTATTTAGTCAGAAGTGTAAACCGTGCATAGTTCCTGCTGTTGGATCATTGAAGAGGAGGGGAGCTCTTGGGGAAAAGCATGGTGGTCCGGCCAGATTGAAGTGAAGGAGCTATAAAGGATCTGAGGGCAAAGGGAAGTGGGCAAGTTAAGTAGTATGTGGTGGTGGTTTGTAGAGGTTGGATGATGTGTTTGGCGGGAGCAAAGTATGTGTGTGTTTTGGAGTGGCTGATGGGGGCTGAATGGGGCACTTGTTGTTAAAAGGAGATATTGCAATGCACCCACTGCTGGTGGCCCCCGTCTTTCTGGGTTTTTTTGTTTTTTTTTTAATTGTGCAGATCACCGTATCTCTTCTCCCAGGAAAAGAGGAACCAGGGGATCAGATTTAGAGGAAAGGGTTGTGATAAGATAACAAAGAAAGATCCTACCTATTCATAAGAAACAGCAATCCCCTGAGGCGGCGTGCGACAACACAGTGGAGCACGGACAGGTGTTGCCACACAGCTGAGTTTCCACTCTTTCTCCTGATTGACATTTATAGCACCAACAATGGACTGTTAACCTCACAGTAGCTCTTTGTGATTGCGAAGGATCTTCATTTTTATTAGGGGGCAACTGCTGAAATTACCACTCATTCTTCTCCCCAGAGCAGCGATGGGTGATTTCTGCCTTCGACACAAAGTCCAGAGTCTGCTGCCAACACACTGAGGATGACGCGGAGGACTGGCTCACCTACTGTACAGCCGTCAGAGCAGATTATCGGGACAGCGCGACAGTCAGGTGACCCACATTTTCACTGGATCAGAGAGTCATTCAGGCGACTGACAAAGTGAAAATAACAGGCAGGCACACAGATTTTGATCTTAAATATGAATGTGAACTATTACATACCAACATATCAAATATATAACTCATAAAAAAATTGTTAGCTGAATAAAAAAAAGAAAATCAAGCTAGTCCACAGCTACTGCTTAAACAATTATGTGAAATTAAGCGCATCCTGAGAGAGAATTCCTGGTATTTTTGTTTTAGGTGTTCCTTCTTGTAAACACTATTATTATGGAACATAGGTGTGTATGGTTTGATAATATCACACTCAAATGTCAACAGTGGTTGACTGACTCATGTACTTGTAGTAACTATAATCATTTTTTTTCCCCTTTCCAGAAGCTGCTGCAGGTGCTGTAAAGGCTGCAGGAACTGTTTAGGGAAATAAAATAAGACCTTGAATTGAATTATATCAGCGACTAAGTAGAGTAAAATACGGACAGCGAAACATTTAAATAAGAAGGTTTGGAAAAAGAGACGCACTGACTATATGCAGCGTGCAACAAAACAATACAAGACGTGAGTATTCGTAAGAGGACTGAGTCAGTGTGGCAAGGCGACAGAGAGATAGGTTTCATACGTGTGGACCCTGCATGTGTATCCAGATGTATGGACATTAGTCTAGGTGTGATGCGCTCCTTTGTTGTGTGGAGCAGCGTTGCCCTGGGGGCTGCAGCAGCGTGAGTGCGAGCTACGTGGTGCTCTGGAAACAAGAAAAGCGGCTCTGTTTTTGGATGGCTGTCTTGGCTTTGTATGAGCGCTTGCTGGCACGCAGTCAAGATCCTGCCCCTAGAGAGGGAAGATTAATGACAGCTAGTCACGGAAAGGCTTTACAGCAGCAGAGAGCAAAAGAGAGGAATAGAGTGGGAGAGGATAGGATGGAGAGAGGGAGGGAGGGGGGAGGAGGAGGAGGAAGGGGGGGACAAAGGTGAGGAGTCGCCATGCTGAGGTGGGAGTGATAGGAGTGAGCATGAGTAAAAAGGTGCGCGAGTTTTATGTGTCTCGAAAGACAGACCCAAGCACAAAACGCAGATTAAACAGATTAATGCAATCCTCGTAAACATTCATCAATAGTTGTAAAAACACGGCGGAGCACAATGACTGCATGCATCCTTCCTCGAATTTCATCACACTAATCCACCTAATGTCCACATGACAGCTCTGACAGCCAGTCAGCTCGCGAAAAAAACTCACCCGTCTTGTCCACCTGTGATAGCGCCCTGTATGCTCAGTACCTCTGCCAAATCCCGGGGAGGGTCAGAGATAACTAATTACACAGCTTTTGTTTAGTTACGGTCTAGACATTACATCTATTGCTTGTCCTGTAATGACACCGGAGCAGACAGCGCTGTGAATCCTCATCTCAGCCTCCTCAGCACTTTGTTTTCCCTCCCCACGTATGATGTAGGGCACTCAGGGCGTACACTACAAAGGGCTGCGATTTCTTTGATATTTAATGTAATGGCTCATTTTAGCTGCCATCATTTACGCTGCAAAAGGGGTCAAGCTCTGTGAGGGTTTTATCTTGTAGAGCAATGTTTATTCAGCAGGAAAATGGAAACTGAGAGATAAGGCAGAGAGAGCAAAGGAAAAGCATCAGGAGTCACGAATGAGACCACAAACAGTGTTCAACAAAAGAACCAAAAGCTGACGGGAGCGCAGTGCCGCTAGGACTGACCTCTCCCCTTGTCTCCCTTCCCAAACCCCAAACCAACGTCCCGGGCTCCAGGGCAGGCCGAGGTCACAGTGAACTCACTCTCCTCGTCTACTCTTTCATTCCCTGACCGCACAGCTGATGACCTCACTCCTTTTGGAGTCCCTTGCAAACTTTAGTCTTTGTATCGCCGATGAAAAATGATCCTGAGCAAAGTTTGCCTGATGGGACCAAAGATTCCTCAAGTTGAAAGAATGGGCGAGAGCTTGTGTGTGTGTGTGAGTGAGTGCTTTTCAAAGCTGTTGACTTCATTCTGGAGACATGCTGGATTCCTTCATCATAATGCATGGTAAAATGCTCCGCTTCATGGTGCCAGGCAATTCTGACCACAAGAATGAAGGGAAAATGATTCTGAAAAACCATTTTTATCCCGAGAACATCACTCTGAGCAGTGAAAATGGCTTCACAAGACGTTGACACCTTTGACTAAAGGCTGTACTGAGCTCATACTGTATGGGAATAACATTTATAGAGGACAACTATGAAATATAAATTTTACCCCCCATTGCTGACCTATGGTGGAAATGCACTGAAAAGCAAAGCAGACTTTGACGCTGACTTTGTATCTCGGACCAGCAGTCTGTAAAATTGCCACAAGAGAGGTTACCATCAGTTGGGGTAAAAGATTACAAGTCTGAAAAGGCCAAAACTCGAAAGTCAATAGAAAGAATTGAGTTCACCCCTGCAACCCGCTCAAGGGTACATTGCTATTAACATAACACACACCTGAATCTGAAGCTGTCTGCAGTCGAGTTGCATTGTGGGTATGAAGGCACCAGACATTAGAAGACTGTTTGGAATACAAGAGCTTTCGTGCAGCGCGAAAAGTAGAGCAGAAATGTCAGATTGTACAGGCCCAGATGAAAAACAACTCTGTCTTTTCAGATTTTTCCAAAAGAGAAGGAAGGTTTGTGGCTCTGAAATGAACAAAAATGGTAGAGACAGACAGACAGTCAGACAGCCGATGATAGCGAAAGAGAGAGAGAGAAAGTCGAGAGAGAGAGACAGATGATGGAGCTCACCCATTAAACTGTTATAGTGACATCTGAAAATTCTTTGTTTGAGAGATGCTAAGATGCTAACTTTAACACAAATACATTGAACTGTTTTTCCATTTTTTTTGTATCTATAAATGTTTTTATGATAGCAGGATTCTCAGTTTAGTAAGTATTCTGTTTCTACTCAATAATGATATTAATAGAAACAACTACTAAAATATTTAACATCATCAATGATAATTAATCCAGTCAGTTTTTCCAGTTTATGCATAAAAACTGAATTATTTATCAAAATAGACCCAAACCCAAGGACCCCTCCTCAAATCCTAGAAACGCCCCTTGTGCGGAAATCATTTGTCAAATGATTTGTCGATAGATGTCTGTTGGGGGTTTGCAGAATTTGGTGAATCAGTGGCTTTATTTTGCAATATGTCAGAACGCTTTGCGGACAGAACTTAATCTGTTACCGCCATCACCACATTAGTAGTGCAGTTTAACAAAACTGAAAAAGCAAGAAATCTACGGCACGCTACATCACTCACTGAATCCCTTCAGTATTTCCATCGGTGCACCTGGAGGAAATTAATTTAGCTAAGCAAAACAGTCAAACCCAGTGGTACTTTTCAGCGCCGTTTTATCTGGCGCACCGTACAATACATGCTCTCCACAGCTGTGATATCTCTGTATCAGTGGTGGGATATGTCTAACTAATGGTTATCTACAGAGGACAAAGATGTTCCCAGCCAGGTACATCAGAACTTAAAACTTACTTACATACTTCATACATACATGCTTCCCACCTCTCTGACATTTTACCGCGTCACCTGCCACCCATTCTGCCAACATGACCAGGGAGAGAACAGAGTGGGCGGCAGGAAGAAAGGCAAGAAGGGAGGGGTGCTATTATTGGCACACTCCTGCAGTTCTGTAGGCTGGGGAATGTGTAGAGGTGGAGAGAGGGGGATTAAAGAGAATAAATATTATTCTTTCACAGAACTGCTTTGAATCAGCGTTGAACAGCACATTTAAAGCTGTATGGATTGGATGAGATCATTCGGGGGGAAAATGCTGCTATGGTGACCAACACAAAAAAGGAAAGACGTGTTCACTGGGAACAGGAAAACACAGAAAAGTCAACAGGAGCGGAGACAAAAAAAAGGTCAATAGGGATTGGAGCTTAAATGGACTTCAATAAAAGTAGATTAATGTTTGGTAACTAAAATAGCAACATGGTACTGAGACAATTAGTTTGGCCTTTTTTTAGATATACTGGGAGCTTTTAGAGGTGGTGTAGCTAAGGCTTTGACAGGTTAAGGTACATATCATGCTATTTGAAAAAGCTATATTATATCCTACTGATTTATAGCTTTTGGGTAGTTCTGATTTAAGTAATTTCTATAGCTTCTTTTCTTCTTTGGCTATGCACTTTATTATTTTTTTTATTATGTAAGTCTATAGTTCTACAATATGAACATATTCAACACATATCTCCACTGATTTTTGTATTAATCTTTGACGGGGGCCTGAACTAATGCTCCACTGCTTTTAATGTGGAGACATCTTAAAGGCAAATACACCAAAGCAATGGCATTTTCTACCTATATTATTAACACTGGAGTCTCCAACAGGTCAAATCTACCGATGCCAGCTTTTTTAAAATTTACATTTTATAAATAACATTTTTGACTTTTCCTAAAATTGTGTTGTGTTGCACTCCCTGTTGTTAAATATCATCTAGATGAATCCAGATCCAGCATTTGTAACATTAACCTCCATGGGTAAAATTGCCCCTATATAAATAATGCATTTTTTTCTTATAGTTTTTGTTTAATTAACTATGGTCATTGGTCCATTTGGCTATTTTAGGCAACTATTGGATGTCGTAAGGATCCATTGCCATGTGAGGACATTTGCCTTTTCAATCTTAGATAACCAGGGCTGCCTCCTGGAGCCATGGTGGCCAAGCCTTGATACGTGGGGTGCGCGGCCCAAGAGCCACCACCCTGTGGAGCCACTACGCAGGGAAAGGGTTAAAGATGTTTTCAATGTTAAATTGCTCATTGAGTCATTCTGTGTGGGCCATTCTGGCGGCTGTAGTGTTCACCTTGAAAAAAACACTAGAATGCGTTGTTTGTCTATCTCCTCTAGAAGGACAACAAAGTGTTTTCTGATCTGATGCCCCAATCAGCAGAACAAGATCATTTGTCTGTGATGTCATGATTAAAAGAAACCAACACTGACTTTCTGTTGACGACGCAAACAAACAGCTTCCATCCAGCTTCCATCCAGCTTGACCTCCTTCCCACGCAGACTTGATCCCTCTATAACGTAACCTTAGTTCCTCCTTTATTGCCACCATAATTACCACAGCTGCTGCAGGGCTTTGTCCTTCGAACGTAGATCTGTTTTAATAGAGCTCTGGATCGTATCACGTGGTCTTCATCAGTCGATAGTTTGCCCAGAAGAACGACTTCTCATCCATGTTGGCCGAGGATCAAAGTTAATTCTTGCCGTCCAGCCAATGTGAACAAGATCATCTGATAGCATCGAAAGCTCCAAAACAGCTACTGTACTAAATGGACCTTGTGGTGAGATTATTTCCTCAATAAGCCTCTTTGTTTTAACCAAATACTCACCAAATACTCATTATAACTTGTTGGAATGGCAGCTGTCCCCATGTGTCTACTAAATTAATATTTAAGTGGTCTAGCATTGAGACCAAAGTAGAGCTTATCTTTGTAGTTTAGTGTTTCAAGACCCTTTGTGACAGCACACCAGAACTAAATGGTGTGAGCGACAAAGTTGTGACAAAAAGTGATGCAAAATGATGAAAACTGTTTACTAAGTTCCTGCTCATGGCTCCGAATGACAGATGTTATCACTCCGTCTGGTATTTAGATATAGCGCAAAGAGCAGTCTATTGTTGAGGAAGAAAAAAAAAACAATAGCATAACATTCATTAGGTCATTCAGCTCGTAGCTTTGGAGATCACCAAAGAGTTCAAGGTGATGCAGGATGTTGTAGGCAGAGGTGGGAAGTGAACCTGTTCGGATTTGGACGAAGTGGTCGTGGGGGCTGATACACTCCACAGAGTCCCACTGCAAGTAAGAGGGGCAATAGTTGGTCCTGGGCTGCAGGGCACAGTGAGGGCAGTGTCTAGGGGAGAGAGGAACTCTGATAGACAGGCACAAAGGGACCATTGGTTTGGCCGAGACGCAGCGGGAATCCAGTCGGAGTTCCGTGGGAAGAGTTGGGCTCAATGAGACAGATCTCTCTCCCTCTCTCTCTCCTTCTCCTCTCAATGAGTTTGTGACAGAGAAGAGGAGATGGAGTCATCAACAAAGCCCTCGCGAGCAGCCCTCAATAATTCAGCGCAGGCATTATTTCAGTTCAACATGAGATGGGCACCATTACAATGCCGCAAGCGGGGAAGTAAAACTAATGCAATACAAGGTAATGAACACATATCATTTAAAAAGAAAAGAAAATGCACTGTACGTCTGGGAAGCATTATGTTTAATTATCAACATGCACTTTTAATAGAGTTTTGTTCATTATCTCTAACATTGGACGGATATAACAAAAAAGGATAAGGCACCCTGGAAAATAATGAGACTTGTGTTATTGATCCTCTGTGCATCAATACCTGGAAACATTGTATTGTGCCAAATCCTAATTAGAAAAATTAGACCAATAGCCAAGTTCTCCTTTAATTTTATCTGTATTGTGACCCAAGCCAACATATGTTGCAATCCAAAGCGCACACCAATTCCCATGTAATAAAAGCATCAGTTTGATCCAAAACTACTACAGAAATCCCATTGTTCTTCATCATGCAAGCGCTAACCCTCCACAATCAAGCTCTATTGGGAAACTATGCACTCCTGTTAATAACACTGCTGAAATACACACATGCACACACTTCTGGATGTTTCAAGCAGATGTAGGAAGGGCAATGGACATTTTCACTCATCTATCTGTCTCTCAGGGATGTCTTGGATGGCAATGGCACACTGTTTTGATTGTTATCACACGCCACGAAGGGCTTGTCTGTTTTGGATAGCGTGATTCACACTTTACCTCGTGGACTCACACTGCCACCTGTGGCGCTGGGCCCAAGCAGCCTCACTGACTGCAGGATCCACAGGGAGCTACTCCAAACAGTGCTAACACTTAATATCCCCAAACTCCCACCACTGGATATTAGGCTATCCTGCACTTGAAACAGGCGCGAGGAATGTCAAAAAGGCATAATCACCCAATTCCTGACGTTATACTTGCGCCTCCAGCGGTTGTGTAAACTACCCATAAGTCAACTACTCTCCTTCTTGCTTCTTGCCCCCTGCAGCTTTTTCAACCCCCTCCGCCACTCTAATACCCCCGTGACCTCCCAGACTCTCCCCTGCCTCCTGCCCCCTGCACCTCCCCACCCTCCTGTGCCCTCCCTGGCACCTTTGCCCCACGGCCCGGCCTCATTCATCTTGCCACCCCTCTCCGGCCAGGGGAGCTGAAGGCCCTCTTTGTATGCGCTCCCTGGGAGATATTAACCCCCCGTCTCCGCGCTCCCACCAAACAAAGGAAGCACTTACTAACCGCTAAAGCCTTAACAAACAGCGCCTTTCAAATGAACCCTGCTCCATGCTGTGCAGAGGGAGGGGAGCGCCCAGGAGAGAAAAGCCCAAAACATTTGCTTGTTTTCGCAGATTACAGAAAACCTGGTGGTGCTGTACACGGGTCTTGCCGAGTTGACTCACTGCACCATTAGGTCCCTACTTACTACTACGAGACTCAGGTGGTTACCACTGAAGTAAAGAAGGAAAGTCCATACGCACGAACCCAGACGTCAGCTATGCGTCTGTATTAAGAGAACATCTTGCTGACGGCACAATTGTATCTGTACACTACTCAAATTCTGATTTTCAGTCTTACCCTGACTTTGACATACTTGCAATAATAGACATAACCCTGGTCCTCACTTTATTTGTTTGACTGAGCTTCCATTTGCTCTGCAGCTTTTCCACTAAAGAGACTAATTAAGGATTTGACCCTGTGTTAAGTTTGCATTGTTCTTTTATTTGGGTGATCTATTACAGTATAATTCATTTTATACTGAGACACTGACACATACTAATATAGTGAAATATAGTGTGATATAGTATAAAGTGTAAAGTTTCAGTCCTCTGGAAATTAACCCTTCGGAGTCTTTGGTTGTTTAGGCTGTCTGTGAGTACTTTTACTTTTGATTTTACATTTAAAAAACCTTTACCATGCCAATGTTTGGTATCTTTTTTTCACAACACACATATATATACGACCTGACAAGTAATTATTTCTATTTGACACACTGTAGTGGAACAACTGACATCATTTGATTATGCCAGTTGTGATGGTGGACGTGGAAGCGTTCATTGGAGGAACATTTTACACATTTAATATGATTAGAACATCTGTTTTTAGCTAAACCAGTTTAATAAATACCTGACAAACCAAGGTGCGTCATCACTCTGATGCAAAATATTGCCACAAAGCATTCCTGATAATTCACTTAATACAAAAACACTTATTAAAAGTATAGATGTTGTTATGTAAATGCTACATGCAAAAATTACTATTGACACACTTGTATTGACTTAGGATATAAATACGGTATCATTACACCCCACCCAAAAAAGCAATGATAACATACCATGCAGTTAACACCTTAGCATGACAAGCCACACTGTATAACATTACATGTAAAGAGATACAACAGTGGAAAACCCAAACACTTCCTCTTACTGACAAATGAAAATGGATGTGTGTAACCGCTTTTGTTGGTTTTGTTGATCAGGACCTATCAAGGCAGTAAAAACACATAGCCGTGTCTTACATAAACAGGCGCACGCGCAAAAAAACCACACACACCTATGTCTCGCAAGTGAGTTTCTGGGCAAGTGTGTAATGCGGTTGAGGTTCGCAGCACGATCCAAAATCACCCAAGCTACCTCCCAGGTCTGAAATAAATCTGCCAGTGACCTTTTATCCCCTCAGAAATGTGCTCTTAATATGACGGGGGAAATGACTTTATGATGACTTTGCCCTCAAATGTTTTGGCAAGTGGATTGCTCTCCAGTTCAGGGCAAGAGAGAGAGAGAGAGAGAGAGAGAGAGAGGAGAGAGAAGAGGGACAGAGGGAAGGAGAATGAGAGTTCAGGTGAAGTCTTTAACTACTGAGATTAGATTGTTTTGGAGTGATGACACTGCACACCTGTGAGGAATAAAGATAGAACAAGAACAATCGCACACATTATTATCCGTGACGTATTTCGCCAGAATGCAGTTGAACGAAAGGTCAACAACCTCTGAGCCTGATGATTGTACTCTGCCAGTGTGAGCAAACTATATTTCACGCAAACAGTAGAATCACATGTGAAATTGGGAATGGAGAAATCGGAGCAATATGATGGAATTGTTTTAAAAACTGTGTTTAAATTCATTTAACGATTGATATTAAGCAAGTATCGAGAGTTAAATAGGACACTATAAACCACAGGCAGTTGCAGTAAAGAGCTTTACAGCCATTGTTCTGCTGAGGTGATAACCGTTGTTTAAACTGCACAATATGACCTTTATTGGGCTTAATTACACCGGGGACGTGGTGTCGGTTTGCATGTGACATCATTCTGTGTGTTTGAGATGTGAGGGACAAAGGCCATACACATCCACATGTACGCTTTTGGAAGGCGATGTTTGATTTTTTTCGGTATGTTTGGAGCATTAGTCATATTTGGTGGAGCTCAAAGTAAAAGTTTCTCTAAAACATTGTCCGTTGGCACCTATCTTTTTCTTTTTTTTTTTTTCCAAAACAGTGAGTCACGCAGAGCAGTTGAGAGTGCTCATGAGCAAGCTGTCATCAAAAGGTTGCCTGTCCTCACAAGGTGTGCTATCACCTTTGCAGCTGTCAGGTATATATCTGCAGGCCACCAACTTCTGGCTCAAGGCTGGAACTTAAAAACCGGCTGGCCAAGCACAACATTGGCTGACATGAAGAAGAATAAAAAGGTTATTGCTATGCTGAAAGTGATCCAAAACACACACGTCTATTTGACATGCTAATAGAAACAACTCAGTGTAAGTGTAACAGCAGATAATGAGGACAGCTAATTGTTCCATCTAGTACATATTATTAATTCTGAAGAGTCTCTTGTGACTTTGCCCACCTGTAACATGTGTTCAAAGTGAACTTACTGAAATAAAAAACCCTTGATATTTTTTCACATTAAAAGTCAGATGAACTCTGGCTTTATCCTCCGCACTATCTCATGGAAACAACCCCACTGTCCACAGACGGGACTACAGTATACTGTGTAAATGTCCACCTTCCCACTGTCTGATCCAACATCCCTCTATCTGTCCAAACACATGTGGTACAACCCCCCATTCGCAGGACAACATGAGACCCAGAGGGAGTGGACCGGCTCTGGTCCAAGTCTCAGAAATCGTCTTCCCACATCTGAGCCTTCTGCCAATGAATGAGGCTTTGTCTGCAGAGGAATGAGATCCATATCTCCCATTTGGCATCGCTCATGTCGTCACTAATCAGAAGCAGATGAGCAGACAAGTTGCGCTGACTGTGTGCATGTGTGAATGTGTGCATGTGTGTAGAGCTTAGATGGGTTTTACTGCTGAGCTATGGAACATGACTTGGGTTAAAAACATGGTTTATGTAGAGATCAGAACATGCTGATGCAAAACATACACTCTCTTCTGGATCAGATTTTATGGCCACTGTCAGCAAATTATTCACAAACTCAGACATGTGACAAGTGATTTGGGCATGTCTTCATTATTTGTGCTGCGAATGACAGCAGCCAAAATTAGAACACTCTGTTGTGAGATGCACAGAGTTTGAAAGGTTAATTGTGTGCATGTGAACTGTGAATGAGTGACGGAGTGAGTCTGAATAAGAAGTGAGTGTACTGTATAAACAGCATAAAAGTAACAGTGAAACACTTGCACCTTTTGTGTCTTGTGATTATTAGCAACACCCACAATGTCAATGGTCACATTGAATTAAAAACCAATAAAATAACACTGAGCAAATGAGAAAATAAAATTAAATTAAAAGGCATCTCTTGAGGAGGCAATAAAAGAAAGATATTTCTTCCTCTCTGTGCAGTAGGAGGTGTGAAAAATACAATTACATAAATCGAAGAGAAAGCTGTAACAGTAAGTGTAAACTCAGAGCATGACAAGTTTATATTCAGCAGGTCCAATAGCAATGTAAAAAGAAAATCCAACAAAAGAAGTTCAATAAAACAGGTCCAAGAGAGGTGTTCAATGAAAAGGCCCATTAAAAGGTCCAGGGGGATACAAGTACAGACGTTCACATTAGAGTAGTTGCAAAACAAACACAAAGACTGGCAAGCAACCTGTTTGGAGCTCCGGCATTCCTAAACCTAAAAGTCAATCAGCTCCACCACGGTGTTTTTAACGAGCCGTGTAGCTCAAGGGCACTTCAGAAGGGCAAATGCAAAGAGAGAAAGGGTGTGAACAAAGACGGTCAAGTTGAAGGGCAGATTATGTAACCACAACCTCGCTGCATCATATTTTGAATGATAAAAGTGACATTTATCATCATACATAGTGCTTTTTGTTTGTTGAGTCCCCACACTATGTACAGTAGTTGAGGTGTGAGGGGGCGTCTGGCTTCTACTGTCAAAGGCAATGTAACAGACGTATGGCCAACCTCAAGCTATGCTGAAAGTAGACGGCTTCCTACCAACGGGGCTTTTTAAAAGCAACTTTGTGATGTTTCTCAAACCATGCCGTTCCCAAACTTCTCATGGCCACATTCATTCTGTACAAAGGATCTCTGTTCGCTCTGGCCTCTCTCAGTATCCCTTTGTGAACTTAGTCGGCAAGTCCTCTGCACTGGAATGCCTGTTCTCAGGGTTAGGAGGTAAAACGCACACAGAGGGACACACAAACGCATACGCGTGCACTTTCCCACATATTTTTCAAAGGCACCCACATTTATAGACACAACCCGAAAGCCATAGACAGGTCGCTGTGCTTCCCAAAGTGGAGAATACGTCTCCTCCTAATTGAGACATGTGGCCCTTGTTGTCATTTTGGTTAACCAAGGCTCGTAATGTTTAATGATCATGTGAATCTCATGGACCTGTATGGAGGAACATTCGCTCCAATAAAGAGAGAGAGACAGAGACAGGCAGGGTTTGAGAAGGGAGGGAATATCTGAGAGAGTGACAGGAGATGTTGAAGGAGAGAGAGGAGGCAGAAAAGAGTGAGAGCTTGAGAGCTTAAGACGACCTCTTCACCAGTAGAGACTGTATGAGGGGGGATGAATGTAGTCCTTTGTGCTGGGCAGACTGTGGGCTCCAATGTATGTGTGTGTGTGTGTGTGTGTGTGAGTGTGTGCGAAAAAGAAAGAGAGAGAGCTAGGCGGCCCAGGCTCTGGGCCTACAGATGTCTGGAGCTGCACCGCTCACCCCCGGCCTCCACAGGCAGCAAGCAGCTGTTGTCAGAGAGAGACAGGCCGCCCCGGAGAGACTGGGAGGGGGCCAATGGGCAGAAAACAAGAAAGAGCCTCTTTCACAGCCTGGTATGTCCTTCTGGATCCCCACACAATGTATCCTTTGAGGACCCAGAAGAATAACATTTAGATTTAAAGTTTTCTCATCCTGGGAAGTTTGGGTCAGCTCGCTCAGTCCTCCCGCTCTCTAAACTGTTGAAGGGTTGGTGCTGAGGTTAAGGTTGGGGCTGAGGGGAAACTGTGGCCGGAGTCTTCACTCCCTGAACTGGGGCAGATATAGTGAGCCCCCAGAGATACCTTTAAACACCCCGATGACTGATACAGACAGAAATGTCAAATATTTTGTGAAAAAAAGGATCTTGATGACTCAGAGTGTTGATTCCCATTTCACTGATCATGCCAAATGTTCTCATACACTATATTTAAGTCTTAACCTTGTGGTGACTGACTACCGGATGACAGTCCAGGCTGTCTGTCACTAACTCAAACCCAGACAGACACAGCCCAGTGTCCATCAGCCAGGAATCAGAGGTCCATACACTCGAAACTCCCAGCAGGTGTTTACGAAATGTGCTCCCAGCACCTGTGGAGTCGAGGGAACTGAGCCACTCTGTGTTTCCACGGCTCTGAAGTCAAACAGGGCACAACACATTACTTGTTGTAGTACAGAATGTGCCTTGGCAGTTCTGGAGCCAGGTTTGTCGGGATGTTTCCACAGAAGAATTAAGGAAGTAATATACCAAGGGGTATCCAGGGAGGAAAGCTCTCTGTGGTCTCTGTGAACAAGCTTTGTCAGCTGGACGGGAGAGGAAGGAAGGAACTTTTCAGCTACACTGCATAAAATGCCAGACCTGTCATATAATTGAAATTGCTTTAAATTACACTTTTTACTCACCGGCCCTTGGCAGGGAATGTTACACCTTTGACAGAAAAAGTCAAATCTTGTATGGTAAGTCAACAGATGGTGAACAGAAGGAAGGAACACTGATTGAAATGTGATGTAAACCCATTTCTAAAAGGTGATATTGTTATTTTCATTCTCATTTGCAGCTTCATTTTGATTGTTTCCATGGCAATCATACCCAAAAAAGTATCAGAATCTGACCCCACTTATCACCTCCTGTGCGGCCTACTCCAACCATTCAAGTTGAGAAAAGGTCTAGAGAGGGAAATGGGAACAACTAAGGGAGGTAATAGCTCAGGTCAAACGCATTCATTATGTTCTAAAGCAATATTATTATGTATGCAATCAGACCACTTTATTGTAATGAGAGAATTACACACTTAACAGAGAGGTAGGGCAGAAAGAGAAACAAAATCCTGCCACACAGAAACAAGGAAAACAGAAAGGCATGACTACTCTGTCCTTAAGTCTTCTATGGAACCACAACTTGTTAATTCCCTGTTCTACATCTCCAAAGACATCTGACATAATATTTTTTTGTTTAGCAATATAGGTCATGTGTGGGATGTAACTTTTGGGCAGCTGGGCATGGCTGATGTGGTGCAATAAGAAAGGGCAGGGTGGCAAAATAGATCCTACAGAGAGGGATACTCTGCCAAGACAAACAGAAGGGAGAGTCAGGAAGAAACAAGGCATGACTACCATATATGCCCAGGCCTGACCAAAACACTGGCATGTTGAGGCAGGAGTTAAACCCCATAGATTAAGTTAAATTCGATGATCAGGTTTGGCTGTAAAATAGACAAAACTAATTAAGACTGTCAGGCAGAATTTCAGAAAGTGGATCGTGAACTCAGATTGTTCACTGATAAAATTATTTTGATTAGATACAGCGATTACAAACGTTATATTCTATGAACCGTGAGTAACCCTTTCACAAACCTATCTGATCTCTATGATGGCGCTGATCTCAAAGGCAGAAATCAATCTCTTGAAGACAATTTGGTAAATTCCACTGAAGTGCAGCATGACCTGGATGCACTGATGTATTTCACTGAAAAACTGAAATCATCTCATGCTCACCTAATACCAATACCCAATACTCCCTAATGAGGCGAAAATGCTAAAATGTCCTAAAATGACCATAAATGCTTATGTGATGAATGTCACACACTGAATAATAAGCTACATGAAGATGTATGTCAGGGAAGATGAAAAAAAACTAAAAAGGAAAATTCTATTTGTAGGTTGCGTGTGAATAGTACTCAAACAAGTATTATGACTCAACCCACAGGCATGACTCATTGTCTAGTCAAATTTCAGAGAACTAGACAGAGGTGGGAGAAGTGTTCACATCATTATTCAGATAAAGGTAGCAATACAAGAGCTGAAAATGTTTTCATGTGGTAAATTAAACAGAAGTTCTGTTTTCAAATTCGTATTAGTAAAAGTCGAGGGCTGTTAGCAGTACAGTATGCATATTGTATATTTGCCTAACTGCAAGACAAACCAAACCAATCAAACAAAAATAGTATGGTAGTCAAAGGATCATAACTGAGTGTTTGTGACTCAACAAATATAAGTGTAAAGTTGTGCACACCCAGTTTTAAGATGACAACGACTGACATTGGATTCAGAAAATTAACTAATTTAAAAAAAGAAAAAAAGCAGGAATTATTTAAATAATAAATGCATGTAATTATTTTAGGAGGGGACAGCCAGGAGTGTTAACGAATATTTATTTAATGAGAATTTCCACCTTGAAATATTTAATGTACATTTAATGTAATTTAATCACAAGTCAAGTTTTTGTTCCATCCCAAAAATATAGGCAAGAGGCTCACCTCACCATCACCTTGGGGCTCCAGGGTAATCCATATCACCTCACCACTTATACATGTCAGGTGAATCTACAGTCATCTGCAGATAGACTGTGTTACACAGGCTGCATACACTCCACTCCAAAATAGATTTTACTTTTTTTATTGAACTAATGCTGAGAGAAAGCAGAGAAGTTGTGGAAAGAGACATGAGGGAAAACACAAGTTAGGGAAGAGAACGAGCGAATGAAGGAGGAGGAAAGACTGGAAAATGTTTGAGAGAGACAACAGGAGAGAGTGGAACATGGGAAACTAGAATAGCTCAACCGCAAATGGGCTCTTTCCCTGAAAGAATGTATAAACATACGGTTGAGTTTCTTGGGAAGTCTGGCCATTGCATGAATGGATTGTTTGTTTGTCAGCCACTGAAACAATGCAGGGAGCAGCGCACGAGACGTTTACAGAGACGGTGGAAATGCGGAGCTTGATGTGAATGAGAAACAAGCAACTGATTACTACTGAGTCCCCCCCACAGTCTAACTGCTCCCCCGGGGCTCGTAGCACACTCTGCAACACAACTTCCAACACCTCAGCCCTGACATCAAGGTTTAATGTGTCACTTAATGTACAGTATCTATCCTACTGAAGATAAGGGGGAGAGGGGAAGCTCTCTGTCACCTCCTACTTCCAGAACCCACTGACTAGGGCTGGCAGCAGAGCCCACGGCTCAGTGAGGTAATCAAGACTGCTCGGAAAAGTAGCTGCCTACAGGGACTCTGTGTGTGTGTGTGTGTGTGCTTATAGTCACTTCTTCAAAGGACTGGGGATATAAAGACAGACAAATCCATTTATTTTGCAGTAATCCATGCAATGCAAGATAAAGCTTGACTGAAGTTTCCTAAGCTTGACTGAAGTTTCCTGAGTGCTGGCTCTACCTGGCACTTTGCTTGACTTGACAGGAACTGACCAGCTGACCCCCCCCCTTACAACATCAATGATCTATTATGACCCTGCTTCATTTTTGTTTGACCATGCTCCTTTTCTTTTTTTTTTTTTTTTTTTAATCATATGGACACTTCAGACCAACTTAAGTTTAATCCGGGCTCCATCCCATCATATTACACAACCTTCTTTTTTAAAAAAAACATCATACAATATGGGACAATGCAGCTCAAATGCATTCAAGTGTACAGCTGCAGCTAATAAGGTGGTGTGAGTGCATGTGTGAGGAGTGTAAACTTCAGCAGAAAACACTTTAAGGCAGAAATGAAAGAAGCCGCACAGACGATTAAACCACTTCCAATATAAACCATTATAAATCGGACTTCTGAAACCAATAAAAATATTTTCGTGAAATACTGTAAACAGAAAGTTTTTTGCTCCGCATTACGCTCCTATAAACAACTGTTTGAGGGTCCAGACCACAGCATTCGTACAAGCACTCTCATGTGTTTTGAGGTGTGTGCCTTTGTGTGTAGTGTGTGAGACTAATGTTCACATTACCCAAATGAAGATGGAATGAGGAATCCAGACAAGGGGAGGCGGAGGGAGGGAGGAAAAGGACCCCTATGGGCTTACCAAACAGCCCAGGAATGCGGTGGTAAAAATGAGTTGGGCTCTCTGGCACAAGATGGCCCGTGTGACTGGGTTTAAATGATGGCTGTGACAAAGACTCCTTTCTTACTGACTTTAATAACTACAGTGCGTTGCGGAGCCACACACAAGCAACCGCTTGTTATAGAAAATACGGATACACACAGATACTCACACGCAAGGAACAGAACCCTCGGTGTTCGAAGGAAGGAAATACACTTTCACCTTTCCTACATGGAAAAGCCGACGCTGCCTTTAGGATGCAAGGTCACTACACAACATGGTTTAATTTGTATTTATGTGTCTATGAGGCCCTCCCCCCTGAAGAACTTCCCTAAGTACCGACAGAGTACAGTATGCACCATTAAGATAGACTGCTGTGGGAAAACCACTTGTCTTTAAATAAGCTGTCACAGTTCATCAATACTTAAAAGCAGCCTACTGATGCTTTTTTTGTTTGTTTGTTTTGTTTTTTTTTTGCTGAAGACCTGAGAGTCAATTAGTTATAAGTTAGTCCCAGGCACACTGGTCAATAAAAACCCTTTTCTCCCAGGGTTGTTGTGAAAGAGAAGCAGGTCCCTTTTATGTGGACAGACTGTGAACGTTGGGACCTAAAGTCATACATAATGGTTCATGGATGAGCAACAGGCCTGAAACCCTCAAAAAATGCACGTAACACATATGTGCACTGAATGTTGGAGCCACCTGACGACATGCCGGCATCTAGTCATTCAAAGAGGCAACAATGGCATTTTATGAAACTGCCAATTGGGGATGACATGTGGACCCATCAAAAGTGCACTGGCTCAGTACTGTGAAGCCATGAACAAGGAACACTGGCAAAGCATGCCTCAAAGTATCAAATGTCAAACCAGAATCTTAAGTAATCTGAATGGCAGCTATGAAAACAGAAACTCAAAATATCATTCAAAAATCATATGTAATTAAAAGTAAGATTTATATTTATAGCTCAGATATGATTATTGATCAGACTTTTACTTAGGCCATATGACAAATGAGTGTGTTAGTGTCTCGCTCAGATACTGATGCATGAAACGTGAATTAGTATGCCTTTAAACATAAAATGTAACCCCTTTTACATAATGTAATTTGAATGCTTTAATATTCCCAAGTTTCTTTGTAAACAACTTAAACTATGTTAAGACACGTGCTAAATAAGTGACCATCATGACATCTTTTGTGTGTGTGTGTGTGTGCAGCTGCATGCAAAACAAAGATTTTACTTTTTGTCACTGTAGTTGTCTGCTTCCCTGTTTGTGTACAGTATATTCCAACCATGAAATAACTGTGCTGTTCATGTTGCACTTTAATGAAGAGTAAAATCTGGGAATTGAATTGAATTGAATTGAATTGGTCAAGCGGTACAAAGATTACAAAACACCCATCATGCAAAGGTAAATCGGGACCAGACTTAACATGAGCAAGAATCAGGACCACAAAGCCTTCACACTAAAAGCTCATGCTGCTGAATATTTTTGGTATATTTTGTTGTGCTGTAAGTTTTCAGGGTGTGGATTACAATGTCCTGATTTTATTGGTCAGATATCCATCTCTTTTTTTTGTTGTTGTACTGCTGCTCAACCCTGATGAAACATTCCATTTCTACATTGTACAAGTTCCCCACCCCTACAACCACAGCCACCACCTCTATCACACCCACACCCTTATCCCATAACTCCCCCCCCCCCACCATCTTGCCACTCCACATCTGGACAGTGGTTTCCGGTGCATTCCGCGGGGTCCCATGCCTCTCAATCGCTCTATTCACATCCCCTCACCGCCCTGCATGACATGCACCTTACATATGTGTGATAAAAATTCCCAGCCCTCCAAATGTTATTCCATGTTTTGTTTTTAAAGAGGAAAGATCTGAAAGTCTCTCAGCAGCAGCTGGCCACCCAATGCACGGGGCACAGACCTGCTACGAGGAGGCTAAAATGGTTGGGTGTACTTGACCAGGCCTACTCCCCAATGCATCCCATCTGGACTGGAAATAAAGTAATACTATTCACTCTTCATAAAGTTACTACCTGGATCGGTTACAGCTGATTCTGGTGGAGCAGCTGTGAGAGCCTCGGGGCTTTCAGAAGTTTTCTTATTTGAAAAATATGACTACACAGTGATCTTGAAAACAGCGCTCTGTTCAGAAAAGCTCTCAGATCTGAACATGTTGAAACTTCAGGCTATCGATGAGAGCTTTGTTCTGCTGGCAGTTTATAGCCACACTATTTCATGAGTCTTTGAGTCTCAAGATATTTTCCTCAGGCAAAGACTCAAACTTGAAAGAAATTGCGTTAAAAGGCAAGAAAATGCAATTACACTGCCTTTATCTCAGATGGTATTGTATGTTCCGGGTCTTTATCTGTCTTTAGCTCAGAAGACGAGATAAATTGGCTCCTGTGCAAAAGTTAAAACTCTGTACATGCAACAATGAAGAAACTCCTGTGTAAGCGATTCTTCGGTAGATGTTTCGGCCTACTGCAACCACGGTGCTGTCAGGTCTGAATGTTTTTCTTCTGCTGACCCTTCCAGACAGTAAGATCACACGCTTATGGACTTTTGCCAGAAAATGCTCCTTGGCCGGAGATAAGCCATTTCCCATCTCCTTCTGATCAGTTTTCACCTCTACTACCAGTTCAGGTGTTGCTCTCAACAATAGCCATCTTGTCCAAACTGTCACCCTTCACATTCCTAAACCCGTGTAATCCCAGCTCCACTACATCATAGTGTTACCACAGGTGACGAATATCTGCAGCAGACACAGTGTGCTCTTTGTTCCCGCTATGTTTGGTTTTCCTCCTTAAAAACACGGGAGAGCCAAGAACGGACGCAGACGACGGCGAACTACACGGGCTGGGATTCGATTAGAAATCTGAGTCAAAGACAGGTGTACGGCTTTGAGGCCGATACTCAGCACCTGTTGAGTGCGGACTTATCAGCTCGTCGGGGCTTGAGGAGAAACCCTTCTTGCGCCAGAGCGAATTCATACTTTAGTCACGTAAATGGAATAATCCATACACCAAAGAGAGAGAGAGATATATGACTGAATCACACTCTGCAGGGTGTGGTTTCTGTAGATTTTTGTGTCTTTATCTTGAGTCCACAGAGGCAGCCACAGGAGGAAACATGCTGTAAATCACTCCAACAAAGGAATGCCTTGTCCGGCGCGTGAGAGACAGCCCATCTTGAGCAAATACACCACAGGGCTCCGAGGCTGACTTATCCATATTTTAGAGTCTTGCTGATAAGATACACACGCACTACTGAGTTTCATATTCTCATCAGAAAATAGTGTATGACCTGGGTTTGACCAGTAGGTGGCATCACCACACAGCAGAGGGGGGCTTGGGCTTGTTTACAACCAACACACACACACACATATAGGCAGAGAGAGAAGGATTTGCCAAATGAGTGGCCATATAGAAACAATGCTTCTTAAATGTTTGGAGCTTTACTGATGGGTTTCATCTGAAAGATTCCCTGTGTTTCTGTTTCCAGCATTTAAGCATCAATTGATTTTTCTTTATCTGGGATTACATTATGATTTGACCATTTTTATTGGTTGTTTGGGGCAGGAATTAAGCTACAGTAGGGCCATAATACTAAACCTTGCATCATTGCGCAGGGTAACTGGGTGTTTTGTACTTCCACCAAAAGTTTCAGCTGCCCAATAAAAAATATATAACACTGTAGCCGTGTCACTGTGGCCTATCAGTTAATCTGCTCATCTCCAATAATGCTACTTTGATCTTTCTTTAGAGTCCTCTGTTTCTCTCTCTCTCTCCCTCACCTGGGTGGCGCTCTGGAGATTTCTTCAGTTCTGTATCAGAGTCACTGTGCCGTTGTGCTCTGATAAATCACCCCTGGCTGTGGAAGCTCTGAACCCCCCTGCCAGCATCCTGCTTCATTCATGAGCAATTACTGCTCCCAGACCATTCCCCACAACAACACGGTTCCTCTGGAAGAAGGACGGAGAGGCTTCAGAGACAGAGGCTCTCTTCTCAGTGCTACATGTTTACAACATTGCCTTTTTTTTTTTTTAACATTTCTATTACGTTTCTGAAAGTGATGTCAACACAGTGTGCATACTGACTGTAGGGCTCCCTGCTGTGATCCTTCTCCTATTGAAAACGTGTTTCTTGCTAGACCACAATTCACAATTATTTTCCCTTATTTATTTGCTAGTGTTGTTTTCATTTCTTTGTATTTCCCATAAAGAGGTGACTGCAGTGGATATGACTGTCAATGTTACGTCAACCTACTCATTCCCTCGTAACCTCACCTTGTTCTGCACCTCTGCACTGACTGCAAAGACGCCTGGTAAAACAGCATCACCGCCACTGAGGGGCCATCTGCGCCTGTCTGCCTCAGACTTCAGACTCTGCCAAGCCCCAGATCACCAAATTGCTCTGTCATTTTCTCACTGCATATTTGTCCTGGCCCTTGCTCGGAGACAGAATGTGACTTCAGAACAAATGCGGGGAGGGTGTCTAAAGCACTCAACCTAAAATCTCCTTTTGGCTGAATGGAAAGCGGTTTAGACCGAGACCCGGTTTAGACCATCGTTCTCCTTTGATGCAGTACCAGAGCTTTGAAAAAAAACAGAGGGGGATCAGTTTGTTTATCTTGTAAATCTTTCCAAATGGATTGTGAGCTCTAAGACCCCAGATCGAACAAATCTCCCAGATAGATCTACAGGGCTCTCAGAGCAGTCTGCTACAGGAAAAGATCACGGCTGAAAATGGACTAAGAAGTGTTACTTGTAAATCTTTTATTTCTGGAATCAATACCACCATATCTAGACATCACCAGAGGATATTGCTGTGCTTATCATGAGTTACTCCAGCTGATGGAGGCAGTATCAAGGGAATGTTTGCAGTGTCATAACCATTTATTAGCCAGTTTATCGACAAACACAACTCGAGCACCGGATGGCACATGGTAGAGTAAATGTGTAGCACAGACAGTGGCATTTTGATGGAGGTGTTGTTGTTGTGTGGGCGCTTGTCACACATCTCTGCACAAACCACATCAGTGATCGATGGCCCGTCCTCTCTGACATCACCAATGTGTACGCCACAACACAAGTGTGACATTCCTGGAAAAGGAAACACCTCTTATATATGAGGAGGACTTCAGGGAGGTACCCGTCTGTCAACTTTTGAATGACGCACAAAGATTCCCTTTCACACTAACACACTGCGCTTCTGATGGCACATGACAATGTATGTGAGACAAAGCTGCATTTGTGGAGGTATAATTTCGACAGTCATTTACGATCACACACACTGAATTGAAATGAAAATGACAAAAGAAACAATTTCAGAAGGAGCATACTTCAAGATTGATGCAGGCTCATGCCATTACAGCCTCTGCGGTCCTTTGAGGATTGATCCAAGTAACTGTCCTGAAGCCAAAACCACCATCTGCCTGTTCCCTTCCAATGCCTGTCTCCTACTCGTTTCATTGATCTTAACAAATAAAGCCTGGGACACCAAGTGAGCTATGTTGATTTTCTTGCAGTCAATTCTTTCAAATAACTCCACAGCTCTCTGTTTATTTTGTTGCCTTCATTTTTCAGCACTTCACTCGCAAGCCTCAGTGAAACACAAACGGTAAAGACTGCAGTTAGAGAAAATAGCATCTCATTAAAAAAAAAAAAAAAAAGCAAGGCACCCACAAAACTTTACTGTAACTTCACAGCAGAGAGGGTTTCTTTTCTTCTGGCTGCACACCACCACCAATTATGCTGCCCCTTTCAGTTTCTATGTAGGACCCCAGCTCTGTGAATTTGTGGACACAACCCCTGTCCCATCAATAAATCCTCTGATGCGCTGACCTGTATCACTTTAGATAAGATTAGATTAGATAACCCTTTATTAGTCCCACCGGAGGAAATTTACATTGTTTCAGCACCAAGACACAGTGGAAATACAGTAGAAAAAAAATTGTGTGTTTGTATACACATACAAGCAGCAAGAAAATAAATAAAATAGAATACAATAGTATATCAACATAAAGTAATTAAGCCTGCACATAGTGCAAATGGACATGCCTGGGAATATACAAATAAATAAATAAATAAATATCCCCTAGTAGAGTCCAGTGAAAAGATAGTCTGTGTGCAGACTAGCAGGCGTTGTGTTTATTGTGCAGTCTGACAGCAGTAGGCAGGAAGGACCTGCGGTACCACTCCTTCACTCATCGTGGATGGAGCAGCCTGTCACTGAAGAGGCTGCCCAGTGGTGTCAAAGTGTCCTGCAGAGGGTTGTCCAATGGGTGACAACTTAACATCATCATCCTCCTGTTGCCCACCACCTCCACTGAGTCCATGCTACTGTCTCATTTTCAGCTTCCCCACGCCTGAAAAAATCTATTTTTTTTCATCAGAGAAACAATTGTTGTGTGCTTTAATACAATGATGGTCTAACAACAGATGCTATTTACTAGTTTCTTAGTTGCCTATATCTACAAGTCCATCCATCCATCCATCCATCTTCTAACCTGCTTATCCTGAGCAAACACAGGGTCGCATGGGGTGCTGGAGCCTGTCCCAGCTATCTTGGGCGAGATATCTACAAGTCAATAAACTAAATTAATAAATTCCACTCCCTACTTCTACATCCTGGCATCCGTAGCTGTGCAACTCTCCTCTCACTCTCTTCACCTCTTGGTCTCTCTTTCTCTTGTGTGTGTAGAACACACAGGATGTTTGCAGTGTAACAGATCTTGTGTGTGTTAGGCACTCATATGCCACGCTGCTGCAGTGGTGAGTTTTACACATTAGATGGATTGCCCTAAGGCTGTGTATAGCGCGGTACCAGACGATGAATCCAACTGATGGGGGTGTCTCTAAAAAAAAAATAAATAAATAAATAATGAATTTGCAGGCCAGATAACCCAGCCATATCCAGAACTTTCCCACTGACAGTTTAGACCCAGTGTTTTTGTGTGTCAACATCTCCCCTATTCATTAATGAGCAAGATATTGCCACAACATATTGATCATTCGTTATAAGCAAGATATTCACTAATATAAAATCCAAATCATCTTACAGGCTGTAAACAATTGTGCTGGAGCTCTCTAGTTTGACACATGCTTCAGTGCCACAGTGAGGTTGACGTTTTAGTACCTGCACCTTTTGAATCAGTGCTAATTTGCAAATGTTAAAATGATTATGACATGATGGTTAGCAATATAGGATGGTGAAAAGCACTGTACCTGCTAAATATCCAACCCACTCTTATTCCCATGTTGTCATGCTAGCATGGTCATTGTGAACATTTTATCATTCTGATGCTGGCGTTCGACTCAAAGCACTGCTGTGACTCAGTAAGGCCTCACAGAACCTCTAGCATGGCTGTAGCTGCTTAGGCTTGTTTATCATCCACAGGAAGAATAAAGAGCAACGGGTCAGACCTGTGGTATTCAACAGAAGTTAATGAGCAGTGTTTCGTTTTAATGACCCGCCTTTATATAGCCTCCCTTCTTGCCTGGCATTTGAGTTTATAGCTAGCCAGGTAATTGCAAAGCTGACACATACCCATGGGCACAGCACACATTGCTATAAGCAGAGCTGGTAGTCACAGTCTTTCCTATTGTCTTTTCTAATGGAATACTTACGATGTATTATAAATCGTCTTGATGAGCATAAAGGTTAAGTCCCACGGGACTGAATCTGAAGGGAACTCATTTGTTCAGCAAGAGACCCAACAGTAAAACTAACAGTGATAAGCACGATCCCCAGAACAATGTTCCTTCAGTTGAAACAGCATAATGAAGAGGTCACTCATTTAAACATGGCACACATTGATAATATTTCATTCGCCTCGGAGAACTATAACTCAGGACTGTTCTGTCATTCTTATTTGTGATTTTTATTTTCCATAACAAAATAGTGATGTGTTTTTTTTACAGGTCAAAGACAATTTTCTATTATTAAAATCTCAGTTGTATTCAAGTCATGCACTTATTAAGTAAAGAGTAAGTGGTTCAGTAAAGAAAGTGTGCAAGGGCTTAAAACTGGAGCAATATTATGGAATAAAATAAATAATAAATAATAGAATTTAACAAGTTCAGAAACTGTATTATTACACCAAATGCCAAAATGTATTAAATTAAATAGCATTCAATGTTTTTGACTAGCGGTATTTTAGCTGTTTAATCATATTGTCAATTTAGCACCTTTCAAACATTGAACTGATCACTTTATTTATTAAGTCCACAATAATAAGGTATTAAAAAAACTTAAAAATAGGAGTGATCTGCTGAACAAAAGAAAACAGTTTATATTGTTTTAACTCATCACCTCTTGATATATAAACAGTGTGCAGAATATTTGCAGGAAATTACATCAACATGCACAAGTCCATCACAGGAAACCAAGTCACTCAGCTCCACTTCACCTCCTCCATCTTCTGCCCACATGCTTCATCACCAAGTAATTATCAGGAAAGGTGGCAAACAAACGTTATACCATGAGTAGGTGAGGACATCATTGCCTGGCTGCTATGGAAATCCTTGGCCCATACGAAGATGTGATGAGGTTTTATCAAAAGGAAAATTCTGGATTTTGCAAGGTGGCTTTCTGGTCCAACTTTCACCTATTTCATACTATATTTGTGTCTCTGTTTAAATGATTGCACAGTATCCTCCTTGGTAAGAATCATAATCATCGTGCTGTGAGCAGAAAAGGATTTCACTGAGCTAGAGGCTTATAAAATATCTTCTGTTATTGCCCTCTACACAGAATGAGAGAAAAATACAAGATAAGAGAGATAATGAGATATAATGAGATAAATATATATATAATATATATATATATAATGAGATAAATACACGGACACTGTGAATCTGCCTCTAAGCGGGAGGCAGTGAAATGTAGAGTAGCTTGCTATGACTAATTATGACAAACCAGGGCACTAAGTCAGGATGTCATGCCTTCACATATACCTGCTGACACTAGAAAAAAACCTATAAGGTTTTTCCAAAGGCAATTTTATCTACAATATGCAGGAAAGTGTTTTAAATCCAATGAATTAAAGGCAAACAACATTTGTCATACTCAACTCTGTGCCTCGAGTGGCACTCTGTGCATTGTGGTTGTCAAATATGATGAATTCATCAGGTTGATTAGATTTTCCCCCAGTATTGCTTTAGCTATTGTTTGCCAATACGGTGTCACCTCTCTGTTAATCATTTTGACTCTGCTTGAGACAATAAAACTCCACCAAGATTCATTAAGGCTGTGGAAGTAAAAGATAAGATTCGCTCAGGAGATAGAGGGGAAATGCTGTTGACCCGAACAGGTCAACAAGCTGTCTTTCTGGATGCTCAGCGTATTAACATCATATTTATGCCTGCGGCCTATGTGAGCACCGCCCTGGCTCTCCTAAAATGACTAACACAATCAAAGAAGAGAAAAAAAATAACAAAACAGTGGACTGCACCTACATTTGATTGGAAAAATTAATATAGAGAAAGGCTGCAAAAACAATCATAATATTTTCTCATATGTGATGACCCTATTAAAGTGAGTAAAGCAAAGTCACAAAGCAAGTCCATTGCCATGCCAATAAATGAACGACTTGTATCTGCCGAGGCACAGCTGGCCATGGTCACCTTGCTGTTAGCACATTTGCTGATTAGCATGTAAAACAAATTAAAGCTGAGGCCAATAGAAATGTCATTTTTGGCCAAGTCCTTGGCCAAAAACTAAATTATCTGACAAACTTTGACCTAAGCTTGGCTTTACATGAACAGTCTGGAGATCACCAAAGTAGTCATCCTGTGCGGGGAGTGAATGGATGAACTAAATGTTACCACTGTACAAAATCACAAAATCAATCTCATGGTGGTGCTAGATAGAAAAAAAAATGGCGAAAAGCAATATGTCAAGAGATGTTGGAGCGGAGCCGGTCTGTTCACGGTGCATCAACACTGGTAGCCAGACAAGCGTTCATGCGGAGCTGTCTTCTTACAAATGTTATGCAATTTCCACCAAGTCAGCAAGTGTTCCTTTTTTCTGCTCGGACATCAGGATTGTATGATTGCTGAGAGCTTGATAAAACAAGAGGCTTATTACTGGTGGGGGAGGCTTGATAGGAAAGCAGAGCTAAACACCCATAAAAGCAACACTTGAGCACCCACATAGCTGCTCCTGAGGTGGCAGTAAATCTAAGCGGATAGTAAGAATTGTGTGTGTGTGTGTGTGCGTCCGTGCATGAGAGTGTTTGTGCTGAAACGTGAGTCATTGTTTACCCTTGGAAAAAGTGAGCCGGCGTCCGACATCAAACATTCAAAACATCCTTGGTCCATTGTTAGCAAATTCAAATCAATAAGAACAGAAAACAGAGACAAGCTAGGGCAACAAGACAGAACACCAATAACCGAGAAAAGCCTTTTGATTCTTTTGTTTTTGTTGTTGTCTTTTGAAAAAAAACAGAGCAAACATTTCAGACTTATTATTGAACATGGAGACATAGCTAGCCTGCTTATTATTTTTCCTTTCTTCTCCATTCTTTCTTTTTTTATTTTGTATTTGTAGTGCAGATTGCCCACATTCACATCAGTTAATTGGCAAATGACTCATGGTATAAATGTTCAGTAAGGGTCATTATAGGACCATAGGAAAATGTAAAAAGGATTTGAATCACCTAATTAGAAAGGGAGAAGACAGTCAATAGGAATGTCATAAAAGATTAAAAATTAGACAAAAACAGTTTGGGTTATTTCTACACCATAACAAATCTAGAGGAAAGACTTGAAGGTGACGCACACACACTATCTGCGTTGCTTCATGCCATGTAGCAGCCTGTGCAGCCCCGTTGCTCTGTGACTGACTTGGAGTCAGAGCACAGCGCTAGTAAGTCTGCCCCGAGAGGCAGCTGGCTCGACAGGAAGAGAAGGAGGTGAGAAGTTTGTGTCGCTCGCCAACTGGCCCGATGTCCTTGTAAAAGAAAGCAAGCAAGATTGAGTTCCTGGATGTCATGGATGTCGGGGAGTAACCATGGTGATGACCTTGCGGCGCCAAGAGACTGCTGGATGTATTTCGGCACGCTTTTTATCGCAGCAGGAACCTGCAGTGAAACACTGTGTGGAGGCTAAGAGCGAAGGCGGGGGAACACAGTGGTGCATACTGGTGGCTCAGTTGGACACAAGGCACAAACTCTGATGTCTTCTTTTCTCCAATCACTTGCCCTGTTTCTGCTCTCTGTCCTGTACTTGACAACACAAACATAAAAAAAAAAAAAGTGCTAGGGATTCTGTCACTTTCTGCACACTGACCTTGTGAAACGTCCGCTAAACAAGAGGACATAAAAAAATGCACAAAGCAGAATTTGTTCCATTATGAAACTGACGGACTCCAAATGAAGACATGTGCCTCGTTCTTTGAAAATATTGATTTTCCTCTGCTCTCTGATGGGATGGCTCACTTGCCGTCAAGCTGTCTTTCAATCAGGGTGAGTGCTGAGAAATGCGGCGTGAGGACTGCGGCTGAGGATTTATTGGCCATACGGGGAGACTGGCAGATAGGTCACTGAGCGCAGTTATGAAACCTAGACGGGGCTTTCACCCAGAGCAGCTCTGTGTGAGCCACCACACCTGATGAGAAAATGTCTGGTGTTAACACAGTTTGGATGAAAATACTGATTTCCTGTAGAACATGTATGTTCCACACATGAACTTTTATATAATTATTTTACCTTGACCTGAGCAAAATAGGCACAAAACGTAAACTTGCAATCTACCCAATATAGTTTAGCTTTAGCTTTGTCTCTCTCCATTAATCATTGAAATAACCATTTTTAGATTTTTAGATTAGATTTTAGTTTTCATGAGCCCATACCATCTCAGCAAACACTACTTACCCAACATGCACACAAGAATACAACTGGTTTGTTATCAGTGCAATTTAAAGATTATTATATATGTTACACAAGCTTTATAAAAGATAGTAGTAGTAAAACCTGTTAACACACAGGCTACTATGCAATGCTAAACTACTATATGTACAGTACTGCCATCTGGTGTATAGTATATGGACTGATGACGGTAATGCAGCAGTATTACTTATGCACAGCACTTATGAGGCAACACTGTATGAAGACTCAGTGGTGTTGTGAGGAGGATAAATGCTTGCGTGGTGTCATTCATATGCACATGAACCTCCAAAGCAGATAACACAGGAAATAACCAGGAAATTGCAGAGCAGGATCAAGCCTGTGTCCAATTTTCTCCGCTGACATCTCTTAATCTTCCGTTTAGCTGAACCGAAATACAACCGAGGGGCATTCACCATGCGATCAGTGCATTTGTAAGGGGCAACAGATATTAGGATTGACTAATGCTGCAAACTGCTAAAATGGATTTGTAAGATTTGTACCAAAGTGATAATTGGATTCCCACAAGCAAGATGTAGTTTCGCCAAGGGGAGGGTTAGGATCATAGCTAGGATTGCCCCTAGCTATGATCCTGCAGTGAGTGTCAGGCTATCATACAATATGTGTGAAATAGAGCGGGAGAAGGTGCAGCATCTTCTGAGAGTGCACAGTGACATATACAGCGCTGATGTGTGTGCTCATGCATGCACAAAAAAAATTTTTTTTTTCTTAATGGTATATGGCGTAAGTGATGGCACAAACGTCTCTCACAAGGTTGCGGCTCCTGATGCGACACCTCCTGACGTGCAAATGGAATCGGAGACCTATTAGTGTCAATCTACAGATACTAATAATCAGTTGCTAAAAGTAGCAGTGTTAAAATGATGACACCGTCAGTATAAGAAGGATGTTTGATGTTTGTTTGGTTTCCTTAGAGTTAGTTAGGCCCTTAACCCATTAGAACCGGGTCTTTGTAAACTAGTCTGTGTTTTAAAATAGAACTGGTTCAAGAGCTGGTTTTAAAGTGCATATTTACCATGTTATAAGGATAATTTTGCTAAGTATGTAGAGCCCCACTACTACTTCTCACCATGTCACTTGGCTCCTATCCATTCATACATTTCTTTATTTCTTATCTCATCACCCAGCTTCTTCTTGTTGCACTCCATCAAATTATGTATGCCCAGCATTCTTCTGGCATTCCTGCACATGAGCATTAATCACTACCCTGCACCTGTAGCCTGCTGCTTCAGGCTCCTAACACCGATGCCAACATCCAACCTCAACCTGTCCCACCACGGGCAACATCGACGACCAGCATCTGGAGATTATGCTGCCCAACGTGACCGCAGATGAAGTCTAATCAAAACATTACTGTAAAAGAAAGTGAAGCAAAATCACAACATTGTCTGATCAGTACATGTTCAATGATGTTTATCCACTTATCAAATACAAAAGGAGTAGAAGGCACTTTGTAATTCATGTGATCTCGAGCTGATTCTTCCAACATTATAGGGCAGCAAACAGTAGATCATTGTTAAAGTTATGTTTCCACGAGGTGGTTATCACCGGCTTTTTGATGTGCCAGGCTCATCACATCCTGGAGCGGAGATAAAATGCATTTGCTCCGAACATAAGTGCTTTTCATATCCACGGCAGCAGAACCTCCATAACCCAATGGCTGCTAAAAATAATGTTATAACTGGTGCAATTTATAATGAAAACAAAGGGTGCTTGAATTATAAGTGATTAAGTGCACTTAAAACCTAATGAGACGATATAAGTGATTTAATAAAACATTCAATCATTTTTTTTATTTTACATGTCAAAGACAAATAAAATGAATGAGCTTGTGAGTGGTGAAGCAGGGTTAGGATGCCCATTGTATCTCATAATAACAGTTTGGTTGCAGTTGCTAACCAATTATTATATCCATTAGTTATACTAGGTCCCTGGACATGCATGCATTTGCCTGAGACTAGACAGTCGTGATTAAAGCACTGTGGCTAAAGTGTGGTCTTTATACCTCCAACTGGTGAATAACCTGCCTGTCTTCAATCTGCCTGGTAAGAGCTGCATTCATATTACTGATACAGACAAAAGCATCTTTATATAGATTTTCTAAAAATATCAAGCAGGTATTTAAATATATTTAAATAAAAAGTACTCCTATTGCACCTGGTGAGATGTAACTGCTATGCTGCTGACACACAATTCATCTCAAGAGATGATAATAACAAATTAAAAAAACAAAATGTAAAAGTGGTACAATACTATTGCTGCCACGTTCAGAAACCCTCATCTTTGGCAGCATGCGAATCAAACCCCATTGTGACACTGCTGGACACGAACATGTTTCTGTATTTCTGAGATCAGCTGCTCATATACTGATTGCGGGGGTCACGGCTGACTGCAGGGTCTAATGAAAGTGAGTCTCATCAAGACTTCTATCTGCTCTCATAATGAGCGTCAAAGAAACACACCGTTAACCCTTAACCTTTCAGACAGGAAAACAAAAGAATGCTCTAACTAATTAATTCGGCATCCAATTAATACACAAAGCAGGAGATATATTAAGACAATTTCATTTTTTTATTAATCACTGTACATGCCAGGTACAGAAAATTTAAATCTACATTTTTAAATGGATCTGATGTAATATGTTCCTTTGCACAGTCTGCTTAAATTGCAGAGTTTCTCAAAGTTAGTTGTTCACTTCTTGTGAGAGGACAGGATGGCAAACAGACCTGTAGTTGGCACATAGTTGCAAAATAGTTCTAGCAAGTGATGTTGTTTAAGCCCGGCGCACGTTTCATTTATGCAGGCAAACAATCGCACAAAATGACTCATCTCTAACCTTCATCTCTTGTTTCATTTCTCTGACAGCCCCCCTCCTCCTTCCCCTCCCCTACAGCCCTTGAAGGAGGTAGAGTTTCCCCAGGAGCTGATAGACAGGCTGTCCCACAGTGAAATCCACAGCATCAGCGACCTCCAGCGGCTACTGGACATTGACTCCGTAGGTAAATTCTGCCTCTTGATACTTTCATCAACAGACCCCAGATTAATCCCCAGATGTTGAGGCTGCTATTGTCGATGTAACAACACATAGTGGAGGGCTGTGCTAAAAACAGCCGATTAATCCGCAGCCTGCTTTTATTAGCTGTAAAATGATGCTCTATTGTGGCATCACCTTTAGAGATAGCCTTCTTGGTAGTCCCCTGATTGTTACTTGGTATTTTCCATATATATTTTTGCCATAGTGAGACAACACGTGATGGCCGAAAGATCAAGCCGAATAACTGAATGTATTCAAAGGTCATCTAAAACAATCGATACAAATCGATCGATAAAACAATGACGGGAAGCCTTCAGGCCTTGTGAACCACAATATGGGTCCGGGGCCCATTCAGCACCCGTTTTGGACAGAGGATGACTACTGCTTCCCTTATGTTCCATGATCTTTGATGTGTGATAGCACATCAGGTGTCGGTGCTTTCCAGTGCTCTGGTGTTGCTGTAGCCCGGCCAAACACAGATGGTAATCACTGACGAGCATGAAGCCAACAGGAGAGAACAGCGTGTCTCCGCTGATATCAACGTATCGCCAAAGATAAATCAACAACGCAGAGCTTTAATATTGGATGCTTCTTACTGCAGACGTGCAGTAAGAAGACGTGGTCTTACACGTTGTAGCAGATTAGATTGATACAAAAGGAAAAATAACAGGAAGAATATTAAGTGAGGAATGTAGGATTTATTAGCCTGTCATTTTATTTAGTCTCATTCCAGCATGTGCGGGTTGATATGACAAGAGGACTATTTATTGTGACAGACTGTAGCTCTGGGTGTGTGTGACAGTTTCAAAAGTTTAACACAGAAAGCAAAAACAAAGAAAAACCTGCTGATAGAATCACATAAATCCAATTACTCTTTGAGCTGTGTTTGAGCTGCAAGCATAAAGCACATACCTATTAAGGAGCTCTCCTTTTATATCTCCGCTCAATGCGAAAGTATTATTGCTAATCCCCTAAAGCTTCATAGATTGAAAAAGCACTACAAAACCATTAAGAGGAGCAAAGAAAACTCATTTTGCTGTCCCCAACTTATCAGACTGACATACTGAGCAGTAGCTCTTAATACCTCAAAGTGTGGTGAGGGATGCTTTTATCAATAACCCACTTTTTCCTTTTTTCTTTTTTTTTAACCTCATGCTGGCTTCTGTGTCGGCTATGAATGGAAACATGAGAAACAAGTGCGTCATCTTCTAATAAGTTAATTTCCTCCATCTATCAAGTAAATCATTTCCTGTGGCGATGAATAATTGGTGTGTAAATGGCTGGTTACACCCAGAAAACAGGAAAAAATGGAAAAGTAAAGGCATGATGGAGAGGGGGGATAGCACATAACATGTAAACTAAACCCAAAACTTCATTCTGCGCTGTTGACACCTGATATATTTTAATGAACCCTCGTGTGTGCATGTTAGCATATATGAAAAATGTGCATGACACTTATGTTTCAAATGGTTGCTGTTTTTGTTAATAATTGTTTATTATATTTGTTTTGTTTCTGTATATTTATGGTTATAACTCATAATATTTAATTTCCACTTATATTTACTATTTACTATTGATATATTTACAATAACATATAGTTAATTACTATATTGATAATGTTTTATTTATTATTGTAGATCATTTTTATATAATAAAATTCTCATTATTTGCAAAATGTCCCTATATATACTTTATCTTTCTCACATCGCTTAACAAATGAAATGTGAAAGATCCTAGCCAAAAAAAAAAACTACACCAAACAAACATTTTTATGTGAAAATACAAATACGAGCCTGTACTGTAGACTTAAGACACTCAAATATTGTTTGTTTGGAGTCATCCTGGCTCTAGCCACCATTTTAACCATAAGCTTCCCAGTGTCGGCCGTGAAATCCCCCTCGACACACATTTAGTCAGTTTTTGGACTTATAGCCACACTGTGAAAGACCCTTTATGTTTCCATCAGGCTGCACCACACACACTCAGCTGCCCAAAATGCAGTGAGAACATGCAGTTAGAAATATAAAACCCCTCCCAGAAAAAGCCTGATCACTATACAAATGTCCCATTTGGCATCCTTTGATTTCAGTCTTTCTCAACAGGTATGGTTTGGATTAGGCCTCTGGCTCTTGTTTTTCAACTGAATTATGCCTGAGGCATCCTGCGATATTATGTTGGTTCACACAGAGCACTGCATGAAAAATATCTGCATGAAACATGTCATTTATCAGGCCATTAGAGAGATGGTAATGAGAATTCTAATGGACTCTGGGACTGGGTGTAATTTTTATTTGACTTGTTTTTATATCTATAGCCACACTTCACATCAAGAGCTTATCATCAAATACACAAAAGAACCAAAACGTTGTTCAAGTTAAACTGCAGAGTTGTCAGTGAGCTGTTATTGCTATAGAATGTGTTTTACTTTTCTATTATGGAGTGCGATCAATCACAACTGTATCTTTGGTTTGCTGCTTGCACCTAAGTCCATCATAAATCAGTAAAAACAAATTCTCTTTTCATCTTTAAAAATGTTCAGAATTAACCATTAAATACTATGTACTGTGTGAAATTATCATTGCTCACACAAATACACACACACAAGTGGTCTGTGGAGTGTTTGACCACCATGCACCTGTGGAGCAGGGGAGTAACTTGGTAACGTGGACCTCAGTGATGGCAATCTGCCCAAATCCCACACACATACCTTCCTCCAATGACTGAACTTTTTTTTCCCTTCTCTCTGCTTTTTGCAGTTCTGTTTGAATGCTAAACTGCATTTCATTTCCTCAGTGTCCGCAGAATAAAAAGGTAGAGATGTTGCATTAAAATATGCAGAGAAAAGAGGACTGTAAGGCTAAACATACACTTTGGTATAGTGATCGTGGGGATGATGGATTAACAAATAATACAGCCCGTGCTTCTATTAAGTGGCACTCACCGAAGACGTCTCTTTCCACCTCTATTAATTGCCACATAAATCAATCCCCTGCCCTCTGCCATTGGTAGTCACATTTAATTTGTGAAAGATCCTCTGAGATACAAAGTGTCTGACTTCAGGGGTGAGGATTTGTTGTAATGCACACAATGTCTTCTGATGAAAAATTATAAGTAAAACTTTGTTTACAATGAAAACTCCACAGAATACCTTTAATATTTCAAGATGATTCATGAAGCATACACTCTCCAAATGGACTATCTGTCTTTCCCACCAAACCAGCCCACTTCCTTAGGAATTATTTTCTGGCCTGGCCTTTTGACACTCCGTCTGCCAGACACTTGATTGATAACGGCAAACATAGGTTTCTCTCCCCTGAGCCTGAGCCTATTTCTTCTGACACCTTAATAAACCTCACCACACAAAGGAGGACACAAGCACGCGCACACATAAATAGGAAGACGCAGTGAGATTTTCATCCCAGCCGCGGTAACATAATTGGTAATAGCATGTTTGAGAGCTGTCAAGACCAAAGAGGGTACTTGCAGAATTTCTTATTTTGCATGGACAGTGAAAAATAGAGCTTGCTGGGGCGAGTGCCTTTAACTCTCAGAGCACATAATAAGTAGCGGCAGAGTGTGAAATTCTCAAGGACTTTATCATGCTTAAGTTCATAATTGGTACTTTATAATGCATGTAAATGTGCGCAAATTAAATGCTTTCTGCTCAGAGCGGCTGTGCCGTGATAAAATTGACAGTTTTCCAACAGGTCACCTTGTGTCATTTCTTATTTGGCCTATGTAATTTAATATATATGTGGAATTTTATCAGGCATAATAAACTCAATTCTAGTAAGTGTTAGCAAAATAAGAGTTGCAGAATAATGCATAACCTCATCCACATCTCTTTTCAACACACAAAACAAAGTAAAACAAAAATGCCTATCGACACTCAAGGAACTACTTGACTTGACAGATGAGAGATGAAATATCTTCAAGAACCTCCAGGAAGTCTGGTTGATTTTATTCCAACTCTTAGATATTACCGTGACTAGGATGGCTGAGAATCTAAACAGACATACTTAACTGTGGTTTTTTTGCACCCAAGTCCTTATAGATCTGTGATTGTTTTAGTATTCTGTTTGCAAAGAGAGGATCCACGACGAAAAGGTGGACAACCTCACATCAATCCTGGACCTAGAGGGGGCTGGTCCACTCTGAATGCCACAATCGAGTGGCTTGTTACTGTCGCTATCGAGAGGTAATTGGGATCAGAGGTGATGCACTGTCATATAATGAGGGGCTTCACGGAGGAAAGCTTGATTACAAGAACACATAGCGGTGGCAAACCCTGCTTTGCCACTGCTTTCAAGAACCAGGAGGATCATCTGAAGGAGTCATGTCTGCGTTCTTGCTGTGCTGACTGCATCTTTCTGTGATACACGATGGCACATTGACCTTATGCTTTAAAGAATGTCACAGTGCCTGCATTATCTTTTCATTGTAAATAATGTATCTAAGAATATCTTTATTTAATGGTTAAAGTTTTAGAGCTCACTTATAAAAAAAAAAGATAAGAATAGAATACACTTTGGATTGCCAAGTTCCCCTTTCTGTTCAGTTATAAATATTAGTTACTCAATAATGAAGAAGTCAATAAAAAATACGATGAGCAAGTAGTGCTTGAGGAAAGACAACAGCGAGTCACAGAAGCAGCGCAGTTAGCCAGATCTTTTGGTGAAGTGGTTGTAACATAGCGAGCATTTGGAGCGTATTTGAAAATTTTGTACATTGTAATTACTGTGTATGACAAGACCTCCTGGTCTTTGTGAAAAAGTGCACCACAGCTGTTTTACAGGCACTTTTCATGTACCATTGATAGCAAAGTTATTTGGCCTGGTGTATCAATTGGTGCAAGCTGGCTATATTTGATTAAACTTCTGACCTTAATGATGAGCCATCTGTGCCGATTATCACCAGCAATTCATCAACCCCCCGTGGTGCTGAGCTTCCAGTCAGGTCTTATCAATGACTTGCTGAGAGACACTGTGTTCATAAACAATATTTAAGAATGTAAATAATAAATAAATACATTTGTTGGAGATACGGTTTATCTTAACAATGATTGCTTTTGTTCTGAAAAGATGGAAAAATCAATTTAAATTATACCAGTGGAGTGTGTAGCTTCATCTAATTACACAAAGTAAAATGAATTGTTTCATTGTTGGGCGTGGAGGAATTCCATCATGGTCCAATTTGAGAATAACTCCCTGTCAAAAAAAAAAAAAAAAAGATTTTGTGTTCGTCATCTTATCATGCTTCCCCTAAGCACCCATAACCTTTCTCTAAGCCTTTAACAGAGTCCATCTAAACCCCCTCCTAAAGCCACAGATGCTCACTAAACCTTGCAAACCTTCGCCACAGCAACTCTCATGGCAATAAAGCAATTTCAGTTCCACTTTGAGATGGTGGGGCATGAAGCTACGCCTGCTGTGACATCTACAGCCCACCGAAATACCAATATGTTCTCTCCCTCGCAGATTTATCTGTCTCACTTTGCCCAATGTGTCCTCCACGCAGCTTGCACTCTCATTTTTGCTGGTAAGATACAAATCCCAGTGATTTAGTCAATTTTGGCTTAGCCATATGGCTTCATGATGGCAGCAGTCACTCATCCTCATGTCTCAGCTTTATGTGTCCCATTTAAATGGGATTCAGCCCTCCGCTCAGCGACTTCAAAGAGCTGCTTCGATCCATTTATTGCATACGCGCTCAGTTACTTTACTCAAAGTGCGGAACCTCGGAGAAATGTCATGTGCGCGTGTGCTTGGTACACTAAGTCCTAAATTACTCTTGACACCTGCTATGATTAGCTAGGTCACGGCACAGTAGTGATTGGCACCGATGTCAAGTCCACACTGACACAGTTAACTGTTCCAGTTCCATCACGTCATACTCGCATGAACCCACACAGATGAGAAATGTGAAGACTTTTGACTTTTTTTTTAAGGTGGAAGGAGAACTCAAAAGCATCGTGGCTATGCGTTGCCATGTCTTTCTTACTTTGCATTTCAGCTGTTTGCATGTGGAATGGTTTAAGAAGCAGTGAGCAGCTATAGCTTAAAAAAATTATTAAATACAAACTTGATCTGAATAGCTGGAGAAAAATGCACGAAGTATGTAGGATTGTTGGGGCCTGGATTTAAATCCTCCATATATCCATTGAGTTGCATGTAATCCATACAGAATTGCAGCAGAGCAATCAAACAGGACATTAAGCACTGAGGATGGAGACTGCAAAGGTCGACCCCATATGTAATCCAGAGGAAGAAATAAGGAGGAAATGTAGGACTTAAGCGTATGTTGTCTGTTCTGTCTACAGAATCATAGTTTCTAACCTTGATTATAGCGTGAAATTCCTGCCACTCCAAATATTTTTAAATCCACAGAACATCCCACAGTATTGTGTTTGCCATGAGCTGCCGTTCTGTGGCACAATGCTTTAAAGAGAATTACAGCTGACATCATCTCCTTCTCTTTGAGCCGAATGTCAGAACACTTCATAGACACCCCTGACACTCCTCAGGACACTATTTACTCTGGAAACACTAAGGTTCTCTGCACCGTGGCAGACCAAATGAATGTAACAGAGTCACATCTGTTGTTTTCTCCCCTCAGTTTACTCTCCGTAAGGCCCATCCATCCACATCAGTTCACTTCAACAGAGGCAGGTATGAATGTTGGAGTGCAAAACTGTCACAGAGAGTTATGTAAATGTAAGTAATGAGCTGTGGGTTCTTGCTCTCAGTGGCATAATGTGACAGCAATTTGGAAGAATGCTTATTGGGTAACATTTGGTGTGAGAAAAGAGTGGGATGGCCGTTCTCTCAAGGAGTGTTTTTAGCCAGTGTAAGCTGGAAAACACTCACCACCGCAGCATACACCTCAGTTTCCTGTGTTGATTTGTCACTATTTGCTTCGAACACAGTTGTTATAGTCACATACTGTAACAACAGAGCCAGAGATGATTGCGGTGCATTATAATGTATTTAAATGAGTCATAATTCACGTGAATCTAAAGACAACAGTGCTATTACAACACCGCACATTAGCAACAAAGGCTGACAGCTTCCTGGTTGTAATCTGTTGTGTGTTTAATATCATTCCAGGACATTCATATTTCATTACTGCTCAATTACACAGCCCAAAACACACGGCAGGTTCCAACAGCAACAATGCTCTTGGTTTGTTCAATATTTAAGATTCATTAAGAGGCGGGCGAATGCTTTATTGAAACAGGGTTTGCTGCTGCAGCCAGAGGCAGCCAGGCTCTCCGTCTCTGTCAACACGTCCCTGGCTGCTTTTGACAGCCCACCTCTGCTGCTGCAGGAGAGGCACCCTCTCGCTTTCTCGTGCTCCCTCTCTCAGTTTGCCGTGGTTCTGTATCTCCTTACACAGCCATCTGTCCCCAGCCCTGTGTGGTCTGTGATCTGTGTTGCCAAGCAAACATCATGCGGGCCTCATGCATACAGAAGTCTAAATCCTGAGCTGTTTCTCACTAGGCATTACGTAAATAAACAAATGATTACTTCCTCTTCTACGAGGACCCAAACAAACAAAGTAACAAAATAAATATATAGGTAAAGAAATAACGTGACTTTTTGACTTGCTGCAGCCTTGTTGTGCCAATAAAAGACACATCAGACTTCCACCACTGCAGTATGAACAAGGCAAAGGTTCAGTGTTTTAAAGGAATAAAGAAACAAAGGAAGGACGCCTCGACAGGGCAGCTGACAGCCAGTATGTATGCACACTAGGAGTGACATCAATCTGGCTCGCTGCACATGCACACACAGGAATCCCAAAACAGGCAGCCGCGAAGATATCAAAGGGGAACGGGAAAATGCATGCAAAAGAATGAATCCAAGCAGGGGAGGCAGAATGAGATTTCAGAAGCAGCCTGCGCAGTAAGACACTGAATTGTAATTTAGGTGACTTAAAGGTGAGCCAGATGTCGCCTCTCAAACGGAAAAGTAGCAGCATTATTGCAATTTCAAAAAAGCAGCTATTGCTTCTAGCTTTAAAACATGCAAGCTCGAGACAGCAGCTGGTAAAAAATATGCAGCTATCAAATCATGTTTGGCCCAAAGCCTGACTTCCCTCTGCAGGCTTTGGGTATGGTCAGTAAGTAACACGGTGCAGGAAATGGGTAAGCACCGGTAAAATAATCATGAAGAAATGAGGGAACTACTCGATATGATGTATCACATTACTTTAAGGGGCACATAGAGAGTAAATAATGGCTGAGTAATGCGTTATTAATGAGTCGTTACTATTTTTGTGCCGCTCTGCCATTCACAGTTAATCAGGAACAACTTATGAAGAAAGTGGGCATTATTCTGATTCACAGATTACCTAATTACCTTATTCATTACCTTATGATTTATTAATACAGCGTCTACAGTCCTCATTATTCAGTACACCATCAAGCCGTGTCCCTCCAGAAAAAACAAGAAACAAGAAACAAAAAACAAAAAACAGTTTCAGTGGCTGACTGTTTGGGGGAGCAGCTACATGTGATGGAGTCAACCACATCTCCAAACAAAGATAATATCTACTCAAGGGAATTTAAATGTAAAAGTGACCGCTATTACTTACTTATAAAGGCAGCTTACATAGAAGCACGACTAACGAAAACATGAACAAAAGCACAACCACGTTGATATTGTTGCATAAACACACAGTATCCATGTTATTATCTGAGGTTTAGGCACAGGCACATCTGTGTGTGTGCGTGTGTGTGAGAGAGGGACAGAGAGACTCAAGGCAGTGACATTTAAGCAGGATAAATATGCACATCCATGGCACTGGAGATAATCCCCACAGGGCCACAAGGTGCACATTGTAAGCATGAATAAAGCCGATCCCACACAAACACAGACATGCAGACAGACAGGTGGACAGACCTCACTTACACCAGGTTACTCTGCCACCAGCTTAGCAAAATGGAAATTCAAATGAACCCTTTGCCATGCTGACCAACTCTCTCTCTCCACCGCCCTGCCGCTGCACTCTTCTGAGTTACTGTGTGCATCTGTAACATCAGTAATGTGCTGCAAGTGGCTGTGTGTTCCACAATGAGTTTCAACAGACCAGTTTCTAGTTAACAGACCATAATAAAACACGCAGACATGGCTTTGAAACCCTGATAAAAAGGTAGAATTTTTCCCTGATGACATCCAATTAGGTTTAAAGAGAGCGTCATCCTTTTATTCAAAATAAAATGCCCGAGGTCAAACCACAGTGTGCACACAAAAGGCTTCACAAGAAATTTCACTGAATCAGCGCAAAACAGCTCTTCGGTTAAATGCCTGATGACATCTACAGTGGTCTCAATTCACCAGTGGTGGCAACATATTGCCATAAATAAAGAGCCGAAGAGCTAAAAGCTAAGATGTGCAGCTAGGAAAAAAATCTAATTTGATTGGGGATAAACATAAATTTTTCAGGATACATCAAGATAAAAGAAATTTGTTTTGTAATACTGGTAATTCTGTATTCCCTCAAAATTGGCTTTGCATACACTAAGCCTAAGGGATGGTCAAATAAATAGTTTCTGCCGAGAACAAAATTCATTTATGTGGATTAGAATCGGCACCTGTTTCTGCTTTTAAAGTCACTGAAGTAATGTGAAATAAAGAATAAGTGACCATTTTTACACAATTTAAATGCCAAACACAGGTTGCAAAAGAAAAGCCACCATATTCACTTCACAGAAAAGAGATGAGGGGAGAAAGAAGAAATGGTTATCTTACTGAATGACCCACAGTCATCCATCTCGTAAACCTTAAACTGTTAACCTTAAACAGGCTTTCGGCTTTGGCTAGGAAAACAAGCATAGCTTCGTAAAAAGGCTTAAAGGTTGCAGGAATTGTTGCAAAGAAACAGAACAAAATGTACAAGCAGCTACGGGAAAAGTCAAGCGGAACAGTGAATTCATGCAGCTAGATATTTCCAGTTTCTTGAACGGGTCTCATTATTTTGAATGAGCCGGTGCCTCATGGCCGGGGGGGTCATGACCAACTCCTAGGTGACCAGTGGTCTGGTTAGCCATGGACACTCAACACCCCTGGCTCAGGTCTGGTGGCATGGCTTGGGCTGGTGCTCGCAACATATTGCCATAAATATAGAGCCGAAGACTAAAAGCTAAGATGCAGCTAGGAAAAAAATGTCTAATTTGATTGGGGATAAACATAAATTCGAAAGCATACAGGAGTTTGAGAGGGGCAGAACTTTCAGGATACATGCACTTTGATGTTAAAGATGAAGATAAAAGAAGTATTTGTTTTGCCCAAATGCAGGTAATGTCACTGGTATGTATTCTGTATTCCCTCAAAGATTGGCTTTGCATACACTAAGCCTAAGGGATGGTCAAATAAATAGTTTCTGCCAGTGATGATCCTCCTCGTGGAACAAAATTGACTCAATCCCATGGCAACATTTATGTGGAAGGAATACTTGCCCAGGATGCCTCCCGAGCGTTGCTGGTGGATTAGAGATCGGCACCTGTTTCTGCTTTTAAAGTCATAAAGCTGAAGTAATGTGAAATAAAGAATAATGTGACCATTTTTACACAATTTAAATGCCAAACAGCAGGTTGCACACGTGAAGTGGAAAACGAGATGGACACCATGTTCCATCAAAACGTCTTGGCTGACGGACCGAAAAGCCACCATATTCACTCATCAGAGGACATGGAGGAAACCTCAAACAGCAGAAAGGTCAGTTGGGGGACCTGAGAGATGAGGGGAGAAAGATGCGGAGGCTGGGGGATTGGGAGGAATCACACCAGTTCAGGGGGTGTGGCAAGCCTGTCCAGCCTGGATTCAAGGGTGCAGGATACCGATAGGAGGCATGGAACACGGACAGTTATCTTATGCCCAGGTGGAGGAGGTGCTGGGGAAACCATCTGTCCCTCATGGACCTTCAGCAGACACTCTTGACCCACTTTGATGTCATCCATCTCTTGACCGGCAATGCAGGGAGTAATTGCCGGCATAAGTAAACTGTTAACCTTAAAGGGCTGCCCTTTCAGGAGTACACGGTCTTTGGAGGTGCAGGATTTCATAGGACAACAGCAAGAGGCTTTCAAAGGCTGCTATTGTGAAAGAAATGACTACCTCCTCCAGAACAATGTGAGATGAAGCAAAGGGATACATATCGGCAAAATCTCAGACTGAACAGCCCTCAGACTTCAATAGAAAAGTCAATTTCAAGCCTCTTACGGGTGCAGGAATTAGGTTTCATGAACCCTGGAAGTCCCACTTGGGCAGGGGCCTCGGGGAATCCCACCGGGAGGAGGCCTCGGGGATGACCACTGGAGAGAACTATGTCTCTCGGCTGGGGCCTGAACTGGAAGAGCTGGAGGAAGTGTCTGGGGTGAGGGAAGTTGGGCATCTCTGCTACTGCTGCCTCCGCGACCCGGTCCCGGACCAAGCGGATGAAGAAGATGAAGATGTCTTTCATTTCTGTACCTGCCTTGTTCATGGTGCAGGAATATGGATACCTATTTCAAACATACACAGTTAAGTAATGTTAATTTTCTTTATAGATGAGCCCATTGTCTATATTTCAAATGACACTGCAATTTGAAGCGTGGGAGGTTTTAATGGCATACAATTGAAACATGAAAAAATATGCCACACTACTACAGCTATTGGCAGATAAAGCTAAGGTGATTGATTGGCTCCACCTTAACCTTTTCAATGTCATCAAAAAACACACAAAAATGACTGAGATAGCATGTGGCTTATAATATTAAACATTTTAATAAGTTTAATTTAATTAAAGTGTGACTGGAGCATTTTAATACATAATAGCTTTAGAGGAGGAGAAATAGCACATCATCAGCTGGGCAGACCACAATTATATGTTCATATGTTAAATCAAGATAAGCAACAAAAAGCTGAAGCCTGTATCTATTTAAGTTCTTTGCCAAATAGCTGGATCTAAATAAACATATCTTCATTAAGCATGCTGAATAAATGAAGACCTAAGAGTCATGTTGTGCAATTCGAGTTAAGGTTTCTTCAAGTTATAATTCTCTTTTACAAGCAGTCTGAGCGGTGGCAGGTGTCTCGGTTGTAGTTGGTAGAGAGGTCTGTGTTGTGCAGATGGCTGCGCATTCTGTTTACACCTCTCCTCGAGAACAGTGCTGCGGCCAGATCTTTCTCCCCTGGCCCCCGTGTCTGAACGCTAATATATTAAGTGTATTGTACCACAGCCTCCTTCACACACGCATACCAATACAGATGGCCATATGAAGAGCATAATTCACTAAATCAAGTGAAGTCTGCTTCCAAAAAACTGCTTTATTTTTTACAAATATCCCTGAGCCATCTGACAATCGCATGTTTTTATACTTCCACATGGTATGCTGTCTATATATATCATCTAAAAACAGCAATTCCATTTTAAGGCTTCAACTAAAACATATTATCATTAGTGATTAATTGAAGAATGTGTTTTTAATTTAACTATTTATACCGCTTGTGGAATCGTGGTTGGTTATTATCAGATCTATAAGTTAGTTACAGGCTTGCTTTGCATGTTTGGCTGGGATGCCAAAGTATGATCATTAATATGCGGACAGCATTATGGCCTAAAAGCAGCTAATTCAGCTGAACATTTATTATTCCTGTGTGAGATTAATCAAGATTTGTGTGAGAAGTTTGGAGTCAAGTATCATGCTGAGCACAACTTTGGCAGTCTGGTACCTAATCATCAATTTGTAACTGTAATAATATTGAGTTCCTCTGCACCAAGTTTTAATCTAAAAAGGAGCAAAAGATCTGCAACAGTTAGCGCTTTGTTATTTATTCACTCCATTAATTTCCCCATGATCATACATCTTCATTTTCAGCCCAGCAAAAAAGCATATAGATTGCTGTGGCACACAGCTTTTATTAAAACAAAAACTTGAAAGTATACTTAAACACACTCATCGCATCAGTGAACTTTGTCTAGCAGGTATGTTATTAATTAGTGATGAGTTCTGCTGATGTGTCAGCAGGGTGGTAAACAAAAATAAGTGGCATTTGAGCTGACAGAATGTCAGTAACTTTCCAATATTCATTATATGCAAGTGTTGCAAAAGTACAGGGATTTAATTGTCTATTTTGGTTGTGGAAGAAGCGCAATTGCAGGTCTGAAGGAGCAGCTGCAATTTTCCACCATTTGAAAGGAGCTCTGCAAACCACATAATGTGACGTTTGAGCCAGAGATCTAAAATGACAAGTTAAATGAAAACAGAGCCACTGTATGAACAGAGAGGCTGCGTTTATCTGCAATGAGTGTTGATTCAAAGATTATAACTCCTGAGGGGCAATGCTGCCAGACGCTACGCGGTGAGTCACAGGCGGCCATACAAGGTGGTCAGTGCCACTGACAGCTCATTCAGCCAGAGCCCACCTGAGAAATCTGAGCCGACGTCTGCCTCCCTCCATGAGCCACATTATCTATCATCTACGGGCTCTGAAAAGAGGAGTGAAAAGCAATTGTGCTTCTAAGGGATTAGAAAGGTGCACACAGTGGCCAAGGGCTGCACCGCTCAGCCTGCGCTCTCACATGCAGTTTCTAGGAAAGGTGCACCAATAGAAAGCAAATTTGATTCATCATGGGTGATAGATGCACTTAAATATAGATTAGGATTCACATGTTTGAAACACATCTCTCTCACATGTCGTTATTGTGTGGATGTCACGAGATCCGAGGATGTGCAACTTACAGCGCTCATCCCAATCACGATGCTTTGGCATGACATTATTTTCTATACACCTCTATCCAGTGGTTACATTTGACATGTCTGGAAATATAGTTGATTTCAGGCAGAGAATTAGAGAAGACAAGAGAAGACAACTGATTCTGAAGCTCATATCTGTTCATAGAATATGAAGCTACTGCCAGCAGATGCAAAGATTAAAATGTGATGGATGATATGACACGCTCGCTGTAGTCGCATATGTTGATTCTGAGAGGTACGTCACCATTGCTGCTGATGGCCTATAGCGGGAAAGTGATAGCTGCCAATGAAACAGGAGCGATAGTCATCACAGCAGCACATTCGTCAATAGAAATGTCGGTGAGGGGTGATGTGTGAAGGAAGAAGATGAGTGACATAGTGTTTACATGTGACATTAGCTGGTAGAACAGCAGCAGAATACTTAAAATTAACAGTGACGCACAATCAGTCACTCTTCGATCTCTGTGAGCAGCTGGTTAACTTAGCTGAGCACAAAGACTAGAAACGAGGGGAAAAAGCTAGCTTGGTTTTGTCAAATGATAACTGAATCTGTAAAGTAGTTCAAGTACCGAATGTTGAAGTATTAATTTTTACAATCATACTTGGCCGAAATTGAGCTAATCTATATATGTATTTTGGATACTTTACACTGTTAGATATATAGTTTATTCTACAACAGTGACTTCAGTGGAGTAGATGTAAAAAGCAGTGTCAAATGGTATATATAAGATACTCAAGTGTAGTATAGTAGAAGTAGCTCAAATATGTAATAATTTATAGTACTTGGATTAGGTACTTAAGTGAGTCAGTTACATTACTGTATATGTCTAAACATAGAAAACTAATTAAAAACAGAAAAATCAAGGAACAAATATTAAGTTACTATTGCCCAAACAGAAGAAAACTATGAGATGATCAATGATTTCACTTTACTAAAAGATAAACATTTTAAATCCATACTTTTTTGAAGAAGAAAAAAATGACAATAAGACAACTGACTATTTAAATATTTAGCTGCAATTTTTCACTGGAGTTGGCGTACTTTGTCAAGGCCAAACTCACAGGACAAGTTTTCTGTGCACCAGGAATATAAATGTCTCTTGTTAAGTCTCAGCTACAGCCTTCTATTAATCTTTGAAAGGGAATATGAGTCAGGTAATGTCAGTATGTATCAGAACTGACTATCAGTAAGAAGTCCACACAGCTCTGACGGCTGGCACACGAAGTGGCTGAAACCATTTCAAGGCCCTTTAAACCTATACAAAGAAAAAAAGAAAAGGTTGAGTGTTTGGAGGGAGAATCTGGTTATGGGCAAAGATTCAGTACTCTATACTGTCGGAAACTCTGAAGACATACTGCAGTATTATGAGAAGCCAACCCACGTACATCTAAAGGTTGTGAGCTAGCTGCCAAGCTCAGACATGGCACTGATGTTGAAGTCTGAAAATAGTGTTGAGTATTCAAAGGCTTCATTTACATTTTAATTGGTATGTTCAACTGGAAATAAAACATGACTATGCATAACCGAAAAGAAAATGAAATTAACACGAAAGTGAAAAAGAAAAACACAAAGCGCCACCCGAAATAGAAATAAGGAGACCACAAGGCACCAAACGGCACAACAAACATTGATTTCAAGTCATGCCTTTAGATGCTCTGGCCTCTAATGCAGTGGTCCCCAAACTTTTTTGCAGCACGGACCGGTTTCACGCAAGACAGAAGACCAGGAGGGGTGGGGGGGGGGTGCACTGGGGGTATAATCGCATAATTAAATTAAATTAAACGACATAATAATTAACATATTGTACCACATGATAAATGATAAATTATTAATTAAAATTCTCCAAAGACGGAGAATCAGTGGGAACCATGCGCTTGTTTCTCTGAAACGAGCCAGAGAGGAACAGATGAAAGTTAGTAAACCAACATCCAGTAAAAAAAAAAAAAAAGAAACTGTAACTAAAACCGAAATACAACAATTTTTTTTATTCTTTCTTCGTGGCTGGTACCACATGATCCACGGACCGGTACCCGGGGGTTGGGGACCCCTACTCTAATGTGTTGTCTGGCTTTAAAAGAACATGTTTTCTGTTTGGCTGTCAACGCTTTGAGAACGAATGTGATGAAAGAGATTTACTGCGATTACTGCGATTGTTACTAAAAAAAAAAGAAAAAAAAGAAAAAGGTATTAAACTGAGACTTTTGGATTGAACACGGGAGCCTTAAGAAGTCTTGTGCCACCATCTGCAGCAAACACAATTCATCACTCTTAACGCACACTGTAAACAGGGAACAGGTTGCTACAGGCCTCTGAGACTGGTGAGAGCACAGTTACAGCCACACCAGGAACTGACCAGTTGCCAGTCATCACACACAAACAGGTGACGAGAGGTGGAAAAGCGCCTGTGTAGACATGCTGCAGAATTCAGCTCCCTTCCCCTGTTTCTGTTTTTATGAGTATGTTCGGTAAGTGTACCTCACTAAAAACCCATGTTGACGTTATTGGCTTATGTGCACTGCACAGACGTAACTAATACAACATATGTAGTTGCAGTGCTATGTCTGGAAATTAATATAAAAACTCACCAACCCGTCAGCATTATGATGTTGGGATGGCTTAATCCATCACAGCAACGCAGGCCACATTAATATAGCTAATTAGACATTTAGCAGTTTTCACAACACTGAATACACAGGGGTTTAAATGTATGCTTCTTCCCAACTACCCTAATGTCGCAGTTTCATCTCAACTTCACCCACAAATTCAATCACAAACTCATCTGCAATCCAGTTTTAGACGAAGCAGCGCGACCGTACGCATTAATGAATAATTCATTTGGATTTTCCATGCCTATTTGTCTAATGTCATGGGTACTTCTACTGTGGGAAACATGGAATTAGTTAGTATTTATATTCTCTATTAGTAGACTCGGGCTGTTCAGTCCCAGTTTCGCATCAAAACCTGGTAGGAAGATGAGCACCGCGAACAGCAGGGTATCATGTCGGTGGTTGGGGAAAGCTTATGGGAGGGGGGATGACCTGAATGTGTCACACTTATAGACGGGAACCTTTTCATTTGAATTCCCTTTCCTTCAGGAATCCCCCCACTGCTCAAGTTCGTGTCAGATCTACAGGGCTGCACAAAATAAAAACAGCAACATAGAAAAAAAACAACCCTGACAACTAAGTCAAAATCACACAAAGATATGCAATTTGTGGTTTGCGCAGGTTTAAACTACAGTTGGGCGTCTACTGTACATGCCATATCCAAAGTAAGCAAACTTTTATAAAAATATCTTAATACAAGGTCCACTAAAAAGAATTTTCCAAAGCTTCCACACAATAGTTTGCTCATTTCTCATGGAGATGCATCAGCTGTCACCACGCTGACATTACATGACCAATACAAGGGGTTACATCAATTGGTTGTATATGAGGGGGAGACTGTAACTGCAGTCTCCGCTCAAAGGATGGTATCTGACATCAAATGTGACTGGATTTAAATGCTGATGAAGACTTTGAGATGTGGTTGAAAGCTCTGGAAGAAAGCAAGTAAGTGGACTTTGTGTTAAGAATCAAGGTCAACAACAGACTTTCACACTCCAGCCGCAAAAAAATTACACAGAAAAATCTCAAAATTTATAATATGGTGGAAAATAAAACCTTAGATGAACTGACCATAAAATTAAAAGCAGCACTGTGTAATACAGCCTTGACAAAAACTGTGCAACATAAGCTTACTAGAGCTTTTTTTTGGTTTATGACAGCATCTAAGACAAGGCAAACAAGTTTATATGTCAAGGAAGAGGCTGTTGGGACAGTTTTCAAATACAGAGATATAAGGATCAAATTCACTGAACACGCGGCCACCATGAGGCTCATCTCTGCATCTCTTTGTGCTGGATTTTTTAACAGGGTCACTGGAAAAAAACACAAAAAAACATCAACAGCGGACACATCAATATCCTCCAGAATCACCCCGCCACTGCAGTAGCGTCTCCTAGGAGCTGGAGGCTTTATCGCAGCGGCCAGACTCGCTTTATGTAAATAAACAGCAACGTGTGGGGAGCACACACACAGCAGACTGACAAAAGTTGGCCAAGGCTCACGACTGGGACTGTTTTTTTTTGTTTTTTTTTTTATCACGTTGTAATACTGTGGCCGCAGAGGAAGCTTGTTTCTGATTGGCTGACAAACTACTACAAATGAGAACGCCTCAAACACATATCCAGACAAGAGTTGAACTTCTATTAAAGGGTTTAGCAAAAAGAAAAATGTATTAAAACCTCTATGTGTCTAAATTTGTGTGCAAAATATGGATAGTTGCTAGTTTATTAGGTACAGCGAGCTAAAGCGAATACAGTCAGGATTTGTTTGTGACTGTTGTACTGTTGCTGCCGAGTGCACGTTTAACTGCAGGGAAACAGAGCGACAAGATTCATGCTTGAATACTTTTAAAAATTAGTGGCTGATTTAATTGGCCTTGTAAGCGTAATAATACACTCTGAGGTGTCGTGGTACACAAAAACAGGCTTGGCAAAGTAGGGCTGAGATGATTTGTCACAACTATTTAATGTTCTATTAACCGATTAATCGAGGCGATAATCAGCAGATTAAGCAATCCATTAGATTCAGAGCAAACACTACACTGTTTTTTTCCTTACATCATGACATCTCATTATACATCATTATTTGCATTATTATTATTGATTGGAAATTCTATTTATGCTTATAGGTAGCTGCACAAGTAATCATCACTTTCCATTTCCATGTGACTTACAGCGACAGTTTCTTTATGACACACAGCATGGCAATAATATCACAACCTAATGGATGAGATGCAGGAGATCTGAGTTCGATCCGTCAAGACCTTTAGTTTTCATGCCATGATGGGTCACGACGTCAGTTGCTTAGTGACATCACACGCCGGGAAAAGAGGAGGGATGAGAGGGGAACGGAGACAAAAGAGGCCACTGGTGACATTACAGAAAAAAAATGGAGAGAAAATAAGCGTACGAAGCCACTCACCGGACAGTCATATCACATGGAATGGATGGAAGGAGCACTGAATGAGAGGCTCTCGACAAAAACATACATCATCTCCGGAGAAAACGACAAACCACTACATCTGCGGAAGCACAGACACTACGAAATGTGCAAAACACCAAGAGAGACATCCATCAAATCAAAATCCAGCAACTTCAAGTCGTATCACCCTCTCACAGTGAATCTGAAAAATATGAATCTGAAAAATGAGAGAAAAGTTTCCTTTAGGCGGCTGAAGAATATAATACCATTGCTCCGTGCTAACATATTGCAGCAGTGTTTCTCTCATAGCAGAGTCATTACAAAAACGCCAAACGCATCAGCTGTCTTTTACTGAATATTTTGCAGCTGCCTCTGGCTACTAATTGTTTGTCAATTTACTTTGGCAGAATGTATAATCAATGCTTTTAATTTCGGGGCCTGAAACAGAGAAGTGCTTTGTCATGCCTCAGTAATTAGAAAGCAAATAAAGACCTGGGCTTCGAGCTCTCTCCTGCATTATATCATCGCTATCAGTTAAAGCAATCAACCCGGAGAGCCATCGAAATTTCACCGCGGACATCAGTCAGGGCCAGTATGTATTGGCATGCTTGTTTCACCGTGGCAGAATACTGATAAACAACGTTCATACCTGAAGGGTCCTTTTGGTTTGTGTTATTAATAAGCCTCTCTCTTATCTTCGACTTCCAGAGCATGCCAAGAAGGCAAATGAAAACACACTTCTGGTTAAAATATTCAACGCTCAAATGTCAAGGCTGAATTTTTATATTGGTGTAGCTTACCCGTATTGTAGTTAACACAAAATCAAATTAATGGGTCATTGATTGTTCCTTGTGGCACAATAACCTCAAATTATTGCTTCCCCTTCCTAATCTGTTTAATTTCCCCTGTGACCTTTTTTTTCGCCTGCACCTGGACGGCGTTCACGTCAACACAAGGCCTACCACGTGGAGTGAGAGAAACTACCGCTGACTCCCATCGTTGCGCATAATTGTCCCGCTTCGACCGTTAAGGTGTGCTAATTTTCCACCTCTCATTCGAGGCTAATGTGGAATCGCTCAGAGTTTAGCTGGCTCAAGTGAATTTTAAAGACAAGCATCTATTGACAAGAGTGAACTCGAGTGGCTTAATTGCTATTTACGAGAGAAAAAAGAGAGCAGAGGGACAGGTTTGATGCAACTGACCTTTTTTTTTTTGTTCTACCACACCAACTTTAACACACATGGAGTCACTGCAAGGTGCCAACACAGCTAGAACAAAAAGTATACGTCAACATTGAGCTTATTACTGGTCATCAACTTTTCTTTTTTTTCTTTTTTTTTTTTACACTGATCTCAAGCAAGTCGGCGCGTATCTCCATCCAGCCTCCGAGGAGCTGGCTCCACATAACGAGACGAATCTTTCAGCTTGGATGATCTGACATTTAATCATCAGATGACGTCTAAAAAAAAAAAAAAAAAGGAAAGAAAGAAAGAAAGAATAGAAAAGTCACTGCGGCTGTCGGGATGTGAAATGCTGTGGATCGATGAGACCTTTGTGCTGCTCACATACAAGCAGGCCTGCACTGATTTTTTTTTCTTTAACGAGTTGGAGCTCAACTTCCACAAGTCTTTGTCATTCTCGCACTGCAAAACTGTTATTAAGGTATATAAAATGGATCAAATGGTAGTTAAATAAACACACACATAAACACATACATACAGTACATATGTGCATTTCTTGTGAAACTACAGAAACCAAATATTATAGAGGTTGAAGCTATAACTTAAAGCTGCAGAAGATGATACATGTTTAATCACTAATATTACCGGTCAGAAATTATGGAAGATAATGAGCAATAAAATTTAATTCTCTTGCCTGCTTTTGCTTGCAGTGTATTATTTGGTCGCCTTTTAACCACTTTCCGACTCATGAGAACCACTTAGTTGCGAAATGCTGCCAGAAACAAAATAATTAGCAGTCCGATGTGCCATTAAAACTCTGCACAAATCTCTCCATGTAAGGAACTTCTGTGGAACAATAGCTGCTCTCACACACACAGCATTAACACTCAAACTACCAATGCGCTCATTTTGACTGTTTTGAAATTTTGCAATTGTAATAACTTTGTTGAAATGAAACCCATGTAACTATAGGACCTGGCTGACTTTTCCTAAATGTGTGTATATTTTATTCTAACATTGTTATTTTCTTAAAATTACAAAACACAAAAGAGTTCTGAGTATTTCTACCTGAATGGAAATCCCATAACAGTCATATTGACCCATACCTTATATTATGACCTTATATGACATTATAGACAGTGTAGAATTTCAGTGTTTCACTGTTGCCTAGCAATTGTTTTTTTCTAGTTGATTTGAAGACAATAAAGAGTAGAGTAGAGTAGTAGAGTAGACACTGGCTGATACTGGCTCTGACAGCGATTCAGAGATAATTCAGAGAAGCCGACTGGACGCCTCCAATTCTGCATCTGCTGTCATTCCATCTGTTAATTGTTTATGTTGTTGATTGTTGTTGTTGATGTTTATTATTACCTATCCTAACATTAAATATAATTTATTATTAGATTTTATATTGATTATTGAAATTATATGCAAATAATGTATGAATGGTCAAAATGGACCTGCTATGGTAATTCTAGTAGTTATAGAATTCAGGTAGCTGGAGTGTTCAGTCTTTATAAAGAAACAACATGCTCTACATCTCAACTTTCTCTTTACTGTCAGAACTGCTTAAGCTTTGGATTGACAGCATAACACCAGTACAGCTGTTTGGGGGGAAATGCATGTTACTTACAGCAGCTGGACTGCATAGCAGCACATGGGGGTGGGTCTCTATCAGAGGGTGAAGGGATCAGCCACAGTTTGCTGAAGTGATGTTCTGGAAGGGTGGGAGATGAATTTAAGATGATGTTGGAGCTTGGACTGCAGTACAGCGTCCACCATTGACACAGCTGATGTGACTGTCCTGGATGGGGGGGGGGGCAATGCTATAGTAAGACTATTAAAACCAACATCATAATTTTCCTGCTAGTGGATTTTCATCTGTGACTATAATAAATGGACCTCCAGACGTGCATAAAAAGTGTTTCATATGGGTTGCCTACCTCAGACTAACTGGCCATAAGTTTGAAAGTCCACATGGTTGAAGGAAAGATAATTCCTCAGAGCACTTTCTAGGTTTTACAACGCTCAGTCACTTTTATTCAGCCATCACCACCGAGCCTCCTGCGAGAAACTAGTCAGTGTGAGTTTGGTCACAGCGCGGAAAAAAGCTCATTGAAATTATTATCGGAGAGAAAAGCTGCACTGAGCTTCTCTTCTGGCGTGTCCAAAAACGTGCCCACACTGTTAACGGCACGTCAGTATAAATTGACTTTTTTTTTTTTTTTAACCCCTGGCGCCCACTTCATTTGCACTTTACTTTCATTAAGGTGCCATTAAAAAGGTGCGCTCTCTCCTCTCGGGGGGGGGTGGGTGTCGGTATCACACGGCAGAGAGGCGGCCTCTCTCTCCGATCAGAGGTGAGTCTCCTCATGTGCGTCCTTCAACGCGCCGGCGCTCTCCAGCCGGAGACAGTGGCGGCACGCCGGGAGCGCGTCGGAGCCAAGCGAGCCGCGTTTTTTCTGTTTGTTTGTTTGGTTTTTTCTGCCTCCCCGTGCGTAACGCGGGCTGCGTTATGGGATTGTTAAAGAAAAAAGGGAAATCCGCATTCGCAGAGAGGTTTCTCACGAGACAAACTTGGTGAATATTTGGAGACGAAGAGGGCGAGTCTGCCGTAAACACTGAAACACTTTGATCCGCACAGAAGTGGCGCATTTTGTTACAGAGAGAGATCAAATCCAGCAGGTAAGACTACACTTTTTGTTGACTTGGAGTGTTTGGTGAATTGGCACATATGCACATGTCAGCATAGACGTACTCAGATAGAAACACCAGGTCGGTGTGATTATTCCAGTCAAATGAAGTTTGCAGAAATTGGACATGTTAAGCACCGTTGTGTCTCAGTGTGAGACACTGGCGAAATGGTGATGTTCTTGCATGCACATTGGGACACGTCTGATTTCATACCAGATAGCCACACAAAATCTGCAGCTGGCAGGGTTTGCTAATGAAATTCTTTGACTCCATTTTCTCACTTTGTCTTCCAGCTGCTGCATGATTAACTATGGATTCATTTATTCCGCTGAGTGATCTTTTACCTCTTAAAAGCTAAAAGCAAAAGTTGGAGCGGCCTTGAGCAGTGGAGAAGAAAAATACCACATGAAAAAAAAAATTAAGAACTTAAAGTGGCCACTTAATTAGAAGAGTCTTTCACTAGATGTCCTGATGGCAAACCACATTTTTTTGGCTTAACTGGCCCTGGGTTGTTAATAATACCTGTTGCACACTGATTCAGTAACATAAATTTCACCAAATAATATTTCATCACAGTGACAAAATATTACTCATGGCAACAGTGATTGAATACTAAATGCTTCAAGGGGGCATTGTGTTTGATTTCGGTAGTGTGTGTCTGCAGGAATAATCAATTACCATATGCTTGTTTGTCTTATGCAACACAAACAAAACTGTTTATTTCAATGGGTCCTCCAACTGTTACATTACGTAATATTCTGTCCATCCAGTTGACTCACACATTTATAGTCAAACTATGTTTTCCCTGAGCTGAAACATCCCAGTTTTTGTTGCCTTTTTCACCGGAAAACAGGACTCCAGGCAGTGTCCACCCCAGCCTGCTGCCATGGTGAAATTGATAAACTGGCACAATAAAACCTCTTATGTTATTGGCACCAAACTAAGTTGTCAGAGCATGTTTGCCTCCTGTGCGCTGGCTGTGACGAACACTTCAATCTGACGGTTGCAAGGCTATTGGCAGTACAGTGATTCCCCTCATTCAATTACTTAGGCTGGGATTAATTTACATCCATGCACACCCCCTAATAAATTGCAGAAAATGTGTCAGGAGAGAGTTCGGCGTAACCCATCGCAGCTGATCATTTAGCAGCATGTGAAGGGCAAAGCATTTCCCCCGGGAGAGCTTATAACTGTAGGGCGTGCACAGTGATTTCCCTTGGTAGCAGGACCAATAGTAATGTTTGGTGTGAGGCAGAAAGCACTGCCGAAGACCCCACGGTGCTCTTCTTTACACGTTATCAATCAAGTCTGTGCTCACGGAGGAGGATTTGGATACAAAATCTATGTAGGTGCGTCTAGCCATTAGTGTGATTAGAAAAGGACATATTCTTTTTCCAAACTAACAAACATATTGTAAGATCTGGGAGTCTTTTTTTTCCTGACTGATAACAGGGATTTATAACATCATGGATGCTGTATGGTGTCTTGTTGCTTGTGCGCACCGCGTTCTGATGCAAAAACTCCACACGATAGCCTCATTACATTCAGATCAGTTGGTTCAACATCCATCAGCGAGGGGTCCGAGCAGAGGATGGAGGAGAGATTACATTGAATATTGATGCAGACGATGACCATGGACCTCATCTCTCTTCTTCTGGAGAGCATAGAAATCAAAATCAAAATCCATATCCAGTGGAATGGTTATTTTATTCTCTGTCGACTAGGCCGTAACTGTCAGGACTGTAAAAGTGATGTATAATGAAAAGGTTAGTTTACACTGTTACTGATATAAATCTTTCTGCAGGTGAGATGCCTTAATCCATGAGAGACAGAGTGAGACAGTGAGGCATCATGGACTCCTGGATCTTCCCATCGTCCCCTCCGAACCTGTCGGAGCACCTCATGTATGACAGCTTCATGCAGGGCAACGAGTCCGACCTCCACGGGAACTACACGGACCACAGCTTCAACAGGACCAGCACGGTGGTCATCACCTGCATGTACTTCCTGGTTTGCACCGTGGGGCTCTGCGGAAACGCCCTCGTCATTTACGTCATCCTGCGCTACGCCAAGATGAAGACAGTCACCAACATCTACATCCTCAACCTGGCAGTGGCCGACGTGCTCTTCATGCTGGGCCTGCCGTTCATCGCCATCCAGTTGGCGCTGGTCCATTGGCCGTTTGGGCCCGTGCTCTGCAGGGTGGTGATGACCGTCGACTCCCTGAACCAGTTCACATCCATCTTCTGCCTGATGGTCATGAGCATCGACCGCTACCTGGCTGTGGTGCACCCCATTAAGTCCACAAAGTGGCGCAAGCCGCGCATGGCCAAGACTATCAACTTAACAGTGTGGGGAGTCTCGCTGATGGTTAACCTGCCCATCGTTATCTACAGCGGCATCATCACAAAGCATGACGGCTGTTTCTGTACCATCGTGTGGCCTGAGCCTCAAGAGGCCTACTACACAGCGTTCATGTTCTACACCTTCATCCTTGGCTTCTTCCTGCCCCTCATGGTCATCTGCCTCTGCTACTTGTTCATCATCATTAAGGTCAAGTCCTCTGGCATCCGTGTGGGCTCCTCCAAGAGGAAGCGCTCGGAGAGGAAGGTCACTCGGATGGTGTCCATCGTGGTGGCAGTGTTCGTCTTCTGCTGGCTGCCTTTCTACGTCTTCAACGTCACCTCGGTGACGGGGACCATCAGCACCACTCCCATCCTGAGGAGCACCTTTGCATTTGTGGTGGTTCTCGGATACGCCAACAGCTGTGCCAACCCCATCCTCTACGCCTTTCTGTCGGAGAACTTCAAGAAGAGCTTCCAGAATGTTCTGTGTCTTAAGAAGGTGGGGGGGCTGGACGAGGTCGACCGCAGTGACAGCCGGCAGGATAAGTCTCGCATGATGAATGACCCAACGGAGACACAAAGTACTCTGCTGAACGGCGACCTGCAGACCAGCATCTGAGAGGAGGGTAATTGGACTCACTCACACAGACAGCCACGTCTCTGAAACTAATAACAGTTCTCATCAGCATCTGTAAGGTCATATCACAGAGGAGGACATGATTAAATATTGAACAGGGAGTTCACAGAGGAACATGTCCCTTGTTAAGACGGACAAAGCAGCAACAGACATAAAAGATAAGAACCCGTGGAACAGCACTGTTGCTCCGTCTCCTTTGACACACTGTTGGATTTCCCTGATTGTAAACAAATCCGTTTTAACATAATCAGATATTCATGCAAATATTTGCCCTGTGTTGTAAATGAAATCTGTCTGACTGTTTGTTCTCAGTGTATTGATTCAGAGGTAAAGTAGAGGGGGCAATGGCAGCCACCTGCGATTGGTCCCCTGGGTGGCGTGAATTTTCCCTGGAGACCTTGGATTATAGACATAGTTTACAGCAGAGGGCCTTTGCCAAGTTTCCATAGTCTCGTATTGTGTGAAAAAAAAAACAGTACAACATACTGTTGTCAAAACTGCCCATCTTATCCCTGTTTTTATTCCTGTCTCTCCTGCAGGTTGTTTTCTCTGGAGGGTGATTTTTCTCTCTGTAAATACCTGTACAGGAAATGGACAAAGAGACAAGGAGTGTGAGGCTTTTATATTTAGCGTCATTTTGTTTCGAGACTCTAAATCTGACTTGTGAATACGCAGTGATTTTTCTCAGAATGTCGTGAATGTCAGTGCCATCGATTCTTGTGCGCGACCAATTTCACTTGTGATAGAAATGCATCAAATCTTAATGTGAGCAACAGTCTTTAGTCAGCGGGCAAATATTTTGTACTGTGTCACTCTGCTGCTTCATTATAGCTACATGCATAATTTATATTACATTAACAGTGCCGGCTCGGTCGCTGTGCCGAGCTTGCCTCTAACCAAAGTGCTGCTAATATGTAAAGAAACTCTATTACATTGTTGTATAGTGTAATATAAAGTAATGTCATTATATGCCTGTTTCTCTTGCATTGAATTTCTGTTGTCTGTCAAGGCTTATTTACCATTATTTACGGATATCATGGAATAATGTGGCTGTTATTGTTTGCAGTCTGCTTTTATCACAAATGCCAGACTGCACAAAGCCAAATTATTCTCTATGAATGCTGAGTAGTGACTTAGATTCACATTTTTATGTCACCTGAGAGCATAAAAGCTGCTTATATAATACTTTGCGAATTATTATTATGTTACACACTTTTCCCGTTCAGGGCTGTGGCGTGTGTCAGAGATCACAGGACACATGTTCACCACTGTTTTGTATTTGAAAAGTTATAAGATGCAGAAGACTCACTATCCTGGAAGTAGTTCACTGTGAGTTAAGGTGGATTTATACCTATTTTATTTTAAACACATGTTCAGTTTATTGTAATTTCACCGCGTTGAATTGTGTGTCTTCCTCTGTTTCTCGATTTTCTTTCTGCATTCTGACTGCCATCTTGAGCCGCTTGTAAACACTTTGTATGCTGACCCTGACCTCTCCTCTTATATCTGTGCTATTTCACATTTCAAGTGCGGTCCCCGTCTCCGGATGTCTGAGAGATGTGAATTTGTGAAGGGCTAGAACACTTATCCTCAAGAGGCTCTGGTGTTCCTTTATCACCACCACCACTGTGCTGCTCCGGGAGTCCACGACTCACCCTGCCATCCTGTCACTCCCCGCACTGTCAGCGCAGTCAGATCGCTATCTGTAGGAGTTAATAAACCTTTTCCCCTACATGTGCAGGTTTCTTCATATACACCAAAGCCATGGACATTATGATTAAAGTGCAAAGAATCCTGAGTATGTGTGTTGCATTGAAAGCGTTAAGTAAATTGTGTTACTACTGACACATATATACATATAAATTACACTCTAATCATGTCATTTTGACCATCTGCATATAACTTCTTCATGTCCCAGTACTGCATTAATCACAAAAGTGCACACACAGACACACACGATGCAAACCCTGAGCTATTTGTAGAATTTGTTACTTGGACTGTAACATCATATTATCACTAAAAGACAAGACACACCTCTCGTATCCTATATTTCCATAGCAACAGTGGCCGAGAATGTTGGTCCCATGGTTACTTTCATTAGCATAATAATAATAATAGAGAGATGACTCTGGACATGAATTATAAATGTAGACGCTGCTCAGCTAACCGAAGAAAAATAAATAAATAAAGGTCTCGGTCAGCCCCCCCCTCCCACAACAAGCTGTGAAATCAAACACCTCAGTTCCATCAATCGTGATTCAAATGTATCATTTGTGGTAGTGTGCTGTACAAAATGTAAACCAAACCAACACCATGCTTTGTGTATCATATCAGCAGACATTAGAGAACACAACAATATCATAGTGTACTGTTATGCATACGCTGTACAGTATCAACCAGCTGTTGTGGAGTTGTTGTAGTAATTATGATTTGGAAAGACTCTTCTTAAAACAATGCTTATATTTTCTTTTACAGCTTTTTTTTTTATTATTATCATTTCTGCATTTTTTAAGTTTGTATTGCAGATTTTCTACTTGTCATTTGTTTAGTGTGGTTTATATAATGGCCTTATTTGAGTTGTTCAAATGTTACGTCTCAGTGAGCTTTAGAAAGTTTTACCACCATCGTTGAAGGCTTTACTGTTTGTGTAGAAAGTCTGAATGTTCTTCCAGTTTCTGTTCTGTTTGATTATACCAAAATACTAAGTATGATGGAGCAAACAATGATTATGTACAGTTGTGTTGAAACTAAATAAAGTAAGTACTAAGTGACAAAGTTTTTTTTATTTTGGTGCAATATTGTAGAATGTCTGTCTTTTTGGACACTAAAAGACATGAAACCTTCAAATAGAGCCTGATTAATTAATTAATGTCTTAATTAATGGTAAAATACCATTTGCATTGAATTAAACATTTGAATTGCCATATGACAATAATCCCCAAAATAATTACAAATCATTACAAATCACACATGCACAAACCGAAGCCTGTTACTTGTAATGTTTTTTAGGTAATATTAATGTCTGCTGCTAACTACTGTATGCGCAGCATATTTTAACCAAAGTATTAAAACTATTTTAGTGTTAGTTTCTTTCACTGAAGGTGTATAAATTGTAATGCGTTTCCATATATGCATTACATTCAAGCCCGAATGCAGGCTTGATTTTTTTTTCAGACCTCATCTGAACTTATTGATTTGACCACAAGATGGCAACATAATCAAATGAATAACAAGAGTCTAAGAGAAGAGGAACCAATCTCCAAGGTCAGAAACACAAGTGTTAGTAGAACGGCGGGAGCAATTTCTTTAATGCATGGATCACCATATTTCACCTTTATAGGCCATTCATGTTTCACCATGAAGACACTCTCAGTGATGCAGACACTAAAGACACTAAAGTGCTTTGATTCTGGGAACTCTAATATCCAATAAAAGGGAGGTATGAATGGAAGAACGAGACAAAAGACAGCACATACACATTCCAGTTTTGTTCTGAGTTTAATCACTGAAACGGATAATGAAGCTCTCCTCTTCCTTTTCGTTTCAGCTGCGTCCCTGAATGTCCTTGGGTGGCCTTAACTGCTCCATGATACATCGAAACCATAGTGCGACAATTTCACTTTTCACAAGTCTTTGATTTTACTGTTCAGAAAACCCACCGTTGCCCTCTAGCTGAGGTTCTGCAGCAGACCAAAGGATATGCATGTTGTGTTTTCAATTACAGAGCAGCTAAACAACCAGGGGTTGTGGTTTTTATGTGGCATTACTTTGTGATAGGTTAGAGCCCTCATCTTATACATGAGTGAATTTTTTTTTATTGTTTTTTTTTTTCAATACATACACAATCAGTGATATTCAAACAAAACAGACCACAACACCCTGATGTGTATGTGCATTATCTAAAGTCTGACTTGACAGCATACCGATTGAATAGAGCACTGGGTTTACTGCACTGCAGAGGCAAGACACACCACGAACCACACCGGTCTACACCAGCCACACGGTTGCCATGGAGAAGATTAACACTGATGGATTCAGAGCCAGGCTGTGGTCGCACAGTGCCCATATACGTGCAATGTGTTTTACCCTCTGTATATCTCACATATTTGTCCTTCCCATCCCCAAACTACAGAACAGAAATCATGATGGGCAGCAGGCCTTGAGGCATTACTGAGGGCGACTTTTCACATATTATAAGATCATGAGAGGCCAGTCGCATGCAGTGTTGTTAAACGGCAGACATTTCTTTTCTTTTTTTTCTTTTTTTTTTTACTTTTTCTTTTTTTTTTTTGCACAGAGCATTCAAGGTGTTCAATGAGGAGAGACCACAGCATTCTCACATATTATCGGGACCTCATCTGGAGTTCATGTATTGAGTCTTTCTCTTCAGAATGCCATACGAAACCCAAAGCTCACATTCAACATACAATTCATAAACAGCAAAAAAGGTGAGCCAATTTAATCATCACCATCATTATACCAACAATTCCACAAGAATGAAAGTATAATACGTCCAAAAAACATTTCCAGTACCAGGACAGCGAGGGACATATGACTGTACTGAAAACTTAAAAAAAACAGAAACAAAAAAAAAGACACTGAAAAGAACAGTAAACAAAAACTCAAAATTCGATGAGTCGCTAAAAAAAATAGATATTCCCTGCCCTCAACCAGACTTTAAAAATAAAACAATCAACACAGTAAATAATGGAACATGAGCACACTCAGGTCCAAATCTGCTTAGTTTCCATGGCAGCACTTCCCCAGCAACTGGCAAAGGCAGCGTCTCTAAGCTCTCCCATGTTTTCATTGCTCTTAAAAAATAGATGTATACTAGATTCATACAGTATTTCATAACTAAAGTCACAAATGATAAGAATCATAACCATACCCTTAAAAATGTTCTTGCAAAGTTCATAATACGATGATTCTATTCTCATTTTCTTTTCTTCTTTTTTTTTTGCGTTCAGTCCCATATGCATATGACAAAAAAAACTTGTCTTCCGTCATGACTAAGTTAAATGCTTGGTCAGTTGAAACGAGAGCACCATGGGAGAGAAATGCAGGGCGCGTGTGTGTGTGTGTTTTTAGGGGAGGGGGTGTTGGAGGTGTGGAGGGGGTCAGAATACTGTAAGAAAAAAATCCAGATGTGCCCAATCCAACATGACAGTCAGTCACGCTCAGACTCTGCCCTTGCAGCAGGGTGGGGAAGGGAGAGAGGGAGAGAGTGAGAGTGAGAGAGTGAGTGAAGGGTGTGGGGGCCTCTTCCCTCTGCCCAAGCCTGGGACTGACGACGCCCAACTCTTCCTCCTCCTCCTCCTCTCCTCTTCATTCAGTTTTGTCAAGTAGATGCCAAGAAGTAGCTCAGTGCTTGTTCTTTTTTTTTCCTCTGTTGAAAGATTGCATGATTTCACACGTCTTTTTTTTTTTTTTTGTCTAGACTGGTAGTCAAAGAGTTTCAGGTAGGTTTGTGTGTTTGTGTTTCATCCTGTCCCCAGTCCCTTGACTCTCTCATTAGAAGCAGTGGTTCTTCATCGTCAGTGGTCGCGAGGACTACTCGTACTCAAGGAACTGTTTATGGTAGAATAAGAGATACCTGAGGGGTTGGGAAAAAAAAAAAGAAACATTTTATTCAGATTTCACATTGAAGAAAACATTTGTCATACTGCTAACGCCGTTCCTGGTCTTACCCTTCACTATCGAGTACATCCTTAATGCTGGCCTTGGTGATTATGGCATCATCACATTTGAACCACTGGTCTTTGTGCTGGCGGATGAAGCTGGTGTAGTGGCCGCTCTCTAATGTGCCTTGGTGGTTGACCACCGCAAACAAGGAATACCTGGAAATAAAAGAGATGTGTAAACGCAAAGTGGGACAACAAAACAGAAGATGAATTCACAAGCATACATGGGTGCTTTCATCTGTCCTAAGCCCCGTGCTGTCTTTTTTCTGTATTAGAGGACTCATCAAGGAGAGCTCCATGCGACCCTGTCAATGGTGTTAAGACAGTAAATTCACCGTAAATGTCCTGGAAAATGAAAGCTATTGTAATTGCCATGGATGAAGAAAACTAAGCAGCTTTTAATAGGCTTCAAATTGATTTCATTTGGAGAAGTCACAGCCAGATGCTTCAGGTCATTAGCGTGTGCTGCTGTGTTAGAGTAGACATTTCTACTGTGATGTCAGTGCTGCTGTGAAGCAGCGGAGACTTAATAAATTAGTTTGCGGTGATACATGTTTTCTGGGATACTCACTTATTGTCGTTGTTTAATACATCAACAGTCTGTTGATACTGCCCGTTCATTCTGCTCTCTTTACTGTGGAAGACAGAGAGGGAACACCAAGACGTTAGCATTTATAATGCTGCATGCATGTGTAAACATGCTACACTGGCACATAAATCCACTAGGTGGCAGAGTAATCCAAGCTATGAAAGCTGATCTCTATTCTGCCACTTCTCATGAGCCCTTCTGTCTCTGAACAGAGCTGAATGAATGCTACAGCCAGGGGTGGGGCAAGACTGCTGCTGCATGCTCTACTGACACAAGCATATATTTATAGATAGAATTTAATAATGCTGTTTTAGCATAGATGCATGATTGTGAATTTACAGATTAAAATGTAATGAACCAATTAAATACGTTGAAACATTTTTTTTTTGGAAAACTGTTTATTGTTAGGGTTATTATTGGATGTAAACACAGACTGTGTTACTGTGAGGCAAAAAAGCTAAGGGGCTACTGGGTGGAGGCTTACCTGGATGCCATGAAGGGCGTCATGTCCAACTCTAGAGGGAAGGAAACATATGTAGTGATCTTCCTCCGCAGTTTAGCAGAGTGCTCAAACCGCTGGGGATGGCCAGAGAGGGAGGATGAGAGAGGAGAGAGGGGGGAAGGGGCAGAAAAATGGCAAGAGAGAGAGAGAGAGTGGAGAGTGGGGGGAGGGGAGAGGACACACATTTAGAAATAACAGGCATCATCATTACAACATACAAAATCTAACACAGCTAGTGAAAAGTGAAAATGCGTGTTTGCCACCCTGGCTGTCACACATTTAGGCATTCATAACAAGATAATAACAGGCCTGGATTGATCGGAGACAATCTTCTTGCAGCCTGTTCCTATGAATATCATAAATACATTATGGGCCTCCAATACTGTTATGATAAATAAAACATGGACAAAAGAGGATTGTACGAATCATTAAAATCATAGACGCTGTGCGAAAGGGTTACACAGCAGGAGGGTAATGCACCAACAACCGAATCGAATTATGAACACACCTACGCACAAGCGAAATGTAACAGGCAGCTAAGTCACTGCAAAATTTGAACTTTGCCTCCATCAGATGCAAGTCTAGGTACACAGAAGGCAGACCGGATCATATTACGGCACATAAATATACTTATAAATAGCAAAATGCAAGGATGCAGCATTAAAAATTATTTTACAAATTGAATGCAATGGAATTCTTAAAAAATAATAAATACAGCGTCTGTATTTGGATGATTGTTTATGCTACACCACATGGCCCCATTAACCAGTCACGACCGTATCTGCTGTTTTGGAGGCTAAATCAAATGTGTGAATGATAAAATCTGAAAGCGCCCTTAAATAATCAACCTGACAGTGACAGATGATGTAACAAGGGATAATTGGCAGCACGTTGTCGCCGGCTGACTCACTTTGAGATGGAAACATGCTACGATGGGGAGCTTCTTCATTGTCAGCTGTTTGGTGGACTCCTGGTAACTATGGCAACCGCCACACTTGATTTTGGCACTGCTTCCTAGATGCTCGGGCCGCGTAAACCTGCAGAGACAGAGAGAGACGGTTGGAATAAAAAAAAAAAAAGGGAGAAGAGAGGCCGTGTGAGAGCAGAGAGCACGTGGGCAAACGAGAGGCAGGAAGTGAAAACCGGGGGAAAAAAGAGGAAGAAAAGCATTGTGGTTGTATTTTCTTTGGCAACGACTGGCTGTGCTCCTGCAGCTGTGGCGAGAAGTTAATCTGAAACTGTAGGGGAGGGCTGGTGCATCAAGCGTGCCTGCAGAGTTTTGGTGCAGCCACTCCGTATGTCAGCCCACCCAACCCAGAGCCCTGCTGGTATTGCCAACGCCTCTATCACCACGGCAACAGCACCATCCAGCTCTGTACCTTTAAGAGACTTGCTGCAGCAACTAGGGGTGTGTGAGGAGCTGCAGTGAAAAAAAAAGAAAAAAAAAGAAAAGTCAGAAGGAAAGGAGGCGAGAGAGAAAGAGAGGGGGAGGATGAGACGAATGTGAGAGGTAGAGAGTGAGGGCACAGGGGAAAAGGAATTAGGTGGAGAGGGGAGGGAATGAAACAAGATAAGGGGAAAGGGAAAAGAAATTGCAAGAATGAAGAGGAAGTAGAGGAGATATGAGAGGTCACACCTGCTCTGCCAACCTGGTGATGGTTGGAGATGAGATCCGGGGGGATAACAGGGTTGTTGTGGCTGAGCAGACACCATATGTGACCCCTCGTATGACGAATGAAATCTATTTGACTACAAGTGGATACAATTGATATCCATGAATTTTGCAGAGGTGGAAGAAGGGAAAGAGGGGGAATAAGAAAGTAAGCAGAAAGTGGCAGCACCACCTTTCCTTTCCAAATGTTGTAAACGTGATTCATTTTTAATCTAACAAAAGTTTTAACACTTTGGCACTATTGTTGTGTATCAGCACAGAGGAACACAGCTAGTAGTAAGAATGTGCATCAAAAGCATCTGACCTCTAGGTTTTTTTTTTTGTTTGTTTTTTTTTGCAAGAAGCGCCTCTGATTTAGTGCTTCAGTGATTTATACAAGTGGGACTAGTTTAGTCCGTTTAGATGGACCTAAAAAATAAAGAGAAGTGAAAACTTGGCACGCAGGAAAAAAAAAAAAAGACAACCCACGTGGTGTCAGCTGAGACTGAAGCCGTACCTGCGTAGACAGTCTGTGAGCGTGGTGGACCCTGACAGGTGGCTCTCTCCGTTGACCGTGCTGCCATCCCCTCCGGGGCTGAGGGGCCAGAAAGGCGTAGATGAGCCAGGGAGATCCAGACTGATGTCCCAGAATGGATCTATCGTCGTGGAAACCCCACTGGAGGAAAAAAAAAAAAAAAGGGGAGGGGGGTTCCGGTTATGACGTATGACAAATAGCGAGCGGTCGTGTGTAGGTATGTGTGTCACTTTTCAGAGGTTGTGATGAAAGGATGATGACACAGATGGCAATACACAACCTTAAATTCACGCAGCTTCTGTAGATTCTGGTCATGTTTTTGTTTAAGCCTGCTGGATTGATTGAGCACACTGTTCTTTCAGGTCCATTTGCAATTCAATGAAGTGTTACATCAGAGAAAATTGGCTTTACATAAGGAATTTGTATTATCAAATCACAATGACTGTGATGGACTGCAGCCCAGGCAAAAATGGAGGCTTCCAGTGTAAAATGCATGCACTCTACACAAATATATGTGCACAGGCTGCCGCACATTACTGCTGCTAATTAGTCGAGTTGTAGGGCTGTAATACCCAATGGTATCAGCAGGTGGCTGTTAAGACAAGCAGGCGGGCACTCATGATGGTGAGAGATCAACTCTGCAGTAATGTGGCATAACTGTGGTATCATCTGGCTTCAAAAAGCATTGGAAGGGTGTGTTTTCTGTTGCCTGAGGCCTTACCAATAAGCAATCTGTAGTCAACAGGAAATTGTGTTATCCACAGTTTGTTCAATAGTTAACAAAGGCGTTCGATTTATGGTAGAAGAATACACAAGACGGTGTCACTAGCTCTACATCAGCAAGTCTCCCTTTTTACTGCTGAGGCAGGTAATGTTGCACTGAGCTGGGCTCGGGCTGCCTGCTAGTCTGGGCGAGGTGCTTTGCAGTTCAGTGCAGCGTGCTAGTGTTAATGTGACAGGACAGCTCTAGGGGGCAGGCAACGCTTGGGTTGTGTTGCTGTCTAGACAACCCACCCCCCACTCTCCCCTTACAGCAGCTCTGCAGGGACTGGGCCTTTAAATAAGAGCAGTGGAGAGGACACAACCAGTGGTTCACCCGCTCTGGGGGGACAGGTGGTGTCCGCATCGATCAGCCCAGCAGAACAGCATCGGAGGACAACGAGAGAAGCTCGATGAATGAGGAAATGTGAGAGGCGTGGGGGTGTGGGGGGGTATATAGGTGGTGGTGTGATTCTTCATCAAAACAAAGGGACAGCAAACAATTCAGGTGGGACTTTCCACTTTTTTTTTTTTTGCTTGGCCTCTTTACACTTTTTTAAGGTCACAAACACACTACACAGACACATGCACGCACACACACAAACACACACTTACTGGCAAACTTGACAGGTAACATCTGATTGCAGGCCCCCAGTGAAGATTTGGTCAATGATGCAGTTACAGTGGTTTGGATTGTTGGCCTTCTTCCCATTGTCGTCTCCTGCGGACCACAGAGAGCAGAGAGTATAAATACACACAATGCCAACGACCTCTTTAGCACCTCTGAAGGACTCTCTGCCTGGCCCTCTTTCTCACTTTGCCATCTCCCCGCAGCGGAGCCACACTGCCACTTCACAACTCTCTGGATTCTCCATAGCTTATCGAAGCAAGTCTTACTGCAGGGTCTGTGGGTGAGTCAGCCTATCATTGTACTGCAGCAGGGCCTATTGACATTCCTCACACTGCTTGCTTGCTGACCCTCTCGGTACACACCATTGTCAGTCTCCTTCAGTATGTTTCCGGGGAAGTAAGGCACTGTGCCTCTGTGGGGCAGATCTAAGGTACAACTCCACATGCCGGATCAGAGACAGTAGGTGGGCACAGTCCCAGGCACATCCTTCTCAATCTCAACTGACACTGCTCTTTGCTGCGCTTCCCCCGTTCAGTCCGACTTGAACAAGCTGCAATCCTGGCCTGACAGGAAAATATTCAAGAGCGCACATGCAAGACAAATCTAGTGTAAACCCTTCAGACTCACTTTAAAAGACAACACACATATGCTGGTCTTGTTCCAAATGCGGTGCACACACTGGGTAATGGCATTTTGATTCGGTTGAATAGCTTACTGATGGTGTCCCCTTTGCAGTGCCTGTGTAGTACATCCAACGCTGCGATGAGGAACTCGTGGGCGTCTTGCTGCTCGTAGCCTGCGAGGTGACGTGCGTGAGTCCACACTAGGTGCAGCAGCCGGAAGGGAATGTGGGGTGAACGGTGGCCCGAGTAGAACTGAGAGCGAGGAAGAAAGATGGGGGGGATGAAGAGGAAAGGGAGGTTAGCCTATTTCTCCAGGTGTTACTGGGTGGGTTATATTTTATCACCCTTTTGCCGATTTTATAGCTACATGGCTCACGGTTGTTTATAATTCATTGCTGAAGCATAACACAAATGGGCTGTCAGTAGAGGTGATTTTCTGACCGCTGCTTTCATCAGATATGAATGAATTCCAACACGTCACCTAACAGCGGCAGCTCTAACGACGGCGCATCCACAGAGAGGCGAACGACAGAGGAGACAAAGTGGCTGGGAAAACAGGGGAGAGTTTGGAGCTAAGACATCCATCTGTGAAGTGTTGGGGATTCTTTGGGTTGCCATGGGAATTCGAGTGAGTGACAATCCAGGTCAGGGTCAGGAGATGTGGGTAAGGAAGTTAACAGCTGAGCAGAGCGCGAGAGTTGGCGGGGCGCGATCGTCGACAACGAAGTTCCAACCCGGAGCTCATTAATGCCGGTTTCGGTTTTTCGATGCGCACACGTATGCGCGCACTTCGCTTTACTCCCGCAGTTCCCCTCTGAAATCTGAGCTGTGGGGAAACATGCCGCGCTGACGTTCTTGAATCTTACAAACTCTGCTCCTTTTCGGCAGTTTGAAGGCGGATGACAAACGAAAGACGCTACAAGAGGAGGAAGAAAACGTGGGAGAGGGAGGGAGAGAGAGAGAGAGAGAGAGTGGCTGATCAAAGCGGGCCGCGCCTCTCACATTCACATCTAAAAAGCTTTTGTGTGTGTGTGTGTGTGTGTGTGCTGCAGTGAGTGTGTCTGCACAGTCAGAAGACGGCTTTTGATGACAACCCGGAGGTGGGTTAAAAATGAATGACGGATGGAAATAAGCAATGAAATTAGAGAGTTGGGGACGAGGCGTGGAGGTAGAGCGACTTGGGAATGATACTGTGTGTGTTCGGGAGTGTTTAAATAGATGGGTTTTCTCTTGTGTCACTGACCCTGAATTTTCTGTCTCACACAGCTGAATACTCAATCAATGTCGGCCTCCCTGCGTGACGGAGGTGAGCTATTACCTCCTTCATGCGTTATGTAGCTGAATGGTTCAGCCAAGTGAGACAGGGCAGGGCTCTGTGCGTGCGTTTGTGTGTGTGTGTGTGTTGTGGAGGGAGGGGTGGTGGTGACTCAACTCATTATAGCACCACTTGCCATCTGTGGGCCCATATATACTGGGAAGTGAGAGGGTGTAAGAAAAGAGCGAGGCAGTGTGGGAGCAGACCAGGCAGAAATTACATAACGCTCAGGGCCAGCGAGTTTGTTAGATGTAAAACGCTAAACTTTTCGATCAAAGAGCTGGCGATTAAACGGCTATCACCAGACTGCGCGACATAATTCGCATTGACTGATCAGGTTGAAAAAAAGGTATAATTGCTGCATTTATTTGCACGCGGCTCTGTACATTCCTTTCAAGCAGGATTTTTTTTCCCTCTCCTCTCTGCCTCCCTCTTTGGACTCTACAAAAGAGCGCAACAGTGACTCAGCCTTCTGCAGTGGGTTACACTGCGAGAGAACATTCTGTATTATACGGTTGTTAAAAAAAAAAGGGAAAAAAAACACTCAAAATTATGGCTCATCTTTAAACCATGTTCTTTTGTTCTTTTTTTCCTTTGCTGGATTAAAACAGACCCATGTGACGAGTTCACACACGCAAACACGTGCGCCGTACCTCCTGAAAGAGCTGCGACATCTCACACACCAGACAGGAGTTTGATTGCATCTCGCACTTGTGTCTGTCGGAGAGGAAGAAGTCTCGCAGCAGTGGCGTGTGTGTTAGGGCCTGGACAATACAGTTCATGAAACATGTGTTGCCCAGGTTTATTAACCCTCGTAAACCTGCGGGACAAGGAGGGAGACAAAGAGAAAAGTGTGAGAGCGGCACGGCAACGAAGATCAGACATGATTCATACTGCTGGCAACAAAGGGAATCTGAATCACCGCTCAGGATCTGATCTCCTGATGACTTTTAGCTGAGCTCAACTTGCTTTTTTGAACTAAATCAGTAAGCGCAAGATTCACACATATAGTATTAATATTTTGAGGAGGGAGGAAGGAAAAATGTAACCTGGTATAGACTGTCAATTGTGACAATTTGCCACTTTTTTCTGTCTTATGTGAATGACTGTAGACTGGTTTTTGGTAATTGGTCAAACAAACCGAGCATCTGAAGGCATCCTGTTGGGCCTCAGGAAATTGAAATAGCCCTTTTCCTGACATTTTGTATGCCACACTGTTAATTAAAGTATTGAAAAGACAAATATTCAATAGCTTAATCTATAATGTAAATATTTGGTAGTTGCAGACCTAATATGGAACCACACATAAATCCTGTAGTAGACACATCTCAATACACCTGAAAAGTTATCAAACAAGCCTCTAGCACTTTCAGATTTTGTTTTTTTTTTTTTATATGTGTGCGTATGTGTGTGGCTGGAAAGTTAACAATATGGTGTTGGGTCGGATCTGCCAGCAAAACCGTGTGTATACTGGAGCAGACCCCAGAGCTGTGAATGGATTCATTTAGAGTGAGAAAGTAAAGCTACAGTCCTCCGGTGACGGCCAGTAGAACAGGTGAGACACAGCGAGGGCTTGGGTGTAATCCAATTGAGCGAGGTTGGTTCTGGAAGAGAGCGCTCAGCAAGAGCTTTAACACTTCAGACTGGCCCTGGTGTGCGCACACATACACACACACAGCTAAAAAAAATAAATAACTGCACACACAGTCTTATGCCCAATCAGGGCTACCAACCAAGCTCTTTAAAAGATACAAGGGGTTGAAGGATGGCAGGAGGCAGCAGGCAGAGGGAAAGGGACATGTACAAAATCAGAGACACAACAGAGATAGCAAGAAGAGACAGATCACTGAGAAAACAGTACAGAGAAAACAAATTTAGGCCCGCTGTGGTGTGCATCTATCAGAGAGGGAACACTGTGTTCTGCCTCTCGCAGTGTACTGCCTGTGGGGCTGCCCGGTCCTATTGACCTTGGGTATCACACTTAAATGTTAGAGTGACCCCAAGTACACTTGCGCCATAGGCACACTCAGTTTTAAAGAATCCACACAGCACACACAGACACACACACTCTGTCTGGGGGGTTAAAAGCTGTGCAGACTGAACAGTGCAGTCTATTGCCCACCTATGGTACAGTTTGTAGTGATTTTCCTCCGCTTTGGATTGTGTCGTAATAGTTCTAGCTCTCTCTTGGTTGGCTCCCATGTTGTGTATTTCTCCCCTATGCCTGAAAGAGAGAAACACAAATGTAACAGCGCCGAGATATCGGTTGGCCTCATTTCCAAAGCTGCATTAAGTTCAGACAGAAAACAAAAAATTATATACCTTGCAATTTCCAGGCTTTCCTCTGTTCCTCTTTGGCAATCTGCTCCATGTCTTTGTCGTATATGTAGTCTTGACACACAAAACAATATATTCCACCGTATAATAAGTCTATCGCTGGAAGTAGGAAGGAGGGAGAGAGGGAGGGGGAGAAAGAGAGATTGAACCATAATTACAAATAGATTTTTCGACCACAGTAACGCAGGTTGGGTGTTATTTCACTGCCCCACCTTGCTGGCATAGCCAACCTCAAGACAAGTGCCTTCTCTGCCCTGCATTTTCCACTCACTGCAATATGTTTCCATCTCATTGCTTGCACTCAACAATTATGAAAGATGCGAGGGGAGCAGTGATGGAATAGGTGTATTTGTCTCCCACCCCCACCTGAGCTTTCAACTAACACACCATCCTCTTCCATTCTGAAACTCCACGGCAACAATACCTCAGCTCTGTTGCCGTGACAACCTATTTTTAGCTTAACCGGACATTTTTCTGTTTTTGGTGCTACCCACACTGAGAAAGTGAGCTAATGCATTATGTACTAAACCTGACTGGGTGTATGTTATGCTGTCATCACAGTGCCATAATTTTTTTTGCCTTTGTGTGTGTGTATTTGTATTTGTGTGAGATAGGGGAACATACAGAGAAATAAAGCTATAACAAATTAATTTGAAAAGCATGATCATCTCTCCACGTCATCCTTCTTTTCTCTGGTAAACAGTGGGCATGTTTTTGTAACTGTGCACTGAATAGGATGCTCCTCTCTGGACAACGGCAACCTGGTTAAGAGAGAAAAATGAGAGCAACACAAGTGGTGGAGAGAGGAAGAAGATATAGACTACGAGAAGCACACTGGGCACGGGCAGGAATTCATAAATCTCGCCCGCTTAAGTGAAGGACGAGAGCAAAGAATGAGAGGACGGGGCGGGGGAACAAAAGGAGAGGAAGATGTGAGAGGCGTCCGGAGGAGCGAGGCTGTCTGGGAGAGGAGATGAAAAAGATGTAAAAGGAGTCCTGAGAAGGGGATCTAGCAGTATAGCAGACAGGGGAGTTTGGATTAATTTGATTAGAGGTGGAGAGGAACAGAGTGCTGGTGTCAGAGAGGCTCCTGTGGAAAAGCGCAAAGCTAATTAACACTGTAGTCGTACACTTGGGGTGCGTGTGTGTAACCAAACTGTTGAAACGCATTAAATCTATTAAACCCGTGCAGACAACTAGCGAGTCAACCTGCTGCCTCCCCTGTTGCCATATTTAGTTGTCCTCGTCAGGGTGATATCAAAATCTCGCTCATTAGTGTCATTGTCTTATTTAGCGTGATTAGCATGTAAGGTTGAAGCCTGGCTTTCTGGTAGCTGTGGATTAGAGATGTCTACCCCTCCCCTGCTCTTGTATGAAAGAGGGGGAAGTGTAGTTACTTAAACCCATGACATTTGACTGGATAAGGCGCTCCCACCAGAATGGTAATGTGCTGCGGTTAGCGAGAGGTTCAGCTCCCCGTCTACTCAGGGGAGGAAGTTGCCCAAAGTAATGCCGTAATCCCTCACTGATAATAGCTGATGCTGCAGTGGGCCACGAGGGTGCATGTGAATGTGAGGACTGACGTGATGGGGCTGAGCCGCAGACGTAGAGAGGGACGATATCGTGACAGTATCACTGACCATCATTTTTCCCCCTATTAGTTCATTCAAATCTCTTTCAGAGTTGTTTCTTAAAATGGCTGTGAGTGTGAGTGCGTGGCTTACCTAGATTGTGTCTCTTGTTTTTTGCGTGCTCGTGGATGTGTTTCTTCGTAAAGCAGCCGAAAAAGACGCAGTAGAGACAAGAGTGGAGTCGGTTCAGGTGGGCGCCACACATGTGACAGATGCACGACTTGGCCTGCGGAGAAAGACCCAAAGGAGAGGGGAGGGGTGGGGGGTGGGGAGGGGTTGGAGGAGGACAAGGGGACAGTGAGTGTGATGAGAAAATCCTCTGCAGCGGGACAGAGCCCTGAGCTGTAATGTAGCGGCGTAGGCAGAGTGGAACTCCCTGCCAGCTGAATTAGATTTCTATCTACCAGGCAGTCGCACAAACACTTTGGAGGACACACCGCTTGAATAAACCTGATATGAAGACAGACTAAAGATTGTCGGGCCTGTTGACAAATTCAGTGCAGTTGAATAACAACATATTTCCACGCTGAATCTTGCGCTCTCTAACACATGCAGGGCATGATGGGATTTAATGCTTGGCAGGCCCACAGGAGGAGGCGAGCAGAATCTGTCTGGAGCGCACAACAACAGCGGCTGGAGTTTGTGTAATTGGTTTGACTACAACACCCAGAGGTAACTGGAGAAACTGAACATCAGAACGGCTGACATCTTCGGCAAACCTGCAAAAATGAGCTGCAGCGGCCACACAGACGCGCAGATATCCACGCACCATTCAGATTATGTTTTGGTGAGTAATGTAGCAAGATAAGGGAGAGAAAAGGTGAACTGAATAAAGGGAGCTAGACAAGCATGGACATGGTGAGTACTGTCGCGAGTTCTGGGGAGAAGTGCGTTTCAGACACACATGTACATGAGTCTCGGTCTTAATGGCAGCATTATGAAGGCCTCGGGACGATGGCTGTCTGTTAAACATGCAGCATCCAACCCTCCTCTCTCACGGGTCTCACTGTAAAGCTCCTCAAGCTAATGAACAGAGCAACACAGGCGTCAGGCTGCTGAACCCAGAGCCTTAATTGGGTGGAGCTGTCTGAGGTGACGCAGCCTAAATGAGTGATGGACAAAAAGTAGCAGATAGCTTCACCAGCTGCTTTACGGGTGATAAAAAAAAAGGCAACCAGAGGATGTTGTATAAGGAATACAGATTGTGCAGACTGTATACTAAAACACCATGAACGTCTGCAAAATATCTTAGCTGCGATTAGACTCAACGCTTTCACCGAACAGTTCTGTTGGTAACGCGAGTGAATGTACAGCAGAAAGTAGTCTGCAAGCCTGCTTTGAGAGGGAGAAATTGAATAAGAGAGGAAAGACAGAGCGATGTAATCAAAGCTTTTCAGGGTGCAGACCTGCTGCAATGAGTCGCCCACTCATGGAGAGAAGACAGAGGGAAAGTAGGTGTGAAGCAAAGGTGAAGAGAAACAAAACGAGAAAAAAAAAACTATTGGGAGAGATTTACCAGTTTTCGGTTTCTGGTACACTGTGTGACTAGCTGGAAAGAAAGACACACACACACACACACACACACACACACACACACACACACACCCCTTACACACTTCGGGCTTGAGCTATTGGACATCAACTCAACGGCCCCGTACTGTATTGTCTGCCCATTGCCGTCTTTTCACTGCAGGTACAATAGTATAACTTGACACCATCTCAACAACATTAAAGCATATTGTTGAGGGGAAATAAAACAAGTTGTACCAGTCAGTTTCGCTTCCTTCTCTATGGATGACACAACAGAGAATGGTGCGTGCCGCGAGAGGAGCACACCGATAAAACAAATAGCACCTCACTTAATAACTCACAGGATGACTCAAAAGCTCAACATCCGAGGCCACAACAGTTTAGCTTAATTTTATAATGAAGTTTTGTTTGGGAGCTTGTGGTTTCCACTACAACAAACACAAATGTTGCCAGCGAAAACACAATTGGGGGTGGGCAGTCAGTGTAATTAGGCCAATATTAGGATACTAGCCTTCACTATGCATAGATGCTTTGTGTTCCAATAGCCCATGTGCACCCAAACGCATTGCAAAAAGCATTTCTATTCCTATCGCTAACTATCTTTCTCTAGAACATCTGTACTGTAAATTCTTTGCTCGAAAGTCAAAAGATGACACCAACTTCCCATCCCTGATCCACATCTTGTTTTTAGATATTTTTACGACAACACCAAAACTGCTGCTCTCAATCACCATCTGGTATCCTTTGCTATGGGAAACGATAGAAACCACAGCCACAGTTGGTTTCTACTGCCCGAAGGCCACGTTCATTTTTACTTTGTAAAGGTGGCTTAATAAACTGCCAAGAAACTATTTGTCACTTTCGTTATGTTAAATGAAAATGTAATGTATGTTCTACCTGTGTATTATTTTAAGGGATGAGATTTTTAACTTAGAGATCTGAATCTCTGCAAAGCTCAGATAGCTCATCTGTGGTAGTGGGCGAAAATAGTCGGAAAGTCTGCACGAGCAGGTGGGTGCCAGATTGAAATAACAGTCCCATGCAGACCTCTATTTGTATGGACGAATTGACAAGAGGGTACAGAAGTAAGTCAATGCTCATTCGGTTGCATAGTGGTATGCTAAGGATACGAGTTTCACATGCACCAGACATATTCTGCAATGCCCTGCTGCACAGATAGGCCGCAAAACTCACAGTAAGGTCTGTGTTTTGGCTGAGCATTAGTAGGCGTGGGCTGGACTGTGATGACATTGCAGTAGAGGGGATATTCAGGGTGGCAGACCCTAAGCTCTGTTTGTATTCATATTGGTCTGTAAGCCAGCCCCCTCTGAATGGGTGTGTGAGAGAAGGGGCAGCACCAAATCAGTGAGGGGGGCTTTTCCATGAGGGACGTATGGTGAGTGATGGGAAGAAGCACCAAAACCAAGACAGACATCTACAGCAGACTTTTGTTCCAGTAACATGCTAAGAGATAGAAGGGTGTACAGGAGATGTGTGAAAAAGTGCGAACGAGGGCTTGTGTTTTTGAGTCCAAATAAAACCTTACACACACTTGTGAAAAGGTCAAAAGACAGGTCAAGAATTATGTGGAAACACAGCTGAGTTCAACTAAAATGTTAAATACATGCGTTTTAGTTGCCTCTTTAAGCTTATCCTACCTAAGCACTGATGTAGTTAGTCCCCACTCCTCCTCCACTGCGCCAGGACTCCAAGTCAAAAACAAGAAACCCTGCCAATGCCACGCCTTGGCCTCCTCCTCACCCTCCCCTGCCTCGACACCCCTTTATAAGTGGGCAGAAAATCTCTCTCACCCCCCTCCCACCGCTCGGCTCCTCTGTGCTCTCACTCTCACCATGGTTCACAGGCTGTCTATTCCTCAGTGTCAGCAGTCGTGCATCTCTCTGCACCCAGGGCTATTTAATGTTCTATTAGATCAGCTATTGATCAGCCGCTGGCTCAGATGACTGGAACAAGTGTCCGACAGGTAGCGAGCTCACGCTCGTGCTGCGGGAGGCTGCATCCCCCATCTGGGACATTTACTCAGAGGCGAGTACGGCTGGGCTCCACGTCCAGGGGAATGACCCACTAATGTATGAAGCTGCTGATTGATGGAAGAACAGATGCAGGGAGGCATTAGCTGGATGAATAGATCTCCAAAACATCTTTAACAGGAAGATAAGATAGTATTACATGCCAAGTCTTTGAGGGGCCATCGGCTAACAATGACCTGGGTCTAGCAACTGCAGTATGAATCCTCCAATGCTCCAGTTCTAGCTGCATACATATAAATCTAAATAAAGCAACATGCCTCATACTCAGCTTCTCCATCTCCTCCTGCAATATTCCTCCCTCAGCATTTAGGTTAATGCATTCATTTATTCAAAGAGACCCACTAATGTGATGAGCTGTAAGTGAGGAGGAGAGAGAATGACGACGACGATTATGATGTGGACAAAGGTCTGGCTCTACTGAGCACGCTCCCGGTGCTGCAAAGAACGGACCGGGGAGGGGAGAGTCAATACAGAGTAGAGGGCACAGCTATATGAGAGCAGTGATTCACCGTGCTGCCTCACACTCATAAGCCATTGCATGCTTCTTTACACACACATGCTCACACATCAACAAAATTAACAATGGCTGACGTGCATACTTCATGCTATAAATATGCGCAGAAAGCGAAAATGTTCACACACCGACGCGTATAACACACACAGAGACAAACACAACATGATAGACGTTTGCTGTGAGTGCTCACACACACATACACGCAGTCCTTTCTGATTCTATATCTAATATGAACAAGCTGAGGGAGGCTGGGGAAGGAGACTGATGGTGAACCGTGCTGCCGACTGACCCCGTGGGGCTGCAGCCTGTCGGTGCGTTGGCAGGATGATGTTGTTAGCTCCCCCCAAACCCTCCGCTCCCCTTCCCCTCCCTCAGTCCCCACTATCTCCACATGACAATGCCCGGCCTGTAAAATTCAGTCTCAGTAAGCAGCCCTAGAGGCGCACACACACACAATATGAATCTTAATCTTATTCTCTTTTTCTCTTCCGTCCCCCATCAGCTCATCGTAACCTCTGTTGACAATGACATGGTGCGTGGTCTGTGTATGAGGGTTTATTCCCACCTCACCCAAATGAATCCGAGCTGTGGGGGAGACGAGGGATTGTTGGATGTGTGTAGTTTGGCCTCATACTGTCACACACTCCTATAAGGACATTAAAGCTAAACCCTGAGCCTCGGCCTATGGAGTCGAGCTTCCTGCCGACTCCAGGAAGAGAAATGAAATGGAATAAAATGCAGATGGAGTGGAACTAAACTGAGATGCTCAACGGTGGAGCAGCTTTGATGCTACTATTGGAAAATGTGGCACGGCGTGGTGTGCTAAAGCGGGGATTGCAGCACATGGGACGGATCTACACAGGCGTGCATGTGTGAATCTGATTAAGATCACTCGATTAGGGAGAGACCGGCGGTGCGTCTTTCGGGATTCCAGAGATCGGAGGCTGTGGGGGAAAAACAGGAGAGGCGGGTAAAAAGGGCAAAAATGGTAAAAAGTGCAGCGGAAAATGGAGGCAACAGTTTGGTGTTGCATCGGGGTTACGGTGTGAAAGAATGGCCACCTGTGTCCATGTACACATGTTCAGAGCGGGACTACTGCCATCCTGCATGAATAGTAACAGAAAAGACACTGATAAAAGATCACCGAGCCGACATTTGTCTAATTCACCAAATGTGTAGAACAGCCAAAGCTCCAAAAAAAGTGAAAAAAAACTAGTAAAACCATTACAGGTGGCAGTGTGTTTGTGTTTGTCTGCACAGATGGTTAACAGTTAAGCTCCAGCTTAACAAAAGGCTGCCTGATCATTTGTCAAACCTTGCAGCTACCAGATGCCCACAACCACCGAGCTCCACTAGAGAAAACCACACAAATGCACACACACACACACACTTGGAGGAGGGACCGACATTGTTGTGACTGACACCTAGAGCTGAATGCCCCCCACCCCCAATGCCCCTTGGACTCAAATCTCATCAGTTCACAAGTTGATTTCTTCTTTATCTCCACAGCGCCAACCAGGATCTACAGAGCCTTGTACATTACCTCCAGGAAAATCCATTGCATAGCACTGCTTAGCACAGAGACACAGTGGGGCTATTAGAGCACTACAGAGTCTTTAAAACCCCGTATATATGGAGCAGACTTAAGTAGTAAATTATCTTGCAAAGGTCTAATGCTATAATCTTCACCCTTTTTTAACAAAGACATTGAACCACTTACAGACAATATGCCTGGTCCCAAGAAAAGCGGTCACTTGGGCCCAAGGTTTTAACAATAGGGAGTAATTGAGTGTCCACACCAGAAGAGATTGATCGCCTCTTGGTTTTAGGCTTGGCCGGCCCCTGGAGAGTGACTGACAGCTCATTAGCCAGATGGTAGTACTAAGGGAGGGCTGGACAGCAGCCTCATTGGCTGGCTCGGGCCATGACCAGCATGCTTTGTAGCCGCGATGCCTTTCCAGAGGCCTGTAGGACAGTCGGAGAAGTGGTCAGCGGGAGAGGAGGAAGAGGAGGGGGGGGGATCTGTGAAAGTGAACGAGTGCAGCGAGGAGGGGCTACGAGGAGAGATGGATGCAGCTTACGAGGAGATGAGCTCAATCAAAATGCAGTCATGCTCATCCTCAATCGCAAATTTAAGACTATCCCTTACAAGCTTACATGGTCGTCGCACATATTACATTAAGCCACAATGCACACCGCTCCTTTTACAACACACACAAACTCTAAATTGTTTGCCATGTCAATGTATTCTTCATGAGTTTTCTCTCCATTACTGCTTCACAGGCAGCGTTTAACACAATTAGCAGCCTCATGCAGTGTCACACCCACCTCCTTTACCACCGGTTTCATTTATGTGCCCATGTCAACGTTGCATCTTCTTGACCAGGATTTCTCCCTAGTGGGAGATTTCTAAAGTATAATGAGAGACCAAGCGCTCAGTTAATGGCCAAAAACACTGTTATACTAAAGCATTTTTCTCCTGAAAAAAATTAACAGCATAAACAACAAGGATGAAAGCGCCGTGGCAGAGTGCGATGACAAAGACTTCCAAGTACATCGCAGCGCCGTCATACTGTTAACTAAGATGGTGAATGTCTGCGGGAGGCTAGATTCTCCGAGGCTGAAAAATTGGGAGGCAATAGCGGGCGAAAGGGACACCGCAAGGTTACACACCGGGCCCACGATTACTCTGGGAGGAGGTTACAGACCTCGTGCCATTTGTTTAGTCTGAGTCACTGAGCCACATCTACTGTGACTGACAGACAGGAAAGCCACATTAGACACGACCTGGGAGTGACAGAGAGTGCGCAGACATGGAAGAAATAGGGCTGGACAGGTGCCAGAAACCAACGTCTGACATCACCAAACCCACTGAGTGTTGTCGATGAGGCAGAGGGATGACGGAAAGGATGACAGGATGGGATAAGGGGGGAAACGAGAGGATTAGAGGCTTGGCTATGAATTTCAAAGGATCAAAAAGAAGTGCAGATGAAAACCACTGTGAATAGACAATTATATTTTAGTATGGCAGTTCAAGTGTGCTTAAGTGTGATGATTTTAAAACTGCAACAACTACAGTATTATAATTATCTAAAAACAAACAATACAGGCTTTTAATTTCATAGATTTAATGGGATAATCAAGAAGCAAGAAGAAGAACCGTGGGCTGAACTAGGTTTGGAAATAGAAAAACAAAAGTGAAAGCATGGAAAAGGAGGAAGAAAAAGCGTGGGAGTGAGCACACAGAAGAGGAACAAGCAAGGGCTACGAAGAGGCTGGAAGAACAGATCCTGATGCTACAAACGTATGCTGATGAGTCAGGGAGCAGGCCTTGTGATGTGATGGGAGACTGATCTGACAAAGAGATCTACTCGCAGCACAGGAATCGGCCGCTCTCCGGGATTGGCCGTGCCTCAGTGCATTTCGTGTGTGTGTGTGCAGCGCAGAGCAGTGAAGAAACAGGAGGCAGAGGCGAGTGACAGAAGGAAGTAAATGTGTCATCCCTGAAAATATATCAATTTTCCCACCTCTGAAATTCCCAGCAATATCTAGCAAAAGGTTTCTCTCTCATCTTCTCTCATCACAAGCAGAGAGGGGGATTGCACTTGTGTGAAAAAGGATGGGGGGTGGGGTGGCTTATGGTTCCTCCGATCATACATGATTTATCAAAACTAGAAGATAAAAAAAAAAAAGTTCAGTCAGCTCTCTAATCACGACCCTCACCCTTTTAATCAAAGTGACAGCAAATTCTTCAAAGCAGTTATGGCTGTAAAATCCTGCCAACCCCACCCCGCTTTCATCTCGTCCAACTTCCACTCGACCTAAAATAATAGACTCTGGTTTAACTGCACGGCAGATTCCTTCATGGTTGCAGTTGCCCTCCTCTTACAGATAGTAAATAGAGGCTATCCTGCTAGATGGAGCGCAGCACAGAAAAAATAAATAACCATGACCTTCATCAATATTCACACTACCCCTCCACCACCATAGCCATTCACAAACCATAAATTATGAATATGACTGGAGTTGGGCCTAAAGGGAAAAAAAGGATTCAACTGTTTAAAAAAAAAAAAGGGGGGGGGGGGAGCTCAGGTTTCTATCTGCGAGCTGTACCGACATCATCCTGTGCAGGCCCACTTACAGGGCGACCTGATGGAACATGAATCTCAATTAAGGGAGGAAACATAAGCAAGGAACCGCTAACAAAACACACTCACAACACAGTAATAACAAATTAGGAGTCAAGGGTCAGACTGAAGACCCAGGAAGATGGGGGAGGGGGGAGGGTACGTGAGAAAAATGTGTTCCTCATCTGCGATCTGAAACAGAGCCGATTTTTGTTAAATGACACAGACTGACAGAGGGTGTAGCCCCTCTGGCTACATGGCACAGCCAATAAAAACCTTTCTACGAATTGACAGCACTTGACACGTAGCACACCTCGACCAGAGCAGAATATAATGATGCACAGATGCACAAAAAAAATTGTGTTTGGAGTTCTGGATTAAACATATGACATGCATACTTGTTTATTCTCCCTTTGTGGGATACCGTTAATACTCAATTTGCATCTAAGCGTTTTTACATTCATGTGATAAAGAATTATAAAATGATTAGGGCATACTTAGGACAATTAAAACAAGTCTACAAAAAATGACATGAGACTTGAGGCCTGAAAGAGTCCACAGTTAAATTCATCATTTACAGCCGACACTTGTGTGCCAGTTCCAGAGTGCACCGTGTTAGTATAAATCTACACACTGCCTCCAAGCTAATGACACATTTCATCTAGGACCGACATGCCAAACAAATTATTGTCCTGATGTTTCCCAATACAAAGGGACAGCGGCTCCCAAACCACACTGGGGCGTGATGTCATCTCTGCCGCACTTTCTGGTCGTTTTGTTAACCACATGGGTCTCAAGATTGTGCATGCAGAGCAGGTGACAGATTTTCCACCAATGCCGCAGCACACTGCCTGGGAATTGATTTTAGCTTGAGGTAGAGAGTATGACAGCTTGCAGAGAGGCTGCTGGGGACAGGCTAAGACAAAAAAGAAAAAAAAAAAGAAAACAGGAGGAAAAAAAGAAAAAGGTGAAAAACAGCAATTCAGGATAAAATGGCAGTGACTAATGTTCAAGCACAATGTCTACACGCATCCTTTCTATAGCTGTTTTCTGAACGGCAATGTCAACTCCTCTCTATGCAGAAGGGGCCTCTTTCGCTTTAGTGCTTGCCGTGTGTTTGCCACTATCGTAAGACAAATATGAGGTAAGCGGAGTCGTGATGAGCTCTTGTTTTATCAACAACACAAACATTAAGTGTACTCCTGAGTGCCACGGTCATCTATTCAAACAACCATTTCGACAAAGGACAGTATGCAGATGGAGAAGATTCATGTGTTTCATTCCAGAGTTTTAAATTACTAGGATGGGCGGTCAAAGGCACCGAGTTTTCAAGCTCACAATTCAGTGCTCAACAAAAACCACGACTGCCTCACCTCGGGAGAGTGCCCTGCCCGCGTACTACAAGAGCAGCGCTACACCTGCTCTGCATGTCAGATTAGTTGGGCGGCAAAGGCGCCTCAGAGAAGGTGGTGTGAGACATGAGACTCGTACTCCCATATAGCCATCCTGGAGTGTAATAAGGCAGGAGAGAGAACACTTCATTCGGGAGCTGCTGTTGTCTCATCTCTCTCTGTATCAGTCACCAGTACCGTTAGTGTATGGGTCCAGATGGGCAGAGCAGAGCCACTAAGCACACACCATAACAGATGTTAGACAGCTATTGAACAGCCAAATCACATGCAAAGCTAAAAGGACGGCCCTCGGAAGCAAAAACTGACTCAAAGTGCTGTTTGTCTATCAACTTTATTTGTCAAGAACTGTGCTCTGTAACCCAACAGCATGACCACTTTCTATGAATAAAACTGACTAAAAACCACCACCAAAAAAAACCACCAGCACATTGGGGAAAATCAATTCCCAGGCATTCTTTTTTTTCTTGCGTTATATTACATTACATCTCAAATTTCATTGTTAGATACAGCACTGGTATTACAAAGCATTTTTCAATGACAGAAACACAGCTAGGCCCATTGTCAGTTACGCAAGATGACTTCAAGATTCAAAGACCGCAGGTGTATTGTGATGCGGCGGCATGTGAGAGGAACTAGATGGTGTTCATTTATAAGACAAAAAAACTGGACTGACTGATTGACTAAGTGGACCGATGGAGGACAGAGCATGAAAATACAACGCAATCCAGTCTGAAACTACCAAGATTTAATTTGTACAGAAACACAATATCCCGAGAGCACAACTTGCAATACTGTCTTTGAATGCCACCTAACCCGATGACTACTTAGCGGGCTTCAAACCTGGCAGACTGGTATACATGGTGGGGAAACAGGGAAGAGAAATTTCACCATACCTCTCATATGTTGCCACTGTGTTTCTCTCAACATGGCAAACAGAGAGTTTTTGTCAGAGGTAAGGTTAGGTTAAAAAAAAAAAAAAACATAGCTGCTGCTGCTGGTGACGCACCGGTTGTGGAAAACATCGTCTTGGCAAGAAAGGTAGCGGTGTGAGGTTGGCATGGACGGTGCTCTGACAGTGAGGCTTTCAAAACGGATACAGAAGTGGTTCTCCAAAAAAAGAAAGCAACAGGCCAGGTTCGCAACAGCTAACACACACATCTCGGGGGACGAGCAGAACGTTGTGGAGGAGAAATAGAAAGCACCTGTGACCGGTTTTATTTACCTGACAGACTGATTGAGCCGACTGTATTCCTGTTAGGTAAAGTGTGAGAGAGAAACTAGACAGTCATCAAAATGTTAGACAAAATCATTATAGTGTCACCAACCACAAAACCTGATAACCTTTTGGGGCCCGTCTCATACATTTTCAGATGCTCTCTTGCGCTTTTTAAATTCTGATGCACTGTACAAAGTATTAATAAAAGACAATGTGAACGCTGTGCTCAAACCAGCGCATGTCACTGCAACACTGTATAAACAAAAGGGTCGTCGACCATTTTACACTAGCTGTTTGCTTTGACATGCCCGCAGTGTAACTGAGCCATGATTTCGGCTGTTCTGCTCGCAGTCCACCCTCCCACCCAGTAACCTCACTGGATGCAAGAGTGTATCACTGCAGACACAAGGATGGGGTTGAATTCTTCCGCTGTGTAGGTTCACATCTAATATTCAGTCCATTAAAACGGAAGGGCACTGAGGCACACAGGTATGTGAGCAAGAGGAGAGAAAGCAAGCCAGCTCTGATTCTGAACTATCTACGGTGTGTCAGTGAAGATGAGGAGGAGATAAGCATCAACTCACCAGCTCCGTCCATCCTGCATCACTCTGAAGCACCTATTTTAATCACAACGACATAAAAATGCGTGACACACATAAGAGAGGCATAAATTTTCTTTTTCTTGTGACAACAGTCAAAGCAACCTACAAACTGCTGCAGAATCCACAGTGAAATTAAAGCTACTGGGTTTTTTTCTTTTGATTGTTCTTTTTAATGATCACAAAGAAACAAAACAAAAAACAAGTTTATGTTGACAGAAATAAAAGAGCAAGAAAAAAAAACAGGAAAAAAAAGGAGGAAAAGTGAAAGAAACTGCAACACAGCCCAGTGATGACATCACTGTGGATGAAGAGCTATTCGGAGCTGTGTAGGCCGAGTAGGTGTGGGATGAGCCCAAAAAGAAAATTGGCAATAAAAGTAATCAGCTGATGTCCCAGAATCCAGGGGGGGGAACTCATGAGCGACTGACCGGTGCCGAATAATAGATAAATAAATAAACAACCAAAGGAATAAAAACAATGCCCATGAGACAGCTCCTAACTGGCGGACCCGGTGTGGAGAGACACAATGGGTCCATTTGGTGTGGTAATGTTAGCCCAAACACAAGTTTAGCCATCCGGCTAACTGCTCAGTATCTACCAAACAGACCCGCTCAGCTAACCTAGCCGATTCACTCCCGGTTGAAATGAAAAAAGTGGAGGCTAAATAACCGCAACTTGAGCCATTAAGAGGGAAATCAAACGTTGCGGTTGCAGGTTTCAAAGAAGCAGCCGCAATTCACCAGGTCTTGCTAGCTAACTTACCGGTGATAACCTAGCTGGCTAACCCCGGCGGTAGCAGCAACACTACCGCTGGATGAGCACACTTTCGAGTCATTTGCGTTCAGCCGGTTAAGTGACTGGGCGCTTCATCGTGTGGGACATCATTTTGCACCCCCAGCTCCGTGTCTGCCACATTAAACGCTATTTCACTTTGGTCGCCGAGGCTAGCGTTGCAGTTTCCTTGTGTTTTTACCTTGCGTCTCCTCGTCTCAGCAGTGCCACTCCAAACAAAGCATTGGTATATGACCCGGAGGTTTTGTTTCCAGTTATCCACCTTATAGCCGTTCACATGGGAGCACCCGGCCGGACTCATGACAGACAAAACATTCAGTTTGGGTGTTAGGGCGACAATGAAAAGTCTCCTGGATGGTTCACTTGGCTGGCTAGCTAGCTAGCTAGCACGAAGTGTCTGTCCAGAAAAGGTTTCCGTTTGGAAATGGGACAATCGGTGTAGTATCCAAAAGAAAAAAAATGCTCCTCGGGCATCTGACAAACACCGTCTTTGATCAGCTAGCTACACATGTGTTCATGTAGTCACCCGGCGGTATTATCACTGCAGTCAAACCTCTGCTCCCCTTGCTGTTTTGACAGTTGCCTTTTCCTTTTCACGTTAGCTCCACTTCCACTCTCTCGATTAGTTAGCTTTCTTTCTCTAGTTAGCCTGCTAACGCTCCACTACGGCTTCACAATACCCGCCCAGCGTGCGCTCTGATTGGCCCACACAGAGACGTTACGTCACCACGCTGGCCGCAGAGCACGTTGTGTGCGCTCGTTTCGCTGTCAAGCGTATCCCGTTTAGGTGAATTTGGGATTTCAATCATGGGATGCATCCATAACGTTGCCTCAAAAGAAAAAAAATCCCATTCAACGTTGTCTTGAAAATATAACCCACCACAGAAAAAGTAAAACAACGTTATTCTGAGTGTGTTTTTTTACATCACTGTCAATAATGTTGTTGCCACTACTTTATGTCATTTATTATTGGTTGCTATTTCTGAAAGTTGCTTCCTCTTTCCAGTGTCAGTGATGGCACTTTAGGTGAGTTAGTCACATCTGAAGATGTGAACAACAACCAAAAGCTCCCATACTTCTCTGAAGTCAAAGTTCAAATGATTTAATATAATCAATTAAAGCCTACCACCTAGTGGTTATATGCTGTATGTATGTATATATATCACGGCAAGGTTCAACTTCAAAGTCAACTTGGTTCCAGTACACATACAGATGGGTGACAAATTAAAGGAAAAAGCAACATAAAGCGTCTTAGTAAGGTGTTGGGCCACCAATGTGCTTCCAGAGTAGGTTCAGTGCTCCATTGATTCTACTGATCTCTTAACTCTACTGGAGGGATGAACATCATTCTTCAAAATGATATTCCCTCATTTGATTGTTTTGATGATGATGGTGGAGAACGCTGTCTAACAAGTCAGTCCAAAATCTCCTGCAGGTGTTCACATGGGTTGAGGTCTGGTGACTGTGAAGGCCATAACATATGATTCAGATGATGAGCCCTCACGCCCTGTTGATGGGGGAATTATTATCCTGGAAGAGACCACTCCCATGAAATGTTTCACCAAAGGTGATCACTCACTTAGCTTTGACTGATTTGAAGTCAAGACTCTTGGTGTTAAGAATACCCTGACTGAATATCCATCCATCCATCCATCCATCCATTTTCTAAACCTGCTTATCCTGAGCACCACGCAGGGTTGGAAAACATGCAGGGGTGCTGGAGCCTGTCCCAGGACTGGACTGGACCCTGGACTGGACGCCAGTCCGTCGCAGGGCTGACATTAAAAAAAAACAGACAACCAGTCATACTTACATCCACACCTACGGCAATTTAGAGTTGCCAATTAACCTGCATGTCTTTGGATTGTGGGAGGAAGCTGGAGTACCCAGAGAGAACTGACTGAATATTAGAAGTCTAAACATGTGTGATCAAATGTAGCAGTCGAATCAAAATTAATATTTATAGCACGGTGAGAAACACTGAGAAACACTTGTTGCTGGATCATATCAACTGTTTGCACTGATGCCTGCCAAAAGCTCTGACTAACTCAAGTTTAGATTTGGCAAGAATTTACCTGATCAATTTTGTAACTTGCATTTTTCACAAATGCAAAACAAGAAAAACAACTGTCTAATCTAATGTCTAATATATAATATTTTATGTATTTGAAGAAAGAGTGTCTACACTTAACTTGAGTTAACTGGAGTGCAGACCTGAACACAACTATAATGGAGCATAGAGGTGCTGTATGGGCCTTTAATGTACCCCTTTTTGGAAAGTAGCACTAATGAATCCTTTCCCAATAAAGAAGCACAGGTGTGTGCAATAACTCACTTTTGTCTAGTCTGTAATATGGCCAATAAACAGTGTATTCAAGTGGTAATGTTACATGATAGTTAAAGATTGGTCATATTTCACTTTGGATGGATCTGAAGTAGTGGCAACAGGCACGAATAGTGTAAGACATGCAACATTGTTCCCAGGAGTCTCCTCATACTCAGCTTTGGCTGGAAGTGGGACTGATGTTGGTCACTGTTACTTGGGCTCGTTACTCAAGCAAAAGTAACAATATCACTGTGTAGAAGTAGACTGTTATGAGTATTCATAATAATTCATAATAATCGGAATCTAAAACTGCTCCTTATAAAAGAAATAAAAGGCCTTAAAATAACAATCTAAAACTTTCAAACAAGTATACGCAACAGAGTTTAAGAATAAAGCAACAGAAAATGGAATAACTCAAGCAAAGTAAGTACCTTGAAATTATACTACAGTACAGTATTTGAATAAAATGCACTTAGCTACTTTTCACTACTGGTGGTTTAGATAGTTGGAATGGATTTGATCTGTACCTGAGAGGAAGATGACCCAGAACAAGCAGCTGGCCTGCGTTTATTCTTCATTTCTTTCTCAGGTGTACCTCTTCTCCATCTTTTACCTAACACTAATTACCACCATTACATATTCTGAAATACAGGCTGACTTCAAGGTATCTGGGTCGTGTGAGCATGATTTACAACACTAATTTGTTTTCAACATGAAAAAAAATGCTATTTGGCCATGTTTGTGAAATTGTGAAAAAAGGTGTTATTTCCCTGGATTGTTCACTTGGGGGCAGTGCAGGTCCATGTGTCTTCATGGTTAAAATGAAAGAGGAAATGCTATCTTCCTTATCTCTCTATCCCTTATGATATATTTCATTCTAAAATCTTAATATAAGCTCATATATATATATATATATATAAGCTTATATATGAGTTATATATATATTTTCATACCTCTCCTCTTCTGCTTTTCCAATGATCATATTATTTTCTTTCTTTCTTTTCTGTGCAAATAAATGAAGCATTTTTCTTCTGGTAGTCAGAGTATGTGTTTTGGGAATTGACTCTGGGTGTCTGGTATCTACAGGAAAGCAAAATCCAATCCTGATTAGGATTATGAGTATAGGGCAATACAATAACTATACGGTATATTAATGTATTTGGCAGGTTAAAAAATCAAACTGGAGACTCCTAAAACCAATAGACTAATACAGGAGAGACTAAATTCATTCAGCTACTGTCTTTACAGAATAATCTATGTCTTTCAAATTGTTCCCTTTATCATTGACTGAATGAAGAATGAACACATGTTCTTGTGTTCTTGACAGTTGGAGAGGTTTTAGGGGAAAGACTTCAGCATATTGGTGGACATCTCACAAATAAGATCCTCACAGTGAGGGAACAGCATGTTCATGTTTCATTTTCTCTTTCCATGGAGTCAGTTCACAACTGGGTATTAATTAACACTATGGTATTCAGCAGTCTTTACAAAATTATTTATAAATGAGCAATTTTTCAGTTGTTTGAGGAACAGGGAATACATAGGAATAAGTAAAAGCATATATAAATACTGTAATATCTGAATGAATTGTTATGGTATTGTTGGCTGCTGAAAAGCCACCATTGAGCTGAATTTGCTAGATAGACACCTGGAGGTAATTCCATTGCAAATAGCTTCAATAGCTGAAGCTGTATTTCTTCATGCATTGGTGGGAGGTGAACAGCGTTGCTTCATGAACTGTATTTCTGGCTTAACTTTATATGAAGGAGCAGATGAAAGAGTATCAATAGTTGGAGTGATAGGAAAGAGATTAAAAATAGTATTAGCAATGACAGGTTTAGAAATAACACAGTGTAAAGACTTTTATGAGCTTACGTGTATGGAGAAGGACTTTGGGGTGTTAATTGAAATAAGGGTAAACCATCAGCTGAGGTCTAAGTCGTGTGAGCGTTGCTGTGTGCTAGGAGGAGGTGAGAATCAATCAGCTGCAGTTAAATGCTCAGCGACTCCTGGGTCAGGTGTTACAATTAAAAAAGTTTGTGAATAACACCGTGTTTACATATACCAAAGTTATTGTGACACCAGTAGTAGTCGTAGTAGAAGTAAAGAAGGCAAGTATGAAGAACTTACAGCATGGATTCTGGCTTTTGAAAAGGTGATGGTAAACTGGTTTGCTGACAAATAAAGTTGAATCATGCCTAAAAATGTATGAAATGTGGAATATTTGAAAGTGTGCTGAAAGGTTGATACTAAACTGGATTGCTGGCTTTAAAAGTTGACTAATACCAATAACCAGTAAAAGATGTAGAATATTTTAAGGCCTTTTATTTCTTTTATAAGGAGCAGTTGAAAAAGTATGAATAGTCGTAAAAGTTGGGATGGGACATATCAGTATGGGTTTCAAAAGGTGAATAATATCTATAATGTTTTAAAGTTTCTGAGAACTTCAAAAAAGAGTTGAATGAGTAAACAAGATTTGAAATATGCATAAAATGTAGGGAAAGAGTATGAGGAGTTGTAAGAGGTTAAAGAAAAATTACATTTTCAATAAATTTAAAACAGATCTGAATATTTTAAAAAGTTTCAGTGGGATTGAAAAGTTGAGTAATGACAAGAATGTATGGAAAGGGATGAAGGGTACGAAACATAGTGTAAGCTGGGAGCTAAAGTGCGTCGCTGGTTTAAGTTTGCATGAAGGAGCAGTTGAAGAGCTGTGAAGATTGTAGACATGGGGAAAGGTCTTATTAGCATGCATAAGATTTAAATCTGAAATGAACTTCAGACTGCATAAAAGATTTGAATATAGTTTCTGGATCAAAGTATGAATGAGTAGTAAAGACTTAAGAAAATGCTTGAAAAATTGTGAGAATATCTGAGAACTGTATGTGTTTGTATCTAACTAATAATCTGTAAATATTTCTCTTTTTTTAAAACCTTAGAAGTTTTTTGTATAAAAAGCCTTTGTGCTGTGTGTGTGTGTGTGTGTGTGTGTGTGTGCATGTGTGTGCCTGCTAGGACACACACATACGCGCACACATGTACTTCTCCCATACCACATAGTTTAGAGGTCCAGATTTGAGTGCCAGAATTCACTGTTATAAGTGACTGCTTCATCAAACTACATTAATTGAAAGTTTCCAGCATTTACACCAATCAGCAAATCTCAGTCTGCAAGAATCTGCTATTTATGGTAACTACAGTGATGGTAACTGCTGAGCGACTCCTTGGTGAGATCATTAATTTAATAGAGACTGAGCTGACAGATACCACTTAAACTAGTTTATTACTGAAAGATCTTACTCTCTATCGTCTAGATTTTCAGACTGCGAGAGAGATGAGATGCTGCTGAAATGTGATTATAGCACCAAAGAGGCCTGCTGAAAACCAGGAGATTACTGAGCCCACGGAAGTGAGCCAAAGCTTTCTAGGAAATGTGAAAGCCCTAATAAACACTGATGAGTATGAGCTAGTTCTATGGTAATTATGATTATCATAAGAGCATAATCATTCAGTTTTTCACTGATGTATTCAATTTATTTATCTAACATGGTTTTGGATACAAAGTGAGATTTTTACCTTTTACATGAAAAAAAAAAAGAAAAAAGCAGGACGTTGCTGCATTAAAGTGTCAAATCGTGCCTGAGGTGACCAAATCAATAGAAAAAGGTAGGTGGAAAGAGGCTTATGTAAGTCACAGACTGTGGTCTTTTACAGGCACACTGCACATACAGTATGGACTGACCCAGGCTGACTCTTAATCCATTTTCCACACAAATTTGATTTCATGACAGAATGACCCCAAGAATGCATGACAAGGAGGCATTATTTGCTCAGTGAAATGTGACTTTGCAATGAATGGTGTCCAGCAGCTGACTGGCTACTTTTATGTGGTACTCATAAAGACAGTTTGGGGAAGTTTATTTCCAAGAAACTTCCCTGGACCCAGAACTCACATGATGAGTAAACATTTTCTGCCAAATGAAACCTTTGTTTTGCACAGGCGGTCGGTCCATTCAGTTTTTATTAAATTCAATAAACTCACAAAATCTAGTCAAGAAAACTTTGTCTTATTGGCAGAAAAAAGGAAAAAGGTTTTAAGGACATGCATCTCCAGCAACTGACTGTGTTCAGTTATCTTTCTTTTTGATGGAGAAGCATGCAAAGATTAGACCACACGTCAACAGAAAGGACATCTGCTCACATCCTGCTAGCTCTCTGCCAGGGAAACAGGGAGGTGACACATCTGTTGGACGCTGTCAGCAGCCCTTGCACGTCATCCCAGAGGCTGGGTGGGGCTAAACAAGCACTTGGGGAGTGCTATGCAGGGGTTCAACTAGAAGTGGCCTGAAGTCACTGGGGCCCAAAAGTTACCCAGAACTTCCTTGTTGGTTATAAAACTTGTCTGAGCTACACATGAGATCTTTTCCAGAGAAGATGCTTGTGTTTCACCTCTGGAGTTCATATATGGGAAGTTTTGTTTGGAGCGATAACTCACTGTATCTTTGACCTTTCTCATGGATTTAAGGTGTTTTTGAGGGGTATGATAAGAAGAGAGATGTTTCCTTTGTTCGTCATTGATTTTTCATTTAAATTTAATAGAAGCTCAGAAGGATTGCAGACACCAACACTATAGAAAGGATCATTTGCAAATTTTTATGAATGGCTTAATGTGATGCTGTGTAGAAGAAAGCAATATGAAGGAATTAATAATTAATTCAATTGTACTTCAATATGAATAGAAACTGTACATCAAGAGAATAATGGTAAACAGTCAAACCCTATACAAAGAGAAAACATTTTCTGCCTTCCTGCACCTATTGTTGCTGAGATGAGGGAAAAGGTGAGAGAACTGCAGGGAGTGTGAATAGTCAAGTGATGACATCTATGGCATAATCATTTCTTCTTCAAGGCTTTAAGGCTTGGGATATAAATGAAATAGACCGATTATGTCTATATGTTCTGCCATATAACATAGAGCATATGGAGCAGCATTTACATTTACAGGTTAACATTTGTCATTACATTTAACAAGACTTTAAATAGCTTTATAGACTGCTTTAAGCCCTCAGTGGATTACCTTTTCTAAAGTCACTGATCATCATCAGTTATCACCATCTCTGGGAAAATAAGAAATTCATGCTTTGAAAGTACTTAAATATATATATATATATATATATATATATATATATATATATATATATATATATATATATATATATATATATATATATATTAAATTATCCTAATTATTTCTTAATCATTATTCTCCACTGATTCATTCTTAATTATATCATGAAGACAACTAATTTCTACAAAGGTCTTTCGTTAATCAGATCAGATATTAACATCCTTAATACTTTTCATGTTGTCCTCCATCCTCATATCATCATCATTAACTTTCTGAATGAAACACTGCTTGAAGATTTTGAACAGTGGTCCATGGAGGGATCATGATTTTGAAGCGAGATAACCTTGAACATAAAATGATTCACATAACTGTAAGTAAAGACACATTAGTGACACCAATGAAACATCCAAATCAAAGTTGTACAGTTTAGGTTTGAACATCATTTCTAAAAATTGGTGCAAACTTGTTGTCAAATCAATTGCAACAAGTAAATACTAGAAAATGCTAAGTTAAAAATGTATTCACATATTATCATTAATCAATTTGTTGTTTGTAGTCCTAGTAGAAGATGCAAATGTGGATAAATATCACTAGATTAAGCACCAAGATAGAGTTTTGTTTCTCTCTCTTTATTCTTGCTATAGTTTGCTGCTTAATCAGCTTTCCTTCAGTTTCCTTTAAAAGGATCTAAGAGATAACACGCACTAAAGCTGTCAGAGAGATATGAGTGACTCTGAGAAACATGACAGTGAGTTAACAAGCTTCTTCCTGTCTTGTGGCCAATCCCCCAGCTGGAAATGGGTCAAAGTAACTCGGAGTGTGTCAAGATGTAACAAAAGTCACAATAGAAAAGGTTTAATGAAACAAACTCTTGCGTGCACACACTAATGTGACGCTTACCTTACCTGGACAGGAAATTTTACTACCTTTACTATTGCCACATTTGTCATTTTACACTATGACACAGCTGTTATGGCCTAATATCAGTCCAATTATGATAACAATGCCAAGCTATTCCAGTCGAATATGCTTGCTTGTGTGATATGAGGTTGTTTGATCAGGAAATGGCCCACTTTTCTAAACTCAAAGGTATCAGAGCTTTCCCCATGACCCAAATGGTCAAGCACTGCAGCTGCATAATGCCCTATAAACCCAAATCTGGGTCACATTTATCACCTTTTGTAAGTTTTAGTAGTACGTAATGCTCAAATACATGAATCGTACATACACTCATTAACACTACCACTCAGCTGGAGGCGTGACCAAAGAAAATGTTCAATAAGCCTCACATCTAAATGTGAGGTTAAGTCCCACTGAGGCTACTCTTAATTAGGTCTTTGCTGGATGTGGCCCCTCTCTGCTGTGGCAGCCAATGAGAATTTGTCCCCGCAGTGTTTACCAGGTGAGGGTAATTTGTGTGCAAGGAGCACAGGGGATTAATGGCTGCATCTATCCTTTGATGAGGACATATAGCAGTGAAAATATATAGGTCAGCGAGGTTTGGAAGATCAAGAGATGAAGTCAAATTGTTCAGAAAGAAAAGATGATAACACGTTGAGAAGTACAGCTGAGAGCAGCAAGCGCCAACGCTGCTGCTGCGTGTCGTCTGTCGTTCTTTAAAGACACCTCTGACACTCTGCAGGTTAATTAACTACATCATAGACACAGTACGTAATCTGTGGCACTGTTGATCATGGGTGTCTACAATCCCGCCATATGCAGGAAGACAATAAGCAACACAATAAACCCTACACATAGGCCATCTGCAATATTAACTCACTCGGGCTTATCAGTGGTCAAACACTAAGCGAGGCTATCATGAAATCGTTTAAGTTTGCAAGGCTAACAGGGCTTACGATGGAGAATGGAGACCTGCGGGTGACTGATACCTGGTAAAAGAAAATGTGGGTCATTGAAGAGGGGGAAAAAATGGGACATGGTGGGTTTTTATTTGCAGAGCCATGATATTGCCGTGTGCCCTTTTTGTATTATGCTGATATGTCCCCAGCTGCATTTAAGAGGCTCTAGGCTATCGCTTGAAATGCCCCCCCCTCCACACACACACACACACACATATTTTGTCAAGTTTTACCTTTTATCCCATATCATTAATTAATTTCCACACGAAGCAGCCATGTGTGCAGACAAGGAAGGGGGATAATCAGATACAAGTACGTGACCTGAATAAAACTCCTCGCTCATCTATAGAATACACATATAGCATGATTCATTGCAGTCATTAGACCATATTTGTGCCAGTCGTGCATACTAATGTTTACTCAGGTTGCCGTGTTTCGTTCTACAGGTGCACCACCTGTCATGTCACACTTGTAGACATAGGAGGTTGAATTGAGGTATAGCTGCGTAGGGTTGCTAGGTAGGGGCCTGTGAAGCATTTATTCCTGGCCATTGCAGGTCAGATTTGTTTGCTCTCTGTATTAATGGATTATCTGTGGCCTATTTCAGGTTAAATATAGGTTATCTGTGGTGGAGAAACAATCTCAGATAAATAGCAGGATGAGTAAAACCGTATGAACTATGGTTCTCTGAAAAATTAGGTCAAAACTGAGGCCGCCGTCCTCTGGTGTCCCCTGTGAATATATTCTGTTCAGATGTGACTTATGAATGCTGTAATTTGGTCAAAGGGAAGCAAGTGTGGTAGACGGTAAAACTTGAGGCAATTATTCCACTTGTGTCTGTGTGATAAAAGTAAAATGCTTCTTACATCTTAGACTTCATCACATCTGTGTAGATAAGATAATAGATAGTATAATAAGAGAAATTAAAATACAGAAAACAACATCTTTTTGATTTAAAAATGAGGATAACTATAAGGCTGCAGCATGCTGTATCATCATTATTGTCACTTTTTAGGGCGCAAAGGTTCAAAAAATGTTGACGTAATGTGGCGTCATCGGGTGACGCATGACGTAGAAGGTCTGCGCCGCGAAGCAGGAAACGGGATGGCGGCGGCTCAACCGAAGCAAGAGAAAGAGAGCGAAGATTGGTCGTTGCTGCCTTTAGTTCATGATATTATAAAATGGTAAGATAACCGGGAGGTTTCCTGTGTGTAACATGTTCATTCACGGCTCCGTAAACACCTGTTTAAATGTCGTAAACAGTCGTTTTGGTGGAGTCGCTGGGCTAAAGCTAACGGCTAAGCTGTTGAGTGTCCAGAATAACAAAACAGCATGAAGATAACACTTTTCCCCTTTCTGTCTCTCCCTCTCTCTCTAAGCATGGACAAGGACAGTCAGGACGTCCACCAAGAGCTGGCCAAGCTGAAGGCGAAGATCCAGGAGGCTCGGGAGCAGATAGCCAACATGCCCGGGATAGACAGCAGCCCGCAGGAGCAGCAGCAGCAGCTGGCCACGCTGCGGGAGCAGGTCCGCACCAAGAACCAGCTGCTGCAGAAATACAAAAGCCTGTGCATGTTTGAAGTGCCGAAAGCATCGTGAAACTGAAGGCTGGAGGACGCTCACAGGCCGTGGAGGTGCAGGGAGGACTTATGTCGTCCTCACCTGCTGTAAATGTGGCATTCAGTGATACGTGATGGACGTTTGAATGAACAAGGACTTTTTTTTCTCAGTTGCATCGCACTGCAAGATGTCTGTGAAAGTCAGACAATGCACCCTCCTTTTGTCTTTATTTTAAGTATTTTGTAGTATTTGTATTAAATGTAGTTTTTTTATGTATCATTTCCTTATCTTGTCATAATGCTATTTTGTAATAAAATAACTTTATTAAGAGAGAGTTGACTTAAGGCCTCTTTTAAATAATCACATTAGTAATATTTGTTTAAGCCCCAGGCCATCACCAAATAGGCTTTTTTTTTTACATGATTACTATCAGTATGCAAAGTAATAGTTTATGTTTTCGTGTTTTTAGACTTGAGGAGATTCAGGGATCATAATCAATTAATTGAACAGAGGAATAGGCAACATGTATCACAGGCACAGGGCTGAAATGAATGAACTGTTCAATCTGAGTAAAAGTGTGGAGAGTTTAAGGTTCCCAGTGGACCCTTGGTTAGTTTATCTGCCTGTGTGTGAAGTGACAAGCTGAGCTGTGAAGCCTCATGTGGTGTATTTTAACAAGAGGAGGATATTTTCCAGTAGATCTGACTAACTAAATGTGCTCAGCTGTGTGCACTGTTTGAAGTTCTCTGTGCTCTGCTTGAAAGGAAGGAGAGGAGGAAGACAGACTATGAAAGTAACAAGTGTTTTTTTATTTTCTCTTTTATGCAAAAGTCGACGCAGACATAAATACACATTCAGAATCAGATTTGTTCATAACGCAACAAACATTCAAATTCAACCAAGTTTGAAAAAAAAAATCAAATAAAATTGGTAAATGTAAACAATGTATTTTTTTTTCTCAAGTGCCTTTCTCGGCAAGATTATGTAGAGGCAGATTTTACAGCATTTTCCAGAGCATCTACTGCATCACTACACAGGGACAGGCCTAGGAGCTGAGACACTTGCCCCATGTGTCTCAGCACAGGTTGGTTCACGATCTGGCCCCTCGGAGGCTGAGGTCTACAGTACTTTGGGGTCTTGTGCGCCCTGTAAGGAGAGTCTCACAGAAAGTCTCTTGCACTCGGGCAAAGAAGAGTGTCAGCATATGATGCAGCCTTTCTCTTTGGCCTGGCTGCCTCCCACCGCTTTCCCCTTGATGTACATTAAGTCACTGTGCACGCTGGGTCTCCGCGCAAACGGCGCCACAATCCCGTACGCGTTCCCGTCTTTGCACTTCTTGTTCCTGAAGGACTTTCTGTGCAGGACCTCGCAGTACTGCAGGGAGACTTTGCAGTGCCGATCGGGGCTCATCTCGTCCGGCAGCTTGGCCATGGTAAAGAGAGTCTGAAACATCTGGTCCACGTTGGTGTTCTTCTTCGCCGAGATCTCAAAGTAAGCGCAGTGCTCGTCTCCGCCGATCAGCTGCTCGATCTCGTCCTCCTGCACCTCGCGGTAAAAGTCTCTGTCACACTTGTTGCCGCAGATGACCAGCGGGACGTCCACGTTCTCCTTGGTTTTGTTTCGCAGGCAGGACTTGGTCTCATAGATCTGGCGCTTCAGGCGCTGCACCTCCTGGAAGGAGTCTCTGTTGTCCAGGCTGAACACCAAGATGAACACATCACCTGGAAAGCGAAGGGGAGGACAGGTTTAATGCCATGCAATAACAGCATCTTAATAGTAGCCAGCAATCCCTGCAAACAGCATGCCACGGAGGCGTGAAGTGTTTTAAATCTCAACTCACCGGTGAGAATGGAGAGCCTCCTCATTGCAGGGAAGGGGTGATTTCCAGATGTGTCCAAAATGTCCAGCTGGTAAACGTCCCCCCTGATGCTGTAGAATTTCCTGTGAAAGTCCTCAATGGTGGGAGTGTACTGGTCGTCAAACCTCTCGTTCAGAAACCGAGAGATGATGGCCGTCTTCCCAACTTTGGTGGAGCCCAGGATCACCATCCTGTGGCAGTTCTTGGCCGGTATGTCGAACTCATTCTCGGAGGGAGACATTTTCTTAATCATTCTTGCAGCGGTTGCAGCCGGAGGTCGGCGGTGCTGTGGTTTTAGATTCCGTTCAGGGGTGTGAGGGCTCTAACCTCGCTCTGTCTCTCTGAAACCAGAGGAGAGCAGGCTCTGGATTTATGGGCGAAGTTCGCCGCGCCTCCCCAAATGCGTCATGCGTCACGCTCCAGATTGGGGAGCTGAAGCAAGACCTGAAATTATAATGTTACTATGGCTGTTTTTGTGCGTCAGCCCTGTCCACCCCTCATGGACAGAAAAAAGGGGGGATGGGGGATGAAATGGGCTTGCTTTCAAGCAGAATGCTCAATTGTTTGTTTGTTTTGTTGTTCAACATTTCACAGTTTCAATGCGTAATTACCACGAATTAACGGCGGTAATGTTTTTTTTTTTATCTTTACTCACACAACTGCTTAAGCGTTTTAAGAGAATTAAACAAACGCATTCACCTCTAATGTGCATGCACCTGAACAGGCTCGCTGCTTGCGAACATCGGGTTCAGCCTGTCTCCTCAATCACCAATAATTAGTGGAGAGACGTTTCCCTTCAGGAGACAGCAGCTGGAGGATGTGCAGGCTGGAGAACGGAGGGGGCGCAGCGGCACACACAAGCACGCTGGGGATGCTGAAGGCAGAGAAGTTCATAATCCCCATACTGACTCTTTTCCAACATGTATGTCCAAATAAGTCAACCCCCTTAAGACGCTGTATAACCTTAATTCAAAGATTGGTGTGTTCTTATATGCATAGTTTCCATTTCATTCTGTTTCATTACATGCAATATTGTGCTCATGTTTTAATTCCCTCTTATCTATTTTATTTGTTATTGTTCCCTATCCAATTTTTTAACCAATGCAACTGGTTTTACTATTTCATCTTTAGCTTCCAGTGTTTTACCTGGTCATTTGCAAATCTTTAAAACTGTAAAGGGCAGCATAAGAATATTGTCACAACAATAAACGAGTTGCGATAACTGTCACATGTTATATGGATGAATACAATATATGGCTAAGAATGAGTTTCCAGACCTGCAAACAAAAATATTTCAAACAATATTAAAAAAAATATAGAAAAGTTTCAGTGTTCAAGAAGATGACAAATGGATTCATCCACCTGCTGAAAATAAACACTTGACATCTCTGAGAGGTTAGACAAAATGTCAGACCATCGTGTGTGAGCGACAACGTACGCAAAAAAAAAAAAAAACCTATAAACTGGGTGTAACTGGAGTCTGGATGTCATCCAATCCAATTTTTATTGACTTTCCCATATGTGTTAATCGAAGTACCCCACAGACAGCCTAAAGATAGAGCCCGATGCCTGTGACTCAAACTCTGCTCATCCACTTTTCTTCTCACCTGAGAATCCGTGTGGAGGGAGAAAATTACTTCTGAGGGGGAAATTTTTGAGATTCATGTGGCACTTGCGTGGCCAATTGTCAGGGTCAGCACTAATGTGTGTAAACAATTTCTATTTCTTGATATTATTATCATATTGAGCATAATAATATTTTATGTGTGTGCTCTACAGATAAGGGTTTAGGCCGCAAAGATATTAGATTCATGTAGATAATATCCATCTGATGTCCTTTTAAAGGGCAGAGAAAGAGCATCAGCCAAACCTCACAATTTACTGAGCATGTTATACCATTTATACCAGGACTATTATGATCATAAAACTCTACCCATGATTTCCAATTTAATTTGTTCTATTTAATTAATGGCCACTTTTGACAGTGGTTGGTGCTAGATTGCTGTCAGTGTGTCGAGATTCCTCGAGTTAACAAATCCACATCATCGCCGCATTAAAGCAGGACAGCTGTCAGCGAGGTTCACACGTATAAATTATTCATCGCTCCGTCTGTCTTTTTTCTTATCTCCTTCCCTTCTGACTATGCTTGAAAAACAAACCCAACATATTTTACACAATATCCACAACAGGCTGAAGAAAAACCATAAGTCTTGGTAACCTAAAACTTGTCCACACTGATGACCTTTTTAGCCCTCTGTGGGGCATTGGGGATGAAATCAGATAGGTGTACTTAAGCCTGGTTGTTCAAGGCCTGAGCAGTGGGTTTGTGTAACCAGGGTGGAGTGGACCGGAGCTACACCCTTGACTATTGGTCAGTAATTAAGCCAGTGTGTTCCCAGCGATGTGTATAACAGGACACGTGCAGAATGGCCTGTTCAGCACAAAACTGCCATCAAAAACAAGGTGGAGGGAATATCAGGTATATCCTCGCTCACAGAGAAACAAATTTGTTCTTATCTGCGCGCATTTCAAATTGCAGTTGTCAAGTGTTTTCATTATGTAAGTGGCAGTAAATAAGGTAACATGGACAGATAAAGTGCAGAACGGAACAGAGAAAAGACGGCAACTCTGTCCATCATTTTACCAAGAGAGGTTATAAAACAAGTAATTCATTCAAAATGAACCACAAATGTGCTTTTTGAAAAATGTGCGGCTGATCTGATAGCCTGGTTTCTGGATCTGATATCTGACAAATGATTCAATTTCTTGGTAACAGCTGACACTGAACAGGTCACGGCAAACACGTAGCCAGCAGCGTTTCTTTATTTGTCCGGTCAGTTGAGGAGAAACATCAACATTTTCACTGCGAATGCTCTCGAACCTCAATGACAAACACACAGACCCTGGCTGCTCACCTGAGAACCGGCTCAGGGTCAGTCCTAGAGAACACAAACATGCAGTGCAGCATAATGTGTCTCTTTTGGGCACAGTCTCTTTGCCCGAGCACGCCTTTGACTCTTTAGTCTCTGAACCACGTCTGTGTCCCAGCCCGCTTGCAGCCTGTTCTTGTCACAGAGCCGGACCTCGGCGCATGCACTGTCCTGGCAACGTGGCCCTCAAGCAGAGTAAACACACCAGCTGCAGCCCACTCATGCCATGGCCAATCATGTGCATTAGACTCATTTCCTTCTCAGCCATGTTTGCCTTCATCAATTAGTAAAAAGAACAGAAACTGGGGAGAAAAAAAAAGCTCCCTGTGAGGACACAATGCTTCACAGCATTGTGTTACTGACCTGGTGAAGTGATTGAGACGGTGGCAATATATCTACAAAGCTGGACAAAGTCAAGCTCAGGAATACTTGTAGCTGGAGTAGCTGGATTAATAAAAAGTTTCATAATCAAAGCGGAAAATGTAGCCCACAATCACCAGCAGCCTACGATGATAGTAGATTGGATTGGAAAAGATGATGGCACATATTTCCACAGCTTCACATAAAAATACTGTTGTATGCTGATAAATTACAGTTATCTACTGTTAATGTTAACCAACTGCATTAAGCTGTTAATTTACATACGAGTGATGAATATTTACAGTATTTTACAGTTATTATTGAATACAGTAAGATACTGTTAAAAATCCAGCAATTTGTTACAGTGTACAACTCTACAACAGATGTTGTTCAGTATAGGCACAGCAAAGCCGTGTTTTTATAGTGAAGGGAAAAAAAAAGATGTAACAGCGCCATGGTTTGTCTCCTTATTTGTGTCAGTGAAAACATCATAAAGGCTGAGGGTGCAGCTGAGGCAGACTGGCACTTTGAGTCTTTTTTTGATGAGAGGATCGAAGGGGAATTTTAAGGGGTCGGCGTTATAAGGCGCATATGCTACCAATCTGATAGCCAATCTGATAGCATTAGACATTACAGCAACATTTTTGGCCTCATGTCATCACCCCCGTTCCTTGTGCTGGCATGTCACGCATGAACAGCCACGTGTGCGTAACATGCTTGACACATAATCAGTTAGAGAATACCTAATTGACAGTCGGCAAGAGCATATGTGCACGTGTGAGTGTGTTTGCATATGTGCACATATGATATGGGGCTGTGAGAGGGTATGAGTGTGTTACTGGAGACATAACCACATTGACTATTGACTATCCACATTGACTTGAATGGCTTTAGCCGTCTGGGGTTCTTTTTGGCCCATGTCAGAGAGGCTAGATGGACCAAAATATCAGTGTGTGTGCAGTAATGTGCCCTTGCTGCAAAGCCAAGAAAGTCTGCTGCGTTTGCTTGTTTTCCAGGATACTGTTTACAACACATGAGGCGGCCACGTGCCTGTGAGGCAGAAAAAAACTGTAGCTGCTCCCAGAAAATTTCCCAGGTATTACAGCCATTTACATATTTTGCTAAACACTTTCTGGTTTATTTGATTTCACAATTCTTGCAGGGCACAGACTGCCTTAGCTCTTGAATCTATTTGTACAACTGAGACCAAATTTCTTTTTATGACATATGCACAAATCACCTCCAAGCGGTTTTGCAGAATTTACTGGCATGACATTTGCACTACGGAGACATGATGGATTTAAATGGACAAACTTCGGTTGTCATAAATCCGGCACGCTTTTTTGCATGGAATTTTACAGAAGCTTAATGGGATATGGCAACAAAGTAGATGACGCACAATACTCTCAATACTATCAGATGCGTTTTCAAAAAACAAACACAGACTTCTCGTGATTCAGCACAGGTGTGGGTCCCAGAAGGAGGCCAGAATTAGATTTTATATATACGCACTGACATAACTGATGGCCCACAGGTGCCTTTTTTGTAAAACTCTTCAGGTTTGTCCTCCTTGGTATGAACACTGCATAAGGTAGACTGTTGCAAAGAGTAAGTCCATCATACGGACTTGTTTTGTTCCCTTCTTTCTGTTCAAAATCTCTGACCTCATAGGATGACTTGTTACGAAACTCCAATAAATAAGCTGCTTTTGTATGTCCACATAATAATTTTTTTATGTTCCAACTGACTTGCAGCCAACTAAATTCAAAAATGCAAGTCAAAGACAAAATGTTGTGAAGTAAGTAGTTTTTCATGTTCCACAGATGGATGATTTGTTTACTGGTGCTCAGTTTCATTCAGTTAGATGAAATCAGTCATGATGAAGAGATGAAGCTTGATGAAATCAGTCCTCTTGATGCAGGGGAGGCCACCTGATCTTGTACGCTGAGGGGAGGAGGGGGTCATTCTGTGATAACATGGCGTGAGACTCGGGGCAGTTGCGTGTCAGGCTGGGCCATCGTGCAGAGAAACTGTTGAATGAAGCATGAATCTGCGGTTTCCAATACAAAGGCCTCAGGTTTCAGAGCCAATCAGAGTTTTGGCCAGGCTGAGTTTGCCGACCACCTGTAGGTTTTGATAAACCGACAATCTGTCAACTGTGTTATTATCTGTGACATGCAAGCTGATGTTGGACTCCCAGCGTGACGTACAGTGCGAGGTTGTAAATATGTGAAGCAAAACATCGCTCTGAATGATTATATGGCAGCGATGCACAAGTAGAGTGACGCCTGTGTTTTTGGTATTTTGTGTCCCTGAGAGTCTTTGGAGAGCGCTATGGGCACCGATTTCACCTGAACCAGAAAATGATCATGTTTGATTCGTCAACACAATTTTAGCCTGTAGAGATGGCGGTGAAACTCTTATGGAACTATCAGCAGTGTATTTTCAGATTTCCAGCCTCTTTCTGAATCAGAAACAATTTGGCTGATGACCGCGGATACCCCGAGCAGACAGTGGTTCAAAGGGTTCTCCTTGTCTGACCTGTCTGACCTGGGATTCTTCTGAACAGATGGTCATTTTCCTAATGGACTGAAAAGCAGTGAACATACAGACAAACGCATGTGATTATGTGGACGTGGAAACCTGAACTCACCTTACAGAGGGATGTAAAACAGATTAATATACATGCTCTTTTCCTGAAACAAACCAAACAGCAGGCTAATCTATCTAAAACAATCAACCAGTGTTCAAGCCCAGAGAAAACGAACATTTACTTACATCTGCAAATCAACCTTTTAGAAAAAGTCTGACTTTTTCAGATTATAACGCTTATTTGCTTGCTCACCAAGACTGAGGTCGGTGGACTGATCATGTCTGTACACTAAATTTAAAGTTACAGAAAGCAGTGGGAAAATTTAGCTTTGCAGAAAGACGAAATGGGGAATCGGCCAACCTAGTTTTGTCCAGAGGTTACAAAATCTGTTCACCCGCACCTCAAAAGATCAAAATTAACATGTTGTATCTTTTCTATCTATCTATCTATCTATCTATCTATCTATCTATCTATCTATCTATCTATCTATCTATCTATCTATCTATCTATCTATCTATCTATCTATCTATCTATCTATCTATCTATCTATCTATCTATCTATCTATCTATCTATCTATATGCATATGTATATATATAAAATCAGGTTGAATATGTAAGTATTGCGTAAAGACAAGCAATATAATAACTACTGCAACTCAAAATCTGTGTCAGTGTTCACTGTGTTCACTGACATAATGTTTTGTTGTCTCTTTATCCAGTCATAATGAAGCTAGACAAAATACATACAAGATGATGATCTTGATCATCAAATTTCACCAAACTGTATGTAAATGTAACCGAAGAACCGAAATGAACTGTGACAGTTTCTAACCAAATTAAATTTCTATTTCTACTCACTCACATATGGTGTAATAGAAGTGTGAACAAAAAGGGTCAAATAAGAACAGGCCAAGTAAGAAAATAAAGACCACGTAACTCACGATAAATCTTATTTTAAGGAGAATTTCCAGATATTATTCAGAGCTGTATGTTAGAGATGTAACATGTGATCATTTATTTCCTTGGGAATCTGCAGACAAAAGAGCTCAGTGAAAAGCACTTTCGGAAAATTGGCTGTAGGTCCTTTACTGTTTCCATGAGGCACTTGTATCGGAGGTAATGGTCATTTCCAAACCTGTGTTACTTCATCGAGCAGTGTAGTTGGTAAATGTGACTACCACTGAGTGATCTTATAAATGACCTTAGACGTCAGTGGGCTGCTGCCCTTTGCAGCACTGTTTACGTAACCCTAATAGCTTCATGCAGAGATAAAAAAGAGAGGGAGGGGGGAAAGAAAGGAAGGAGAGAAAGGTAGCACGTCTTTGGCAAGGATTGATATATTTAATTTCTCCTCACACATACACATGCCTGATACCAAATATTAATAACCCCGGTTGAACCCCCCTCCAGGCAGCCAACATTTAACATCACCCTCACCAACCCCCTTTCCCACCCACCCCCAAACAAATATTACATAAACTCCCCAAAAGGTGCATGTGCTGGTGTGTGAAACATGTAATATACTGAGGCTGTGTGTAAAATTGTATTAAAATATGTATTCCCAGTTAATTTTGTCTTCCCAGCCAAAGGTAAGGCCGATGGAGCGCGGTTGAATGAATCCTTGTGTAAATCTAAATTCCAGCAAATTCTAAGCACGGTTCCTGAGGGCTGAATGCAGTGACACCTAATTGACACCCAAAATGCTCTCCCTCTATCTCTGAATCAGCTGATAGGTCTGTGAAGGTTGTGCGTCAGGGCTGCATCACAAGATTCATGGTGGTTTAATGCACACATAGTCGTGATTACACTAACGATTTTTACATTGATCATAGTTCATGTTTTGACACCATTATCATAGAGCGTCTTTTTAAAAGCTGGATTTCATAACACCCAGTGAGCCATGGTAAATCATATGCACACCTACTTCACACACATGGCCCGTACTGCCCATTTTCTCTGTTTTTGTTTACATCTACACTGTGTAACCAGTGCTTGTTCTGACTCAGTGTGATGCCAATCCTACCAACTGCTGGGAGAGTTAGCGCTCAGTGGTCAGCACGGACATTCCTACTGTTCAACTAATAAGACATATATGCACGTTCTTTTCAAATAATTACTTAGGCTGCATGCAGAGGCATGCTCACTGCGCCGATACAGTGGGCTTCAAGTTGGGCACATGATAGTCCTCTTAATGAACTCTGATCTGTGTGTGTGTGTGTGCATTTGTGCTGATCTGCTCTGACAGTTTTTGTCCTCTTTTGTAGTTTGATCATATATGTAAACAGGAAGTCATCACATGAATCACAAACCACACAAATGTGGTTAGAAAATACACACAGATATACATACACAATATACACATATACATACCCTTACACAAAACAGTGAATGACAGTCATTTTCCAAGAAATGTCTAAACATTTAGTAGACAGAAAGAGGTATTTGCTGATTACTGACACTTCACATTATGAGGTTGGAATTGTTCCTGACAATTGTATATCTAGCAACCTTCATAAGGTACAAATCTGATCGCTTTACCACGTAAGGTGTAAATAAATACAACAATGTATTCACAGAGGATGTTACAAACATTATGTCTCACTACACTTACTATGCTCCATACTATAAAGACAGCATAAAAAATGCAAAACATCCAAAAAAGGTGTAGCAGAGAGCTGGATCCTAAAGGCACACAGCATCTTGACTCTTGTTTTCTCTACATCACGACTGACTTATTTTGGTCAAATGACCAATCAGTAAAAATCTTGCATCATGGAAACTACTTGAAAAGCTCCTCAACTATAAATAATCGTAGTGGATGACTGTATATAAGCTCGATTTCCTAAGACCCTTTTGACCTGAGTGGGCTAATACAAGGCTGACAGGAACACAGGCTTAGATAATTATACTGTCAAGTATTACACGACCCACTGTTTATGTGATCAGTATAAATAATCATCCTGCAAACTTACCAATGACAAGATTCTCCAATGATGAAACATCTGCATAAAAATCATGCAGTGAATAAAGTAATAAATAAATGATTCACAAAATTGTAAATGATGTGTCATTTTTACAGGGGACACGATCTGTTACAGGAATAAAAATGTATTGAATTTGAACAGTGATCTGCTGTCAAAATCAAGGTCAGACTTTTAAACCTTTATCTTCTCAGGTAATGCACTAACATTACATCACCTATCAGCAGAGAGATAGCATTTACACTGTTAAAGACCATCAGTGGCTGCTGAGGGTAGGTTAGCAGAGAGGTACAACTCCTGCAAACAGGAAGACTCTCCTCTCTCGGCTGCTAGCAAGCTAATTAGTCCACGGCAAGAAAAAGCTAGTCTCCTGCTGCTCACAGCCAGACTCTTCACCTTTGTACCTCCCTTTGTACCACCGGCAGTGGAAAGCCTCTGCTGAGGCAGTACTGCTTCCTTATCTGATTCAGTCTTTTCCCCATCCAGCCAGTGGGTTCCTGCCAAATGTCATTCAATAAATCACTTCATTCATTTTGTGTGACCTGATCCCCCTTGGTCCCAATGCGCTAAGTTAAACTGCAATTATTGTATATAAAATCTCATATTTTCTATCAAAGATGATTGTCAAAGGTTTATTATATCTGACTGAAACTGCCCTAACTCATACACTCCAAGGTAAATAATGGAAAGGGTTGAAACTGGCCAGCTGCACTGCAAAATCAGCTCATTCACCTATTCCCACATGTGAGTGCTGCTGCTGCATTAATCTGTCTGCAGTTCTTATGCTCCACTTTGTCCTTGTGAATGAGGTCCTAAAAAACTCACTTAAGTTGGTGCAACCTTTAAAGTCAATCCTTTCCCTTTGTCGTTTTATTGTGTAGCCTTTTATTGTGAACACCTTTCGTGACGTCAGTTCTTGAAAGGTGCTGCTTTATAAATATACTTCACTTGGGGTGGTGAGGTGACACACTGTACTGGAACAAAGAAAGACAGAACTTCCCCACCTTTGCTTGTCTTTTGGTTGACTTTGTGTATAGCTTGAATGCTGTATGTGCAGACAAACGACACATGGCGAATTTGCAGACCCTGAGGGGCACTTGACTTCTTTTTTGCTGGTACTTCAGGCATGCTTGTAGGTGCAGTGCAATCAGCCTTTTTCACTGCAGGCATGCTGATTTCTCACAGTTAAAGCATGTATGTAAAGGAAGAAAAAGGTAAGAATCACTCTCAGACCCGAAGTGCTCTCATGCGCCCTCTGTAACATCTGTAAAAGTTGCACCAGTGATCACATATACTCTATTGCCTTAGCCAGGGTTGGCTGATTACACCGGGCATTTTCAGAAACACAGAGTTCAAAAAGTTATAAATGACATCAGCTACAGTTTCCATGAAATGGCCCGTCGAGGTGAATTCGGGTAAAAATCCTAATCGTTGTGACTGCACATAAATACACTGCAATTATGAGTGAGAACTTTCAGCTATTTTTCCTGGAGAAACTGGTCCAATTTGAACTGTTTTTACAGACTAGATAAGTGATATGTTGCGCTGCAATCAGGGATTCACTTCACTTTGGCGCAGTAAGCTCGCGTACTAGTTCATTTAAAAGCTGGTTGTTTCACCGACTGATGTTTTGTCAACATGGTGAGTGCAGGATGATGAAGGCAGGAGAGGGTAAGAGTGAGCGGCAGTGAGCCAAGTGATAAGAACACAAGGTCATCTCTGCCTGTGTGACTCTCTGTCCCTCCCTACTTGACTCAGCTAATAAATGCAAGGACAACTCAATGTAAACACCAGTGGGTTCTTGGACAGGTGAGGAGGCGTGGGGAGACAAAATTAACTGATGCTTCACGCTGAGGTGACTAAAATAGAATTTCCTCTCATGTTCTTGTTTCTAAATGTGGCGGGCGGTAATGTCTGTAGCATCTTGGACCATGTGACAAGATGAGGGAACACAAGGCCATGCTCCACAATCTGTGTGTCACTGGCTAACTGGAACGCCCAGGCCCCAAACAGTCATTACCACCAGCAGGAGCACACAGAGAGCAGACTAAATGACAGATTGGGTCAATACTGGCTGCCTGTTAGCCTACCCCCTGCACCAAGCGAATTATGTATAATTGTTCCCGGCTTCTCTGAGTGCATTAGTGGCTCCAAGAATGAATCGTATGGATGAACCAACGTTTGGTAATGTGAGAATGGATGCAGAGGTGAACAGGTGCAGACTAATACAGCCGACATATGTAACACACATACACATACCCCCAAGGATCTGTTAAAAAAAAAAACTCATCCACACATGCAAATACTGAACATCGGCGCATTCTCTTACCTGAGCTCTCACCTGAACCCACAAGCCATCTCAGTTTGCTCTGCGTCATGGCAACTTTTGTGTTCAGAGAATATTTCATATCTTAATTTGACCATCCATGTATATGGAGGCTGATAGTGATCATCCTCCCCCGATATACAACCTCATGCACCCAGTGCTTCTCTGACCTCAGGGAACCTGGATAGTTAAGCCTTATTAAGAACAAAGTGTACTGGTGTGCAACTGACTGTTCATCACCTAGGAATACCTTACATTGCATCTGCTCCATCGACAATCAAAATAACGTCATTGAAATGATTAAAAATGATGTAGTATCAGAGAGCCCACGTGTTGCACACTTTTAGAGCTGAATAGTTACTCATGAATACAAAAAACTATCCCGAGGCCTTTACATAGAGATGAATTTATGGGTTGTTAGAGTCAACACCATCTTTAAATGTACATTTTATGGCAAAGAAATGACCTCCCACAGTCGATCTGGACCCCTTTCACAACTGTAATGGTTTAATGACACCTGTTACCCCGCTTACAATGTGTCAGATGTTGCATAATCACACTGCAGAAGAGGTGGCAGGAGCTGCATTCAGCATTTTTGTGTTACAGTGGCAACAGTTGATTTGTGTTGCTTGGTAACACCAGGGGGGGAAGCATATTTGTAGGATGCGCAGAAGGGATATAGTGTATAGAGAGTGTCAGAGAGGAAGGGAGAGTGTTTGATGTTACACTTAAATGTCATTATCGTGGCTATCCAATAATTGCCAATCGAAACGAGCTGCATCATGCCTCCATTCGCTTTCATTTTTCATTTTCTTGGAGCCTTTGAAGATCAAAGTAGAGTAGAGTCTCATAATGGGTTTTTATGTCTGTTTATTCATGACACAGTAAAAAGAGGATTACATAACTATTCACAAACTAACACAAGCCCCTAATGCCATATTATATTACTAAACTGAATAACATTACAACTAGCACGATGAAAACAATTTTATTTTGAGAGCTGAGCACAAGTCAGTACTGTTTGTTGGTCTGTGTGTTGCTGACACCACGGTTGTGAGTGCGGTTTAGTGTGTGCATGCTCGTGTCTGCACCGTCCCCATGCATTCACGCTTCTACATTATTCAAGTATAATGTGTCAACACACAGTGTACTGCATATCATTGCATGTGCCTTAGCTGTCACAGTTATAACTCTTTGTGTCTCTGACCCTGAGTGGAAGCACTCTCTGGGGAACTGTCTGTACGCTACTAGGCAGGGACGAACTCGAAATGGGAGCGGCCCTGGAGCTGGCCTTTCCGCTCTCACGCTCACTCACGCTAAGGAGGGGGCAGATTCTCCACAAGGGGAGGCGGCCCTGTTATTGTCAGTCCAGTTTTAGACATAGACAAACCACCTATTAGATAGAGAATTAATGGCAGCTGCAGTTTACACTTACAGATGTGTGGCTTTGTTGCCATCAATAAGCAAAAAACTAATTGCTGTTGCACCTTTACTGCCTGCAGATTTCCATTTGCGTAGCTGTTTCTTATAATGAGTCCTCCAAATTAAAGAACAAAAATATGTTATTAGTCCATGCCCCCTAGAATGGCCCAGAAGTGTTTTTTTTTTTTTTTACTGATCTAAGGCCACTGTTACAAAGAGTTAAAAAAAAGAAATTGGTTTTATGATGTGACAACCCTCTGGTTAAGGTTGGATTGGGTTTAGGCCCAAAAAAACGATGTGGTTGAGTTTTAGGAAAGTGATTGCTTTGGTTAAAATAAGTATTTTGTCATGGTTAGAGGAGCTTCGTTGTCATGGTTACAGGAATAACAGGAAATGTTCATGATCATAAACAGGGGCGCTTGCTGAAATAACTGATGTAGTTGATGTAGCCGTACTTGTTGCAAGGACAGTCTCTTTTTTGTTCTCTGTGTTTGTACTTTTGAGGTCTTATATTTTGCAAAATGTATAGAATGCCACAAAAAATACCCAGCGAAGAACATTATGCATAATTTTGATTTCAGTGAAACTAAACTTCACAGATATCAAGCAGAAATACAATGAAGCTTTTGGCTGTGAGACATCAAATGTTATACTTAGAGGCTTTTGTAAAGTCATGTATAATTCTTTCCTTACTGTACCTGATGTTTAGACCTGATGTTTAAATAAGCCCGCAACAAAGCGAATCATTCTACTGCTAAACAAACAATATATGAATTATTTCAAAGATTTAACAATATATTACAAGTGTTCAGCACCACAGAAAAATTTCATGTCTGTTTACTGTTTCTATTCTTTTGGCCACTGAATTCCCTGCAATAAAAAATAACAGTGTTTGTTCTTCAGTATCAGGTTAAAAATTTCTTTGTAGAATAATTAAACGTACTGCATGCACACTCACATTCATCCATATTCATGGTGTTCAAAGCAGAACAAGTATCAATGCACACACTTACAACATGCATACACTTGTAACAGTCCAACCTACTGCCCGTATGAGATGTAGGTGACAAAGTCAAACTGTATTCTTTTATGTACGTACAAGATCTACCAACAATTAGCAGCCTGGGACCCTAATGAGCTTTAATTATGCCCTATACATGCAACAAGATTTTGTTTTAATCATCATAATTACTTGCATTATCACTCCCCAACCACAAACTGTGTTTTTACCACATCTGCAGATCATGTGAGCATTTAAATCAGAGATTGAATTAAAGGCAGCAGAATACTTATCTAATCGTGTCTTTCTAAAATCCATTTTAATTGCACAGCGAGACAATAAAAGTGAAAGTGCCAGGTTATCTGTGTGACAAGTGGGCGAAAGACGAGTGGAGACCTGTTGGTCAAAAATACAGTAGTAAAGAAAAGATGGACATGTTAATATTTTAATATACTCACTTTATTGTATACTTGTGATGTAAATAAATGAAAAAACAAATTATTTTAGTGCTAAATAAATATCTTCATCTATATAAATATATATGTCATGGATGGATGGATGGATGGATGGATGGATGGATGGATGGATGGATGGATGGATAGATAGATAGATAGATAGATAGATAGATAGATAGATAGATAGATAGATAGATAGATAGATAGATAGATAGATAGATAGATAGATTTTTTTTTGTGTTTTTGTTTTTTTTGCACAGGGCCATCTATTGGTTTAAGGAAAACAAAATCAGTAGCCCTGGCATCCACTGCCTGTTTTTGTATCTATTTCTGTCACAGGTTCTCATTTTGTCCTGTTCACTTTGCAAAACAATGCCCACCGTCCAAGCTATTTATATATTGAGCAAGAACACAACATTTTGGTGTTGTTATTAACATTAACAAGATTAACAAGGACTAAGTAGGACAATGCAGTGGCTGGAACATACGCAGGCTAAGTGAACAGCCCTGAACACAGAGTTTCAGCCAGCAGCTGCTGGGAGAGAGGGACGTTATCCAAGACATGTACTCCCTAAGTACAGCAAGAGACGAGGACACACCTGCCCTCATATAGACCTGCACTGGTGTATTTGGCATTGTTGGACCCAGTGACCCATAACAACGGTATACAGAAAAGTTCACAAGTGTAAGAGGATTACTAGTAGTCATATGCATGTCCTTGATTAAAGCCCGAAATGTTATGTGCACCACGCTTCACCTCCCTGTGAATGTTTCCCTCAGTTGCTCACAGCTGGCTGGATTTACTCATATTATTTAACGTGAACCAAGAAAAACAGAGCAGATGCAGATCGCTTGCATGTGTCTGTCAAAGCTGAAGAGAAGTGTAACAAAACACACAAAACAGTGGCCTTTTATCGATGAATGTCTGTATTATCCACACATCCATCTCTTACCGTTGTTGCTGGGGTAAAAAAAGAAAAGTGAGCTGAAGAGCAAAGAAACAAATAATGAAATAAACTTAAACCGTATTGTGTCAGTGGGAAACAGGGTTAAAGTGAAGCATAAATTCATCTGCTCTGTTCTCTGAAAAACCAGAGCAATCAGGAACACATTGTTCTCACGCTTTATCTCATTATTCAGTGGGATATATGTAACCACTCAAAGCAGACACTCTTAATGAGTTTCTTTTCACAGCGAGTGCAACAGGGAGCAAAATCCCATGTAAAGTACAATCACCTTGGCCGTGACGCTCTGTTCTTTCAAGAGGACACGAATAAAGCGTAGAGAGAGAGACACATAAACAAATGAGAAAAGTGCTGACTTTCATAAGCTCTGCAGCAGTATCATGAGACCTTCAGGCAAAGGCCGTCTCAGTCAAAGCACAATCAAGAAAGAGCAGAACATTATCCCAGACGCTTAGCACGGCGTGGGCCAAAAGTAGAACCTGTAGTGGAAAAGGGTGAGAGGAGAGGAACGGCTAGATCTGGCTCGGTGACACACACACACCAACCTACACTTACACTCTCTCTCTCACACACACACACACACACACTGGACAAGCTGTTCTTACCCTGACTCAGACCAAACACAGGACTGACCTGTGTGTGTGCTCTTGTTGTGCACATCTTCACACCTTGCTGAATCCAGTTTTTTTCCCTCTTGTGTCTCCCTATCAGAATAGCTGAACCACACACACACACACACACACACACACACACACAAACACACACAACATACACACACTGTTCTTGTTTGCATTTAGCACAGGCAGAATCCCTTCGTCCATTATTTAGACAAAAAAGAAAAAACTGTGATCTCTCTCCCACTCGCTGCTCCGGACTCCCGCCTCCCCAGACTGCACAGTCAGACCTCTTGTAATCCACGTAAGTAATATGCAAGGACAGGTAACATCTTGAACAACGCTGTTTCTGTCTTTCCCATCAGGGAGGAGAGGAGATGGGTCGGTTGATAAAACCTTATGTCTGCGGACGAGAACATTTTATTCCTCTTCTTCAGTGTCAGACACATTAGTTAATCCTATTGAAGTGCAGATGAGTTAGTGGTGGGTGGCGCAGAATAGAAAAACAGCTTATTTCAGAAAATGCACAGCCATTGTTCCTGTGACAGCTGGGATTCATCTGATATATATTTTCTTTTTGTGCTCATTCATTATATCTAATGATCATTGTCTGAGTGTCCTATAGGAGGAATACACATCTGCCTTCGACTTCAGGCATTGTTCACTTAATTTTCCTCTAATTAAAAAAAAAAAACTGCAGGTTCTTGTTGGTTTCATTACATGCAATTATAACCCAATGTTCCCTGTGTTTGTTTTCTCATCATCAGGTTGGTAACGAAAGAGCTTATATCTGGAGAAGAAAAAAAAGAAATGACAGCATTTTGTTTCACGGTAAACAGAAATACACATAAACATAATACTACAATATTAATTATAATATTCCAGATACATTAGAAAGAGCCACACAGATCAGTCTAACAGCATCAGCTCTCAGATGAGGCTTTGGGAGCACTGCAGGAATCAGGGAGTTTACAATTAGTCAACTGCAACCAACAAACCCACGTAATGAAATAAAAAGTTCACATATCTGAAATGTAGCAGAATATATAAATACTGAATAACACTTAGGAAATAAATACAGTACATGTATGAGTCATTTTTTAACTTCTCTTGTAAATAAATGTACTAAACTAATCTTAATTACACCCCTTCAAAATCATGGAATTCATTGGTAGCCATCATGTCTTCATTAGGGCACGTGAACACAACACTCATTGCTGCAACATCAAGTTTAAAACATGTCGCACAACTTTTCTCCAGCACACAGTTGCAGAAAATCAATTAGAAAAGTATGGGAACAACATGTGTCTCTCACTGTGGCCAGTTTCCCCGAACACACGGGCGACAGGAAGTGGGAGGTTGTTCATAGAATAATCAGCACATCTGACAGACTGGGATTTCACTGAACTAACGCCCCTAACCGGCTGCATAATGTGGTGGAAATCTGGTAAAAGGTTGTCGGTTCAAATCCCCTGACGAATTAGAGAAATGTGTTAGGAGGAAAGGAACAACAACAACATTTGGATTCAATGTTCCCTCAGTTTGTGACTAATTATCACCAATATGCACTGACTGTAGATCGCTGTAAGCTGAGAAACATGACAGTAGGACCAGTGACTGAAATTATTTCCCCACTGACCAAAACAAGCATGCAGATTTGTCTCAACGGGTTCCGACTTAAGAAGCAGACCTGATTTTTTTATTGCTGCATTGTCCGGCACAGCCAAAAACGAAGCACGCTGAACATTCACGCATCATCAGGCATTCACTGGAAAATGTGACAACACTTCTTGTTCGTTTTGCTCATTTGATTCAGTCCATTTTCTTTTTGTATGTAGCTACAACAGTCTGTGTTATCCGTGACAGAGATTGAGCTCATTACACTGAATGGCCCAGCCAAATGCACTGGTGAGGCTGATTTCTGAAAAACCGGTGTTCCAAGGATAGACTGCCCATTATGACTTGAGTAGTTTTTACAATGCTGTGAATGCTTTGTAGTACTCTATAGAAACAACTACTTAATTCTGAGTTTATTGTGGCAAAATGAATGCTGTTTGTAGTTCTGGTGAAAGGTCATACTTGTTCAAACCACAGTGGAGATTGTTCAGCCTCTTAAAAACATATTGAATAAAGTAAATTCTTACATGCCAATCAAACAAGGGATAATTGATTAACTTGTGCTTTCCCTCCAAGAATGAATAAAGAATACTGTTGAATAAAAGTCAAGGCACTTTACTAAAAACAACAGGAGTTGACCCAAAAAAAATTATGGAGCACCATCAGACTGAACTAAAAGCAAGAAGGAAAAAAAGTAGGTCTTTACATTTGACTTCAAATTTCCAGTGGGGGATCTGGATTTAGTGTGGGATGGGAAACCATCCCAAACCCAGGAGCAGCAGCGAGAAAAAGGCCAGTCATTTTTGGTTCAGAGGCATCAATATGGGACTGAGAGAAGATGTTGTGAGAATGATCTGAGGGCAGAAATTGGAATTAGCAGATTAGTTAGAGATAGAGCTAATCAATTTAAGGCTTAAAAAACAAACAGTAAGATGTTTAAATCAATTCTGTTTTTCAGTGGTAACCAGTGCAGGTGAGCCAGAACAGGAGTGACGTGTTTCAGTTAAATGACTCGCAGCTGCATTTTGAACCATTTGGACTTGTGAGAGAGTGCAATGGGTCAAACGCATATGTGAGGAATTACAATAATCAAGCTGACATGTGTTAAAAGCACGGGTAGCTGTTTACAGGACCTTATGAGATTTAAAACGGCTTTAATTGAGTTAAGGTCCTGAGCCCATGAAAGCTCTCCTTCACAAAAGAACTTCACAAAAGAATTTTTAAAAATCCAGTGAGCTGTCCAAGAGTTTAACCAACCAAAAGTTTACAAAGAGGCACGCTGTAGCTGAGGAGCGGTAACAAAAACTGCTGTGGAAGGAGCCAGGGGAACTTACGGGATGGTTACCTTTTGCATTGCACTTGAGTTTGCAAGCCTGCATCTGCATCACTAATATTTCAGGCATCAATAGATTACTCAGCAAGTTGTTGCCGGAGGGGGTTGTTTCATCTCCCCAACACACAACACAGAGAGTGCAAAGGTCTGCAGCATAGCTCAGTTTGCTCAGTTTGCTGGTGTAATGTTGAACGCTGGTAATTTTGTTTGTTAATGGCATGTTCCGTGTTTTGCCCATGCAGTTGTACAGTGTTTTGTAACCACTCGTTATCACCACGTTGGCTTAGGCTGGAGGAAAACACTCCATTTATCGACCACACATGCAGATGTAACTTCTGTTGACAGAATCACGCGCTCGATTCTGCCAGCATTTACAACAGGTGGTTACAGTTGCAGCGCCTTTGAACCACCATCATACCCAGGCGGAGGAATACAGAAATCAAGGGACAGACCTTGTAAGAGGCTAGGTACACAGAGAGAGAGAGAGAGTGAAACATACTGTCAAGCACATGAAAGAAACGTTTTAACCATCCTACCGGGCTGCTGACGTCGAGCCTGTTCTCCAGCTCACACACAGACACACGTGCCCGCTACACATCGAGACAACCGCCACACTGAGATACGCTGAAGACACACTGACACACAGACACACACTCGTCGGGGTGTAATGCGTAACAAATGCACCCACATTTCACACAGTCATTGTGCTATAGTAGCGAAAAGAAAACGCCTTAAGAAAGCTTAATGAGATTCATCAATTTGTCCGTGCGCTGTTGATGATATAAAAACGTAAATCAGCAAACCACAAATTGAGCCCATCTCATCAAGTAAATAAATCACATTCAGCCATTGTCTGTGACTAAGTAACTAATTCTGGTGGAGATTAAATCATCCAAACAGTTATTTCAAGATGTTTTCAATGGAGCTTCTAGTGAGTGGATTTAGCCAAACCACAAGACATGGGGCTGTTTTTTATGAGGCGTAAGTATGTAAATTATACCCATTATTTCTTTTTGTCAGAAGGAGGGAAAATGCTTTCAGAGGAATCTATGGAAAACTGTGTATGTGCAAGCAAAGCTTGTTAGTTAGCAGGATAGTTAGCAGGATATTTCAAATAAAATACAACTTAAAGGAGACTAAAGCAACAGCTAAAGCCACAAGTGGTTTGCTCTTTGCCCTGAATTGATTTACTATCTGTGTCTCCACTAGTCCATGTTTGCAATATGGAAAAGGTAAAATGAAAACATTGCTCCTGAAGGCCACGTGCCAAAAGCACACCTAGTCATGCACACGCAGCAGCAATCAGAGTCTATTATTTTATTTCATTTTGTTGTTGTCGTTGCTGCAGTCCTGCCATATGGCCACTGAGAATCAGATTTTGATCTCGCTATAGTGCCTGCTTGGTGGCTGTGGCGATGCTTAAAAATATTTGTGTTGCCATGTGACTTGGAAGCGCTGTGGTGTGTTTTTCAGTCTCTATTTCACTGCTGAAAGGAAGGTGGAACAAGGAAAAAGAAGTACACCCAAAGTAAAATGGAAATGCCCTCCACTATTGAACATGTTGGTTTTAGTTTTCTAATTTTCTCTCTGATATACCTATTGTCTCCTGTGTGCACCAGCACTGAAAGGAAAAGAGACTCCACTTCCAGGGAAGACCTGGTAATTACACATAATACCTCTCCTAGTAGCATCAGGATGGGATCATTTTGGCAATATGTTATCTGTTTTGGTTTAAAAATGCAATATTTTTCTAGCTTGTGTGCACAGCTCAAATTTTGCCATTTTATAAAAAAAAAAAAAAAGAGAGAAGAAATCCCACTATCATCTCTAACTTGCTGGATTTTTGCATACATTTTTCTATTCAACAACCTGTCTGAAAAAGTGATACCTGGAGTAGATTCTTCTCTTGCCCATCTCAAACTCCAGTTAAAAGTTACACAAGTCACATGCGTTTGCTCCCGCTGTCATACTCAACATCCGCACATTAACCTGTTCATCAGACTGAAACCTCTCAAGAGGAGGGCTAATAAGATATATTACCATGGGGGAGACCATGTGGACCTAAAGACACATATGCAAAATCTAGCTTGCTGTCATGGAACAAATTACCTCAATTACACATGCTCCTGTAGTGTGCCGACACCTTTGCTCATTAAATAATTCTGAGGCTATTTGTACAGCAGGATCTCAGAGGGACTACATGTGCTACAGAGGGAAGTATTTTGCACCCACTGCCATTGGGTAGGATTCTACAGGTGACACAAATGTCAGCTGTTTTATGTCTTAACGAGGCCCCCAGTCTTTGTTTTTGAATAGTTTTGGAAAATATCCAGAGTAGGGGTTATATAATACTCAGCCTGTCGGTTTATTATGTAAGGTGCATTGTTCTGGTGTAATGTGCAATACTTACATGCAATGATCTGTTTTTATTGTGTGCTCTATTATTTTATTGATCTGTGTTATTGGTCTGTTGGTTTCTGTTGGTCAAAGGTTTATTTTATGCCAAAAGAACATTATAGAGCAGAAGAATGCTTTGCACATGTGTGTCATGAGACTGGTGTATAGGAAAGCACTGAGTATATCAAAAGTTGTAGACAAACTACAACAGATTGCATCTCATCTCACTTCTGACTGCACCCCACTGCACCCCACTGTGCAATGTTTCATCTTATCTCCTCTCGTCTTTTCTTCATTTTGTCTCATCTCATCTCGTCCGTTTCCTCTCATGTCATTCCTTTATCGTCACGCATCACTTCATTTCATCTCGCCTTGTTTAACTCTGTAAAGCCTGAACCATGAAATAATTGCCAGTAAATTCTAATTTTTAAACCTGGAGTGTTTATTGAACCTTCTGACAAATAAAATAAATAAATAAAAATATCAATTTGCATATGTGATTTTTAATTTGGTATAATCTTTGCTACATTCAGCATTTTAATTTGTTTTTTGGTTATTTTGTCTTTTTTTGGCATTTTCATTGTATACATCAGGTTTTTCAGGAAAAAGAATCACACTGATGATGTAGAGGTCTCAAAAATTCACGTATCACATATGATACACTTGACATTAAAGGTTTAATCTTGTGTCATCTTATCTCTTCTCATGTCATGTCATCTCACTTCCTCCCATTGAAGGATCACCTCATCTTGTCTCATTTCTCCTCTCTCTTCTCTTATCTGTTTCATCTCATCCCATTCTTTTATCAAATGCATCACTGCATTTCAACTCCTCGTGTCTTATGGCACGTCATCTCCAGTTTAATCTCATCCCATCGTGTCTCGTGGTATCTCTGATTACATCTTGTCACGTCTCGTTACATTTCATTTCACCTCATCACATCTCGGTTGATCTTATCTTGTCTTTTTACATCTCATATCATCTAAATCCCTGACAAAAACAAATACAGCTAGTTGTGCTGATGTCCTGAAGACCTAACTAAGTTTATTGTGACCGTCTTTATCTGGCTCCCTGGATGATTTGCTCCGAGTCACCACTTGAGACCAGGGGAAAAAAGGTGTACCATTAAAGTAAGGTAATAGTTGAGGTAACAAGCCCTCTAATACAGTGAACTTATGACTGACTTACAGGTAGTTAGAAAGGTCTTTAACCTGATGGAAACAAGATAAAGAGACAATGACGATAACAAGTGCAGATTGAAGTCCCATGGTGCATCTGTTCTGATGACATACATATCTAATTATACAGTTTCTTGAGTGTGATCCCAGCTCTCTGATTTCCTAGTTACAGTGCCCAGCAGCTTTAATCCATTGCATGTAAAACAGCCAGTGCCTAAATCAGGAGTTTCCAAGGAGAGGAGACCAACTTAGGAAACTCAGAATCACAACAGGTGATTGGGGTGGATCAGGATCTTTTTCTAACTTCTTTTCTTCATTGTAAGTTTGGCCTCTCAATTTAAGGATAATTTGATAAATTAATTCAATTATTTTCATTGTTTATATTTACCAGATAAAACAGTCACAGTAGCTGTGTTGGAAAATGTTCATACTTTCGATGCAGCTCAAAGCTACTAAATATTATTCTGTTATTTGCACTGCATTGTGCTGTAAGTTCAAACCTGCAATAAAAGATTTTTTTGCCATGGAAACCATCCAAATGTTTGTGTATAATTTTAATTGTCAGGCGATGTGAACCTTGACAAATGTTCAGTAGTCTTTGTAGCATAACAACCTGTCAAAACTAACTGTGTGTGTGTGTGCATATGTGTCTGTTTGTGTGTGCGCATGCTGCAACTTGACAGCAGGAGGAGTAGAGCAGAAAAGGCAGAGCGTGCAGGTCCATGCCAGGTGGAAATAAAAATAGTTTTCCAAAAAAAGACAGACAGATAAAAGACATGGTTTAAATTGCCTGTTTATTTATAATATAAATCTTGTTTCTTCTTTCAAAGCCCAGAACCCCCTTTAGAGGCCTGGAGTAAGCCCCTAATGTCCTCAAATCCTGGAACCGCCCAGGTGAAACAAGCTGAAAAGTATTTACATGTACACCAGTTACAGAGAACCATTCATTTGGAGCCATGTTTCTCACCACCTTATGGAGCTCAGTATTTACTCTCCTCTTAGCTGCGCTTTAGGTCTACGTTATGTCCTTTGGGAAACATCTGACAGCTAGAAGCTCCACTGTTCACCAGCTAGTAACTATCTTTGTTTTTGCTGAAGACAGCTGCCCACCGTGACACTTTGAGAATGGTGAAAGTGAACCAAGACAGTAAAATAAGGAGCAGGAAAATTAAAACAATGAGCTCAAAGATACAATAAAGAGACAAAAAAGATGCTCTGGCATTTTTAAATGTTGAGATCAATAGCTTCAAATCTTTTATGTGATTTGACCTCCTAACTTTAGCGTGATCTTTTTACGGTGATGCAACCTCATTTTCCATTGTCAAATTCCACTATTGTGAATCTGGAAAATATAGCCATTAGTGTTGAGACGCTACTGGAATTTCTAACATCGATACAATACCTTGAAAAATATATATACTCAATACTAATTTTGATACCACAGGGAAAAATTAACAACATTGCCTGCTATTTAACTGTTCAAGAGTAAATGATCTAATTAACTAATCTTAGATTTTAAGTAAAGTTAAAACTTTTAATACCGTGTGATAAGCACAAAGCATCTAAGTTCATTTACTTTTCACCACAGTCAAAGTGAAAAAAAATCTGCTGTCTGGGACTGTCACTAAACTCTCTAAACTCTTTGTAGAGGTCGGTGTGTCGGCCCTTCAGGTGCTTTTCTAAATGTGTTGTGTGTGCACCTTTTGTTAGCTCTGTAGCATCACTCGGTAATGGGCTTGCTTTTATCTTTTGCCTTTCCTCGCTCATTTGCCTCATATGCGAAGGACTCCGCTCTTTTCTTTGTCAATCAAACCGGTTGCGGCGGCTCTGCACTCTCCATCTTTATAAAGCTACAACCGGAGTGACTGAGCCGAGTGGGTGAGTGACAGGAGACAGGGTTAAGTGGACATCGCAGCAGTGTGTGTTTTATATTAACTATACTATACTATAGGCTATATAACACTAGAGATATTCTGAGACAAATGCCTGATTTTGTTCTGCAATTAAGATAACTGGGATCTAATTTTTTTGTCTGCCTACATTCCTTTCCAGAGCAGCTTTGTGTTGTACATTGCTGATGAACTTAAAAGCATAATGGGAGCCTTGTCTAATGGGTCCTTCCATCAGCTTGGTTGAACCTCTGTTAGCCAAGTGCTAATTTGCCATACAGCTGCAGGTGGGACGGTCCTATTCATCACAGGCACGTGAGTCTGCTGATCTCAATGACATACTAATGCAACTAAACTTAAAAATCTCTCTCCATCAAAGACACACTCAGTGCTGTACATGCAGTGCACATTAACACATGCATGCATGCATAAAAGTCTGCAAACCCTGACACACACATATACACAAACACAGGAGTACAAGTAGGTGGACCCAGGTGGGTCAAGTCACTAGCTCAGGCAGTCACTAAACAACAGGCACAGCTGTGTCACACGAGGAAACAGATGGGACACGTGCAGAGTTGGTGGTCATCACAGGTCTGACAAAGGTTAGGGTGGGTGTGGACATACAGTACAATATTTAAATATGTGTATAACACATAGCACCTGCTTAGTCTATGTCTGTGTGTGTGTGTGTGTGTGTGTCTGTAACACTGACATCATCATCATCAACAGTGAAGGTCAGCTTTTGCACACGTGGTTGTTTCTGTATACTTCACATCAGTATATTACATTAATGACTAACAATATAGCCAAAGAAGTCTATGGCACAAACCATTATGTTAATCTCATGAAAACACATACTGAATTATGCGATGACTAAAGGTGCTCTTTTCATGGAAAGCCTCATTGCTGATCAATGGGATTTTAAAAAGTTGCATTTCAGACGGTTGACAAAAGCTGTGCATCTCCTAACTGACACCAGTCCAGACAGCACAGGAGAGAAAGAGATAGATGATGAGGTGGGAGTAGATAATGAAAGTCCTAATCAGACTTGCACGTGCAAGGAAGGTGTTAATACATGTGCATACCATTTTAAAGGCATCACGTGCCAAACAGAGAACACTGAGGAGAGAGGAAATAAGAGTATTGTTTCGCTTAAAGGAACCCACCACTGCTTTTGCACAACCATAGTGCATGGCCAAAAACTGCAAACAGTGTATACTTCAGATTGCATTGATAGGTATACTACGAGTTTCCTCCTGCAGAAGCTCTAAAACGTTCCTTTGTGACTTTATTAAAACATTTTTCCGCCTCGCCAATTTAAAAACAATAAATAAAAAAATGGGACAAGGAACTCTCCAGTTAAAGTTGGGTGGACCGAGTCATTACTGTTCCAGTTTTATCCAGTCAAGCAGTTGCTAAAGAATTACCTGTGGGCTACTGTTAAGCTTGTATATTTCCATTCAGTGTTAACAGGTGGATTCTTTACTGGCCAAGACATAAAGCCACATTGTTTGCCCTGGCCTCCATTACGCACTTGAAACCATTAATGTTTTTTCCTCCTGCCCCATCAGGAAGAAAAAACGAGCGAGTACACAAGCTGCACATATACACAGACACACACACACACACACACACACACACTGCTCCCACTGCCCTCCACTGGCACTTGTTTGTGTCTGGCAGAGCCCACTAATTCAAAACACATCATCGTGGTTGTTTTGCTGAGGCATTAAAAGGAAATGATTTACTCTTCAGCACAGAAAACATGCAACTTTCCTTCATACATTCAGGGAGTTTTTGCACTCAGGTTTTTTTTTTGGGGGGGGGTTTGAGATCAGTCAAGTGCACAAATACGACTGTGTCTCACTTAAAGGAGGGCTGTCTGCTGTCTGTGTCCTTTTTAAGATGCCATCTCGTTATGAGAAAACAAAAACAGCCCTCTCATACTGACTGAGAGCTCCTTTTCAGAGGATTGTGGTCGGTATCGAGCCCTTGTTATGATTTCATGCAATTACTTTGGTCACCATTAGCATCTGAATAAAATGAAAAACAATCCTGCACTTCTGGAAGCGACAGGTGCTTCTAACATTTAACAAAAGAAATGCCCCACAGACATTAAGGTCTCTCTGCTTTTATATTAAGCTTCATTCCCTTACTATCCCAGAAATTACAAATACATACATATATATGTTTATGTGTATACACACCATAGATATCTATTTATTCTCTTTTGCTCGTGTCATTAGGCAGAACAATGTCATCTAAAGCACTGTTACGTCGACATCTAATGCAGTTGAAAATGAAAAATATTATTATTATTACTGTTAGATTGTTACTAGACGCCAGAGAGCTATAAGCTCCCTTTGATTGTGTTTGTGTCGCTCGCTGTGACGGCTCATTCTGTGTACACTCAAACTTGTTTTTGGCTTGCAGCTATAGGCACTGGGTCACAAGTAATGTTATAAGCTATTTTGTGGAGTGTGTAACTGAATTACAAAGCAACTCTTCGTAGTGAAACTAGAACACGAAATGCTATGGTGACACAAGATAAGGAGCGCATGAAGAAAAACAAACCCTGAAAAACAAGCTGAATTCAACATTCATGTATGAAGACCTGTATATATTACATCAGATATGTACATTGTATCTTGATATATATCAATCACATTATTATTGAACACATTTTCAACATATTAAAATAAAATGAAGTGCACAGGTTTTTACTAATTGTATTCGCTTCAATCAACAAAATATTTATCTCAGAATATTAATTAAAGATGCTGTGGATTCTGGTGGTAAACACTGTAAAACTGCAGTTTTTAGAGAGTAAAACCTTGTTACACCTCTTTAATTGGGGTTCTCATGTTTTTGCTTCCTGCCTTTTACATTATCTAACAATTCAGCGTCATCATCAGGGAAAATGATAGTTTTGTGAATTATTTTTCTCTCTTACCTAATTCGCTGTTTGAGTCTGTGTGTGGTAGATGGAGGATTAGAAATAGTAACAGCACCTACCTAAATGAGTTATGGTTTGTTGCATTAAGCAGGGTTTTGAAGCTCTTTCTCTAGAAAAGAAAAAAAAAAAAAACTAATTGCATGGCAGCATTGTATTGATATGCCATCTAGTGGCCTTGCTGCAGGTTGATGATTAAAGAACATGCTCAATTAGTAGTTGTTTCTGGAAAGCAGCTATAAGTGAGTCACTTTGTGCTTTAATAAAAACAGTTCGTCTATGTACTTGTGACATTTGCAGATTCCAATCCACAACAATTATGCCACCTTTTCTTCTCTTTTATTTCTTATACATTTTTCTTATATTCTTACATGCATAAACTGATAAAATTAGCACAATATTAGATGTGCTGAGAAGATTAATGGAGGGTGCTTTGGTGCTGCTCTCACTTTCAAGTGTGTGTTTGCATCTGTGTGCACGTGTCTGAACAGCAGGAGGCTGCAGTCACATGCTGATTAACAGTTTTTGAGCATCTTCTCTTGACATAAGTGTGGAGGTCACTCATGTTCTGCTTCATTCAAGATCCCTCTGACATGGCAGAAACTGGCAAATTGTCCATCTTCGGGGATGTCCAAAAGCGACAGTGAGAGTTGTGTGAGAGGGTCTGACATACGGACCACACACCACGTAACCACGTTGTTACATATAAGTCATCTGGTTTCCTTGCTCCTAAAATACAGTGGAATACAGTGGAATACAGTGAAAAAGTGTTTGCCCCCTTCATGACCTTCATGTTATAACCTTTTCCAGACGGATAGATCTCAATTACTTTCTTTCTCATTTGTTCCTGAATTTCTTTGGATCTTGGCATGATGTCTAGCTTTTGAGGATCTTTTGGATCTACTTCACTTTGTCAGGCAGGTCCTATTTAAGTTATTTCTTGACTGAGAACAGGTGTGGCAGTAATCAGGCCTGGGTGTGGCTAGAGAAATTGAACTCAGGTATGATAAACCACAGTTAAGTTATGTTTTAACAAGGGGGGCAATCACTTTTTCACACAGGGCCATGTAGGTTTGGATTTTTTTTTCCCTTAATAATAAAGAACCTTCATTTAAAAACTGCATTTTGTGTTTACTTGTGTTGTCTTTGACTAACATTTAAATTTAGTTTCATCTGAAATATTTAAGTGTGACAAACATGCAAAAAAATAAGAAATCATGAAGGAAGGGCTTGCAAACACTTTTTCACACCACTGTACATAGTAAAGTGGAAAATTGAAGGTATGGCCAGCTGTTGTGACTGTGACCTATGAGTCACCTCCACCGAGCAAATGATGTAAACTCTCCAATAACTGCACCCTGTTTCAATTCAGTTTCATGTTCTCGGCTCCTCTGAAGGAACTTGGTTGTGAAAATTCTTAGTCATCCAGGTTATGGTCATTTCTAAGAGTTAGAAGGAAGTCAACTAGACCTGCTTGGAGTTCTTGAAGATGTTTCACCTCTCATCCAAGAGGCTTCTTCAGTTCTGACTGACTGGTACATTTGAAACGCATGGGTACTGTCACTGGGGTCATATGTGACTCGTTACCACACCCAGCCATCTTCAGGTTACATGAGCCAAGATGTGAACGGATGCTGAGCCATCTGGGGAGAGATCTCAGGACTGCATTATAAGTGGCTGATTTAAAAGTGGCTGATAACTGTGGTTGTCTGCCACCTCCTCTGTTTAATGAAGGTCGTTTCAGTTTGACAGAGATGGCTTCTTTCCCTCCTCTTTCAAACCTTCCTTCCATTAAAGGACAAGGGCCTCTTAGAGGTCAACGCGCCTACTAGAGTTTAAAATGCCTGAACTCCCTACCAGTCAGTTAGAAGTGGAGAAGCCTCAAGAGTCCTCAAGCAAGTTCAGTTGACTTTTACTGTAGCAACTATTAACCACACTTCAGGTCCTAGGACACCTCATTTAATTTTTTATTTTCAATCAATAAGGTCTTCAGGTCCCATTTATCCCTCAAATTGTTTGTTTTCAACAATTTTCATTATCAAAATGTATAAATTGTATGTACACAAACATAAAATATTATAGGCTACAATGAATGTTATAGATACATTTTTAAATTAAAAAAATGTTAAAAACATAATGGATTTTTAAAGACAGCATATGCAGGAATGTTTTAGTCTAAGTTAAAGCCAGTTAGCCAGTTATTTCCGTTCTTCATAAGAAAGGTAAATACATAGTACAAATGCAAATCTGTTTTTTTGGTTAAAATACACATTTCTGTCTCTCATCGACAGTATGCACAGTGTTTCACAGTCCAGAAATAACAGTACAATCTGAGTGGATATGCTCAGTAAACAAACATAAGAGCCACAGTAGATGTGGTGGTTGTAGTCATTATATAGTTGTAACTTTGAAACTGGAATACATATTATTTTAAGGTTTCATGAGTGTAGCTGAGCAACAAGGCAATTTGCATCCTTTGTAACTGCTTACTTCTTCCTCTTTGTTGACTTTGAATTCAGATTGCTGGCAAACACTTATATTTTCTGCATCCTGTGCTTGTCACCATGACAACAGGGACTCAACAGGGATGGAGGCTGTTGCTAAACACTGCTTTCAGCATCCAGTGGCCTAAGTGCTGGATGAAACCTTCACTGCTTTCTTCTCCCTCTCCGTCCTTCTGCCTCCCCTTCTTCTCTTTTCTATTCCTTTTTTTCATTTGTGTGTACTTTCTTGTGCTAGTTTGATTTGCAGTCCCACTCAGTGCCTGTTTGCCTCTTCAACATTGCAAAGAAGAGTCGGGTGAAAGTAAGATGAGATCAAATAAAACAAGACACCTCAGACTGAAACTCGTTCATTCTCAGGTCTTTTTCCTTCCCATTTCTTGTTGCCATTGTGATTTTTCTATTTTTTTTTTCTTTAAGTTTCACAAATCTCCTCACCCCACTGCCTAATAACAGCCATCTGCTCCACATCGCCAGCCCATTATTATGGAGCAACCACATTAACGGCTGCACTTGTGACTCAGCTCACAAGCCTCTCTGTGCAGCAAAATGATCTGGCTTCATTCATTTCTCGTCTGAAATGACATTAATAAAATATGTCCATGAACTAGGAAATGAAATCTCTGTTTACTTATGTGAGTAACAGGCATGCCTAATTGCTTTATTTGGATCCATGTCTATATTTAGCACACATCGCTATCGTGCATGCTTCAGGACTGACTGATGACTATAAAAGTAAATATATCATCGATAGAAAAAGAGGAAATGCTTCTTACTCTGAAGTGTATTTACATTACATCACCAGGCTGCTGTAATATGGACAGATTTTTCTCACCTATTTTGTTCATGCAGTACAATTTCAGAACATCAAAAAAGTGATTCATAAACAATCTTTCCTTGTTTAAATATTCATCAAGGCTATGGATTTTGTTATAATTATAATTTTATAATTATAATAATTATAATTATATATTACATCCCCTCCTTGAACCGCCACCTTAACTGTGGTGGAGGGGTTTGTGTGCCCGAATGATCCTAGGAGCTATGTTGTCAGGGGCATTACGCCCCTGGTAGGGTCTCCCATGGCAAACAGGTCCTAGGTGACGGGCCAGACTAAGAGCGGTTCACAAGCCCATCATGAAAAGAAGAATATCAAGGACCGTTACGTTTGCCCGGATTGGCGTTACCAGGGGTCCCACCCTGGAGCCAGGCCTGGGGTTGGGGCTCAGCAGGCGAGCGCCTGGTGGGCTCAGCCCGAAATGGCGACGTGGGCCCGCCTTCCAGTAGGCTCACCACCCGCAGGAAGGTCCATGAGGGGCCGGTGCAATGTGGTTTGGGTAGCAGTCGTGGCAGGGGGCCTCGACGACCCAATCCCTGGAACAAAACTCTAGCCATAGGGACATGGAATGTCACCTCGCTGGGGGGAAGGAGCCTGAGCTTGTGCGGGAGGTTGAGAGGTACCGGCTAGAGATAGAAATACTTCGGGCTCACCTCCACGCATAGCTTGGGCTCTGGAACCCAGCTCCTTGAGAGGGGCTGGACCCTCCACTACTCTGGAGTTGCCCAGGGTGAGCGGCGGCGAGCTGGTGTGGGCTTGCTTATAGCTCCCCAGCTCAGCCGCCACGTGTTGGAGTTCACCCCGGTGAAGCGAGAGAGGTCGCTTCCCTGCGCCTCCGGGTTGGGGATAGGTCTCTTGCGGTTGTTTGTTCCTACGGGCCGAACAGCAGTACAGAGTACCAGCCTTCTTGGAGTCCCTAGGGACAGGGGTAGTGCCTTGATAGTGCTCCGACTGGGGACTCCATTGTTCTACTGGGGGACTTCAACGCTCACGTGGGTAGCGACAGTGATACCTGGAGGGGCGTGATCGGGAGGAACGGCCTCCCCGATCTGAACCGAGCGGTGTTCTGTTATTGTTGGACTTCTGTGCTAGTCACAGTTTGTCCATAACAAACACCATGTTCAAGCATAAGGGTGTCCATCAGTGCACGTGGCACCAGGACACCCTAGGCCGGAGGTCGATGATCGACTTTGTTGTGGTTTCATCTGATCTCCGGCCGTATGTCTTGGACACTCGGGTAAAGAGAGGAGGCTGAGCTGTCAACCGATCACCACCTGGTGGTGAGTTGGCTCCGCTGGCAGAGGAGGAAGTTGGATAGACCTGGCAGACCCAAAGCGTATTGTGAGGGTCTGTTGGGAACGTCGCCTGGCCGAGCCCTCTGTCAGGGAGGTCTTCAACTCCCACCTCCGGAAGAGCTTCTCACAGATTCCGAGGGAGGCTGGGGACATTGAGTCCTGAGTGGACCATGTTCTCTGCCTCCATTGTCATGTTGACGACAGCAGTTCGAAGTTGTGGACGCAAGGTCTCTGGTGCCTGTCGTGGTGGCAATCCCCGAAACCGGTGGTGGACACCGGAAGTAAGGGATGCTGTCAGGCTGAAGAAGGAGTCCTATCGGACCATGTTGGCCTGTGGGACTCCTGACAGCGCAGTTGACAGGTACCCAGGCAAAGGCCAAGCAAGCCGCAGCCCGGACGGTCCTGGAGGCAAAAACTCGGGTCTGGGAGGAGTTCGGTGAGGCCATGGAGGAGGACTATCGGTCAGCCTCGAAGAGATTCTGGCAAACCGTCCGGCGCCTCAGAAGGGGGAAGCAGTACTCTGCCACCCAACACTGTTTACAGTGCAGGTGGGGAGCTGTTGACCTCGACTGGGGACATTGTCAGACGGACGTCGGTGGAAGAAATACTTTCGAGGATCTCCTCAATCCCACCGACTTGCCTTCCAGTGAGGTAAGCAGAGGCTGGGGACTCTGTAGGTGGACTCGTCCATCACCCAAGCCGAAGTCACTGAGGTAGTTCGTGCAAGCTCCTCAGTGGCAAGGCGCCGGGGGTGGATGAGATCCGCCCTGAGTACCTCAAGTCTCTGGATGTTGTGGGGCTGTCTTGGCTGACACGCCTCTGCAACATTGCATGGAGGTTGGGGACAGTGCCTCTGGAGTGGCAAACTGGGGTGGTGGTCCCTCTTTTAAAAAGGGGGACCGGAGAGTGTGTTCCAACTACAGAGGGATCACACTTCTCTGCCTCTCCGGGAAGGTCTACGCCAGGGTACTGAGAGGAGAATTCATTCGGCCTATAATCGACCCTGGCCCTCATGGATTCAGGAGGAACAATGCGGTTTTCGTCCCGGTCGTGGAACAGCTGGACCAGCTCTATACCCTCCACAGGGTGCTTGGAGGGTTTATGGGAGTTTGCCCAACCAGTCCACATGTGCTTTGTGGATCTGGAGAAGGCATTCGACCGTGTCCCTCGTGGTATTCTGTGGGGAGTGCTCCATGAGTATGGGGTCCGGGGCCTTTGCTAAGGGCTGTTCGGTCTCTGTATACGACCGGAGCAGGAGCTTGGTTCGCATTGCCGGCAGTAAGTCAGACCTGTTCCCAGTACATGTTGGACTCCGGCAGGGCTGCCCTTTGTCACCACCGGTCCTGTTCATAATCTTTATGGACAGGATTTCTAGGCGTAGCCAGGGGCCGGAGGGAGTCCGGTTTGGGAACCACAGGATTTCATCTCTGCTTTTTGCGGATGATGTTGTCCTGTTGGCTTCATCAAGCCAGGACCTTCAGCATGTGCTGGAAGCGGTTTGCAGCCGAGTGTGAAGCGGCTGGGATGAGAATCAGCACCTCCAAATCCGAGGCCATGGCTCTCGATCGGAAAAGGGTGGCGTGCCCTCTCCAGGTGAGTGGAGAGGTCCTGCCTCAAGTGGAGGAGTTCAAGTATCTCGGGGTCTTGTTCACGAGTGAGGGAAAGATCGAGCGTGAGATTGACAGGCGGATTGGTGCAGCGTCCATGCAGTTATGCGGTCGCGTGTACCTGGGACCGTCGTGGTGAAGAAGGAGCTGAGTCGAAAGGTGAAGCTCTCGATTTACTGGTCAATCTACGCCTTCCACCCTCACCTATGGTCGTCATGAACTTTGGGTAATGACCGAAAAGGACAAGATCGCATGGATACAAGCGGCCGAAGAAATGAGTTTCCTCCGCCCAGGGGTGGCTGGGCGCTCCCTTAGAGATAGGGTGAGAAGCTCGGTCACTCGGGAGGAGCTCGGAGTAGAGCCGCTGCTTCCACATCGAGAGGAGTCAGCTGAGGTGGCTTGGGCATCTATTTCGGATGCCCCCTGGACGCCTCCCTAGGGAGGTGTTCCAGGCATGTCCCACCGGGAGGAAGGCCTCGGGGAAGACCCAGGACACGCTGAGAGACTATGTCTCTCGGCTGGCCTGGGAACGCCATATGGGATCCCCCGGAAGAGCTGGAGGAAGTGTCTGGGGTGAGGGAAGTCTGGGCATCTCTGCTCAGACTGCTGCCTCCGCGACCCGGTCCCGGACCAAGCGGATGAAAATGGATGGATGGATGGATATATATTACATTCATCAAACTGCTGTTGATAAAGAAACCAAAGCAACTGCCTAGCTTATTTAGTCTTTCTTATTCAGCAATTATAATAATCTCTATCTGGTACTTGCCCACTGACTGATGATTGCCATACAGAGTCATGATAACCCAGAGGGATTCTATTATCTCCGCAAAATGCCAGCTCCTCCTCTACACACCTCAGCTTGTATCAAATTAACCTACTTCTCCAAATGCAGAGGTAATATGCAATTACAGTGATGGAGGAAGTCAAATAAATGAGCCATCAGCCAGCAGCATTGTGTGTTTACGAAGGTGGATTTCCGCCATAATCCTGCATTACTTATTGGGAACAGAGCCGCTGCACGTGTAAATGCCTGTTTAACAGCCTAACGCCAGGGCTGAGAAACAGGACTGTTGAATAGATATGAGAGCGGTCCACTGAGCTTGCCAACTTGCCATTTTAAATTGTCCTAATTTAACCACATTAGTGGGTGACGTGAAAGTGAAAGGATTATAACAGTGATATAAAAACAACAGTATGGTCAATATGGTCTGACAGATTTTTATTATTTTTGGTTAGCGCGTTGCCAAAACTACTAAGAGTAGCTCATTTGGAAAATTGTCAGCCAGGAAGTTGCTTTCAGTGTCACAACAAATTTGCAACTGCTTTCGCACTTAAAAGAAATGGAAACTGAATTTGCAGACAAAAACAAGAGAGCAAGTTTTAAGGCTATAGAAATTCACGTCACTCAATGCTTAATCCAGAAACAATGCTCACGTCCTTTATATCAGAATCATCTTGACCATGGGACTACAGTTCCCAGAGTTCTTTGGCTTGGTCACATGATCCAGCAGCACAGGTGTTCTGCAGGTGATGATCAGTATGTTGTTGTGCTGACTTTTATGTGTCAGGACCAGACCTTTAGTTGGTGAGTAGTGATCTTAACATAAAGAAGTTAAACCTTTGGCCACTGAATGCATCACAACAAGCTCCAAAGTTTAATGTGTCAGTCGTGTTAGTGAACTGTTACTTATTTAGCTAGTTATCCAGCAAGAATGGAGCAACACTGGCATTCATTTGGTCCAACATTTGCTCTCCTTTTAGCTCTGCTCTGGTCTCCAGCGACTCCTGAAGGGAAAGATTTGACTCTGCATTAGCAGGAAGAAGTGCTCCACTGTGCTGCCAAGCAGGTAATGCGTTGTGTTTTTTTTAGTTGAATCCTGTGAGATGATGCAGATGAGAGTGAACCAAAAAAGGTAAAGTTGTGTGCCTGTAAAATCAAAACAGCTGAAAGGCACTGAACTCTCTGTAGGACTACAGTGATAAGTGATATTTCACAACTAGTACCTGTCACATTGAAGCTGGAACATGCTCCTCCAAGGTCTCAGTCCTGACTCACTCCTTCAGATGCCCTCAAAGCACAACGTTCATGTCATTTTATTCCTTTGATCGAAAAATGTGGAAGTAATTTAGTGCCTGGATCGTAATTTTACTTTGAAACAAACAGTAAGGCTCAGAAATCATTCATTATCAATTGGCTCACACCACTTGACCCAGTTAATAATTGCAATGTGGTCTGTTGTCACATTGTACCATGTTGAGGGCTTTAGTGTTGTTTTTATTCCCCCGCTCACCAGGAACTCACCAACTATGCCTTCCAATTAATGGCCGTCAAATTGGATTGTCTTCTGGAATAAAACTTTCCATATGTTGCTAGGATAAATAGCAACGTGCAAACAAGACAGGTTGCCACATTCTACAGCGGGTCATTGTGGAGGCAGTTTGGTAAGATAAAAGTTTAATGAGGCATCATCCATCATTGCTGACATCATTTACAGAGCCCAGGAAATTAATGGATTGTTCTTTGGCAAATGCAACTGGATAATAAAGGGCTAAATTGTGCGTTAGACCGTTTGGGATTTGCCATGGTGAAGTATCGGCAGAAAAACGTCATATCTTCACTCTGTCTTGGGCGCATTGTTTATTTAGCATTCTCTGCCATGTCTAGAGCCCAGTTTGATTGCTTTTACAAATTGCGCATTTGAAATGTGCTGTGTGTGCTCATGCATCTTAAAGTGGTACTTGTGATACTATCCAGAGATGCAGAATGCAGTCATTTCTATTTTTCTGCTGAAGCCAGTTTTGACAATACAAGGGTCACACCGTGTAAATAACTGTTTTCAGTTTTCCTATCAGACAGCGATTATAGGGTGTATAGACATAGTACCGCCTCTGAGTTTAGGTCTTTAGATTCAGTTTACCATTTTGTTGGTTTTTATGTTTCTTGCATGCCCATGTTGAAAAATTGCCATCATCATCTTTGGTGCACTGGGACATTTGTTCTATATATAACTTGCTCTAATAAATCTCTTTGGGGCTCTGGTCAGTGTCTGTAGCAAAAGAAGTGCTGAGCTCTGCACAAAGATGTCATCGTTACCTCTGCTGTGTCAAGTCAGATGGCAAAGGGTCTTCAGTTGCAGCCCTTAGAATGACATTTTTTTCAGTTCTCTTGGGGTGTGTGGGCTGAAAAATGGCACAAGCATGACACATAAATTCACACGTGCATTCAGTACATTAATTCACATACAATTAAACACATACAAGATCATTTGGTCTTTTCTTTCTGCATTTTCCACAGTCAGGTTCACAGTGTTGACTGGAGAAGGCAAGCTAAGTTGAGTGTAATGTGCTCCTCTGAACACTCGGTGGAGCAACACATCCCAGGGTCAAACTGAATTGATTTGAAGTGCCGCAGTGCCATCTCGTGGTGAACTCACCAAAGTGTTTCCATGCTCAGTGCCCGGGCCTGTTGAATGACACAGCTCATCTTTGTGGAAACACATTCATCATCTATATTATACAACATGCTCCCATAAGTACATATATGTTCTGTCGGTGTTGAGCCTCAAATTTACGACCAAGTAATTTACAGCTTTGTTTTATATGTTTAAGAGAGTCATGTTGCTCAGCTGTGACTGGTTACTGTGGTAACTGGGAGAACAGGTGCGACTTCTTCGGGGATGTCTCCTTTTCCAGGGCAGCTCTAACCACCTGTGCGTCTTATATTTTCCAGGAGAAAGTAAAGACGACACACGCATTCCCCCACTCTGTGAGCTGTAAGTTGATTCTTCTTTCTTTCTTCTGTTTGATTCCACTTTCCCCCCGCGCACAGACAGGAAGTGTGTGTGCGGGAGGTGGGGACAAGAAATACACTGGGTGTGAAAAAAGGCCCTGCCTCCACTTCTTTGTATTGCGTGGATGAATGGGTTGAGTGGGTCGGGATGATGAGAAATCAGGGCATTGATATGAAGCACATGGAGCCTCAGCATGTCTAATTTTAGTATGTTTTAGATCATCATTGAATGGATGTTGTTAAAAAAATAACAATTATTTTAGGAATTATGCAAAGGGCAAATGCAACGTTTAAAGGCTGAACCAAAACATTTTTAGGAGAACTTTGGAGGGCTTGTATTTAAGCCTTTGTTGCTGCTCTTGCCACGGAGGCTGCTGCAAGGCAAAGGGGTTGAGCCTCAGCTGTTGTTATGAACCGAGGACCTGAGTGACCGGACAGCTTTGCATCTGTTGGTCGACAGATGCAAAGTTATTACTGTGCCGAGCAGTTGCCCTGTGTTTGGCCACTGAGTGTTATTATAGCTGAAGGTGCAGAGCCCACAATGAGAGTGAGGGCGGAGATGTCTGTCCTTTAGGTGCTTTATACACATGCACCACACAACAAAACCAAGACAGCATTTGTGTGCAAATAATATTACTGCTTGAGTCTAAAATAAAGTATAATGAAAAGTGTGTGCAAAGAAAAATGTACTACCACTGCAAACAGAATACTGATGCATGCTCACTGAAATTAAATTTGTATTGCTAAGCTGACCTTCCCATTCCCCCAGATGCTATTTGATGTTGTTACATGACTGCGGGTTGTATTTTGACAGAGATGAGCTGGAGCCCAAAGTTTCAGGGGAAACCCCCTTGACCTTCCTGCCAGAATGCGGCTTGTTTTGCTTGTCAAATCAGCTGCCTTGGAGATGTTTGAGAGGAGAACCGGGGACAGGGGAGAGAGAGGTGGGAGTGCAGTTGGGATGAAAAGCAAGTGATACCTTAGTCACGGTGGAGCCAACCTGCCATGTGATGAAAGATCATGAGTGATATTTGGAAAGTCCCTGCAGGGCAAAAACCATAGAGACCAAAGACGCTCCTTCTTTAGGAAATCAACATCACATTTTGATGATGATTTTGTTATATTCATTTTGTTATTTTTTCATCTTGTGATGGGGAAGTCCTCTGGGCAGAGAGGGCGATTGGGGTTGGAGATGCAGAGGGAGTCTAGAATTATGGCCGATTGAAAGCTTTTCTGGACCGCGTTCAAGAAGTGCTGACGAGGCAAGACTAAACATCGCGAACCACAGTTGAAAGATTTGCACATGTGCTGGCTCCCCCTCTGTTCCTGCCACCCTGGGATTAGTCCCATCCTGGGACAGCAGCTACTTTTACATGTGTGCAGGCAAGCGTGCGCACATGCCCGCGCGCACACACACACGCTTTACATGCATGTGCACCCCATAATTGGCGAGAGGGAAGGAGAGCAAAGCTGAGAAAGAGAGGTAAGTGTCAAGAATGATGGGAAAATGAGAAACAGAATTCCTGACTAACCACCAGCAGCAGCATAAATAAAGTCAGTAACCCTGGTGTAGTAGAATGAACTAAGAATCAGTAGACCATAAAAAACAATATAGTAAAACAGGGGATTGTTCTGGTGAAAATAAATAAATCCCAGATAGGCTTCTTAAGGTATCTGACCAACAAATAAATAAAATAAGACATTAACCGGAATTAGATTCAGACAGTGAATTTATTGCCAATGAAACATATTTCTGGTTTCTGTCTCTGCCCCTCCTAAAAGAGATGCTGCTGTTATTTTACTTCTGTGGAGGCCTGTTGCATCATTCATTTGTGGAAGTTGAAGCCTCTTTGATTTCACTATTTTGACCCATTTACACCACACACAGTACCTAACCGAGCATGACTGTGTGAGCACTGAAGAGCACTGCTTACCAAGCAATGCACATAGTATTAAATATAAATAGTACCAATATGAATCTGATAACTGTCTTATTTTATCCAAAAGTGCCTTTTAAATCGTTTGCCTGCTCCGGTGAGTTCATCCATTCTTTTGGATGAGATTTTCAATCCGAAACTCTGACCTCCAGTAACCTTTGCCAGTTAGCCGGCCCATCTGGTCGCCCTGTGCCGTCCCCCGGCTCCCTCCCCTGCAGCAGTGAGAGCACCTCTTCTCAGGGATATCACACGGCAAAGCAGTGAAAGGTCTGTTTTATTAAAAAAGCCGTCCTCCCAAACTACAGATCACTTTTCACATTCGATCATATAATCCCCGCACACCATCCTACCCCACTTCAACACTGCCAGGAAGTGAAATGCTATCTACTTGACTGACTGTGTGTGTGAGTGTGTTCCCTATGCATACCTTTTTATGAATAAAACCTTTGGAATATCTAATTTAACACAGCAGAAGAGACGTGACTCAACATAAAGAGATCCCAGTCAAATTAGCACAAAGCTTAACAGTGACTGTACAAAGGATGGACCCTCTTGGGGAAGTAGTTGTCTTCTGTTCTCAGTTGATTTCATGCTACCGCACATGTCTGAAGCGACACTATCCAATCCGTTTCTGTAGCAACATACTCTCATTCACTGGAAAGCTTTACCATTTCCCCTCCAGCCCACTCCTCCTCCATCAAACCATAAAAACAGTGGAGCAGTACCGGGGGCAGTCTAGCACCAGGTCCCCTGCCTAGCCAGGGGGTCAAAGTTCGAGCTCATTAGCCGCCACAGTGAACAGTTTGTCTCGCTGGCACAAGCAGGAGTCGACGACGTCACCCGTAATGCAGCCCCTGAGCCGCTCTGTCTTCTCTCTGTCCTCCCCTCTCTCTCTCTCTCTCTCTCATGTGTTTGTCTCAGAGCTTTAAAATTTGACACTGCCATTACTTCATAACCACGTGACATCACGGCTCTGTCACTAAGACAAATGGAGGTTTTCAGTTTTTTTCCCGAAGAGTGATGCGGCTTGTCGGGTTGCAACATGTGACAGGAAGTGGGTTGTAGGACGACTTGGACAGTGGGGCGTCTGGGGGAAGCAGGTCCCTTCCTCTGAGTCTTGGCTGAAGAACTGAGGAGAGACTTGTAAGGGAGACTTTTATCTACAGTCACGGGGGAATTTTAGCATCCAGCATGTAATACATCAGACGTAAGATTTAAATTGTTTTATTGAATTTTTTTGTTGAGTGTGTTTTTATGAATACACAACCAGTAAGCTGCTTATTGACTATTTAAACAGGCAGACATTTGATCTCCAGTTTGTGTTGATCTTGTACCCAACCCAGGCCGTTTATTTTTTGGGGTTCTGGCTGTGGGTGTCCACACTGAGTGCTAGCATAATGCTTATTCCTGGCCCTCTCGAAAAGTCAACATAGTGCTGTCAAACATGGTTGTTGTTTTTCTATGAAATATCATGAATATAATTGTCGCTGAGCGCTGACTGTTGTCATGTTGATTCTTGACGTGGGAGAAAATAATGGAGCAGGACCAAGCCAAACATTACCTTAAGGAATATGGAGTAGAAAAAAGGAGGACTGGAAACCACAGACTCCAGTCTTGCTCCAGTCTTGTATTACTGGCTGTTTGTGGTCAAGGTTGACCCTCCCAGACACAAACTCCACCTTTCGGCCATTTACCTACTGACTCATCCCCTCCTTTTGTGCGTCATTCGCATCCCAGAACACCAAGTTTGGCAACAAGCTTACATGACGGTAAAGTTTGTGTATGCCCTATCTTTCACCCTCTTATATCTTGCCCTTAAACAGCAAACACGCTCCCCTCATTTTCATTCATTCAAATCATCATCGGCCTCTGCATGGGCCAAATATAACTCGCCGCACCCATTTGCATCGAGCAGCGTTTAGCTGCTGCAGTCTAATCAAACTTGCTGGTCCCCAGCACAGTGGTGACACAACACTCCTCCAACACCCTAAAGCCACAGTTCAGGGCCTCTAAGTCCCCTTCTGTCTCCTTGTCTGTGAGAGCAAGCGACGGTCAGGATCCCAGTGTCGGGTTGGAGGCGCCAGAGCATTGTGCAGCGGGCGACCTCTGCAACCACGCTGAGGTTTGTTGCTCTCACCATGGCTCAGCTGTAATGAACTCAGCAGACCACTAAAAGGCAAAGGCTTTCTATCACTACCCATGCTCAGTCCCAGCCCTCCAGTCTCGCCGGGGCCGCAGTCCCAGGGAAAGGGGGTCTAGCTGTAGCAGGACCGAGGCCAAGACCAAGAATGAGGGTGAAAGGCAGTGTCATTGTTGCTCTACCGCCAATTGTGTTTGTTGCGGTCCCGTTGAGATTGTCTATTGACTAAATGCAGCTGATCGAGTTCTTGGGTTTGCCGGCGAGTGCAAAATGTTGATAGTTTCGTGTTGTGTAAGAGGAAACAGCAGGGAGGGGGTTAGCAGGTTCATATCTGTTCGACGCTACCCATTTGTAGATCTCGGTAGGTGGTAACGACTGTTATAATTCATCTCAGGCTTTATTCTTTGCAGTTGTGTGAATGCAAAAAAAAAAAAAAGTGGAAACAGCAAAATTAAAAAAAAAACCCACCGGAGTGAATGAAAGATTTGTTGCTAAATGCTCTAACACATTTCACTACAACTGCAAAGTGAGAAACCTGTTAGGAGATCATTGCTGTTGCTACACCGTGTGGCTCATTTCAAAGCCAAAGTCAGGGCCAGGAGAGTTTCCCAGTGTCTGGACTGTGATAAGGTGAGAGAGCGTTGACTACATGCCCCCATCATCTACTTGCTTTTTTAGGTCCTCTGTGGCCCACGAGGAAAAACAAAAAAAAAACAAAAAAAAAAAAACACACACACACCTCTCCTGCTGGCCCCATATTGTTTCATTCTCTGACAATAGATTCAGTTACATAATGAACCCCATCCATATCAAAGGCTGGACCCGGGATAGACTGGCATCACGCCAAGCCCCTCAGAACGGGCCAAAACCACATGGGAGAACAAACTCTTGCCTATTTTTTTTTTCCCCTCTCCCCTGCTCTTTGTCATACCACAAAAGATATCAAGTGTGAGAGGATGGACATGTGTTGCTGATCATATGCGTATTAAACAAATATTGCAATGGTCACCTAATATGTTGCGGTGTACTGTCCGTTTTCGTATGGCCTAGAAACCAGAGAAAGTGTGGCATCCCAGACATGGTTTTAAAATGCATTCCTCATGGTACTACAGTGCACCGTATAGGCTTGAGAATTGAGCCAGTGAGTATAGAAAAATCCGACCGCAGGCTTGTGGGTGTATATGCACCAGCAGGGTAAATGGGTTTTGATGGACTCTGCTGTTTTTTTTTTTTTTGTCTGAATCGCCATGTTGCGCTGGGCGACAAAATTTGGTGCTCCCACAGAGTGCACTCACACACAGCTCTGCCAACACTGAGCTACATTTAAAACTCTGGTCCTGCTGTCCCTGCTGCACTCTCTGCCAAGCAACTCTGCGAGCAAAGAGGAATAACAGAGATTTTGTCTTCTTATTCTTCTCTACCTGAGACTCTCTGCCGTTCTGTCTGCTGCTTCCTCATCCCCCTCTCTTACCCCAACCCTTTGTCGTGTTTTGTCGCCTACCACTCCCCTCTTTCCTTTCTCTCCTCTTGCTTTGTCTCTACCTCTGCTACCTCTGTGCATCAGTAGCATGAAAAATTTGTGGCAAATGTTCCTCCCACACTTCACATTCCAGGGTCTTACAGGATCCCACATGCTGCTCTCTCTCTCTCTCTCTCTCTCTCTCTCTCTCTCTCTCTCTCATCGGTGATAGAGGAGGGCAACTTGTGAATGGGTGCTGGAGGCTGTGGGGCAGGGAAACAATGTGAGTGTGTGTGTGTAGAGGGGGGCAGTAATATGCTAATACATCATCCTTAATTACATTGGCCAGAAGAGAGATACCCTCATTGACAATTTTGAATTAATGATTGTGGCTCAATAACCCTTAAATCCCTGTCATGTCACTTAAATAACAGTAAGGTGTCAATGTCCACATTAAATTTTGTGTGTGTGTGTGTGTGTGTGTATATATATATATATATATATATATATATATATATATATATATATATATATATATATATATATATATATATATATATATATACACACACACACACACACACACACACACACACACACACACACACACACACACACACACACACACACACACACACACACATATATATATATATATATATATATATATATATATATATATATATATATATATATATATATATATATATATATATATATATATATAGATAATGTGTCTAGATAATTTGTCTGCTCCTTTTGTATTTTAAATTTCAAAGGGGACAAAAAAATATTAACCTCTGTCAATCATGTAAAGTCTTTCCAGTGTGACTAAAAATCTGTCAGGAAGGATGAAGGGAAAAAGGTTGAGACAACTTCAAGTAAAGACAGAGAAAGTACATGACGGTGGAAATGTGCTACAGTTCAACAAAAGCAGAAAGCTGTGACAATGAAAACACAGCCATAGTTACTAATCAACAAGTCTTAAAGCTGTGGAAAGAAGATGAGCAGCTATGCTGCCACCCCATTCACAATTGAGATGTGCCAAGAAAAAGTGAAAAGGAGAGAACAAATGAAAAAAGAAAGTGAAAGACTGTGGACAACTGTTCAGAGAACAGAACATGACCAGATGTCAAATTGTTGCTGTATTTTTTCAATTTTCTTTATTTCCTTTCTCCTTTTTTTATATAAATAAATACATTTGGAACACTCCACCTGTGGTGACTGTTTGTCTCCAACACCATCACTATCACCATTTCACGCTGCTGATAAACCCCGTTTTTGGAAAAATAGTGTTTATTTATTTAAAAACAATATCCAACCTTTTTTGTTTGCATACTTTTGTGTATTCAAAATGTGATATTTACCAAATGTGAAATTCATAATCGGCACCAGAAAGTTTCATTAATCAGAGAAGTAGAAAAAGTAACCTGACACTCTCTGACTTTCCGTGGTGCAGTAATCTCTCCCCATCTGGCACTCCGAGCAGGTTGAAACAGACACTAAGAATTATTTGCAAATAGTTTTAGACCCAGGTCTGATTATCTTTTCAGTAAACAACAATAATCAGTCGCTCCACTGGGACAGATTTACTTCAAAACAGATTTTTTTTCCATGCCTTGATTGAAGCATCGGATTTTAGATTTTATGATTACAAAGTTTTCAAAGAGCTTTATTTATTGATCCCTCGTGATTTCCCCGAGAAATAACAACTGCAACTTTATTCAAACCAAAACCGTTATAGTTTGGACTTTAAAAGGAGCTCTTTCTTCTTCTCGAGCATTTTACTTTCCGTTTAAGTAGCTAAACTGGTTGAAGTTGGTGTCAGGTCCTCACAGGAACTGGTTCGTGTTAGCGCTGCTGGCCAATCGTAGGTGACCTTGGTGGAGCCAGCATCAATTTAGTGGCATTTCCAGAGCCGGCGTGTTGGCACTGCGCTCTCCTCCCTCCATCTCTGTGCGGGCCCATCCGTGAGGAAGTGGGGAAGTCAATGTTGGTTCTGTCTGCCACCCTGTTTTGCTTGGCCTGGTCATGCCAGCAAACACAGGAGACACCAATAATAAAATGGACTCCTTTATTTAGTGAGAAGAACAGGGAGACAAGGCAAAATAGGCCTCAGGAAGTCATTTACTTGGGTGGAACGGCTAAGATTTAGTGTTTGCTTTGGAAGCAGTCTGAGATACTATAGCAAACAAGCGGGTAAGACAGCTTTTATTTAAATACTTTATGCCGTTTTGACTTTATGTACACATTACTGAAGTCACAGATGTAAAACTTAGTCGCAGTGTTTTCTACAAATGCTCAACCCTAAAGCATCACCTAAATGAATGAGAGTGATTAAAAAAATTAAATTGTGTTGGAAACAAGATACATTAATAAGGGTTAGAAAATACACACCATATCTTCATCTGTAATCTAGTTGCATTCATTTTATCTTTTGCTGTAGGGAGTGCATTTTGGGTCTATAGGCAATATAAAATAACGTAGATGAAGACACATTAGCTGTATGCAAGCTGAAGATTCAGAGGACTTAAAAGAGGCTCAGTGCATCAAGTGGAATCAGGCTGGGCAGATTCAGTGGCAGGCAATAACCATGCTTTATGTCCACTTCATTTCCCTTGCAAATCAGCCTTGCATTCTCCGAGTTTTCACAGTTCCCGGCTCTCTTTTTTTTTTTTTTCCCCGAAACATGCCCTGAGTCAGCCAGGCTCATTAAACAGGATGAGACTATTACCAGGCGAGTTATCCTGCTCCTAACAATGGGATGTGGTCAGGTGGTGGAAGCACCAGTTTCACTGGGTTCATTTCGCTTCCCCCTCATGTCCTCCGGGTCCAAGACCGCGACTCCCACTCCGTCCAATAACGCCCTTCCTCCATCAACAACGACTGTGACAGCTGGAATGTAGCACGGCCTCATCGCGGCAGTGTTAAAATTATTGTAAATTATATTTCATTTCCAATTCCTGAATATATATGCGTGTGGCGTGGGAGAGTGTGTGTGTGAGCGCGCATCTACTGTATATGTACAGCATTATGGTGGGCTGTGGTTGTACCCGATATGTGTTTATGTCCATAAATGTACAGTTCTCCTTAGACAAAGTTATTACTGCAGTGTGAAAATGTTCATTCAGTCATTCCTTCATTCACTGTGCTGATGTAACTCGGTGAAGTCCCGTCCCCCCCCAATTTCAGCTATTTACAGTAAGGCTTTCAAGAGGCCCAATCAGAAACTGTGGACAAGTTCCAGGGAAACGGGACCCAAGCACCCTGAAGAGCCTTTTTGCCTCACTTTTATTCACTCCTGTTCTTTCTCAAGAGTTCCTCCTGAAAGTATTTGGCAAACACTGGTGAAAAAAAAAAAGACTTTGAGGGAAGAAAAACAACAAGTCGTTCTTGAGCCACCCACACCCCATCTGCTGTGGTATTATCTTCTTTTATTATCTACAGATTATGTGCGCTGATATGATTTCTGCAGTTTGGTCTGGTGGTCATTGTGGTTGTTCTTGTTTTTTATGGGTTTTTTTTGTTTTCTTTTTTTTTTTTTGTTTGTGGAGCGCTGCGATATGAGACAGAGAGGGGGGGGAAAATCCTCCCCCATGTGCATCTAATCGTCCATTCAGGACCCTCTTAATGGCTTGTCAGTTCCCCTTGCCCTTCCATTTTCTGTCCAATTAATTCCTTTCTAGCTCTCCGGATAAAGGGACACAATGGGGCCCCTCCACAGCATAATGAATCATTAAAATTCAGCAGCGCGGCCCTGGCACTTGGCTTCTCCCTGGGCTGGTTAGGGACGGCTGCTTGGCATGCATGCCAGGGCCAACTTGAGCATTCTACCCACTGGACCAGAGGAGATGGGATCTCTCCTCATTCGTCTCTTGTCAGTGGTTAAACGAAAAAAATCTGAACTTTACCATTTTGGCCGGTGCGCCTATAACCGCGTCAGAAGTGTCAGCTCAAGGTCCTGTAAGGTCAGGAGGTTCTGAGAAATGGAGAAAAGCTGTTTACTGTAGCATGTTTTGTGTGTTTGTGTTTTATTTTCGACACCTGTATATTTCTTTAAAAAAATGTACTACATGAAAAACTTAGGAACTCTACAGAAAAATATACAGATATAATTTAACATATATTCTGCATTTTGTAAAACTCTGTGATAGACTTTCGCATCCACTTGATTTGAGAAACATCCAGTCGTTTAATTACTGTCACTTTGTAAAAACTGTTCAGCGGGATAAGAGCTGAGAATAATTCCCTAAAGGTCTGACTGGTCTCCTCTGACAGCTGTAGCTCACAGTACAGATGTTTGACAAGAAGGCTAATATGAACAGCTGGTATCCAGCACAAAGACAAGCCCATAAACATGCTCACATCAATTCAATTAATCCAACTTATTTATTTTTTCCACAAATTGTTTCTAAATGTATTCAAGAACAAATGTGAACATGCTGAAACTAAACACAGATGCAAATAAGAATGACAAAGGCGAATATCAAGAAAAAGTATCTTTTTATTTAAAAAAAAAAAAAAAAAGGCCAGCGAATGGGTTAGCTGTGCATGTGTGAATGAAACTCTAGTTAATAGAACAACAATAGTTTTCACAGCCTCTCTCAAAATTATACACCAGAATAATATACAAAATAGTTCTGTGGACAAAACCTGGAGCGCGATGCTCCGCACGTTTCTCATACAGCATCTCACAGAACATTACAAACCAAGGCTGTAAGGAATGATATCAAATTAAGAATATAATCAGGTTAACTGTAGGAGTTTCTGATGTGGATTACTGATTGTGTGCTGCCTGAAGTTTGTTAATAATTCAATTTCATATTGAAATACTGACAATAAGCATTAGAAGGCACAAAAACATTTTGCGCGAGACTGCAGCAGTGAGTTGGCACTTGATGGTTGATGAGATAAATACACACACACACACACACACTCCCCATCTCCTCCTTAAACCCAAATTACTCCTCTTTGAGTAACGGATAACGGAGTTCAAAGACCATTTTAAGTGAAGAGCTGTTTGTGTCATTTGGTGTGTATTATGTCATGGGATATGCATCTCTCTCCCAAGGAAGTGGCTCACACATACAGAAGCACTTCATCTCCCTGACACACACACACGGATGCGTGGACGCACACATGTCCATCCATGTATACAGGAGGTCCAGCTGACGTGTCACTCAGAGCGTGTGGTGTTATTTTACCCCATTTCCTTTAACCCAAGATCATGACTAATCGCAATTTGCCAAGCATAGCTTTCAGACACCTGTTCTGTCCTGTGCGGGTCCGTTGGTCCAGCTCTGTTTGCCTGGAATGGAGATGTTACTGGAAATTGGTCTTTAACGGAATGATATCAGAATTATTGTACTTGTACTGTCCTTAACTTCATTTACCTTATTTTCATTAAAAGACAAACGGTACTGTAAATAACCAAACCCACATTACATGTGTTTATCTACTTCTGAACAATAACAAAAAAAGAAACCAATAATGCATCAACATAAATACATATAAGACTTGTATGCCAAAATGACACTATAAGATTCATATGAGCCATTTAGTTAAGACTGATCCACTGATGCAAATGTGCTGCGATATAGCTCTGACCATTAATGTAAATTTTACTGCAAATTGGTCCCATGTACATTCTCCAATGTATCTGCTTCTCCATCTGCTTCGCGACAGAATTGAGCCAAGCCGTGCCTCTCCTACACAACTCGGTGGCAGGCCTTTTGCTTTACCTCAAGTGTGCACGCACGTGCAATCTTAAACTGGAAAGATGGGGGATGTACAGGATGTAGGCGTAGGCGACATTTCCTCATGGAGGAGTTTGGCTCACCAACAACACAATTTGTCTTTGTGTAAAAAGTCTGTACAAGTGTGTTTTCATCGCAACGATATAACTTTGTATAAAATCAGCAGGCACTTTTTTTTTCTTTTGTTTGTTTTACGTTCAAATGGTCACAGGTAGCCTAACTACCCCCCTACACACACTATTCCACCTGCTCTGTACTTCCTTCATTAGTAGTGCATCAATCTGAATGAGTCTCTGGTGCGAACTGACAGTTTCTTGTCCCTTTAGGGCCGAGACAGCGTGGTGTAGACAGGCTGGTCCCAGCTGGAGGCGGTGGGGCTGTGGGCAGGAGCCATGGACAGACTGTTGAGGATCGGGCTGCCGTAGGGCCGCCTGGATGAGTGGAAGTATGGGTACTGGTAGAGGCTAGAAGGGTAGCCAGAGTAAGGGTTGTAATAGTTGGAGCTCTGGATGTCAGTATAGTCACACTGGGAGCTGGAGAATGAGGCTGCAGCCGAGGCAGCTGACGTGGCCGAGGTAACACAGGCCTGGCTGCTGTAGGAGCCGTAGTCGGAGTGCGAGGGTGACCTGTGGGAGTGCTCGCTGTAGTGGCTGGGGCTCAGTTGCTCTGTTTTAATGTGGAGCCGGTGCTGGCCGACCTCACCGGCGGAGGGAGAGGAGGAGGACATGGCGCTCTTGCGGCTCCACGCCGACCCGTTGGCGCCTGCGTGACTGTATGAGGAAGTGTAAGAGCCACCAGGCGCCGGAGGCTGCCCGTGGCTGTGGTCTGAAGGCAGGGTGGAGGAGCCTGAGGCGTGGCCGTTGAGCGGGAGGTACTGGTCAAACTCGTGCACATCGAAGGTCTCCATGTTGCTGATGACATCAGTGCTGAGCTCAGAGATGTCGACATTGCTGAAGTCAATGTTTTGCCTGCTGCTGTCAACGAGACGACGGCCCTCGTGTTTCAGATCCTGCTTCACCCCGTGGTGCAGGTCTGTTTTGGGAGTAGTGGGTGGTGTAGGAGGACCGTGGGGCTGCCCTGAAAAGAAAATAACAGAAATAAAGTGTGAGGGTTAATCGCTGCAAATCCAAAAAACTATTTAAACAATTTACAGTAGCATAAAACAATTTAATCCCTAAAATAAAACTAGTTGTGTTTGATGCGTTATTTCTTGCATTAAATTTTGACAAAATACCTGCGTGTTCAGGGTGATGGTGTCCGTCGGTCATCCCTGCCAGTCCTCCCATCCCTGGTTCAGCTTTATACATGTGATGTGCCAGTTCTGCTCCTGAGTCCGAGTCACTCTGGCCTGGTTTCACATTCTTCCGTCGCCGGGGCTGGTACTTGTAGTCTGGATGGTCTTTTTTGTGCTGAACCCGAAGCCTCTCTGCTTCCTCTACAAACGGCCTCTTCTCACTTTCTGAGAGCAAACTATGGGTGGAGGGGGGGAAATATATAAAATGTTACAATTTATGGAGTCAAAATGAACAAAAAATAAAAGATAAAATTGTTAAAATGCTCCAAGCTTGTTTAGAGCTTTTTATTTGAGAACAGGTCAGAAGAAAATACCAGTTTTCTAGCTTAATTTATTCTGAATCATTTACAATAAAAACTAAAAACTTTTTGAAATTTTGTAAAATGTATATTTCCATGTAATTGCCAAAGCTGTTAACAGAATATTATTTATGAAATGATGGACTCCATGCCCAAATCTGAATGACCACAGTGTCCTTATAGGTCGCTGTGATCTTTTAATAAAATGAATTTGCACACTCTTTATTAGTGAATTTATCTTTATCATAAATATAATGTTTCCCTACCGCCACAGTTTCCCCAGAGTCTTGCTCAGTTCGGCGTTGTGCAGGTGTGGATACTGATCAGCCAGCTTTCTGCGGGCCGCCTGCGCCCAAACCATGAACGCATTCATGGGTCTCTTGACGTGAGGTTTGCTCTTCAGAGATCCGTTCCCTCTGACGGGCATGGGCACCAAGGACCAGTCGTATCCCTTGAGGACCTGAGAGACGGCGTCCCGTATGCAAGCTGGGAACCGGTCGTCATCCTCGGAGTCCAGTTTCTTGCCCAAACCGGCGAGCATGGATCCTTGGCCGTCGGAGCCCGTGGGTGAGGACGGAGCGTCGGAGTCGGACTCGTCCTGGGACATGGAGCTGTTTGTGCCCGATGGACTGCAAGGCTGGTCGCCGACACACTTGTCATGCTCCTCTGTCATTTTTAACATTATTTGTTCAGCCCCTTGGGGATGAAAAGTCCGAAAATGTAATCTCAATTTAAAAACAAAAATGAAATGTTACCACTGGGTTCAAGCGCGCAGCGAGGTGGCCGGTGCGCTTTTTACGCACGGCGCGCCACAGTAAATTCCTTCAACAGTTTCAGTCAGCACAAGTCCGTTGTTTTCCCTCTGCTTCCCTGTTTGTTTGTCTTCGTTAGTCTTGTTTTCCTAGGCTGTCATGGGAGGTGCGGTCGTCAAAGTTGTGGTCCACAATGTGAGCTGGAAGCTACACGTTACAGCAACTTGAGTGGAGTTTTAAAATCGTCACTCCACCCTCCGCCTGGCATTGGCTGCAGCAAATCACCACTTCCCCCCCATTGGTTCAGGTTTTTATGTGGGCTTCATTATTATAATGATTTTATTTTTTTTTTTTTTTCAGTCACACAGTTCTGTTTTTATTAAAGTTGCACACGTTGTGTGACAAAAAGATATTCTGCCACAGTTTTATGGTGAAAAAATATTACACTAAGAGATGACTGCTGTGTTAAAAAAAAAACGATTGCATTTCTACATTTTTTATTTTATTATATTAATATTACAGCAAATTTAAACACTTAAGTATAATTTAGATGTAGTCATAAGCCAAACAGCTATATTAGACATAACATTTGGTAACATAATTATTGAAATATAGATTATGTTTGTATAGTGTATTTCATAATCCATGCTTTCATATACACTGTTTTATTGTTGTTTATTTGTCATTTTTTATGAACACATTTTAGAATGACGGGTTATGTTTATAAAGATGCTTTGGATATGTTACTGCCAAAGAATCATAGAAATATAATAAGCTTGTTGCATGATGAAAGTAGATTTTCTTTTTTTAAAATGAAAATAATTATTACAGTTTTTGTGTGAGATGAAGATTAAGGTTTAACATTTGACTCTGGCTCCAAGTGAACTTGATCTAAACAAGAACTGACCATCAGAATAAGTTGTGGCACGCAGACAATAAAATGATTATTTGCATTCAGGTTTTTATTCTCTCAGATAACAGAGAGCAGTAGCAAGCCTTAACAGCCATACTGTACACAATGTACTCTTTTGTTGATTTAGTTAAACATGAAATGACAAATGTGTCAAAGCTCGGAACAAATACATTTTCCAGTAGGGTTGCAAAATACAGCAAATTGTCACAGGGACAGGATGATCCTCCCTCCCATTAGAACTGATGGCTGTGTTTCTGCCTTTGGGTACAAAACCATATTGAATAATTTCTCAATAATCACTAATAACCATTTAATGTTTTTTATCCATGTTCAGTGTGTGATATTAAGTCTGTCTGCGTAATCTAAAAAAAATTATCATGACCCCAAAACAAATACTCTCCCTCACTGAACCGACTTCTGACCAAAACGTACGTTTGCTCCGACAACAAAAGTTTCAAACTGTGAGAGCCCAATCGTAGCTTTGATAAATGCTCCAAATTCAGAAGAGGAAGTTCATTTGTCCCAGTGGTCTGTTTGTGATCCACAAGTCACTTCTCACCAGCAGTGAAGCAGGCTTTTTTTTTATTACACTGAAGATATAAAGGGCAGAAGAGATAAGCGGGTAGATTGAATCACAGCCTTTGTTAAAGGTGTCTTTGTATTCATGTATTGTGGGGCGATTTTTATCACCGGCCTCCCTGTGAAAAGACAAGGTATGTTTGTGCTGGACGGCAGTTTTGCTTCGTTTGATGAACACTGCAGGTGGCTGAGAGAAGAGGAGAGTGGAAAGTAATGTAGTGTGGAAAACACAGAGATTGTGGCTTTTACGTACAGTACAGAGTTAACAGCAGGAAAGGTAAAGGCTCACACAGCAAGGTAAGAAGTTTTCATTGCTCTTTAATTCATAACAGGCGTAAGAAGAAAATGCCCTTAAATTTGAATGAAACATTGTATTTAATGGCTGTCGGAGGACCATATGTCTGCCTGTAATATAAATGCGTTACACAAAATAAAATATGTTTTTTTTAAAAATAATTATTATTATTTCTTTTTTGTATTTCTATCACAAGTGATGAAATAAATGAAAGTCCTTTGGTCAGTCCCGAACCGCCTTTCTCTCCAACAGCTGCTGTCAGAGTGTTCGGTCAAGTTCTGTGTGTGTGTGTGTGTGTGTGTGTGTGTGTGTGTGTGTGTGTGTGTGAGTGTGTGTGTGAGTGTGTGTGTGAGTGTGAGAGTGTGAGAGAGAGAGAGAGAACAGACAGACAGGACAGCGGCTAGTTGTCAAACATGAATGACTCCAACTCTCGCTCCACACATGGAAAAGTATTTACTGTGTGTGTGTTTGCATTCATGCATGTGTGAGACTCATATGTGGAATTGTAGAGCTTTTTGTGAGGACTCAAAACGTGCGAACTTATTACACTGCGTTTAAACAGACATATTTTGTAATTAGACATTAGAGATTCATATTAGACATTAGACTTCATATTACACATCTACTGTATCTCACATGTTATTCTCATGGGAGTGACTCCATTCATTTGAAATGAGCCTGGTGTTAATTTTGATAATGAACTAGAACGCGCTCGAGGACAAACCTCCATTAATCTGTCAATTTGCTGCAACACACAAGACATAATTCCTGTCACTTGCACATAAATTACACTGATTTTCTGATCCTTTTTTACTTTGGATGTACAATTATTATTTTTTTTCTTTTTTGTGTCACATGTGATGCAGGAAATCCCTGTTCCCAATCACCACTGAAACTGAATCAACTGTTCCTGGCTCAAGGCTTGTCTCCCCGCTAAATTTAATGGAAATCCTTTCGTCAGGGTTGAGGTATCCTACCGACAGACACACAGACAAACAAACAAACGGATCAATATTAATCAAACCAGTGTGTCATAGTGCAGTAAGGGCTTCACTTGATCGGAATTTATTGGAGGAAATAAACACTTCATATTCGAACATTGTTCTTAAAGCTTTAGGATGATTATTGGTTGAGTCTGCCACTTTAGTGCAGGACGAAGCTGATTCAGTCACTCATCTCAGGTAAAATGACGCTGAAGATGAATTGGGATGAGTCCAGCATCGTTGGCAGCTGCCGCCGAGCCCCGCTAAGCAGCGAGACAGTGTTGGTTTCTGGGTAGAGAGCAGGAGACAGACTTAAAACAGACTCCAGCCTTCCCCTCTTCATGCCTCCCTGTATTGTGGGGAGAAACTCTGGCCAGAGTATGCGGGCTCTGGGCTCTTGATTAGAAAAGGAAGGAGAAACAGAGGAGAGGTAACCGCGCATGAACCTTAAGTGTACTAAAGAATGAAGGAAGGTTTTCATTTTCCTATTTTTGCAAGATGCATCTCAAAGGGAAGACCAGGATAAAGATTTTTTTTCCTGGGCCTTAGCAGAGCATGTTAGCCCATTTCTCCTGGGCCCTAGTCATTTCCACCCCACATGTAAATTATACTCTCTGGCTTATAATGTGCATACAAAATTAAATTACACAGTCACCCACAGGAATCTTGCCCCCTTTGGTCTCTGCTTCTGTGTTTTAATACACTTAGGCACGTTTCTTCGCTCTCGCCAAGTTATTGGACAGAGTATGTTGAGCAGATAAATTAGCATAAATTGCCACAGCATTGTGCAGTATAGAAAAGAGTTTTAGATGAAGTGTGCCTGACGAGGAGTTCAGGAGGTCATCAAAGCTCATAAGAAAAAAATGTATATTAAGTTGGATAAAAGTCAACAAAATATTACATGCGAACCATATATTCAAGATTTAAGTCCCTGTTTTTGTGCATGATGTATAAATTCTGCTCCACACGAATCCTGACAGAACTTCTACAAAATTCTCCAGACAAGGAGCAACAGCCCTAACCCTAACCCAAACAGCAGGCCTTGATTCTATTAAATAATCTCGCTGATTGCAAACTGAGTCAGTGTAAACTTGCTGTGGAGACTGGCATGCCCTCCCTCTCACCCAGACGATCCCGACCGCTGCCTAACCACATGTGGAACAAGCTCCTGGGCTGCTAACAAGCTATATTTCACCCCTGCACCACATCAACCAGACCACTTCTATCTTTGGTTTCACACACTCAGAAAGAAGGTAATTAGTGCAAAATTTACAGTTGCAGCAAATGCAACTGGAAAGGCAAGAATACAGGTTTCAGACAGAATATCTCTGAGTACAAAGTCCCTATTTTACAGCCCTGGTGAAGCTATAAGACCTGATTTTGTTACATCTTGAGGTGAAAAGAGTCAGAGGACATTCCAGCCAGGTTCACACGCACATTAAAGCAAACTCTCAGTGATGGATGTACGTACTCCTCCTCTCTGTTCCATCTCTACTCATCCCACCCCCTCTGGAAGCTGGATGGTGGATGTTTTCCATTTTGGTCTGTGGCCAAATGTATTTTCCAGGTTTTCTACTTAGTGAGGTCGAGGACCCTGGGACGTTTGACGCCACTGGTTCTAATCACAGTCCAACCCCCATGACAGCTGCTGTGTGTTAGGACCTCCCATTGACCCCTGACCCCACGCTATCCTAAATTCATTCTATTAAAACACCATAATGAGGGGTTTACTGGACCAATTGCAGGTTTTATTTAAACATGTTAGTAGATGCAGAGAGTTGGAGGGGAGGGGTGCGTTGTGAGAGGAGAAGGAAGGGAGTTTTGGGGAGATTGAAGGGGGAGTGTTTGAAACTGAAGGAAACAATTAGTCCAAAATGTCCCAGGGTGTGTTTGGCCTTCGGCCATACTCGTTTTTAATGTCAGGAGTATAAAAAGAGCTCAAGTGTTTCCAGATTATTTGCTGCGTTTTCTCCCTGACACATGACTGTTTTGTGAGGCAGCGGTTTTGCTTGTGATAGTTTTGTATGTTCACATGAACCAGAGATTATGAACAGACAGGTTTTGGAAGCTGCTGTAGTAGCAGGTCAGGAAGGATTATGTTAAGTAATTCCCCAGTTTCCCCAAGGCTCTCCTGTAAATCTTTGATGTGCAAACTGTCAGTAGGTATCTTGGTTGTGTGACTGCAGTGAGCACACATGCGGGAACGCTTTGTGTACATTTGTGAAGTGCATAATGGATTTAGCTGTTGACACACAGTTTCTGTTTGAACGTTGCCTAAAGGTAAAGTTCAGGGCGAGAACACATCGGCAAACTTTATTTAATCTTCCACGTGCAAGGAAAATGTCCCTTCCTGGTTATTTTCTTCTGACGTGACAGTGTAAACTCTAAGATGTTCAGCAGGGATGACACTTCCCATGGTGTATCTTGTCCCAGAGCTGTCCCAAGAGAAGCGTGGGTGTATGTGGGTTCCTTTTTCTTAACGCTTTCTGATCTACACCCCCCTCCTTCTGCGCTTTCTTCCCTCTCATCTTCACGGCATATGTTCTGCATAAAACTTGCGGTGTGCTCAGTCTTCCACATTGTCTCCTTTTTTGATCCTTGATTCTCATAAATCATCTCCCTAATTTGCCTGTGAATTAGATGGTGCGGGACATGTAGACATTCAGGACAGGGCTCAGGGGCAGTGAGAGAACAGAGAGCCCACCCCTTGACTTTACGGGAAATGGGAGGCCGCTCCACAAAAGCAAAAGACTATTTAGAGGACTTGTCTGGCTGCGGGGACTGTGTCTCACAGCGCTGTGATAACTGTGGTGGATTGTTTTTATTTGCCGGTAATTAAAACAAGGATAAAAATCCATTTGCACTGCTCAATTTTATGTCTTTTATATGAGCTCAAGACTGAGCGAATGTGCGCATGCACACACATATTTACACATACAAGTGTGTAGCAATTGAGCGCACACAGACCAGCACAGTATGAAACCTAAATCTCTTGTGTACAATTCATACATTACAGGATAATTTATAAGCTATTAAAATGATTATTGGTGAAGTGGATCAAATTCTCCAATTAGGCTTTCAGTGTACCAGCCAAGACTTTCAATGTTTATGAGCAGCAGTTACTCTGTCTGTCTCCAGCCTGTCTGTAACCTCTAATAGAAACGCTGCGCTTAAAAACACATCAGCACACCTGCTGCTAACTGCATGAAGAGGCCGAGTGTTGTGATCATCTGAATCAGTGGTGTAATATATTGTGCGATGTTACAGCTCTGAAATAATTTCCATGGGCCGATGTTGGTTAATTTACAGAACAATTGAAAATTGTTTAGCGCTTTAGCATTTGATAAAAGGTGATTCCCCCACAGAGTAGTTGTAAAAAGTATTGCTTCACTTTTGTGCATATTGCATACATAATGTATGCAAAATTTGCAGCTTCTTTGTTACTTTGATTACATACATTATTTTGTGGGTAGGGAGGCGAAGGAGGACTATTTGACAACCCATCCTCCTCCATAACTCTTCATACAGGCTGTTTTTAGTCAACGCGTATCCATGTACCCCTATAAACACCCATCAGGGTCTGCGTTACTGACCAGAAAAACCAGCAATGTTACATTATCCAGAGATTAGCACCAAGCACAGACACGGCCAGCCGCAGCACAGATCTGTTGTCAAAACGGCTCAAATTAAATCGTGCTGCCTGACTTGTCATCACGATGGGAATGTAGCTTAGCATTGTGCACTGTCAAATGGCAAGGGCAGCAATGCTTCATCCAGGGGTGTACAAAGGGGGGACAAAGGGTGTTAATATACAAATTATAATAATCATTTTAAAATCATGTGAGCCCTGAGAGACTGTCTATGTACAGGCCCCAGAAATCCACGCTATGCCTCTGCCACCATCTTATAGTGATATTGTAGAAACTGATTCCTTTCATTTAATTAAGTTAGCTTCAAAGTAACTTGCCAGACTTCGGCCATGTCATGAAAATAGCCACTTGAAAGAAATTCTTGACCATGAAAAGATATACCTTATGTGCTGTTATGCCTTTGACTCTTCATTTTCTTTCTGAAATATTTATACCCGTGGAAGGTGATCTTTTCTGTTTATTATTTATTATTATTATCTGATTAGTATTTCATCCTCCTCTTTAGATCGACATCTATAGCATGCTGTATGGTTTCCCCACCAACTGTCATGCAGACATCACTTGCCTCAGGCAGGGAAAGAGGGAACCACTTGTCAACCGTTTTCCACTGGTTGTCGGCACAGGGTATTTCCTGGTAATCACTTCACTATTTCCAACTGTTTGCCTCTTGCAGACACGCATAGCAACAAGATGAAAGGAGTGGATTTCGTGTTGTAGCTTTCTTCTTTATACAAAAGATTAAAAAGAACAAAAAAACCCTCAGCTCTTACAGCACTCGTGGGTAAACTAGCATGTGAACATGGATGCACGCTGAAACTCAAGCAGGTTATTTGTGATAAGTTTATTGGGTTGTTGTGGGGAGTTTTGGCTGTGACTACATGGTGGTGCACAGCTACAGGTCACATGGTGTGGGAGTCCAAGGTCACTAAAGTCACTTCCTGTTCCCTTTAAAGAGGTGCAGAGCTCTAGCTGGGGACAAAAGAGACCACGGAAGTACTTCTGTAGCACGAAGAATATAAAAGAGTCTTTTCAGTCGACCACAAAGTCTGACCTTTTCATCCGCAGTGGAATTTAGCTTTCCCTAGAAGTAGTTTGCTCTGGAGATGCAGCGCTCTCCTCTCCACCACCTTCTGCTGTGTATTCATAATAATCCTGACCAGGTTCATCGCTCCGATGTGTTATTTGCGTTGTTTCCGTTGAGTAACACTTTAACAGAGAATCCTGTGTTGCATAAACAGCCTCACCTGTCAGTGTTTAACCTCGACTGACTGGTGACTCTGTTCGGCCCCGAGGACTATCAGTGTGGAGATGAAATTACATATCTGCCAAAGATGGTCAAATCAACATCATTTGATTCCACTCACCACACTCACCTTGGATTACCTCTCTGTGTGTGCGTGAGTGTGTCCCTGTTCTCTGTTCACTTGTGATGATTCAATCACTTCCACCTTCAAAGATAGCTATTTTATTTCACTTAGGATTTTTTTTTTTAAAGCATTTCTATTCAGCCATTCTGCTTATTTTAGCCAAATTGAAGCAATATTGAGCACCCCCATCCCATGTTCCACCCACGTCTTGTGTCTACTAATGGCGGCCCCTGGGACAGCTTTGGCTACATTTAACATACTGAGCTATAGGGTCCCTCATTTAACAAGATGCTGCTTTACGGTGCTCTGCAAAACTCAACTTTCTTTTATGGATTACATGAAGAATATGACATTGCAGGTTTATTTGATTGATTACTGCATTCATGCTATAGAGCCCTGAGTTCCCTTGTTTGGTTTGAGCATTTAATTCATCATCCATAATTTGACAATGATATGACTCTCTAAAGCCAGAATATTCTTAATTGGGGACCTTGTTTATATGTTGTATTTATAGTTTTTGTTGGTGTCTCACAGACCCTTTGAGTGGCCCGTCAGTTGTCCACACATGACTCTGCGTGCTTTTTGGTAAATTGGTACCAAATTTAATCAGAACCAATGACCTCGGCCCCCCACCCGACAGCCCGTTTTTTGCTTCATGGATGCATTTATGCCCTCAAACTCAGGTATATATATTTATGATGGCAGTAAAGTGGGCTGCTGTAGTTAATCTCCTAATGACGTCTCCTTTCCTCTGCCACCAGTGAGTCTGGGATCGGGCCACAGGGACCGATAGCTGGAGACAGAATTGGCGGGTGGGGGGGTCAGGACCTTGTTTTGGGGATACAAGTAGATTCTGTAGAGCAGGGCTCAAACTAAAACTGGGTTTGTGGATGAGGGGGTGGTTTGAGATTGGGCCTTGCCTTTTTTTCTTTTTTTTTTTTTCTTGGTAGTGTTAAGTGCAAAAAATGACATGTATGTGACATGGCATATTCCTGAGGCGTGAGATCCACTGCAAGTGAGAGTGCCAGCAGGGAAATTTCACTAATGGGAAACAAATGGCCCACGTTTCTTAGCTCTTGTCACTTTCTATCTGGGAGGCAGCTTGTTGCTTTCCCTTTTTCCTTTTCTTTAGGGCATTAATTTGCAAAGACGCTTTGCATACACCTTTTAAACTGCTTATTTAAATAATATTGACTTGTCAAACCACGCAGTCTACTTTTGCATACATGCACGTGCACAGGTGTGAAGGTCATGTCATTGTATTTATGATTATAAGAGCGCCTGCTACTGTATGTAACTTTGCTTAAAGATACAGTATGATCCACTAGTGACACTGGTGCACACCAAGCAGAACAGTTACCGCCCTTTTCCTCTTTCTGTCTCCACTGTCCATCTTCCCTCCTCCTTCCTCTCTCCTCTCCTTGTTGCAGTTGTATTTGTGCGCCTTGGGAAGATTACAAAGAGGTGCTTTGTGAGGGGATGCAGCTGCTGAAATTCGACTAGATCCAGCTGAAGAGAGAAGGGAGCAGGTGGGTCAACAACGCCACCCTGCCGTTCCCAGAATATCAGGCTGCAGAGCTGTGCCTCCCTCCCCCACCCACACACACACATGAACACATATGCACACACATCCTCAGAGCACCCCTACCCCACCCCAGTGCACACACAAACAAACATTATACCATGTCAAAATAGAAACAGAGAAACACCCACAAAACAGCAATACAGCAATATGCACATGTCAAAGGACTGCCTCAGTGGAAATACTGCCCACTCAAATAAGTGTGCATCACTGGAATCATTCATACGGTGGGAGAATGTTGGCAGAAAGTTAGAAAAGCACAAATAATTATAACAACACACAAACATAGCCCTAAGCGCTGTCTCACTCAGGCCTTATACTGATACTAAGTTGCGACTTTGCAGACTTATTTTATTATTTCATTTGCAGCAGTTATAACTATAGCGGTCGACATGCTGCAGGAAGCAGAGGAAGATCCTGTCAGCTTTGTGAAGTTAAGACGTTAACAGGTCGGGGTGCTGCCAGAATGTTGGATTTCTGCATTGCAATGGGGACATTGGTAAGATGACCCTCATCCGGCTTTGTGCAGCTCAAACGGAGGTGGTAGGAGATGGAGAGTGGAAAGCAATGGAGAGAGAAGAGAGGAAGTCCTGCAGGCGAGTGTTCTTGTTCTCGTTGAGGGGGATAAGATGTCACGCCATCCACTCTGCAGGGGACGATGATGCTGGACCAATGTGACATAAAACGCACAGATGCAGATTTGCTTCATAATTCGTTTTTTTTAATTTTTTTTTTTATTTTTATTAATCCATAAATACTTGCAGACTCTGTGGAACTGTAGAAGTAGTATTGGAGTCGAAAAATGAAAAATGATGTTCCCACTTTTCTTTATCATCTCCATCTTCACCCTTAATCAGCTCCAGCTCCAGACAAGCTGCTTTTTTTTTTCCTGTGGAAACACCGACTAAAATATCAATTTTTGTATGAACTTTGCATATGTTTTCTCTCTGCCGTCATGTTCCATAAACAAGCTTTTTGATAATCTTAAAAGCAGTATGCTAATGGGATTGCAAGGGAGTTGGACTGTACGGAAAGCTGTGGGCTTTGTGAACTCGTCCCCAGCTTTCTGAAACAATGTTCCTCCTCCTGAAGTCTCTCTGTATCCTTGATGAGTGTTTTGACGCACATCGCTGCCTCCCCCACACCTCGGTGCACCCACCTCCCCCTTCATGTGAGCAATAATTCAGGCACATTGATAATAAGTCCTTCTGTCCTACCCTGAAAATGCATGAATGTCATTTCATACACACCATGCCCCACAGGGCTGTACCCTGAAAGAGCCCACTGTCCCACACACTTAGTATTCTGGCCTTGAGATGCTCGCAGACATCCCGAACACTAGTTCTGCGAGCAAGCAGCCCTGACCAACAGTCCCGAGTTGTACAGTATGTTTTCTCTTTTTCTCCAGCAAATATCAGCAACCTCCATCAGTGTTTCATCAGGAACATTCATTTATGAGCCTTCTGATATTTCTGCTTTCATATGGGACTTTCTGTGCATGTATGCAGTGTTTTTTATTTCTCTCTTTACAGCAAATGAAATTCATAGTTCTCATTATTATTTTGATTCTGTTGCGCTTTTATAGCATAGCACGTGTCCATTTTCTCTGTACTTTTTTCCCATCTAGCTGATTCTTTTCTGTCTGGGAAAGTTTAAAAAAAAAAAGTACATCCACTGGCAATATGTCACCAGAATCATCCATTTCTTCCATCATTTCTGAATGACTTCAATTCTTTTCATGGGTCAGTGGTTCTCCGCTATTCATGGAGCTGCAGCTTTGTTGAGACACTGAGTTCAGTAATGTCAGTTCCTTCACTGCTCTGTCGCTCGCACCCCTGCGGCTTTCTCCCAGACAGGCTTGCTGCCCCTTGCAAGAGAGTGGAAAACGTGGCCCCCGCCCCTTCACGCAGCGCTCGGGGTTATTGTTCATTTTCTTATCAGTCAGCCTGGTTCATCCGAGCTGGCGGAAAAGGCGCATTCTGGGTTCCTCACTCACTCAGATTACAGTTTATGTGGAAGTGTGAGAGAGATCATCATTAGAAGGTGGATCTCAGAAAATACAGACTTCCAGCCATCTGGAGCTCCATCGCTCCACATGTTTTAGAGAGTGGGAAGCTGCAAGAACGTGTCACTGGTCTACATCAAATCACTAAATATTTCATCAACTCTGTGCTCACTCGTGGGTGTGTGGAAGTTATTGTTTGAGTGGTTTTCTTTTTTTTTCTTCTTCTTCTTGTGGCCAATTACTCTCCCATCACTGTCATTTACATTCATTTACATCAATTCATTTGTCATGTAAGATTTGTCTAAGCCCCACAATCTGTGTCCAACTCACATTTCTGAAGTTTGACTGAATGAAGCCATATGTTTGTTGATATGGCGCTGATGAGATGCTTTCGCCTTAGTGCTGTGTCGTCTGGGCAGCTGCAGAAGATGCGCCACATCTCACCTCTCCTCCATATCTTCGCTGCGAGAGTAATGGCCTCCACATTGCCCAGTGAAGCGTCATGCCTGATTGCCGCCATTCTCACATCTGCTTCCTGGAACAGCGGCGGGGAAGTCTCCAAAGAGCTCCCAGCGGAGTGTGGGGCATGTGTGCTTGCATATGAGGCGAGAGCTTGAGACGCGGGGCTTGCCGGCGTGGTTTATTTTCAAAGGGTAGCGCTGAGGATGTGTTGAGAGGTTGAGGAGTTGAGAGAGCTCTCTGCGCTCTGGTTTGAGTTTCACCTCCCTGGGACACAGCTGGGGGGTTGGGGTTAGGAGCTGGGGGGAGGAGGGGAAGGGGGGCAACAAGGATTTGTGTTTAGACAACAGCGCAAACAAGGCAAAATATTATTTTCTCTGTATGTGCGTGCATGTGTGTAATAGAGAGAGAAAGAGAAGATAGAAAGTGTACAACTTTCCATTTATGATCCTATTATATTTACAGGAAATAGTTACCTAATTCTTGTTCGTCTTTTTGTGACTCTCTACACTTAAGTCTCATGTGAGAAAAAACACAAAACATGCAAACAACCAAACTGAATACCATCAGAACAGGGAAGTGCCGGTGCCAGCAAACTGTCATATCTGCTGTGTTCATTTCCCTATTTTTCAGCAGCCAAAGCAACATGTGTGGCGATAGGCATCGCTCCAAGTGGGCCACTTTGCATTTAAAAAAAGGCCCAGGCCACATGAAAAATGCACAGAGCTGAACTGAACACATTTGGTTATTCAAAGCTTACCACTCTCTCTTTTCTGGCCTACATCATGCAGCATGTTTTCCAGCTGCCACGACAAACTGGGAAGTTTTGAATGCAAAATAAGATGCAAAAGTGAACATTTGCATCAACGGGACAGTTTCAGTGGCAGAGGTACCAGACCTCACTTGGTCACTCTTTACCCTGGGATTATTAAAGTGGAGGCTCGAAGCAATTCTGAGCCACTGAGGCATGCCCTCCCTTTAAACTGTAACCATATTGTATCATGCAGATACACTGAGGCAACATGTAAAACAGACCTGTCATCAACTCGAGCAAATGTTCTCTCTATAGAAGCATCCAGTTTAAAGTCCTTGTTAGCGTAATCACTTTTGAAAAGCAAGTAATGATAGCAAGCAGGGAAAATTGTTGACTAAAATGTCTGATAATAAATACTGTAAATACATGAAAGATTAAATTTGAGGTCTCTTTTATTGACTGGTGTTCATGCAGAACATGAAGATATAGTAACCAGATGCAATTTTTCATTGAAGTTGTCAGGAACCTGCAATATGTAGGAGCATGTCCTTGCTTGTCCAACTGAATCTCCTCTGCATACATAATGCTATCCATCTGAAAGTGTGTTGCATGCTCACTAAACACCAGAGTTGGATGGCATCTCTGCTTTCTTGTTGTCATTATCTGGCACTCAGCACTATCACCCCTTCTGGTTACAATCAGTAAGATTATTTTGCCTCACTTTAATTTCTCAGCTATAAAACTCCTTTTTTACACCCACCTCCCCAGTAAGCAGTGTCACACTATACTGTACATCTAGAATGCAAATAGGAAAGCAGACAGACGGCATGTCTGGATTTTTTTTTTTTTTTAATGATTCTTATGGCTTCACTGCATTTGCTGCATTGTGTGGCCTGCCAAACACTGTGGCTGCCACAGTGCTGCTGCTGCTGCTGCTGCTGCCGGTGTTTTTTCGATCAGACTGGTGTGGACCTGGGAAGCGGTGCATGTGCCACAGTGGAATTCAGGTGCCAAGAATATAATTTTCTTAAGTGCTTACAACTGTAAAAACCAAAGTTGATTCCCTGAGACTGAAAGTAATTACAGGCCATTTAAATGGGAGAAAAAGGCGAGTTTAGTTTTCTCAGAACTCAAGAAACATAATGTGGTCTGTCTAATATCTGTTTTATTTGAATGTTTTAACGTTAAAGTTGGTCATTTATATTGGCCGCGCGTGATTCCTCTGGAGGAAATGCCACTGGCTGTGGTTAACCCAAAGATTAAGAATTGTGGAAGATATATTGGGCTTTCATATCAATGCTAATACACAGAAACATCATCTGGAATGAAATGGACAGTAATTTCTAGTCTCTAACATCAACATGTTGCCTAATTATCCTTCCACCTACATTACTGGCTACGTATGATTGACTGTCTATCCATATGCTTGTCTGCATGAATGCCTAGCTGCTGGTTTGTCTTCGCAGAGAGACGAACTTGGCCGAGGGATGCGCCAAGTGTATCCTGTATGTGTTGTGGCGGAGCAGGGGGGCTTCACTTGGCCTGTGAGAGCGTGACGGTGCACCTGTCAGAGAGGAAGGCCTGGCTAATCACTGTAAGCTGGCCGCAGAGTGAACATGTGTGCCGGGGAGACCCTTAGGCCAGGAAGGGGGAGGAGGGGAGGGCACGCCTGACCCAAATTGCTTCAATAAAAAAAAGGAGGCTGCGGATGGAGAATTCCCCAGATTATTCCCCCACCTTCTCGCTGCTCTCACCGCTCCTTGGTTCTTCCCCTTTCCCTCACACTCCTCTCATCTTCGGACATCAGAACATTTTCTCTGTTTTCATTGTTAAATCATCCGGCTGTTGACATAGTGATCGCATCCTCGCTCATATTTGCTGACTCATCACTTCTGTGAAACCCGCCTTCCTGGGAATATCTGGCCTGCCATTGGCTCCCTCAGGTCTGATAGCGTAGAGGCTATTTTGCCGTTCTCTCTCTCTCTCCCTCCATGTTGAGTCATTCGCTGGGAAAGGCAAATCAGCTCTCCGCCGAGATTCCAGAGAACACACTCTCCGGTTCTGTTGACGAAGGGTGAGGTTCTTCTTCTCCTCACCTCTCGAGGCAGGACCACACAGCGTGTGAAAATCTGGCCCGCAGACACACCTCGGTTTCCATGTGTAATAAAACATACATGCTTGTTTTCCCACAACAAATTGTTTCACACCGCAGTTGAGAGATGCACAATCCTCCTCGCTCTGCTGCAGGAACAACTCCGGCTTGGTTGTGTTTGCGCATAACTCTGGAACCGGGTAATAATTGAGCGTGGTCTGCAGTGGCGCAGTCTAAACAACTGAAAGCAAACACATTTGTCCGGGGTTCAGCAGCATTAGTACGTCCGCTCAGTCTGCCAAGTCGAAGGAAAGTTTTCAATTAACGTCAGATGTGGATGTTGAAAGTGTACCTGAGTTTTGCTTATCCTCCCGAATGCTTGTTCGTCTTAGTTTTACATGCTTTTTGATTAATCGTCAGTTCCTGGAAGACTCTGGAGCCATAGTGTTCCGAGTTGGCCCGTCAGACCCAGATTTGATGCAGTAAACTCCCTTTGTGTTTGCATGTGTCTGGTATGACTAATTGCCTTTGGCCGGCATATCGAAATGCTTCAAGTTTGTCAGTAATCATTTGAACCGACCGCCGTGACATTCCTCGAGAAGTCAAACTCTCGATTTCATCGCACTAATGCCTCCACATTTTCCACATCGTTCATTTCCATCAGAGGGCTCCGACTGCCAAAGCGGCCTAATTTCTCCTCCATGGCAAATAAATAATCTTATATAATAGAATAAAAGTACATAATAAAAATAATAGATCTTCAGTGTTTTAGGACAAACTGAAAAGCCAACTTTTCTAATAAGGCGGCAGAAAGTACTGTCCATTCTTCATGCTTTAAAATAATCTTTAAATCTTAAAATAATGATCCTCACTTTCACTCCAGATCTTCTTTCAAGCACGCACACTTCAAGTGCACTGGAGCTGATAAATGGTGATAATGAGCGGAAGATATGTCATCTAATAATGTTTCATAGAATTTATTAGTATTGAACGATTTAGCTACTGTGGTATAACACTGTGCAGTGATGGTCGTTTCAGTGAAGCCGTGTTATGCTCACAAGTTAACACCTTCCTATAAATCTGAAAAATGGGATCTTTTGTGGAGACTAATCTGTTACGAAAAGCCATCAAGAGGAGTTTTTGGGTCCCAAGTGTAAAGTCAGTAACCGATCTTTTCAACAGATCCCTCCTAAACATTGGAAGCCGCACTGGGCATTAAACATGCAGAGAAGTGCTCGCTGTCTACAGCTTGTCAATGTGCTTCCACTTATATCCTCCACCACCTCCTCCCTCCCTCTCTCTCTTGTCTTTCTCTCCTCTCCCTCTATCTCTTCTCACCCTCTCTCTCCTCCTCCGGGGAAGAGTTTGAAGTGGCGTTTCTTGAGCTTTGTTTCCTAAATGGGCTGGTTTTGTTGTGTCTAGTGTCTGGGCTTTGGCAGGGCCTGGATGCTGGGCTGAAACTTAATCTAATGCTGCGCTCGCCACACCGCAAGAGGTGGTTTTTGGGATCCTCTTAGTGGCTTCTGGCTGCTTTATTCTGGACTCTACAGGCTCCCTACTAAGGGCAATGGCTTCCCTTCATGGGAACATGGTTTGTTGCCTGCCACTACCCCCTTTGTATAACTATTTCTGAAACCTATAGCTTACCAATATATGATACTTTTGGTTTAAAATGGTTAGACAGCATACTAATATTTAATTCAGTGTAATTGCAGCGGCAAAAAAAAAGATGGTTGGAACTATATATATAACTAATATATAATATTATTAATAAAGCATTTCAATTTGCTGATTTTCTTGAAATCGGATACAACAAAACTTATTGACATTCTTAAGGGTGTATTGTAAGGATAAAAGATGTTAAGATTTCAAGATACAATTCAGTTTATTGCTTTCTGGCTGTCCAGGACTTTGTTGTTTTGTTCTTCATGACCACTGGTCACATCATCGGTTACAATGATTCCCCGAATTTAGGAGGTGGTCTGAGACATTTCCTGTAGATGTTTTTTTCCCCTGTTTGAAAACTGACGACATTCAACTATATGACAAACTCCTTACAGCTGTCTTTCAAGACTCCAAGGTCCAAGGAGTGTTGAAGTTTGATGAAAAAAAAAAAAGATTTTCAGGATGTGGCATCCCTTATCAGCATCTGAAACAGACAGTGCTGCTGTAGCGGTTGCTGCTACTGTAGTGTACTTTCTTTGTCTACCTGTTCGGCCTCAGCACACACACACACACATACACACACACACGCATTCACACACATGCACACACATGCACACACAGACATGCACACAGAGTACCATGGGTCCCCTGGCCTGGCTAGGCTGTGGGTAGCTTGTAACCCAAGTGTTTTATTAGCAACTGGTCCAACACGGCTAATTGCTTCCTGAGGGAGCCGCCTCCCTTCGGTCCGTGACTGATTAACGGCCCACATTATGTGTCTCGACAACTTTGACAATCTTTTTTTTTTTTTCCCTTTTGGTCACAAAACTTTTTATTACACTGCACTGCCACAAATCTCCAGTGTAAATCTCCTCTAGAACCACTTTTTCATTGTGAGGCAGTTAAAGCATTCTGAACCCCTTTTTTCAGTAATTAATGTTTATTAATATGATTTAATGATTTTTCTAAATAGGGTGGTTTTAATACTCACTTACTGGTATGGTTTGTGACATTATTGTCTTAGTCATCTGTTTTAGCTTTGCAGCATGTGAAACATATAATTGATATTTCCAAATGACTTTAAAAAAAATACGTTTTTCCACAGTGGAGATGATGAAATGCTTGAATATTTTGTTAGCTTGTTTCTGTCATTCCATTATCATCTGTCAGTTTCTTTACACCGTCTTGTAAATATTATTGAAATTATTATTGTTGAAAATGACTTCAGTTTTTAGTATTCTTTGTGACGATTGCTTTGTTTGGGGAGTTTTCATATGGTCTATAAATATTAACGCTCGATGTATGTTTCTTGTTTCCCAAACAAATCTGGGTCATTCAGATTCAATAGAAGTTGTTTTCTGGTCGTAATCATATTTGCCGCTTATTTCTCTCACAGACCTTTTATCTTGCTTTTCTGAATTTAATTATTTTCCAACTTTAAAACCACTTGTTCAAACCCATTAGGTTCAACAGATTTTATGTTGTCTTCCCCTTTCCAGTGTGCGTATTCGTGCGTGGGCAGACTCCCGTCACATACATGCAATGCACATGATGTAAGCATACGATAACGGACTAAAACCAGGCATCATCTGGTTTTTGACCTGTTAAGTCCCAAAAGGAAAATACTGAATATATGAACAGGGGACATCTGAGTGGGTGGACATCAGCTCTGTGGCTGCTGAGAATCCCTTCATTTATTTACTCTCTTTTTCGGGGCCGATGTTTATGTAAAACGCATCTTTTCATCCTGTCGAAAACTTTGTTCTTGAGAATCTTAATTACATATGCCGAATCTTTGTTCATGAAAAGCAGTCACTGGTTTCCGGGCTCTTCTCGTTGCATGCTCTTGTCTCATACGTGTCTTTGATGATGCCATTGGGAGCTATGAGCAGATGGGTTTCAAAAGGCTGCTTTCCCAAACAGGATATAGATCATGTGTAGGCCCGGCACTCTCTGGAGCAGGGATCAAATGGTATTCTTCCACCCCCCACTGCTCCCTCCATCTCTGCAGGGTGGGGTCCGGACGGATGGCCTGAGGAAGAGGAGGTGATCCTCAAGTGTGTTTCAAGGTCACATTGTCACACGTGCTGCATCCTCATTACTTCCTGTGAATCATCTGGATGTCATTACAGTTCCAGTTCATTTATACACTTCTGATAATTGAATCGAATCCACAGTCTCTCTGTCTTGGGGTTGTTTTAAAGCAGAATCACGTGTCCTCGTAGTCAAATCAATCTTTTTCTGTCGCTCTGCACCTCAGTTTGACCCCTGGATACAGCACTCTTTAATTACTGTCACAGTTGCATATATAATGGTGGATCAGGGCCCTGAAACCATGTTCAAGCAAACTGCGGTAAAAAAATGCATACTTCTGGTTTGGACTTGGAATAACCCCTCCTGTGTCGTTTCTCAGAAGTCCAGAGCCGACGTCAAGCACGGAAATCTATTATTGACATGGATTTGTTTTGTACCGTTTCTTTTCACCATTATTCTTCCACAAACGTGTCAGAATCGGGGACATCTGTCTCAGAGCCGACTCATCTGATGGATCTGTCCTTTGCAGCACACTCACACGTGTTTCGGCGTATGCACAGCTGCTTTTGAACGGAAGACAACGGCCCCAGAGTTGGCACCGACATCAGGGGACAATGGCGCAGGCGAGACGACTCAATTGGCCCGGACAGATCCTCTTGCCCAGCGTGGTCGAAAGTGGGCAAAGAAGCTGGAGCGAGGTTGATGGGAGGGCCGCGGGGGCCGGAGGAAGGAGGAGTCATTTTCGCATTAGCAGAATCACATTTTGAGAAAGATGTAGCATTCCAGGACCTCTTTATTTGATTAGCTGTAATGTCATAAATGCAAGAATGTACTCTGATAAATGGCAAAAGTAGCTGATGAATTAGTTATTCCCGTCAGCAAATACCCACGCTAGCTGGCCCTCCCCGTCCTCGTCCCACGGGCCACATTGCCTCCTCAATCTGCAATATGGAGCATAATTATACTAATTTCTCTCAATTGCATTAGCGAGGGCCTGGAGAAAAGAAAGGCTGTCTTTCTAAGCAGGAGCCTTGACTATGCAGTCAGCCTCTCCGCACCTCAGAGAGCAAGTACAGGGGGAGGCAACATGACCCCTGCTCACCCCCCCCCCCACCCCTCCTTGTTTGACTGTGCTTCTCTCTCCTCCTTCGTTCCCTCCGGCTCTTGTCCCCCCTTTCTCATTCCATATTTTCCTCCCACACCGATTACTTCATCCGATGCGAACTGAAACCCACAGAAAACAGCGAAGGGCGTCCGGTGCTCGTCGAACCTGAAAATATCACCTTTTTGTTTCTGTTTTACTTTTTCGACCCTTTCTTTGAGGGTGAAATGAACATGACCATGCATGTTCTGGCTTCCCGTTTGTATGGCACAAGGGACTTCTAATATTCCTTTTAACCTGTGCTGAAATGATCCCAGACTTTATTGTATACCAATCCCAACAAATGGCAGCTTTAAGGACTGATTAGATTTCGGACATTCAGGGGATCTTGTTAAATAAAAGTCAAATAAACTAACAGAGCCAAAAGCTTCCAAAAACTTTTGCCATGTTGCCGGACAATATCTTACTAAATAAGCATCTTGGTTGTGTAATACAGACACTTACTGCTGCGTATATCACCCAGTACAACTGCTCCTTCTGTGTTTTCTTGCAGTCCTTCATGACCAGGTCACATCAGACTGGCCCGGTGGATGAGGGACTCTGGGGGACTGCAGGGTGCTGGTAGTGGGAGCACGGCCGGGGTTATGAAAGACGCCATTGTCCTGCCTGGCTCGCCAACATAGAAAATGAATAAATCAAAGAGGAGAGATCAAGAGTGGAGGAGAGAAGGGGATGGAGGGAAGGAGGAGGAGGGGAAGGGGAAGGGGGGGCTGCAGCACTATCTGACATCTGCATTTTTAAACTGGGCATTGAGCTCCGGAGGAATGTTATCATCCACCCTCAACTTCAACTTCAATGGTTGGAGAATTTTGCATTGAATTATAGCGTGAACTGACCCTCTGATCGCGTCCACATCTCCTCTCTGGCCCTGCAATCCTTCCTCAATTATGCAGTTTTTGCAGATCCATTCCTCATCTAGCTGTTCTCTTAGAAATTCTTGTTTTTTGTCTCGCAGTACGTGCGTCTTGTCACGCAGTTCGCCTCCCTGGATAGTCGAGCTGGCTATTTTTGCTTCCTTCGCAGGCTGTTACAGTGATTGTCTCTATTTCTGTTGATTTGATTCAGGGGTTTGCTTTCAATTTTTTGCCTCAAACAGCACTTGTCTTTGATGTTTCATAATTTGGTTTAGGTGGGATTTACAGTGAATCTGGTTTACAAATTAGCGCTACAACCCAAAATAGGTGGTCTTTTCATTGGATTAAACAGGACATGGATTCATTCTCTGAAAATTCGGCTAATAGAATCATCAGAAATTGACTGCCACAATATGACTGCAATGAATGGGACTTTCCTGTCAAATGATCAAAGGAGTCACCGTGGATAGTTTCTTTATCAGAATCAAGGTGCCCGTGTGGCTTCAGTGCTGTCTTTATAGACATTTTCTATCACCATGAAGATGAAAAGGTGTTAATTAACCTACCTGATAGGTCACGAAAGTGTTAAAACTTGGCGTATCAGTAAATATTCACAAGGTACACAATGACAAGGTATTCATTTTTTCAGTTTTCTACTAGAATATCTGATATTCCAATACAACATCTGCTTGTTGTGATTACAGCACTCTGCTAAGGAAAGATCGTGGTCTTGGTTTATAGCAGAAAAAACCCTCAATGACTTCAAGCATCAGGCCCAATGTGTTTATTACTGTAACATTTAACCGAAACCACAGTCTTTCCCTAACTTTAACCAAACTTTCTTTATTGCATGAGTCTAACCACAGGCAGGATTCAGTATGTGAATCCTGGCCTCTGGTGTCAAAGTCCTGCGCTTTGTGTGCCAGCCATCCTCCCCGACCACTCACAGCAAATGCTGGTTCGACTGCGGGTGCTGCTGTGGTACATAAATGTGGTATTTTATTATCAATAACAACATTGCCTCTACTCATAATCCAGACAGTAATTATGACCTCCGCCACAATATAAAGGGGAAAACAATGCAGTAATATAGAAACCTAATTTCGAGGAGAAGCCTGGAACATTATGAATTAGCTGTGGCACATATTCAGTCATCAAGCTGACCTTTATGATATAAAAGTGTCATAAGTGGGAGAAAGTCATTGTTTCCAAGTACTAAACTTTACATTTTAGTCATTACTCTCTGTTTGCTGTTGTGTGGGCTACCGAACTCGCCTTTTGCAACATGACTGGTTTTCGGAGTGATTCTTGTGATTCGTCATCAGAAAAATCAAGAGTTGATTCGCTTTTTTGAAAGCATAATTTTTAATCTTTGGGCTTGTGGAGAATATCAAGTCATTCCATTTGATGTTGCAAGTTATTTTTTTTGGTAATGCAAAGGTCAAATCAGCATCAAGTGAAGTCTGATTATGGGTTTTTAAGTCACCAGATAGTCCAAGTGATGTGACATGCCTTTACACCTCTGGGGTGTGTAAATGTAAGACACAAGTCACACAAGTGGTCGTTTTTATTTAGTTTGTTTCGGAAGATGCCTCCTCTTCATTATCTTTCCCTTTTTCACCCAACCTCATTATCGTCCATCATTAACTGAGATGCGCCAGTACTCATCATATTCATATTCAGAATCTGGTGTGGGGGCACGTGGGGTGGCTGCTCAATCAGCCTCTGCCTGACCTCTGCTCTCTTACAGCCAGTGCAGACTGGTTTATTGGGTGGATCCCAGTAACAGCAAGACAGCAGCTGGCTCTCTAATTCAGTTCAACACAGTGGCACTTTGCTGCTGCCTCCCATCCCAGGTGTGCGCGTTGTGTGTGTGTGTGTGTGTGTGTGGAGAGTGTGTGCGTGTGTCTGTGCATAAATAGTGTCTGCACAATGGGCGCCCTGTGTGACCCTGTGCATCTGTGTCTGCCCGGACAAGCTCTACTGTCCTGCTCGACGCTGGGCCCTCTCTTCAGCGTTGACAACACGCTACAGGTGCCTAACACATCTGGCGCCTCACACAGCCAATCACACACACATCTGCTTGAGGCACTGATAAGTTCAATTAAGATAGGCCTCAAAGGACCAACACTAACAAAATCAGTGCGAATATAACAAATTGCTTTAGTTGCTACTTTGAGAAGTAAGAAGTTTTTTTTTTTTTTTTCTTTACAGGGCCACAAACGCATTCATTATTTGACCAGGCCACAAGTTCATGACCAGACTTCCAGTCGTTAATGAAAGTCTGTGTCTGGGGTGGGATTCTGAACAGTCATGACACTGTTTTTTCATCTAACACACTCCCCCCCCCCCAACATCTTTCAGTACCAAACACATCGTGCACATAATCAATGCTCTGTCCCACAGCAACCTCTGTTTGCTAACTCTGGACAAGCAAAGAAAGTTTGGTTGAAAGGAGCCATTTATGGAGGTTTTTGTAAGCTAAAAGAACATTTGCAATTCATTCAGCAACTTCTGAAACACAGGGCCACTCTGCAGTTGCAGTTGTTCACTTGTGCTTCTGTCTGCAGCTTGCTAGTGATCCCAGTTTAGCTGCTAATTGGAATACAAGACATTTGCTGAGCACAACCAGGAATATAAAACAAACTCCAGCCTTGAGTATGAACTATGCTATGCAAATAAATCATGTAAGTGTCAGGGGTATGAGTGCTACCAAACAAACAAATAGTGAGATCACCAGGCTTGGTTTTCCCCACTGGCGAGCAGAGGTATGCAAATACAGCCAGGGGTTAACCAGTTAACAGGTGCACTTCCTCATTCAGCAGACTGGATATTTGCATTAGTACCTGAGGAGGAACCATCATCTCTGTCATCTGTAATACTTAGCCAAGTTTGTGGCGTGTTTGAGTCTTCCTCATTAACCTGCAAACTGAGCCTGCTAACGTGCTTTTAGCATAAATGCTCGCAAAGAAACTCGACGTCATGTTTTTATGATTGGCGCCCATAAGAACACCTTGAGCAAACTTTTGGTCGGTCACAGGATCTGTCTTCCTCACTGAGCTTGATTTCCTCCCAGAGTGTGTGAGAGCTGTGCACGAGCGTATGCTTGTATGTGTGTTATTACAGCTCTAGGACCAGTAGGTCAGGTCACAGGACATGACAGTTGGCCAGTGGAGAGCAGCCCCGAGGCTAGTGCGAGTCCCCTCCACTCCCGCCCACCTCTCTCTCTCTCTCTGGGTGGCCTGTGTTTACGAGCTCCAGGAGCAGGTCATCACTGTGCTGAGAACACGGCTGCTGCAGGGGGACTGTTACTGGGTCAGCCCCGGAGCAGCAACCGGGAATTTTTTTTTTCCCCTCTCTATACGCATCTCTACATGTGTGCACGCTCGCTCCCGTGTGCCGGTGCGCGCGTTGATTCGGACTTCCTGTGTGCAGCGGTGCGTGGGAGCAGATGATGGGGTGAGACGACCCTTGACCCCGACCACATGTCCTGGTCTGTCGGCTGATCACCCACACTTCCGCCTGAAGGGCCCCTCTGCTCATCTCTGCTCCTCTCTCCGGGCCTCGGAAACTTCCCCACTCATCAGCGCTCCTCGTTGTAGCTCACCATCATCGTAATGTTTGTTGTTTGCATTGTTTTTCTTTTAAGTTCCTTTTTACAAGTTCAGGAGCACACTGCAGTCTGAAGTTTGAAAGATTTATATTTGTGACTACATTACTACCAACCAGATGATTAAATAGTTTCATTCAATTGACAAATTGAAAAAAAAGTTGAACTGAAATGCGTATTTTTCTCAAGGAAATATTTTTTCCCCCCCAAGAGAAGCAAACAAAACATTGACATATTATGGAAACAACATTGCTAAGAGAGGTACTGTTTACCATGATGAGTTACCACCTGGGGCATGTAGCATGCAGACAGTGATTCAGACAGTGATTTCCCCTTTTCAACAAGTCCATGAAGCAGTGGTTGTCTACCATTAACAGTTTAAGTCTGTCCCTTTACAACTTTAAACATTTGCGATCAAGTTTGTTGTTCATTCAGAAAATGAAAGCTAACAAACTAGGCTAATAAACTTCTGCCAACAATAATATATTTTATTTATACATGGCTTTTCCCGGGAAGGTCTACGCCAGGGTACTGGAGAGGAGAATTCGGCCGATAGTCGACCCTCGGATTCAGGAGGAACAATGCGGTTTTCGTCCTGGTCGTGGAACACTGGACCAGCTCTATACCCTCCACAGGGTGCTTGAGGGTTTATGGGAGTTTGCCCAACCAGTCCACATGTGCTTTGTGGATCTGGAGAAGGCATTCGACCGTGTCCCTCGTGGTATTCTGTGGGGGTGCTCCGCTGAGTATGGGGTCCGGGGAGCCTTTGCTAAGGGCTGTTCGGTCTCTGTACGACCAGAGCAGGAGCTTGGTTCGTGCATTGCCGGCAGTAAGTCAGACCTGTTCCCAGTGCATGTTGGACTCCGGCAGGGTTGCCCTTTGTCACCGGTCCTGTTCATAATCTTTATGGACAGGATTTCTAGGCGTAGCGTAGCCAGGGGCCGGAGGGAGTCCGGTTTGGGAACCACAGGATTTCATCTCTGCTTTTTGCGGATGATGTTGTCCTGATGGCTTCATCAGGCCAGGACCTTCAGCATGTACTGGAGCGGTTTGCAGCCGAGTGTGAAGCGGCTGGGATGAGAATCAGCACCTCCAAATCCGAGGCCATGGTTCTCGACCGGAAAAGGGTGGCATGCCCTCTCCAGGTGGGTGGAGAAGGTCCTGCCTCAAGTGGAGGAGTTCAAGTATCTCGGGGTCTTGTTCACGAGTGAGGGAAAGATCGAGCGTGAGATTGACAGGCGGATTGGTGCAGCGTCCGCAGTTATGCGGTCGGTGTACCGGACCGTCGTGGTGAAGAAGGAGCTGAGTCGAAAGGCGAAGCTCTCGATTTACCGGTCAATCTACGTTCCCACCCTCACCTATGGTCATGAACTTTGGGTAATGACCGAAAGGACAAGATCGCGGATACAAGCGGCCGAAATGAGTTTCCTCCGCAGGGTGGCTGGGCGCTCCCTTAGAGATAGGGTGAGAAGCTTCGGTCACTCGGGAGGAGCTCGGAGTAGAGCCGCTGCTCCTTCGCATCGAGAGGAGTCAGCTGAGGTGGCTTGGGCATCTGTTTCGGATGCCCCCTGGACGCCTCCCTAGGGAGGTGTTCCAGGCATGTCCCACCGGGAGGAGGCCTCGGGGAAGACCCAGGACACGCTGGAGAAACTATGTCTCTCGGCTGGCCTGGGAACGCCTCGGGGTCCCCCCGGAAGAGCTGGAGGAAGTGTCTGGGGTGAGGGAAGTCTGGGCATCTCTGCTCAGACTGCTGCCTCCGCGACCCGGTCCCGGACCAAGCGGATGAAGAAGAAGAATGGCTTTTCAATAGACTCAAAGATCAAAAGATGACTAAAAGCACACTGAAACAGGACAGTGCTCTGAAAAGTGACTCAGATTAGCTATTTTTATCTCTAAGATGTGTTTTTTCATTCATGTTATTTCAGCATTTGCTTGGTTCATATGAATTACATACGTACTCGTATCACAAGTCGGACAAAGCAGCAGCTAGAACATCCGGTTCTCCAGTTGTTTAACTGTCTTTGTGGTCATTGGAACTGAAATGAAATTACAAACTATTTTTAGTAGATATTGAACCAGTATAAATTCAAGCCACCTGGAGAACACAAGAGGGCCGCTGTCACTGCGGGAAAAAAACAGTAAAACTTTTTTGGTAACAGTTTTGTCCAAGTAAATACACAAGTCAAAACAAACACTAATGACATATTGATTGCTAACAAAAACTACATTTTAATTTTCTAGTTTACTTAAAAACATCACAGTCTAATTCACATTTTTTTACCAGGTGTCTGATCCTGTGCAGCCCTTTTCAAACACAATCCGCCATGACTGCCACGATCACTGGTGGCCTTTTGACCCCCAGCTTCCCTGGGAACACCACCATTCCTGTCCTCTCGCTCACACGGCAGTAGTCACCGGCCCAGGGCAAACCCACCACAAGGCTTTCTTTGACTACGCCTAATGAGAAGACTATGGTACGGGATTGTAACCAGCGTGGATAAGTTTGTTTCCTTTACTTATCAGCCTGTGAATCGGAAATTATTCAATTATATACATGTCCTCTTCCCAAGGATTATGTCCACTCGCGGTAGTGCACACTATTCTACTAATGTAGTTAAATACAGTTAAATTATATAATCACAGAGGCTGCAATTAGTGCAGTATGCCTGTCGATAAAGGGGCCAGTATGTGTGTTGGCAGAGCTCTCTCCTCCAGGATCCCAATTCCTGTAATTAAATGTAGGGGTCTGCGTTTTGGTTTATTGGATTCATTCTGACTGATTAGCCCTGGCATTGACTGATGGGTAAGACAGAGGTGGTGGTGTGTCAGTGGAGACAGAGAGGGGTCTGGCATCATGTGCCTGTATGCAGTCCCCGTTGCTGCTATTTGCCCATAAGACAGCATCCCGAGAGTCAAAGGTCAGTAAACATATAATCAGCCAGAAAGCCTCATTTCACTTTCAGCTAATGCATTTTAAACTCACAACAAACACTAAAGGCAACTTGCTTTTATTCCTAAATCAGTGGTGCTTATGTGCATGTATGTTTGCAGTGGCACTGGCTGTGTTTATTTGGTCAAGGGTGTCAGACAGATGTGTGTTACAGGTGCTATAAAAGTTGTTGCTTTGGACACGGCTCATGAACGTTATAATGACTCCGGGCTCATGTTAATCTCACTCCGCCTGGCTCCGTCTTGAGGTGCTGGCTTGTTTTTGCTGTCGGGCTGGGCTCAGGGCGAGCAGGCGAACAGAGACGACGCAGAGAGGAGCAGACAGTTCCAGCATTACGCCTACTGGCAGAGGCCGGGAAGCAGGCCAGAGAGGGAAAGAAGGAAGGATAAGGAGAAAGGAAGAAAGGGCGGAACGAGGAACGTGTTTGACACCACAAAGGTGTCGATTTGTTATCAAAGACAAACACTTTCAATCCGCAATCCTCTTTCTCTCTTTCTTTAGGTTCCGTCCCAACATTTAGCTACAGATACAGAAGATCAGAAGAGAGGATAGATTTATTGCAGAGCAGAGAATATCCCAGGAATATGCAGGATTGAAAGAGAGAAGGAGACGAAGAGTGATGGAAAGCGTGTTTTCCTCAGGGGGTGGGGGGGGTTAGTGTGTTGTGTGGAGTCCATGCTGAATATCTTATTGGCCTTTAGGGGAAAGAGGATCAGAACATTTGTGCTGGATAGAGGGAACCACATGGTCTGCACTTTATTTGCGGATGATCCTCATCTCTTTGAAGGAGCATTGTGAGTCACAGATCTCTGTCTCTTGCTGTCACACCAGTTCACTGGTGCATTCGTTTCTGCCCCAACCTGTCGCTTCTCTTTACTCTCAGGATCAGCCTGCGCTGCTGTTGTCTGTTACCAATCTCTCTGCTCATTCTTTACTCATCTTAGCTCCTTGTTCCCATTTCGATAATCTTAATAAAGTATAACACGATGAGAGCATTTGAGAAAACCTGCATTTGCTGGGCTGGAGGATGGCCAAGCTGTCAGACATGGTTCTCCTATGAGGTAGTGTGTTTGCCCAGCCAGCAGACAGGCTGAAAACTCAGGTGTAGTTTAGAACCACAGAGTTTACGAGGCGCTGCGCTGGTGTAATCCAAGTAATTGTTTATTACAGGCCTCAACCTATGTTATAAGTAATTACTTTTGGGTGCCCTTGCCCTGTAAAAATTGCTTTTGTTTCCTGTCTGGGTGCCTAACACCACAATCTAAGCCCCTCCCTCCAAAATGTATATGTTTTACTACACCTTGTGAATGATATTACATATAATTGTGTTTTTTTCTGTGAGCAGCGCAGTTGTAAAATACATGCAGATGCTATTAAGGATCATTAGAGCTTTGATGGTGCAGAGCTATTCCTCAGTGACACTCCATCGCCTGTGCCCATAAAACTCTCAGTGCCGAGCCAGTGAGGGAGGATTTTAAATGTGGCACAGTGCTCTAATAGCCACTTCCTTAATCAGACGGCTGGACAAATTGTAATCATTAGCACTGTAGTGAGCAGTGTGCATGACATGGGTCTCCAAACTCATTAGAGCGAGTTAGCTGGAGTAGGGAGAGAGTGACGGAGGAAGAGGAGGAAGGGAGCGAGGAGGAGGGCGCTGTCACACACTCACCTGGGTCTGTTTGCAATCAGGCAGCCGCTTCAATTAGGGCCCAACTGAGCGCCGCGCCAGCTTGCACCAGCGAGGCTTGCGTCACCCACAACCACACGCGGCTCCTCCGACATACGTATGTGAACACGCACAGAGGGACGTGTGCGCAGTAACCCACACAAACTGTGATTACAGTTACAACAGTCACACAGGCACACACGTGCTGAGCGGGGAGCAGAAACTGCTCACACTCTGTGTTCACTCCATCAGCTTTGTTGTCCTCCTGTGCCATGAGAAGCTTTTCACTGACTGCAGCAAAAGGCAAGAAGCTGTCAGAGCAGTGGTACCTGTAAATCCTTTGGCTTCGTTCTCATTTGTATATCTGTCACTTTACTCTGATGCATCATTTTTCAGCTTTGAGGCAAGTTTATCATCTGTTACTGTTTAATGTTCTCGAAATAACAAATAGATAGTCAGGAAACATTAAATACTGAGATTGTCTCGAGTCAACCTGCCTTTCATTGTGAGAAGCCAAAAATCGAAAACATATGCAGACCGACACGTACGTGAGCGCACACACAGAGGGTAATCTCCCCGCGCACCAGCACACAAACCGCGGAGACGACTACAAGTACGCAAAAGCGCAGAGACCCACGTGTGCACGGCCACACAGCTGCACATGCTCGAGCAAAGCTAGCATCTGTCCACAAAACATCCGTCAGTGCCTCCACATCTGTGCACTCCAGCTCAAGCCTTTTGCTCCGGCCCCCACACCCAACACACGTTCCCCTCAACTGGGTTTGGCCTCGTGCCACCCTCCCTCAGTCCTCCAGCTGAGTGATACACACGTAACCTCAGACAGCTATAGAGTCCCTCAGCCTATTTAAAGTATTCCTGAAGGGAATGCGATACTGTAGGTTTTTTATTTGAAAGGTCTTTTTTGATTGAGAGGGAGCTGTGGCACACTTACCATAATGGCACTTTTAATGGCCCTAATGTGGAATGTCTTTTCACGGTAACACATGTTCAAAGCTTTTCTGGCATGCTCACTGAAGCAGCAAATGCGGCCCAGCACACTATCCGTCATCTGTCCAAAACGTGACTTTTCTTTGTAACTTCTTCATGGGGTGGCATTAGCTGAAGGACACTGCTGACGCTGGCCGATGAAAGCATTGCTTACAGACAGTGACTGACACAACATATGCCATCGTAGGGTCATTTTAAAAGAAATGCTTTCACTGTAATGTGGCTCGATTTTGGTTTTCCTTTCCAGGAGAGAGTCATGTCTTTTTAAAATGTTCCTGTCGTGGGTTTGACGGAGACTGAGTTCCAACCCTGTGATGATGTTGTTGTCTTGGCGTCTTCAATGACAGCATCATCCACCCCCGCCCCCACCACCTTCACCCCTAACTTACCCCTGCCCCGAGGTCATTAGTCATAAGTATGTAGGGAGGGGAGGGAGCATTGTGAACAGAGGGGACGGTGCAGAATGGATCCTATTGTTTGCCCCATAGGCCAGAGGGTGCTGTCTCACCCGGGGAAGCATCGCCATTTGGACTGTATCTTGCTTGCAGCCAAGTGTGTGTTCTTGGGTGTCCTTGTGCGCGTATGTCTATTTTTCTGCAAGCGCGCGTGTGTGTGTGAGTGTGTGTTAGTCTGCAAGTGCATCGTACGTGTTAGTGCGTGTCTACACAGACGTATTACCACGCTGCAACAACTGCTCTTTTTTTTTTTTTTTGTTCGCTTCCATTTAGCATGTGACATGACGAAGCCTGACACCACCACATGAGCATGCGAAGCTCGTCACAAGCTAATTTGTTAACTTGTTGTCTTCTATCACATATCATCACTGTAGCCTCTAAAGGTATTTCCATATGTGGGCCTCTGTGCGCGGCCCTGCATACATGTGTGGGTTGGTGGGTGGGTGCATACACCAGAGACGGCTTGTACTAATCTGTATTTATGTACATGTGGTCAAAGTAATATAGATTACCATAATCATATCTGACCGTGACATGACATAGATTTCCGGCCAGCTCTCTTTCATACATCCCAGCAAACCCGTTCCTCTTTGACTCTCCTTTGAACTGGTCCCAGATTATTAAGGGCCCATCCAGTGAGGGAGCACACCTTGTTTCAGGAGACCTCAGCCAAGGGGAAAATCAGTCTTTAATAACTATGTAAGGGAAAAGACTCACCCTGCCAAAATGGCAGCCGCCCTGTACACTGTTCAGTTGGCAAAGCAACAGCCAGAGAAGGAGGGATGGGACTGGAATCCAAGCAAAAGTAAGAGTGATTTTCTCCCAGACCTCCTGTTGCAGAGAGACAGCATGTAAGAACGTGAGGAGAGGAGTGTGAAGAGGCTTAACTGAACCATCACATTCTTTCTCATTATCCTCCTGTCATGCATTGTGCTTGTTAAAAAAAAAAAAAAAAAAAATGAAGCATTTCTCTGCGTTTATATTGAGACAAACCATCTGTACGGTTTAAATTCTCTTTACTTTATCTCGACCTCAGCAGTGTGGGAAAAAAAAAAAGAAAAGTGAAACGTTCGATTTACCAACTGCTACGGCCGGCGAGTGGTTCCATTCACACTGTGACCCAGACCTATCTCTGTATGCTTGCCCTTTCCTTGCTGTGCTTTACAGGGTGTTAGCAGCCGTGTGTTTTGGTGTAAGCTGAGTCTTGAGTCTGAGCAGAGTGGAGCTTGGTAGGGAGGAGGCTCCCGTCAGTGTTGGAAACCACAGCACCACCGGCGCCAACTCCAATGAGACATGAGTTATAGCTCCGGCTTCCCCGAAATCAAATAAATAATCTCCCCTTTATTTATTTACTCAGGCTCTCATCATGATTTGCAGCCTCTCAATTATCCTATATGGGTTAAAGGCCTCGCTTGTGCTCTTGTCACGCTTTGCTTTTCCCACATGTGTGCATACCCGCACATCACCGCTGCTTTTCAGACACACACCTGTCACCTGGTTTTCCATTTTATTTCAGTCTGGAGATTTCATCATTAAGTAATTGCAGCAGGGCTGTAATGGCGTAAAAATCATTGTCAGAACATTTATGCAGCGCCAGGGTCCGCCGTTCCTGCTCCCCAGCACCGACAGGAGCAAAAACATTCAGCCGGCATACCTATAAACACACACACACACACTCGAAATGAGCCTTTGGTAGCAACAGTGTTACAGCTATCAGAGCCTCTTGGCCATGTGTTGAGTGCAATAATGGTAAAGGCAACGACAGTCTCAGCCCATACTCTCAATTAGGCTCCCCAAGTGCTAGGTGTGGAAAGGTGTCTGGCAATGCGCCTGACCGCAGCACTCAAAGAGCACTTTGTCTGCGTACCTCACACCCACCGTACCTGCTCATGTTGTGGAAACAGCCCAACGTTGTCACACAGTTGATTTCATAAAATTGGATCCCCAAAATGAGACTTCTAGTGTTTCAGGGGCTCAAAAGTCGTAATGGAAACACATACACTCCACCACCCCCTCACTCTTCCTCTCCCCTCCCTCCCTTTTGGCTTTACAGGCATCCTTCCAGAGTGAGAATGAGCAGGGGAGACCCAGGGTAAACGGATACTTCCCCACTGTGAGCCCAGTAGTCTGGGTATGGCAAGAGTAACTCCACGTCCATCACAAGCGCATATCTAGCCACTAGCCTGGCTGTTGCTGCAGCTTACAGACTTGTTAAATGATGATTGGGAAAACAGAGACAGTCAAAAGGGAAAATAAAGGTAGCGCCAGCGGGGTTGAGGTGCTGCTGTGGTTTTGTAAGTTGGTTTTGGGATCTGTGGGAAGCCTGTTTAGTCTCCTGCAGCTCAGTCTTGCGCGTGATGTTTCAGGATACGTGTTTACAAGAGTGACATTTAATAATCACCTCAAAAACAAGCTGGATTTTTGGGATTTATGTCGATGCAAGGCAGTATGATGAGGGATTTTACTTTTTTTGTATCGAACAGCATTGGCCTATTGCTGGGAAAGCGGGAAGATGATCAAATTGCTGAAAAGGGTTGGCAGTACTGGAAAGCTGAGCTTGGAAACCATGGAGGTGGCAGCAGAGCCTACACTGCAAACTAATGTCCTGGAAAAAAAAATTGCTGACGCATTTTTAAAGGCCCAAAAGCATGAAAGGAAGTTAGGAATGGCTGCCACAGAGCATCTTCATTCATCTTGACCTCCTTCAGCGACATGAAAACTCAGCCTGATTACCCATTATTACCAGTCATTGTGGATAACATGTAGGATATATCTAGCATTCTGCATATCCGTGTGCATTCTTTGGACAGCCCACATGACAGATTCCCTATTGAATGCTCTGATAATATGGCGATATTGTGAACAGATGATACGTCATATGTGTTTTCCACACTGCTATTTTTTTCTGTACATACTGTGTACTCGCGGTCTTGGAATGATCTCCCCCATCTTGGAACAATATTTATAGCTTTCCTCTGCAACCCAGGACACTTTATGTTTATGTGCCGTTTTATTTGTGCATCAGTTTGTTTCATGTACTCTATATGGTTAATTAGTTATATATGAAGGATAATTTCATCTGTTTTAATCAGGTTTTACTATTTTAATATATTATTAGGCTTTTATGGTTTATTTTCAATTTCCTTTTTTTCTGTATTACTAATACTTACGTTAAACTAATACTAATCTCTGTATAGGAATGAAAAAGCTTTCAACTGTGAAACAGCGCAGTCAGATAGGTCTCATGGGACAGGGGTAGGGTAATGGGTGGTGGGTAAACAGGTACACGCCCTGGTGGTGTGTGTATTTGTTTACCCACAGTGTGTGTTGACACATAGATATTGCCAGGGGACTCACAGCACAGGGTGGGGTGTTAGAGGTGTGTGTGTACGTGTCCATGTGGTGTGGTGTGGTGGGTTTCCAGACTCCTTAAAGAGCACACATTGTGGTTAGCAACTGGGTGTGACAGTGACTACTTATTAATGATAGAAGGAAAATGACCCCTTAACAGCTGGCAAGGCCTTTACTGATAAATACCGGTGATTTAGGGGAGATTGCATCATGTTTTTAACATGCTCAAATCAACATAATTTCTCAATCAGTTAAATTTAAAATTGTTGCTCAGGTAAACTTCACAGATCCATTCAAGGTAGTTAAATTGGAAGGCAAGTCTGCATTAGCCACATCTCACATGAATGAGATTAGAAAGAGCAGCACTGGTTGGGACAGCCACTGACGCAAACATGGTTATAATGCGGCGACAAGTTTTGGGTGTGCTTGTTCCATAAATGGTTTTAGCTCCCGGCACAATTTGCTATCTTTTAAAATGCACTCCTCTGAAACTCAGCATAGCCAGATGACTGTTTGTCATGTGTGTGCACGCACTCATGTCCATACATCACACAGCCATCCCCAACCTCTGTCCCAAAATGATTTAGACAGGTTTGTGAGGTTGAATCTCGCGGCCTGCGACATGGAGGTTTACTTCCATAATTATGCTCCACAGGGTTATTCGTGTACTTTATGGGCCTGAACTTGTGACCTTGGATGCATCGTGGAACAATTTATGATCTCTTTTTTTCTTCCCTCTTGTACATGATAAACATCTGCAAACCTCCCCGGAGCCGACTACGATGACAACTCACAGAGAAGGAGTTAAAAAAAAAAAAAAAATGAAACAGCAGAAATCTCCCCTTCTTTCTCTACCTCCCTCGCCCCTTCCCTGTCCTCTTATCCCTCTCTTCCTCTTCACTCTAATGTGTTTCTGTAGTCCTTGGAGATGGAGGAGGGGAGGAGGGGAGGGCGGGGGGGCAAAGAAGAGGAGCGGAGGGGGGACAGATCCTGCTGCACATCTGAGGTTTATTTGGCCTCCCCCTGGGGAGTGTGGTGAAGCTCTGCATCTCAAGGAAATTGCCAGCGCTTTCTGGTCGGCTTGGCACACTCTCAAACACACTCTCACACAAACACTCACACACACGCAAGTGCAGCACACACACACACGCACGTGCTCCTCAGCTGGCTTAAGCCCCCCTGCCCCCTTTATCTTCCTCTCCTCCCTGTCACAGTGGCAAAGTTTGTCTGCTTTTCCAGCCCTCAGTGCCACAATCCCTTGTTGCGTGTTTCCGTCCAGTGCGCATGATTTCAATGTGTAACCCCTTTGTCTCGATACCAACAATGTATCCCCACTCTGGAAACCACCTATATGCTCCCTAAGGCATGTACAAATGATAATTTTGTTACCAAGCAGGCCTTAACTTGTTATGCCAAATAAGCCCTTCTGGAGTCGAGGTGAAAAGTGCTCAGTCGACTTTCAAAAATCAAACTTTCAGTAAGAAATTGGACATTTGTAAAATCTAAAAATTGCATGACATGGTGAAAGCCTTGGTAAAAACACCAACACAATAAATATATAAATACTGTACAACCACATTTACGGGCCCGTCCATTTACCTCTCTGAGCAGCAGCATTTTTTTCTCTTTTTGTTAGAGGTTAGATTTTATTTTTTACCTCACACCCAGACTCATTTTTCAACTTCATACTCAGGGCTCCATGTTAGTGAAGGCGAGGACACAGAATGATGCCACCTCACCCCTCAGGCCTTGACTTCCTCCATATCTCGCACTCACCCCCCCGACCCCCCCTCCCCAACTATTCTCCACCTGGCTGCCATTGAGGTTAACATCGGAAAGGGGGAGAAGGGGGGGAAGGGCTGAATGCAGAGGGAGACAATCACAGGCAGGTGGCTCTTCCTGCGACCCGGATGTACTTATCCCTTGATCCCCGGCAACCCCGACAGGAAGTGAGTCCCTGGCCAAGTGACCTCCCCTGGTGGCCCTTCCTGTCCCCGTGTTGCCTCGCAGGAAGGAAGGATGCGGTCTGTTGTCCTCGGGCGCCGCTCACTCGCTCTTCCCTCCTCAGCCCGACTAGAGAAACCAGATTATTGATTCCAGGCTCGTCTCTCCTCATGGCTCACTTTTTTTTTTCATCCTTCTTTTTGTCTCTTCCATTTCCCATCTACTCCTTCTTCTCTCTCTGCACCCACTTTATCCTTTCTTGACATCATTCCTTTCGTCTTTCGTCGTCTTTTCTGTGCCCCTGTGAGAAGTGAGTAAACTCTGCGGACATTGGCAAACCGCACGGTCCCCGATCCCAGTCGATTACACTCCAGGGGCTAACAAGAGCCTTGATTTATTGTTTTCATTTTATGTATGTCTGACGCTGGCTTGTTTATTTGTGTGATTGTTGTTTTATTGGTCATTTGTTTACATTAAATGTGGCAGTCATTTCATGTGGCGGAGAAATCCCAACATCAGGCTTCTGGGTTTAGTCTGTTCTCAAATGATGTACATGCACGTTGTGGATTACAGGACACCATTTGGTGGTAGTTAGGAGGAGAAGGGGACTTCCACGCAGACAGAGAAAGAGACCTCGTGAACAACATCAAACACTGCTTTTGTTTTGTCCTTCTGGCTGTAGTTTAAGAACATCAACTCAAACCAAAAGAGGTGAGAAGGTCACGAGGAACTTTTGCTAACCTCTCAGCCATTGGTTGTTAATTGTAGCGCTTAACGACCGCATTGTGCAAGAGGAGAAAAACCGGACCTCCCGCGGGGTTTCGGTGCTTATTCATGTTTTCTGTCTTGGTAACACGAGCGCACAACATCATGAACTTCACACTCTCCGTTGGATCTGATGACGCAGGCAGGGCAGGTGGTTTATTGTTCCCGGTCAACACTGTAGACACATATCGCAACATTATCGTTCACACTTTGGTCTTTTTCTGTAAATGTCCCTTAGTGGCACTACAATGTTTAAGCAGCATGATGCAGCTTTGAGCAGGCCATAGTTACAAATGATAAGAATTTCAAATCACATAGAGAGAGCACAAATGAAAACTTTGGTAATTTATATCAAGTTTTCTCAAGTTTGATTCTTCATAATTGCATTCTTTTGAATACATGCTACCAAAGTTCATATACGGTGAAAATAGAAATCTGTAAAGTTTGCAATGTTGAGAATTAAAAACATTACTCAATCCCAAACACAGCACTTGTCACTTTATACTTATCAGGTTCTGTACTGTAATTGTATTTGGCTACATGTCTTTATTGTCTTTTAACTGAGAATAAATCATTTATACCAACTGATCAAACTGTGTTTTTATGTATTTTAAACACAATTCAAGTGATTTGATTTAAAGAGAGAGAGTAGTTCATGATCTAAATGTGCATCCTTCAAGTTGCAATTTCATTTTAAACTAGACAGTTTTGATAAAAATAAAAAATAAAATACCCTCTATATTCCAATTTGATTACAATCCTAATGTAAAGGAGCCTTGTAAATGGCTTTAAATTGGACAACTGTTCTGTAAGAGCTAAAAATAAACTAAAATAAAACAACAACAACAAAATAAACAACAAAAAAATGATAATGATAAAGGATTGATTATCTCTACGAGTAATATTTGTTGTTTCAGTGCATTTCATAAATTGTGCTAATTCACTGAAAAATTCAGTCCTTATCACTCCCCTTGTGTCCTCACCGGAGAATTCAAATGGTTTCTGCCGGTAAAAGCTAATCCTATTCTTTGTTTTCTAAATGGCAAAATAACACGTTCTGAAAGACTTGGGACACACAAGAGGACAGCAGGGAGAGAGCGCGAAGTGAGATGTGATCCCACAGGTGTTTTTCTCCCCTCCATGATGTGAGTCTGCAACTGCATTGCCACCTAGTGGAAAAGGAGGCTTACTGTTATCAGACTGCTCTGGTTTAAATTAATGTATATTCAGTAAACAGATGTATTAAGAATGGCGTGCAGCAGACTGTTTCTGAGGTAAAGCAGTGATAGATATAAAACTGAGTCCAGAATAATCACAGAGTGTCTGTCACTGTCGTCTCTTTGTTCATTGGCTATTTCAGGTCAGACCGTTGGTCTGTGCCTGTAAAGTTTTCCAGCTGAGCTCCTCCAACCAAACATCAAGCCAGTGAGTTCACATCTGGAGCTTATGTGGGAGATAGACATCAATGTGTCGGCCTTCGGGCCATGAGAGAGCATCCCTACAGTCGCAAAGCACTGAGAACACTCATAATAAATAAATCACCTTATCAGCAGCTCAGAAGAGGCCAAAGACACTGAAAAACTGTGTTCTCTGTCTGCCACAAAGGGAGAGACAGAGAAAATGGAAGGACTGGCAGGAGGGGAGGGTAAAAAAGAGAGAACATGTTGTAAAAGCAAGGGAAGGTTTGTTTGGCCACGTTTTGCTAATTGGTCTCAGTGGTGCAGCTAATGGTTTTAGTTTTGTATCCAGGCTCCACTGAAAAATAAGTGGCAACCAGTGAGGGGCTAGCTGCTGTGTTTTATGCATTTTCACCATTTTGCAAGAGAAATAGGAGAATTGTGCAGAAAATAAATTGAAAATGGAGACTGAAATCACCTAATTTAAAGCCACACATAGCACATCCTGTTACTCCTTCATGTATTTAACAGATGCTAGGTCAAAGTGAATTTGGAGCTGTTTCATCCATTAAAAACTATATTCGGCTTTCACACCTCAAATGTCAAGCTGACGTTTGAAGATCAGTAAAATGCTTTCATCCACTTAGATATCTTCAATGTCTGCCCCTGTCTTTCAACCCTCTCAGGGTATAAGTGGCCCTTCTCCTGACCCTCACCAGTCCATTTTGTCCATCTTTCATCGAGCGTAGCTGAGACATGTGGCAACAAAGCTCTGCTGTGGTCAGATGGCATCTGTCCCTTCAATAATCCTGGCCTTATCACCACACATCAAAGCGTTAAAGGCTTGCATAATTGAGTTAACGAGTGTGTTGGTACGTAACCTGATCCTTTATTCCCTGTGAGGACCGCGGTCACAGTGTGTGACCACAGACAGAGACGAAGAGAGAGAGAGAGAGAGAGCAGAGAGGCAGAGACTGTGAAGGGCCTAAAGCCCTGCAACAACTGTGGGTTCACGCTGTGTGGGCCTGGCAAGCCGCACGGCGACCTGGGCCAGTACCAACTAATGAAAAAACAACAGTGGGGTAATGCTGGTGTGGAGCAGGAGCCGTAGCAGCGTGCCCACTATACAACTGCCCCGGTCAGCACTGGCACTGGCCACAGCGCCAGTTGTCACGGCCTTAATCCTGCCTGCTGAATGACCTCATCATTGCCTGCCTGCCTCCCGGCAGCTGCTGCCATGGCTCGGTGCTGCAACAGCAACGGAGTGACCTCACCTACACAGCACAAACGCAATCACATGCAAAGTAAGCAGATACAGTGGTGCAGTGCAGAAAAACATGCAAAACCTCAAAGGATGAGTTCACCAAAGTTGCAAGAAGACATTTTTCTTCTCAATGTATCTGGGCCATGCTGTTCATTTTAGTTTTATTTGCTGAGATTTCAACCTCCACTTCAAAAAGTGTAAATGGAATTTTGTTGTGCTGCTAAATGCATTGAAAAAAAAAAGACTATTTAAACTTAAACAACAATGCATCTTTCCAGAGACAAAGTCCAGCTCACCCTGGAAAATTCACAGACCTTGCAATGAGATTGTGTGATTGGAGTTACCTCCACAAAGCAACTGTCCCACTGAAAACAGTCCACAGCGAGGTCTGTGGATTGTCCAGAGCAACCAGGGCATTGTTCCTGGGGAGACGCAATGTGATAGAATCTCTCAAATGTTATTTTTTGATGCTTTTTGATGCTGAAAATTTGCAGAAATGGATATCTCAAAACCAGCTCAGTATCCATCGGAATTATGTCCATATTAGGTGGTTGTGCCCATCATGATTTACATCCAAAGCTAATGTCAGGGCCAAGATTCCGTGTCCTATATAGATCATCTTACCCTAATATATCCAAGTTTTGTTTTCCTTCTTTTTTTTTTTTGGTGCCTAATCCTGACCACACCTCAGTCATGAAGTATTTGCTGCTCTAACCTTGGCCATATTGTAGTTGCCAGGGACAGATGTTGTCAAAAGCAAGAATTTAAAAAATGTTGCAGTTGGACATAATCTGGGGTTTTGCAGAACTGTCAGATATTAACATTTGTTTCTTGCAATTGGGTTGCTCAAAACTCTTGCAAATGAAACAAAAACTGCAATGCAGAGATACAACAGTAAACAATAAGTGAGAAAAACATGTCTTTGTGATTTGGATGTATTGACCTTTTTAACAGCATAAAAAAATAGCAATTACAACAAAACATGGATGTATCATGTAAACATGGGGCTAATTTACATTGTGTCTACATGGTACGAGGGCTCCATATTGCACTCACATCAAACAAGGTCCGACTGTTCTGAACGTACAGAAATTACAGCGAAGATCATTATTAACAGACACAAACACAGATGTACATAGCGTTCGTGAACGTATATCCACACACAGACACACTTGTGTGTGTGATGAAAATAAAGAGACACTTGCTCTGTTGGCACCTCCTCCAATCACACACGCCGCCTCCACTCCTTCATCCCAGCTGTCACAACTGCAAAAACTCTACAAATACACGCGCACACTCTCACATATTCACACTCACCCACACACACACCACTTTCCCTGCTCACACCTTTTCCCGCTCACCATGGCTCTCTCCAGTTGGTGCTTGTGTGCCCACTCTCTGCCGCAGCTTGTATGTAATCTGTGTGTGTGTGTGTGTGTGTGTGTCATCGCCTTTTATTGCCCTGGCTCCAGCTGAGTTCAGACATGTAGTGGCCCACCCCTGGTCCTACTGCATGAGAGAGAAAGAAAGTGGACAGTGAGTCATGTTTTATTCTGGCCTCCTTCTAAGCTGTGAAAAATTACGGCCGCCTAAAACTCAATCTGTTCTGCGTCTGAGAGCAGAGAGAGGATTGAAATGGCAGTGGGCAATTTAGGCTACGCCTTGTAGTGAATCTCTGCTTTTTCTCTGCTCTACGCTCCTTCGCTCTTTGCTTAAGTTCCAACTTGATATCGGGCCATTGAATCTCACGATCAGTGTGTATGTGTGTGTGTGTGAAATCACTCCCGTGCTTACTCTGAACGTTTTTGGTGTGTCTGAGCAAGTCGGCGCGCTTAACGCCAAATGCTTCCTGTTTGACAGCAACGCCATGTGTGAGGCCATAAATCTGATCAGCACGGCAACAGAATACAGTGACACTGACGCTTGCAGGAAGCACCCTGGGTTAGCGAGGATTTATGGCTGGGCCTCGCACGACACACACATCACTTGTGAATGTGCCCCCCTCTTTCTTAAGATGACAGACTGGCATCTTTGCAAGTGGAAACTAATGTGTCTTGCACCTTTAATAAATCTATAGAAATAGGGAGCAGATTCAAATTAAACTGTACTTAAAGGGCCTATATCCAAATAAATAAAGGGGACTGAAATAAGGAGCAGATATTGGGGTAAAATTGGGCCCCTGGTAGTGATTATTACCCTCATAGAGTTTTTCCACCCTGGTACCCTGGCTCAGACGCTCATGTCTGGATCTTTTAAAGGGCCCAAAGAGGGTTGGGAATGTATCATTTTCAACACTTCAGATTAAACCCTGCTACAGCTCTCTGAGGCCTTACTAATACAGACCCCCTGCTGGGTAACAGCGAAATTAAAAGTGAAAAAAAAAAAGAAACAGCCCTGACTGCAAAAATAGCGTTAAAACAGAGGTGGAAATTGCAAGTGTGACACTGAGATGCTGTGATGACGTCTTTGGAAAGGTAATAATTAACGGTGTCACCTTTTTTACGACGTAGAGGAAAGAGAATTAAAAATTTTGTATGATGACAGATTTTGAAGTCAGGGCTTGGCTTCATTGGTTTAGCACATTAAAATATGGCAAGATTGAGCGAAATGATCATGCCAAGGCAATTTCAAGCCACCAGAACACATTGTTTTTGCAAAGGCTTATTTCTCTCCATTTGCTCATGTGCTTGTGTGCACTGCACTATATAGAGGTATCGAGCTCTTGCATACACAGTGCAGTGAGGTCAGTGAAGATTTTATTTTGATAACCGCGTGTTTCTCGGGATGAAATTCAGAGAGGCAGAAAAGTAAACAAATCATATGTGTCAAATTAAAATTCGGCTTCAGTTGGTATACTCACACCTACAGCAATAAAACAGCATTAAAAATTTAACTGAGGTGAAAGTATTTTATATCAAATATGCCTGTTAAAAACAGTGTGTTCTCTAATCTAATACATCCTCACAATTTATTCACTGACTTTGTTACAGCAGGGGTTCCCGATTTCAGGGACAGGACCTCTTCACTGGGTCACAAGATAGCTGAGGGGTAGTGAGATGTTTTATGGGAAAAGGAAGACGAAACAATTGAGTTCTTTTGTACCAATATCACTGACGCTTTGTTTGTATGAAATTTGTAATAACTTTCTCTTTAGGACATCAGTGACTTATGCAGCATGTTCTGACTGATACAGGGTTTATGACAAGAATACAATAGGAAGTTCATAGTTCTACATTATTTGCTCACAGGATAGTTTCATTACAGTGTGTGCTGCAGTACTGCTAATTATGTTATTTTAGCACCTTTGTCTTGTGTAACTATTTTTTCTTACAGTGTGTATGTGCATATGTATGTATGTTATTGTGATTTTCTCTTACTTTTGATTTACATGTTTTGGGTTTTTCTCCCAGGAAGAGAAGCCTTTGTGCTGGTAACAACCAGGTAAATAAATCAATGAAGGGTTGCATGTTCAGTACATTGATTCATTTTTTTTATTATTATTTTTTGGGGGGGTTCAATCCTTTTATTATTATGGATAGAACAGCTGGAGAGAGACAGGAAAGGTGGGAGAGAGAGAGAGAGAGAGGAGAGAGAGAGACATGCAGCAAGAATGGGCCCAAGGTGGGAATTGAACCCTGGGCCGCTGCAGCGAGACTCAGGGCCTTGTATATGGGTGTGTGCTCTACTGACTGAGCCACCTGTGCACCCCATTGCTTCATTTTACCATGCAATAACTGATTTGTGGCCAGTGGGGATCACCAGAAACAATGTATGCACACAAGATTGACATATCAGTTCATATGGCAAACTTCTTCTCAAGTCTCTCTGCCCAAGTGGTGAAAGTCCAATATTCCCTCTTTTTTAGTTCTGTTTTTGGTCTCTACCAACCCCTGAGGGAAATACAGTATCTGGCTCTTTAGCTGCTAACCGCTCCTCTGTGTTTACCAGCTCCTTACTAACTGTGTGTGTCTGCTGTTTGCTGCTGAGCAGGTAGTGTCCAGGGGTTTCTCGGGGCTGTTTCACTGAAAACAGCTGCCTGCTGCAGCTGAAAACATTGAGAGAGCACTGAGTAAAGTTGTGGACCAGATAGCGAAACACTGAGCCGAGGGGAGCTGCAGTTTCAGGTGATAATTCTCTGTATATTCATTACTATTAAATTAAATGAAATCCCCTACACATTGTCATACTGAAAATACTTTTGACACACTTTAAGAAGACAGAAGGGGATCACTGAATTGCAATAAGCACCAGTTGGTTAAATTTATTAATGGTTGATATTGTTGATTGTGATATTTTTGTATAGTCTACTAACAGACCTGATACATGTCATATTTGTAATTAATTTGTAACTGATCATCTCAAACAGAATAACTGGATGCCACAAATGGTAAGTCTTTTAGGTCAAGATAAACACAATGCCAGTTACAGTATAAAAGTATAGAGGCTAATATTTTGTATTAATTAAAATATGTTCAATATATATTCAACTTAGCAAAATAAAAACAAGCATCACCCATGCCACCCATTTTCTTCTCTCTCTCTCTCTCTCTCTCTCTCACACTCACACACACACACACACACACACAGTTTCTCTCATTTAATATGCCTCAGGGAGCGAATAAGTGCCAGGCAGTACTAGTCCACTGATGGTTGCTCTCGCCAAGGCCTGACAAACAGGGATGCCGGCTGGCAGGATGCCGCCTGCCCCCTCCTCGCAGCACTCGGGGCCGCCGGCAGCTGAGAGGAAGAGCAGCCAACAGATCAACAGTTGCTGTGACGTTGGTTGAGCGACTGGCCGGGCTGCTGCACGCCACCCAGCCCACGTTCAGGGCACCTGACCCTGGGTAAACTGACAAATGCCTGGCCTTTGGGTGCGCCCGCAGAGTGATGTGACCCCGAGGGTGTTATGACCTTACTGCACTGGGCACAAACATACACACAGATATGCATACACTTTAAGCCACCTTCTGCTGCCTTATGTTTCCAGTCACCATGTTTTTCAGGCATGTTCCCATGTACATTGTACTTGCACTCACCCGCACTTTTCAGTCCGTTTGACTCATTTTGATGGAAGTGGAACAACTCTAAGGTTGCTTGCACCCAGGAAAGAGTGCTGTAATTTGCTCCTAATTAACATGTTGAAGTGATGTCATTTGACAGCTGAATCACACAGTGGTTTTACAGTTTTACAATGAAAAAAAGTTTTACACTGAAAAAAAAAGCTTTAATTTGATCACTGCCTTGTTAGCTTTATTTTGAAAAAAAAAGTGCATTTGCTTGATTAGATTTCTCTCAGCTGCCTTCACAGTGTGCATTCATAGGCATTTTTATGTGGCTGCACTGCCGTATATGTATGTTGGCACTGACGCACACAAGCATATGGTACACAAGCACACACCATGGCCCCCGTAATGCACACTACACTCGTAAGGCATATTTAACTCATCTTGACAAGGCTGTTAATTTTTCTGAAACCAGGGACGGATTCCAGCGGCCCTCTCAATCCACATCCCCTATTCCCTCCAAAATGCCCAGCTGTTGCCTCAGCAGACAGCTGCTTCAGGGGTAGAACAAGTCTCAGCTGTCGAGGGGAGTTGTGCAAGGGGGTTGGTGGATTTTGGGGTTTGTGTTCCCTCAAACCGATGACGCTCCGCTCGCTGCTCAGCGCCGAGATGGGTGGAGTGTGGAAAAATGCTGACAGACAGCAGATTTAGTGACAGAAACCAGAGGCTACAGCTGTCTGTGTGTTTACAACCAAACTGCACAGCGCCTCTGAACTGGGGAGCTCAAGGGGTCAAACATGTGACATCGCCTAAAAAGTCTGTGCACGTTTTTTTTTTTTCTCGCTCGCTGTTAAAGCTACAATGTTTGGCACTTGGAAAAAGAGAGGAATAGGATACTCTTTGATGTTAGATTAAGCCAAAATCTTATTTTTACATCAAAAGTTGACCACAATGAATACATACCGCATAAGGATCAGTCGAAAAATTGTGACTCCGCCTTTGCCAAATCCAGTAAGAGATGAACGTACTGTCAGATTTCATTCAGGGCACACAAACTCCCTTTATCATGGCTCACAACCTGTTTATTGCCCCGGTGTTTCTTCCGGGATTGGAATTCAATCTGTTTAACTTGTACATATTAAACGGGGCTGGCTCTCTGAGAGTTTAGCCTGGCATTATTCATGCTACGCGTCGTAAAGGTCAGAGGTAATACAAGCTTGCTTCAGTCTCCTGTTGTTGGGAGCAAACAAGGTCTCTGGGCTATGATCTCTGAGCACATTCTAATGAGCCTGGACAGCCTGGCACTTGATCAGAAAGGCAGTTGTGTCGTACGCAAATGTCATATTGCATAACAAACTAGATTATAGGGAGGGGAAACAACAGCATCTCATTACTGGCCACAGAGGATCAGGGCCTAATCAGAATACGCTGCTGTTCTTTGTTGCAAAATGTGGACAATATGTGGAACCCGCTACAGAGCGACATGCTGCATGTTCGAGAGAGACGTTTGGATTATGTTGTGAAGTATAACGGGTGTGGGTAAGAGTCACCAAGAGGCCAGCGACCATCTTTTTGGACTCCTCTGCACTGATCACAACCAGCTTATTGATGGAGGCTGGTGGAGGCTGAACTGTGGCCGATGCAGCGACACATAAAGACCTATTGTAGATGAATATGAAGTCAGATTTTGTGATATGCATCTTACATAACTGGGTGACATATTTTGTTGCTGTTGCACTTCCCCTCCGGACTACTGAAACAAGACAGTCTTTACTGTTTGAAACAGAAAGACAGTCATATTTCCAATAATTCGATAACGGTGACATTAATAATCACATTTATTCATTTTGGGGGACAAAGTTCATCCACACAGAGGTTGGCTTGAGCTTTGCTTTGCCGCTCTTCCCTGTTTCATCTGTCACTTTCTATCTCATGTTCTCATATCGCCCTCTTGTGGTGCATGATTGAAATCAAATCTCCAGCACGTCCCACAGGTGGCTGGTTAGGAAGCAGCTCAGAAATGATGCTCATGAGAATAGAAACTTCAATTCGCCTTCCACTAACCAGGTACATCTGTATGACCAATCCTCGGCTTCCCATTCAAGGTTAATGTACGGGACTGCACATTATATTCAAAGTTTACATTCTCTTAATTAATCCCGGCCTGCAGCTTCGTCTCGTGAATTTATAAGATAGTCAAAGAAGTGAAATCCCCTGAATGAGTTATGACTGAAACAGGCCGTGTCGTCATGAACATGCGCAAAAGTAGCGCATTTGTGTCATCAATCATCAATAATGTATCGTGAAGATAATACATTAAAATATTCATACATTCACACGAACAGACCACTGTACACCAGAGAGTGTGTGTGTCTTAATGAAAAATAGGTCGAGCTAAATATATATGCACAATATACACAACAACATATGCACCTTATTTTGAAGGTTTGGGCCTAATTTCTTGTTAGTGCAAGAAAATATCAAATGTATGCTGAGAGGGGAAAAAAACTACTGTCACTAATTAAACAATGCATCCATGTGGATTTCATTAAATGCCAAACTCATTCCTGATACAGTATTTGCATTTTGTTTGTTTGTTTGTTTTTCAGAACCACGAACAGCGTCACTTTTTTTTTTTTGCTTTTTTTTTTTTTTTTTTGCGCTCAAGGTGGAGTTTGGTGCCACATCACATCTCGCCGCTGCTGTCCTGAAATGAAAGAAAGAAAGAAAGAAAGAAAGAGAGAGAGAGAGAGAGAGAGAGAGAGCTGTCAGGAGCAGGAAGCGGCTCAACGGCGGCGGAAGCGCGTTCAGCCTCTCTTAGTTTGAGAGCAGTGAGAGAGAGAGAGAGAGAGAGAGGTGTCGAGGAACATGCTGTTAACGCGCAGGTGAACAACAACAGCAAAGAAAACCTCAGCCTGTGTAAGTTCTGCGCTGCTGCAACTTTTCAGCACCTCCACCTCCACCTGCATCCTCCGCGCGGATCGGTCCTCTCCAGCGTGCGCTCGCCAAGATACTTTCTGCCACCGTGAGCGAAAATGTCTCGCAAGAAGGCTGCCAAAGCCAAAGGAGCCGCCAGCAGCCCGTCTGCGTGCAGCCCCGGGGGGAAGGCGGCCGGGAAGGCGGCGAGGAGCAGCCCGGGCATCGTGCAGATGAACGGCGTGGTGCACCCGAGCAGACCCTCCATCAGCAGCAGCAGCGAGTTTTATGACATCGCTTTCAAGGTGCGTGAGGCTGGTGGCGGTGGCGGTGGTGTTTGGCGAAATGCGCGAACAACAAGCTGCAACTGGCATAAAAGTGTATTTTATCATTCCGCGCTAAATGATATCGCAGCACGCACAAACAGGAGGGACACTGATGCGCGACGATGCGACCGTAAACAGACTAAGATGAGCGAACCTGCGAGCTCACATGGGCGCTTTGGTTTCCCCTTTTTTTATTTTTCCGGACATAAACACACAGAGTAGACCTGCTTGTGATCTTCCTCATCTTCCTCTTTCATTGTCCTCCCCAGCCACCCCCTTTTACAATCACCTTTTATTCATTAAACAGCAGCGCGCTCCTGGCACCAGCTGTGTCCACACACCGATCGATGACCCGGAGAGGTGCGCGCCGCCCCGCAGCAGCCTGCAAACAGAATAACAGGCGGTCGGATTGCATTTTATTTCTGTTGTTGTTGTGGTTGTTGTTGTTGTTTTTGCAGGTTACCCGGTTTGCGTGTACCTCCGACCACAATGTGCGCGCTTGCCTGTGAAGTCGAGGCACTTCACCACAAACACACACACACAGATTCTCAGCGTGCACACCCAGCACAGCTCCGAAGGACTTGTGCCACCTACTCCTGTGTTTTTGTTTGAAGCAGCTGTTTGACGTGAGTGCCACGGTGGTTTTGTGTTGCTCTCTGTGCAAAACAATTGCGCTGATTGTTAAATCCAAGCCACAGCAGGTGTCCTTTCGCTGATTGATTATAGTTGGCTCACGGTGCAGTCAACAATCGCAGGAAAAGCCACATTTTATAGTTTCGGCCTGCAGCTGAAGCTGAAGCAAGTAGCCCGCTGTACATTCATTTAGTTTGAGCATCTGGCAGGCAGAAATCCAATAATATAATATTCCCCCTCAAGTTTGTTCTAGATCCAGCTGTAATGTCTAAGGATGTAAGACTGAATCTAAAAGATGCCACTTGTACTTTTAGGGTACCTATTGCATGTGGAGCTTGTGGAGCAGAGATTAATGTTTACTGTATCCCTCTTTTTGGAGAGAAATGTAAAAGAATGTGTCATTTGCAAGGCATTGTGCCATGTTTTCACCTGTTTCCTGTTCACACCGAACAGTATCCTGCTTTGAGTTGGCGAGGAAATTGATTGCATTTTATTTATAAAAAAAAAAGGCCAAGGGCAGGGAGAGACAAAGTGCCTCCTCCTGCACACTCCTGTAAACATGTAGCTCATGGTGTTTTTTGAAGAGAGGAGGAGTGAGGGAGGAAAGACAGATACGGAAATGAAAAAAGTTAGAGGAAATAGGTAGTATAAGGAAACAGAGGGAGAGATCTTCAGACACATTACCCTTTGATACGTTATGTATCTGCTCAGTGACCCTTTTTACACCCCCTTCATAACTCTCCCTCCATCTTTCATCTCCTCTTTGCTTCCTCTGCGCAAACACACAAGAGGCACTTTTGATTTCCATGGTTTGAGGCTCACAGTCCCTCAGCTAACCTGATAACAGTAATCTCATCAATCCTTTGACTCCACCGCAGCCCAGAAATAAAAAGAGAGAAATGCAAGGCTGCGCGTTCAGAGGGGATAAAGCCCAAGAGTGTCTGTTTCAGACATGGATGAGGGTGTGTGCAGTTAAGACATTCAGACACTGTCAGGGAGGATCCGTCCATGATGAGCATTGACACTGATTCACATACACCCTCCTCGCTGGCCAAGTGCCAAAATACCAGGATGGATTTAGCTGAATGATTCAGATGTTCTGGTTTTTTTTTGCACAATTAATCAGACATTCATATAAAATTAAACATATGAGCAACAGCTCTGTCTTGTCCTTGCGCCTACATGTAATTTTTTTACATATATAGTTATTTCTGTTTTGTCTGACATTTACCTTTATTGGTCAGCCGGAAGATTTGTCCCGTTCACCACTGGTTGCACATTTTCCTGCTTCTCAGTTTCGCCTTCCTGTCTTTCCTGGCTGAGTTTTTCCCTCTTGGTTTCGTGTGCAGGTGATGCTGGTTGGGGATTCTGGTGTGGGGAAAACGTGTCTGCTGGTGCGTTTTAAAGACGGAGCTTTCCTGGCCGGCAGCTTCATCTCCACTGTGGGCATCGACTTTAGGGTGAGTTTGAATCAATGGAGCTATAAACCAAACAAGCAAATGCGGACAAATTCGCCCCATCCCCAAACACACAAGAAAACAAACAAATACACTCTCAGGTGTAACACCTCTTTTGTAAAACGGGGCCAAATGTACTGGCGGGAGATTTTCAGTGTCTTTATATGCCCCGGAGCTATGGGTATTTCCTGTGTTAGAAGTCTCATAAGATAGGATATTGATTTCTTAAATTAGTTTGACATGCTTTAGTTTTTTTGACTCCCTGGATGATATTCGTGTCTCTCATGTGCCACTTTCCTGGTCCCACATGGGCAGAGAGGAAAGAGCTCATCCATCTTTTCTAATGATCAGGCTTGGGTGTGTGCATGTCTGTCCAAGAGAAAGACAGGCGACGACTCAGAACAACACGAGGAAAGAGTCGGTTCTCTCCTCCCTGCACTGCAGTGACCTCATGCACCGGGTCACATCAGCTACAGTAAAAGCCCCAGGTGTTCACTGAACTACTGCTTTTAATCACTCGGCTCATTCTTTTTTTCTTTTTTTTCCAAGGTTAAATGAAGGCAAATGTCCTTACACTGACTGGCATATGTGCACTGTGGTTCATTTATTATCTATCTCATCAGATATATTGTACAATATAGTATGGTCTAGTACAAGAACCCTTCAGAAATTGAAAAGCTGTTTGAATTATAACACTGGTGCCTGCATTACCCACAATGCAACTCAACCTCAGGTAGTTGCTGATGTAGCCAAAAGCAGAGATATGGAGCTGTCTACAGCGGTCTGGTGAGCTCACGTCATTCCAGACCTCCACACCTGGAAAGAAGTTCATCGTTCATTTTCAAACTTGTAGTTTTTATTTCCGACCAGCGCTAACTCAGGTGACATCACATGAGGCATTTTACGGACATTGTGCAGATCCATTAGGAGCAACAAACATGCAAACACACTCGTTGTCACATAATGCAGCAGTACTCCCCAAGACTGATAAATGGACTTTACTGTGTAAAATAGATGCAGCTCCCCTTTCACTAATCTAAACTATCTGAGGGGATTTGATAGTACCATATTTTGTGTGTTTTTGTTGTATTTAATTTTAGCCTTTTTTTTATATCTGATGTAGATGGAATAGCCATTGTAAAACGTACACATTTACAGTTTTAACAGGGATAAACTGCTCGCTGATCCCAACTCTCATTAAAAGGATGCTGCTTGTTTTCCGCCTGTTGGTTGTTGACTTATTCCTCCACCAATCTTTCTGAGCTCACTGGAAACTCTTGTAAGTTTATGTATGTAAGTTCCTCCCCCCCATCTCCTCCACCTGTCACGGTAATTCATTTCAAATGCATTTTAAAGTTGAAAAGTTAACACCATTACATAAAGTGGACGTGCAACATTGGATCCTTTATACTCTTGGGAGATACACTCGCATGGGTTGCTACCTAGTGTGTGTGTGTGTGTTGAAGTATCTAACCATTGTATAGTCCTGTGTGTGGGTTGGATGGGTTTGTGGGTGGATGAGCAGTTGATTTATTTACTTATGTAACGTCTCTTATAATACTGTGTCTGTAGTCCCGATGTACATTTAGACTTATCGAAGCGAAGCAGAGGCCTTCATCAACTATCTCTACCCGCTTCACTAACGACTAATGGATAGGGAGGTCCAAAACTCATGAAGTTTAGTGCTTAGTCTGCTCTTTTGTCATGCTGACTTATTATTTAATTGCAGTGTGGCACAGAGCTATAGGACATGAGTAATATCATTATTATCCTCAACGCTTTCTTCTCCATGGTTTCTTGTTGGTTCACTTTTTCAGTTAAAGTGAACTAGACCTCCATATATTAACAATGTTCACAAGTATAGAATGAACCAAACTGTCTGAGCAGGCTCATAGAAACTGACCCAACACCCAGTTTATGAATACATACATGTTAGTTTCCCTTCATGTGGCTGCAGAAGTCTTAAAAACAGTGCGTTTGAGAAGTTTAGAGACCAGGACTTTGTTGAGTATAAAAACATGAAGGTCCTTAGTGTTTGTCTTCCCATGGAGGATACACAGAGAGAGGTGGGGAGACGGGTAGTGATCGTTATTTTTAGGAAGAGACAGTTTTGATCCCTTTTTAGTTGGTGGGAAAGAAAGGCAATTTGCTTCGTATGGGGATTTGATCCGGTTCCCACTTCAAAGCTGCAGTGAGATGTTGTTTTCTACCCCCTCTTGTTTATTGTAGTCTCATCTTGTTTAAGCCTCAGCATGTTCTCAGGATTACAGTGCTGCACTGGTGCCTTGTTAGGCTTTAAATTCGGTGAATAAAAAATAAAATTCCACGCAAATTGCATTTGATTATAAAATCTCCCTATAACAGGATTATAAAGGGTGATAAATTCATGGACAAAGAGTGAAAAACTAAGACAGCACATAATCCTATTAATTCCATCTAGATCTTACCTTGTTATATAATTTGTTTCCTAATTTCATTCTGACAAATAACTACTGTTTAACACTAATAGGAACAAGAACTGATTCTATATGGCTCTCTGGTACATTTGTGGCAATGACATATAGACCATATCAGGTTAATTGGATGTGATTTTATCCCTGTAGCTCCCCAGTGAATCAAACACAGAAGCACTGCTTATCCTACAGTTATTATTAACCCTTTAAAGAGACTGTGTGGTCTTATCTGCATATGTAAGAAAGATGTACACCTTTTTACGAGATGAGATCAATTTTATATCTAGTTTATATCTATTGTTCAGGAACTGCTAAATAACAAAGAAATGTGTGTTTAAAAAAAAAGTCCCCACGCACAGGAGAACCAGGGAATTACAGCACACATGCAAACTATGCAGCATGTCCAGGTCATCAGTTGCCATGGTAATGCAGGTGCTAACCGATGGGTAGGTGACTGGGATTGACCAGAGGGCAGAGCTTGTCTATGTGCTTGATGGAGAGAGTCAGAGCGCTGGTGATTTTTGCTTCAAACAGGAGGTCACAGGCGGTATGTGAAAGGCATCAGGTGGGTGTAAACGACTCCTGCTGCTCGGGCAAAACTTTGCTTTTTGCTCACTGAGTGAAAACCTCTGATGTGGTCTTCACGATCCAGCCCGCTGCTTAAAGTTCAGGTGAAATATGGGTTTGCTAGGACACACACAAGCGCAATATCGCCATCACACAACACTTCTCTGGTCTCTCTTTAATCTACAACACATCTAATCATCTTATGTTTCTTGTACTTCTTCCAGCTCATGCCCTGTCTGTGGAAGATGATTGTATTTTCTTTATAAAAATGAATCAGGAGTAGCTCTGCAGGGCTCTCTAAAGGATAACCAGCAATTACCTATTAGAAGTGTCCTCCAAGCTTGTCTTTGTGTCAAGGTCCTGGCTCTGCAGGGCACGACTTAACAGATTAGTCTCTCTACCACAGATAAAAAGACAGTAGCTGGGATATTTTTTTCTTAACTTAATTAAAGGTTAGAGTCATTAGAGACATTAACTCATTAAAATATGAGAAGCAAAGCCATTTAAAAGTGAATTTGACATTTATATGTATAAAGTCATCAAAGTAAGCGAAGACATTGTGCCATGGGAGAAGTCTTTCCAATCTGAAGGCAGAGGCAGAGCCAACAAGCACTAAACAGCTTAATACCAGTGATGATTTGACATTTTCTTCTGGCATTAAAAGTACTCCACAGTTGAAGCAAAAAAAATAAAGACATACAGTATACATGTTCAAAGATATTGGGCCTGAGCCCTGTGTTGGTATCACAGTCATTTTAGTTTCATTAGTTTTCACCATTAGTCTGACAGAAGGATGGAAATTTAATGTTGTCTTTGGCTGAAAATTGACATCACGCTTTGGTGAGTCTGGGATCATTATTAGGACGTATTATTCAATATGTTTCCTGCTGTCATAAACAATTCCAACAAACAACAAATCCCATGAAAAGACTAAAACCAACAATGGATTAGTCATTCTCTCAGTACTCTCCAACTTCCCACCCTGTCTGTGGCACTCAGGCCACTGAGTCATACAGAAAATACTTACTTACTCTAACAGGAGTAAATACTACATTTGCTGGGGACTGTTTTCAACCACAGATTAATGTGCACTTTATTTTCGAACGAGTATTCATGCCAGCGTATGAAGGTATGAAGGATTCATAACCTACAGTGCCCATGTTCGTCACAATGGAGTGTGACAACATGGCTGGTGGATGTCTTTGATCATCAGTGCAGGTCTTATATAGCACAAAGAGCTGTATCAAGCTTTGGCTACACACACAACGCTTGTTAGTAGGATCTATTCATTGTTGAATATAAGTTTGGTTGTTGACTGATTGAAAACACAGAACTACCTTTAACCTTTACCTTTAACAAATGATGCATGTGCAAAGTCTATGGAGGGAGCTGTCCATGGTGCTGAACTCCTCCTCCAGACTGGGGTCCAAGAAAAAAACTACTGACGTTTAAGGCTACCAAATCTGTTGGCACAACTAAATATTTGACATGTCAGACAGTCTGTCTTGATCTACTGCAGTCAGGTTTTCACACACTGAGGGCACAATTATCAATATCCCATGCTGTAATTGTCTATATCCATCATACTCTCTGTTTGCTTCATTTTTCTGTCAATTTCCTCCCCGGCGTGCTATTTGGCATTTAGTGCATATTCCCACTAAAAATAATGTGTGATTTGTTGTTTATTCTTTTAAAAGTTGAAGCCTGAAGGCAAAACATTGTTTTCTCACTTTCAACTAAATCCCACGGTCAAGAAGAAGCGTCAGGGAAGTTGGTGAATTTGTTTCAGCTGTAAACATAATGAGTCCCAAATGTTATTTACTGAACAACAATATTGTCAACTTCAGAGAGGGTTCTTTCTCTGTTACTGGGGTCAAAATTCCTTCATATAGAAACAAAGCTTGAGGAGCAATTTCTGCAAGAGTTAAAAAAGATGCTCACAGGGGAAGCCAATTAACAATACACACAAACTACTCCGACAAGCCTTCCTCTCATTTCTGAAGTGGCACGAAAAACAACCTCCCTCTTTTCCTCTTCGCAATCCACCTCACCTCATGACACCAAAGGGAAGTAATTCTTCGAAGAGCACCACTTCTCACCTCCGCTGAGGGACGAGGGAGCTGCTCCCAGCTGTCAGTCATGTCCTCTGCGCCCCGAGTGACAGACCTCTTATGCAACTACAGATTCCAGCTGTCTGCACAAAAGACACCGCTTGTTTGACCCAGGAAAATCAGATGGAATGATGCCTGTGAGTAAGTATCATCAGAGTTTGGGCTTTTTAGCCTCTATGGATGGCATTCAAGTATTAGATGTATTGTACAGGCATTCATGTTCCAGAGAGGTTGAATCCTATAAGCTCTGAGCCCTTGACTTTCTGGTATCACCATCAGCAGGTTTTCATTTATGCTGTGAAATATTTTAACATCTAGAAAATGGATTGGCACAAAAATCCCCTGACGTTGACTGTAGTGCCACCATGAGGTTCACATTTTTAGTTTTGAGTGAATGTCCCAACAACTGTTGGAAGGTAACTTGGTACATCACTCCCAGTTTGTCCAATACTTTTGGTTTATGACCAAATACCTGCTCAGTTCTTATTAGCCTCGGCTATACTTTCAGTCCTCTTGACAACTGCCCAAGGTTTTCAAGGGACTTTTATAGTGCGTGTGTCTCTACTGTGCCATTCAGTCTGCTTATTATTGTCATTTAAAGCAGAAAAACAGCTTGTTGTTTCATCTTTTTTGCACACTCAGTGCTCGACCATGTGTGTGAATTTATGTGACACTGATCGTGATGCATGACTACCGTTGACCTCAGTGACAGTTTCTCCCCTGCTCCTGCCTGACATGTGAAGAAAATGTGCAATAACTCAGCTCATATTGGCATGTGATGTCAACCATAATATTTCAATGCCCCCAGTGAGCTAGTCAAAGATCATTTATCCCCTTAGGATGAATATATAGTTATAGTCAGTTAGCACAAACCACATCTGCAGCCCAGAACAGATGAAACATCACAACACTGCCTGCCTTCTCCAATGATTTACCTCAGGCACTCTATCTAGAAGTGGTACATAAAATGCACCTGACAGGTTTAAGAGACATGGATCACACCTGGCATACTAATTCATCTAAGTCTGTTTGTAGTCTGTATCGTACACAGGACCTTTATCTTGGTGATTTACCTTTGCAGCCCTACTTTAGAGAGGGTGTTTTTTGTGAGCCAAAATGGATGGGCTTGAGTTCATCACTGAATAATGTGTAGCAGAAGCAAATGTGAGAGCATCTATGCTTCACATATCAGATCCAGGCTTTTTTTTTTGTTTTTAGCCATGTTAGCAGCTTGGCTATAGTCATGGCAATGTCAATTGGTTGGTCGATCCATTATTTTAGTGCAGACTCAAATATCTCAAGGCAACTTTGGATCTATAATCTAGCACCACAATCAGTTCGCTAAATGAAGACAGGAAACATGGAAAGATAATACTTTTCATGCTTCACAGTACCATTATAACAATGTCTTGGTAACATGTTGATTAAGTTGCAAAGCACTGCTTTGACTCACAGAGCTGCGAGCTTGGCTGTGAACTCTGTAGTTGCACTTTTCAGCGAACCAAATAAAATATTTTTTTTTGTAGGGATAAAACAAAAAAATAACAATGATATGAAACTTTTAATAACACTTCAAAAACTCATCCCAAAGTGCTTTAACAATACATAAAAAGAGAGAGAGTCAGAAAGAGAGATAGAAAATATGAGCAAAATAACGTACAGCCAGAAAATATAGGCTGATTTTAGTAAACGTAGGTGTAAACTAATGCTTAATGTCCCAACAAGTGTTGTTTTTTCTTATAATGTTTATCAGTCAACAACATCTATACATTTACACAGTAAATCTGAGTGATCTGCTATAACTCACTATCCTCTCTGCTAAGTAGTCGCCACCTCATGTTCCCATATACTATGACACTCTGACCCAGGCATGCCACAGGTTGGACCAGAAGTTTTACACCATGCTGGTGGAGTTGAAGCACGTAAAATCGGCTTTCCATTTTTAAGCACAGCAGAAGTGTTTCGCTCGTAACAGACGGGCTCATTGACTCAGATTTTGCTCTCCTCTGAAGCTATTTTTGGGTGTACTTAGTATGTATGTGGGGGTGGGGGCTATGAATCAGGCGACTGCAAAAATGTCTGATTTTTAGATAACTTGAAGTGGGGATACATTTTAGCACTAGCATTTAAGAAAATTACAGCTATTAAAGCAAGGCATTAAAAATCTATGTAAAAATCTTTGACCCTCACCATCCGCTACCCTGGGCCAGACATCACTGGAAACATGCTCACTCTCGTTCTAATTAACCAGGATCAAGCCAAATGATGCTGATAGTAGGTTTCGTTTTAAAAAACAGAACACTTGCTCAGAATTCATGCATTTTTATACAGTAATAAGCAGTGAATACCAATTTTTTTCTCCTCTAAAGCTGATACAGCAGCTACAGAAGCATTATGGATGTGTCCAGTGACCTTCATTGCCTCAGGTGAACTGCCTGGCACAGTTTGTTGCATCAGCCATCAGCAATTGCTGATTTATAATTTATCCATTTATCTATGAACAGAACAGACTGTTGAAATATTCAAGTAAGCCTAGTCTTATTATGCAGGCAATGCTCAAGTAAGATTGTCTTGATGAGTGTGAGTGCGCATTTCCATGGCAGTGAGGATGGGTGTGTTCCACCTGCCAGAGCAGAGAGCAGGGAGATGAGACGGAGGCGGCAGCAGCAGAAGCAGAGAGGTGGCAGGAAGGGTTAATGGAGTCAGAGAGGGGCAGAATCGACTGTAAATCTTATAGTCTAATCACCAGAGTGGAAGGTTATGAAGTTTGCACATGAACAACACTCACCAATACAAACATACATACACACGCACACAACCAGAATGTATTTGTACCTTCAAGCTGAAAAATGAAACTGTGTATGAGTGTGTGTAAAATTTGCTAGGTAAGGACATTAAACATTGAATGTGTCTTATGAAATATGAATACATAAATCAATAGATTATTGATAGCAGATGGCTGTCTGTCTTGCTTGTGTTAAATCATGAAGTGATCATGCGGTTTCCGTTCACTTACATTTGGTCACACATTCAGCCACACATTTGATGGCTGTGTGTTTGTATATTGTGTATATGTGTGTGAGCGAGTGTCTGTCTGTGTGAGTGTGTGTGTGTGTGTGTCTGTCTGTCTGTCTGTGTATATAATTTACACTGTTAACAATGCTCAACAGATGTGGCAACTGTTAATAAACCAGGGGGGAACCAGGCAGGCAGCTCTCGTTATTCATCTCTGTCTCTCTCTTCTGACTGTAGCCACACATTGTTAGCAGCCTCTCTTACATCACTATTGGCAAATAACGCAGGCGAAAACTGGCACTGTCTGCTGACTCGTCACCACGTTTTTGGGATGCATGCAATGTGCTCAAATGCAGGCAGTGTCCCTGGAAAGCGCAGAAGTGATTTGCTGCGATGCATACAGTGAGGAAAAAGGATTTTAAAAAATTAGCTGCAAAGGAGAAACATGCTGATAACATAACAGACGCTGTTGACTGGGGTCTGTTTATCTAAACAATTGAGCTACAACACTTAGTTGATTAATCAATCAGTCAATTGAAAGAAAATTAATCTGCAACTATATTTTAATGCATTCATTCAGTTAGTGTGAACATTTGCTTATTTTCTTGGTCTTACATTCTAGTGCAAGATTATAATATATTGTATTATAATATAACATTGACAAATTATTTTACTTTTGATGTTTTTAAGTACATTTTACTGATAATACTGTTGTACTTTCATATTGTGCTATCTTTACTTTTACCAAAGGAACTAATTTGAATATTTCCTCCACCACTGGTGAATGGAATCATTTTGATTTTTTATAGACTCGATAATTAATCAAGGAAATAATTGTAAAATAAATTGGTAATGAAAGTACGCTGTCTTAGTGTGGAACTCACTGGGTGCTCAAGACACTGCCCAAACACGCGCTCACACAACACATGCATACAGACACACACTCACGCAGGCCATCATCCTTTGCACCATTGACTCATGAGCCAGTCGATCCTTAGCGATGGCACTCCAAAATAGATTAAATTAGGAGAAGCGTGATATGAATCACTTTCACTTTCATCTCTGACTGGAAAAGACTCAACATGTATGTGTGTGTTTGTGTATGCGTGTGCATGCATTATACACCCCCAAACACTGTGGGCTGACTTCTGTCTTCAGTGCACTAATATCACAGCGGACGTTGGATGTTGAGACTTTTTAGAGTGCATTATTACACTCTGCAGTTTGAAGAGTCTGTTTAATGGCTGAAATCTCTTTGTTCAGGAGAACTTGAGGTCATCATCTTCAGACGGCATGTTTTTCAGAGGGTGACTCATGCAACAAGTGGATGTTAGTCATCGCGTAATTACTGCGACTCAGATGGAGGCAAAAACTAGATGCGCTTTGGTACGAGTGTGTTGGCATACTTGTGATTTTAATCAGTATAATTTTAATCACCCAGTGGCTGATTTATTTTCTTTTGTGCAAAAATATAAGTTGATTGTGCAGCTTTTTTGTTTCTCTTCTCTTTAATTGGTGGATCAGCAGGAGACTCACGCTGGTGACAGATGCAGAGAGGTCGAGAGTGCTTCTTTGACAAGTTGAAGGATGCTGATGGAGTTTTTTTGTCCTTCCAACTATTGACAAAAAGCTGGTCAAGTGATTCATTGCTTCATTTATGTTACAGATTAGTTTTTCTGATGCTGAGGTCACGGAAGAGGTGTGACTGAAAGTTTCTGCCTTTGTCTGTAGACATTCTAGCCACGCTTTAAAATCTGCATGTTGTCTTTAAAATAAATACACTGGGTGGAATAACACTTCCCGGTCCCATTGTTCACTTTTTACTGAGCATAACTAATTTCTCCTCATGGGACAGTAAAAATTGACTCCACTATACTTAAGTTAAATTTGCTTCCACGAGATTTGAGAATTTGAGAAGTTAAAACCGAGAGATACATTTATGAGTCTGCAAGTGTCTTGTTTTAGAAAGGAAGCGGGGAAAAAAGAAAAAAAAAAAAAAAGAAATCAGACAGCAGGGAGAGAGGCAGCTCTGGCACGTGAGAGAATGATAACGGACCCATCAGGACCCATCATGAAAATCAAGCTGTGACTTGATGATTACATCTCATTCTCTGAAAGCTTCCGCTCCTCTTTGATACTTCCTCTGCCATCGTGCATGTCCCTGACAGTCCATTGCCTTACTCCTGACGGCCTTTATGCGTCTGTCTTTCACCTGTTTTCAGCGTCTATACGTCTTTTTTCTTTTTTTTTTTTTTAGTTCACGGAGGGATGGCTGACTGATTTCTCCATTATCCACTCTCCCGCCTGCCAGCCTGTCTGCCTGCCTGCCTTCTCTGAGTGGGTGCAATTAAAGTGCCAAGCTTGATCACGCCATCGAGTGGCAGTAATGTTTTTCCTGCTTGAAAAATGAATTGATTTAAGATGAAGTAGGAGCTATGATGAGTCAGAGGCACAGCTGGATGCTCTATATGATGCAAAACTCTGTACATGTGCATTTATATTATGTGACCTTAAATCATTGTGCTAGATTATCACTAATTGTGTTTGTGTGTCTGTAATTAGAGGTGAGATGTTCCGCTTCGGCCCTGACTAAATTAAAAGTTGTCAAGCATTCAGCTTCACTCAAATGACTGTTTGTCCAAATATGTGTGTACATGCACATATAAATGTGTGTGTTTGTGTATTGGGTGGAGGTTCACTTCTACCTGGGGAGGTGTTTTGTAATTAAGGAAAAGCAGCTTTGCCACCTGGCGCCCTAATGTCACTGGGATCTGGAGAGGCGAGCCCCGAGGAGCACTATAAATATTTAATCAGTGCATGAAAGAGGTGGGAAGTTACTTGTAGGCGACATCGCTGGACGAAGCTGAAGAGAGACAGACAAACGGTTATGAAATATGCAGCAGGACCCATTACCCATTTTCACATACAGTACAGCATAATGCAGATTTGTTGTTTAACATTTGTGTAAAACATGTAAAACTCAAGTCCCTTCACACACCACAGGCTGCACAATGAGCTTTCATGAAGTTTTCTTGTTAACATTCAGTGTTACTCACAGTATCAACCGTGCGTGTCCATTAAACAATTAAACATATTTGGCTATTGGGCACCCCTCCTTGAACCGCCACCTTACATGTGGTGGAGGGGTTTGTGTGCCCGAATGATCCTAGGAGCTATGTTGTCGAGGGGCATTACGCCCCTGGTAGGGTCTCCCATGGCAAACAGGTCCTAGGTGACGGGCCAGACTAAGAGCGGTTCACAAGCCCATCATGAACAGAAGAACATCAAGGACCGTTACGTCGCCCGGATTGGCGTTACTGCAGGGGCCCCACCCTGGAGCCAGGCCTGGGTTGGGGTTGGGGCTCGCAGGCGAGCGCCTGGTGGCCGGGTCTTTGCCCACGGGACCCGGCTCGGGCTCAGCCCTGAAATGGCGACGTGATGGGCCCACCTTCCAGTAGGCTCACCACCCGCAGGAAGGTCCATGAGGGGCCGGTGCAATGTGGTTTGGGTAGCAGTCGCGGCGTGGCGGGGGGCCTCGACTGGCGACCCAATCCCTGGAACCAAAACTCTGGCAATAGGGACATGGAATGTCACCTCGCTGGGGGGGAAGGAGCCTGAGCTCGTGCGGGAGGTTGAGAGGTACCGGCTAGAGATAGTCGGGCTCACCTCCACGCATAGCTTGGGCTCTGGAACCCAGAACCCAGCTCCTTGAGAGGGGCTGGACCCTCCACTACTCTGGAGTTGCCCAGGGTGAGCGGCGGCGAGCTGGTGTGGGCTTGCTTTATAGCTCCCCAGCTCAGCCGCCATGTGTTGGAGTTAACTCCGGTGAACGAGAGGGTCGCTTCCCTGCACCTTCGGGTTGGGGATAGGTCTCTTGCTGTTGTTTGTGCCTGCCTACGGGCACGAACAGCAGTACAGAGTACCCGGCCTTCTTGGAGTCCCTGGGAGGGGTACTTGATAGTGTCCTCCGACTGGGGACTCCATTGTTCTACTGGGGGACTTCAACGCTCACGTGGGCAACAACAGTGATACCTGAGGGGCGTGATCAGGAGGAACGGCCTCCTCCCAATCTGAACCCAGAAGCGGTGTTCTGTTATTGGACTTCTGTGCTAGTCACAGTTTGTCCATAACGAACACCATGTTCGAGCATAAGGGTGTCCATCAGTGCACGTGCGTGGCACCAGGACACCCTAGGCCGGAGGTCGATGATCGACTTTGTTGTCGTTTCATCTGATCTCCGGCCGTATGTCTTGGACACTCGCAGGTAAAGAGAGGGGCTGAGTTGTCAACCGATCACCACCTGGTGGTGAGTTGGATCCGCTGGCAGAGGAGGAAGTTGGACAGACCTGGCAGACCCAAACGTATTGTGAGGGTCTGTTGGGAACGTCTGGCCGAGCCCTCTGTCAGGGAGGTCTTCAACTCCCCCACCTCCGGAAGAGCTTCTCACAGATTCCGAGGGAGGCTGGGGACATTGAGTCTCCGAGTGGACCATGTTCTCTGCCTCCATTGTCGACGCCATGGCGGTTCGAAGTTGTGGACGCAAGGTCTCTGGTGCCTGTCGTGGCGGCAGTAACTCCCCGAACCCGGTGGTGGACACCGGAAGAAGTAAGGGATGCCGTCAGGCTGAAGAAGGAGTCCTATCGGACCATGTTGGCCTGTGGGACTCCTGGACGCAGTTGACAGGTACCGGCAGGCCAAGCAAGCCGCAGCCCGGACGGTCCTGGAGGCAAAAACTCTCGGGTCTGGGAGGAGTTCGGTGAGGCCATGGAGGAGGACTATCGGTCGGCCTCGAAGAGATTCTGGCAAACCGTCCGGCGCCTCAGAAGGGGGGAAGCAGTACTCTGCCAACACTGTTTACAGTGCAGGTGGGGAGCTGTTGACCTCGACTGGGGACATTGTCGGACGGTGGAAGAAATACTTCGAGGATCTCCTCAATCCCACCGACTTGCCTTCCAATGAGGAAGCGGAGGCTGGGGTCTCTGAGGTGGACTCGTCCATCACCCAAGCCGAAGTCACTGAGGTAGTTCGTAAGCTCCTCAGTGGCAAGGCGCCGGGGGTGGATGAGATCCGCCCTGAGTACCTCAAATCTCTGGATGTTGTGGGGCTGTCTTGGCTGACACGCCTTTGCAACATTGCATGGAGGTTGGGGACAGTGCCTCTGGTGTGGCAAACTGGGGTGGTGGTCCCTCTTTTTAAAAAGTAAAGGGGGACCGGAGAGTGTGTTCCAACTACAGGGGGATCACACTTCTCAGCCTCCCCGGGAAGGTCTACGCCAGGGTACTGGAGAGGAGAATTCGGCCGATATAGTCGACCCTCGGATTCAGGAGGAACAATGCGGTTTTCGTCCTGGTCGTGGAACACTGGACCAGCTCTATACCCTCCACAGGGTGCTTGAGGGTTTATGGGAGTTTGCCCTAACCAGTCCACATGTGCTTTGTGGATCTGGAGAAGGCATTCGACCGTGTCCCTCGTGTGGTATTCTGTGGGGAGTGCTCCTGCGAGTATGGGGTCCGGGGAGCCTTTGCTAAGGGCTGTTCGGTCTCTGTACGACCGGAGCAGGAGCTTGGTTCGCATTGCCGGCAGTAAGTCAGACCTGTTCCCAGTGCATGTTGGACTCCGGCAGGGCTGCCCTTTGTCACCGGTCCTGTTCATAATCTTTATGGACAGGATTTCTAGGCGTAGCCAGGGGCCGGAGGGAGTCCGGTTTGGGAACCACAGGATTTCATCTCTGCTTTTTGCGGATGATGTTGTCCTGATGGCTTCATCAGGCCAGGACCTTCAGCATGTACTGGAGCGGTTTGCAGCCGAGTGTGAAGCGGCTGGGATGAGAATCAGCACCTCCAAATCCGAGGCCATGGTTCTCGACCGGAAAAGGGTGGCATGCCCTCTCCAGGTGGGTGGAGAGGTCCTGCCTCAAGTGGAGGAGTTCAAGTATCTCGGGGTCTTGTTCACGAAAGTGAGGGAAAGATCGAGCGTGAGATTGACAGGCGGATTGGTGCAGCGCCTCCAGATTATGCATTATGCGGTCGGTGTACCGGACCGTCGTGGTGAAGAAGGAGCTGAGTCGAAAAGGCGAAGCTCTCTCGATTTACCGGTCAATCTCTACGTTCCCACCCTCACCTATGGTCATGAACTTTGGGTAATGACCGAAAGGACAAGATAAGCGGATATGGATACAAGCGGCCGAAATGAGTTTCCTCCGCAGGGGGTGGCTGGGCGCTCCCTTAGAGATAGGGTGAGAAGCTCGGTCACTCGGGAGGAGCTCGGAGTAGAGCCGCTGCTGCTCCTTCGCGTCGCATCGAGAGGAGTCAGCTGAGGTGGCTTGGGCATCTGTTTCGGATGCCCCCTGGACGCCTCCCTAGGGAGGTGTTCCAGGCATGTCCCACCGGGAGGAGGCCTTCGGGGAAGACCCAGGACACGCTGGAGAGACTATGTCTCTCGGCTGGCCTGGGAACGCCTCAGGGTCCCCCCGGAAGAGCTGGAGGAAGTGTCTGGGGTGAGGGAAGTCTGGGCATCTCTGCTCAGACTGCTGCCTCCGCGACCCGGTCCCGGACCAAGCGGATGAAGAAGATGAAGAAGATGAAGGCTATTGGGCAGACAAATCAAGACATTTGATCAGGTTATTATATATTGTGATGGGAATTTTTCCTTTTTTCCAATGTTTTGTAAACCAACAGATTAATTTAGAAAATAATGAGCAGATTAATCTATTACAGAAATTATCATTAGACACAGCCCTGGTCATCTGAGGACCACCTTTAAGTGAGATTTAAGAAAACATTCTTTGGATCAGCGTTTACTTTGAGCTTTGTACAGGTCAGTGTAGTTGTGTTTCTGTGTTCATAGTTTTCAGAAAGCGGTGCATGATTTCAGGAAATATGTCTCAGCAGTTGAGAAAAACTGTAATAAATCTGAGCAACATATGCGTTGGCAGATATTCTTTGGAGAAGTCTGTGATGATGCTGGACCAAAATAAATAAAAATGCTTTTCTGAGAGAAACAAGAGTGAGGGCAGAGAAGAGAGTGGATGAGGCATTTTCAATTCTGCCGTGCTTGCAGTGGCAGTGTTTTACTTTACAGTGCGACACGTGCTGTAGACTGCATGTGTGTTCATATATTCACTTCTGAGCACCAAAGGAGGGGAACCAAAGGATCAAGGCTGGAGTCCAAGCCAACAGCTTGCTCCACAGCTCGCTCTGTCCTGTGATTCAGCCCCAGACGATTATTCACCACCACACATGGTCACAGCGACCACACACAGCCGTATACTGTTGCGTTGCTATTTCATTTGTATCATGCCAGTGTGTGAAAAGAGCTTCAGAGAGGTCAAGGCTTCCCCCCACAGCTATCAGTTGAATAATGGATCTGTGATACAGCATCACAAAATGCTGTGTGAGTGTGTTTGTGCGTATTTACTGCCTTAGGGCGCGTTTGGATCACAGCAAGTGCGAGCTCGTTGCTACAGGTTACAGGTAAAAGATCAAATACAAACCGGTGGCATTTTCAAAGGAGAAGCTTTAATCTGAATCCAGAGTGATGCAAAAAGAGCAAAGTGATCCAGGGAAATCGGTAACTGTTGGAACAAACCCCTGAGTGTCAAATTCAAGGGCTTTGTACTCCTTGGAGCACAATTCTGGAAAGTCAGCCAGGTGAATAGTAAATTAACACAATGCTACAAGGTGTTCTACCTGGATTGTATGCTTGCATGTACAAATAACCGATGCTATATGGTGCAAGATGTTACAGAATAAAGAAGATCTAGGACCTGTTTTTGCTAGAACCTAGTGCTGTGGTCTCATAGAAATGAATGAGGAAGTCTTTGTTTTTTTTTTTGCAGCAGTCCAGCTGTCGTTGTGGAGGGGCCCTAAGGCCCACTGCTCTTTCAATTAGTCTCTGTTTTCAACTTCGCCAGGTCACTCAAGCGAGAAAGTCAATAACAAGAACGTTCCGGCTATTACACTGACTGTCGGAGGTGTTCTGGGGAAGCAGACTTTGCTTTTTCAGTTAGAGCTGTGACTGATGAGGAACAAAACGTTCCTTTTTAGCCCTGTAAATCCTCTCAGATAACCCTGGAGTAACATTTATGTCAATTAATATTGTAGTGGTATGATAATAGACTCCACATTTTAAAACACATAGTGGAACCCTCTTTTACAAGTTTACATCTTAAAAACAAAACCATTAAAACCAAAGAAATACAAATAACAAAATAAGAAAAAGCCATTACATTGAGTATTTTATAAATATATTGTGATGGATTTTATTTGATTGTTTCCCAGCTTTTCAACAAGCATACAGGCAATTATCTTCAGTCGAAATCATTTTTACCACATGAGCTGGGGTCAGCAAGTAGGCCATCAATGAATGAATCCCATAGTGTGTATAGGCTACATTGTGCGTGTGTCTAGTGTGATTTATTGTGCTATCTCTGTCGCCAGGAGAATATCCAGTGCATTTTAATTGAAAGTATTTATACAAGAGTGTCCTGTGGTTTGAAAATGCTGACAAAGCAATATCGAGGATCTAGAGGAGAGGGGAGGAGAAGAGAAGAGACCATATTTTATTGTTTTATATAGATATAAATATAAATATAAAATATCTCACAGGATGTTAGTTATCAATTCCTATAGAAAAGGAAAAGTCTCTAAACTACCTCTTAAATTACAGCGATAAGAGGAAGTGCTTGCTTTATTTACATCATAAAGATTCCAGTTCATCATAATAGAAATAACTTTTTATTACAGTAACATAGTAATGCACCACACATGGCCATAAGCTTCATGAATGTAGGACAATGTAGGGCTACTTACCTACAGGTGTGACTGTCCCTCTGGTGAATGTAGTTCCTGAGAGGATCTTTTTTTTTTTGTTGTTGGTCTGATTCGATTTCCTGACATCAAATTACAGTATATGTCCACTTGATGTTGTCCAGCTGATAAATTTAAGCTGAAGATTACAGAGACCAAGACTGTTTTGAAAGGCTCTGTGCCAGGAAAAAAGGCTGTGCTATAACACAGATTGTGTGTGTGAGAAAAAGGAAGACAAGAGAGGAAGGGATATGGAGGATAGGCAGTGACTTTAACTGATGTGAAATGCTTTTGGGCAATATGAAAATATACCGTTGTGGGCCGTCATTGTATGAACATTGAATTTGATGGATTGACAGGTTTTTTGCAGGAGTGTGAAGATATATTTGATTCATCAGGTATTTAAGTCACTAGATAAGCCCATGTTTTTTCAATTAAACTTTGAGAAAAAGTACTATATGATGAATTATGTATGCATATTTCTATATAACTAAAGTTCATCTAACTGTAATATAAGATTGTATCCATAAAGCATAAAACCACTCAGGGTGACGGGGGCAATCTCCTATCGCAATCATTGCCAAACTTCTTTCAGAAGTATAAAATGAGTGCCTTTCTCTAGGCAAGGAGGGTGAAGGGGTTGAGAGTGTTGCGGGTACAGAATGTGCGAGTGTGTGCATATGTCTGTGTCAGCATGTCTTAGAAAACTTGACAGTCGGGAGTTGGGTTGACTACAGAGTGGAGCCCTGCCTCTCTGTATTTCCCTGCCCTCTGTTCTTTAGCTTATTTCCCCCATTGCTTTGATTTCTGACGTGTGCGTTTTGAGGCCGGGCAGCGGTACGCACCAGTGAGCTCTAAGAGTAAAAGAGAAGACACAGGAATGACGCCAAGTAGCCTCTCTCTCATTATTTTTATCAATACTGTGGGTTTTTGTCTCGTACACAGGCTTTCTGTGGCCATCGTGCTTCTGTTCTTTGCCTCACACCGTTGCCATTAATGTTTTATTGCCTCACACTTCGCGGCCCCCTCTGAAAGTACCTCGTGCATTTGTAATTTATGATCCCTGTGAAGCGCTGTTAAAGTCATTCTGTACCGACTGCCCTTTCTCTCGTGTACCTTTTGCGGGAAAAAAGATAGGCATTAAACATCCAGCGTCTGGCTGGTGAGCAGAGCAGTTTGTATTTGAAGATGTGCAGCATTTTGGAGGGTGTCTGCTGGAGCTCAGAGTATGAAATAGGCCCGAAGGAGGTGCAAGCTTCTCAGCCATCCCTCTGTAAGTTGTAAGTAAACTGTAACCACACAGAGCCGAGCTGCGTCTGCTTCTAAGATGTTGAGGAAGTTTTGAAAGTTATGTGGAGGCAGTGTTGCTAGAGGTGTGATTGACACTGTAATCTAAAATACCTTAATTCCCCATTTTATCACAGTACACTCAGTCTTATGCTGCTCAAACACTTTTTTTTTATCCTACTCAGTCCACACTTTCAGTGCTCATTAAATCTGTCTTATTATGTCCTGCTCTGGCTGATTTCAAGCATTTCCCCTTAACAAATCCAACAATATTATCAGTGCAATCAAGCCTCACTAACCACCAAAAATCCTCACCGCAGTGCTATCGTGAGCCTCTTTTTCTGGGTTGCTAAATATTTATGAAGCCCCTGAGCACATTGTGGGTTGTTTTTAGTGACAACAACAACAGGGAGGAAGTCTTTTGAGACCCCTGATTCCTATCAGAGCACACTTACAAACTAGCTCGCAGCTCGACCTGCCGGTGAATATGTATGAGATTCCTCCTTTGTGACTCTCTGGGAGGTAAATCAGCTGAACGCGTCAACAAAGGCCGTATCTATTTCTAAGTGCTCTGCTGGCAGATTAGCAGCATCTTGTCGGATTGAATATCTGTTTCTCCTCGGGATCGGGGAATTAGAAGGTTAGCAGCGGCTCCCAAGACAAACTTAGAGGGAATGATGGTGGGTGGGGGGGGCTTTTGGGCGTTGCTGTGGCACCAAGTGATGTAATCCACCTCAATGTAGCGGGAGGCCGACATGTGGGTCACTGAAGAACATCTTGACCTCTTCTTTTCCACAGCAGCCGCTAGTTCACAGAAAATGGGAATGCATGTGGTGAGAAAGATGTGTTGTCCAGGAAGTACAGAATATATAAAGCTGCCTTCATTCATGTTGATATATTCATGTTCAATATCCAATGGCTTCTTTTATCTTTAGGGCAGTCATTAATTTTATGAGCATTTACTCTAGAACTCAAATGTAATGAGTACACTCACAGGAAATGACTAGAAAGAATTGTAAAAGCTTGATAATTGATTAACTCTTACAGTTATTTTAAGTATTTTTATTCTCCCAGAGGATAAACCCTACTGACCTTGATGGTCCCCTGACCTCCTGCACCACCAACATTCATGGTTGGATTGCAATGACAATTTGTACAGATATCCATAGTGCTCAGAAGATGACTTTGTGCTAAATGGCTAATTGAGGCACATGGCACACATTTTACATGTTAGTATTGTCATTATGAACATGTGCATTGTAGCACAGAGCGTCCCAAACAGAAGAAGCTGTGAGCCATTTGTCTTATAGCGTAGGTCGGTAAGATGTGATGCTCCACCGGTTGCTGGAACGGGAGTGATGCTGATCAATGAGGTGAAGGGCAGAGGGCACAAAGCAGGTTCGCACCTCAAAACGATTTATTTGTCTGAGTCACTTCTTCTGATAGGTCAGGAGTGCAAATGGGCTACGGGGATGAGTCGGTTCAGTATGCAAAACAGTGTTTCATAAATGGCAATCATTGTATAGTCAAATTAGATGATATGATTAGAAATCATAACGGTTTTGTTTTTACAGCGTATACTACAAAAAAGCCTTTTGCGTGCAGCTGTGCTTTATATTTAGTCAAGTTATTTTTAATAAAGGCCTAACTCCTGCCATTATTTGGACTGAATTCAATGTGATGGGAGGTTGTTTAACCTTTGTGCATATTGCCATCAAGACAGAATCAACCCCTGCCCCGGGAAACTGCACATCCATTTAGTTGAGCTTCACTTTGCTGTGCGGTGAAGCAGATCGAAGCAGAGATCAGAGGAATGTCTCCCTAAGATGGCGAGACAGCGAGAGGCCAAGAGAGCAGAGGGGGTTAATCCTCTGGAGGAGAGAGGCGAGGCTTCATCAAAAGAGGCCAAAGTGAGGTGGAGACATGTAATATTGATGGAGAGAGGAGAGGAGAGTGTGGCTGGTAGATGAGAGGACTGTCAGACAGACATCTGACCACAAGCTGTTTCTACATACGGTGAAAAGTTGTTGCTTGTTAGAAAAAAGGTTTATATTTAGGCACTGTCACTTATGATTTCTTGCTTTCATTTCCAGAATAAAGTCCTGAACATTGATGGAGTCAAGGTGAAGCTCCAGGTAAGAACTTGCTTTTACTCTGACAATCATTAAATAACGTGTCTTCCATTATTTCTCAAAGAGCTTTCCAAAGTGTCCAAGAGTGTCCAAATCAGATCAAACCAAATAAGAATCAGGCCTGAACCCCTGTAGCATTGGAGCTACCTGTCAGACCTTGTTTCCAACCTCACCTGTCTTCAAGATTAAACCCATTTTAGCTTTAGCAGTGCCTGCTATTTACTTTAGCAAGCTGATGCATGTGCCTAATCGCACAAGATGAAGTAGAGATCTGTTGGTGGCCTTGTTTTGTGAGGACAATCAATGATCTTGCTGCAAAAAGCCCCTAAAAGATAATTAGGGTCCATCCATCTCTGTGAATACCTTCCATTAGGCTTTGAGTTTTTTTCACTCCTCCATACTTCATTCACTGATTTGAGAACCGGTGACCGTACTGAGAACCACTCAGCATTGTTGTATGTTTGATGTTTCCGTCAAACAGAGCAAGTAATTAAGTGAATCATTCCTAATTATCTTAATTAGGGGATGACAGAGGCTGGTGGAGTGGGCCTTTGCTCTGTGGTGTATTCACTGGGGGTTAATTGACTAAAAAAAAAAAGGGACGCAATCAACCTTCACAGGTTTGCTCAAGGGAGGGAAGAAAATGTAATTGCCTTTGGAGCCAAATTGTGAAGGTTGATTGCGTGCATGATGGGGAAAAAAAAATAAAGGACTTCATTAGCTTTTCTTCCACTGAAGTTTGGACAGTGGGACGAATAACATCGACCTCGGGTGATTCACGTTTAATATCATGACCCAGACTGAGCTAAACATCAGACAAGATGAGAAAAATAATAAATTCAATATAAGCCGTGACCTTAAATCCTCACTAATCAATAGTTTTTATATTAACAGTGGATCAAATTACTATGAGGGGATATAAAAGGGGGGGTGCTTGTCGTGATAAACCCACAGAGGATAATCACTTAATTTTTTTTCGTTCAGGTCTACGGAGTGTTTTTGCATCGCTTTAGCTCACTTTATTAAGTCTCAAGTGTTTTCGTTCACTCCTATCACTCTAATCAGCTTTGTTCTCAGCAGATAAACCAAGCTTGTACTTCCTACCCTGCACCAAATGGGAGAAACTAATAGACAATATTGGCTACGATCTGGGTAACGCAGTGAAGCATTTTGTTTCCCTCAGGAGTTGAGACCAAAAAAAAGCTAAAAGGAGAAAATACTGGACTTTCCTTTGTTACGTGGAAATTAACATGACTCCCAATTAATTAGTTAATGTTAATGTCTCTGTTTTCTAGTACATAGGTAAAGGTTTGCCAAGGTAATAATATGTCAATGTTGTGTTTATAGTTGCTTCACGGCCCCAAACTGGTAAAAAATCAATCAATGCAACTTTAAATTAAGAATTTTTCAGTGCTGACAATGAACTGTTCGATAGCCTGTAGATCTCATTTCCATATTCCTGAATTATCACTGAAGTAAATTGAAAGGAGGGTTTCACAATGAGACAGTCCAACAGGATTGTGACTGGGCAAACAGAGGACTTATTTAAAAAAAGATAGAAATGTCTTTCTCTGTTCAGTGATTGCCTTCGTCTCTTATCCCCTGCAGATCTGGGACACAGCTGGACAGGAGCGGTTCCGCAGTGTCACTCATGCCTACTACCGTGACGCGCATGGTGAGACACACACACGTAACCACTTGTATACAGTTTTGACATTGCTGTACTAGAGATCATTTAAGTCTGAGTTAAAAAGAAATCTCTATTTTCTGTCACAACTTTTATTCGAACACTTGAAGTTGAAATTGAATTTTTGGAGAAATCTTGTTTTGACCCACTGTTTTGCTGTAAAAATAAAATTTTATGCCAGCTGTAATTCACAGCCATGTTAGTGTGAAGGTGTGGGTCATATTGTTTTTCTTCCACGGTGCAGTATTATAAAGCACTCAGGTTTTATAACTGCTCTGCCGGGTTGGAAGGATAACACATTCAGGATTCATGGGACCCTTTGATGATCAGTAATCAGTCATCACAGATGGGTGTGTGTTTGTCTGTCTGCATGTGTGTACGCCTACTTTTTATTCATGATGATGTCATTATGAGCCATGTGAGTTCATTTAGAGAGCTCTTAGTGGCATCACTCCATTGTTTTCTCACAAAGGAGTAATCAAGGCAGAGCTGTTTTTAGTACATTGCCTGAATTAAATCCACATAATCTGGCGAATGAGGCACCAAACCTGGACCCCGAGCAATAAAACAAACATATTGAGGTCTGATTAGTCATCTTTAATCTTTTTTTTAACCATGTAGGTGAGTATATAGGAGGAAGCTAAGTAAGTCACACATATAGTGGCTGTTATCAACAGTTATCATCATGCTATCATACGGGACCAGGTGTTATTCCCAGATCTCACACACTACTAAACAACATAAACAGTAAGTGATTCAGTGAATAGCGGCTTGATACAAAATTAAATGTGCCCAGAAGGACTGGAGGATTTTTACCTTTACACACACAGAGCAGCCTTCCAAGCAGGACTGACTTTTCTTTGCGGGGGCTAATGTTGGCTCCGCTCCTTTATTGGTACTTGATATTCACATAATGTCGCGGTGTGTGTTTGTCATTTTGTCCGCCTCATACGTATGGAGAACGCATCACCTCTTTTGGTCTTTTAATCTCCGGGCAGTCAGGGATCCCTGCGCGATCAAAGGAAAGTTTTACCTGTCTGGCTCTGCTCTGTGTCTGTATAATCAATTTAAGGTTACGCAACTTAAGCAGAGGCAGGTTGTGTGGTTGTGTGTGTGTGTGTGTGTGTGGGCGTGTGACCAACAACATCCATGAATGATTTAATGAGTGTGAATTATCTGTGTCTGTGTATTATCCTCATTACGCATGTCATGGTGCGGCGTTTAGCTTGTGTAATGACAGCAGGATTTATTTGTCTCTGCCTCTTGGAGGAAGGAGACCCCAGACGACTTTTAGCTGGTTCAGTTTCAGGCGCATTGCCCGGGAACATACCGCCTTCTGAAGGACCGCATCGCACATCTTTGGAGTGCGGCCTTAGACAACTTAGTGTCAAGATTTTCAATTACTTTTCCATTACCACCATGAAGCATATCCCAGGATAAGTTCAGTGCCACAGAGTGCAGCATTACATCAAGGATCTCCACAAATCATCAGAGATGTGACCTTTTCGAATGCTGATCACCTTCTCACCTGTCTGTTGCACAAGCCTGAGTGAGAAAATGGTTAGAAATAGTCTCTGGTACTTCTGGGAAAAAAAATAAACTGATCTGAAACTTTGTTGGTAGCCCTTTGTTGGCAGGGTTTCTGAGAGATGACAGGCTCAAGTAAATGAATGTCTTTTGTGCTTATGACAGTACAAAGCGCTCCACTCATCACTTGAACACCCATGTAGACGCCAAGCCTATAAATGTTGCTGACTGTGATTCACCGCGACTTTGTCTCACCTGAACAAACTCCTGCTTCAGCAACACACTGTCAGTGAGCGTTTGAAGCCTCTGAAGTGGTGTACAAAAGGGTCGACGACTGCAGATTTCCCTCAACTTTCAGTATTTTGTTCAAACAAAAGCGCATACATTTTGATCTGCCTGCTTACCTTCATGCTGCGCGTAAACTTCAGACCGTCAGTCTCTGTGCGCTTCTTGGGAAAACTCTGAAAACAAACTCAAGCTTCTCTCTGCAAAGAGTACTTTTTTTCCTTCCTCGTATCCCCGCAGTGAACTGATCGTGTAACACAAGCAGTCATTGCAGGTTTAAGGGTAAGCCCGGATGACTTTTGCCTGTGTTAAGCTGCACTGTACATCTGTCTACAACAAAGCATCTCTGTGAAATGCCAGCCGACCTCGGGCAAAGCAGCGCCTTGAATTGTATATGAATCTTTAACTGCTGTGTGGCAGGGGCAGAAGAGGGTACAAATGAACCAATTAGCAAGAGAACAATAGTTTTTCTCTTTGTTGTCAATGATAACCATGTTAATTTTTCTGTTTTTAAAAAAAAAAAAAAAAAAAAAAACTTTTATTTGACCATAAAGCAGTTGCAGTGGCGTGATAAGATGTTTCTTATCAGAACCACACAGAGTACATTCCCTTCAGATTTTATCATATTTAAAATAGCTTTCATTTATATTTTTATAAATCCACTGTATCCATGGCAATGTGAAAATTATGTGACCATGTGAAAGAGTTGCTTATTGCGATGAACTTGCAGAGAACTTTCACCTGAATCTGTAGCTTCCCTATGTGTTACCAAGCTTTATGGTAAGTTTCAGCTCATTGTTTAGCTGCCCGATCAGCGACATTGCTGTTTTGATTCACTCTTTCCGCTGTTGTAGCAATTTTATTGGCCACTCACTATAGCAACTCACTATATGCTACTTGCTTTGCACAAAACAGTGGAACTACACCATTAGTGACAGGCTGGTGACCATTTAGGAGCATTTATCTACAGGAAGTCTGTATACACATGATTTTCAGTTGATATTTATTTACTCTATATTTCATTTTCACACATATTATATATCATTATTGACTTGTTAACTTGGACTGCATCACATTAGTACATCAACGGTTAATCTTTCTTGCTCTTTTATTTAAGTGATCAGTGATTGGTTAGTTTGACATCTACTACACAAGAAAACCCCCTGTCAAAGTAAATAATTTGAGTAAATACACAATGCAGAACTGCAGCAGTCTCCAAACATTTTGCCCAAATTAGAAACAATAGTGCACAAGCCAGTGCTTTTTTTCCAGTTTTTCATAGTAAATGATGATAATGTGAGGCCAGGAAGCTGTACTATGTTTAACGCCAATGGCCACAAATCAAAATCCGCTCAGGGTCCCAAAAAGACACAGGCCAGTCGTGGGTTACTGTTACCGTTTTATGGTCTATTACGTTTATATTTATATGTAACAAGGTTGATGTTTCAGCCAATGACAGAGACATTATGACAGGATTTGAAGACCGCATAAGCTCGCCAGAAGTACTTTTATGACCTTAAACGCACACACACACATCTCTGTGGCGCCAAGGGGAAATACGATAAATGGGGGGTAATTGTCACTGCCATAAGTTTTTGTGGCCGTAGAAGAGCTGCAGGCAGAGAAAATCCAGAGCTAAAGTGCGAGTGGATTCACAGAGAGGACGAGTGTGGGAGGGTGCAGGGACTCTGTGACTTAGGAAAGGCAGAGAGAGAGAGAGAGGGAGACATGAAGGGAGAATTATTTTAGATGTCGGTGAATATGCACTGTATCTGCTGCGTGGGAGAAAAGGTGTAGACAGCCATCAGATATTTTTCAGTTCATTTTTTTCGTGTGTGAATATTCTGTCATTATTTAGTTTCAGTTCTCAGGATGTTTATGTCTTCATCTTGATCTAGCTTGTTTGTGTGCACCGTGATGAAACGGAAAACAAAACAGAAAAAAAAAAGAAATGGAAATTACAGGTTTGCTCAGAGAGGTTGTTGGTTAAAAATATCTGCAAAACATGCATTCAGTTTCCTCACTTCAGAACGACATAACGTGATGGTGGGCGGTTTGTTTTTCCACAATATGCCTTTTCACACAGTAATTTTGCACAACCAGCTGTTTTTTCCCATCCCAGATTGGTGGAGGGACCTGGGCCTGGTTACAGATATGAGACTTCCTCCTTTTGCTCAGCTGAAATTTAGTTTAATTCCCATGCCACTGTGGTAATTTTTCTTTCACTTTGCTTTGATTTGTTTGTTTTCCCCTCTCATGAAGAAACTAGGCATTTGAAATCAGGGGATATATATAAATATATACATAAATCCATACATAATTAATCTATAAATAATAATAAAAATCCAATTAATCGACTCACCTTATAATGTTTTGAATCACTGTAAAATAGTTTTTGCTTAATTCATGCATCAATATTACCATTTTATAGTAGGTGTAATACATGGAGTCCAGTTTACATTTGTGTTGGTTTTACCCATGACTGTCGATGAAATGTGTTTTAAATTGCTTGGAAAAGCACATAAATGAGATGTTTAGGCTGATCAGTCATGCTCACCTACAGCATCAAGCTCAAACTGCATGCATGGTTAAAGCCAACAGATTAGTGTTGTATGATAAATGCTAATGTGAAAGATCATAAACTTTTTCGGAACAGAACGGAAGGATTTGTTCTCCTTTTAAGTAACAACATTTGTGTTTAACCTGTTAAGCCCCAGCCTCTTTTTTTTTAGGCCTCTGCTCAAAAAATGACATACCCAAACTGAACAGAGTATATCTCTGCATCTACATGGTCTATTTGATTTTAGTGTCATAATAAAGGGAACACTTGTGAAATTTGTTCAGATGTTTAAGTGTCAGTATTTATGTCACTGGCTCAGAGTAAATTAAGATGGCACACAGCATAAATGAAAGATTTCATGGAAACAGAAAAATACGAAATATTACTATATTTTTACATAATTAGTGCGGTGCTTTATGCGTTTTGTTGCGGACCTCAGTGTCCCCTAACTGGGGGACAAATCTTTTTTGTAAATCAGCCTCAATTAACAGGTTAACTGGGGCTGATTTTACAAAAAAAATAAAAAATGTACTGTATGTGGAAACCTTTCCTAAACTCTCTAAAAAATTCTTGGTGATGTAGTAACTTTGTAAATATGTTCTGCTTTATAATGCATGTCATGAAAAGCGCCGAAGCTCAAAATGAAAATGAAATTGAGAAGATTAAATCCAGGAGAACAAATTAAAACTTGATGTAAAAGAAATCACAGATGTGAGACTGAGAATGTGTTTGTGTGAGAGTGTGTGAATGTCACACACTCATCATAAAGTTTTCTATAATTCCCTTTTGCCGTTCTTCCATCTTTGTTTTTTATCTTTCCTCCTCATTGTTTGTCATTGTTTTCTCCTTTCAAAGCGTCTCGCCAATTTAAGTTCCTCCCCTTTGTTGTCGTATTGCTTTTCATTTTAGCTACTGCTCTTCCTCTTCTCATCAAGTCCTTCTCAATTCTTAGCTCGCAATCTCTGCTCATCTCGTCCTTGAAAACCTCAATTTCACTGTTCCATTTGCCAGTAAATCTTGCTTATGAGACTTCTTGACTGAGTCTATTGTTTCCAGTGCTCAAAAGAAAACACAGGTTCTGTATATTTCATAAAAACTGCCAGCGACTGATTTGGTTAACTCGTTTTTTCACAAATAACAACTGGGCCGACCTTTGCAGAACATCATTAATAGAAAACAGCTTTTGGGGAGGATGTTTAATACAATCTGGCAGGAAGGCACACACAGTCCTGCATGCACACTTAGCAACAGTCGCAGCACTTTATGATCCAACTGTGTCCTGACTTCAACCGTTGAGTGATAACAGATAGCAAAAGAGTGAGAAACACCTCCAGGACAAGTCTAGCAGAACCCGGCTTTATTACACAGCTGTCAGTCTGTATCATCCTCATCTCTCCTGGGCCGCCTCCTTCCTCAGCTGCACAGTCCTTCGCTGTCTCCCAAATACCTGAACTCCCTGGGCGAGCTAGTCCATAAAGACAGAAAGCAGGATGTGCACTGAGGAAACTCTGTCTGCTTAAAAGGCTTCCACACTTATATTTTCTCATGCCATTTATGTTGTTAAACCGAATACTTGCTAAAATCACATAAATACTGTTAAATCCATGTATTTGTTGGCCAGATAAAGACAGTTGTCAGATTAATGTCTTATTTATGCAACTTTAACATGTATTTTTATTAGAAGTACTGTAAGAGCAAGCATAAGAGTAAACATAACAGGAAAAAAAAACATTGTTGGTCATTTATAAAATCTTCATCTTCTTCATCTTCTTCATCCGCTTGGTCCGGGACCGGGTCGCGGAGGCAGCAGTCTGAGCAGAGATGCCCAGACTTCCCTCACCCCAGACACTTCCTCCTAGCTCTTCCGGGGGGACCCCGAGGCGTTCCCAGGCCAGCCGAGAGACATAGTTTCTCCAGCGTGTCCTGGGTCTTCCCCGAGGCCTCCTCCCGGTGGGACATGCCTGGAACACCTCCCTAGGGAGGCGTCCAGGGGGCATCCGAAACAGATGCCCAAGCCACCTCAGCTGCTGACTCCTCTCGATGCGTGAAGGAGCAGCGGCTCTCTACTCTCGAGCTCCTCCCGAGTGACTGAGCTTCTCACCCCTATCTCTAAGGGAGCGCCCAGCCACCCCTGCGGAGGAAACTCATTTCGGCCGCTTGTATCCGCGATCTTGTCCTTTCGGTCATTACCCAAAGTTCATGACCATAGGTGAGGGTGGGAAGCGTAGATTGACCGGTAAATCGAGAGCTTCGCCTTTCGACTCAGGCTCAGCTCCTTCTTCACCACGACGGTCCGGTACACACCGACCGCATAACTGCGGACGCTGCACCAATCCGCCTGTCAATCTCACGCTCGATCTTTCCCTCACTCGTGAACAAGACCCCGAGATACTTGAACTCCTCCACTTGAGGCAGGACCTCTCCACCCACCTGGAGAGGGCATGCCACCCTTTTCCGGTCGAGAACCATGGCCTCGGATTTGGAGGTGCTGATTCTCATCCCAGCCGCTTCACACTCGGCTGCAAACCGCTCCAGTACATGCTGAAGGTCCTGGCCTGATGAAGCCATCAGGACAACATCATCCGCAAAAAGCAGAGATGAAATCCTGTGGTTCCCAAACCTGGACTCCCTCCGGCCCCTGGCTACGCCTAGAAATCCTGTCCATAAAGATTATGAACAGGACCGGTGACAAAGGGCAAGCCCTGCCGGAGTCCAACATGCACTGGGAACAGGTCTGACTTACTGCCGGCAATGCGAACCAAGCTCCTGCTCCGGTCGTACAGAGACCGAACAGCCCTTAGCAAAGGCTCCCGGACCCCATACTCGCGGAGCACTTCCCTCCCCACAGAATACCACGAGGGACACGGTCGAATGCCTTCTCCAGATCCACAAAGCACATGTGGACTGGTTGGGCAAACTCCCATAAACCCTCAAGCACCTGCTGTGGAGGGTATAGAGCTGGTCCAGTGTTCCACGACCAGGACGAAAACCGCATTGTTCCTCCTGAATCCGAGGGTTCGACTATCGGCCGAATTCTCCTCTCCAGTACCCTGGCGTAGACCTTCCCGGGGAGGCTGAGAAGTGTGATCCCCTGTAGTTGGAACACACTCTCCGGTCCCCCTTTTTAAAAAGAGGGACCACCACCCCAGTTTGCCACACCAGAGGCACTGTCCCCAACCTCCATGCAATGTTGCAGAGGCGTGTCAGCCAAGACAGCCCCACAACATCCAGAGATTTGAGGTACTCAGGGCGGATCTCATCCACCCCCGGCGCCTTGCCACTGAGGAGCTTACGAACTACCTCAGTGACTTCGGCTTGGGTGATGGACGAGTCCACCTCAGAGACCCCAGCCTCCGCTTCCTCATTGGAAGGCAAGTCGGTGGGATTGAGGAGATCCTCGAAGTATTTCTTCCACCGTCCGACAATGTCCCCAGTCGAGGTCAACAGCTCCCCACCTGCACTGTAAACAGTGTTGGCAGAGTACTGCTTCCCCCTTCTGAGGCGCCGGACGGTTTGCCAGAATCTCTTCGAGGCCGACCGATAGTCCTCCTCCATGGCCTCACCGAACTCCTCCCAGACCCGAAGTTTTTGCCTCCAGGACCGTCCGGGCTGCGGCTTGCTTGGCCTGCCGGTACCCTGTCAAAACTGCGCTTCGTCAGGAGTCCCACAGGCCAACATGGTCCGATAGGACTCCTTCTTCAGCCTGACGGCAGCATCCCTTACTTCCGGTGTCCACCACCGGGTTCGGGGTTGCCGCCACGACAGGCACCAGAGACCTTGCGTCCACAACTTCGAACTGGCCACAGCGTCGACAATGGAGGCAGAGAACATGGTCCACTCGGACTCAATGTCTCCAGCCTCCCTCGGAATCTGTGAGAAGCTCTTCCGGAGGTGGGAGTTGAAGACCTCCCTGACAGAGGGCTCGGCCAGACGCGTTCCCAACAGACCCTCACAATACGTTTGGGTCTGCCAGGTCTGTCCAACTTCCTCCTCTGCCAGCGGATCCAACTCACCACCAGGTGGTGATCGGTTGACAAGCTCAGCCCCTCTCTTTACCCGAGTGTGTCCAAGACATACGGCCGGAGATCAGATGAAACGACAACAAAGTCGATCATCGACCTCCGGCCTAAGGGTGTCCTGGTGCCACGTGCACTGATGGACACCCCTTATGCTCGAACATGGTGTTCGTTATGGACAAACTGTGACTAGCACAGAAGTCCAATAACAGAACACCGCTTCGGGTTCAGATCGGGGAGGCCGTTCCTCCCGATCACGCCCCTCCAGGTATCACTGTTGTTGCCAACATGTGTGAGCTGCGTTGAAGTCCCCCAGTAGAACAATGGAGTCCCCAGTCGGAGCACTATCAAGTACCCCTCCCAGGGACTCCAAGAAGGCCGGGTACTCTGTACTGCTGTTCGGCCCGTAGGCACAAACAACAGCAAGAGACCTATCCCCAACCCGAAGGCGCAGGGAAGCGACCCTCTCGTTCACCGGAGTGAACTCCAACACATGGCGGCTGAGCTGGGGAGCTATAAGCAAGCCCACACCAGCTCGCCGCCGCTCACCCTGGGCAACTCCAGAGTAGTGGAGGGTCCAGCCCCTCTCAAGGAGCTGGGTTCCAGAGCCCAAGCTATGCGTGGAGGTGAGCCCGACTATCTCTAGCCGGTACCTCTCAACCTCCCTTGCACTGAGCTCAGGCTCCTTCCCCCCCAGCGAGGTGACATTCCATGTCCCTATTGCCAGAGTTTTGGTCCAGGGATTGGGTCGTCGAGGCCCCCCTGCCACGACTGCTACCCAAACCACATTGCACCGGCCCCTCATGGACCTTCCTGCGGGTGGTGGTGAGCCTACTGGAAGGCGGGCCCACGTCGCCATTTGCCAGGCTCGGGCTGAGCCCGGCCGGGTCCCGTGGGCAAAGACCCGGCCACCAGGCGCTCGCCTGCGAGCCCCAACCCCAGGCCTGGCTCCAGGGTGGGGCCCCGGTAACGCCAATCCGGGCGACGTAACGGTCCTTGATGTTCTTCTGTTCATGATGGGCTTGTGAACCGCTCTTAGTCTGGCCCGTCACCTAGGACCTGTTTGCCATGGGAGACCCTACCAGGGGCGTAATGCCCCTGACAACATAGCTCCTAGGATCATTTGGGCACACAAACCCCTCCACCACATGGTAAGGTGGCGGTTCAAGGAGGGGCATTTATAAAATATTTCAAAAAATATCTGATGTATTTTCATAGTGTAGTCATGTAGTGTTTCCCGTGTTTTATATAAATAGTTAATATATTGAGTTGTTGGATATATACCTGAAAAAACAATCGGTAATGACAGAGTCAGTGTCTTGCTCGAGATCACTTGAGCAAAGTGAGACACTCACTATGTCTACAAATGAAGGATTCACAGTGCCAGAGTTTGACTTCTGTTAGAGCTGCCATGGTGACAGCAGTGCTATTGACTGGGGAAAAACATGCCAGTGCTCAATTTGTAACATTTGCTCAAGGTTGAGTTTTATCCAATTTAACCAATGTCCCCAGCTCAGCCATTTGGCTGATCCATGTTTTGCAGCGACTTAAAACTGACAAATAGCACACTTTGTACAGTAAATGGTAAATTCAAGTCTCAACTCTGGTCTGTCTAGGTCTTGCCAATTGTGATGCAGGACAAGAGAGAGAGCTCAAATTAAAATGAACTCTTTCATAATTTAATTGAAAGAGAGTTGAGACATCAAGGTGGTGAAAGATTGAATTAAACACTTGCTGAGAATTATCTCCACCAAACCATTTTACAATCTAAAACGATTTGCAGTCATGAATTTTGAAGAAATTCACTTAAACTATTCTTGCTTTCTTTCAGCTTTGCTTTTGCTGTATGACGTCACCAACAAAACATCCTTTGACAACATACAGGTAGGTTACATTTTGTTGATGAACTGATGAACTTTTGAATGTGTTGTGTTGGATGCAACAGTCTCTATCAATTTAATTCTCGTACTAATTTTCATCAATGCGCATTGTTGTTCTCTCATAAGCATGTGCACCAAATGTCACGCCTGATGTACTAATTTGAAACTATTCATTTTAATTAACTTTATCTTGGCCCATCAGATTAATTTTGTACATCGAAAGGCTGCTGGCAAGATTGCGGTCACGAGTGTTGTCACAAAAGGCTCAGTAACATTTGATACGTCAACGGATGAATGGATGATACGGCTTTGTAATGACAAAACACCGAGCGTCATGTCAGCGCGATTTTTGGCAGCATCATCAAAGTCAGTGCCTGTCACAGATGGTCGGACAAGCGGAGAGTGATCTGAAGTTCCTCTCTCACTGTCAAATGGGGACCAAAGGAAAAAGGGCAGAGAAAAACAGCAGGACAAATGGGGACAGAGTGAAGCAGGGGAGACTGAATGTGATTTAACGAGGGGTTGCATGATCAGTTTTTAGTCAAAACTGTCCTTTGCATGAACCAGAGGGACTATTCCACTGTTCATTCATCTTGAAAACCTCCAGTCTCTGTCTTCATCGCTCTCTCTCCACAACAAGGGTACAAATATATAATGTTGAATGCGACTTGGCGTGGTTCTTCTTGGAAACAAACATCAGATCAAGCTAACTGTGGCATTTGTCAGCATTCATTTAATCTATCTTAGACAGTCCAACCAAAGACAGTCGATGGTTTGTAGCTCTGAAGCTGAACCTCCCCCGCTCTTCTGTTTATGCTTCTGGCACCTTAACCTCCAAATGTATCAAACTGAAAAGAAGTGGCTTTTATTAAGCAATTTAGTTGAATCAGCTTTGAATTAACTTTATTAGTCCCTTCGGGGAAATGTGTCCTCTGCATTTGACCCATCAAACTATTACGGTGAGGTGGGCAGCCACACTTAAGCATCCACCTCCAGTGTCTCTGTCGATAGCAGTAAGTGCATGTCCTTGGCGTGTGGGAGGAAACCATCATGGGGAGAACATGCAAACTCGACACGCAAAGGTTCCAGTCAGTCACCTCACTCAGCGCTGACCACTGAGCCGCTTTGGCGCCGTCCTCCATGTTAGCACAGGCCGCAAAACACTGCGGCTCTGTGCACTTTGGCAACAGGAGCACTGAAAACAGATTAGCTGGTGAAGAATGAAACTGATAAGACCTGAGCACTCACGCAAAGGAAATCATTCATTAGTGCAGAGGATTTTATTTCCTCCATGAGCAGATGGATGCACAGCCTCAGAAAGTGAAAGCCAATGTGAAAGATGGTTGCATAGAAACTTTGCCTTGTGAGCATATAGTTTTATTTCTTTAAACATAAAAGAAGCACGAGTTGATGCAGTCTGTCTTGCAAAACACAGCAGTTTACAAATCAAATGCCAGTGTGGTCCTGAGCGCCCAGACATATTCTCTGTATTGATTCAGCTAATTAAAAATAAATGAAAATTCAGTACCGGAGGGCCAACCTGACAGAAGGAATTTCATATATTTTACTGTTGTCAAATAGTTTTGATTCATTTTTTGTGTCCATAAAAATTCTATAGCGAGCTGTGAAAGTGTAGAAACAAACAAAGAAAAAAACAAATTATAGCTGGAACTAAGAGAAGGAATCCAAATAAATATCAGCAACACAGGGAGTGTGGATTTGAAAGAATAAAGAGAAGTCAAACTGTGAGTACATTCTTCTAATAATCTTCAAATAATTCATATCTTAATCAATAATGAAAATAATGCGTTTTTGCAGTCCTGCTATTTTGAAAGGGAATATATATACATTTTTGGTTGGGGAAAAAAGCTGAATACACTGAAACATGTAAAAGTCAATAGCAGTTAGGACCGCAAAATGGCAGCTTTTCAGAAACATCAATCTCCTCCATTACCCACCCTTGTACCGCACTGCTGTCAGAGAGACTGAAGGTCGTGCCAGCTGGTGTCACTATGTCATCATACCTGCTGTTTCCCCCTGTGCAATAAATCTACTCTGCAACAGGAGGGGTGGCAATTCTCAACTGCTTTAATTGACACTGGCCATCAGGGGAAAAAAAGGATGGCTTTCAGAGCAGCAAAGAGGCTGTTAAGGGAAGGAGACGGTGTTTGTCACCAGTCACTGCCACAGAAATATGACATGCCCATCTGCCCCGAGAGATCGTTAAAGCAGAAAAAAGAAAGTTTTTAGCTCCAGATGTGAACAGCAGCTCAAGGAGAGTGGGAAGAGGGAGGCTTTGTGTAAGAACAGGAGGAAGGAGGCTGGTGTGTTGAGGAGGCACTGACAGAGAGGGAGGACGAGTAACTGTCACCATCTGAGACAGAGTCTCTCTGCAGAGGACCTGCAGTCTTTTGTCTTGTCTTTTCATGGTCCAACACACCCCTTTGTTTGTTTGTTTTTTGGCCAGAAGCCCCCACCTCAGCTGGGAGGATGCTGATGCAGAGTACCTGCACTTTTAAACAAACAGTCCTCCAATATATGTGCTTTCACTGTTGACTGTATTTGTTGCATTAGGAGCACTTTAGGTATGCTCTTAATGTCAAAGTTTGTCATCAGTGCAGATGTGCCTTCTGTTTAATCCAATCAATTAACCTCGGTTGATTAAATTTTTAATTATATGGTTGCCTATATACAAATGTGGCAAATGATTTCTTGCTGAACAACAATTCAAAATCAAAAGATTTTCAATTAATAATCATAACAGAAAAAAATATCTGGAACTATTGAACTGTTGGCATTTTTGCTTAAATAACTAAATGGTTCATTTAGCTGCTGCTGATTTAATTTCTTGCTGATTAAACTTTAACTGATTTAACATGACTGAAGTCATGACAGCAGTGACCCAGTGTTACCAATCTGTTATCTCTAAATACTCAGTGTGTTCCAGTCCTGAGATTACTTTGTCTGTATTTTTACATCATTTCCATAGTTTTCGTTACACGGCAAAGTGTCTGGCTATTAGAAAATGTGTCTTCCACCTAACATGGCTGCAGCTTTTTGAGACTCGTCCTCTGTGTCGCAAGTTTCGCATAAGGATGTTCCTCCTGTTTGTCCCCGGTGAGTTGGTTCAGTTTCCTTGGCCTGAGGGGGAGAACAGACTTGACTCACCTGTACTCTCAGGACTGCGCTCTGCATCAGCCACATGATGCAAGGTCATCTCAAAACCTCTCAAGTTGTTACGAAGTCCAAAACTACATATGAAACAATGCGCCCTCCCTTGTTTCTGCATGGTGCAGCTCAGCATGACCACGTCTCTCTGGTACGTTGCATCAGTGGCTGATTACAATTCAGACTGACCCTGCCCCCTGTATGACGTCAGTTCTGACCTCCAATAATGCTCTGTTCATGGATTACATTTTGGGATATCACAGGAGAGTAAGTACAGGTGCAGAAAATTAGATTATTTCAAATTCCATTTAGCTACTTCAGTTTCAGTCATGACTTACTGGGACACTTGTTAATGTTATCACCATAGTTACCTGTGTTTTTCTACTATAAGTCAAAATATCTCTTCTCAGCTTCACCACAGAGGCCATTCAAGTTTGTTACTACCTTCCCTTCCTTCCTCTGCGCCTTCCTTTCTCATGCTGGTGGCGAGCCACCGATGCCTGCTGGCACACCGCTGCCTAACGAGCACTAACTCATGTTAATGAACACTAATGGTGATGAATGCCACTCCGAAAGGTGGGGGAGGAATGAGAAGGGGCAAATGGTTCTCTCCTCCTCCGCTCTCAGCACTGCTCCTCTCCGCGGTGTATTATTGTCTCCCCAGCTAGGAGACATTTAGGCAAGCAAAGCATTAACGTCATAGCAGCTGTCTGTCATCTGAGGGGGAAAGATTTAACACTTAAAGCAGAGAGTCTGTCAAAACAATTCATCTTATCCTCTGACATGCCACGTCTGAAATATCAGCCACTTTCATTCGGATAGTATAATTAAGTTTTAAGTGGTTTGAAAACAGAAATGTCATTTTTTTTTTAAAAATCCACAGATGAGTATGAATTATTTTCTTGTTTGTGCACTACATTTGGAGCTCCGGCTTACATCAGAGGCTGTTAGAGTTACTCAGGTGCTTCATGTAGTCTGTTGAGGTCTGTGCCATGAATCAATCTTTTGTTTATGTAATACACAGCGGCAAGTATTTGTTGGGGTAAGCCATTGTAGCAGAAATACACAAGCCATTTAGTAACGTGATGAATGTCTTCTTGTCAGAAGTATTGCTTCAGGGAGACTATAAGAGTCCATTTAGGCCTCTGCTGCAAATCATTTGTCTGGGTTACTGTGTTAAAAAGCAGCCTGGCTCCTGTGGCGCTATCATTCCAAGCTGGAAACACTTGCCGTTAATGGGAATCAGAAGGATTGTCAAACCAAAACAATTCAGTGCCCTCTGTCTGTCAATTAACCTGCAGTTCCCGTAACGCAAAATATAAAAAGGGCAGCAGACTGACTGGTGATTAGAGAGACTGCCCGTCAGCTTTAGGCTCTGAGTCTTAGCTAACGTCCAGCTAGAAACTGTCCTCACCGGAAAAACATCCACATTGGTTGTTTATTCACACCGGTTAAAGTTTACCTCACAACAAACTTATTTTAGCCTCATGAATGACTTTCTGTCAGAGGCAAATGTGGAAGCAGTGTGGTATTGTTAAACTGCCTCAGAACCTCCAAGGAAAGAGGTCAGGCCAGGTTGGTCAGCAAAGCATGTGACAAACTGCTTCAAACACTGCAACCTCAAACTATGTGAACTCAACAACATTGCATAACATTTTTTTTCACTTTGGAGCAGAGCATCAAGCTGTAAATAGATGGATGTCTCTACCAACTCCAGAAAGTTATATCTGGCTCTTAAGGTGCTACATTCCCCACTATGTTCAACACCTAGTTGCTAACTCTGTCCACCAGCTGTTTGGTACTGAGCACTTGCATACAGTGAGCTCACCTTTTGTTGTTGAAAAATGCTGCCAGCTGTGGCTGGACTGCCACTGATGAACATGACGAGAATGAAAGTTTCATATTACTAAAACAGTTAGCTGGAATACACTAAATTGTGTCATAGAGTGGAAAGGATAGAGCCGTTCCCCCTCAAATTAAACAGTTCGTATCGTTCGTTGTTAATAATATTTTATGGATTATAGCAGCTTTAACCATAGCGCTGTTCATGTGAGTCAATTTGCAATGATTTTTTTTACAAAGCACCGACAAACCGCATCTTGTCAATAGGGGCATCAGGTCAGAAAGCGTTCACGTGGGACACCAGCTCCAGTTTGCTGTTTTGAAGCTAGACCGGCACTTTCGATTGCAAAGAAAAAAAATCCCTACAGCATTCTCATAACATTAGAATTGATCAGCAGTCAGGCACTGATCCAAGTGAAGCGGTCTCATAAGACACAAAACTCATATTGACTGTGCAGATCAATAGCTCTAACCAGGATTAGAAAACATTCTCTGTACATATAATAAAGTGTTTCTTATTGAACAGTCCTGCTCTGATACTGACTGTTAACTGATATATTACAATGTAGCTGCACTCGTTCTTACATGTGTGTGCATGTGTGTTTGCACATGCTGATGCCCTGATTGCTTGATGACACTTTGGGGTCCGCGTTGTAGAAACCCAAAAAGAGGAACGAGAGAGATGAGACCTTCATCTGTGTGTGCCTTCATTCATCTCTCTCTCTGCCTGTCCCTGGGGCTTGGTCTGGCCTCAAATTAAATGGCCGCCTGCCTACCACATAGCTGTTAGTTAAATGTCATGGCACCACCGCACCAGATGGTGATGAGAGAAACTGTCAGTAAATAATGCAGTGATATGAATTTAAATACCATTCGTTTATAATCGGCGGAGACTCTGGCATTTTAGAAGTGAGTCGTTTCGGGCAAGTGTCGTATCACTTCATGGATTATTCTGCACTGACGGTTTCTATACTAGTTAGTGAGGGCGCGACATGCAGTAATCCTCATTCATTACCTTGTCACTCACACATCACCTGTAATTTGGTCGCCGGCGTGGAACATTATTAGTATGTCAGCTTCATTGCTCCAGTACATTATTCTCTGCCCTTGACTATAGCCGTATATGATGCAGCCAGCAGAGCGGAGCTCAGCGGAGGGAAAATGATCCACCAGTGCTCAGCTGCTTCCTGTGGACATTTCCATTTGCTTTGATGTCAGTAGCAAACTGACAAAACAGATGGGACGCTTATGTGTGCACAAACACAGCAAGATAAATGAAGATGTCCCATAAGCCGACTGCTCTTTTGTTGTTGTTGGAGCAATTCAATTTCCCAGAAGGACTAAAAAAATAACTGAAATGTCTTTAGTGGATGGATACATGTCAGAAGTGTTCAACTGATTCTATGGGAATAACTTAAAAGAGTAGTTGAAAAAAAGTTCAGTCTCTTCCTTTCTTTATTCTTGTTGTGTGTTTTAATGTTTTTATAGCTGAAAAAAAGGCTCCTCTTTGTTGTGGAGGGCTTGGAAAAAGGATAGCCATCACCTCTCCATCGTTTTGCTGCTCTTTGTTACGTAATGTCTCTTTACCTCCAGCTCACCAGAACAGTGCATTTTATGTTCCCTCTGAGTTTGTTGCAACTCTGCAGAAGGAAGCTCTTTACCTGTGAGGGGGCTGACAAAGGTCAAAGTCATTCAGATGCTCTCAGAAGGAAAAAATGTGATTTGCCCACTGTCCCAAAGCACCATGAACTATTTAGGAAAATCAAAGACGGCTTATATTGAAGTGCTCAATCGCCCCTTCAGCTATTTGAATAGCAAGTCTATAACTTTATTATGTCAACACTAACCAAGAAGGACAGGCATTTATTAGTTTTTTTGTTTGCACTCCCATTAGCCTTAAAACATTTTTAATGAACTGAGGGTGTTAATGGTGTATGAAAAGAGGAAATATTGAAGGCTAGACGGTTTGGAATCTATTTATGAGGTCAGTTTGTACCCAAGGCTGTCCCGAAACAACATTTTGATCTATAGTCCATAAAAAGAAATGTTACATAAAAAATATTTTCCAAAACAAAAAAACTAACTTGAAAGATTTTCTTGGGGGATGGGGGAGGTCTGTCTCACAGCCAAGAAAAAAGAGAATGAAGAATACTTTCTGTCTCAGGAGAAAGCATTTGCAATGTGAAATGCAGGGTTAAACACAAGTTTCTTTGGAAGTTCCCCGTAACCTCAGGGTTTTTTTCATGTTATATCATTTTATTTTACATCATATTTCCACAATACCTTTCGAACAAAATACAGATTTGTGAGATAATCTGGGAGCCAGTGGTCCTGCACTGTTTGCACAAAAAGAGTTATCCAATCATCTTCTACACTGTTTGTTTCTGTGTTTCTTTTCCCTGTTAGTCACAGCAACTACTGACACTCAGTTTCAAGGAAAATATGTGATCCCTGCTGAAGCCCAGCTCTGTAAAGCTTCTCGTTTTCATCTGTTTACAGATATTACTGCTCCTGTTCTCTTCCCGGTTGTACTTTTTTTGCACAGAGATGTTTTTGTTTTCTCTCTCTCTCTTAGTCAAGTTGAACAGTTGGCCAAAGACAAAAAAACACACACAAAAAAATCCAGCACATACACAAAAACGCTGTCACTCTCTATCTCTTTTGTCTCCCTGGAGTATTTTATCTCTAACTGGCATGAACAAATGCAGAGGCGTCATTATTTTTGTTGTGGTTACTCTGGCTTTTTATCACAGTTCTGCAATCCTCTTATCATCCAGACAGAAGAGGACCTTATAGCTTTTGTTTGAAACAGAAAGAGTGTGAAAATGGATTTCAATTATATACACAAGCAGAATAGTAAGTGGTTCCTAAAAAAGTGTAGGTGGCTTCTACATGAAGGGACGATGAAGTGAATTTTGAGCATTAGTATTATTTTGTCGAATGGCAAAAACAAAACTATTAACACAGTATGTCCTGTAAATTATTATTTTTTTGAGGGGCACAGCATGTTTCTCTTGAGATTTTTAATTGTGATTTTTTTTTTTCAAGGAACACAAAATAAATAATGATGCAGCTGACATTTCAACAAAAACCAAAATTTAAATAGCAGTGAATTAGCAGCTCCCACATGGCCAAAAAAAATGTTATGGCAGGTTTAATAGCGAGAAAGCATGATGATACATTCTGTCACTCAATAGTATGTTCACTAAACATGAATTTCCTAAAGGTTTGTAAAGAGGTAAACAATCGAAAATCCCATTGACATAAACATTTTTATGTGTTTGTTTTTTTTTGTCTTTTTGTCTTGTCTTTTGTCTTTTATAACTTCTCCACCAAAAAATAAAGGTAAATCAGAAACTGTCAGTGACTACACAGTATATTCAAATGCGAAGCAACTCATCTACAAGTGAGTAAGCACCTGTTGAGAGTTTCTTTGATGGAACCAGAACAATTAAATACGCCTCTGCAAGAGTGCTTTAAAAGTTTGGTGCCTACTGCCCACAAGAAATGTTTGCGCAACAAAACTTGTTGTACCAGAATCCATGTGCTGTCTGTAGTGTTAATAAGCCTGCAGCATGTCATGACACTAGCACTGGGTCTAAGATGATGTTGGGTGCGTTGCAGCAGCAGAAGAAACACTGGATCAAAGTAGAGGTATCTCAGCAGAGGTCAGCCACCTCCCACACAGTGGGACTATATCAAAGTCAGCAGAGTCTATACATGGCCTTGGGTGTTTTCTGAACTTTTTCACACTTTTTTTCTTCTGCTTTGTTTTCAAATATAATATGAGGACTGATATGAGGACTGACAAGACATCAGTTTGACTGACAGGATGGCACTAAACCCCCCCCCACCCCCACCCCATCCCCTCTGACACACAGCACACGTCTCTGGAAACAATTGGCCCAGATGTCACAGAGAATATCATGATAATGATGGTTGTGTATGTGCACACAGTCTCAAAAACTGGCACACAACTAAGGGGTGAAGTTCTGAATCTACATTCCTGCCATGAGGATAGACAGTACATGGATCAATTTATTGTAATGAAAATGTGGCAAAGTGACACATTTGCAAGTTAATTACTTATGTGCTTAGTCTCTGCAGCTTTGAGACCTTTCAGTCTGCTCACACTGAATCTCCATTTTGCTGGCATTTGACATTTTTGCCCACTCCGTTCTTTCACTTCATAATATATTGAAAACCTTAAATTATTGATTTGCTCTTTTATATTCATAATTCGGAGAAATAGAAAGGCATTTACTAGGTTGACATTCTGTCTTGCACTGGCAGGGTGCGTGAACTGATTGCATTTACCACTTGACTTGATGACTTGCCACTGATGAAACACATAATTGGTCTTTAACGTCTGCTCTTCTCCCTGGTATGAATGTCATTTTGACAAACGCGATCTATAAACATGTTACAAATTACATAAAGAGTTGCTGAATCTTAAACCTATTCTACGTGATTCAGATCAAGTAATTACATTACAGTAGACAATGTAAGTTTAATATTCTAATATCCACCAAGACACAGTTGAATACAATGACAACAATTGTCAAGATTTCTAAAATACTAAGTTTATTTTTACCATTTTGATAAGAACAAATGTTTTTCTGTTGCTCAGTTGTTCTGTTGATGCTTACATCAGTATATTACTTAAAAGTACTTTCATTTAATCTCAAACAAGAAATTGCAGTGAAGAATGTATTTGTACTGTGAAAAACATTCTTTCTAAGTGATTATTACCCTTCCAATGCATTTCTCAGAGCCGTAATACACGTAAATATATCAGTAATATTATTTATTCTGAAACCTAATAATTCATGTGCTTTGCATATTTTGCAAACTTAGGAAAAAAGGGTATGTTAACGAAACTGAGCTGCTGAAACTAAGGAAAGTGCACACAGTTTGGCATGAGCTAAGATATACCTTCAGGTCCTGTAAGATGCAAACGGGGTGTTCTCTGCAAAGTGTATACCTCCTGGGAGTTATATGATAGTATAGTGTAGGAATGTGAATACTACATGCATAACTATCCTTTAGCTTTGTCAACTTGAAAAAGAAGAGTCACTTATGTTCATATGTTTACCCGCAGTATCAGAGGAACTTGGATACTACTTAGTTTCGATATTTCTTTTCGGTGTTTTCTTCACAGACAAGACTTTAATCTGCAAATGCTGTTAGTTGACCTTTTTTCATCCACAGCTCATCTGTGATTTTTCTTCCTTTGCCAGAGTGTCTTTGTGCTGCTAGCTGAGTCACATTAGTATCTGTAAAGACAGGACATAAATGTGGGAAAAAACAAGAATTTGTTTTCCTTGAAGCAAAGCACTCATTTCATTCACTTGAAATGTCTTTTGTCACAATGTTCTTTTTACTAATCACAGTGACAAAAACAAAAATATCTAGTCTTTTCAGCCTCGCAATTGGTTTAATGTAAAGCAGAACTCTCACACATGAATTACTTATGACAACAGCCAATGCCACTTTCCACTTAGAAAAGAATACACATGTAAAGCCTTTTAGTTTTTACTTGCCTAACGCTCTTTAAAACTGTGTAAACTTGCCGCTGACCTGATAGAGACGTACAGTTTGAGGGTCAAGGCTTCAGTTTCTACAGCACAAAAACAAATTGGTAGAGAGCAACAACAGAAGTGAGGACGTACACGTCTCACCCATGCTAATACTCTCCGACTGGAGCTTTTCAAAGCACATCCGTCATCCAGACACGTCTCACACCCATGTTTGCTGGCAGAAATAAGCGTCAGCTGCTCTTTTATAAACATAAAAGCCTTTCTCTTCCCTGTCAGGCCCTGTCAGAAATCAGCTTACAGGGCTGTTGTTTTCAGTGTTATTTATATATTTGTTTTAATGATGTGAAGTTTTGTAACAGAAGGAACTTGTGTCTTGTATTAGAGATACTGGGTGTGCCTGTTAAATCTGCAGAAGAAAACTTCCAAAAACATCAACAGCGCCAATGCCAACATTACAAACCCTGGTTTTGGGTGATCCAATATAGCCTATTGATTTGCTTGCCTGGTTGTGTACCTGCAAAATGTGTGAATATACACATCCCCGAGTGTGACAGAATTCCTCTCTGTGTCAGACAGTGACACAGAGTCACTCCGTTTAGCTCAGCTGCCTCGCGGAGCTTAAACCTCCTCTCAGGGGAGAAGTCCTACTTTCTCCCCGCGCTCCTCTGGGTTGGCTCAGTCTGACACTGCCTGTTGTCGGCAGCCGACTTCTCCTCTCCATCGGCTGGTGTAATGCTCTGATCAAAGCTTGGCAAGAATAGCATTGTCACCAATAGCAAATCTACTTAGACAAAAGTGCAACAGAGGGAAAGTTTAGTCACATGGAAAGACACTGAGAGGCTCCCAAAGGAGTGTTCGTCATTTTGTTGTTGTACTCGGCAAAGTATGACCCGAGTTTTAATAGGAAGGAATGCAAATATTTTTTGTCAGACTAGAACTCATTTGGGAATTCAGCGACAAATCATTCAGATTTTCCATTAATGGTGATGTTTTTATTTCATTGTTTTGAGGGAAATATGGCAACAATGATTGTGTTCTCGCTGAATAACAAAGCGAGAACACAAAAATGACATGATGCAGCTCAGGATGGGTATCATTTTTTTTTTGTTTTTTTTCTCTGATTCCGTACTTTGAGAAATAGAAATCTTTTAACAAAAGATGCCAAAGTTTGCCATATGTTTGATTTTACTGTAAATGCAATATTGGACTTGGCAGCTTTGATAGTTGTGCTGGACACATTACAGTTTGTTATAATAAACGAGACTAAATGTAATTGATTACTTCGCTTGAGCAGCAACATCAGCCGACCCGACTCGTCTAGTTTCCCTCAGTAGGACACAGCCCTGCTTTTTCATCTCGGTGACAACAAAAGGAAAACAGATACAAGGCAACATCAGAAGTACCCTCACATACTTCTGCCAGTGACAACTTGTCTCGCCAATGTCACGATGCAGCCGCCAGTATCTGTCTGCCTTGCTTTTATCTTCCTTCCTCTCTGATACAGATCCTTTGGTCTTTCTCTTGTCTTCCACTGTCACTGTCTGTCTCTCCATCTTGCTGCCTGTTGGCACCCTCTCTGTCTCCCTGTCACATCCCTGCCTCTGTCTCTCCCTCTGTCACTTCAGCCTCTCTTCAGTTGTTACCGTCTCTTACTTCTGCAGCTGAGCAGGTGGTGCAAGTTTAAGCGTTGGCATTTTAGCTTCATGAAATTGAATATAGAGCAAATAGTTGCTTCTGATTTAATTGATATTGATATTGATATTGACCAAAAGGTTTGCATTGAAAGTTTGTACAAAACTTCAGACTTTTTAAATTCATGAGAGCTCCAGACTGCCGGGAACAGAAATCATCGGCGGTGTACAAAAAAAATCAGACTCAAGCAGCAGACATCGACTGGGTTTGTTAATTTTTTTTTCACAAACAAAACAAACTTCCAGCTGAGTTTGATTTGCCACACTGTTTGGGGACTTGCCATTGCCAGGGCAAGGAGCAGAGAAAATGTATTACTGCCCCTGTTCCTGTGCCACATTGTCATTGACATTTGGCTCCCTGAGCATTTGGCCAGAGATCCTGGTATTAGTCTTGAATAAAAGATGAACCCAGCCCACTTCCTTCAGCCATGGCCACTGAGGATATTAGACTTATTCAGAGTCACTTTTTTAGCTGCCTGAAGCCCTGTTATTGTTGAAAGATAAATAACATTTGATCGTATCTGTTTGTTTTTAAAGTAATTACCAGATGCAAGTATGCTATCATGTCTGCTTTGACCCTGATATCTGTAGCAGCTGGTACTCACAACAGGAAACTGTTACTGTTGCTGCACGCAATACCATAAAAACACTTCCCATAAAAAAAAAAAATCAAACTAAAACGTAAAAGATATAGCAGTGTTAATATTCTGCCCATTGCCAAGTATGTAATTGCAATGCTTTTTGCATTGAAATGCAATAATACTACCACTACTACTACAATACTACTCGAAATGCAATACTACAACACTATATGTACAGAGGCTTTACAAACTTAATGCAACACCACGTAGACAGAAATATGTGATTGATTGTGATTGATCCAGGATATGTTAATCCTTAGTTCAAACAGTGGAGGCACAGGGAAACTGCAAACCTGCATTAAAAAAAAAAAAAACACACATCTTCCAACACCTCCACATAGCTCTCATGTACATGTTGCGTTTTGTTAGCAAACAACCTAGCTATCATGTTCAAAACGGCACTCCTGAGTCTCGTGTTTCCAGTCTTGTTTGTAGAAAAGGGATGAGATATTGACAACAGCATGCCTCTGTTTATTCAGCCTTTCATGGGGATGTAACAGTCTTCAATAGAGGGCTGTTCAGCGTGGTATCTTTATTCATGTGAGCCTGTTTACTCATCAATTATTACTTCAAAAACTGGAGTCTGATCTCTTCCACGTAGATCTGCTTTTACTGAGGAGGCCTGTATTTCTCCTGGTGTCTTTCTAGGCCATTCATTTTGTGAATGTGTCGACTGGTGGCGACATTATAGGTCTAGCATGGTTTGTTATAATCCTGCAGTATTGTTCACAAAGCTCCTCTCTTTCTGCACTTTTTCACAGCCCCATATTAAGTGCTACATATGAATAAATGGTCAAAATCATGGCTCAGGAATTATACATATGTATCGTCTCTCTCATTTCGAATGATAACATCCCAGTCACATTCACTGCATTGATCCATTTTTGCTGCAAGTCGTTATATATGTATATTTCCTCTCCTGCCATAAAGAGTGAATGGGAGACTTTAATTTTCCCGGATGGGGATGACAAGTGGCATCATTTAGAATCAATAACTGTATCTGTGAAATGACCCATCAGTGGAGGGGGTGCACTATAAACAGCTGTATGATCTAATTACAAGCCATGGTTCATCAGCGGTAATCACAGCATATGGAGAAAATCGCTCAGAGGCAAGCTGTCAAAGTTTATCCTGCAGAGGTTTGCTTTGTCTTCTTGTGGGAGGACGAATGTTTGCAGAAGGGATAGACAGATGAACAGTAACCTTTTATTACAAAGGCCAGGCATACACACCAGTGTCTGTGATTGATGGAGATTACCTCATACATACAGAGACCGTTCTTAAAGGATGCAAAGAACTCAAATATATGCTGTTTTTTCAAGACAGTGACAAGCAGTGGACCTTGCTAATCGACATGTGAATGATGGGGAAACCTTGAAATTTGAATTATATGAATCCCAAAATACCTACATGCAAAATGTTCCTCATTTTGTCCCATCAGCACAATGTTGAAGAGCACCGGAGATGCAAATTCATACCACCCCAGCTGTATCTCAGGGTAGCAGAGGGCTCAGCTGGACCTTTTTCTCTAAACATCTTTTAATGTTCATCTAAAGCGGTCCTCCGGTCCCCAGAGGTGGAGGTCATGGCCTTATTAAGGAAGCCTCAGAGCCACAGTCCGGTTTCTCAAATCACAAAACCTCTCTGACCTCATTAAATTCGAATCACATCAAATGGCAAATGTGATTCAGCCTTGATTTGAATGCAACACAATAAACTATTGGTTAAAGGACAAAAGACAGGTGAACAAAAAGTGTGTGCAGAATAGGTGAAAGCGGCTCATAAAACTGTAGCTACTTGTCAGTTTACTTGCTCTTATACAAAATCATGATACAGATGTAAATGCGTTGTTGTTGTTGTTGTTGTTGTTGTTGTTGAATCTTGTATTAGTAAAAAGTTAATCCAAGTCCAGTTGATATCATTTCAATTAAAGGCCAGAACTATCAAGTCTTCATTTACAAGTTTTCATTCTTACTGACAATAGCTTAGGTACATTAGGTTTTAATCATGTTATTTCAGAAAATAAATTCAAATATAAAGCCATTTTAGGAGAAAATATAGTCTTCTCCATTATGACCAAAAAGCCTTTTAACATCCTTTGTGAAAGTGAGGGAAGTTTTGCATGAGTTTGCAGTATGATAGGGTGGTAGCTGAGTGAAACGCTGATCTTTTATTTATAAGCACCTGTGCGTTGTGAGCATGGCCATGCAATGCTAATCATGTGAGTCTGTAGAGGACCGCTCCAGAGTTTGAATGTGGGATCATTCGACTATAACTGAAGACTAAGATAGGCTGGGAGAAGGCTTATCAGGATCACTCCTTGAGACAGCAAAGGGGACAGTGGAAATTACGGGAAAACGTTCCTATTTTCACGTTTTATATGTTTAAAAATGTCTTTATAAATGAAATAATTTTTTTCATGAAAGTACACAGAGCTGCAACTAACAATTCATTCATTATCAGATAATGCTGATTAATTTTCGATGAGTCATCTGAGCTATAAAAAGATGGCATATTACTTGTTTTTTTTCTTGAAGAAAAGGGCTTAATTAAGCATCAAAGTTGGTGCTGATGATTTTAATATGTTAAACACAGCTTAACTGTTTTCCAATTTAGTTTAGCATGTTAGCATGCAGCATTTGTTAATTTGTGCAAAATACAAAGTACAGCTGAGGCTAATGGAAATGTCATTATTTTTGTAGGTATTTGTTCATAAACCAAAGTGTTGGTCAAATTCATATTCATATTTCAAGATTTCAAAATTTCAAGAATTTATTGTCATTACACAAGCAATTTACATCAGCAATCATTGGTAATGAAATTCTTAAATCCCAGGCTCTCCTAACAATGCTAAAAAGAATATTAACAACAATAGAGGCTGTCAACAAGAAAAAAAAAGATAATTTAAAAAATAAAAATATAAAATAAAATTTAAGATAAATAATAAACTAGAGTAATAAAATAAATAAAGACCTTAAAATATAAGTTATACAAATAAAATATAAATTGTAAATGTAAAACTAAGTATTATAGGTAAATATATATATACAATAAGATATATATACAATAGAAAAAAAAAATATATATATATATATATAACAAGAAGTGAAGGTGTTATTTAAAAAGTGGTGTGAATATGTTGCTGTGGACAGAGTTTAAAAGTCTTATGGCTCATGCGGTATGAAGCTTCCCTGAGCCTGGTGGTTCGGGCTCGAATGCTGCATGCTGCGGAACCCGTCGGCCAGACGGCAGCAGGCAGAACAGTTTGTAGCTGGGTGACTGGGGTCCTTAATGATTTTGTAGTGGCCTTCTTCCTACACCGCTGGGTGTAGAGGTCCTTCCATGGATGGCAGCTCTGTCCTGGTGATGTGCTGAGCAGCTTTCACCACCCTCTGTAGAGCCTTACGGTTGAGGGCGGTGCAGCTGCTGTACCAGGCAGTGATGCAGCCAGTCAGGATCCTCTCTATGGTGCACCTGTAGAAGCTGCAGAGTATCCTGGAGTCCATGTTGAGCCTCCTTAATGGCGGTTAAGGAAAAGTTAAGCGATCAACAGAAGTATTAGAATTTATCCTGTGGGGACAATGAAGGTCTGTGCTAAATTTCAAAAACCTATTGAAACCTATTTAGCAGATGTTGAGATATTTTAAAGTGTCCAAGTTATCATAATGAGAAATTTTCATATCAGCACATAGTTACTGATTTTTATAAAGATTCCAGTTAACACATGCGTACAGTCTCCCTTATCCACATGTAGTACATTCTGATATTCACGGGCAGCAGTGTCAACGCATTGCCTATCTTATCTCCTGTTATTAAGGATGACCTTTGGGCTGCAGGTGACCTCGGTGAAATCCCTATGCAAACACGGAGTCATCGTCAAGAATTCATCACGGAGGAGCTGTCAGAGGGGAAAACAGCTCCAGAGAAAGAGTACTAAAGAAAAGGCGCATTGATCACCAGCCAGTCAGAAATCCAATGTGGAGTAATTCATTGTGGGTACAATTAAGCTTTGTGCTGAGATGAGGGATATTATTTCAGCAGGAGGCGGTTGCAGGTGTCTGTCTGAGCTGATTAAATGCTCAGTAACAGTGAATGGATGGTTCAGGTGCTGTCGGAGCTCGTACAGTCGGCGGTGCTGTTTGTTCCCCCATAAAGCTTCATCTTTCCCCCGTGTACACACTGTAGTTAAAGCAGGATGGAGCAGACAGTTTAAACTGACGATGGGTTTTTTGAGTATCTTCTCAGCATGCGATTGTTTACTTTTATCCCTTTTTATCTCTGCACGCTTGCCTCAGTGTTTCTGTCTGTCAGGGTTACCTTTTTATTTTTTATTTTTTTATTTCAGGTCATTCTTGTTTAGGTGTTCACACTCATAATGTGTTTCTGCTTGTCTGACAGCGACCGCCTTCTCTCTCTCTCTTTCTCTCGTGTCTCCGTCCTGTGTTGTTACCAGGCGTGGCTGACTGAGATCCACGAGTACGCCCAACAGGATGTGGTGCTCATGCTGCTTGGAAACAAGGCAAGGCATTGTGGGAAATATTCATGACTGTAGGTAGAGACACAATGGAAGGAAGATTTCAATTCAACATTACAATATTTTTGGTAACAACTGAAATTTGTCTCAAGTATGCAGAACCAGATTTTGGGATTTAATGCTATTTTTTTCCTTTAAGATTAAGAGTTAAATTACAAAAATAGTTCATTTTTTAACCCTCTTCTCTAGGCGGATTTCTGTTATGGCAGCTTAAATTAGATCAAATCCCATTAAATGATCAAAACCAACAATGATTTGATCCAACTAACAAGCCGCCTATTGTCTGTGTGTCCAGGGTCTGATAAATCTTACTCCTCTGTGCCGCAGTGCTTCATTGTTATCTAAAAGCTATTAAAAGACATCAATGAGCCACACTGAGTGACAGGTTTCTTCTTTACAGTGAATGTGGGCACTGTAGTTTATTATCCCACATACAGTGTCCTGCTCCTGTAAATACTCATTAGAGCATTAAATGTGTGTTCATCCACGGCTAGAAATAGTCCCAAAGAAACACACTCTTGATTCGTGTTTGACTAAAATTTGCTAAAACCTATAGCCGCCAGCCTTTGTAGGAAGTTACTAAGACTGTTTTAAAGATTAAAGTCTGAGTGCCACTGTTTATTTTATTTTTTTTTTCATGGGATTTGTGGACGATAATAAAAAATGACAAATATCACCAGTCTCATCCTTTAACAAGTGTGGCTTTTTTTGTTGCAGTAACACATTTTCATGCTCTTTGGTGTGAGATATCAGGGGAAAAAATATTTCTTTGACATCCAACCCAAAACTTGGTGTGTTTTACTGGCATCAATAACAATGCACACATGTATTATACAGTATCAAGCACTGTATATGTTCAAGCACAACCACACTGAAGAGGACCGTAACCAGTCTTCAGCTCAGTCAGCCGATCACTGGTTACTATCTGCCTGGTATTATTTCTAAAACTGCAATATCTGTCAATATCACAACCTGCTAATTTGCAAATATCAGTATTACATATTTTTTCTGTATCTGCCATTCACATCCCTCCCTCTGAACACAGAACAGATGTCTCTGCCTTGGAGCTCTGTCTCGCTCCAGTCCCCCACACTCCATATTAGCCCTTAATTAGCACCCTGAGAGTCAATCTTGACTCATTAGCTGCCATCAGACCTGAACACCAGGAACGGCTTGTATGTAAACTGTGGACAAATAGCTAGTACATCTCCACAGAGGGTGGGTGGATGCTGTGGGGCTTTTTTTGTTTTGTTTTTTTTTTTAGCACTGATGATGGTCCATGCCACTCACATGAATGACCATGTTTTCCCTGTATCGCCAGGCTGATGCCACCCATGAGAGAGTGGTGAAGAGAGAAGATGGCGAGAGGCTCGCGAAGGTGAATCATTCATAATTTCCGAAAAATACGGGTACAGTTTTCACCGTCCAGATGACACAGCTGTTACAATGAGAAGCTGCGCCCTTCATAGCCAGAACTATTTCTCCTTTCATGTAAATTCGCTAAGGCATTTGTATTACTGATTGAATTCCTATGGCAGATGAAAAGATTATGAGTATTACAGAAAGGTGGGATTATCAAGAGATCGGCTCTCATTTCCACTCTTGCACAGATATATTTCTGCTCTGTGAGGAAACTGTACCAGCTGAAACCAAAAAGATAGATAAGGCCAGACACCTCAGATGTATTGCCCCCCAGTAGATAACATCTGATAATGAATATTTATTGTACTTTTACAGTTGCGTATTATCTATGAAAGCTTTCTATGATAAACTGCAGCTACAAAACCAACAAGTAAGCACTGAAACCGAGAGCAAACATTTCTTTTTATCAATCTCCCTGACTGCTCCACAGGATGGCACACAAAACAAATAGAAAACAGCTAAGCGATTCTCTCCAGAAGTGGGAGCAGCAAAGTGCCACTAAGTAACTTAAGGCTCAGTCTGGGAGGGCAGGAAAAAAAAGCACATCTGTTATCGTCACCACGGGCTGAAACAAATTCCCCTGCAGAGGGAAAGCTGGGAGACAAATTTATCACATTTGAGCTGGATTTCAGAGTAAACTAGTTCACTATTGTGCTGGGAAGCTCTGCTGCGAACATTAATTTCTATCCATTTTATTTATTTATTTTTCATAGCACATCAGAGAAGCGGCAGCCTGTTGAAAAGTGTTGAATTATCATACATATGTTGGTCTTCTGAGCTTTAAAAAAAAAACAGTAACTATTTCAAATGATCGTCATTGTTTTGACCCTGCAGGAGTTCGGCGTTCCCTTTATGGAGACCAGCGCCAGGTCAGGTCTCAATGTCGAGCTGGCTTTCACCGCTGTGGCTAAGTGAGTATCAATCTCTCTGCAACTGTTGTGGTCCAAATACAAGCTGTTTTGTCACTTTAATCCTCTAGATATTGGTGTACAACTATGAAGATGAAGACATAACAGCACTTTACTGTCATTAAGAAACATAAGAAATGTGTAAATATGAATGTTTTTATTTTGGAGATTATTTAACAAAAACTCAAGGTCAACTTTTCTGTCCAGACATAAAAATATTCAGCTGGGATAATAATTAGATGTTTCTCAATCATATAATTAAATATTCTTAAAGTGGCATCCACTGCTTTTCCCTCACAGAAAAATCCTAAATCTATGAGTATATGAATATTTTTTACATGAAAAGTTGAACTAATGGACACAAAATGTATTTTACATCCACATCAGTTGACCTCGAAACAAACTTCCAGTGTCAGTTCTGCACAGTGAGCATCAAACATCTGAGTAAAATAACACTAATAAGTATAAATGTGTGATTTTTTAAAACTTTATTTTGTCAGAGTTTTTAATTTTGTACTTCTGATATAGCATCTGTGTTTTTTGGTATGTTCTTTATCTCAAAGATAATACATGATAGAAACATTACAGTTCCTGAATTAGTTTTTGAAAGGCATAAACTGATCATTTGTAGTGTTTTTATTGGGTAGCCCTGTTTTGTTTAACCTCATTTTATCCTCTTCCTTTGTCCCAGGGAGCTGAAGCATCGGTCTATGAAGGATCCCAGCGAGAAGTTTAAACTCCAGGAGTACGTAAACAAGGAGATGAAGGGCGCAGGCTGCTGCAGGTCTTAAAGCCTGACCTCGTCGTTCTCTGGATCTCTGTGTGTGTGTGTATCTGTGTGTGTGTGTGTGTGTGTGTGGATCTCTCATGTTCATACCGTAGTTTTTCATTTCTGGCCTGATCAGAGATGAGGAGTCAGCTCCAGCGAGGTATAAAAACCTTTTTGTCCTTCTTCACTTTCGAACCCCCTTGTGTCCGTCCACACAACCTCCCATCTCACACGCCCTACTCCATCATGTATGACCTGCTTTTTCCCCACCAACCTCCTTCTGCAGCTGTGAATGTAGCCCCAGGGTACGGTTTGCAAAAGACAAAGTTAGATGCTGCTCACCTCAATAAATAACCTATGAACAGATATTTTCTTCCACAACTGTAGCTGCTTGATAATATTTTAACCCCAGCATTGAATCAGACACCAAGTGAACGCCATCATGTTACCTTGTGTGGTTATTTCATTGTGAAGGGATTTAATTGCACCAGAAGTTCTGGTCTTTCTGCAGACACGTCACACAAGACGTGTCTTTTAAAGCCATTTATCTCAAGTCCATCTAAAATATCAGCGAGTAGCGTGATTTTTGTTGAGTGCTCTTCCTGGTCATCGTGTGGATGAATGTTCATATAACAGATGTATAGTGATGTTGTGTCTTCTGTCTACATATCAGTGTTAATGTCAGTAATTCAACAGGCTCTTTGCAGCCAGTTTAGCTCACCAGCATAAACTCAATCTAAGCATTTCCATGATTCAGCTATGGATATTTGGAATATGTGTATTACTACTTCTACATGAAAAGGGAATGGATGTTGCTATTTTGTATACAAAGATATGAAGTACAAAATAACATCCTCAGCCACAATACAGGATTATTTTAGGAGATTTGACTTTATATTAGATGCAAAAAATGAAGTATACAGTAGTTTAAACAATCCCACCGAAACATAGTAGTGCATGGGTCACGGAACCGAAAACATTTTGGGGACTTTTTTTTTTTTTTTTTTATATCAGATGATCAATGTTGAGTCCTGAAGAGCTCTAATGCAACTTCTCTCCTTCATAGTATATATATTCTTTTGTTTTGAAATTACTAATTAAAAACAGATGGTCAAACACACTGTATGTAATCTATATATTATGGGGTTTTGACAAACATGATGTAAATACTTTTTTTCTGCATGTAAAAAAAATGTTTTGATGGAGAATAGCACTTTAGATGGTAAATAAAAGCATGGGTGAGATGTTACCTAGAGTATTGTGTATGGCACACGGATGTGTATATTTGTTTTATTTGTGGTCAAATGTGCAAACATTAGTAGGCTGCTTTATTTCCTGCTTTTTGTTTTGCTTTTATTTTCCCTTCATGGGTATATAAATGAGATATATAGTGCCATGTTTTCTTAAAAACATAGACCATTGCATTTCTTTTAATTTGTTAACAGTATTTAACCTGTTCTTCATAAAGAAGCAGAGGCCTCTTTTTATATGACTGTTGCTCTGGTAGATTTCATCATAGTCATAGAAATCATAGAAGCTGAATATCTCTGTACAGTATTTACTGTACGTTTTTCCAATCTTGATGTTCAGAGTAGAGTAATGTAATGACTTTTGGTTTTACTACTTTTCAATGTGCAACTTCTTTCTTGTAACTGAAAGTTAACTACAATAAAAACAGGAGGTAATGTGGCTTTTACTCTTTTAATAGTGACCATAAGGAGGGGGGGGAGGGAGGAGGCACAGCAAGTTGAAAACCTTTTCTTTGTCTCCCCCTGCTGGATAAATGATTATACCACATGAACACAAACGCTAAATTCAATGACAGTTTTTAAACAGGTTTACAAAAACGAGAGACAAAAGGAAATGCAAGCCAATTCTTAAATGTGATAAACACAAAGCAATTTTTACATTCAGCTGCTGGAATATGTACAGGAAAGCAAAAATAGCCTATTATACCTGCAGTGCTTAACATAACATTACAAGCTGCTTATAGCAAATTAGACAGTTAAAAAAATAAATACACTGACAATTAAATATCGTTCTCGTACGTGGAAATAAATGTGCGCTAGTCTGAAGATCATGTATGTATGATTCCTTCTTACTGACATATTACGGTCCTGTGTCACATACTCTTTATTTTTAGTTTGCACATAACTGGCCAGGAAGACGCAGGTTGGTGTACATCTGAGTAATTTAAGTATTAATAACACTAAATAACTAAGAGCAGAGGAAAAACACATCTTTTTTACATCTGAGCAGCAACAGTTCTGATTCCTTCAAACAAGTCACGCACGTTACTTCTGCACATTCATTCTCTTTCAAGTATGTAAGTCACATGACAGATGAGTGAGTTAGGAGCGATTCGGACTCTCTAAGAAATGGGCCTGGCACATGATGTAGGTGTGGACGAGCAGGATAGGAGCTTGGGTAAGGAGTCACTCTGGGAAATGGTTAACTGGTCGAAGCGGTCTCACTTTTAGGTCCTTGGTCGCCCTTATGTTTTTACAAAGGCTTCCATTATGAGATCTTAGGTACATATTTCTAGTCCTTCTCCTCCCCCAGCTTCACTCTTTGTTCTTCATCCTGCATCTGCAAACACTGCGACAGTCATGGTTTGTGCTTAAAATAGGCCTCAACTGCAGAGAAAACAGGAAAATGTACATAAATAAGTCAGAAATTACTTATTATATTAATCATTATTAGCTAATGACTTTAGTTGAGTGTTCAAACTACCTGCATACTCCTGAGGCAGCATGGGTCTGTTGATTACAGTCTGAAGTGCAGCAATCCAGTCTTTCTGATCCTCTTCGGTCTCGCACGCAAATAGGAACTTCCTGTCCGGGGTCACAATGGTAATTCCAAACTGCCAATGGTAGCCCTGAATGGTCGGGGGAAGGTCGGGAAGCACAGTGTAGCTGTTTTCCTTACTACCAATGAACACCTCGCCTCGTGCATAGGCATCCTGGAGGCAGAAGTAGAGGCGGATATGGTTTGAATGAAACAAAAACTTTGATTTGTAGTTTTATTATGTACTTCTAAGTTCTAAGTAACCATGTTATATTTCAGTGGAAACCGGGCACAGTGAGCACCACAAACACAATTGCAAAGCAGAAAAAAAGGCTTGGCAACATCTGCTGGTCACAACGTGCAACCACGTCAGTTTCCTCATGACATGCAGCTTTAATACCAGTGGGTCTTTGAAGTACATGAGCCTCCGGTCATCCATCGTGAACCATCTCTTCTTGAAGCCCTCTGTGTGCTGTGACAGAAACAGGAAAGAAACAAGCAGCGGCTGCAGATCAATTCACAGAGCAACAAATGTGGAAAAAAAAAATGACTCAGAGTTTCGTGCTCGACGAGACACTGTTGTAAGCTTTGCATTTTTCCCTAACCTCTAAAATGCCAAAGTCATGCTGTTGAAAAGACAACAAAAAATGTTGCAGAAAGACAAAAAGATTAATTGATGCATTACCTTTGGACCGGTCTTCTCCATGTAACCTTCCTTTATGTAGTTCCTGGTTAGCTTTGGCAACAACTAGACAAATAAAGAACAAAGACTTATTCACTGATAAGCTCAAACTCACTGTGCGTGTGTGTCTGTGTGTGTGATATGTGCAAATACCCACATCAGAGTTGGAGGCTCCAGGAAAAGCCACCTGCAGATAGTGAAACCTGGCTGCTCTGATGGCATTGAACCAGTCCACCATTTCCTTTAAAACAGGACATCAGGAGTTTTAGTGACTCTTTCTGCAATAGCATCTCCTCACACACATCCTCCAGTACAGCACAGAGCACTCATTACATTCAAGACAAAATGGCTTTTATTAATGGCATTTGTACAAGAAATTCTATTTCAAAAGCCATTTGGAAGAAAAAGCATTTTCTCTCAAAATGTTATTTCTTCTGCTGTGTGAGTTTTGTGAAGCCTTTAGTTATTATTAAAAGTCAAACTTCAATTGCAGACTGTCTTGTAATGACACACAGTTTCCACCAGAGGGACATACATTCCTTTTCCTGCACCCTCAGAAACAACCCAGCTTTTTTTTCCCCGCCTAAAAACACCCAAGTGTAACCACACCTCACCTTTCCGTCCTCATGGTAAACAAAGATATTCCTAGTGCTGTTGTCTTTCAAATAAGTTATCTGCAGGCCGTGGGCAGTGCCGATTTTTGTTGGCTGGAAGGTTGCATTCACAGTATTGATCTTCATTATTGCTTTGGGCTCTCTGGCCTACAGAGAGGAAAGACATTTTTAGAAGACAGATAGTCAATAGCATAGTCTAGACCCTTGTTACTTCTTTCTCAAAATGCTCTAATAGTATATAGACTGAGGAAAGATATAGAAGATCCATTTATCAATTAACTATACACAGTGTAACATTATGGTGTATTAGGGCACTATTCAGCTCTTTCTCCTTAACACTAGGATTTTTATATTGGCAGATAACCATGTTCCTGTACTTATACAGATTGTAATAAGCAAAAAATTTAATAAGGAAGCTGAACGGGATCTGTAGATGTCAAATAAATCAGGGTATTTCTAGGAACAGTGACTATTTTTTTAAAAAGGAAGTTGTAACACTGAGAACAAATACAGATTAAGAAAGAGACCAAAAAAAAGGAGGGACAAACACTCACATCGTGCTTGTTGAAGTACTTCAAAACACCTTCCCGTTCAGATAGAATAAATTTTCGGCTGAGGTACTGTCCGTTGTCTCTGCCTCGTTTCCATAGAAACCCCTCTCTGTAGCCTGCCAGGAAGGGAGCCACAAGGGTCCCGTCCCGTTGACATGGAGCAAGAATACAGAGAGAGAGAGAGAGAGAAAAGAGACACAACGGAGTAGACTTAGTAATAAATACAATATACCAAAGTCACAACACAACATTTCAAGAGAAATTCACAAATGATGACAGTAGGGAACGTCAATATAATAAACTTGAGTATTATTTAGATAAACTTAAAGATGCATTAGTTGATTTTGTTAGTATGACATTATGGCAAGTTGCCTATATAAACTAAGAAAAATACGCGGCTAAATCGTCCACTGTGTTCACAGGTCACTATCTTTGTCTGTCTGCTATTTGGTACTGAACAAGTAGCACACAGTGAGCTTTTTCACTGAAAACAGCAGCCTGCAGCGTGTGGAAACAAAGCTGAAGTAGGCGAACTTTGCTTGGCAGAAAACTATTCCACCCATCCAGTACATTGTGGATGCACTAAAGCAGTAATTGAACATTAATTTATGCAGTAAGATGCATTATTTAATAGTGGTCACCAAGACAATCCGGTGAAGACCACTGAAAGATTGCACATCCGGAAGACCTGTAACACTGGTGACGTCATGTGCGCAAGTGTGTGTGAAAAGCTTATGTGGTCACCGCTCTAAGCGCCTCAGCTCTGGTGGGAGGAAGCAATTCTGCTTTTACCACACATAAATAATTCAGCCCCACCTGATGGCTTCCTCTGCAAGCATGAACATCACTTCAACGTCTGCAAAAAGCTGCTACAGATCTTCTACCAGCCTCCTGTACAAAGTAGTGTGCTGGGGGGCAGCCTCAAGAAGAAGGACAACAGTGCGCCTGGACAAACTGGTGAGGAAGGCAGGCTCTGTCGTTGGCACAGAGCTGGACAGCCTGACATCTGTGGCAGAGCGACGGACGCTGAACAGGCTCCTGTCCATCATAGACAATCCAAGTCATCCACTGCACAGCGCCATCTCCAGGCAGAGGAGCAGCTTCAGTGACAGACTGTTGTCACTGTCCTGCTCCACGGACAGACTGAGGAGATCGTTCCTCCCCCATGCCATACGGCTCTACAACACCTCTCGGGGGAGAGCGATAACACAAAACAAGCTCCAGGACTCACCACACACTCACACCACGCACCCTGGACACACGCATGACTTTATCACACACACACACACGCACACACACACACACACACACACACACACACACATCTATATGTGGACTCAAGTGTGTACAAACCGACTGTTGCACAACTGTATGTCACACACTGCCATTTTGCACAACTGCACCTTTGTAGAAGAACTACCAGATGCTTATTTCATATTTCATGTTTCAAATTTTTTAATTTCATATTTTTAATTTTATATTGTTATTGTTATTTTACATTGTATTTTTACCTTCTATTTTATTATAGTTTCTTTTTGCATCTTTACTGTATTTACTTGCATGCCCTTAAGTTTCCACCTTTCATGCTGCTGGAAATGTGAATTTCTCTTGGAGATCAATAAAGTATCTATCTATCTAAAATGACAACACACATAAAGACTATTAAAATCCACCAAAGTGTTTTTGTGTCGGTAAATGATCCATCATTGTAAATCTCTTCTAAATAATGTGACATCAAAAATGCCCTTTACAAACACACACACAGACGGACGCATGCACACACAGAGCTTGTTGGCTCTGTTCCTGGGTCTGTTCCTGACACTGGCCTCTCTGCCCATAACCAGCGTGAGTCAACAAAACAGCACTGCAGGAAGGAATGCATTGTCACTGCCCGATGCACACCCATCCAGCACACACAGCTCACTTAAGCAAATCTACAAATCAGCAATATTCAGCAGAAAGAATCTGAATTTGTTATTTCATGCCAAATATCTGAGAACTGGATTTCTAGTATTATAGTTAAACCTGATCTTTCTTCAATTTTAAGTCACTTTCTTTATGTAAAAATAAAATTAAATCAAAATAAACCCCTGTGACGCTAACTCACGTAAATAATACTTGACTGTTTCCCTGTGATTACATGGAAATCTCTGAAATAGCTGATTACAACTGATAAAGCACTTCCCTTTAAAGTGTACAAGAAAAGCATTTCCTCTGAAGATGTCTCAGTCAGATCCCTGTGAGGTATGAGTTAAAGTGAAATGCAGTTAAAAGCAAAGAACAGGAAGAAATTCTGAGGTAAAATTACATCTCGGGTGTCAATTTTCTCTGTGAAATTAATCTGAAATTGGGAAACACAGACCATTTGTCTACTGCAGCCTTCTCTCTATCGCCCCCCCACCCCAAATCAATCCCTTTGTCCCTTCCCTTGCGTCTTTGTACAGCAATAAAGTGGTCATGCTGTGGGCCACAGACAGCAGTAAACTTCTGGTTGAGCCGAACGGCCTCATCAATTATTCATGAGAGAAAGTTTTCTTACACAGCTGAGAGGGTCAGACTGTCCACAAGAACTTAACACAGCAGAGAAGAAGAGGATTCATTCACTGTTCCGAGGGGGGTGTCGAAGATTCGCAAACACTTGGGAGAGCAAAGAAAGTTTTGGACCACAGCGTCTGCCTTTCTGTGGGTCCTCCACAGAGCGCCGTTAGTTTCTCCTGGCCTAAAATCTCAGAGCAATGTTATATAGAATACTTTAACACAAAAGAGGCCATTCTTCCTCCGTGGCACAGACGCACAGCCACATGCTCCCAAACCTCTGCACAGCACAACACAAGAGGCTATTGACAGAGAGGGAGAGAGAAAGAGAGCAACAGTCATGAGACCCTGATAATAGCGCTTTATCTTGTCCACCTTAAACTGAGATTTTTTTTTTCTTTATGAAACAGTACCGAGCAAATGTGTAACCCTGTGAGAATTTAGCGCCGCTTCAGTTAAAACGGAACTGTGTCAGTAACTTTGACATGACATCACTCTGCTACAAACGCGAAGAGAAAGTCTCGCCCGTAGCTTTCACCGGTGGGGAGGGGTGGGGTAGGGAGAGGTTTGGGACTGTGGAGTAACGCAGAAATGCCTTTAAATGTTCCAGTAAAACGCCCACAAACCGCATCTTTAATCAGGTTAAACAGACTTTATTTTGCGCAACTTCCTGTTTCCGGTGCAGAAGTCACAAAGGGAAATAGTCAATAAAACCAGATAGAAAAAGTAGGTGTTGACCATCATATATATATATATATATATATATATATATATATATATATTTATATATATTTTTTTTTTTTCTTAAATCACCAGAAGCCATAGAGCCAACAGACATCCATACATATATATGTATATATACTCTGACTGCTTCCCATTTTCTTCCTTGCTAAAGCCTGGTGAAAAAAGCAGTGAGTTTTTCTAAATGTAACTGAAGTTGGGCAGTGCACAATTATAAATGATGGTAAAAAACTATTTTAACAAAGTTGCAGGCTGAAAACAGTGGACTATCCTTTGAAGATGGCCCTGTTACATTTAGACCTGCTAGTGAACCATGTCAGTGAACGTGCATGCATACACTTGAATGTTATAGAATATACAGTATATAATGTTTGCCATGAGAAAGGTCTATAATCCAGTCTCAATGCAGCTCTGTGGTATTAAATGCTGCATATGTCAGAATGTTTCATTCATTTCATTCACTGATGAAAAAAATGCTGTAACACTTTAAACCCTTCTATTTAACATTTGTATGCATTATATAAACATTAAAATTTTATAACACACTCTAATCTAATTGTAAGCAGATGTGTTAATCAGTGTATTGCTCAACAACTAAAACTCATTCTGTGGGCACCCATAAGTGGAAGCTGTTGACTAATAGAGGAAAATATATAGATGACGTTATTGACACCAACTGTACCTTAATAAGCAATAAATACTTGCAACTAGATCACAGTGTGTTATAAACAATCAAATGTTTATAAAGTGATTATAAGTGGTAAAAAGAAGTTTAAAGGTGATTTTGATATTGCATGCACAACGCCGCTGTTGCTTGAAGCACGTGCCGACTTAAGTGGTTGCCAGTTGGTTGCACAACCAGCATTTCACTGTCAAGTGGAGTAAGAGTCAGGCAGAGTCAGTCAAGTGATGAGTCTTCCCTGGTAGAGTAATGATTCATTTTGAACCAGTGGTGCTTATCTGACTGACAAGACAAGACTGTGTTGATGTAGCCTCCCAGCTAGCTAACAAAACGTGGCCACCTTGGCCTTTCAGCCCTTGAAACTCCTTCAGCTGATTCCTTACTCTTGACATTTTTGCTGTGAAATCAACCTGTTTTAAAGGTTTTAAGGTCTTGAGAGTCCCAGGATTCAGCTCACACACACACACACACACACACACACACACACACACACAAGATAGTGGTTGTATTTGCCAGGTTGGTGCCACTTGCTTTCTTCATAAGGCTATTGTGGGCAATTAGCCAAGAGACGTTTGTCATTAGTGACGCATGGGCACATGATTCAGCAACAGGCAGAGATAAGGGTTAAGTAATGCACTTTTAGAGAGGAAATGAGCTTTGTCTGGTGACAAAATGATTTGATTATTTGATGATCAACCGTGGAGAAAAGAGTGAGAGATATTTATATAGAGACAGATGTTGGTGCAGATAAGACAAAAAAAACATGAAGGTACAGTAGAGCATAAAAAAGGACAGCTGAAGGAGGACAGCAAAGGGCAGTTATGTTCCCTTGATGACCAGCCCTCATTGCCTCTGCAACATGAGCAGTGCTGACACATCGTCTATCTGCCAAACTACTTAACGGGCAGCCAAACAATCTGACTGGTGGGCTAATTGGGCTGGGCTATGTAAATGAGCAGTGGGTAATGGTGCCTACTGGGCCGCGAGTTCTGTATTATTACAGCCTCTCTCAGTGTAAAGTCATTGGCGGGCCTAATGACACCTCCTACAATACACAATGAACCCCAACAGATAAACACATTTCAGCTGGTTGGTGAAACGAGGAGGAGCAAGAGTTTGTGCTGCCTTTATGTAACATCCCCATCCAGAATATCATCATAGCTTTAGAGAAGGGGTCGGCAACCTGCGGCTCCGGAGCCACATGTGGCTCTTCAGCGCCCCTATAGTGGCTCCCCTTGACATGAAACATTTTTTACATTTTTTTTAATTTACATATTAAAAGTTTTAAAAGTTATAAGCACTGTTATTTTTTGGGGCTCCAGACTATTTTCCCAGGTGACTGACAGGTCACTGCACCTCTCCGTGAAAGTTGAGCGATACGATTACGACACTGGAACCCCCCGTTGCAGCTCCCACTGGGAGTTGCGCTGGGGAAAAACATGCAAAAATGGCTCTTTCAATGATAAATGTTGCCGACCCCTGCTTTAGAGCAACAAACCTTTATTGGTGGAGATAAACAACTCTACACTAAAAGTGAAAGTAAATAAAGATGAATAAAGGTAAAGATGTTTATGAAACGTACAGATTTCAAATAAACAAGACAAACCAGAGTGATAGTTAAACATTTTGGAAATGTGATCAATGGTCGTTTTCCCCCCACAGTTAGATAAGAAGACTGATATCGGCCTTTTTGTCTGTTAAGTACAGAGTCGGAGTTCGGACAAGGTTAGCTTAGTTTAACATAAAGACTGAAAGCAAAGGCAGACAGCTAGCCTGACTCTGCTCAAGGTGAAAAAGATATATCCCACTTGTTTAAGATGTACACAAACAGACATTTTTAAACAAATTCTAAATATTGAACTATTCCTTTCTGTGGATGCAGCATAGTGGGGTGTGAGATCAGCTTATCAGCTGTTTCACCCAAGCATGCTGGTCACAATAGAGAGAATCTGCTGTTTTGTAAGTATTCATTCACTGCTGAATAGGTGGTGCTATGCGAGACGCAGGCAATTACTCGATTCCTTTAATAAGCAAGGAGTATAAATGTGGTCGTGCGCGCAACTGTGCAGAGACTCATTCTTACCTGCTGAGTAGGGCTCCTGCCTCTCCACACACATGAACTCCTTCCTCTCATACTTGGCTCGGATCCATTGTTCCCGCAGGAGCCTGCAGAACAGTTGGTGTTGATGTTTACTTTATGCTTGAGCTAATTTGTTGGAAACGTCTCATTAGCCTACGTGGATGTCGGTCCTCTGAGCGGCATTTCATGCAAACTCCAAAACAAAAGCAACCAAACATTACTGTTCATCTTCTCGTAATTATCACTTGGGTCTGCCCTGTCCTGAGCCCATTGTGATTTATATTACATGGCTGGTGCTCCTCTTTGCTCCCTCACATCCAACTATATTAAATTAATTTCTCTGATATTGCACAAATTATTACGCGTTATCAACCACCCTGAATGTGTGTGCATGCAAGAAGCTTCATTATTTCACCACCTTAACCAGCCATATCACTTCATCATAGCAGATCAGCAACACAGTATTTAATGTAATGACTGTTCAGTACATGTTCAAAGCCTTCCACTTAATGGATCTGCCTTTTTCTCTTTTCTTTATGCACCCATACTTTCTTTTGTACTGCCTTAAACAATCACCCAATGCAAGTCCACTCTAAAATACACCTCCCAGCTCAGTGTTTTGTTGTTGTGTATTGTTATTTATGTCACTGGACAGTTAAGAAAAAATCCCGAACTGTCACTTCCTGTTCGAACTACAGGAACTTGCCTTTCTTATCAATGAGAACTTTCTGCGTAATCGCCTGGCTGCCAAAGCCACTTGGCACCAGTGTTTTAATGACTGCCTCCCTTCCACTTGTGAAACAATAGTTGCAGTCTTCATGATGCCATTGGTAATATTTTACTTTTTCCATGATGTTTGCAATGTTATTGATCAATGAAAGACCCTTGATGATGCAGAGTGACATTAAAGTAGTTATGTATGAAGTAGGATCTATATGAATTAGCTAACAGGCAATAAGTCATATGAGTGTCATGAAATTGGTTTAACAACAAAAGTAAAACAATAAACTGTTTTTTACAAAGTCTTTTCATCATAAACTACCTTTTAGACAACTTTAGAAACTACAAATGGATCACCTCTGCGGCTGTTCAAAAATCAGGTCGAAAAACCTATATGAGGAAAAATAAATGCTTTACAGCATCCTTCTGTGCAGCAGATATATACAAATCACTCTGGCATTTAGTGGTGGCAACTGGTACACAGGTAGCAGATAAACCCAAATTAGACATTAAAGAGGGCAGAGGAAGATGCATCACTTACGTGCAGTCCTTGTGTGTGGGACAGTAATAGAAGGCAGGAACTATCTGCTGATATTTGGCTTTGGCAGCATCATTACCCACAGAGTCCACAAACTGCAGAGGGGAGGAAGAGGAACATCAGATGTTTCTAAGTGATATATGTGTGCACAAGTCTGTGCATTTGAATGAGAAAGGCAGGTTATACATACACAGAAATATATTGAGGTGCTTGCAGTTTGGTCTTTGCATGACTGACACTTTGTCTAGAGGGCTTTAGTGCTGCTGCCGTGGCCGCTTCTTATTTTGTGTCTCTGTATTTAAATCCGAGAACACTCCTTAGCGTGCATTAGTACACAGCGACAAACAGATCACACAGGACTAGATGTATGAAAATAATACATTAATCATTTCTTTAGCCTTATTATTCTTGACATTTTTGCTGTGAAATCACCCTGTTCTAAAGGTTTTAAGGTCTTGAGAGTCCCAGGATTCAGCTCACACACACACACACACACACACACACACATACACAAGATAGTGGCTGTATCTGCCAGCTGCTGGCTCATGCCTTTCAGGCCGTGCTGAACTGAGACAGATGACTTGTCTTATTCTATCCAAGCTGGGATGCAGGGGCGGAGCAGTGAGCAGAGAGGGATGCTCTCAGAGTGAGGACGAGGCCAACGCCTGCAGATGTGTCTTCATGCAGAATTTCAGACTATAAATTGATGGCTGATCTTTTACAAAACACTGGGCTCTCTATGTTGCTCTGGATTTGTATGAATAAAAACTTACAACACTTTACATACACACCACACAGTTGATTCTCACCTCCACCTCCGAAGAGCTCCAGGGGTCCAGCAGGATAGATTTCACCTTGCTGATCTGAGCAATGTTTCTATGGAGGCCTGAGCAGCTGTGACACACAAACACACCCAGGGTGTAGGACGCCCACTCCGGATCTGCAACACAGCATAAAGACACGTGTTGATTCACATAAAACATTTTTAAAGCTCAAAATAACTGAACACGCTGAAACATTTCTGAACTTCCTCCTAGCAGACACCAATACCTCAACTGTATTTGAACCCCAACCCCAACAGAATTATCACAGAGGGGAAATATTTGCTTTTCATTTTATTGTAAAGAAGGTTCTCACTCTCTGTCTTTAATAAATGTAGACTTTAATGTAATTCATCTTTGCATCTAAAATGGAAAAATACACTTTCAGCCTATACAGGAAACAGGCTGCCCACAGACCACTGAGCTACTCTCAATGACCTACATTAGCAAACAGTCCACATCCAAAGAGTGATAATAAAACTCTCCCCTCAGTTTCACAGAGGATCAATATTTGGGTGAAAATTACATCAATCAAGATAAGCATTGTATTTAGGTTTGTGTGAGGGTAGACTGATGGTTCACCTTGAATCACTCTGGCAGGGTAGTGTTTCATAGATAGTTTCTGCCCAAACACACACACACCACAGAGCTTAATGTGTCACTTGATACTGTATTTACACATCAACAGCCACATTAGCCACACTTTGCAGCTGTGAAGAAATGGTGATAAAATAGCTTTAAAAAATCCTTTGGGTGCATTAAAGTTCTATTTGATTTTTTATTTCATACTATTAACACATGTATACTGAATGCGTGAGCATTTTCAGTATTATCCGATATTGTTACGGCTTTTAAAATGACATGCCATGACATTCAAAGGCTTCAGGCATGGGAGTGACAAGGTTTTGACTGACCATCTTTATGACTATTTAAAATTCACTGGTCGACGTAGTGTATATTTATACATTTACTAGTGTTTGCAACAGGTCATTCACGCTTACATTCTCACCTTTTTGCGTACAATATGAGTCACTACTACCTCAAACGCCTCACCAAAAAAACCCCACATATACTCTGATATCTCTGAGATCTCTGAGATACAGTGAAAAAAAAAAGAAATAAAGAAAACCTTTCCATGTCACCAAGTTACATGTCAGGGCTCATGGTATTCTTGTCACTTTCTCAAGAGGTTCACGGAAAGGTCAAATGATCACAAAATTAAAAAAATTCATTGCAAGGGTGCAGAGAACATCAATTTCACATTGAATCCACAGCTTGTTTGGATAGGAGTAAATAACGAGACAGATTCTTCTGTTATGACAAGACACGGCACCCTAATCTATTTCAATTCAGGTTTGTGAGCAGACACAGAGCAAATGCAGCAGATGTGTGACTCACCACAAACACACACACACGCACACACACAGAGGTCCTCCTGCACTTCAAAATCTTATTTGCAGAATCATTACTCTGATCAATGCAAGGTGAGATTACAATAGCCGTGGCGCTTCCTCTATAAGTGAGTCAGAGAACTGGGACAGTGTCAAGTTGTTTCTATCAGAGTGCTGCAGCCTTTCAACCATTGCTAATGAGAACAGAGGGAACACACACTGCAAAAAATAGTGTTAGAACAGAACAAAAAAAAAGCTCTTACTTCCTTGTGCATAATCTCAAAATGGCACACGTGGTAGACTCTGCATCTGTACACAAGAGACAAGTAGCAAGCCACTCCCATGTCCTGTGTGTATCATGTGTATCATGCGGGCATGCAGACCGTTGCAATTGAGACACTCAACTAGACTGACAGAGGGGTCACTCTCCAAGACAACAGGATGCACAAAGTCAGACAGCCTATTAGCAGATAAAGAGTGATAAGACATTTGGCGTGGAGGAGCTGAAGGCCCTGCGCAGCATGACTATGCATGAAGCAAAATCAGAATAGTTGATTAGTAGAGAAACAGAAAAATGACCTGAAACTATTCTGATAATTTGTTAGTCTCATTTCAAGCAAAACATTGCAAAAACATTATCTGGTTTCAGCTTTTTAAATGAGAGGATTTGCTGCTTTCCGTTGTCATGACTCACTGTAAACTAATACTTTTGTTTGAACAAGATATTCAAGAGCTCTAGGAAGCTGTGTATTTCTTCACTATGACACTTCCATTAATGGGAAAAAAAATAACTGGCAGACTACTTCATCATGAAAATAATCTTAAATTGCCGCCCAAAATATGAGCGTCTTTTAGGAGAGCTGAATGAGTGAAGGTGAAGAGGGATGATCTCATGTATTTATAGGCTCATGACATTTCACATACTGAATGGTGATTAGAAAAGCTTAAGCACCAGACCCCTCTCACTTTCACCTCAAACCACAGAGGAGCACTTTTTCACAAACCACACCTGTTTGTCTTCTTTTGTGCCCCTGTCCGGACCTGCAGACTTGATAAGGTGTGGCCACCAGGGTGTGTGAACACGTGTGCATGCAGAAGGAAAGAAAAAAAACTGAGCTCTAAGTTGAAATAAAGAAACACTTGTGTTATTCAGGCCATTTATAAAGTTATATATGAAAACTGCTGCAAGCCTTTTAAAAAATACCACTGGTTATAAAGAGGTTTATATATTATTTAGCTGCTCTTTTATTAGAGTCCTCGGGTAATCCATTGCTCTCCTGCATGAGGATCATTGTGTCAACTGTTTCATATTTCATAACCTCGCCCAGACCACATCGTGACTGTCTGAAAAGAGAAAGGCAGCGACCTTGGACGCTCAAAAAGAAGTGGAGACGCGCTGGAGACGCACGGTGGAGTTTATTATCTGTAGTCTGTAATAACCCCGGGATGAGGAGAGAGGCAGAACAGAGGCAGACTGAAGGAGGAAAAGATCACCAAAACGGGTCCAGCATCTGTCAGAGACCACCCCCCCTCCCGCACACACACACCTCCTCCCTCTCCAGCCTACCTGCAGCCCCGCAGTCAGCACAGGTCCCGTTCCCAGGTTTGCTCTGGAGCCGCTTCATGCGCAGCCTGTTCTGCTCTTGTTCCGAAGCCATAGCGACTCTTCCCAGATTCCTGCTCAGCGGCTGAACACCTCAAACTCTCGTGCATCGAAAGTAAGACGCTTTTGCCGGCGGGACGCGCTGGAGCCGAAACGGTGAGAGCGCGTCGCCGGCGCGCCCGAGCCAAACTACTGAGGAGGCTGTGCTGCTGGGTGGAGGGCGGCCGGGCGGTGGAGCAGGGGCAGTGTGCTGTAGATTCCGTGTGAACCCATGTAGATGCGACAGTACAACGCGTTTAAGCCGCCGGTCTTGTCTTTCCTCCGGAGTGAGACCCCCAGCGGTCATTAATATGTTAGGAGAGGCGCGCCCGACGCTCCCACAGACCGCGAGTGCGCCCACAGTTTCTCCTCCTTTTTACTCCTATCAGGAAATATCTGACAGGCACTTTATTGCACCTGATCTCTTTATTTAAACGGCAAGTATCGACGCGCTTGGAGGCCACTCTGGATCGGGGTTTTACTGAAATTGTAAAGTTGTGTTTCTTGTGTCACGTTTCTAAAGGCGCCACATTCAGGTGTGCTCAGCTTGGAGGTGGGCGGGGCTACGATGGGATTTTAGGTGAGGTCATCAGACTTCATGCACCAATCAAGTCTACCCAGTGTGTGTTTAAAACCACTGTGTGTGGGTTCACCTGGCTCACTGGTACACGGAAATTAGAGAGACATCTGTGAGAGGTTACATCTGTGTTTTCCTGGGCTTCATGGGCTTATGTGTGCAGTCGCAGACATTTATCACATCTTGTGTGTATATTTTACAGGGTGGTGGGATGTAACTTCAAGTACATTTACTCAAGAACTTAGCTTAAGTAAAAAAAAGATAGATAATAATAGAAAAATGTTAAATAAAGCATCTGGCAGTTCTGGTTCAAAGGTGCAGTTGTGACAAAAAATAGGTACTTGCACTTTGGGCAGTGGGTAATTTCAATGAGGCTTTCTCATTATTTTCAGATTTTTTTACAAACCACATAATCGATCAAATAGTGGTGAAAGTTTTAGTGCAGTATTAGTGTATGAGTTGCAGTCCTGTACAGAACAGAAACATTTATTCCAACTCAACTCTACCGATAAAATCCTGCTTAATCCAACAATATAATGTATAATAGTATAAAAGTCACAGGGGAGTGAGGCATCCATTTGCTGTGCTCTCTGTAAGGACACACACAAGTGCATATTAGAGGATTGCAAAGCAAATGTGATGCTGAACTGTGATGACATTGTCATGTATCTTTTTGGTTTATACTCATGTTAAAGAGTGGTAGATGCAGTAAATATTAACATGTTGCTAAAAGATTAAGTAAATGTGAACTTAGTGGACAGAGCTGTCAGGCAAAGAGCCAAGAAGGTTAACAGCAAAGGGTTGTCAGAATGGTAACCAGTGTCAAAAACTGAACTCACATACTGTACATGTTTCAGTATTTTTATTTTTCAAAAATGTCTAAAAATCCAGTACACGGTAAAAAGAAGTTACACTTTAAAAGAAATATTTGTAGATCTCAGTGGAGCCAAATCTCAGCATGAAAAATAAGATAAACAGTGAGCCAGCTTTCAGGATCAACTTAACACAAAACATGAAAAGCAACTCACATTTGCTGGAAAAAAAAAACAAAAAAAAAAACACACTTCCTCTTTCTACATGCAGGGAGATGTTTATGTTGGCTACAATGCAGATGATCTTATTTCTGGCGAGTCCATGAGGTCTGGGAAAGCAGGAACTCTAGCTGGTCTGGTGTCAGAGGATCTAAGAGATCACAAGGAGGCAGGAATCTCATCTATCTGGAGGAGTTCGAGCTGGAGCGAGAGCGGTGGCGCCTGCGACCTGGAGATCTGGAGCGAGAACGGCGGCGTGCTGGGGAACGCCTCCTTGGAGAGCGGGACCTGCAAGGACACATTGTTTTTCAAACTCATGTGGTGGGAAGAAAGAATGAGGAGACGTAACAGTCTGAACCAAAGCAGTGGTTTAAAAATCAAACATAGATGGACAGAGTTAATGATGGGAAAGCGCTCAGTATACCTTCTTCTCATGCGTGGCGGACTGCGACGCCACATCGGTGGTGGCGGTGGCATTCGGCGAGGGGGAGAAGGTCTGCGAGGTGGAGGACGGACTCGTTGAGCCAGCACGGCAGACGCAGTGATTTCCTGTCCGTCAATCTGACCTATTAATAACATAGTCACCACAGAAAGTTATTTAGTATGTATATCCAGAGTAATAGTAAGACAGAGGCTGTGAAAAAAAAAAAAAAACACTCCAGCCTACCTCCGTCCATGTGTTTGAGGGCCTTCTGGGCCTCCTCAGGAGTCTCAAACTCCACATAAGCGTAGCCCCTGGACAGATGTGGGTGGAACCTGTCCATTGGCATTTCAACCATTTTGATTTTTCCATAAGTAGAAAAGATCTCCTGGATGTGGTCCTGTGCAAAAAAAAGGAATTTTCTTATGGTTGATGCACAGAATAATCTGAATTCATCATCATAATGCTTCTGAGGCAGTGTGATAATGTTATATCATATTTATGTGTTCAAAAATAAAAAGTGAAAAAGTGTAACAATTTTTTAGCTGACCTTGGTGACATTCCTGGTCAGACGTCCTAAGTGAACTTTAGTAGGTTTGGGGCTTGGGCTTCTTTTCCTCCGCTCCTTATCATCTCCCCTCTTCTGCGTTTTAGACCTGTAGAATTACAAAAAAGACACTCACTAAGTCAAACAAGCAAGTGAAAACAAAAGACATCACAGCGTATAATTATTGTGTGGCTGCATTAGATGAAGTGACGTACGCGGAGCGGGAGCGGCGGCGGTTGTCATGACGTCTACGGCTGGGGCTGGGGGAGCCTGAGGAGCTGGAGGAGGAGGAGGAACGAGAGCTCGAAGAACCTGAGCGACTGGAGCCAGATGAGCTAGATCCACTCGAGGAACCCGAGCTGGAACCAGAGCTGCTGCTCGAAGTAGAGCTAGATCTGGACCTGCTCAAAACAAAGAAAAAAAACACGTTAGGTGAGAAAATGCACACCGATGACAGACTTTGTCACCAGCATATTCACAAGTAATAACATAAAGAGACAAGTTGGAAAACAAACCTGCTGCTGCTGCTGCCGGTGGAAGCACTGCGGCGTTTCCTCACTTTCTCTCGTCCTCTCTCCTTATCCCCGTCCTTTGTACTGCTCTTTTCTTTGCCTCTGTCTTTTGTTTTCTCCTCCTCCTTCCGCTTCGTGGGTGATGGTGCCCTAAAGAAAGAAGCAAACTGGTGTTACTTTGAGACCATATACACTGTAGAGCTCTAACAATTCATATATTTATTGATTAGTTGTCTCCTCAGTTAAATCCCAACTACTTAATACTTCATCATTTTTAATCTTTTTTTTTTTTTTTTAAAGGTGTCCAAATTCCCTGATCTTGACTCCTAAAATGTAAATATATTCTGGAATTACTTACTTACCGTAACAGTAAAGTGAATATCTTTGGGTTTGGGGCAAAACAAGACAGTTAAGGATGTCACCTTGTGTCTTAAGAAACTTTTTTTTTTTTTTTAAACCATTTTCAGACATTTTATAGACTAGGTAACTAATCAATTTATCAAGAAAATGACTGACAGAATAGGTGATCATGAAATTGATCGTTAGTTGAAGCCCAGATAAGCTGTAAACGGTGAAGGGTTGCAAGGGAAAGCATAATTAATTTTGGCCTGTAAAATATAAGAAGGAGAGCCCAACATATTGTCTTCAGACTGATACTGAACTGTCCAAAACATGAAGATATTTAAACAACAAAGTCGTGGTTTGCTTCAGAAAAAGAGAAGCAACACTTCTGAAAAAGCTAGAACCAAAAATAAGAGTGTAAACGTCCTTGGTGACAGTAAACACATAATAATATATTCTATGATTATATATGATAATCGGAGCTACACAGACTTACTTAACCGCGTTTTTTACATGTCTAAAACCTACAGGGTTTTAGATTATTGTATTTGGGAGTGCATGAATAATTTGAGATGACTAGTGTTATCACTTCTCAGGCTCTCAGGGAACATTTTTCCTAAAAGACCTGCACCCTCGGACAGAAACCCGCCGCCATTGATTTTCATTCAACAAGCTCCTCAAAACAAGCAAGATGAAGCCACGGCGGCTGCTTTTAGTCGATTTCTTCTGCATTTACGGAGCACACAAGCGGCTAAAATCGCGAAACAGCTCTCCTTGTGTGATAAAATATAAACTGTAATAGAAACTAGCTTAATTGCAATCAAATAAAAGGCTAAACTTACATATTTTCCAAAAACGAGGTGATTCCGCTTCAACCGCTTGAGGCCTGGGAGAAACGTCGCTCGGTGATGACGCAGACGACGGAGCGGAAGTTACGTAAGCGCCTGAGCGCCACTTACAAGTCATTTGTTTATTTATGTTGTGGTCGATTAAAAAATGTGACTTTGAGCGTGTGTGCGACTACACCGTGGCCTTGCGGAGATGAAACGTTTCACGGTGCTACGTGAAATGACTTAACGAGAGAGAGAGAAATCGGTGTTTTCCACCTGCGTCTACACGGTTTGTCCAGGGGAGCGCTTCACTTTATAACTGTGTTAGCTGGTGCTGCTAGCGTCTCTGAGTTATCTCACTAGATTATTGTGCAGAGGAGAGCTCCTCCAACCGCGACGAAAATAATGTTTCGCCGGTCCTGTGTGACTAATACGAAAGCCGAGGACGACCGTGCACACAGTTATTTTACGACTTCATTTATCTCGAGGTAACAAAAGGCCGATCTCTGGAGAAAACAGCAGGCTCACTGAAGTGTATGTGAAGCTTCAGTCATACTCCTAAAAATTATGAATAGTGATCTGGCTGTGATTTCTGACAGAAGGACTAAATGCAGTTGAAGTGCACAGACGAGTTCATGGATGGGCGGGTAATGAATGATGTTGAAGCTCAAATGTCCACTAATGTGTTTATTTAACAAGAAAAGGCAGTGGAGGAAAAACGGAGGCAATTGTATCTCGATGAAAATAATTTAAGTCATAAAACTGCATCCCAAATATTGCATTTTTAAAAAATATATGTCATCGGCTAAACAAAATACCGTCAAGGGAAAAAGTGGCGTTTCTACAAGTTGTCAAGACACCACCTGTGCATGCTGAGTTGGCATTGCTGATATTCAGACATTACAAGTAATGAGGGAGAGCGAACTTGTGATTTCTCCTCATTGTATCAAGATAACAAATCTAGTTTTCTGAAGACTGCTGCATTTTATCAGAACAAAACTATATTTATTTACATACTATAACCAGCGCTGCAACAATTAACTGATTAGTTGTCAACTATGAAATTAATCACAACTATTTAAATAATCAATTACTGATTTTGAGTCATTTTTAAGAAAAAGTGTCCAAATTCTCTTCTCATTTTGGCCTTTATTATTAGAGTTGACTCTAATTTGGAATATTTGGGTTGTGGACAAAATAAGAATTTTTTTCATCCTCTTATGGCATTTTACAGACCAGAAAATTTACAGATTAATAAAAAAACAAATGAAACATTGATTAATAATGATTGATATATTAATTATTATGTAATAATTGTTGTTGTAAGTACTTGTTGAAAATAAGTGTTGCATCCCTAAGTTTAATCAGTAACCACCTCGCTTTGTTACTCATTTATTAGATATGCAGCAAAAGAACAGTAAAGCAGTTATGAAGATGAAGCTGTTCTTTTTTTCAGTTTCGTGTTTTACTGAGATATATTGTTATGTGACTTCACTTACAGTCAGACACAATTCACATTATTAATTTTCTGAATCTTCTAGAGATAAACAACCAAACTGACAGAGTCCTTCTGGTAGTTAGAGACCATGGGCCGGCTGGATGACGCTGCCAAACACAAAGTGGTGGAACTGCGGAAGGCTGGTCTTAGTTTCCGCAAGATCAAAGCTGTGCTGGAGCTGGAGAACATCAAGGTGTCTGCGCAGGCCATCTACCTGTTCCTGAGGGAGTTTCAAGGGAGGCCACCAGGGAGGGTAAGACCTGTGGAGGCTGGAAACAGCGCATCACAAGCACAGGTGCATCCTCGAGCCGGGGCAGTGCAAGAGAACTGGAGTAACATGCGTCTCCAAAACCTTCTGCGAGAGGCATCTCACCATGCTGGCTTCACCACAGCTGCAAACTTTGCCAAGCAGACTTCCACAAATCCAGACACTGGTGCAAAGCCATCTGGGTCTGGGGAGACCAGCGGAGGCAGCAGGCCAGAACAGGAGCACGAGGCAGATAAGGAAGAAAATGACATCCAGATTGTAAGTGTCACCTCCCTCGCACAGAACAGCCAGCAAAGAACTCCCCAGTCAACTGTAACAAGAGCAGAGACATGCACTGCATCTTCCACACTAACAGCTTCTGGAGCATTCATGAGGAGAAGAGTCACACCTTCTCCAGCCACCAATTCAATGCTGGCAGCTCGGAAGAGGCTTTTGGATAAAGCGCTGTCACAGAGGATTAAGGTACCTACTTGTACACTATTTCTCCAATGTGTCACAATTTCAATTTTTAGTTTTATAATTACTTTACAACAGCACAAAAGCTGTGTAATTTGTCAGATACCTTGAGAATCAATTCATCTTTCAGCCTTAACTTATCTGCATTGCTTTTTTTAAACAGTCATTCCACCAGGTGGCATCTTTGTTGAGGAGAGATCACTCGAGTGTCCAAGGTGCTGATTTAAGAAATACAGTGCAGCGACCAACTGAAACTTATGATCTGACCACTGAAAAGGTGAGAGAAGAGTACATCCCACTTCTTGTCACTTCTTGTGTCCAGGCCACAAGTCATGTTTGTATAATTAATCTTTGCTGATAAAGTTATTTTTATGTTTCACAGACTGTTATGGAAGAAGCCCATCCTGGACGAGGCAGTGCCCCCAGGCGTTTTCTCACACAGAGACCCGGTCTGTCCATCCGCACCCCTCACCCTCTCCCTCGGGTTGGCATTCGTCTTCCTAACCGGTCACCATCCCCTTTAACATCCTCGGCCCCAGGGGTTGGCGTAATCCGTCTGCAGGCCCCTGGAGGCCAGGGCGCCACTCGCACTGAGGGGAACCCGAGCCCGCAGCAGGCAGCCCAGGACGCCGGAGGGAGAGGTGGTTTGCAGGATCAGATTCAGACCCTGGGCTCTGAGGTGCGCAGCTTGGGTCTGGCTGTGAAGATGCTGGTGGAGCAGCAGTACCGCCTGGAGAGGGAGCAGGCACAGCAGACACACATTCAGAAGCAGATCCTCAGCACTCTACAGGGTTTTGCCTCCAAACTGGGAAGCTGTAGCAATGTGCAGCAGCAGCACAACAGCACTCCATCGCCCTCTGATATGCCAGCGCCTTCTGTATCTACCTCCTTCAGCCAAGACACCTTCAGCTTCGGTCAAGGCACGTACACTCAGTGCCAAACCCAGCCAAGCTACAACTCTTTGGAGAGTTTAGAAAATGTAGAGGCCTTTAAACTGCCAGGACTGAGCCCTTCAAGCATGAATGGGTTTCCACCATGTAGCAATGCAGAGAACCTACCACTTACTCACACTCCCCCTCAAACACAATCATATACAGCTGCATACCCTCAACAAAATAGTCAAACACTTATGACACCGTACACACAGTCCTACGTCTCTACATACAGCCAGTCACATTCTCAGACTTTCAGAGGACCAGAGAGCAAAACACCTGATTTCCCAAGTAGCTATTCAGCAAGGACTCTCCAGGACTGCAGCGTGTCCACTCAGCCGGTGATGAACTCCAGTCACTCGACACAGGATCAACAGATCAATATTATTAAAGTGGAGGGACCTTAGAGGGCTTCAGATGCCACAGAGTGTTTTGGGAACATAAGGGCTTTTTTTTTTTTTGGAAACATTTTAGAAAACTTATGTAAGACGTGTTTTTACAATGAGCATATACTGTAGCATTTTATAAATTAATTTATTTCCAAAGTACATTTTAAAATAATCCAAACAGCAATAGAATGAAGGGATTGCAATGCTTTAGTATTAACCTCTGTATGATTTGTCTTTATTATAGGCAATGATTACAAAATTAGAGATATTGTAAGTTATGTGCAGGCACCTGGTCCTTAAAGAAAACACTTGTTGTTTATTTTGTTTCTGTTATTTCTGTCATCAGTATTGGCAATACAAACTGTTAGTTTTCATACCTCTATGATAACTGATGAAAAAAAAAAAAAACAATAAAGACATGGTTGTGATTCAAAGCATGCTCCCCTTTCAATGTGTAAACCAGTATGTGAAAAGTTAACATATTGAGAAGTTTCCCATAAATACATGCTCCACGATACTTGATCATAAATGGTTTTAATAATGTACTACAAATTTGTGTGTACAACTAAAACTTTGTGATCAAAACTGAGTGTACAGCTGAAGCTTGATAACGGTGCCGTAAAATGATATTCTGAATCACTGTGAAAACAAATGCTTAGGTTTAATCATGTGACCTCTCGATGGGGATTTCTTACAAACTCAACACTGAGGATTGTATATTAATATCTTAAACTTTGTTTGCATTGTTCCATAGTAAAGTGTCATTCACCAAATTCCAAAGTCGACTGTTTATGTAAACTTCAGTTTTTGGCTCTCAAGTGGACTATCTGATAAGTTTCGGAATTATTTGTATTACGCGCCAACATTTGCAGTATACATCAATAACAACCCCTTGACTTACATCCTTAGCACTTCCAGACTAAACGCTGTTGGACACAGATGAGTTGGTGAGCTGGCTGACTTTCACTTTGACATAAAGTACAGGTCAGGGAAGATGAACATAGATGCTGACACTCACTCATGAAAGAGCACACAGAGACTCACGAGGTTGTGGCAGCAGTATGGCAAGGCAGCACAGCAGTTCAAGAAAGAGACGTACCTTGGGTCGCAACATTGCAGCTTCATGATGGGAATGCAGATGTGGTATCACCAGAGAGTGTTTCCAGTGTTACACCAGAAAACATCTGCGCAGCGCAGCCAAGAGGACCCAGCAATCAGGGAAGTTGTCTCTTTAAAACTTAAAAACTGGATACCCAAGCAAATAGACAAAACAAAAAGGAAAGAGACGAGTAGACTGCTATATGAATTGAGTAAGCTTGAGGTGGATGACGGAAATTCTCTATCGACAGACAGAACACCACAAGTAGCTTGTCCTCCCTGAAAAGTTGAAACCCATGGTGCTAAAGACCCTGCACAATGACATGGGCCATATTGGGGCAGAGAAAGTAACCCATCTCACCAGCAATAGATTCTATTGGCCAAACATGGAATATGATATAGAGGACTGTCAACAAAAGATGTGCATGCATTAAACAAAAACATCCTGATCTTCCACAGATTGCGCCCATGGGACACATCTCCAGAAGCAGTCCATTGAAGTTAGTATGCATCAACTACCTTCACCTAGAGCAAAACCAATGCTACGAGTATATCCTCATCATAGTTGACCACTTTACACGTTTTGCTCAGGGATATTCAGCAAGGAACAAATCTGGAAAAATGGCAACAAGGACTTCATACCTTTGCTTCGGATACCCTGAGAAAGTCCTTCATGATCAGGGAAAAGAGTTTAAGAACTGTTTATTCAGTAGATTACAGCAGCTGGCTGGTACACCCACATGGCAACCTGGTGGAGAGACTGAACTGCACCCTCCTTCAGATGATGCGTACGCTGGAGAAGGAAAAGAAGAGTCAGTGGAAAGTCCACCTCTACCATGTTGTGCATGCCTACAACTGCACAAGGCGTGCAGCCATTTACCGCTGCTTACCTGTTGACTTACTATTCCCACCCAAAGGCGAGCCTGAGCCATCTGATCAACAGACATATTCACATAAATGGGCAAGAGACAGTATGACAGAGCAGTCAGGGGTGCTGTTCTTCAGCCAGGTGACCAAATACTGGTGAAAAACCTGCCAGAGAGAGGCAGGCCTGGCAAGTTGCAGGCCCACTGGGAGGAAGTAGTGCATCGTGTTGTGGAGAGAGTGGATAATGGACCAGTTTACAAAGTGCAACCTGAGGAGGGACCCAAAGCCCTGCGGTTGCTCCACAGGAACAAACTGCCCCTGCTTCCTGCACAATGTCAGAAAGAAAGGTGAAGTTTAAAAAACAGAAATAGACGGTTAACACCACACACGAGGATAACAGGGACAGTTCTGACAAGGAGAACACTTAGCAACAGATCCCATGCTACAGGTTACTGAGACCTCAACAGTCCGAGCATCACAAAAAAGTGCCAAAGCCTGTAAGTTTCACCCTGCTGTCACAGAGGAAGCAGACACTCTGGACAAAGGGGCAATTCACTACATGTACGGGATGTAAATCACGTAAGTCACGCTGAACACAGGCTGAAGTTTTCTTCCTCTTTGTATATACAAGTGGGTTCAAATGACTCAAAATGACATGCATGCACCCCAGCATAAGTAATAAGAAAGTTGTAAATTCTTGTTGATAATGTGTCATGTGTAGAGTTGAGTAATTTTGCTGTAATCTGTTTTAAAAGTTTGAATAGAAATAGAGATATACACGCTTATGTTAGGCTAGCGGACCTGTTGCTGATGGGCATGGTAATGTAATACAGTGAATGTGCTTAAAAGACACAGAGAAAGTGTTTGTTTTGTTAACAAATCTGAAGATACATAACTTCTAAGGAAGCTATTTCATGCTCTGTTAATCTGTTTCCCAGTATAAGCGAGTTATTAATTATAGGACATATGTAAATATAGTCATTTGTGATTGGAGTAGAAGTAATATGAAACAATAAATCCTGCAGTCGTGCTGAACACAGGCTGAGGATTTCAGCCTCTTTGTTTGTATATACAAAGAGGCAGTGTGTTTGCTGCTGGCTCCCCTAGGCCTGAGGCTGGTAACATTTAACTAACAGTTTTAAATGTGTAACATGGACTTGCAGAGTCCTTTATCCATTTACTTATGGATGAATCCCTCTTAGAAGTTGAACTTGATGCATGTGCTGTATATGGAGATAAATAAGTGATGTGATAAAAGGAAGAATCATATTTGTGAAGTTTAGTTTTTCTGGATGCTGTTAGGGCCAAAAGTAAATATTTTCACCAACAATACTGAATAGACAAGGAATATCTTCCTGTCCTCTACATGGACCTATCAGCTTCCCCTCACCCTCCTCAGCCCCTTCTAGACCTGGACTGGAAGATTAAACATTTAAAACGTTGATTAGTATTGTTATGCAGTGAACTGGAGTGCAGGACTGGTTGAGTTTCACTAATACAATACAAAGAGCTGCTGTAACATGCCTTTCTACCAACCTTTGTACCTTTTTATGTGAAAGCCATCTGGTTTGTTTGATTTATTCACTGAAGAGAAAATGAAAACTCCAATTTTGTGTTTTTGTTAATCTTTGGTCAAGTGTTCATAAGTTGCATTCTGGAAGGCATCACCAACAGCCAAAGCAGCGATTTGACACAGAGGAAATGCTGAAAGCTTGTTTTTTAATGGAGTCTTAAACATGTCTGCTGGTTTGCTTGCCAGCTTTATCAATCCCTGTTTGTTTGTTGATTTATGAATTACTCATTTGTAAAAAAAATTCTTAATGCCTATTAATGAAATGCTTTATTTTACTATTTCTATGACACTTGTGGTTCTCGACACAGTTGATACAGTCGATACAGTTGTATTAATGAATAGCTGTGATGGATAACATTTTTTTGTTGCAGGTCATCTGGTCAAATCGGAGCTTATCTCTCTCCTTCAGTGCTCTCCTGAGAATAAAAGAAGAAGCAACTGTAGCTATCCAACTAGCTAAACTCTTCCTCATTGACTGATAACAAGACAAGTTGTAGTAAGTTCTCCTTGCACTTTACTGTGGCTCCTTTTACTATCACAGGCAGAGTGAAAACTGTAACAAATACAAACACAAACTATTACATATTACCAATATGAATGCTGAATTGAGCTCCATACAAATGTAAACATATGTCAATAAAAGTTCTACAAAAATACAAACATGTGAAACGTTACAACTTACAACTATAACAATAAAATTGTTTACTTACGACATTGCCTCTTTAGCGTTTATCATGCTAAAGGTATGAGATGCGCAGGACGTGCCACACTCAGCCAGCTTGCCAAAGATGTCTGCCAGAAACTGACAGACAACTAGCCTAACAAATACCTTTAAAATAAAAGTCCAGGCAACCTTATTAACCTGTAATCCAGGACATGCTGATCTCACCATTTTAGCTGTATAGAGAAAAACGTAGAATATTATTAAAAGCTTTTATGATAAAGTTTCATGGAAACATGTTTTTGGAAAACCTCCCAATTTGCTACTACAAATTTTGTTATGATCTGTCTTCCTGTCCTTCCTCCAGAAATGTTTGTGGCTCTCCATGTCTGTCTGCTGCCATTCTCCAATCCTCCACCAGATGCCTTCAGACTTTTTCACAACCTTCCTGCAGTCACTCGCAATTGCCTCATTCACCTCACCTGAGCTTCCTCACCCAGCTCCCCACCTGCATCTCAGTCCCTCATCAAACCAAGACCAAACGCGTACATTGTGCTTTTTTTATTTCTTTATTTTTATTCTCAATATATCTGTCAGTTAAAAGGATATTGTACAGGGTTTAGGTGTGATGACCCCTCTAAAACACCAGGAGGGAGCAGAGCTTGATCACATAAATAAATAAATTCAATGGAGGCCTGGTTCTCTTGCCTTGCAAAATGTATGGTAATAAAGAAAAAGCTGAACAAAAATGGTCTTGGTGTGTTGGGATTAATATAAAAGAGTGGCGTGAATGTGGTTGGGAATATATTTTGTCTGTCGATGTGTGTGATAAATTCAAGTCATCAAAGGCCAAATGGGCTCTGAAGGAAGTAGAAGAAGAGGCAAAAGAGAATGACATCTCTCCATAGAGTTCAAGAAAAGGGAAAATCCTGTGGTCTCCCACACATGAAGAGGCCTATGCCGTTGCTTCACCCTACTATCTTGACACCAGGGCCGACTCACTTTGCAATTGCCAGGATCAGCAGCCCTGAGATTTGCCTTTGACCTTTTCTCTGAGGACACCCTGCAGCTGATCCTGCACTTCACTAACCTGCAGGGGAGGAGGTCAGTAAATGAATAGAATGATTTGAGTGAGGAGGAGCTGCTGGGGTTGCTGATCTTGGCAGGCATGTTCAGGGCACAGCACAAGTTAACCAAGAGCCTGTTGGACATTCAGATGGGTCGGACATTTGTTGCTGCAACAATGTCCCAGAAGAGATTTCTGCAAAAGAAAAACATCACAGCTCCTTCTCATATCAATGTACTGCAACAGCTACTTTCAGACGCAGTTTTATTGTCAGACAGGTTTGCATTGCATTGTAAAAATCTGCCAACCACTGTGTAAATTCTTAGTGACTACAGTAATTGAAATGATTTGACTGATACTTGAAACATGATCTCAGTTATCTGAATTAATTGAATTGATTAACTGAATTCACATTAAATGTCACCATAAAAGTAATTAATATGTTAGTCACAGGTGTATATAATGATAACACACATTATACAATAAATCTGTTTCAGTCTTGTTTCCATGTTAACAATGTTTTAATGTTTTAAATGTTTTGATGAATCAAAAATGTATATTCATCTTTCTTAGCAGTTTGATTGATGAAGCTGTAAGTTAGGCCATTGTGACATTAGTTGTTACTGCACAGGTTAAATGCATTTAATACCATTTTCTTCACAAGATTTTGTTCTGAGGCTGCTTAAATTGAAACTGCACCACACACTTTAAACTTCTGACAATTAAGTTCCTTGCTGGTATACAAACCCTGCCAAAGGATTTACTTTGAGGATCAAATTTGTTGGATAAAGTGTTGTCAAAGAGGACAGCAGTGTTTCTTTTTCAATAGCGCTGCAATCTCAAAAGCATTCCACTGTGCAAATGGCTGGAGAGCCTAAAATCATTTGACAGCACACAGCTCATGGGGTAAAGGGTTGAGGATGAAGCCCACAGCTGGAGTCTGTTCCAGTTCATCTTCTGTCACTCCAGGTGGAGGAGTTTTTCAAACACCTTGATTAGATGCTGCATCTCCTCAACAGTGTCCTCCTCTGCTGTTTTTTTGCCCATCCCAAAGTCTCGCAGGGTGCTCAGAGCAAAACGCCTCATTTCTTTCCATGATTCCCCATTGGTTAAATTGCAATACAAAAGTGCACATATACACAAATGCAGTTTGTACCATTTAAAAACTTCTGTAAAAAATGTGAAATGTGAAAGTATTCTTCCACGAATATCATGAAAGCATAATTTGTTGTTTTCCATGTCTGTCATTTTTCTGTTTCCTGTTCTAGCTTGTCATGTTATTTTGAAATCCCTAACTCTCCTCTCGTTCCAGGTCCCTTTACTTCCTGTCCTTGTGTGTTTCCCCACCTGTGAGATTGTCTGCCCCGCCCTGATTGTCTCCACCTGTTCCCTATCACCTCATGTGTACATATTGTCTGCGTTGCCCATGATCGTTGACCTTATCCAAGCGTTCATGTTCATGTTCATGTGCGTCTTCGTCTTGTGTTCACATGTTCATCGATCCAGCCATCAAACCACAACATCTAACCAAGCCTGCTCTTTGTAAGAACTTTATTAAAAGCTTCTTTTGAAAACCTAAACCTGTGTTTGTCCTGCATTTGGGTCGGCGTAACAGAAATGTAATTCAAAGCAGCACTAATCAGTATTTTTAAGTTATAACTTTAGTCATACGGCTCTACGGATGGCAATTTCAGTCAATGCACTATGATCCAGATTTTGGAAATTCCATTAAATTAAACACATTCATGCCTAACAAGGTCTTTACTGCATCTTTAAGAGTGAGACCTACCACCCTACAGAGGAAATTCATTTTTCCCTGAGCTTGAAAATTACTTGTGTTTTGGCCAGTCCCTCACCAAAACCACTCAGGACTTCTCCCTCACCACTGACAACACCAACTTGTCTCCCGCTCCAAACATCTGCAACCTTGGCGTCAGGACTTAAAAATATCTCCTAACATGATAAGGCCGTCAAATGAATACTTTGCCTTTATAGAGCACAAACTTTTGAACTGTCAGGGTTCCTGTTGTATTTATCCCTGTGTTTTGCTTCACTGATCTCCTGTGTGTGTGTGTGTCTGTGTGTCTGTCTTCCTTTGTCTGTTTTTGTCTGTCACTGTCTGTTGCCGAGGAAGATGAGGAGCCCTGGAGCCCAGGGTCCCCCAGTTAGGGGACTCTGAGGTCACTCCACAACAAAAAGCTTAAACACTGCACTTATCACGTAAAAATATGGTTATATTTTGTATTTTTCTGTTTTTTCTGTTTCCAGCTGTAGCATGACAGAAGGTAGACAGATTTTAGAGTTAGATTGTGTAAATAGTTGTGTTGTTTTTATAGTTTGCACTTTACATTTTACAGTTTGTTTTTATTTTATGACAAAGAAATCTATTTCACTTTGAGTCAAACTTCAGTTGCATAGTATAGTTTTATAGATGGTGCCAAAATGTGCCAAAATGGCCATTTTGGAGATTCCACCTAAATAGTCTATACTAAAACCTCTATAATTTTGTTCTGCCTCACGTGGCAGAGATAATGTTCACATATTTTGCTACTTTTTTATTTAGATTTAGAGGTGCAGCTGCATCATTTCAAAGAAATATTTATTGTAAAAGTGTAAATTTTTATCATAAGGAACAACACAAATAATTATATATAACTCGTTATATAAGGTTATGTAAGTCTATAATATTATATAACTCTCATAACCTAATTTGAAAGAAACATTTCTCTGAGTATAGTTGTACCATTGTAAATAAACATCATTCTTGGGCTTTTTCTCAGTGAAGTGACCAGTGGTCAGTAGATACTGGTTTGTTTGACAGAAATCAATAACCTATTTGGTTGTTTGTCATCTACTGGGTTTCTGGGCAGAGTTACATGCATGAATCTCTCGTGGTGTAACATTAATGCACTGCATACTGTGTGTGTGTGAATGTGTGACTTCATCTGATATGCCTTTGATATATAACCAGTTGCTGTTAATTGGGAAAATCTCTACACAGCATGCTGATACAACGTTTCTTCCCACATCATGGTCGACTGAAACCCAACGTGGCACCGCTCCCACAGTGGGATTAAAACATAACCCAGTGAAATTCCAGTTCTCCTCATCATTGGCGAGTGGCAGCACACAGCTCATGAGGTGAAGGGGCGAAGGTGAGGCCCACAACCGGTGTGAGATCCAGTTCATCTTCTTTGACTCCTGGTGGTGGAGTGAAACGAAAGTGCTGGAGGAGGGAGGTGAAAAAGAGAAAGAGCTCCATCCTGGCAAGACTCTCACCAAGACATACCCTGCGACCTGCATGAACAGATATTACAAGTTAAGATTACATTAGATAAGCCTATATAAAAATTTGTAAATGCTGAAATACAAAAGCATGACTAAGTTGTTGTACCTGCTGAAAAGGGCATGAAGGCTTCTCTCCTGATAAAGTTGCCCTCCTTATCCAGAAAGTGGGAAGGGTTGAAAGTGTGTGGGCTCTCCCATTCACTCTCATCATACAGCACAGAAGTCAGCAGTGGAAACACAGTGGTCCCCTGCAGGAGGAAATAGGAGTGTATCATATAAAAATAATGGAACCAAAGTTGTTATTATGGATTTGGATTGATGTAGGCAAGTGACCTTTTTGATAAAGTAACTCTGGAAGGTGACATCTTGGCTGGTTTTGTGAGGAATAGACATGGGGACAATGTTGGCCAGTCTCTGTGACTCGTGGATGACAGCGTCAGTGTACGGCAGGTTCTTCCTGTCCTCTACTCGAACCTGACGGCTTCCCACCACCCTGCTCAGCTCCTCCTGGACTTTTTCTATATGCATGTGAGATATAAATTACATGTGATGCTATTACCCAAATTTCACATAGCTGAGAAAGGCACGAGCATGCGTTATGAACCTTGAATATGAGGATACTTGGCCATGAAAAGGAGACACCACTGAAGTGTATTTCCTGTGGTATCAGTTCCAGCTGCAAACAGATTTATGATACAGCAGACCAGGTTGTCATCATTAAAGTGTGAATCCTTGATTCCAGACTCCTAGAAAAAGATACAAAAAAGAGATTTATAACTTAATTATTAAATTATTTGTATTATCAGAGTGGATTCACTGGAGTTGAACATCTCACCTCCAGAGTTAGCTTGCGGGTCAGGAATGCTTCAATAAAGCATCTGCACATCTCAGGGTTCAGAGTCTCCTTCAGATCTGCTATTATGCTTTTGGTTTCCTCCTTGTTTTTTTTCACATTCTTCATCAAATTTCTCCAGTTTTTAAGAAAAGGGCCCAGCCAAGGGAACGTGTTGTATATCTATAATTAATAACGATATAACAAATGCAATTATTGTGTATGTAGTTTGTTGTATATCTGTAAAAAATCTAAACACAAACTCCAAAAGATTGGATTTAACATGAGATCATAAGAGTCAGCTGGTTCCATTTCAGTAATGTTACATATACGTCTCAACTATGCTACTTTGTGCCAATTGTGAGTATAAATGTAATAATGTGTTCCTTTGATATAATAATACATAGATAATATAACGTAAAATAAAATGTAAGATAGAGAAGACACTGTTCAGTTTGTACCCTTCTAAAGAACTCATTCAAACTCGTTCCTAACATGATATAAATACTTTTTTAGTCAGGGCACAATTGAATATGCAAAAATGTCACATGTCTAAAGGCAAATCTAAATAATGAATGACAAGAATGAACCAGAATTAAGTTTACAGGAAACATTTTCATGGAGTAGACTTAAATACACAGCTCTTCACAATTCATTTTAGTCAGTTTGAATATGAAAAGCACAACAACTGGCAATCATTAAGTCACTTCTGTAGTACCAGGATGGAAGCTGATCCTGTCAGATGAATCGACTCATGGTTTCTATCCACCATAACTTGGAATGCAGGGTCGTTGTATTCAAACCTCTTTCCAAACACGATAGCTGATATAATATTGGAGGAAGCATAACCAATTGCCTTAGCGTTGTTGAAGGATTTGCCTGAGAGAAAAACAAGAGCAGATATTTAAGTATAAGATATTTAATGACTGCTGGGTAAATCTGTGCAGTGTTCTACAGTGTTACCTTCATATTGTTCAAATTCTTCAATCAGGTAGCGACATTCTTCAATGATTCTTCCTTCACTAATCCTTCTGCCCATCCCAAAATCTCTCAGTGTCATTAAAGCAAAACGCCTCATTTCCTTCCAGGAGTCGCCATTGGAAAAAACTATCCCTTTGAACACAAATGGTTGGCCTCTTTAAATGAGGTCAAAGGCAAAGCAAAAGCAAATAAATCTCAAAATGTCTTCTTACCATGTCCTTTGCTGAAATCATAAAATACAGGAGTAATCTCTCGGTCTCCAAACTCTTCAGCATGGTTGACCAGAGCTTGCTTGACTGTCCTGTATCCTGCCAGGACCACCACCTTCTTCAGTCCAAAGTAGACTGTGAACACTGATCCATACTTTTTGGACAGCTAAAAAGATGAGGGCATGTTAAAGTGAGTTTCACAGTCCAAGATAAATTAGATAGATTAGATAGATAGATTGTATTGAAAACACTTCTATATATGCAAATAAAACTGCTAGAATAAACATTAATAGTGTGCTATCAAAGCATTGAAAACAAACAAAACATCTCTCACATCAAAAAGAGAGCTGTCGAGCCTCTTGAAATCCAACTGAAGCAAGTTACCAAACAGGGGAAGAGGTTTGGGTCCTGGAGGCTCCCTCTTTTTGTCTCTGGAACTGACACTGGAGTAAAAAAGGTGTAGCACCAGCAGGCCCACAGTCGCACCCAGCAGAAAGGCTGAAGTGGAGGACTGGAAAAGATCTTCCAACATGATCCTACAGTCCTAGATATGATTCCTTTTGGGAACACAAACCGTTTCACTGAGCAGGTATTTTTTCAATTCCCAGGATGTCACAACCAGGTCTTCCTCTTTGTACCTGTTTGAAATGTCTGCAGAGTTGTTGCCCCAGCCACCTCTGGGTGGGACTTTAGACAAAAAAAGCTCCTCCTTATTTTAGATCAATCACACAAATCACACTGATATGAGCAGGTGTAAAAAAAACGGGTCAGCCAACCAGTGACAGATATAATTTAATCGACAGTCATGATTAAGCTACTCAAATGCCAAATTTTGAAAGCTCTGGAAAGGTGAAATTCCAAGAAGAATGAGATAGTTGTGGTAAAAAACAAAAACAGAAAATGGCAAAAAAAAAAAAAAAAAAAAGGGGCGGTGGGTAAAGTGGCCAAAGAAAGAAAAAGCTGGCCTCTTATAACACTGAACAGATGTCTCAATACAAATATTTATTAAATTAAAGAAATGCCTTATTATTATTTCCATGACACTCGTGGTCCTCCATACAGTTGTGTTAATGAACAGCTGTAATGGACAACATTTTATTGTTGTAGGCCATCTGGTCAAATCGGAGCTCATCTCCCTCCTTCAGTGCTCTCCTGAGAGTGAAAGAAGATTAACCAGATTAGAACAGCTGCAGGCTTCACCTCAGTATAAACCCAACACACACAGAGAGGCGTGAAACACACAAATGTTATCTCTGACTTTGCTAGCAGTGTGGCTGAAATCGAAATCCTCTTTCTCCAGACCCCCAATGTGACCGCTCTGCTGGGTATTTTTGGGATCCTACTGGCCTTATTTGTGTTTTTCCCCAGCTTTGACCATCAAAGAAAGGAGCCTACGGGGCCCAGGCCACTGCCTGTGTTTGGCAGTTTGCTACAGTTGGATTCTAAGTCTCCGCACAGAATACTTTGTGAGGTCAGTAAATGATATGGGGAACCATTTTGAATATATACAAATATGTAGATATATGATATTGTTGGACTGACTTGATATTTTGCAATACATTATTTGTTTGATAATTGTTTGAAAAATCATATTCATATAACTCTGTAACTCTGTATGGTGAGGAACAAAAACTATTTAGACCTTAACAGCGATGAAATAATAACTCGGACCACAGACTGCTCTTTTTCTGGTCCTTTTACTTAAGCACACATAACTTAACAACCCACAAGTATATCACTCCACTAACCTGTTTTAACAATTAATAAAATCGTGCCCCTAGCCTTTTTATACATAGCAAAAATTATATTGTTATCCTCAATACATAACAATTCCTCTCTTCCAGCATCGATGTGCTTTAAAATCACAGCAAACAACAACAAAAAAAAAAGAATGTTTCAGGAAAAACACGTTTTCATACTTAAGAAATGTGAGGCACTATTACCATTATGAAATGTTATACATAACCCAAACATTCAAATTTTCTTCACAGCAACAATCTGTTTAATGGGCTCTTAATGACATGAACTACAAATCAAGCCTCTGAGGTGGTCTCCGGCCTCATTCAGGGTAATGCCGTACTGGGGGTTCTGAACCTGTTACACTCGGAAGATTAGAGTCCACAGTTTCTGGCGCTGGAACGTCACTGTTGACAGTGACACTGCTTTGTGCCATGAGTGTGTTGTTGGAGTCCTGAGTCGAATCCTGTGATTGTGTGGGGATTTCTGCAGGTGGTGCATTCAAAAGTTGGTCGACGTGCCTCTGCCAGACCATGTTGGGCCCCTACACCAACAGTGTAGGACAGGGGTCCTACCCATGTCTTGATAGCAGTCGCTTTCTTAACCATAAAGATTTCAGGCCACTTGGAATGGGCATCAACCACAATAATAAACATGTGATCTAAAAATGGGCCAGCATAATCATGAATGCTCTTCCAGGGGGTGGCAGGCCACTCCCATGGGGCTGAGGGGAGAGTCCAGCACATTTCAACTTCCTGAGGAAGTCTTTGTTTTACCAGGTGAGCTGTGTTCATGGACCAGGTCAGGTCAGATGTGATGTGGATGCCCAGGAACTTGATATTGTTGACACGCTCAACTGCTTCCCCATGGATGAGGAGAGGAGCGTGCTCTGTCCTCCTGGACCTCCTGTAGTACACTATGACCTCCTTGGTCTTGTTGGTGTTCAGAACAAGGTTGTTGTTTGAGCACCACTGAGTAAGGTGCTGGATCTCCTCTCTGTAGGAGAGGTGTGTTGGTGGTGTTGTCTGCACGTTACGATGGTGTTTGTGGCATGGATGGCAGAACAGTCACTGGTGAAGAGAGTGAAGAGGGCTGGGCTGAGCACACAGCCCTGTGGTGTGCCTGTGCTCAGGACCAGTGTAGAGGATGTGTTGTCCCCTGATTCTCACCACCTGAGGCCTGTTGGTTAGGAAGTTCCTGATCCAATGGCACAGCGATTGAGGGCAGTCCCAGGTTGTGGACCTTCAGTATCAGCTTGTCCGGGATCACTGTGCATTGAAGGCTGAACTGAAGTCCAAAAATAGCATCCTCACGTGGATCAGGGCTGTGTGAAGTGCAATGGAGACTGCATCCTCTGTCGATCTGTTCTCCCTGTATGTGAACTGATATTGATACAGACCAGCAGCTATGATGTCTTTGATGTGCTTTAGGACGATCCTCTCAAAGCACTTCATGATGACCGGAGTTAGAGCGACAGGGTGGTAGTCATTTAGGCAGGTGACAGCAGATTTTTTAGGCACAGGCACAATGATGGAGGTTTTGAAGCTGACAGTTTTGCATGTGTCTGCGTGTCTTCAAGTGTTTAAGTCAACTGTAAGATCTATCTTTTTATTAAAACCTTTAAAACCTGTTCCTGATTCTGTTGTCCTGCATTTAGGTACACCTAGGTTAGTGCCACCGCTAAAGAACATTCTGGCCAGACACAGTGGAACAGCATTATCGTTGCAAGGAACTATGCTCCACCAGCACGAGGAACTGCTGTCCTTTATCAACCGAGGAGTTAAAGAGTTGTCTGAGCAACAAAGTGAGCTTCATTCGGCCGTCGCTTCACAAGTGAACCACCTGGCCACTCATTTACAGTAGGTCATCTCCCGGCTGGATGAACTCACCCCCAAGCCTGCTCCAAAACCAGCTGCTCAACCCCGCCGCCTGCCACAGCTTGACCCTTCCATTTGGCTCCACCTGAAAAATTTTCAGGAGATTCAGGTGACTGCTGCACTCCAATGTGCTCTCCACTCTAAACATGATCTAGCCTCTTCAGTCAAGCTCAAGTTGAGTATATGATCTCCCTTCTGTCAGGTCGAGTGGCCGCCTGGGCAACAGCAGAATGGTCCCGCGGAACAGAAGTGTGTCAAGATATTAAGGTATTTTCACAGACTTTATCTATGTATGTTTGATAACTCATCCCGGCCCGAGAGGCATCGCACACTCTGTTTCGGTTTCTACAACAGGGAAGCCGGAGAGTGATTGACTACACCATCGAATTCCACATTCTGGCGTGCATGCAGGTCTCCTCAGAGCACGGCGTCCGGTGTCCTCGCTTCCCCACTCAGCGATTATCCAGATTTATTTAAGTCCCACCTTGCTACCATGACCTGAAAGAAGTGTTTAACAAAGCCAAAGCAACATCTTTGCCTCCCCACCAAGAATGGGATTGTGCCATTGACCTCCTGCTAGGGACGCCAGCTTATGACATAACCATTAAAAACCAATACCCGTTGCCTCTCATAACCTCCACCTTTGAGTTGCTCCAGCAGGCTAAGATCTTCACCAAATTGGACCTGCAGAACGCCTACCACCTAGTGCAGATTTGGGAGTTGGATGAGTGGAAGACAGGGTTCAACACCCTTCATGGACACTATGAGTACCTGGTCATTCTGTTTGGTTTAACAAATGCCCCCGCAGTGTTTCAATCATTCATAAATGAAGTACTACGTGACTTTCTCAATGACTTTGTCTACGTCTACTTAGACGATATACTCATCTTCTCCCCCAATCCAGCAATCCATCAACATCATGTCCGTCAGCTCCTGCTACTCCTGCTGGAGAACAAACTCTACATCAAGGCGGAGAAATGTGAATTTCGTGCCTCCTCAGTCTTGTTCCTGGGTTATGTCATCTCAGATAACCACATCAAAATGGACACTGAGAAGGTTAGTGCTGTGACCAGCTGGCCCCTGCTCGCGTCACGTAAAAAAGTACAACAGTATCATGGATTTGCAAATTTCTACCGAAAGTTTATCAGAAATATATACTGTATAACTATACTCATCCAAGTCAGTGTTTCAGTGAAATGCCAAGGAGGCATTTTGGAGGCTCAAGGAACTCTTCACTACTGCTCCCATCCTGATGGTGCTGGACCCAGCACGTCAATTGGTGGTGGAGGTGGACATGTCGAATTAGGGCGTTGAGGTTGTCCTCTCTCAGCGGTCAGCCACAGACAACTGCATCCACCCTTGTGCCTCCCATAAACTGTCATCGGTTGAGAAGAACTATGACATTGGAAACGGAGAGCTCCTCGCCATCAAGATAATGCTGGAGGAGTAGTGTCACTAGTTGGAGGGGGCAGAGCAACCATTTATCATTTGGTCCAATCATAAAATCCTAGAATACCTCAGACCGCGAAAAGACTGAATTCACACCAAGCAAGGTGGTGCACTGTTCTTTAGCCGGTTCCGGTTCATGCTTTTTTACAGGCTGGGGTCACAGAACGCCAAGCCTGACATTCTGTCCCGCTTGCCAAGGAGCTCCTCCCAAGGAGCCTGAGACCATCCTACCTCCTGACTGTGTAGTAAGATCGGTAACTTGGCAAATAGAAAAGAATGTGCAGTGGGTGAGCCGTGTGTAGTCAGCCCTACGAAGGTTGTCCTTGCAACCAGTTGTTTGTACCAGAAGCGTTGCGATCTCAGGTTATTCACTGGGCTCATACCTCGCTGCTCACATGCCATCCTGGGGCCAAGCGAACTATGTTTGTCTTCCAGCAGAGGTTTTGGTGGTCAACCATGGTGAAAGATGTGGCTGAATACGTCTCAGCGTGCTCTGCCTGTGCCAGGGGGAAGGTGCCGAGGCAGGCCCGGATGGGGCTTCTCCAGCCACTACCGGTGCCACATCGCACTGGTCACAGATGTCGCTGGACTTCATCACGGGTCGGCCTCCGTCAAAAGATAACATAACAGTGCTGATGGTGGTAAACCAATTTTCCAAAATTACACATTTCATCCCACTGTCCAAATTACCTACTGCCAAAGAAACTGGTCAGTCACTGCCTGAAGTCACTGAGGTAGTTCGCAAGCTCCTTGGTGGCAAGGCGCCGGGGGTGGATGAGATCCGCCCTGAGTACCTCAAGTCTCTGGATGTTGTGGGGCTGTCTTGGCTGACACGCCTCTGCAGCATTGCATGGAGGTCGGGGACAGTACCTCTGGAGTGGCAAACCTGGGGTGGTGGTCCCTCTTTTTAAAAAGGGGGACCGGAGAGTGTGTTCCAACTACAGGGGGTCACACTTCTCAGCCTCCCCGGGAAGGTCTACGCCAGGGTACTGGAGAGGAGAATTTCGGCCGATAGTCGACCCTCGGATTCAGGAGGAACAATGCGGTTTTCGTCCCTGGTCGTGGAACACTGGACCAGCTCTATACCCTCCACAGGGTGCTTGAGGGTTAATGGGAGTTTGCCCAACCAGTCCACATGTGCTTTGTGGATCTGGAGAAGGCATTCGACCGTGTCCCTCATGGTATTCTGTGGGGGGTGCTCCGCGAGTATGGGGTCCAGGGGGCCTTTGCTAAGGGCTGTTCGGTCTCTGTATGACCAGAGCTCTTTCAGCTGTAGGCTGAGACCACCGAGGAGCTCCACTGAAGCGCCACAGGAGGTCTTTCCTACCTGAGGCTATCAGACTTTATAATTCCTCCCCCTTCAGCCACAGGGAAACAGGGAAAAAAAAAAACACAACTTACTGTAAGTAAGATTTGCAATAAATCTGTCCATAACCATTACATGTGCAATATATTTTCTATTCTACTTATGTGTAAATAATATATTATGTACACCGACATAGTTTTCTAGGTGATAGTATATTCATACAAGTTTTATTATTATGTGCAATATTCTTCATGTGCAGTATCTTTTTTTTCTTGGAAATAGTTTTTACATCTATGTAAATGCCTCAGATTTGGCTCATTCTCATTATGCAGCAACTCCTGTGCACTCCTTTATCTTCACTTGTTACTTTAGACTTTAGACACTTTTTTAGACATGTATTTTCGTATTTTCTTATTTTTACTTTTTAGACAATTCTTTTATTATTATTATTTATTGTTACTGTATTATACTCTGGCAAAACAATTTCCTTCAGGATTAATAAAGTTGTTTGTGTTCCTATTCGTATTCATACTGTTCTTTCACCTTCTTATCATAAACCCAGGGCAGACTCACTTTGCAATTGCCAGGATCGCTGAGATTGCGTTTAACCTATTCTTCCCTGAGGACACCCTGCAGCTAATCCTAATCCTGCAGAAGAAGAGGAGGAGCCACAGCCGGGGCCCGCCAGAAAGTGGAAGCAGTGGGTCTTGTGCTCACAGCGCAGAAGGGTGTGGAACCAGCGCACACCAATTGTGGAGCATGTGTATGTAAAATGCACCTCATGGTGATCTGTGGTTTATGTCTTAAATTGTAAGTGTAAGTGCTCCAAAAATGATAATGCATCAAAATCAGTGTTGTTATCACTTACTGACCTAGTCAGGGCTGTAATAACCTCATCCCAAATATTCCACTTTGCACTTTTGGAAAATATTGCATATTTTGTGTTTTTCCCTTTGAAAAAAATGAGGGGTTCTTATAACAAAAAGACATAAAGATAAACATAAAAACATAGAAAATATTTTGAAAAAATAATAAAAAAAACTTTATATCTATGTTCAGTTCTGAAGTGGTTGAAAAGATGTGATGTGGTGAAAGTGAAAAAAATAGACCATTTTGGGACACAAGGGTAAAAAGTGTAGATTCATTTTTAAGGGGCTTCAAGGGTTAAAGTGCATTTAGGTCCAGCCTGCATTTGGGTCTTGGTCAGCTTTTACACCATCATAGCATAATGAAAGAGGAACTGTCTCTTTATGGTTTTTAACCAGTTAGGAAAGAAGTGTTAAAGCACTTCAAAATGCCAGTTCTAGTTAAATGGAAGTAATAAATTCAAAATGAACAATAAACTTTTGTTTAATTAATTAAAATGTTCTCATCAACAGGAAATGACTCGTGAAGTATGTTATTTTTACCAGTTGTTTTACCTTCTTGATGAAGTAGCCCCACTATTTCTTCCAAGCTCGTCAATAAGCTCAGAGACCTTGAGCTCAACCCCACCCTTTATGATTGGATCCTGAACTTTCTGGTGGACAGACCGCAGACTGTACAGACAGGCGCCACCACATCCTCCACCATGACTCTGAACCTTGGTATCCCTTGGTATACCTTGGTTGGGCTGCATACTCCTGTACTTCCTGTTCATGCATGACTGCGTGGCCACCCACAGCACCAACACTATCATCAAATTTGCTGATGACACAACCTTCAAAGGCCTGACAGCGGACAACAAGCATTAGCAAAACAAAGGAAACTCCATTTACATATATTTATTCTTCCTTTATATCACATCTGCATCAACAGTATTACAAAATAAAAACAGCAACAGAGAAAATTTACATATTGTACCATGCACCAGTTTGCTTTGTAAGTTGGTAAGTAACCATGTCAACAAAATGTTATGTGCATTCAGATTTTCATGAAGAAAAACATCACAGCTCCTCTTCATATGAATGTACTGCAACAACTACTTTCAATCAGACAGTTTTATTGTCAGACAGGTTTGGACTGAATTGTAAAAATCTTCCATCCATTGTGTAAATTCTTAGTGACTACAGTAATGATTTCATTGATACTTGAAACATCTATCAATCTTATTTAACTGAATTAATTGAACTGATTAACTGAATTCACATTAAATGTCACCATAAAAGTAGTTATATATATTAGTCACGTGCATATAATGATAACACATGTTATACAATAAATCTATTTTAGTCTCGTTCCCATGTTAATTATGTTTTTATGCTTTATATATTTTGATTAATAAATCAAAAAGGCATATTCATCTTTCTTGCAGTTTGATTGGTGCAGCTGTAAGTTAGGCCATTGTGACATTTGTTGCTACTGGTTAAATGCATTTAATACCATTTTCTTCACAAGATTTTGTTCTGAGATGGCTTGAACTGAAACTGAACCATGCACTCTTCCGGCAATGAAATTCCTTGCTGGTATACAAATGCTGCCAAAGGATTTACTTTGAGGATCAAATTTGTTGGATAAAGTGTTGTCAAAAAGGACAGCAGTGTTTCTTTGTGATCTCAAAAGCATTCCACTGTGCTGATGTGTTCAACAATGGCTGAAGTGCCCAGTTTAAAATCGCTTAACAGCACACAACTCATGCGGTAAAGGGTTGAGGGTGAAGCCCACAGCTGGAGTCAGATCGAGTTCATCCTCTGTCACTCCAGGTGGAGGAGTGAAACAGAAGTGCTGGAGGAGGGAGGTGAAGAAGAGGAAGAGCTCCATCTTAGCCAGACCTTCTCCCAGACACACCCTGTGACCTGCAAGAGAACAAACTTTGGGTCATTTGAAAATCTTCAGTTGGCATTGACAAGAAGTTATAAGCTTGCCCACCTGCAGAGAATGGCATGAAGGCATCTTTCTTGATAAACTTCCCATCCGTGTCCAAGAAATGGGCAGGATTAAAGGTGCGTGGGCTCTCCCATTCATTTTCATCCCATAAAACAGATGCCAAAAGAGGATAAACAGTGGTCCCCTTGAGAAAGCCAGAGTATTATTACTCACAATGTTTTAAAGATCTATCTTTGGACAGCTTTCTAGAATTCAACCTGACGTTACATGTTTTTCATACACTTGAAGACATGTTTCAAACTGTCAGAATTGTACCTTCCTAATAAAGTAGTCCTGGAAGGTCACATCTGTGGCGGTGTTGTGAGGAATAGCTATGGGAAGGATATTTGCCAGTCTCTGTGTCTCATGGATGACAGCATCAGTGTAGGGGAGGTTCTTCCTGTCCTCTGCCTGGACCTGACGGCTTCCGACCACCCTGCTCAGCTCCTCCTGGACATGATCTGAAAAATATCAATTAAAATAGGACACAGAGAATGAAGAACAAAGCAGCGGTAAAGCATATTTTTCTTCCAATTCTGCATAAACCCTGTAAATTATTGCATCTCACCAAACTCACAGAGAAACAGGTAATATTTCTGAACACAGGCCACAACACATTGCAATAGGTATATTACAGGCACATTTCACAAAAACACAAGCGAGATCAGATTCATCTCAACACTTTTAGGCAAAATGTCAGATCACCACAAGAACTATGCTTATATATGCAGTAGATTAACACAATTAAGTGGAGTTTTTCAAACCTATATGGGAAGTAGCCTTGCTACATTCAATGGGTTTCTTTTCCAGGTGTATTTACATTTAAATGAGTAGTATAACATAGCCATGTAATACCATGTAAGCTATTATGAGGTTAATCATAGTTTAAAGTTTTCAAAAGTCTTACTATGATCTATGTGCTTGTCAGTTTTCTTCATTTTTTTAATTTGTTCATTTATTATGTATTTATTTAATTGTATCTTTATTATAATTCATGTGATCCATCAATGAAATAGCTCATACATATGAATTGAATGTAAGATTTACAGGAAATGTGTGATCAATGTCAGTCTAATAAAGAGTGAAATTGTAAATGCACATCTAGCTACACTAGGGACAGGGGGGAAAGTACATGACCCGGCTTAGACGCCAGAAAATACATGTGAAGTTTGAGGAAATCAAGAAGATACAAAAGTTAAACCTAACTACAGAGAAATCCACAAAGTGATAGCACCATATTGCAAAAGAGATTTGTGGTATGCTGTCTGCCATGACTACATTAAATGTTTTTATTTCATTCTTTTTCTGTTCATTTTCTTCAACAATTGATTGAAATAACCCAGTATGGATTTTTAACTGATTGCAACAGGTCTGATACAAGCATGTTACTTACCTTGTATATGAGGATATTTGGCCATGAGCAACAGACACCATCTCAGTGTAGTTGCTGTAGTATCAGTACCAGCTGCAAAAAGGTTCCCAATAGTTGACACAAGGTTCTCTTTGTCGTAGTATGAGTTCGTATTTCCTACATCCTTATGAACAGGTCAAAATAAATAAATTTTACATTTTTATAGTTCATTTTAAAGGAGCTCTGATCATTATCCTCCAGCTTCTGATTGTTACTATAGAAATTAAAATATATTCTATTTATTAATGTTAAGAATCAATTAACCCCAACTCTTTTAATAAGTATCAATCTAAACCTTTTATTATGATTAGATGATACATTCAATTTCACTACCTCTAGCCTCTGTTTCTGGGCCAGAAAGCAGTCCACAAATCCTCTGCATGTCTGAATATTCAGCGTTTCTTCTAAAGGTCTGATCAGTCGCTTTATTTGTTCTCGATTCTCAGCAACATTCTTTATGAGACGCAACCTGTTGCTTGACCATTTGCACATCCAAGGGAATAAGTTGTATAACTGTAAATAAAACAAATATAAAGTAACATACATTCGCCTCTTTGCACGCAGAGAAGACAACACAAAATATAGCATAGCTGCAAGCAACAATCAACAGGATCCGAGCAGATTATCTTAGAACTAGAACTCTGTTTCATGAAACTCAAAGCACATACATAAGTGGAATCAGGGCAGGGACCAATTAATTTTTGGAACTATGACTAGTTACAGTTGTACAGTAGGAAAACAGACTGGATCAGGTGATTAGTAGGTGGATGACAGACAGAATCAGCAGGTTGGAGAAGAAATCAATAATGATTAATCAAATTCAACTATTTGCTGGTGCAGAGGGTAGCCACATTGTATGATGCCCAGGTGTAGAACTGTGTTGTATTTTTTAGTTAGTAACAAAAGAGTTACCTGCAATGAAGAAGAACCTGAGAGCTGAATGTTCTCTTTGGAACGTTCTACCATACGTGTAAACACCGGATCACTGTAATCAAATCTGTTGCCATAGACAATTGAAGAGATGATATTGGAAACCGCATTATTCAATGGTTGGGTAGGACTAAAAGGTTTACCTAAAAAAAAAAAAAACATGTTTATCAGTAAAACCACACTCAATAGACAATTCCATATAAAGACAATACAATACATGAGAATTACCTTCATGTTTTTCAAACACATCAATCAGATATTGAATCTCCTCAATAATTTTTTCTTCTGCAGGTTTTTTGCTCATCCCAAAGTCTCTCAAGGTGCTTAGAGAAAAACGTCTCATTTCTTTCCACAATTTCCCATTGGCAAATAAAATTCCTCCACCTAAAGTGAAACACAGAGGTACATATTTAGAATTTATAAGAGTATTCGTACTGCACTGTGCAAGAGTTTTCCAGAGACATGTCTTCCAGGAATATTATTTAAACATATTGCAATAAGTTGGTTCCTGGTGACTTTAAGTGATTTAGGTCAAAGCTGCACTAATCAGTACTTTTTAATCATTCCAAGGCACAGCTGTAAGGATGGCAATGTTGGTCAGTCCAGTACTACCTAAATTTGGTACAGACATTCATAGTGACTTTTCCTCTTGTGCCACTATGACCATGGCATGTTGTTTTGAGTTAAATATGTCAGGCAACTTGCCTGGTGGATTGCCAGAAACTTGATACATACATTCATGCCTTACAAGCTCCTTACACTGATTCTAAGAGTGAGACCTGCCATGCCACAGAGGCAACTCCATTTTGTCCGGGTAGAACTTAGATCGTTGAGTCCCTGTGGATCTCACACTCCATTTTACCCTCACCCGTGAACAAGACCCCAAAATACTTGAACTTCCCTTGGGGGAACAACTCACTCCCAACACAGGGGGTGACCATAGCCTTGGAAAACCTGTGAACTGCAAACTGTCCAGGGCAATAGTTGTACTACCCAGCTTGTACTACCCAGAGAAAAATCCTGTTTTTCCTTCTTGAACTGAATGATCCTAGGAGCTATGTTGTCAGGGGTATTATGCCCCCCTGGTAGGGTCTCCCATGGCAAACAGGTCCTAGGTGACGGGCCAGACTAAGAGCGGTTCACAAGCCCACCATGGATTCAAGACCATCAAGGACTGTTACGTCGCCCATGAACGCCCAGACTGGCGTTACCGGGGCCCCACATCGAAGCCAAGCCAAGCCTGGGGTTGGGGCTCGCAGGTGAGCGCTGAGCCTGGTGGCCGGGTCCCATGGGCAGGGACCCGGCTCAGCCCCAAAATGGCGACGTGGGCCCACCTTCCAGTAGGCTCACCACCCGCAGGAAGGTCCATGACCGGCCGGTGCTATGTGGTTTGGGTGGTATTCGTGCCTCGACAACCCAATCCTTGGACAAAAACAGATAGGTACATGGAATGTCACCTCGCTGGGGGGGAAGGAGCCTGAGCTTATGCAGGAGGTTGAGAGGTACTGGCTGGAGATAGTCTGGCTCACCTCCACACACAGCATGGTCTCTGGAACCCAGCTCCTTGAGAGGAGGCTGGACCCTCCACTACTCTGGAGTTGCCCAGGGTGAGCGGCGGCGGAGCTGGTGTGGTGAACTTGCTTATAGCTCCCCAGCTCAGCCGCCATGTGCTGAAATTCACCCTGGTAAATGAGAGGGTCACTTCCCTGCCCCTTCAGATCGGGGATAGGTCTCTTGCTGTTGTTTGTGCCTATGGGCCGAACAGCAGTACAGAGTACCCGGCCTTCTTGGAGTCCCTGGGAGGGGTACTTGATAGTGCTCCGACTGGGGACTCCATTGTTCTACTGGGGGACTCAGTGGGCAGCGACAGGGACACCTGGAGAGGCGTGATTGGGAGGAAAGGCCTCCCCAATCTGAACCCAGCGTTGTTCTGTTACTGGACTTCTGTGCAGTAGTCACGGGTTGTCCATAACCAGAATACCATGTTCGATTCCGAGAGAGGCTGGGGACATGGACCATGTTCTCTGCCTCCATTGTTGATACTGGACAGTTCGAAGCTGTGGACGCAAGGTCTCTGGGGCCCTGCATCGGGCCATGTTGGCCTGTGGGACTCCTGACGCGAATGAGTTGACAGGTACCGGTCTGGGAGGAGTTCTGGTGAGGCCATGGAGGAGGACTTTTGATCGGCCTCGAAGAAATTCTGGCAAACCGTCCCTCAGAAGGGGAAGAAGCAGTGCTCTGCCAACAACTGTTTACAGTGTGGGTGGGGAGCTGTTGACCTCAACTGGGGATATTGTCGGATAGGGATGGTGGAAGGAATGAATACTTCGAGGACTTCCTCAATCCCACCGACATGCCTTCCACTGAGGAAGCGGAGGCTGACGACTCTGAGGTGGACTTGTCCATCACCCAAGCCAAAGTCACTGAGGTAGTTCGCAGTGGCAAGGCGCCGGGGATGGATGAGATACGCCCTGAGTACCTCAAGTCTCTGGATGTTGTGGGGCTGTATTGGCTGACACGCCTCTGCAGCATTGCATGGAGGTCAGGGACAGTGTACCTCTGGAGTGGCAAACCGGGGTGGTGGTCCCTCTTTTTAAAAAGGGGGACCGGAGAGTGTGTTCCAACTACAGGGGGGTCACACTTCTCCACTTCTCCAGGGTACTGGAGAGGAGAATTTGACCGATAGTCGAATCTCGGATTCAGGAGGAACAATGCAGCTTTTGTCCCAGTCGTCGAAAACTGGACCAGCTCTATACCCTCCACAGGGTGCTTGAGGGTTTATGAGAGGCCTTGGTTCTCAACCGGAAAAGGGTGGCTTGCCCTCTCCGGGTTGGGTGGAGAGATCCTGCCTCAAGTGGAGGAGTTCAAGTATCTCAGGGTCTTATTAACAAGTGAGGGAATGATGGAGCGTGAAATTAACAGGCGGATTTGTGCAGCCTCCACAGTTATGCGGTGGGTGTGCTGGACCGTCATGGTGAAGAAGGAGCTAAGTCGAAAGGTGAAGCTCTCTATTTACCGGTCAATCTACACTCCCACTCTCACCTATGGTCATGAACTTTGGGTAATGACCGAAAGGACATTTCCTCCACAGGGTGGCTGGGCACTTCTTTTAGAGATAGGGTGAGAAGCTCAGTCACTTGGGAGGAGCTCGGAGTAGAGCCGCTGCTCCTTCACGCATCGAGAGGAGTCAGCTGAGGTGGCTCGGGATCTGTTTCGGATGCCCCCTGGCATGCCTGGAGGCATGTCCCACTGTGAGGAAGACCCAGGACACGCTGGAGAGACTATATCTCTCAGCTGGCCTGGGAACGCCTCGGAATCCCCCGGAAGAGCTGGAGGAAGTGTCTGGGGTGAGGGAAGTCTGGGCATCTCTGCTCAGACTGCTGCCTCCATGACCCAGTCCCGGATAAACGGAGGAAGATGGATGGATGGAACTATAGTGGGGCAAAAAATGTATTTAGTCAGCCACCAATTGTGCAAGTTCTCCTCACTTAAAAAGATGAGAGAGGCCTGTAATTTTCATCATAGGTACACTTCAACTATGAGAGACAGAATGGGGGGAGAAAGAATCCAGGAAATCACATTGTAGGATTTTTAATGAATTAATTGGTAAATTCCTCGGTAAAATAAGTATTTGGTCACCTACAAACAAGCAAGATTTCTGGCTCTCACAGACCTGTAACTTCTTCTTTAAGAGGCTCCTCTGTCCTCCACTCGTTACCTGTATTAATGGCACCTGTTTGAACTCGTTATCAGTATAAAAGACTCCTGTCCACAACCTCAAACAGTCAGACTCCAAACTCCACTATGGCCAAGACCAAAGAGCTGTCAAAGGACACCAGAAACAAAATTGTAGACCTGCACCAGGCTGGTGAAGACTGAATCTGCAATAAGTAAGCAGCTTCAGTGTGAAGAAATCAACTGTGGGAGCAATTATTAGAAAATGGAAGACATACAAGACCACCGATAATCTCCCTCGATTCTGGGGCTCCACACAAGATCTCACCCCGTGGGGTCAAAATGATCACGAGAACGGTGAGCAAAAATCCCAGAACCACACGGGGGGACCTAGTGAATGACCTGCAGAGAGCTGGGACCAAAGTAACAAAGGCTACCATCACTAACACACTACGCCACCAGGCTACTCAAATCCTGCAGTGCCAGACGTGTCCCCCTGCTTAAGCCAGTACATGTCCAGCATTTGGATGATCCAGAAGAGGATTGGGAGAATGTCATATGGTCAGATGAAACCAAAATAGAACTTTTTGGTAAAAACTCAACTTGTCATGTTTGGAGGAGAAAGAATGCTGAGTTGCATCCAAAGAACACCATACCTACTGTGAAGCATGGGGGTGGAAACATCATGCTTTGGGGCTGTTTTTCTGCAAAGGGACCAGGACGACTGATCCGTGTAAAGGAAAGAATGAATGGGGCCATGTATCGTATAGCAAGGGCATTGAAGATGAAACGTGGCTGGGTCTTTCAGCATGATAATGATGATCCCAAACACACCGCCCGGGCAACAAAGGAGTGGCTTCGTAAGAAGCATTTCAAGGTCCTGGAGTGGCCTAGCCAGTCTCCAGATCTTAGACTTAGACTTAGACTAGACTTTATTGATCACTTTGGGATGACTCCCTCAGGGAAATCTCAACCTCAAACAAAATCTTTGGAGGGAGTTGAAAGTCCAGTAAGTCCGTGTTGCCCGCCAAAACACACTGCTCTAGAGGAGATCTGCATGGAGGAATGGGCCAAAATACCAGCAATCAGTGTGTAGAGGAGATCTGCACCTTGAGGAATGGGCCAAAATACCAGCAAAGTGTGTGAAGTGTGTGAAAACCTTGTGAAGACTTGACAGAAAACAGAAAACTTGCTTACAGAAAATGTTTGACCTCTGTCATTGCCAACAAAGGGTATATAACAAAGTATTGAGATGAACTGTTGTTATTGACCAAATACTTATTTTCCACCATAATTTGCAAATAAATTCTTTAAAAATCAGACAATGTGATTTTCTGGATTTTTTTTTCTCATTTTGTCTCTCATAGTTGAGGAAGTATACCTATGATGAAAATTGGAGACCTCTCTCATCTTTTAAGTGGGAGAACTTGCACAATTGGTGGCTGACTAAATACTTTTTTGCCCCACTGTATTTGCAAGAACATCCTTGAGGGCAACCAAAAGTCTCAGCTCTTCTGGACTCTCTGTATACATCTGCTGCTTCATGAAACTACCTCCTTCTTCAGCTTGATGGGCTCTTTTTTATACTACCACCACAACAGACGACCTTCTGACCTTCAAATTCTAGTGCTCATCTCCATGTGTGGCTTTCACATTTTGGCTTACCAGGTCTGTCTAGGACCCTCCCCCTGCCATGGTGATCAGTTAACAGCTCCACTCCTTTCCTCATCCAAGGGTCCAAGGTAAATGATACACCTTACACTTGAACATGATGTATGTGTTAGCTAATCCATAACTAGCGCAGAAATCCAATAACAAATTTCTTCCAAGAGTAGTAGTAAAAACAGACTTACAGTAAACAATCTTCCCTTTCTGCAACTCAGAAGATGCTTTCTTTCGCTCAGTAATTCGATTTTTACAGGCCAATAACTAAATGCATGATTCATAAAGTCATAAAACTATATGTGTCTGCTTGTTTTGGCATTCTTTTGTTCTCTGGTAGACAAGTTAGTGTTTAGGATGCCACTTTAATTATTCCTGTTGTGTGAAAATTTGTTCACATTTAATCAAATTTCAATTCTATTTAACACATTTACAAAACTGATACCATGAGTGAGTATAAATGAAATTTGCTGCTCTGTCCTTACCATGTGAACCATTTAAGTCTAGGGCTACTGGAAAGACTTCTCTCTCTCCAAACTCCACAGCATGGTTGACCAGTGCCTGCTTGACTGTCTTGTATCCTGCCAGGATTACCACTTTCTTTGGTCCAAAATGTACTGTGAATACTGATCCATATTTCTTGGAAAGCTATGAGGGACAAAACAAACGATGTTTTGATCAACAATATCTATACCCATTAAAAATGATTTTGTTACATCATTATTACTTTATTACAATTTTACTTACAAATTGCCTCCTCACACACAAGTGATTCACAGGAAACAATGCGTTTCCTTACCTTAAAAGCTTTATGCTGGCCCATCAGCATACAGATAAAGAAGCTAAATATTGTTTCTTTAATTTGATTGCTGTCAACTGGCTCTGTCCCGTCTTGTTTAAAAATGCAATAATTTATACTCCCCTGAAGAAACAGACTCAACATTCTTCTTTTAAACAATTTTTAATTAATTTCAAGCTTACTGTTTTTAGCTAAAAGTCTGTTGCCTCCAAATTAATCTCACATATGAATCACAGAAATATTTTTGAGTAAAGGCAATCAAGAATTCTGTACCTAGCACAGCACAGAAACAGCTCATATATAAGTTACTCATTCTGAAATACTGAGGGAAATCCTTTGAATTTAGTTTACTGAAAATTTACAGACACCATTGGGAGAGACACTTAAACTTAATTCTTTAGGGGGTCTTTATTTCAGGAACTAAGTGTGCTCTATTATAAAAGAAAAATATTATTGTTACACTGGGATAGGAAATATAGTTTTACAGTGCTACATCACAGTGCAGTTTTTCCTTAAGCCCAACAGTGGGCACTCTGTGACCACAAACAATGGCAAATGTGTTGTAAACTGGGAACAATCGAATATTGTTCAATTCCTGCCTGAAATGTATCTTGAAACTTTGTCACATAATATGTGTTCTAATAAGGAAATCTTAAATACCGAACATTTTTTATAGCTAAAAAAATACTTATGGATGGCATAGAATAATCATAAACATTAATTGTGGAACCAGCATGTACCTTTAAAAGGGTGGTGTGGGGACTCTTGAGGTCCAGCTGCAACAGGTTACCAAGCAGGGGGAGAGGTTTAGGTCCTGGAGGTTCCTTTCTCTGTTCTTGAGAGGACAAGTCAGGGTTAAGAAGGTGCAGGACCAGCAGGACTACAATTACCACCACCAAGAAGACTGAAACAGAGGACTGGAAAATATCTCCCAACATGATCCAGCCGTCACCTGAATACTTCTCCTTTATGGAACATAAACCTTTGAACCTCTGTGGGGAAGTCTTGTGACTAGCCTGGGTGTTGGGGGGGGGTCAAAGGGCACAGATGAATCTGGCCTAAATGGAAGTGTGCAGAGCAAATATGCTTTAACCCAACTTGCAGTTTGCACTTTGCAGTTTGAACTTTTCAGCTAGTAAATAGTTGTGTTGTTTTTATAGTTTGCGCTTTACATTTTATAGTTTGTTTTTATTTTTTGATAAATAATTTTATTTCACTTTGATTCAAACTTCAGTTGCATTGTGTAGTTTTATAGATGGTGCCTAAATGTGCCAAAATGTGCAAAAATGACCATTTTGGAGATTCCACCTAAATAGTCCCTACTAAAACCTCTATAATTTTGCTCTGCCTCATATGGCAGAGACAATGTTCACAGATTTTGCTATGCTTTGATTTAGATTTAGAGCTGCAGCTGAATAATTTCAAAGAAATATTCATTATACAAGGGAGAATATTTATTAGGCAGAAATGAAATCTTTCATTTATGCTGTGTGCCATCTTAATTTACTCAGTGACATAAATACTGATACTTACACATCTGAACAAATTTTACAAGTGTTCCCTTTATTATTATTATTCCAATAGAGCTTGTAGATGCAGAGGTACACTCTACTCAGTTTGGGTATGTCATTTCCAAGCCTAAAAAAGATTCTGGGGATTAATAAGTTAAATGTAAAGCAAACTGAGAGAAAAATGGTACAAAGACTTCAGGGACATTATTACAAGGAACAAATAATTATATATAACTCTAGGTTATATAAATGTATAAGGTTATATAACTCTCACAGCCTAAGGTGAAAGAAACGTTTCTCTGAGTATAGTTGTACCATTGTAAAGTGACCGGTAGTCAGTAGGTACTGGGTTTTCCTGTTTGACAGAAATCAATGATTTATATGGGCGTTTGTCATCTACTGTTTCTGGGCAGGGTTGTATGCATGAATCTCTCGTGGTGTAACATTACAGCACAGCATACTGTGTGTGAGTTCATCTGCTGAATAGCACAATAGTGTGACCCAATGAGCCACTGTACTGTGCATCATATTTGACCAGGGAAGACCACAGGTGCTATAAATTTGAATAAAACACCCACAATTTACAAATGAAAGCAGTGATGATTAATTGTATGTGTAGTGTAGTCCATCCATGTTATTTTCATGGTATTAAGAATTGATCCAAGGACAACAGGAAGGTTCAGTTTTTGCATTTGTGCCTTTGATATATAACCAGTTGCGGTTAATTGGTAAAATCTCTACACAGCATGCTGATACAACACTCCTTCCCACATCATGGTTGACTGAGTAACCCAACGTGGCACCGCTCCCACAGTGGGATTAAAACATAACCCAGTGAAATTCCAGTTCTCCTCATCATTGGCAAGTGGCAGCACACAGCTCATGAGGTGAAGGGGCGAAGGTGAGGCCCACAACCGGTGTGAGATCCAGTTCATCTTCTTTGACTCCTGGTGGTGGAGTGAAACGAAAGTGCTGGAGGAGGGAGGTGAAAATCCTTATCCAGAAAGTGGGAAGGGTTGAAAGTGTGTGGCCTCTCCTATTCACTCTCATCATACAGCACAGAAGTCAGCAGTGGAAACACAGTGGTTCCCTGCAGGAGGAAATAGGAGTGTATCATATAAAAATAATGGAACCAAAGTTTTGGGTGTTATTATGAATTTGGATTAATGTGGGCAAGTGACCTTTTTGATAAAGTAACCCTGGAAGGTGACATCTCGGCTGGTTTTGTGAGGAATAGACATGGGGACAATGTTGGCCAGTCTCTGTGCCCCGTGGATGACAGCGTCAGTGTACGGCAGGTTCTTCCTGTACTCTACTCAAACCTGACGGCTTCCCACCACCCTGCTCAGCTCCTCCTGGACTTTCTCTGGATGGATGAGAGATATACAGTGGTGTGAAAAAGTGTTTGCCCCCTTCCTAATTTCTTATGTTTGTCACACTTAAATGTTTCAGATCATCAAACAAATTTAAATATTAGTGAAAGACAACACAAGTAAACACAAAATGCAGTTTTTAAATGAAGGTTTTTATTATTAAGGGAGAAAAAAAAAAATCCAAACCTACATGGCCCTGTGTGAAAAAGTGATTGCCCCCCTGTTAAAACATAACTTAACTGTGGTTTCTCACACCTGAGTTCAATTTCTCTAGCCACACCCAGGCCTGATTACTGCCACACCTGTTCTCAATCAAGAAATCACTTAAATAGGACCTGCCTGACAAAGTGAAGTAGACCAAAAGATTCCTCAAAAGCTAGACATCATGCTGAGATCCAAAGAAATTCAGGAACAAATGAGAAAGAAAGTAATTTAGATATATCAGTCTGGAAAAGGTTATAAAGCCATTTCTAAAGCTTTGGGACTCCAGCGAACCACAGTGAGAGCCATTATCCACAAATGGCGAAAACATGGAACAGTGGTGAACCTTCCCAGGAGTGGCCGGCCGACCAAAATTACCCCAAGAGCGCAGCGACGACTCATCCAAGAGGTCACAAAAGACCCCACAACAACATCCAAAGAACTGCAGGCCTCACTTGCCTCAGTTAAGGTCAGTGTTCATGACTCCTAACCATAAGAAAAGAGACTGGGCAAAAATGGCCTGCATGGCAGAGTTCCAAGACGAAAAAACCACTGCTGAGCAAAAAGAACATTAAGGCTCGTTCTCAATTTTGCCAGAAAACATCTTGATGATCCCCAAGACTTTTGGTAAAATACTCTGTGGACTGACAAGATAAAAGTTGAACTTTTTGGAAGGTGTGTGTCATAAACATCTGGCATAAAAGTAACAGTAAAATATGGTGGTGGTAGTGTGATGTACTGGGGCTGTTTTGCTGCTTCAGGACCTGGAAAGACTTGCTGTGATAAATGGAACCATGAATTCTGCTGTCTACCAAAAAATCCTGAAGGAGAATGTCCTGGCCATCTGTTCGTGACCTCAAGCTGAAACAAACTTGGGTTCTGCAGCAGGACAATGATCCAAAACACACCAGCAAGTCCATCTCTGAATGGCTGAAGAGAAACAAAATGAAGACTTTAGAGTGGCCTAGTCAAATTCCTGACCCGAATCCTACTGAGATGCTGTGGCATGACCTTAAAAAGGCAGTTCATGCTCGAAAACCCTCCAATGAGGCTGAATTACAACAATTCTGCAAAGATGAGTGGGCCAAAATTCCTCCAGAGCACTGTAATAAGACTCATTGCAAGTTATCGCAAACGCTTGACTTGATTGCAGTTGTTGCTGCTAAGGGTGGCCCAACCACTTATTATTAGGTTTAGGGGGCAATCAACTTTTTCACACAGGGCCATGTAGGTTTTATTTTTTTCTCCCTTAATAATAAAAACCTTCATTTAAAAACTGCATTTTGTGTTTACTTGTGTTGTCTTTGACTAATATTTAAATTTGTTTGTTGATCTGAAACATTTAAGTGTGACAAACATGCAAAAAAAATAAGAAATCAGGAAGGAGGCAAACACTTTCACACCACTGTAGATTAAATGTGAACATGTGATGCTACTACCCAAATTTGAAATGGCTGAGAAAGGCATGTGCATGTGTTACAAACCTTGAACATGAGGATACTTGGCCATGAAAAGGCATGATTAACCTACTCAAATGTTGAATCTGGAAAACACAGGTGAAATTCTTAGAAGAATGAGAGAGGTGTGGTAAATCACAAAAAAATGAACGTGGAAAATAAAAGAAGAAAAGAGGGCAAAAAAAAGGGAACAGCTGGCCAAATGTCTTAATACAAATTTATAATATAAATATTAGATTAATCAAATGCCTTATTACTATTCCCATGACACTTGTGGTCCTCCATACAGTTGTGTTAATGAGTAGCTGGACAACATTTTATTGTTGTAGGTCATCTGGTCAAATCAGAGCTCATCTCCCTTCTTCAGTGCTCTCCTGAGAGTGAAAGAAGATTAACCAGATTAGAACAGCTGCAGGCTTCACCTCACTATAAACCCAACACACACAGAGGAGTGAAACACACAAATGTTATCTCTGACTTTGCTAGCAGTGTGATACAAGGAAATCCTCTTTCTCCAGACCCCCAGTGGTTCTACTGGGTATTGTTGGGATCCTACTGGCCCTATTTGTGTTTTTCCCCAGCTTTGACCATCAAAGAAAGAGGCCTCTGGGTTAGTAAATGATATGGGGAACTACTTTGAATATATACAAATATGTAGATATATGAGATTGTTGGACTTTTCTCTTTTTTTGAAAAGTCATTCATATAACTGTAACACTGGAAACACATATTGGCCACTGACTCCCATCATAACCACATTTTTGCTATAATATACTATATAATCCTGACTCTTTTTTGTGGGGGGGGGTGTTACACCTTTTATTGTTTTTTTTTGTTTGTTTTTTTTTTATGGATAGGACAGCAAGAGGGGGAAGACACGCAGCAAAGGGACCCCGGCAAGGAATCAAACCAGGATCCAATGCATACATGGGCGCAAGCTCTACTGACTGAGCTAACTGCGCACCCTTGATCCTGACATATTTTAATGCTTTTCCAATGAATACCCACTAAGCCTCTACCTTCAAACTACAAAGAAAACAGGTTTTAGATGTGATGACTCCCCTAAACCACCAGGAGGCAGCAGAGCATGATAACATAAAGTTTCAATAGAGGCCTGGTTTTCTTACCTTGCAAAATGCATGGCAATAAAAAAAAAAAGCTGAACACTACAACTATGGTCTTGGTATGTTGGGATTGATCCTCAGTCCTCTGAGGAAAGTGAGGAGGAAGTTACTGAGAAGGATCTTACCCGCAGTGAGGAGCCAGGAGGGATCAGAGGAGGAAAACTTCTGCGTCCTGCAGCTCGGGGAAGGAGGAGGAGGAGGAGATGGAGAAGGAAGAAGAGGAAGAGCCAAAGGAGGATGACACCTCTCTAAGGAGTTCAAGAAATGGGGAAATCCTGTGGTCTCCCACACATGAAGAGGTCCTGCCATTCTTCCACCCTCCTATCTTGACCCCCAGGGTCGAAACACTTCGCAATTGCCAGGATCAGCAGCCCTCAGATTGCCTTTGACCTTTTCTCTGATCTCTGCTGATCTTGGTCACAGCATGTGTCAACCAAGAGCCTGTTGGACAGTGAGACGGGGCAGGTAATTTTTGCTGCAACAATGTCCAAGAAGAGATTTCTGCAGATCAATCTGGCCCTGTAGTTTGATAACAAACCGTCCTGGCCAGACCGCCACAGGAGAGATTTTTGCTATTTTTGAGATATTTGCCCAGAGCATGGTCTGCAGCAAGCCTATGCCTACTAGCCTACTAGTGACAGTGGGTCACATACATGTAAAATGCACTTTACGGTGATCTGTGGTTTAGATCTTAAAATTTAAGTATAAGTGTAAGTGTGTTTTTTTTAATGTCATTGCTCCAAAAATGATAATTCACAAAAATCAATGTTATCAGTTACTGACCTAGTCAAGGCTGTAATAACCTCATCCCAAATATTCCACTTCGCACCTCATTTTTGGAAAAAAAATTGCATATTTTGTTCTTATGGGGTTCTTATGACAAAAAGGGCATAAAAACATTTTAATTTTTTTTTTGTTTGTTTATTTGATATGGACAGTGCACATTAATGAACGTCTATTTAGACAGCAATAGATGTAAATATGCCGGATTATAGCAATAATGCTAATTTGCATCCGTAGTCCCTAGGCAGGTAACAAAAAACATGACAATGAGACATAAAATAGGACAATAGGTCACAAGACTGGTTCACTCTCAGCCACTGTTTGAGGTGAGTTTTGAAGGTTGGTAATGTGGGACACTCCCTTATGGAAAGTGGAAGATTGTTCCAGATCTTACTGGCCTTCACTGAAAGACCATTTTGTCCAAAGGCTGTTTTCCTGTGTGGGACCTCACAGTCCCCTCTAAAAGAGGTCCCTGGTCCTGAAACCAATGTGAGCCCTTATTTTAAAAAAAGTCAGACATGGGGGGTGTGGTGAGTCCATGTAACACCTTGTAGGTCAAACAAGCAAATTTAAATTTTTTTTTAATTCTCAAAGCTCAGTAAATTGTACTTCTCTAAGATATTACAGACACTGAATGACATTGGTTTTCTATCAAAGACCTTTTTTATAAAGTGATTCTGTGATTTTGCATGCATTTACACCTGTCAGCGACCAACATGTAATGCAATATTCAATGTGTGATAAAATCATGGAATGTAGAAACATTCTAGCAGCACCAAGTGTTAAAGGTCGTAAACCCAGGTGGTGGTGCATTGTACATCTTCAATGAGTACCTTGAACCCTAAGTGAATAAAAAAAGAGAAATGATTATGAGAAGTTAACATATTACGTTTACCATGTTCCATGTTAATATCATAAAACTGTCCTAACCAAACTCTCCCCTACACACACCCTAAGGTGGTAATACCTCAAGTGACCTCTTGATGGGGACTTCTGACTCAGTCAGTATTGAATGCTGTACATTTATGCCTAAAACTTTGGACATTTTATCATATAACACCCCAAAGTAAGTCAACTGTAACTGTGATAATTGTATTAAAGGTGTAACACAAACTTAAACAGTCCTTTATCCATTATCTTAAGGACACATCAGATGTGATCCTTTTGAGAAACAGAAATTAACACATTCACTAGATATAGGGGTAAATAACTGATTGTTCAAATTTCAGAAGTTTTGCTCTTGGTGCGAAAAAAAACAACTTAAATTGAATTAAAGTGTTCTCACCAACAGGAAATAACCCATGAAGTATGTTGTTTTTAACAGTAGTTTGAAGTTGCCCCACTGTGTCCTCCAAGCTCATCAATAAGCTCAGAGACCTTAAGCTCAACACCACCCTTTGTGATTGGATCCTGAACTGTCTGGTGGACAGACCACAGACTGTACAGACCGGTGTCACCAGATCCTCCACCATGACTCTCAACCCTGGCATCTCTCAGGGCTGCGTACTCGGCCCTCTCCTGTAGTTCCTGTTCATGCATAACAGGTTGACCACCATCTTCAAATTTGCTGATGACACAGCCTTTATAGGCCTGACAGCAGACAACAAGCTCCATCTCAGCATCAGCAAAACAAAGGAACCTCCATTTACATATATTTATTCTTCCATTATATCACATCTGCATCAACAGTATTACAAAATGAAAACAGCAACAGAGAAAATTTACATATTGTACCATGCACCAGTTTCCTTTGTAAATTGGTAAGTAACCATGTCAACAAAATGTTATGTGCTTTCAGATTTTCATGAAGAAAAACATCACAGCTCCTCTTCATATGAATGTACTGCAATGACTATTTTCAATCAGACAGTATTGTCAGACAGGTTTGGACTGAATTGTAAAAATCTGCCAAGCACTGTAAATTCTTAGTGAGTAAAGTCACATGATCTCAATTAACTGAATTAATTGAACTGAATTCACATTAAATATCACCATAAAAGTAGTTAATATGTTAGACACGTGCATATAATGATAAAAGACATTGTACAATATATTTGTTTCAGTCTCATTCCCATGTTAACAATGTTTTAATGCTTTACATGTTTTGATTAATAAATCAAAAATGCATATTATATGTATCTAGCAGTTTGATTCATGCAGCTATAAGTTATGCCATTGTGACATTTGTTGTTACTACATAGGTTAAATACATTTAATGAGATTTTGTTCTGAGATTGCTTAAATTGAAACAGCATCATGCACTTTGAGCTCCTGACAATGAAATTTCCTCCTTGTATACAAACCCTGCCAAAGGATTTACTTTGAGGATCACATTAGTTGGATAAAGTGTTGTCAAACAGGACAGCAGTGTTTCTTTTTCAGTACTGTTGTGATCTCATTACACTGTGCTGAAGTCTTCAACAGTGGCTGGAGAGCCTATTTTAAAATCGCTTGACAGCACACAGCTCATGAGGTGAAGGGGTGAGGGTGAAGCCCACAACCGGTGTGAGATCCAGTTCATCTTCTTTGACTCCTGGTGGAGGAGTGAAATGAAAGTGCTGGAGGAGGGAGGTGAAAAAGAGAAAGAGCTCCATCCTGGCAAGACTCTCACCAAGACATACCCTGCGACCTGCATGAACAGATATTACAAGTTAAGATTACATTAGATAAGCCTATATAAAAATTTGTAAATGCTGAAATACAAAAGCATGACTAAGTTGTTGTACCTGCTGAAAAGGGCATGAAGGCTTCTCTCCTGATAAAGTTGCCCTCCTTATCCAGAAAGTGGGAAGGGTTGAAAGTGTGTGGGCTCTCCCATTCACTCTTATCATACAGCACAGAAGTGAGCAGTGGAAACACAGTGGTTCCCTGTAAGAGGAGAGAGAAAGAGTGTATCATATAAAAATAACGGAACCAAGGTTTTGGGTGTTATTATGGATTTGGATTGATGTAGGCAAGTGACCTTTTTGATAAAGTAACCCTGAAACGTGACATCTCGGCTGGTTTTGTGAGGAATAGACATGGGGACAATGTTGGCCAGTCTCTGTGACTCGTGGATGACAGCGTCAGTGTACGGCAGGTTCTTCCTGTCCTCTACTCGAACCTGACGGCTTCCCACCACCCTGCTCAGCTCCTCCTGGACTTTCTCTACATGCATGTGAGATATAAATTAAATAATTGCGAACATGTGATGCTACTACCCAAATTTCACATAGCTGAGAAAGGCACGTGGATGTGTTATGAACCTTGAATATGAGGATACTTGGCCATGAAAAGGAGACACCACTGAAGTGTATTTCCTGTGGTATCAGTTCCAGCTGCAAAGAGATTTATGACACTGTAGACCAGGTTGTCATCATGGAAGTGTGAATCCTTGATTCCAGACTCCTAGAAGAAGATTCGGAAAAAAGGGATTTACACTTAATGATTGAATGATTTGTATTATCAGAGTGGATTCACTGGAGTTGAACATCTCACCTCCAGAGTTAGCTTGCGGGTCAGGAATGCATCAACAAAGCATCTGCACATCTCAGGGTTCAGAGTCTCCTTCAGATCTGCTATTATGCTTTTGGTTTCCCCCTTGTTTTTCTCCACATTTTTCATCAAATCTCTCCAGTTTTTAAGAAAGGGGCCTAGCCATGGAAGTATGTTGTATATCTGTAAAAAATCACAACACAAACAATCTAATTAAGATTGGATTTAACATGACATCAAGAAGAACCATGAGATCTTAAGAGTCAGCTGGTTCCATTTCAGTAATGTTACATATACGTCTCAACTATGCTACTTTGTGCCAATTGTGAGTATAAATGTAATAATGTGTTCCTTTGATATAATAATACATAGATAATATAACGTAAAATAAAATGTAAAATAGAGGAGACACCGTTCAGTTTGTACCCTTCTAAATAACTCATTCAGACTATGGTTAGGGTTAGCTAACATGATCTAAAGACTTTTTTAGTCAGGGCACAATTAAATATGCAAAAATGTCACATTTGTCCAAAGGCAAATATAAATAATGAATAACAGTAATGAACCAGAATTAAGTTTACAGTAAATATTTTTCATGGATTACATTTAAATGCACAGCTCCTCCATGGAAATTCCCATTTTAATTTTTGTTAGTTTGAATACGAAACTGAATACAAAAGTTTGACGTGCACAACAACTGGCAATCATTAAGTCACTCTGTAGTACCAGGATGGAAGCTGATCCTGTCAGATGAATCGACTCATGGTCTCTATCCACCATAACTTGGAATGCAGGGTCGTTGTATTCAAACCTCTTTCCAAACATGATAGCTGATATAATATTGGAGGAAGCATAACCAATTGCCTTAGCGTTGTTGAAGGATTTACCTAAGAGAAAAACAAGAGCAGATATTTAAGTATAAGATATTTAATGACTGCTGGGTAAATCTGTGCAGTGTTCTACAATGTTACCTTCATATTGTTCAAATTCTTCAATCAGGTAGCGACATTCTTCAATGATTCTTCCTTCACTAATCTTTCTGCCCATCCCAAAATCTCTCAGTGTCATTAAAGCAAAACGCCTCATTTCCTTCCAGGAGTCGCCATTGGAAAAAAGTATCCCTTTAAACACAAGTGGTTGGCCTCTTTAAATGAGGTCAAAGGCAAAGCAAAAGCAAATAAATCTCAAAATATCTTCTTACCATGTCCTTTGTTGAAATCATAAAATACAGGAGTAATCTCTCGGTCTCCAAACTCTTCAGCATGGTTGACCAGAGCTTGCTTGACTGTCCTGTATCCTGCCAGGACCACCACCTTCTTCAGTCCAAAGTAGACTGTGAACACTGATCCATACTTTTTGGACAGCTAAAAAGATGAGGGCATGTTAAAGTGAGTTTCACAGTCCAAGATAAATTAGATAGATTAGATAGATAGATTGTAGTGAAAACACTTCTATATATGCAAATAAAACTGCTAGAATAAACATTAATAGTGTGCTATCAAAGCATTGAAAACAAACAACACATCTCTCACATCAAAAAGACAGCTGTCGAGCCTCTTGAAATCCAACTGAAGCAAGTTACCAAACAGGGGAAGAGGTTTGGGTCCTGGAGGCTCCCTCTTTTTGTCTCTGGAACTGACACTGGAGTAAAAAAGGTGTAGCACCAGCAGGCCCACAGTCGCACCCAGCAGAAAGGCTGAAGTGGAGGACTGGAAAAGATCTTCCAACATGATCCTACAGTCCTAGATATGATTCCTTTTGGGAACACAAACCGTTTCACTGAGCAGGTATTTTTGAATGTTGAATGTTGTTTCTTGTGTTCCTGCTCGTCTCTCGTCCCTAGTGTCCTATGTTGGTTGTTTCTTGTTTCCTGTCCTTATATTTTTTCGATTCTAGTTTTGCTCACTTCCTGTTTTTATTTTGTATTCTTTCCTCTCCTCACTTCCTGCCCTTATGTGTTTCCTGCCTTGTTTCCTGTCCTGTGCCTGCGCCTGCTTGTCTCGTCCCTGCCTGCCTGTCTGAACCCGCCTACTGTAATCTGTAAGAATAAAGAGTACATCAACATCTACTCAGTCTCCGTCTTGGCTCCAACCTTACCTCACCTCACATGCTACCTGACACAACTTGGGCTTTCTGTTTGAAAAGTCTGCAGAGTTGTTGTCCCAGCCACCTCTGGGTGGGGCTTCAGAATCACACTAATCAGTGATATGAGTAGGCCTTAAAAACCGGTCAGCCAACCAGTAACAGATGTAATTTAAATGTCAGTCATGATTAAGCTACTCAAATGCCAAATCTGGAAAACACAGATGAAATTCCAAGAAAAATGAGATTAGTGTTGTAAAACACAAAAAGAGAACATGGGGTGGGGAGCCAATGAAAAAGGGGAAATCTGGCCTCTTATAACACTAAACAAATGTCTTTTAATACATATTTTTATTGTGCATTAGATATTAAATTTAAAAAATGCCTTTATTACTATTTTGCACAACACTTGTGGTCCTGCATACTATTGTGTTAATGAACAGCTATAACGAACAACATTTTATTGTTTTGTTGTAGGTCATCTGGTCAAATTAGTGCTCTCCTGAGAATGAAAGAAGATTAACCAGATCTGATAACATCTGCAGGTTTCACCTCAGTACAAACCCAACACACACAGAGACGAGTAAAACGCACACAAATGTCATCTCTGACTTTGCTATTAGTGTGATACAAGTGTGGCTGTAATGGAAATCCTTTTGCTCCAGACCCCAGTGCCACCACTCTGCTGGGGTCAGCTGAAGTTCTTCACCTCATGAGCTCTGTGCCATCAGCATAAACTGACCAACTTTAAATATGAACACACCCAGCTATCTCCCACTTAAAACATTTTACAGTCATTAGTCTTTAATTATGAAACTTATAATTGTTTTATTTCACCTTGTTCAATTTAGTTGTAGCAATTCTGCTCATAGACTTTCACTCCTCCACTTGCAGGTCAGAAGATGAACTGCACCTTTATTAAGCTTCAGCTGTGCTGTGTGCACTGTCAGCATGCTGATCTCACTATATACAGAAAAATTTAGCACATTATTAAAAAAACTACCACACATTTAAAGATGAACATGTTCACAACTGTCTCTATGGTTTTAACCAGTTAGGTTAAGTATGAAATTAAGTATGAAAGACAGAAAACCACTTCAAAATGCCAGTTCTAGTTATACAGAAGTAATAAATAAAAAATAATTATTGCCTATAGTATAGACAAGTCATAAAGACAGTGGCATAAAGCATTATAAGACTTGATTCTATTGCTGTATGTATTTTCCTAAAATGTTCTTTGGAAATAAATTAAATTACAAAATGCTATAACATATGTTTATTGTTGAATTACTGTGTGTGTGTGTGTCTCTTACTTGAGTATTCAAAAGTGATTAGAAAAGCACATCCAAGTCCTTATGGTCCTAAAACACTCTATAGCATCTGAAGCCCTGTATGGTCCCTCCTCTTTGATAATATTGATCTGTTGATCCTGTGTAGAGTGGTTCAGAGCCAAGGATGTTCAATGTTATGGCAACTGATTAGGTAGACAAATGCTAACCTGAGGGAAAGGTGAAGGGAATGAACGGACAGTCTGAACATGCAACATAAAGTCAAATAATATATCAATATTATAACGTTATAATGCAATGTTATGAACATAAAACTTAAATTGACAAATCTTAAATTGCCCCCCAGATGCAGATGAGGACATATGCTACTGTGACACTAATGACACCACCTGATACCAGCAAACATTCATGACCTTGTACTTTACTGTTGGCCCAGTCACAAGAGGCAGTGGCAGTTCGTTACTGAGAAAGTGTTGGCACACACTTCATATATTTTAGGTTTTCTGTGGCCACACATGGACAAATTGTCTGTACAGAAATCAAGGTATAAAAGGTACAATGTCACCACCACCTGACACTTATGATCTGACCACTGAGCGGTCAGAGCATCTTGGAATAATTATAAACATTAATTGTGGAACCAATGTGTACCTTTAAAAGGGTGGTGTGGGGACTCTTGAGGTCCAGCTGCAACAGGTTATCAAGCGGGGGGGGGTTAAGTCCTGGAGGTTCCTTTCTCTGTTCTTAAGAGCAGAAGTTAGAGTTAAGTTGCAGGACCAGCAGGACCACAGTCACCAACAACAGGAAGACTGAAGCAGGGGACTGGAAAATATATTTCAATGTGATCCAATGTTACCTGAAGACTACTCCTCTGTGGATCAAATATTTTTCACTTCACTGCAATTTGAAAGCGCTCAAGGGTTTTTCCAGGTTGTCTTTTCTGATTTGATATATCTGTAGATAAGTAACTAAGTTACCTTTGGTGAACCTTACTGGGGAGATGGGTCTGATTGCAGTCACAGAGAGGCATTCAGTTCCCGTCAGGGGGAGACAAAGGGTAAAGACTCTGCAAGGCCCATGCAAAGGCAACTCAAACACAACAATTTAATTACTGACCTATATCACTGACAATACAATTCATATGTATTTACATGAACTTTATTTTTTTTAGCATTAAAACATATTGAAACTTGGCATCTGATAAACCAGTGATTTTTACTGAATGATTATAACGTTTCACATCACATCAGCTGCACAGACATTACTGTTATGAGATGTCAACACTGCTGGCCAACAAACGAGGAGAAATAAATCTTTGACATGAAGTGTAATCTACAGTAATATCTTCAACATCACAGTAACATGAGATTCATCACGGACTGTTACTGTAATCATGACAATTAATGTGTAATGTGCTGACAATTATTTCAAATTATAGAAGATATCAAAGTCTAAATTAATATTCATGTGGTGGGATTAGTGAGCTTGTTAAGTGAAGTCTTATTTCAGTATAAATAAGTTCGGGAATCAGTGACTTTGACCAAAGCGTATTGGATTAGAATTGCAGACTACACCTTTTAATTATTTCTCTAAAAGGAAACAGACAAACAAAACACCAGTACCAACATAAAAGACTGATATGTAAATGTAGTTTATGGTTATTTTATTTGTCCATGATGTTATATGTAGAGGCAGGAAGAAGAATAAGAACTTAAACCCTTGACAAGAAGAATCTGTAACCAAATGCATAAAAAATTCATACATTTTTGGACCTTACACTGGCCCTTTAAAATATATAAAAAAATGTTTTTGAATAATATCACCAGACATATTTGTGTCCAGTTAAGTGATGGGTAAAAGTTGGCATGGCCTTTTGTTTGGGGATGGATTAGTCTTTTCAAGAACCTACGCCGCATGAGACACATTGCCACTAATAGATAAGATAAATATCACTTCTCAACATGTTAAATTGGAAAAAGTTTATACAAAAAATATATGCATGTGCATGAGTATGTAAAGACGTATGTTTGATTGTTTAAAGACTCATTTTGTTTTTATTTATATACTAAAACTGTGTTTTTTCATTCGTTGCCTCAGGGCAACATTGTGCAGTCAGGGCATTTTTGCTCAGGCAATACCATGCTAGTGTAGATGTGTTTGGATGCATAATTATGACCATTGAACAGTCAGTGCTTTTACTTCACTATCTATTGATACTTACAGAACATGGAAAAAGGGACATTGTATGGGAAAAGGCTACAAGAACTCCAACGCGATCGGTTCACAATTCCCTCTGACAGTGAGGACAGTGAGTTTGAGAAGAGTTAGAGTGAAGACAAATCCCTGAATCAGGTTTGAGAGACACTTAGGAGCTCAGGGGTCAATTAGGGATCAGTCAGTGTGTGTGTGTGTGCATGTGTGCATGCGTGTCAGTGGATGAAAAAAGGTATATGACACATTCAGATGTGTGCTTCCTGTTTCTTCTATTTAGGAGAATCCCTGTCTGAGGAGGAGGAGGAAGATGAAGATCTAGCAGAGGTTCCTACCCTAGCCTACGTGCACAAACAGACTAATCCCTCCACACAAAAACACACTCTCTCTGACACACACACACACACACACACACACACACACACACACACACACACATTTTCTGTTTGTTTTTGAAAGGTGTGAACCATTCTTTACATGTGTTATCTTCTGTATTTGATTATTTTATGTGTTCATAAAATTAAAACTTTTTCTGATAGATAATGTTGCTTGTTTTCCTTGTTCCACTTATCATATGTACTACAGATAACCTTGGTGTTTTAGTACCCTCGTAGCACATTGTTGCCCTGAGGCAACAAACCAATATCTGGTTGGGGGGGTGGGGGGGAGTAAATTTGTTGATGGATATATTATCAGGGACTCCCAAGCTCCCAAAAATGGGGTAGAATATTTTTTTCCTCAACAAATAAAAATTCATGCCATAAAAGCGTCATTTTAAAGAGTGCATAATTCACTGATTGGGCTCAAAATCAACTCTTTCTCTAATCCCTAGCCAGCCAAAGTTATAAGCACAATATAATATAATGTAATATACAAGGTATGAACATTTGAAATCTCACAAAACAATGAATTATCCCAGACCATGTGAGCAAAAATGACCTGCCACAGAACATTACTTGTCGCTATGTGCATTTACACCGCCAACCCACAATGTCATACACTACTAGCATATCAGTAATGTTGCTGTTGCACCACTTTATCATAATTTAACCAATATATTCTACACCGATACATATGCACCAAAAATCCTATATATTGTTTAAAGAATATGCACAAAATATTTTTAAAAAACAATAAGTCTAGTCAAAGTCCTGCGTATGACACCATTCATTTTCCTGCCATACATCACTTCAGGTTAGCTTGCTGAATTGAAATAAACTGTGACCATGCTTCAGCTCTCTTCCTCATTGGCGACTGGCGGCACACAGCTCATGTGGGGAAGGGGAGAGGGTGAAGCCCACTGATGGGGTCAGATCCAGTTCATCTTCTGTGACTCCGGGTGGGGGGGTAAAACGAAAGCGCTGGAGGAGGGAGGTGAAGAACAGAAAGAGCTCCATCTTGGCCAGACTCTCCCCGAGACATACCCTACGACCTGCAAGAACAAACATAACAACAAGGTAACATGAGATAAACTTGTAAGGAAATTCAGCTTTTAGACAGGATCATACTGTGCAGCAGAGAAAAATGTGTAAATACAAAAGCCTGACAAAGATGTTGTACCTGCAGAAAAAGGCATGAAGGCATCTCTCCTAATAAAGTTGCCCTCCTTATCCAGGAAGTGGGAAGGGTTGAAAGTGTGTGGGCTCTCCCATTCACTCTCATCATACAGCACAGAAGTGAGAAGAGGAAGCACAGTGGTTCCCTGTAGACAAAGGAAGAGAGCAGGTCTTTATATCTATCATATGAAGTCTGAAGTGGAAGCAAAAGATATTTTTGGTGCATAAGCACCGAAACAAATGTGACCTGACCTCTTTGATAAAGTAACCCTGGAAGGTGACATCTCGGCTGGTTTTGTGAGGAATAGACATGGGGACAATGTTGGCCAGTCTCTGGGTCTCATGGATGACGGCGTCGGTGTAGGGCAGGTTTTTACGGTCATCTACTCGGACCTGCCGGCTTCCCACCACCCTGCTCAGCTCCTCCTGAACTTTGTCTGAACACACCGGAACATACAATAATAATCTTTGTCTCCATTTAAACAGCCATGCTTGCTGCTCTGTGACGCTGTGCTATTTTTGCTTTTAGATGAACATTAATGTCAGCATGCAAGTGGTAATGTGAAAATGGTCAAGATCAAGCAGGTGTAACGTTTCATCATCTTAGTTTAGCATGCCAGCATTTACTAATTAGCCCTAAACACAGAGTACAACTGAGGCTCAGCCCTCCTTCTATTTTTTGTCAATGGACATTTGCATTATTGCGATGAAAAAGTCTCCCTATGGCGCAAGAAATATAGGCCTGAATAGACGCAATTTTTGGATCCTGTATCCAGTTCTTACAATACATCTATAGTAAGTCGCAAACCAAAGCACTGGACAAATGTTATGGAACCAACAATATGTCCTAGTGGTTATTGTCAAAATATGTTTTATATTTTTAAGATTTTGTTACATACTTGTTTGTTTTATGTTTTTATGTGGACCCCAGGAAATTAGATGTGCTCCAGGGCACATCTAATTAACAATAAACAATAAACAATAATGTTTTTATTCATTATAAATTATTATCCATTTATTAGTTTCATGATTAAATGTTTTTTGTTTGCCTTTCAGGGTTTCTTTACATTTCTCAGAAACTAAGTACAATACTAACTTGGGCCACAGGAGGCTGACATGCAATTCTAATCCATGGTCTAAACAGGACTGAAATGCAATCTAAACACAAGGTACATACTGCATTTTACAATGAAATAACTACTAACCAAACACTATATTTCCTTCATAACAGAGTTTAATAAAAAAGACTCAATAAGCATGTGGTTTCTGGCAGCTGATTGAGTGACGTATTAGTATTACAACAAGAAACACTCAGAAAAATGAGCCTGTACATTTTCTCTCTCTTTCTAGAAACAAACACATGACATAATATTTTGTAATCTAGAGAAATTTGAACCAATATTTCCAGAAACCTGCATAATTTTTTTAAATCAAGCCAAATCAAAAAACACTATCGGTAAAAGAAAAAACACTTCAAATGTACAAAAAAATAAATACTGCTCATTATTAAAGCAGTAAATCTCTCCTCACCTTGTATTTGTGGATATTTGGCCATAAGCAGCAGACACCATTTCAGTGTAGTTGCCGTGGTGTCAGTGCCAGCTGCAAACAGGTTGGTCACTGTAAACATCAGGTTTTTCTCGTTGTAGTGAGTGTCCACAGTACAAGAGTCCTACATGAGACAGAAAACCCTCGTAGCATTTTTAAAAATAGACCACATGAAATTATCGCCGTTCATTTTGTTCAGTGAAAAAGACACACAAAAGGATGATGTCGTCCTACCTCTTCTTTCTGCTTCCGAATCAGAAAACAGTCCACAAGCCCCCTGCATATGTGGGGGTTAAGCGTCTCTCTCAGATGCTTAATTAAATCTTTGACATCTCTGACAGTCATCTCAAGGTTTTTTAATATCACCCTCCGGCTTTTGGTCCAACAGACAAGCCAGGGAAACATGTTGTAAAGCTGTGACATAGCAGTAAAAAACAAGATTAATGCAGACATGAATCTTGAGCATGTTCTTCGATAGGCCATGTGAGTGTAAAATCTCCTTTTACATTACAGAATCAGTTTACGAAAAGTACACAGCATATGTATTCAAATATGTTTAGCCTTTACACACAGCTGATCAGTTATTTGCCACTTAAGTATTTTTCATCACCAAATACCTGCAGTTTCCATCCTTTTAGAGTCTATGGATACTTTCTTGAATTGTTTTGTCAATTAAATTTGTTCCAGTGCAACTATTACAGCGGATACTACAAATCCTGTTATATAGATAACAATGGTCAGTTAATATTGCTTTCTTGAAGTATCTTATTTGTAATGCCAAAATACCACAAATTAAAAAAAAAAAAATGAATGCAAAGCTTACCTGGATTGCTGCAGATCCAGTAACACGTATGGTCTCGTTGGCTCTTCTCACCATGTTTTTGAATCGGGGGTCATCGTATTCAAACCTGCTTCCATACACAATGGAGGAGATGATATTGGATGTTGCATAATTCAGCGGACATGATGTGTCAAAAGGTTTCCCTGTGAAATGACAGTGAGGAAGAATGAAATTATTAAGACGAATCACAATGTGAAAAATGAAATGTTGTACTACTAAACAAACAAACATCACCATGAACTTATACTGGCAACAAAAAGAGACTACAAAATATGGCTTCTCATTTTTTGTGGCAAGCACAGTGATGCACTTAGTGTCCTGATATGGAAAATGATGGACCACTATGATCAGTTAGGATCGGTTATTTCACCTTGAAGAATACCTCGTCATGTATGATCACTTATTTATTTATTTACCTTTATGCTCTTCAAACATTTGGAGGAGATAGTGGGATTCCTCTAAGATTTTGTTCTCAGCGACTCTTTTGCCCATCCCAAAGTCTCTCAGGGTGGTGAGGGCAAAGCGTCTCATCTCTTTCCACGATTCTCCATTTGCAAACAGAATTCCTATCGGTCATGACACAAGAGTTAAAAATGAACCTTTCTTAGTCATGTATGATGATACTTATCGAGATCATAGATATAATCTGTCAACATCCAGGATTAATAGTCTAGTAAGAACCCACTGGTCCCTGCTGCTATTGGCCTCTTGAACATTAGGTAGGTCTAAGTTTTTGTGGGAATTGTTGTTTGTTGATCGATGTGGTGATTGCATTTTACTGCTGGCTTTGCCACAAATTGCCCTTCTGGGATGATAAAGATTAGTTTGACCCACATGAGGGATTAATCGAAATAAAACAAACTAGAAATAAAAAAAAATAAATTAAAAGATTATAATTTAAAAAATCTATACTATTAGACTCTCTGCTAATATGTAAAAATACTTTAGGCATATTAAAGATTTTGTAAAGAAAGAACATACCATGGCCTTGATTTGTTTCATAAAATATTGGGGAGATGTCTCGGTCTCCAAACTCTTCTGCATAGCTGACCAGAGCCTCTTTGACTGCCTTGTATCCAGCCAAGACCACCACTTTATTGGTTCCAAAGTACACCGTAAACACAGAACCATATTTCTTAGAAAGCTGGAAAAATAGAAACATGTACTAGCATATGTCTGAAATAGTTTAAGGACATTATCATTCCAAAGAAAAGGATGTTCAAATGACTTGCAAAACGTTTGTTTGGATACTAAACTCACCTCGCAGAGCGTTCTGTAGGGTCTCTTGAGATCAAGCTGCAGCAGGTTGCCAAGCAGGGGAAGAGGCCTCGGGCCCGGAGGCTCCTTCAATGTTTCACGGAAAGCAAAGGTGCTGGAGAAAAGATAGAGGATGAGCACGAGAGCGACAGTCCCCATCAGAGTGGTGGGGCTGGAGAAGAGGAAGAAAACTGAATCGTCAATAAGAGACATTTGTTTTGCTGTTGCTGACACTCCTTTGACTGAGGCTTGCCACTGAACCACAGGGCTGTTTAGGCAGGAACAACAACCTGTCTGCACTGCCCTACAAGAGCCTATAAGGTTACTCTCTCCGCCCCCTTGGTCTTTGCTGACATAAATCTCTAAGGAGGGGCATCCTCGACAATTAAGAACTTGTTTGTCCAGGTTTTAATCCCTCCTTTCGGCAGGAAGACCTAAACAACAATGAAAAGGTTTCTTGGCTCAGAGCATCGCTGAATCCTGGTACATGTAATTATGGGTAAAAATGTAGGTCACCTGTATTGTGGGTTAGAAAACCCTCACTTTTAACAGTCAAATGTCAAAGTTCAAATGTCAGCTATAGACCAGAAAGAATTCCTTCAAGGCCCCAGACCAAGAGAGAGAGAGAGATGCAATCTATGGGCCTATGGGCACCCTGGACTATATCAGCCATAAGTATAATGGGAAACACACACACATAAAGCACAGAATGAATTCCTCTTCTCAGGTTGTTTCATTTGTTTCTGTTTAGAAAAGAGATTCAACGTTGAAGTATTTCACAACAAACAAAACAAATCCACATCACTACTGGGAGCTGCAACCAGAATGTGCACGGCAAATACACTCTATGCAAACAATGTGAACATATGCACAGATGCCAAGAATCCGGGAATCTTGTCACTGGTCATCAGTCCGAACTCTAAATCTGTAAGAGCTAGTTAAAGTTCTCTTTCTCTCTCAAAAGTCTTCATAAAATGTCTTCAAGCTGGTTTTCTTGCCACGTCTTTTACAAACACAACTGTGTGTTATTATTTGGTCATCCATTAAAATGGGTACGTCTACAAAGACTGGTGAACAGCGACACTTTCTCAATGTCAATCTGATCTCTCATTTTTATTCGTCTTAAAATCAAGCACATGTTCAGTCTTGAGATAAAAGGTGTAACATGATATGCACCTTAAAGTCACTGTAGTACTCCTCGGAAAGGAAATGTGGAATCAGTTTTGCATTTATTTCCTTATTGTCTTATTTACAATCTGATTGGTTTGTCTGTAAACACATTTTTTTTATTCTTCCATCTCATTATAGAATGTAGCTTTTTCAGATGATCTGTGTTTCTTCATCCAGGTAGCTGCTCAAATGTCAAATTCAATGCTTAAAGATTAGAAAAAAAAAAAAAAAAAGTATCTTATTGTGTGAAGGGCCACATGTGGGAAAAGTAAGACCACACTCAGGAATTAGCTTCCATTTGCATAGAGCATTATTTAATTTAAAAAGAATAGGGATACATATATAGTCAACAAGGTCATTTCCATGGTACAGTACAGTACACAATTACAATGATGTAAATTCCCTTTTTAAATATAGTACACTGTATTTCAGCACAACTCAGTCCTTCAGTATCAGCAGCACACACTCTTCCAGTTTTCTTCAAACTACATTGCAATTGATTCAAGTCATACACGTAAATGGGACGCAAACTGTGCAAACACACAAACAAATGTAACAAAAGTCTAAATTAAGAGGTTAAATCCATTAAAGACCAATAAGCCACATACTCGTGTCTTTCTGGAATGTCAGTCTCAACTTGTTTTTTTAAATCTCTCGCAAACATCTGTTGACATGAAGAAAGCGCTGTAAATCATAGGAGGTGGTTAAAGATGTCGATTACGGTGAGTGCTTTTTTGCTTTCGTGCAAAGAGAGTAAATACATTCATCTCACGCCTGTGAGGTCAGACGGATTTTTTGAGACAGGTAATGTCACTTTGATCCTAGATTATAAGGTTGATCTTTAACATGGATGAAAAGGGAGGGACTGAGAGTATGTTTCTCTTCAACGTGTAAAGGTTTTTTTTTTTGTAGTTGTTCAAAAATTCTTTAAAGTACAAACAAGGTTGAGAAGGTGATTAACTGGGCACGCTCTGAAACAAGGCTCATAATCGCACATCCAAATGAAAGAACAAACATCGCGCTGATCATTCTTCCTCAGAACAAGGCATCTATTTGTACACAGAGGACCGAGTAAAGTTTTACTATCCATACCATTGTTGGGCTTTTTTCCTTTTTTTTCTTTTCTTTTATTGCATTTCCTGGCGTTCCCTGAAGCAGCAGCTCTACATTAAAGATGAAACAACATTTAAGGGCTAACATAGCATTGTTTTAATATAGTTTGGATGAATTCACGAATCGTGTGTTGCCATAACCTCTCACACACACACACATTCTCTCATACACACACACGCACTTTACAGGTGTATCATGTGAGATGCATAGCTGCAAGAAAAAATGAAGAAAAAAAGTATAAAAACCCCTCTAAAGGTCTTCGCAGTCTTAATGTTCAAGGTTCAAATAGATCACATGACCACTGACCCAAGACCTTTTTTACTGCAACAGCAGCGACATCTGATCTGCGTCTCCTGTGATGATTTTAGGATTTCCTTCTAAAACAGCTTCCATGTAAACTGTAATGGCTGGATTTACGCATGGTCACACACAGTCACTGCCACTGCAAAAGGAGGTGTTGGTTTACAGGACCTTAAAAATGGAGGAGTACTAAATGTACGGTAAATGATTGGACTGAATGTACTCTGAGGATTAATCCTCAGTAAGGACGGCCTTCTAGTATTCGCTAGCAGCTCTCTGCTCATCATCATGCGCTCCATAAGTCGTATTCTATGCATGCATTCATTAATGTGTCCAAAACAGTCTTTAAATGAGTAAATGTTCTGCTCAGGCCTGAATGAGTAAGTGGTATTTTTTAGTACCATGAACACGTCACATTATTTACATCTGGCAACAACGTTAAGAGGCTCTTAAGGATAACCAGGCATTCTGTATAGGGCAATAGAAAGAAACACGAACCCTCATTAGTTATATAAGGCGCAAAAGGTGTGCAACGATTTCAATAACGTATCATAAGGAGTGGTTCATTCTCTTGCAATGATCCAAAAAAAAAAAATAATAAAGCTCTTGGAAACATAAGTCATAAAATAAAATCTTAAATAACAAAAAGACAAGCTGTACATGCCTAAGTTCACACAAATCAACCCTGTCCCACACAATTCAGAGTAGTGGTAGTGGTAGTATCTAATGAGTGGTGTCATTGTCTTTGACCTCACTTAAAAAAAAAATAATAATAAAAAGTGCGGTTCATTACTTGGTCGAATCAACACCCCCCACATGTCATTATTCCAGTTCTTCTACTTTCTCGTCACACAACAACAACGACAACAACAATAACAATGGCATGAATGACCCAACAAAGACACGCAGACGTGATACAGTAGTAGGAATGCTGAAGTTGATGTTTTTGGCGACTGGCCCTATGTGAGTGTGTGTGTTGGTGGTCAAGGTAAAAACAGAGCTGGAGATAAACCGCCGCTCCAGCAAGTGTACACGCCAATGTCCCTGCACGCGGGTCCTGTGCACACACACGCACGCCGTTAGAAAATGGACGATGAATGGACGGACTCCTCACTCCGCTCACTTCCTCCCGCCCTCTGTGCAGTGCTGAAACTGGGCAAAGCTGAGGAACACCTGCTCCAGTGAAATCTGGCTCACGCAGTAGTCTTCAATGCGGTATTTCTCTTTGGCTGCCTCTAAAGTACCAAACACCTAGGTGGGAGTGGAGAGTAGGGATTAGTATAGAAGGAATGCATCTCTGGTGTTATCCAAAGGTCTGTGCCAAGTACACGGAAAGTACAAATAAATATATATATTGTCTACTTTTTTTTTTGTTAAGTACAGATTGCCTAGTTCTGTTGTCCACATGTTAAACTTCTCTGGTTGCTGATTAGCCCCGTGTTTAATGAAAGGCAGAAATGTGACAAAAAGAGAGAATCTCAGAAGGTACTGCTCAGCTAATTCACTTTAAAACATTTTTAAGTTTAAGCTATATAAAAGTGTAGCACATGTACTTTAGCATTGCAGTGTATAATTTTAATCACTAGGGAGCACTGTTACTCAACACACATGCAGGCACTTATTGCATTATAGTGTACCTGGGCCCATGTAAGTGTTTTGTCAGTCAAATGATAGTGCACCATTCCCTGGTGCTCATCCTTCAGTTGGCTTCCTGTGATGGGAGATAATTCACACGGTTAGATCCGCTTTGTTATTCCATTAATGTAGAACACCAGAAAATGTAGATTAGTAACTGTGCAGCTGCAACAACTGTAAAACAACATCTTCTTCTGTTGTTTTACAGTTACGATCTTGGTTATTTATTAAACTTCATAGTTACCATTGTAACTGTAATCTGTATGCCTCTAACCTGGGAAGGTACTTTCAATGAAGTCTTTAAATAGCTGCAGGTCACTGTCCTCCAGCTCAGCCTCTATGTGCACTTTAGCCAGCAGGGTGTAAGCCGCTGCCAAACTTGCTCTTCAGGTGTTGCGGACTCCCGAGGCACTTGAACTGACCGTTGACCATCACCGCTAGCCTGGTGCAAAGGGCCTCACACTCCTCCATACTGACGAGTGAACATCAGGGAGACATTTTGTTAGAGACCATTTTAACTACTTTAGAAACCGTACTAAGAAATACTAAGTTTTTATCTATGACTTACTTTATCTAACAGATATCGAGTTAGATTTTCCATTTAAAACCCTGTATTTGTTTGTGACCTCTTACAAAATAGCTGTTTGCAGTTCAACCAAAGACACATTTCAACTCTTAACTTTCTTGGCTTCATTTAACAATGTGTGAGACCCAGAGAGGTTAAATAAAATTTCACACGCAGACACAAAAAAAAAAAAAAAAAAACAGATTTCAGAGGATCAGATGTTTGCAGAGCTTCCTCTACATAGTTATCTTATCCATCTAGTATGACCCTTTAAAAAGGCATCCAACACCTCGGCAGGGAACCACTGCACTAAACTCACTAACTAAACTCACTAAAGTCGCTGTATCTAGCTCTATTTGGAGCAGTAACAACAATAAAATACTGTTTAGGCATGAATGCATTTTTACTTGTGATGCTTTTAGTACTTTATCCTGATAATACTCAAATATGGTTTGAGGAGTTTACTGTGATGGAGTATCTTCACATTAGGGTGTTGGTACTTTTACTTGAAGCAGAAGTATAAAGTAACAGAAAGTTCTAAAACATAGGACCAGTACTTCAAAGTTACATTCAAGTACAGAGTAAATGTACTACAATACATGCTATAAAACTCACCTATGAGAAGTGATTATTATGGCCTTTCCAGACTCCCGTGTGCGTGTAACAGCATCCCACAGCAGCCTCCTGGCCACAGGGTCCATCCCGGTCGAAGGCTCATCCAGGAAGATGACAGGAGGCCCACCAATCAGAGCCATGCCTGCACTCAGCTTCCGCTTGTTACCGCCACTGCGTATGTTGATGGTGACATATTACTTAGACACACACGCTCAAGAAAAGAGAAATTATAGCAGGCCAAAATAAGAACTCCATGGCAGAATAAACAGAATGAGGTATGACTCAGATTTTTGCTACCTGTAGCTGCGGACCAGTTTATCAGCATGAGGCTCCAGCAGCAACGACCTCAGGACATTCTCCACACACCCAGACACATATTTCTCCGGTATTCCTCTGAGCCTGGCGTACATGCTCAGAGTTTCTCGGCCCGTCATGTGGTCCAACACGGCGTCAAACTGAGGGCAGTAACCGATGCGCTGCTGCACCTGCAATCCAGAGATAAATGTCCTCTTTCATATCGTGGCCTCTTGAACACTGATGGTTTAGTAAGGTTAAATCCAAAAAGGTGAACAACTGCAATCGATTTGTCTTTGAATTTACAAAAATGTCCTTTCCTTCCCATCTCCCACTGCTCTTACCTTCTTAATGTCCCTCAAGATGCTGTATCCATCGATGTAGGCGTCACCAGAGGTTACACTCTCATCACCTGTCAGCATCTTAAAGGTCGTGGTCTTGCCTGCTCCATTGAAGCCCAGGAGGCCGAAACACTCCCCTTTCCCGACGGCTAGAGACAGCCTGTCCACGGCCAGAAGGTTCTCTCCGCTGCTGTACACCTGAGAGGGAGAGATAACAGTGAGGCTGTGCCATCTTGTCGTATCTCACAGAGACATGCTCTTCTAGAGTCGCATATATTTCAACAGCAAGGACAGTCTTCTTTCAATGTTTCTGTGCCACACACCTTGCTGAGCTCCTGCAGCACAAGGGGGCTGCCGACCATAGACTCTACTATTGGCTGGCACTCCAGGACCCTCTTCCTCTCTTCGGCCACATCCCTGTCCTCTGGAAGCAGTGCCGCGTCCTCTATAAGAGGCAACTGACACAGACATATGTACCATAGAAGATATTAACCACAAGAAGCAAGGAAAGGACTTTCATGTGTTTTTTTAATTCTTAAATAGATGCCTACAGGGATAGACCTAAATATTATAAAAACTTCATGAATAAGATTAGACAAACTTGCCCACTGGTTCTTATATAACAGATGGACTCTGTGAAAATTAATCCTCAAGCTCTTTATAATGGCATTTAGGGCTGCAACTAACGATCATCTTTATTATCAATTAGTCTGCTTATCATTCTCGATTAATCCTCATAAGGAATAATTTGTGTTACAATTTGCTAAAGCAAAGGTGGCATCTTCAAATGTCTGTCTAAATCCCAAAATATAATCTGTTTGCAATCACTTCCAACACACACAGCCTCAAATGTGTATTCTTAAATCATCTGGAGTAGCAGTCTTTCAGATAAGATATGAAATTCTTAAATGTAAAAGAATCCTTTTGGTTAAGTCAACGTGCTGATGAGTGCAGAGGAGGTAAGATGTGAGAGGTTTGAAGGGCCTCATGCAACATCTTGTTGCCTCTTCTGCCTGATTGAGTGCGGTTGGGGCTCTGGTTTCATTAGGAATGAATTTCATGATGATGTATGAAATATCCGTATCTATTTTGGCAAAACTGATGAATACATTTATCAATATTCAATTCAAGAGTCTTCCTCTTGCTATAATGAATTGGTTTGGAGGTTTATTGCCAGTTGCTCCATCATATAGGGGGCACATGATTTGGCTTCTTTACAGTTCTGTTTTTTGTCTCATGCCACAAATTGGTGATTGTTAATTACCAGACCTTTTTGATGAGTGGGAAATGTTGCCCACTGGCATTCAGCCTAATGTGAACCAACCAAGTAGCAGTGTTTCTAACTGTGACTAAGTTACCTCACAGTTCACTTTTCAACCACTGTTCAGGTTGTCTATAGAGACCTCTGTGATTTTATACTTCACTTTAAATACATTTAACCACGCTTAATAATTTCTTCCTCCTCAACATGGAGAAAAAGGAAAAGCACTGCCTTGTTCACCGCTCCCACAATTCATCTACCTGTTTGCGTCTTCTGCACAGGGAGGAGAGGAGTCGCCGGAGAGTGTGGAAACACTGCAGCTCGATGACAAACAGCAGAATGATGAAAACTACACCCTGCACTGAGAAGGCCACGAGGAAGCGTCCCACACCAGGCTCTGCCATCGAGAAGTAGTTTGTCTGGTACGTGATATCTAGAACCAGAAGGACACTGAAGTTATCTTATGTCATTTAAGGGTATAAATATGTAGCTTTTACTAAAGAAATCTGTGTCCCCTCCCCTTTTTTATCTCTACTTTCCATTACAAGAAATATTTGTTGAGCTGTCCTTGTCACAAGAGGAGCTTGTTTAATCTGAACTACAATAACCTCCAGCAAAAATACAACTTTTGAAAGCGTGAGAACATAAATTCTAAGCTCAAATAAAGTTTTAAATTCATCTTATCCACTTCAGTTTGATTGGTGCATTGGAGAAAGCAATTATCCTTATTTATAGAATATATCATCATTATTTATATAATCATTGCCACAAGGAAAATGAACCACCACTGTCATTTCAATGCATGTGTGATACAATCGCCCACATTATGACTCATTAGAATTATACATCTTCCATATCGTGTATTCATCACGTATTGAATGGAGAATAAATCAAACACTGTTCTCTGAGGCTACATTTAGGCTGTACTTACTTAAATACTTGCACACTGCCTGAGTGATTGGAGTGGTGGGGCAAAATGAGATGAATTCGTAGTTCTGGTAGAACTGGCTGAAGGACATGCCCAGGCAGTAGTTTGGAAAGATCAGGAAAACCTTGTCCAGTATGTGCGACAGGTGCTGTAGGTTCAGCTCTGGGGATGAAATTCATAAGAACGCCGTCAACAGGAATGATAAGGAAGCTTTCATCTTTTTTTCCTTTTCTTTTCAAAACATTTAATCTCCACTCACCTGGGATGGTCATGATGGTGACAGCCAGAAAGGTGGCCGTGCCAGAGATCATGTTGAAGATGGTGAGGCGTGTGTAGGCAGTAGCAGCAGAGGAAAAGAGGAAGCTGAGCAGATACATGAGAGGCACAACAGCCCAGCCATACAGCAGTAACAGTAACAGCAACACGTCCACCAGGTGGTTGTCGTCTACGAACGCCTTCACTCCGAATGCCTGGAATACAACCTGAGAACATAAAACAAGTTAAGACAATGCATACATCACTTGTATTCATATCATACTCTCTGCCTGGACACATTAAACCACCTTTTTACACTAACTAGTCAGTCTTTACCGCAACGGGTAATATCAGATGTCATACTGACCAGCATCAGGAGACAGGGCAGCAGGAAGTTGACCAGGTCCCATAGCAGAGCAGAGAACCAGAAGTTTGACAGGTAGACACCGCTGACCTTCTGCACATGCTTGGACTTGATGGCGGACTCTGTTACGAGCAGCAGCGCAAAGGTACTGGACAGGGAGGCCATACCGTACATCAGGTTGATGGCGATGGCAAAGCCCGTCTTTCCCCTGTACATAGAGGAAGAGAATGACACCGTTAGGAGGGAGAAAAAAAAGGAGGAGGAGGCGACAAGGGGTTGATGACAGGAAGAAGTAGAAGAGAAATGGTGCAATTGAAAGGCGAAGAAATACAGAGAGAGATGTGATATAACTGAGATACGGATATAAAATTCATTCTGTCTTGTAGAATCTTCTCTTACTTTTTGTCTGTCACCTTCAACTCCACCTTCTCCACTCCCTTCTTTCTATTCACTCAGTTTACCACATATTAAGCTCTTAATATTAACCAAAGGCTTTCCAGCTTCCTCTGCACTCACTCTGTTAACTGGCTCCGGGCGACCTCAGACAGGTTGCGCGGCATGGGGTAATTGCCCGTCTGGATGGAGGCATTCGGCCCTGCTAGAAGTTTGAACAAAGCATTGTCCACCATCATGAGCGCTGTGGCGGGTGTGTGGTAGCCCTCGTTGTTGAAGTAGGCTGTTGCTTCTGAGAAATACCTGCTGCTGCCACGGAAAGCAGCACCGACCACGCAACGCTCGTTGAAGCTGCCGCCTTCTTCCTCTGCCTGGGTCAGGATGTAATCAGTAAAGTCTGATGGGAAGGAGGAGAAGAGACTCAGACTCGACTTTATTGATCCCTTTGGGATGACTCCCTCAGGGTAATTTAAGTTTCCCTGAGGGGCATATGGTCAATAAATACTCAGCTAAGCAGTAAGGCCAAATCTCTCTCTCTCTCCCCACTTACCTGTGATGTTGATGAGTTGGCCAAGCTGGTCAGAAAGCTGCGAAGTATATCTATTTGCCAGGGCAGAGGCCAGGGGACCCAAACTAGGCTGCAGAGACACGGGCACCCTGGTGGGACCATAACGCCTGAGTGCCAGCCTTAGCAATGGAGCATCCTGGTGATTGGGAAAGGTGCGTGCCACAACTAAGGCCACTATTGTGAAGACGAGAGGGACCAGGAACTGAGCCTACCATCACCTTCCAGTTTCTCCAGCTGTACAACGCCCTCTTCAGGAACATGGCATAGAACTGCTGCATGTATAGTCTGACCTGGTTAGAGAAGAAAGGGAAATAAAAATGTGACTGATATGAATGATAGGCAAAAACACGGCAAGTATCGGTTTACTTTCTCTCATCTCACTCCGGTGTTCAGCTTGATGTTGGAGCAGTCCTCCGAGATGAGCGTGCCGCTGTCTGTGAAGTCCGTAACATCAGTCATGCCGCTGATGCTGCTGGCGTCATCTGTGGTCCAGTCATGAGAGCGTCTCTCGTGTTGGTACTGCAGGGCTGGCAGCTGAATTGCCTGGATGTCCAAACTAGAATCCACCAACTTTCCCACTCTGAATACACAAATCAATCTGTCGTTATTCGATTATTCCAGAAAACAGGAACAAAAACAGGTACCTTAAACGTGAAACCTCCAAAAAAAAAAGTCACTGAAATTAGAGGCAAAACATCAAATAACGTTTATAAAATGGCATGTTTTTGTAACATTAGATGATGAATTTCAGGAAGTAAAACATCTCCAAAATACATATACTGACAATACTTATTTGTGTGAAAAGAGTCACTTGCTGTAAAAATCCATTCGCTCCATTTCTCCTTCCTATCAGCACTTCGGTAAGGTGAAGGAAGATATTTCTGGGCCTTACAATTCAATTATCATCTCATCAAGGCACCTACAGAGTAGGGATCCAACTATTTTAGACACTCTCCTCTCACCAGATTTTGTGTGCCTTTCTGAGCCTTGTCACATCTTCCTACAAGCCAATCAGTCTATCCTTTGGTTATCAGATGTCTTAAATAATGTTATACACCATTTCACTTTGAATAAGAGTTTGATTTTTAAAAAATCTCTTAATGGTTGCAGGTTGTTTTAATTGGCTGCAAAAGACTACACACAAGAAGGGAGCTAAATGACCAAATGTTCAAACAGCAGCTTTTCTTGGTGTCACGTTTTAATGTTTGTTGTGTTTATGGCCAGAACATGCTGATGGGACTCTCAGTATGGCGTGAAATAATGAGGCCTGTGAGACAAAAATTCCAGTTACAATGTCGTACGCCCGTGCTAGTTGAAGTAGCATGCAGTGTTAGTGGTTCACAGCGGAAGCGCTTTCATACTCGTTGCCACAGATACACACATCCAGTCCACAGGGAGGCAGAAATAACGGCTCTGCATGCAGCTGTGACTTTGATGTGTGAGCAAAGGAGAAAAGGCGAACTTGGCAGCCATAGCACTGGCTTGGACGTAAGGAAAAATAGAAATTCTTTATCTTAACACTAAAGCGTGGTTTAGTAGTTAAGCTCCATTTAGAACTACTATAACAGGTATTATTTTTACCTAAGTAATGTCTGGAACTCACTTAATTGTTTCCTCTTACACATTAACATGATTTGTATTAGTACTTTGGCTTCAGAAGGTGAATTACTCCTCGAGCCAGATCCTGCTGATACGAGAGTCATCACATTCTCCCATTTCTTTCGCCCACCTGAGGAAAACCTCCTCCATAGTGGTTACTGAAGCTCCATAGCTGGCGATGCCCAGCTCCTCTCTGTTCATCTCCAGCTCAGCAAACAGCAGCTCAAACCTGAGAGAAAAACACCAAAGTGCATCAGGGAAACAGGCTGCACACTACACCACAGTAGGGGAAATGCTAATAGCTGAAAATTACTATTTGAGCTCTTTATGAGCTGCCAAATTTCATTTTATAACACCATGTTTTGAAATGGAATTATATATTGTACCTTTACTTCCAAATCTAATCACTGAACAGTAGCAAGAGCCACTGAGGAGTCAAAGTCCAATTTATGGTGGGAGAAATATTGATTTTCAGTACATAAAAAGAACATAAGAGAAGGAAACAAAACAGATGGCTATAAAGGAAGAAAAAACCTGAAGGAAGAGAGAAACTGAAAGGCCATCTAGTATACTGATTCCAATTTTTTTGTATTGCTCTAATGAAAAGAAGAAAACATTAATTCCAAAGAGAGAAAGAGCCATATTGTGCATTTCTATATTTGTTATAAGCATACTCTTTGTTAGTGTAGGTTGGGCAGTATAAGTCTGTGGCTTATTTAAGAAATAAGGTGATCCTTTTTTGGATATTCTGTAGTCTGTTGGACCCTTTCACACAGGTTACCATTTAGTCACCGTGTTCAGCAGGTGTCATTTCTGTTCAATGGTCTTTCTCCCCACAAAGCCACTTACTGCTTTCCACTGTGTTATTGTGAGTATTTTATGAACAAAGGCCTAAGTGACTCACCTGCTGGTGCTTTCTTTGGGCAAGATGTAAGAGAGCTCTGCACCAGCGCTGCTCTCCAGTGTGGCATTGGGAACGTACATGTGGACAAGGCGGGTGATCTCAGACACGTTACAAAGAGCATCCTTTACTATCACCATGTGGTAGCCAGCACCTAGTAAGTGGAAGAAAGGAAAAGGATTTTACAAGTAACTATAACGATCATAGTGGAACTACTGAATTATGTATTCTGCTACTCTGGAGCCTGCTGCAGCTTTTTCCATGTACCATATTTGTTCTTAAGGAAAAGTGGTGACCCGCTGCACTGCAGCTCTCCTCCTGCCATGATGGCGATGCGGTCACCGAGCAGGTCGGCCTCGTCCATAAAGTGTGTGGTGAGTAGAATGGTGCGACCACGCTTCTCCCCTTGCAGAAGGTCCCAGGTGGCACGTCGGGCTGATGGGTCCATACCTGATGTGGGCTCATCTAACATCACAACCTGGAGATAGACAGAGTTTAAAAAGAGATGAGACGTTGTCAATGAGGAGGGAGGATGGGAGAATAATGCTCATTAAATTCTTTACCTTGGAGTCTCCGATGAGGGCAATGCCAATTGAGAGTTTTCTCTTCATGCCACCAGAGAGGGTCTTGGAACGAGCATGTCGCTTGTCCTCAAGATTCAGGATACGGATAATCCGGTCCACCTCATCTGGAATCTTTTCTTTAGAGTAGCCTTTCAGCTGCATATCAAGCAGATAACCGCACCAAATGTATGTTTATCCACACTCCCAGCATTTATTTCACATTGATGTACACAGAGAGCTAACACAATCCTCACAGAAAGTGTCTGCACCCATCTTGTCTTGTTTTAGAGGAACTGAGAAAGTACAGTAGGCTGGTGAGTCTTGCACCTAAGATCATGAAGAATTTCCGTAGGAGGAAACATCTGTTCTCAGTGACATTAACATGGACAAATATAGGTTCAATTATAGTTTCATTTACTTGTATAATGTTCAGTTCTTATTGGCACTGTCAGAGCAGTATTAATTTAATTAAAATTAAAATTTATTTATTTATTGAGGTTGTAGTTTGCAGTGATGTTGAACTGAACTGCATTATACTGCCAGGTGTTTCTATTATTTTGTCCACTCCATTTATATCAATAAGAGAAGGCTAAGTAACATATACCTCTCCATATATTGCAATATAAACCACAAACTACATCCTCCAAATTGACCATACATTTGAATCAATACCCCTCTAAAATGATTTCAGCAAAGACACTAAACATTATAACCTTCATGAAGAGTGGGATTTTTGCATTAAACTGCATTAGTTTAGTTTTACTAATTCTAAACTAAAGTTTAGTTGAACTAGCAGGAGAACAATAAACTAATGAGTACATGATAAGCACAACGTTTCAGCTGAAGAGGATTTATACAGTGTGTGTATGGGTGAGTTTTTGCGTACAAGTGCCTGCACACATACCTGTGCATAGAAGAGCAGGTGCTCTCTGACAGTAAGGTTATCAAACAGTACATCGTGCTGGGGACAGAGGCCCAGACTGCGGCGGATCAGAGCCATGTCCTGACAGATGTCGTATCCATTGATATAGGCCCTGCCACTGGTGGGGGGAAACAACCCTGCAAGCGCAAACACAAAAACAAGAGTTGAGATTATTCAGGTGGTAGCTATGTTTGATTGTGTGTGTGTGTGTGTGTGGGTACATGGGTTGCTTCTCATGTGTCTTAAAGCTGGTCACCTGTCAGCATGGACAGTGTTGTGGTCTTCCCGGCACCGTTGTGTCCCAGCAGCACCGTGATCTGTCCCTCGAACATGTTCAGCGTAAGATCCCGCACAGCCTTCCGCGTCTTATTGCCCAATTTGAATTCCTGTCGAGTGCATAAACCCAATACATTTACATGCATTACCTGAACAAAAAAAAGGTATGAGGCAGAGTAACCTTGATGCTTAATTACCATCTCACTCTTGCAGCAGAATTATAAATGACTGTCTACACTTCTTTTGTTTTGTTTTTTTAAATTCACCATCTGCACTATTTTACAGTAAGTGGACACATCCAGCCTCTGTTTTGCTGCTCACTGCTCACCTTAGCGAGATGTTTAATCTTGATCCCAGAGACTAGTCCAGCTGGCTCCTCCTCTATAAACTCCCCCTTCAGAGCCTTTTCTGCATCCTCCTCTTCTTCTTTCTCATTTACCAAAGCCATGCGAGGACTGCTGCACCAGTATGAAGGCTGCAGATGAGGAGATTGAGAGAAAATGAGGGATAGACAGAGACAGGAGGATGAGTGGGATGAAACTGGACTTGGTCAAAAAGCTAAAAAAGCTAAATTAAAAAGAAAAGATAATACATTACGATTCCAGTGTTCACTTCCAAACATATTTCCATAAGGTATTTTACAGAACAAAAGTAAGAAGAAAATTACATCTTACATTTCTCACGTCTTTTTTCAAAGAAGCAAGGTAATTACAGGATGCAACGGGGGAAGCAGAGCAACTCGATCATTCATTGAACACGAGAGAGAGAGAGCAGGCTGACGTTAACATTGTACATGTACACTCTGCATTAAAGGGGATTTTTTCCTGACCAAACCTCCCTGTGGTGCACTTCCTAAGAACCAGAGTCAAACCTTCATTTTCTAAGCTGAAGAAACAGCATCTCACACACACAATGGATATAAAGTGCGTCAACATCTAATCCACACCCTGCTGGCAGTCTCTTGAGTTCCTGAAAACTGGGAAATGGGTTAGCAGGAGTTTATTTTTGAGTGTGTGTGTGTGTGTCTGTAAAGGCACGCCATTTCGTGATCGTCCACGGTTGTTATAAAAGATAAACTTTATTTGTGTTGGCTGGACAGACTCAGACACTTCCTGTTATTCTGGCTATCCTGACCCAAAGACTTGCTCTGGCCAATATGTTGTGAACTCACGTTTTCTATCCGCTCTGCTGTCACTATATCAGGAGCCACTCTCACTTTAATCTAAGGTGTTTTTTCTTTTTTTTCTTTTTTTTCAGGAGACTCCGACCATGACCTTGCAACTACCTAATGGCGCTGTAAGTGCTGAACACCACCCACTTGCAGCGTTTGTTGACATGATAATGCATCTTTAACCGTAAACCTCAGTGCAAAAGCCGCTCCAAACATGGGTTCATTTCCTGGTAGCGATAGATGAGGCGTGTTTATGCCTTTCAAGAAACACAGTTAGCAGTGCTCACAGGTAAGAGGCTGGTGAGGGGTCATGTCCTTTCTATTGCACCAGTATTGCTGCGCTCAGAGTAGAAAGCACTGTACATACTTATTTAGTGTATGTGTGTATAGGTATGTAAGTAAGTGGATATATTGTTTCTAATCTAAATATCTGTATACATGTTCTATGTATGTGTAGTATTAATGGACTACAACTTTCCATTTTATTGGGAAAGTCTGTGTTGTAAAATAAAAATAAATTAACCCTAATACCCTAAGTATCATAACCCTTATTCAGGTGAATGAGTGAGCGAGCACTACTGTGTCTGTCCATTGTGAAACACATCAACTGGCCTTATCTTTTAACTTAAATTGTCTGCCACATATCTCGTATGAACTTTTACCAGTGGTTTCTCCACCACACTATGAATAACTGCGCAAATATTCATAGAAAATGCTCACTGAACTGTTTTTTTTTTAGATCAGGAAAAATGAAAGAAAGACAACAAACTCACTTTTCTTGAATAAACTCTGACAATGATATTTAAAAAAATGTGCATATATTTCTAGTTCATACAAAATATCCAACCTCCCAAGTTTGACATTTATATTAAAATTACACTCAGTAATCAATAAATATGGTTTGAAATGTTATAAGAACGAAAAAACACATTACACTGTTTGTCACTGGGGAAGGTAATGACAATAATCCTGATGATTAGGCGATATTTTGTTCACACACAACTTCCTCATTGTTTGGGTTTACTTCTTTTCACTTTAAATAACTGTAACTGTAACAAAATGATCAGATAACTGCAACCAGCTAAAACATTTGTATCACTTTGGAATGCATCTATTCACAATCTCATGCCAAGACTACATCTGTAACTACATCACCAGTGAATGTGTGTGACGGTGCGAGTGTTAGCCAGCCACTTAGCTTTTCAGCTTACCAGTGCAAAGAAGTAAGATGGCAGAGGCACTCCATACTCCCCAGGAAAAACTGCTTCCATGTACCAAGCCACCAACCCATAGAGCACGGAGTCAAACAGCAGCAAGCCAATCACCTGGGCCAGAGAAAAGTCGTCATCCACCGTCACGGCGTCAAACAAGTTTGACCACTGGATACCCGTACCTACAAGAAACATGGTAAAGTTTTTTAAAAAAGAAAAAGAGACACAGAAAGAGACCCCAACATAATGTAGCCAGATAGTCCAAAATATAATTGACTAATGACCTCAAGTCTTACCTTTGCCTTCAAACATTCCCATGAGCTGAGCTCCCATGGCCATGGCCACGTTGGAGATGAGGCAGGCTGACACCTTCTGGGCATGGCTCAGTAAGTCATAGCGTGGCCACAAAAACAAATATGGCAGGTAGCTCAGGAAATAGATGAAGCCGCCTGCTGCTGCCGCCACATTGGCTGATGGCAAGTAGAAAAGAGAGAACGAGAGGTTGAGGGGATGCTGAACAATACCCTTAGATTCAGCCTCTAATAATATGAAGTTTAACTTGAATTGAACACTGAAATTACAGCTCTTGTTGCTCTGTGTTGTCACAGTTACAGAGGAATGGTGCTGTGTCACTAGTCGAGCTCAAACACGCACCTATGCATTTGCAGGCCTAAGTAAGAGCCAACTACAAAATGACTATGTGAGAACTACTTTTCCTTGACTGACAGAGACTGAGGGCCATTTTTGCTTCCATTTTTGATAACAAGACCTCTCAGAAAAAGCAGACAATATGACATTTTGAGACTGCGTGGAAAACGCATTGATTAAGTGTCATTATCTATTCCTGAAAAGTACGTCAGTTGCTGGGGAGAAGTATCATGACAGCTGCTCGCACAAAGACAGCCATGGGAGAAAAATAGTAGTCTTTGTTCAGAAATGGCTAAGGAGGGCACTGAAGGACCCTCTCTGTTGGTTAGGCCTATTTTCTGAAAAAGTCCCTCACCGCCCCTTCTTCCGTCTACAAAACGACATTTATAAAGAAAAACCCTTGAACCTATTCAGCTTATGTTTGAAGTTCAGCAGCAGCTGGGGCAATTTTAATTACTTAAAGCAGGCTGTCAAATATTAATGTTTGGACAAATATTCATGGGCCAGAGACAGGCCAGGATGAGGGGATGACAGTGGAAGCAGGATAAGGCAGGACAAAATTAAAAAAAAATTAAACCTGGGGTACCTTGCCTCATTATCTCAAAACAAAATAGGAAAAACTGGTCTGTGCAGAGGACAGGGCACATTAGATGACTCAGAGTTGGAGACACAAGACGACTAATGAAAAGAGAAATTCAACACACCAGTGTAAACCAACAAAACGGATGCTTTTAAGTCTCTTTTCAACCGAGCCCCTGTGGACAAAAGGCTTTTAAGCTTCAATCATAATCAGTTAAGCCTTTTTTTATAAGTGTGGCTGAAAAACACCAAAGAAAAACATAAACTACATCATGATCAGATAAGTAAATAAGTGCTGGTGTGCAACTGCTTTGCAAAAGGCTGAATAAAAATAAGGCAGACAAGCACTTGCAACTTGAGCTGCTTTGTTGGGCAAAGCTGGAATGAGACAAATGCTGGTTTGAATGAAAAGCTCAAAAAGAGAGAGAGAGAGCACAAAAACGGGAGGAGGAAATGAACGGGAGAAAGGAGCGTTGAAGTTTAAACAATTTTCTGTCTGTCATCGTTCAGGCTTAACAGGTTTTTTCTAAATTCTTTCAACCAAGAACAAAAATACATGTACTGTATCTGTAACTGAGTCCTCAAAATAACAGCATAAATCTGATTGCAGAACTTTGTGTAGTGTAAACATATTTTTTATAGCTGATGTATCATGCCCTTTATTGCTGCTTTTATGCTTTGGACCTGCTAAGAGGAAGGAACAAAGCAAACAGACAAGACTTCGACCTACATCTGAGAGAACATGCAATGGTGCACATACTGTCCATTTCAGAAAAATGGAGCCAGAGTTTTTTTTGTAAAGGGCATCAAGCCACGCAGGCAGCACAGTCCAAAGCAAGAGAGGCTGTCCATTAAAAAAAATAAAAATAAAAAATAAAAAAGACACACCTCGTGAGAAGAAGGTGCTGATCATGAAGCTGAAGTTGATGGTGGCGATGGTGAATATGAGCAGGAAGACAAAGACCAACGTGGGGTCACTGTAGGTCAACACTGCTCCATTAGGGCTCACCTAAAACAACAGTTATAAAACAAAAGTGAACTCACTCCTCAAATTAAATGTTGCAATTATGACATTAAGCTTTTATTCAGTCACTACACTACAAGACAAAAAACAAATCTCTAAATTACTCTAGTTAGTTTAATAAAACCGAACATTTCAGTTTTTCCCTCTCTTTTTCAATTGGATTTAAGCATTACAAAGCTTATAAGTTTCATCAGTTAATTATGGAACACTGTTTGAGAGCTACATCTTAGCCACATATCTGTATGCCAAATAAATACATGCTGCAGGTATTTCCACTGCACACTCTTGATAATAATACTTATAATAATACCGTAGATAATAAATTTGTACTACCTTTTACTTATCTAAGAAGTTATTACGTGTTGGAATGCAGCTGAAGTAACAGTGATAGGCAACATAAAATTCACCTGAATACAGAGGAGCAGAGTGACAAAAAAGACGGAAATGGAGAGGAAGAGGAAGAACATGAGGAACCAGGCGCTCCAGTGGAGCCAGTTGCTCAGACCCATCATCCTCATGTACTCCTGAAATGCACAAAAAAAGGTAGAGAATTAGGATCACGTCATTATTATCAATTTCAGCACCAATAACAGCGGCCCACATACGCACCTTGAGCTTCCTCTCCTTCTCCTGCACCACAGCTCGGACTATGTTGAGGGAGGTGTAGGTAAAACTGAGCACCAGTAGTAAGGGCAGTTGGTTCTGGATGGCCAGGATGAAGACGTCGTATATAAAGGGAGGGTAAGGAAACCGTGACAGGACCACTCTTATCTTTTGCAACAGAGAGGCGGCAGCGGTTCGGTTGTAAGAGCGCATGATGGCTCGGTCCACTGCATGCTGTACAGCCAGGAATCCCTCTCGAAAATAACCTTAAAATGAGAAATTAGATACTGACACTCAAGACAGTATGTAAATTCAACCATTATATCAGCATTCATTTCAGTCCGACAAATGACTCATGTCGCAACCCCACTTCCAAAGTGACCTGTTCAGCAAGGCAAAGTCCTTCTAACTTCTGAAGGTAACATCAAAATGGGTGAGAGGCCGTCAGGCACAAGAGTGGAGCCACAGTCGTGAGTTATTATGCATGTGGAGGCTGGAAATCCATATTTATGCGACTGTAAAAGCTTGTCAGTTCTATTATGCTGTGAGGGTGACTTCATTTGTCGGAGGATGCCTTTTTGTTCCATTATACTTCATTATAAAAATGAGGCTCTGGCCTGCTGAGGCCTTCTGGTAGCCTGCAGAACAATGTCTTATCTAATCCCAATTTCATCTCTCATCTCTTTATTTAAATTTGATAAATCAAAACAACCAGGGGGACGAATGTGAAGATAAAATTGGGAGCATCTGATGCTTCCTGAACAGTGCCCAACACCTCACAAATGGCCAACACATGATGTGAGGGCACGATGCATCTCAATAGTGCCAAAACTAGATAACTCTGATCATGCCGAAGATGTGTAGGGCGGTGGTTGCTACGGAAACGCAGCCTGAAGAGAGGCCTCTAGCTCCGGAGATTGTGGACAATAAGTGCTTTTCATCAATCATAATCTGTCTGTGGCTCTTTTTTTTTAAAGGGACGAATGCCAATCTGAATAACTCCTCTAAGAAATGTGATTTATTTTCAGGTAAGAAGCCCTCTTGTGAAGGTATAAATAGCATCAAGGTGACAGAGAAAAGGCAGAAGGAAAATGTGGGAGATATGGTGCTTCTCACCAGGCGTGCCCCCCTCTTTGTCATACTGCTCCCTCGGCCCTGGCATCTGAAAGAGGGGATAGAGGCTGAGCGTGTGCCAGTCCAGATCGCTGTTTGGGTTCAGCTCTGACTTCTCCTTGATCGGGGCGTTGCGTGGGGTGAAGGTGAAACGCAGATGGTAGCTCACCTGTATGTGGGAGCGCACAAAAGAGAAAAGACTTAAAAAGGCCTGAACAAAGCCTTTTTGGAAAATCAAATAAATCATAAACAATTAACCCATATAAATCACAAAGTGTTTTCCTTTTCCCCGTTCCTTGTTTTTAAGACAAAACCTTATAATAGTTCATTGTGTATTGTTCACTGGTGCTTCAGGAAGACATTTATACACAATTCTGTGTTGTGCTGTGTTGCAGGAATTTAAAGTTCCTGAAAGAACTGACAGATTTAAAAGGACCCTGACATAAAAACTCAAAAAGGTAATGAGAGGAATAAGTCGCTTGTGCTTTGTTTCATGTCATGTTTATTTAAGTTTATGGTTTTATGCATCTGGCAGCAAGAAAAACTTTGCACAAGGACAATAAAGTCCACTGAATTAACTTGATAAAAGCGGAGGGAGAGAGGCACAAAGAGTAAGAGTGAATAGAAATTTAGTTATATATGGGAAGACAGAAGAAGATACGTTTCAACTCTGCTTTTATGCTAGACACCAATCTAGTGGTCATAATTGTATCATATCATACAGATACCATGCGCTACTGTGCTTTGCACTAAAACTGACCAAAACATAAGACGGTTTGTCAGACTCCTTTCCTCTATTTATAAAGCTTTGTGCACAAGTAAACAAACAGGGTTTCGGGGAGCAGGGGAGCAAGTATTCATTGCTCCTAACACTGAGATCAGAGAAACAGTTTGTCATTATAACATGTCTCTTGTAATTAGGCTTCTGTTTAAATACAGAAAAGCAGAATTCACTACTTATATGTCATGGCTGGACTCAGCTGTGTCCCTGACGCAAGTGCCAGGCAACAAAACAATGCACCCACTCCTGAGGTGCAAGAATCAACCATCTACCTGCCACAGCGGGCGACAGTGTGTGCACACAGCCTTTTACCTTCACGGGCAGAGGTTCATCGTCGTGGGTGAACGGGTGCTCAAACACCACAGCAGCCAGCAGCTTTCCTGACAGAGGGTCATTTCTCACAAAGTCCTCAAACTGCTCCTCTGTCTCAAAGCCACGCACTGGGAAAGAAAGTACACAGACACAGACACACACACACACACACACACACACACAAAGGACGTTAGATTAGTTGCGGTGTATTCATCCCACGTACGTCTATTTTCATGCCTGTCTCATTGCCCGACCTTGGTGCGCGCCACTCTCACTGACAGCTTAGGAAGTTGGTCAAGACGCTGTCAGCATACTGAATTTCATGACCAATATTTTCAATACAACAGGTCGAGTCCCAGAAAAAAAAAGCACACCTGGACATGCTCACGCACAGGCTCTCGATCAAACAAAAATGGAAGACATACAAACAAAACTGAAACACTCTAAATAAGCGGTAACACCGACATAAAAAAAAACCCCCGAGCAGTCTAAATGAACTGAATGGAAACAGAGAGCAGGATTTAAAAAGACAAAACAGATTTGTTTGTTTTTCTTTTTACATTTGATTAAACTGCTTTTCCAGAACTGGAATTCTCAAAAGACATGTTTGATTCCACTAATCAAGCAGAAATGAAGTTATTCTGAAGCTGGCACAGGATGTCCATAACACACACTGGTCCCAGGGTTAAATCTGGGTCAGTCTCATAAAATAAACACTTGCATGTGGACACAGAGGGAAACAGGTCAAGGGCTACAAGCTGCCAAACACAGCAGTTCAAAAATGCTTTAGTCACACTCTGCTCTTCAACTTCAGCTGCTTTTCACTTAATACTGCTAAAATGGTTAGCGGTTTAACACAGTAATTCCTAGCCAGGGGTTCTTGTATCCAGGAGTTACTTCTGCAGGTGACAGGAGGAGTACATGGAGATTGTGGAGTAACTCAACTAATTAGAAAAATATAGATATAGATTTAAGGTCACTGATGTGAGATCTGGGTGAATGTCAGACTAAAAAGGTTTGGACCCACTGGTTTAACTCTTTCTTCTTCCTTCAACCTTTACACTTTATTTCTTTCTCTGTTGATTGGTTTGATTATGAATTGATTGCAGTTAACTGAAAAAACAAACATTTTCTGGTTAATTCCCATAAGGTCATGAGGTCATAAAACTTCAGTCTTTTTCACATTTTCTAAATAAGGTGTAATAATGTGTGATGATAATGTATGATCATTACATTTAATTAAAAAAAAATAAATAAAACCTGGGTTGATTGGAAGTGAATCAAATGCAGCCATATCCTCGAACGTTAGGAGTATAAGAAAACATAACATCTGTCACTGATGATCTCCATAGAAGAAGTCAGCTTTTTAAAAACAATATTTTGAGATTACACAATACAGGAAATCTCATTTCACAATTCATAATTTCACAATAGACCATGTAAAACATATAATAGCTCTGTGAACACCTTATACTTTGTTCTGTTTGAATATGTAAGACTACAACCTTTGAATTCTCACAGGGCTTCACAGAATCCCTTATTTCAGTCTGAACACTGAGGTCACATTTTGGTGGTCTTCTTTGTGCATGACATCTTAAAATCCAGCCTTCCCTTCCACCTCATCCCTCTGAACACTGAATACAGCTGAATTATTCATTAATGGCTGAGCGGGGATCTCACATGGCTTTGCGACAACCTGCAGCTACAGCGATCTGTCTACCTGCTGCTACATCTTCTGCCTTTAGTCTTACACTGCTGCTATTTGTCCATCTTGCTGATTGTCTGTCAACATGAAAACAAATATGTAAACAGCCTGTCTGCACCCCTGTCAGTCAGACTGTCTGCATGCATATCTGAATAGCTGGTCAAGCAGAGGTGTGCTTGCGTGTGTGTGTGTGTGTGTGTGTGCGCATGTGAATTAAGAAGAAGCGGAGTGCAGGTGTCATGAGACAGGAAGCTAATTTGCTGCAGCTTCTTTTCTAAACTCCCTGCTGATACACTCAAGGGTACACAAGAGTAGGGTGCGGTCTGTTTACTCTCCTGAGACCTGTTTCTAGAGGAACCAGTATTCCCAGCTCAGTCCCGAATTACAATCGGTGTAAAGTCTGCGGTATTTGTGTCACTCGTTAAAATGGTGGTATCAGCAGCTCTAACTGGGGAATATTTGGCTTTTCTGCAACGGAATCAAGATTTTTAAAGCAACAGTTTTATCTCAAATGTCTGCAGAAAATGATGTGGCAATTCCTTTCAGTGACATCCAGCATTTTTTTTATTATTATTTCAAGTGACAATAAACTAAAATAATATTTGTGGTATACATTTCATACTTCTTACATGTACTACTTTATTATAGCTTTATTATTAATAATATAGTTTAAAATATGAATACCAATAAATGTAATCCCTCCAGGACCTGTACACCTCCAGGACCCCCGCTGACACTGCCTGTTACCTCCCCCAACCCCCTTCCCAAGAATTAATCAATGCTTTACATTAATGCATATCTTTCAGCTTGTATATTGCACATTGTAAATGTTCTTTAAACTTAATACTGTGAACTTTCTGACTTGCAGTACTCACGCACCAAGACAAATACCTGGTAAGTAAAACCTACTGGGCGATAAAACTAATTCTGATTCTGATAAGCACAACATTGCCTTGGAGAATCAATAAATCAGTCAGAATCAGTATTGTTACGCCAATATGAGTTACTTTACAATATAGCTAGCAAATGATGGACCGGGAAACCATTAAGAGGAAATATGCTTATTCGCTTGGGTTAGGTTAACCCTAACCCTAACCCTAACCCTCTTGCCAAAAGTTAGAGGATAAATATCACTCCTCTATTTATTTGATAAACATAAGGCTATTGAACTTTGTTCTCTTTAAACAAAACCAGGCTAGCCATTTCCCCCTGTTTTCACTCTTTATGCTAAGCTAACAGGCTGCCGGCAGGACAGGTAGGTATGCCCAACAATGTCCTACCTGAGGAGAGCTGCAGGCTGCCTCGCACATCCTCTGCCACCTGACGCACCACGCTGGAGTTGCCGGGCACGTACGCCAGCTGCTGAAAAGCTTGTAAAAAAGATGTTGGGCAGTCCGTCAACAGCGTAGCTCTCGTAGATCGTGGCATTTGGGTAGTCCTTGAAAGGCACCTTCTGACGTAGCACGATAAGGATGCCAGAGAAGAGCAGAGGCAGGAGTATCTCCACCAGAGTTACCAGGATTTGACGTTTCTGTAGAGCAGGAATAGAAATAATTTGTCATCTGCTTGATAGGACCATGTAAGTAGCGAAAGAGTAGAAGAGGAATTTAAGGTTTGAGGGAATAGAAGGGAGAAGGTTTATTTTGTTGTTTTTGTTTTAAAAAAGGGGTAAATTATTAATGAACATGAAGCACAGACAAAGAGGGTTTCGAGATTAATAAACTATGGTATGTTTGACAGAATATTCATGACCTTAAGTAAAACAAAACCTCCATGAAAATATATAAATGTCTTCAGATTTCAGCCACAGGTGAGCAACGTACAATAAATTCCTTGTTAGCTCCTCAAAAACACAAAACATTTTCTTCCAGTATACTTTAAATATGCAAACTACAAATAATTTTGAGTCAAGATGTGGTCTCAGAGTCAATTCGTTCTTTTCACACCATTCAGAACTGAAACTAGACGATTTCACAGAGTTGAAACACAGTATAATCTATGTGACAGCCTCCCGCTGTTGAGTGATTGGAGTACAAAGTGACTTGGACAGTTTCAGGACATTACAGTCAATCTCAGAGGGGCGCCAATATCAGACCTTTCAGCACAAAATCAAAATGATCACTTTGTGGAATAAATGTAACCCAAGAATAGACACATTTGCACCTTGTCCATGTTTATAAAGTACACTTTAATGCAGAAATAAATTAGGTCTCATGGCTGCATTTCAGCAATATTGTTCTGTGTAAGGCTGCCCATCACGGTTTGATACGTAACACTAAGAATCAAAACATATCAACTCACAGCTGAAATTTTCAGTCAGTGTGGTTTACTTAGATATTGTCAGATTTAAATAGCAGTGTTGTTAGATTTATGCTTTATTTGATGTATTTTTCAGGAAAGAGGGAATCAAAATTTGCATTGTTCTGGTACCGGTACTGGAACACAGAACTCTTAGTCCTTTATCAATCAATACAAGCCTCTGTTGTTGGCTGACAATATCTTCCATGTTCATCACCAATCACCACATCTGGTTGTTTTGCTTTACTGCAAGGCTGATAAGATACCACACTAAAATGGGCCACACTGCCAAAATTCCTCAAATCCTGTACTTTTATTTGGCATGCAGCGCGTTGCAACACCACTATAACTTGTGCAACAGCTTTTCTATGTTTGTGTGCGTGCATGTGTGTGTGTTATAGCCTTATGTTACAGTATCCAACTGAACACTACAGTCCAATAAGGTATAACAATGGGGGCATTGTCTCAAGCACTGGCAGGCAGTTCTCTAAGTTAGTAAAAACATCAGAAATCATTAACTTTGCCAGGTACCAGGGTGCTGCTGCCTTAATAGAGGAAATAAAAAGGTTAGCTCAATAGATTTTAAAAATATTTTGTGTGTATTCTTTTGGAAAGCTCTTACATAGGGTGTTAGTAACATGCAAAGCTGATATTTTCCTTGATTCACAGTGTAGTTCACGCTATCTGTCATTCTGATCTTGTTACTGTAGAACAAGGAACAAGACCAACGCTAACATTCATGATTTGCAAAATTTGCAAATAACTGCTGTAGCTGAGGAGAGGATATGGCAACTTGACCCTAAGTTTCTTAAATGGTTAGTTGGGGGTTGGGGATAAGGGCACCACAAAAAAAGAAGAAAAAAAAATAAAGGGTGGCCCAGAAATACAGGTATTTGGCAATAGCTGTATTAACAACAAGCATTAACAGGCCTGAGTCTCTACACTGAACTTCAGGGGGTAAAATGTCATAATGCACTGTATTTGGTAATAGAGATTAGCATGCACTCTATGTTTGTGTTCTGCAGCCAAGAGGCACAAGAAACATCAAGATGCTCAGTATTTCTTCCTGTCTGGCCCTAATGGAGTCTCTGTTGTCTCCATAGACAACCACAACTGGAGCACCAGCAGCAAGTGGATAAAGAGTGATGGAGCAACAAGCTCACACCGCGCACACTATGCAGCAAATTCAATGTCTGAACAGTTTCAGGCAGCATTGTGCAACCATCAACTGATATTAATGTTCAAAACTATGCAAGCTGCCATTCAGTCATCGCTTCCTATCTTCTGTAAACTGTGGACAAACCCTGAACCTGAGTATGTGATTTTCCATTAACTAAACAATAGTGCAAGCCTCCAGTGAACTGCTGCTGCAGTAAAATGCCTCGTCTTTCTTGGAGATTTTCCATTTGTGATAACGTGTGAGTAACCTGCCTAACAAGTTCATCAACAATAGAAAAGTAAGAAGAAATGAAAAGGTGAATGTGATTACCTACATATTTGCTCAAACCTTTCATCATTCATTCATTCATTTATTCTTATTTTATATATGTATGTAGGTACATACAATATTTGGGTTGCTATATTTGTGCTGCATGTGTGTGTGTGTGCAACTGTATGTATATTTCTTTCTTTAATGTTATTGCAACAGAAGTGGAAAAAACGGTAGACCAAAATATACCACGTGAATTTACAGTTACACCACATGATATCTAATTATTCCTGTCTTGGGATCTGTCACAGCAATTTAAAACAAAATGAAGCAACAAATAACTTAAAGTTAGAAGTAGTTATTTCCTCTAAAGATAACCATATAAGGTTAGGAAAAGCATGTGACAGCTACCAACATGTTGACCTAGCTAGAGTCTGTGACACAACAACAGAGCAGACCTGCTGTATATTACCAGGGTCAAGCAGTTTCCAAGCTGCTGGATAACATCATAATTTGCAGAAAACAAAATGTTAGTCACTTTACTGTATTTATGGTGCCCCATAAGGCTATAACTTAATAAATACTGTCATACAGGCCTTGGCTCTCTAAACACAACTACTTCTGACAATTCACAGTTGCAAACAATGTGAGTGCCTTATAAGGGGACATACAGGCTCAGTGTAGGTTCACATCCCTCCAACTCACCTGCTGAAGATAGTTTTTCCACACCAGTAATCCAAACTGTCGCACGATCGCCATTTTGAGCAGCACGCAATCCAGGCAGCCTTCTACTGGGGCTGGAGGAAGAAAAAGAGAGACATTTTTAGTTTCAGGTTAGATTTAAATTGGACAATTTTCTTTTTTCAAAGATGTTCATGAAGGTCTCCTGAAGCGTAGTTTTGTGGGAGGGGGTTGGGGAGGGGGGGGGGGTTAAAATCGGATTCGACCAGCACTTATGTGATGGTAGAAAAGGTTTCTGATCTCAGTTTCTGTTTGACAGATTAAGCACAGAAAACAACTAAAAGAGAAGTGAAATTAAACAATCAGCAGTACAGTATCACAATTAGTGTGATGTTTTGGTTAGGTTTAAAAACTTCACAGAGAGGGGAAGAACGATGTGAGCAGGGGAGAAAATCACAAGACAAAAAAGCAAACTGGATAAATGAAAGAGCTGACATCAGAGCTGGAAAAGAGGCAAATGAGGCAAATGAGAAAAAGCTTTAAGAATAAAACAGGTTGCATACATCCACGTTCTGACCCAGACGCACAAGCTAACAGAGGTTTCTGAGTGGAAACAGGACTACATAAAGGAAGGTGGTGACAAACAGAGACTTCTTTATGTCTCAGTTTAGCAGCTAAGAAACTCCAACACTGTGTGAACCAATATTGACTGTCACAATGGAAGATAAAGTCACATGACTATGCACAGTCCAAAAAGTGATCCCAATAAACAAAGTGTTGCAGCAGCCAGGTGTGCCTCACTGGAGTCCCATTTCCCAGCACACGAGTTCATAAATGTAATAAATGCTGGGACTTCACACTGGAGCCATTCATCTTTAAGTGGCTGCATCCCTTTCATCATACACCAGGCCTCACTGACTGCATTATCCGTGTCATTTAATTCTGAAGACCATGTGCTCCATACTTTGAGCGACCATTTCTCCATTAGTATTTCCAAGTAAAACAACAAACGTACACAATCCATTAAGAGCCCTTTTCCTTGTTAAACGAAAAAAAGCTGCCTTGCTCTTCCCTGATTGGTCCAGCGCTGCCGTTCGGAGCTCCCGATTGGACAATCGAGCTGCCCATCAATCCCTAAGGATCCTGATGAATGCTAATGAGCGAGACTGAGGCACAAAGCTAGGCATTTCCGAAAAAAAAACAACGCGCTGACTCACCGGCACGGTCGCACTTTACAGACAATTAGTCGTGAAATATCTCAGCGGGATTTATTTGAGTGTTTCGGGGCGTAAACGTGTCACATTACCTCGAAATGAGCAGGTTTCGGCATATGAACTTAACGAGCTGCGGTCTTTCCTTCCTGGGAGGTGAAAACAATTCCGCCTCTTTTTTTGTTTGTTTGTTTTTTTGTTTCGGGGTCTCAAACCGACAGATGAACCATCACCGGGCCCTCGTCGAGGCTTCGGCTGAGGACGTCCAGTGCGGCCCCCCCAACCTGTCCAGGTGTCTCCCCTCCGGCTCGCGGCGGTCTAACGCGCCGATGACATTGCAGCAGCTCGCGAGTGTGTCTGTGGAATTCGCCGTCAACAAAACGCCTCACGTGACCTCGGCGGAGCGGAGCCGTCACGTGACCCCCAAACAGCTGGACACAGCTGCATGAACAGTAAATAAAGCATCGCCTGTGTGTGTGTGTGTGTGTGTGTGTGTGTGTGTTGTGGCTCATATTTTTTATTTTTTAACATACTGATTTATTATTATAATCTCAATTACTAGCAGTATTGTTGCCCTGTGCATTGTTTCAGCTGTTACTGTGTTGTGGTCATTTATTTTCTATATTTAGTCATAGTTAGACAAACCTAGTGCTTTGTGGTTTTGATTAGGCAAGGATAAATTTATTTTTATATATGGTGCAATTCAGCAATGAGGCAATTCAAAGTGCTTCTCACCAAAATCACTGAGACAACAATTGCCAACAATGCTCATGTGCATTACAGTTTTTGAGAGTCAAGATTTTATTTGTCATGTGCAAAACAATTACATGGAGCAGTCAATGGATTGGTAATCGAGTCACAGCCTCCCTCCAACGATGCTCAAAAATATGAAGAAAGAAAATCAGAAAAGTAAAAATGACTAAAGTTCAAGATATAGGAACAGAAGATAGTACATAACATAAAATATAATACTATAATAAACAAATATATAATAGAATATAGATAACAATATAATACAAAAATAAAACTATGGAGGCAATAGGGTGTTAATATTAATATGGTGCCATTAAAAGGACCATTTGTGATTGGCGTAGTTTTATCTTTCTATCTTAGTTTATTCATTTTACTAATTAATCTTACTCTTTATTGTTATTGTATTATTATATATATATTATTATATAGCTAAAGTTAGAAGTTAAAACAGGATAAGACAGGTATGAAATACCGGAATAAAGGTTAGTCTGCTGTGTGAAAAATGAATAATTTGACCTAATAAAAGGCAGTGATGAACAGAATAGTCTTCAGCCTTGACTTAAAAGAATGAAAAATTGTGGCGTATTTTTCCAAATATTTGGTGCATAAAAGCTGAATGCTGCCTTTCTAGTTTAGTTTTGACTTTGACTCTTTTTTTTTACTTTCAAACATTTAATCTCCAAGTTTAAACAGGTTTTTTGTAGTGTGCCTTTAGCTCAAGAAATGTTGGCCCAGAAGAATTAAATAACCTATGTATTGCATTTTCAATAACCTTATGGACTTGCAAAAGGCAGCTGACATACCCTTTCTACCATCAAGCTCCAAATTGGTTGGATCTCACAATTCCCATAATGCAACTCAACTGTTCTTTTACTGGACATGTTCTGCTTGCATCTTTCCAGTTGTCTCTGGGCTATTTTCCCACACTTTCCCCAGAGCTGACATACACCTTTGTCACTGGCTGTCATAATAAGTGAACTGAACTTTGTGTGTAAATTCCCCTTTAACAGCCGGGCCACAGAGACTATTCAGGTGTTTTCTTGGGAAAGAGTTTTTTTTTCCGATGTGGGAGGATTTGAAATTGTGCAGATTACAGTCATAAACAATGGTTACGGTACACATTGTTTTAGGCTGATTTCAGGATTCAGTGTTTCTCTACCAGAACTCTATTTGGGGAGGGGGATGCAGTTAGGCCTTTGTGTTGGTAAATAAAAGGGTAAAGCTTCATTTGCCTTAATTTCCTGAAAGAACTGGAATCTGGTTGAATTTATAGGGAAAATAGAAACAAGGTTCTGAGTTGTTTTAGTCAAGAGTGTAGTGAGTTTTCTTGAGTTTGTACGAGTTCATGAATTTGCTTGAAAGAACCGCTCCATGTAAACACAAGAAAAAGAAATACACAAAATTAAAAAATGTGTGTCCTCCACTTCCATGAACTGGTCTAATTGGTATTTATTCTGTGGGTACCAACCTGGGTAGTAGCACCACCTGGTTTTGATGAGCTCAAACACAAATAGTATCTACAGCTTTCTCTTACCTCATCCATTTATTTTTTCACTAGGAAAAACAATTATGCCTCATTAAGTCCAGAAAAACCTCAGCTTGTTTGGGTTAAGAATAATACAGCACCTTGCAATAAACCTTGAGATTCTTATTATAAAACTCAGTCTTAATTAATAATAGTAATAATAGTATTAGTCAATAATCTTGACTAATACTATTACAAATTGTGTCTGTGCTGGCAAAGGAACTGAAAGGGACACTTTCATGATGGCTTATTTTATTTGAACTTCATACAAAATTACATATTCACATCTCGGGCCTATTGAGAAAACACTGTACTGGAGCCAAACAAGTTTCACAAAGAAAATTTGGAATGAAGCAAAAACTATTTCAAGTAGTGGCATGTTCTTTGTCTTTTCTCCATTTATACATATAGTACTATGTACATTTATAAAACACAGGCAATAACCAGTGTGGCGTAACAGTTTAAAATGTATTTACAGTCAGTCACAAATCATCAGACATTGTGTACTCAGTGCCCTGAATGAGGCATACAGTACTTTTTAAAACCCCATCAACGTATGCTTTTCCTTTAGTGTCTGAACTTCCCTTTCTATCTAGAGAGGCAAAGCAAATCCATTCAAAAAATACTTTAGTATCGATTGTTCAAGCGTGGAAATAGGTAGATATAATTGAATTGCACTCCTTCTGTGATGATAAAAGTGCTCGACCTAGTCCAGATGGGAGGAAAAGTGGGTGAAGTACAACTTGACGTGTTAGAGTTTCCTGTTGCATTGAGCGCCTCATTACATCTGAGCTGAACAGCTAATGACCGGAGTGGAGGTTTGTACAATATTCATCCAGCTGGTGAACTTACTGAACATACAGTGTTTCAACAGTCATCTGCTGTTCTTGATGGGATTAGTGTGCTTTTAAGTAATATTGATCAAAAATATTATCTCCTGCACAATTGGGCTTTAGGTACAAAACTCTAGAAGACGCAGACTACTAAAAGACTCATTTCACAGCTCTGTTTCTATTTAAGTAGATGCCCCTTGAAAACACAAATGACACCACCACAGTACCTTTGGCAAAACACAGAACTAAAAAAGGACAAAACTGAACATGAGGAAATTCATACAATCATATTTTTTTTAGGCTTAAGATGCAGACACTTCCATCAGCTGGATGACAGTAGTCCCCACCGAGGATGTTCAAATACATGAAATATTCTTGTACAGACAGTGCATACCAGAAACTATTACCAAAAACAATAATCACAATAACATGACAGCTATGTTTAAGGTTTTTCCACAATGTGATCTTAAGAATGAACACTTTTCCCTTCCGAAAAGAAGTCCATGAGGTTTCATTACTTTTACAACTATCAAACGTGATCTGAGATAGGTTGTTGTCGAAGGCTGTAAAAACAGAAATTGTGTCCTGAGGAAAGTCAGGTCATGTTCCAGTGGTTTCAGAGCTGACTGTGAGTCTGTGTACAGGAGGTATCGTGTTACGCTGTACCTGTAAACGTGTTGAAATGTAAAGTAATACAGAGGGAAATTTCTAGGTAAATTCATATTTGTTTCCCTATGTCCTTAAACTCAATGTCTGTTGATCTTTTGGCAACTGATGGACCAGTGCAGACTGACCGGTGTTAAGATCAGCTTTGAGAACAAAGTGCTGGGAGATAACTGAGCGGGTGGTCCGTGAGCAGCCCAAGGCCAGTCGAATGACCACCGTCTATAGACTCAGAAACCCTGCATTGGCAGAATACTCTCCTCCTGCCTCTTCTTCTATTTCAACCTCACCGCCGCTGTGAGCTGCCGAGTTCTTCCTCTTCACCTGTTTGCTGGAGGTGCCCCGGGGCCGCTGCATGGGCACCAAAAGGCGGAAGCCTGGTTGGGCATTGGCCGATGCTGCGCCCAGGGAAGTGGTAAAGCTCTTGAATGTGCAAGGCATGAGGGAGGTGGAGCACGTGGATGAGGGGCTAACGCTCTGAACGGAGGAGTATCCTGAACTGTGAAGGTCTGTGGAGAAGGAAAAGAGTTCCTGGCCTTTGCGATCCTCGCTCACCTCCCTCTCTGCTTCACAGAAGCTGTCTTCGTCGCTGGACAGGGCCCTGCAGTGCTCTAGTCGTTTGTCTTCGTCAGTGAGTGGGTGCAGGTTAACGGATATCATAGAAGCTATTAAAAGAGAAGAGGGCCAAGATTACACAAACTACAGACCTCAACACAATTTGTACAGCTGGTATCATCAATCCATGTTTGTCTGTGACTGCATAATATGAAGGCTTAATGTATGTGCTGATTTAATATGCTGGACATTGCAACTGCTGAGTCATGTCCTACTGGAAGACTGACTCATGCATTATTCTCCTCTGTACGCGGATTACTTCATTTACAATGCTTTAGAGAAAAACACCTCCACGACTCTGTAAGCGATCACAAAGGAATAAATGTGCCCACCCACTTCCCCCTTCTCTTTCTCAACACTCACAATCACAGTTTTTCTCCCCCTCGCTCTCCTCCTCCTGGTCCCCCTCGTAACCGGAACAGGAAGTGTCCAGGCTCCAGTCTAGGATGTCGCCCAGCAGCGTCTCCTCTTGATTGGACAGCTCGGCGGTGGGCGTGGCCACAAAGCTTGCTCTGGCCGCCTGCATGGCGTCATCACGTCTCCTTTGGGAGAAAGTGGACAGGCAGCACGTTACAGTGAGTCACTGGCGCATCTCACAGATGGCACAAACAAAACACCTTCTGGATGAGACAGTTCACGAGTCCGTTTGTCACGGAGTGCAGGAGACTCAGTACTGATAAGAACCGCTAAATGAGCAAGAAGAGGTGGGGGCACGGGTCATTTTGATGTCAGTGAGTCGTGCCTTATTACTGAATTCTTTGTACGTTTTTCAAGTCTGGTCACACAGGCGCCCTAAATACAAATGTACTATTAATTTATGTACAATGTTTTTTGCAAACCTGGAAGCCATAGTATAGTGACTAATAAAAATAATGTGATAGGAGACATCTTTTTTTAATTTGCCTTATAGTAATACTGGCTGGTATAGTAACTGTGTGTCTTTTTCTGGTCTTGTATGCTGCACAACAGTCAACTGATAGATTTTTCTAAAATTCACATCACTGTTTGTGCTGGGTGAACAGTGAACATTTCAACCTGAGAATTATCAGTTATGCCAGTGTTGTGCCCCTACCGCACTTTCTAGGCTCTTACTGCAAAAGAGAGTGCAAACTGAGTATGTAATTAAAAAAAACATAAGGAGAATTTTTAATGGAAATCATAAAATGATCATGTACAACACTAAGTATTCCACTATTGCATACTATTTACTTGCATCAATATTTGGTTTATATTCAAATGTCACTTATTGTATTAATTTTTTAGACAATCTCAATGCGTTTAGGGGTAACTTCTGTGACTGTAAGTGGGCTTACCTCTTGTTGGTGCTGGACGGAGAAGCGAGGAAGGTGTGGATGTCTGCTGGCTGACCAGTGGGACTAGGAGGCTCCATCTGAGGTTCCACCTCGGGAATCTCCAAGATCTGACACAGCTCTTTAAAGTCCATCACCTTGTGGAAGCCATGAAATAATACTGATTACCATTTTCACAGACACAGACAAAAACTGTTACTTGACTAAAAGAAAAATTTTGAGACATGCTGTACTGCAATTTAGAAATGTTTCTAAAAAGTTGGGAGAGAAGAGCTTTCCTCTACCTGTAATACAAAAATAAAACCAAAGTACCTTTTCTTTACTGATGTGCTGGTAGGCCTCATCTTCAAACCGTTGCTTAACGCCAGTAAGAGACACGTGCCTGTAATCTTTGGGAACTTCTTGAGTGAAACTGAGGGGAGAGAGAGGGGGAAGGGAGAAACAGAGACAGGAAAAATGACGGAGTTTGATCCACTTTGCTTGCTGCATTTTTATAATCAACTCTTGGGGACAAATCTTGTTACTTGTCCATCTGAGAATTACAGTTCGTCTATATGATGCTCACCTATCAAAGTGACTCACCCTGAGGCACGTTTCTGTGACTCAGTTGATGATTCACTGGTTATACACACATACCCCCCCCACACACACACACACACACACACACACACACACACACACACACACACAAATCTCCAGCCCAAGTGCCTCCTACAGTCTTTTATGACTCTGCTGCTCTCAGTGGGCTCTATGTTTGCTTTAAAACCTTAATGGCCGTCCATTTTCTTGGCCACCAGACGTTATAAACAATCTTATATCTAATCAATGTGGCTATATGAGCATGCTGAAAACAGCCAGACACGTCACCAATCAATTCTTGTTATCTCTTCATGTGGAGAAAATCACAGTGAGGAGCTAATCAGAAAATGGACTGGTACATTTTTTAAGATGTGTTTTGTAAAAATTCAGTACAGTAAATGAATGGTTTAATAAATGAAACTGATTATCAAAACTTTTTTTGACAAGTTTGTGGAAATTTGTATGTTGGGTCCACAGTTGATACCTTACAATATCAAACAAATTTTGAAATATGTAACCTTGGATGAGAGGTTGAGTTGACTTTGGACTGTTTTAAAGACTCACAAACCAGAAAGATTGGGAACAACTGGGTAGGTGTTAAATCATGCTCACAGTACATATTTTATTCATCATAACACATGTTCAGTTGTTTTATCAGTACTTCTAGTTCACCATCACCCTCCTTTTACTTGCTGTGTAAGGAAACTAACCCTTCCATTTTGAAGAAAAGGCACATACATTATCTGCACCAAACACTTTAGAAATTGAACAAATATTCAAGCTGGATAATGCTTAGGTATAGCAGGAGCTGTGAGACCAAACTAGAAACAAAAAGTATCAATCAAAGCCCATGTCATTTTCTAACCAGACTAATCAAATGCCTAGTTATGGGAAGGCAAGGGCCAAACAAACTGCACATATTCAAAGAACAGAGTGTCCAGTTTCTTTATACACACACGCAATCACTTCAAAAACTTATTTTTCCAACTGATTACATTAATCACTGGGGAACCCTGCAGAGGTCACAGCAGTTGAAGTGTATTTTAGGATACAACGTAAATGTGCCTCTCAAGAATAGATGCCTCTGGGCTGGCCCTTCTTCACGGTTCATAGTAACACCAATGTAATTGTTATTAGAACAAACTGATTCACTCGAGCTGAACTAATGAAAGGAAAAGAAAAGAAAAAAACCCACACACATATACACTGTGAGAAGCTTACCACTTGGCATAGAGCAGCACAGAAAGGGAGACGAGGTCTCCCTTGGTGAAGCCTGTGTAGACAACCAACTGGCTGGGCCAAAGCGGAGCTGCAGAGAGGGAGACATAAGTCAAGATGAACATAAACTTAACGCTCAACTAAAGCTGTAAATTCTATTTGTTTAAAAAAAAAAAAAATCACTTGCGTAAAGTGTTTGTGTTAAAAGGGCAATACAACGTATTGTTTTAAACAGGCCTGTGTGTGTATGTCAGGGAGTGTTTTTACCATAGTGATGTAGTGCTCGTGTAAGCAGCAGTGCAGCGCAGGCCAGCTTGGCAGGTGGTGGTGTGGCGAGAGCAGAGTAGAGCAGTGACAGCTCACAGATGTAGCTAAAAAGGTGAGTTGTCCGCTTCTCCAGAGGGAGCAAAGACAGCAGCACCTCCCCATAGTCCAGCAGTGTGGGGATCTGAGGGGAAATTCAATAAATTCAGTAAGTCCCATTAAAAAAATAAATAAAATCATTCATTGTCACTTAGATATTCTATTTTACATGAGAAGGATATTTGTTGTACTCACC